>OX637535.1:16958226-19358226 GCA_951800035.1 Linnaemya tessellans
AAAAAATTGACCAAAAAATTTTTTTGCTTAAATGCATGCGATTTAAGTTTTTTCGGAAGCTTCTGCTCATTTGAAACTCCTTTCAATACTTAGTTATTAGAAATAAACGCCTTTTGGCCAAAAATGGGTTAAATTGTGTTTCAGCCAAAAAATCGATTTTTAGCAAAGAGGTACCTCTTTCCAAAAAAATTGACCAAAAATTTTTTTGCTTAAATGCATGCGATTTAAGTTTTTTCGGAAGCTTCTGCTCATTTGAAACTCCTTTCAATACTTAGTTATTAGAAATAAACGCCTTTTGGCCAAAAATGGGTTAAATTGTGTTTCAGCCAAAAAATCGATTTTTAGCAAAGAGGTACCTCTTTCAAAAAAATTGACCAAAAAATTTTTTTGCTTAAATGCATGCGATTTAAGTTTTTTCGGAAGCTTCTGCTCATTTGAAACTCCTTTCAATACTTAGTTATTAGAAATAAACGCCTTTTGGCCAAAAATGGGTTAAATTGTGTTTCAGCCAAAAAATCGATTTTTAGCAAAGAGGTACCTCTTTCCAAAAAAATTGACCAAAAAATTTTTTTGCTTAAATGCATGCGATTTAAGTTTTTTCGGAAGCTTCTGCTCATTTGAAACTCCTTTCAATACTTAGTTATTAGAAATAAACGCCTTTTGGCCAAAAATGGGTTAAATTGTGTTTCAGCCAAAAAATCGATTTTTAGCAAAGAGGTACCTCTTTCCAAAAAAATTGACCAAAAAATTTTTTTGCTTAAATGCATGCGATTTAAGTTTTTTCGGAAGCTTCTGCTCATTTGAAACTCCTTTCAATACTTAGTTATTAGAAATAAACGCCTTTTGGCCAAAAATGGGTTAAATTGTGTTTCAGCCAAAAAATCGATTTTTAGCAAAGAGGTACCTCTTTCCAAAAAAATTGACCAAAAAATTTTTTTGCTTAAATGCATGCGATTTAAGTTTTTTCGGAAGCTTCTGCTCATTTGAAACTCCTTTCAATACTTAGTTATTAGAAATAAACGCCTTTTGGCCAAAAATGGGTTAAATTGTGTTTCAGCCAAAAAATCGATTTTTAGCAAAGAGGTACCTCTTTCCAAAAAAATTGACCAAAAAATTTTTTTGCTTAAATGCATGCGATTTAAGTTTTTTCGGAAGCTTCTGCTCATTTGAAACTCCTTTCAATACTTAGTTATTAGAAATAAACGCCTTTTGGCCAAAAATGGGTTAAATTGTGTTTCAGCCAAAAAATCGATTTTTAGCAAAGAGGTACCTCTTTCCAAAAAAATTGACCAAAAAATTTTTTGCTTAAATGCATGCGATTTAAGTTTTTTCGGAAGCTTCTGCTCATTTGAAACTCCTTTCAATACTTAGTTATTAGAAATAAACGCCTTTTGGCCAAAAATGGGTTAAATTGTGTTTCAGCCAAAAAATCGATTTTTAGCAAAGAGGTACCTCTTTCCAAAAAAATTGACCAAAAAATTTTTTTGCTTAAATGCATGCGATTTAAGTTTTTTCGGAAGCTTCTGCTCATTTGAAACTCCTTTCAATACTTAGTTATTAGAAATAAACGCCTTTTGGCCAAAAATGGGTTGAATTGTGTTTCAGCCAAAAAATCGATTTTTAGCAAAGAGGTACCTCTTTCCAAAAAAATTGACCAAAAAATTTTTTTGCTTAAATGCATGCGATTTAAGTTTTTTCGGAAGCTTCTGCTCATTTGAAACTCCTTTCAATACTTAGTTATTAGAAATAAACGCCTTTTGGCCAAAAATGGGTTAAATTGTGTTTCAGCAAAAAATCGATTTTTAGCAAAGAGGTACCTCTTTCCAAAAAAATTGACCAAAAATTTTTTTTGCTTAAATGCATGCGATTTAAGTTTTTTCGGAAGCTTCTGCTCATTTGAAACTCCTTTCAATACTTAGTTATTAGAAATAAACGCCTTTTGGCCAAAAATGGGTTAAATTGTGTTTCAGCCAAAAAATCGATTTTTAGCAAAGAGGTACCTCTTTCCAAAAAAATTGACCAAAAAATTTTTTTGCTTAAATGCATGCGATTTAAGTTTTTTCGGAAGCTTCTGCTCATTTGAAACTCCTTTCAATACTTAGTTATTAGAAATAAACGCCTTTTGGCCAAAAATGGGTTGAATTGTGTTTCAGCCAAAAAATCGATTTTTAGCAAAGAGGTACCTCTTTCCAAAAAAATTGACCAAAAAATTTTTTTGCTTAAATGCATGCGATTTAAGTTTTTTCGGAAGCTTCTGCTCATTTGAAACTCCTTTCAATACTTAGTTATTAGAAATAAACGCCTTTTGGCCAAAAATGGGTTAAATTGTGTTTCAGCCAAAAAATCGATTTTTAGCAAAGAGGTACCTCTTTCCAAAAAAATTGACCAAAAAATTTTTTTGCTTAAATGCATGCGATTTAAGTTTTTTCGGAAGCTTCTGCTCATTTGAAACTCCTTTCAATACTTAGTTATTAGAAATAAACGCCTTTTGGCCAAAAATGGGTTAAATTGTGTTTCAGCCAAAAAATCGATTTTTAGCAAAGAGGTACCTCTTTCCAAAAAAATTGACCAAAAAATTTTTTTGCTTAAATGCATGCGATTTAAGTTTTTTCGGAAGCTTCTGCTCATTTGAAACTCCTTTCAATACTTAGTTATTAGAAATAAACGCCTTTTGGCCAAAAATGGGTTAAATTGTGTTTCAGCCAAAAAATCGATTTTTAGCAAAGAGGTACCTCTTTCCAAAAAAATTGACCAAAAAATTTTTTTGCTTAAATGCATGCGATTTAAGTTTTTTCGGAAGCTTCTGCTCATTTGAAACTCCTTTCAATACTTAGTTATTAGAAATAAACGCCTTTTGGCCAAAAATGGGTTAAATTGTGTTTCAGCCAAAAAATCGATTTTTAGCAAAGAGGTACCTCTTTCCAAAAAATTGACCAAAAAAATTTTTTGCTTAAATGCATGCGATTTAAGTTTTTTCGGAAGCTTCTGCTCATTTGAAACTCCTTTCAATACTTAGCTATTAGAAATAAACGCCTTTTGGCCAAAAATGGGTTAAATTGTGTTTCAGCCAAAAAATCGATTTTTAGCAAAGAGGTACCTCTTTCCAAAAAAATTGACCAAAAAATTTTTTTGCTTAAATGCATGCGATTTAAGTTTTTCGGAAGCTTCTGCTCATTTGAAACTCCTTTCAATACTTAGTTATTAGAAATAAACGCCTTTTGGCCAAAAATGGGTTAAATTGTGTTTCAGCCAAAAAATCGATTTTTAGCAAAGAGGTACCTCTTTCCAAAAAAATTGACCAAAAAATTTTTTTGCTTAAATGCATGCGATTTAAGTTTTTTCGGAAGCTTCTGCTCATTTGAAACTCCTTTCAATACTTAGTTATTAGAAATAAACGCCTTTTGGCCAAAAATGGGTTAAATTGTGTTTCAGCCAAAAAATCGATTTTTAGCAAAGAGGTACCTCTTTCCAAAAAAATTGACCAAAAAATTTTTTTGCTTAAATGCATGCGATTTAAGTTTTTTCGGAAGCTTCTGCTCATTTGAAACTCCTTTCAATACTTAGTTATTAGAAATAAACGCCTTTTGGCCAAAAATGGGTTAAATTGTGTTTCAGCCAAAAAATCGATTTTTAGCAAAGAGGTACCTCTTTCCAAAAAAATTGACCAAAAAATTTTTTTGCTTAAATGCATGCGATTTAAGTTTTTTCGGAAGCTTCTGCTCATTTGAAACTCCTTTCAATACTTAGTTATTAGAAATAAACGCCTTTTGGCCAAAAATGGGTTAAATTGTGTTTCAGCCAAAAAATCGATTTTTAGCAAAGAGGTACCTCTTTCCAAAAAAATTGACCAAAAAATTTTTTTGCTTAAATGCATGCGATTTAAGTTTTTTCGGAAGCTTCTGCTCATTTGAAACTCCTTTCAATACTTAGTTATTAGAAATAAACGCCTTTTGGCCAAAAATGGGTTAAATTGTGTTTCAGTCAAAAAATCGATTTTTAGCAAAGAGGTACCTCTTTCCAAAAAAATTGACCAAAAAATTTTTTTGCTTAAATGCATGCGATTTAAGTTTTTTCGGAAGCTTCTGCTCATTTGAAACTCCTTTCAATACTTAGTTATTAGAAATAAACGCCTTTTGGCCAAAAATGGGTTAAATTGTGTTTCAGCCAAAAAATCGATTTTTAGCAAAGAGGTACCTCTTTCCAAAAAAATTGACCAAAAAATTTTTTTGCTTAAATGCATGCGATTTAAGTTTTTTCGGAAGCTTCTGCTCATTTGAAACTCCTTTCAATACTTAGTTATTAGAAATAAACGCCTTTTGGCCAAAAATGGGTTAAATTGTGTTTCAGTCAAAAAATCGATTTTTAGCAAAGAGGTACCTCTTTCCAAAAAAATTGACCAAAAAATTTTTTTGCTTAAATGCATGCGATTTAAGTTTTTTCGGAAGCTTCTGCTCATTTGAAACTCCTTTCAATACTTAGTTATTAGAAATAAACGCCTTTTGGCCAAAAATGGGTTAAATTGTGTTTCAGCCAAAAAATCGATTTTTAGCAAAGAGGTACCTCTTTCCAAAAAAATTGACCAAAAAATTTTTTTGCTTAAATGCATGCGATTTAAGTTTTTTCGGAAGCTTCTGCTCATTTGAAACTCCTTTCAATACTTAGTTATTAGAAATAAACGCCTTTTGGCCAAAAATGGGTTAAATTGTGTTTCAGCCAAAAAAATTGACCAAAAAATTTTTTTGCTTAAATGCATGCGATTTAAGTTTTTTCGGAAGCTTCTGCTCATTTGAAACTCCTTCCAATACTTAGTTATTAGAAATAAACGCCTTTTGGCCAAAAATGGGTTAAATTGTGTTTCAGCCAAAAAATCGATTTTTAGCAAAGAGGTACCTCTTTCAAAAAAATTGAGCAAAAAATGTTTTTGCTTAAATGCATGCGATTTAAGTTTTTTCGGAAGCTTCTGCTCATTTGAAACTCCTTTCAATACTTAGTTATTAGAAATAAACGCCTTTTGGCCAAAAATGAGTTAAATTGTGTTTCAGCCAAAAAATCGATTTTTAGCAAAGAGGTACCTCTTTCCAAAAAAATTGACCAAAAAATTTTTTTGCTTAAATGCATGCGATTTAAGTTTTTTCGGAAGCTTCTGCTCATTTGAAACTCCTTCCAATACTTAGTTATTAGAAATAAACGCCTTTTGGCCAAAAATGGGTTAAATTGTGTTTCAGCCAAAAAATCGATTTTTAGCAAAGAGGTACCTCTTTCCAAAAAAATTGAGCAAAAAATTTTTTTGCTTAAATGCATGCGATTTAAGTTTTTTCGGAAGCTTCTGCTCATTTGAAACTCCTTTCAATACTTAGTTATTAGAAATAAACGCCTTTTGGCCAAAAATGGGTTAAATTGTGTTTCAGCCAAAAAATCGATTTTTAGCAAAGAGGTAAAGAGGTACCTCTTTCCAAAAAAATTGACCAAAAAATTTTTTTGCTTAAATGCATGCGATTTAAGTTTTTTCGGAAGCTTCTGCTCATTTGAAACTCCTTTCAATACTTAGTTATTAGAAATAAACGCCTTTTGGCCAAAAATGGGTTAAATTGTGTTTCAGCCAAAAAATCGATTTTTAGCAAAGAGGTACGTACCTCTATCCAAAAAAATTGACCAAAAAATTTTTTTGCTTAAATGCATGCGATTTAAGTTTTTTCGGAAGCTTCTGCTCATTTGAAACTCCTTTCAATACTTAGTTATTAGAAATAAACGCCTTTTGGCCAAAAATGGGTTAAATTGTGTTTCAGCCAAAAAATCGATTTTTAGCAAAGAGGTACCTCTTTCCAAAAAAATTGAGCAAAAAATTTTTTTGCTTAAATGCATGCGATTTAAGTTTTTTCGGAAGCTTCTGCTCATTTGAAACTCCTTTCAATACTTAGTTATTAGAAATAAACGCCTTTTGGCCAAAAATGGGTTGAATTGTGTTTCAGCCAAAAAATCGATTTTTAGCAAAGAGGTACCTCTTTCCAAAAAAATTGACCAAAAAATTTTTTTGCTTAAATGCATGCGATTTAAGTTTTTTCGGAAGCTTCTGCTCATTTGAAACTCCTTTCAATACTTAGTTATTAGAAATAAACGCCTTTTGGCCAAAAATGGGTTGAATTGTGTTTCAGCCAAAAAATCGATTTTTAGCAAAGAGGTACCTCTTTCCAAAAAAATTGACCAAAAAATTTTTTTGCTTAAATGCATGCGATTTAAGTTTTTTCGGAAGCTTCTGCTCATTTGAAACTCCTTTCAATACTTAGTTATTAGAAATAAACGCCTTTTGGCCAAAAATGGGTTAAATTGTGTTTCAGCCAAAAAATCGATTTTTAGCAAAGAGGTACCTCTTTCCAAAAAAATTGACCAAAAAATTTTTTTGCTTAAATGCATGCGATTTAAGTTTTTTCGGAAGCTTCTGCTCATTTGAAACTCCTTTCAATACTTAGTTATTAGAAATAAACGCCTTTTGGCCAAAAATGGGTTAAATTGTGTTTCAGCCAAAAAATCGATTTTTAGCAAAGAGGTACCTCTTTCCAAAAAAATTGACCAAAAAATTTTTTTGCTTAAATGCATGCGATTTAAGTTTTTTCGGAAGCTTCTGCTCATTTGAAACTCCTTCCAATACTTAGTTATTAGAAATAAACGCCTTTTGGCCAAAAATGGGTTAAATTGTGTTTCAGCCAAAAAATCGATTTTTAGCAAAGAGGTACCTCTTTCCAAAAAAATTGAGCAAAAAATTTTTTTGCTTAAATGCATGCGATTTAAGTTTTTTCGGAAGCTTCTGCTCATTTGAAACTCCTTTCAATACTTAGTTATTAGAAATAAACGCCTTTTGGCCAAAAATGAGTTAAATTGTGTTTCAGCCAAAAAATCGATTTTTAGCAAAGAGGTACCTCTTTCCAAAAAAATTGAGCAAAAAATTTTTTTGCTTAAATGCATGCGATTTAAGTTTTTTCGGAAGCTTCTGCTCATTTGAAACTCCTTTCAATACTTAGTTATTAGAAATAAACGCCTTTTGGCCAAAAATGGGTTAAATTGTGTTTCAGCCAAAAAATCGATTTTTAGCAAAGAGGTAAAGAGGTACCTCTTTCCAAAAAAATTGACCAAAAAATTTTTTTGCTTAAATGCATGCGATTTAAGTTTTTTCGGAAGCTTCTGCTCATTTGAAACTCCTTTCAATACTTAGTTATTAGAAATAAACGCCTTTTGGCCAAAAATGGGTTAAATTGTGTTTCAGCCAAAAAATCGATTTTTAGCAAAGAGGTACGTACCTCTATCCAAAAAAATTGACCAAAAAATTTTTTTGCTTAAATGCATGCGATTTAAGTTTTTTCGGAAGCTTCTGCTCATTTGAAACTCCTTTCAATACTTAGTTATTAGAAATAAACGCCTTTTGGCCAAAAATGGGTTAAATTGTGTTTCAGCCAAAAAATCGATTTTTAGCAAAGAGGTACCTCTTTCCAAAAAAATTGAGCAAAAAATTTTTTTGCTTAAATGCATGCGATTTAAGTTTTTTCGGAAGCTTCTGCTCATTTGAAACTCCTTTCAATACTTAGTTATTAGAAATAAACGCCTTTTGGCCAAAAATGGGTTGAATTGTGTTTCAGCCAAAAAATCGATTTTTAGCAAAGAGGTACCTCTTTCCAAAAAAATTGACCAAAAAATTTTTTTGCTTAAATGCATGCGATTTAAGTTTTTTCGGAAGCTTCTGCTCATTTGAAACTCCTTTCAATACTTAGTTATTAGAAATAAACGCCTTTTGGCCAAAAATGGGTTGAATTGTGTTTCAGCCAAAAAATCGATTTTTAGCAAAGAGGTACCTCTTTCCAAAAAAATTGACCAAAAAATTTTTTTGCTTAAATGCATGCGATTTAAGTTTTTTCGGAAGCTTCTGCTCATTTGAAACTCCTTCCAATACTTAGTTATTAGAAATAAACGCCTTTTGGCCAAAAATGGGTTAAATTGTGTTTCAGCCAAAAAATCGATTTTTAGCAAAGAGGTACCTCTTTCCAAAAAAATTGAGCAAAAAATTTTTTTGCTTAAATGCATGCGATTTAAGTTTTTTCGGAAGCTTCTGCTCATTTGAAACTCCTTTCAATACTTAGTTATTAGAAATAAACGCCTTTTGGCCAAAAATGGGTTAAATTGTGTTTCAGCCAAAAAATCGATTTTTAGCAAAGAGGTACCTCTTTCCAAAAAAATTGACCAAAAAATTTTTTTGCTTAAATGCATGCGATTTAAGTTTTTTCGGAAGCTTCTGCTCATTTGAAACTCCTTTCAATACTTAGTTATTAGAAATAAACGCCTTTTGGCCAAAAATGGGTTAAATTGTGTTTCAGCCAAAAAATCGATTTTTAGCAAAGAGGTACCTCTTTCCAAAAAAATTGACCAAAAAATTTTTTTGCTTAAATGCATGCGATTTAAGTTTTTTCGGAAGCTTCTGCTCATTTGAAACTCCTTCCAATACTTAGTTATTAGAAATAAACGCCTTTTGGCCAAAAATGGGTTAAATTGTGTTTCAGCCAAAAAATCGATTTTTAGCAAAGAGGTACCTCTTTCCAAAAAAATTGAGCAAAAAATTTTTTTGCTTAAATGCATGCGATTTAAGTTTTTTCGGAAGCTTCTGCTCATTTGAAACTCCTTTCAATACTTAGTTATTAGAAATAAACGCCTTTTGGCCAAAAATGAGTTAAATTGTGTTTCAGCCAAAAAATCGATTTTTAGCAAAGAGGTACCTCTTTCCAAAAAAATTGAGCAAAAAATTTTTTTGCTTAAATGCATGCGATTTAAGTTTTTTCGGAAGCTTCTGCTCATTTGAAACTCCTTTCAATACTTAGTTATTAGAAATAAACGCCTTTTGGCCAAAAATGGGTTAAATTGTGTTTCAGCCAAAAAATCGATTTTTAGCAAAGAGGTACCTCTTTCCAAAAAAATTGACCAAAAAATTTTTTTGCTTAAATGCATGCGATTTAAGTTTTTTCGGAAGCTTCTGCTCATTTGAAACTCCTTTCAATACTTAGTTATTAGAAATAAACGCCTTTTGGCCAAAAATGGGTTAAATTGTGTTTCAGCCAAAAAATCGATTTTTAGCAAAGAGGTACCTCTTTCCAAAAAAATTGACCAAAAAATTTTTTTGCTTAAATGCATGCGATTTAAGTTTTTTCGGAAGCTTCTGCTCATTTGAAACTCCTTCCAATACTTAGTTATTAGAAATAAACGCCTTTTGGCCAAAAATGGGTTAAATTGTGTTTCAGCCAAAAAATCGATTTTTAGCAAAGAGGTACCTCTTTCCAAAAAAATTGAGCAAAAAATTTTTTTGCTTAAATGCATGCGATTTAAGTTTTTTCGGAAGCTTCTGCTCATTTGAAACTCCTTTCAATACTTAGTTATTAGAAATAAACGCCTTTTGGCCAAAAATGAGTTAAATTGTGTTTCAGCCAAAAAATCGATTTTTAGCAAAGAGGTACCTCTTTCCAAAAAAATTGAGCAAAAAATTTTTTTGCTTAAATGCATGCGATTTAAGTTTTTTCGGAAGCTTCTGCTCATTTGAAACTCCTTTCAATACTTAGTTATTAGAAATAAACGCCTTTTGGCCAAAAATGGGTTAAATTGTGTTTCAGCCAAAAAATCGATTTTTAGCAAAGAGGTAAAGAGGTACCTCTTTCCAAAAAAATTGACCAAAAAATTTTTTTGCTTAAATGCATGCGATTTAAGTTTTTTCGGAAGCTTCTGCTCATTTGAAACTCCTTTCAATACTTAGTTATTAGAAATAAACGCCTTTTGGCCAAAAATGGGTTAAATTGTGTTTCAGCCAAAAAATCGATTTTTAGCAAAGAGGTACGTACCTCTATCCAAAAAAATTGACCAAAAAATTTTTTTGCTTAAATGCATGCGATTTAAGTTTTTTCGGAAGCTTCTGCTCATTTGAAACTCCTTTCAATACTTAGTTATTAGAAATAAACGCCTTTTGGCCAAAAATGGGTTAAATTGTGTTTCAGCCAAAAAATCGATTTTTAGCAAAGAGGTACCTCTTTCCAAAAAAATTGAGTAAAAAATTTTTTTGCTTAAATGCATGCGATTTAAGTTTTTTCGGAAGCTTCTGCTCATTTGAAACTCCTTTCAATACTTAGTTATTAGAAATAAACGCCTTTTGGCCAAAAATGGGTTGAATTGTGTTTCAGCCAAAAAATCGATTTTTAGCAAAGAGGTACCTCTTTCCAAAAAAATTGAGCAAAAAATTTTTTTGCTTAAATGCATGCGATTTAAGTTTTTTCGGAAGCTTCTGCTCATTTGAAACTCCTTTCAATACTTAGTTATTAGAAATAAACGCCTTTTGGCCAAAAATGGGTTAAATTGTGTTTCAGCCAAAAAATCGATTTTTAGCAAAGAGGTACCTCTTTCCAAAAAAATTGAGCAAAAAATTTTTTTGCTTAAATGCATGCGATTTAAGTTTTTTCGGAAGCTTCTGCTCATTTGAAACTCCTTTCAATACTTAGTTATTAGAAATAAACGCCTTTTGGCCAAAAATGGGTTAAATTGTGTTTCAGCCAAAAAATCGATTTTTCCAAAAAAAATTGACCAAAAATTTTTTTTGCTTAAATGCATGCGATTTAAGTTTTTTCGGAAGCTTCTGCTCATGTGAAACTCCTTTCAATACTTAGTTATTAGAAATAAACGCCTTTTGGCCAAAAATGGGTTAAATTGTGTTTCAGCCAAAAAATCGATTTTTAGCAAAGAGGTACCTCTTTCCAAAAAAATTGACCAAAAAATTTTTTTGCTTAAATGCATGCGATTTAAGTTTTTTCGGAAGCTTCTGCTCATTTGAAACTCCTTTCAATACTTAGTTATTAGAAATAAACGCCTTTTGGCCAAAAATGGGTTAAATTGTGTTTCAGCCAAAAAATCGATTTTTCCAAAAAAATTGACCAAAAATTTTTTTTGCTTAAATGCATGCGATTTAAGTTTTTTCGGAAGCTTCTGCTCATTTGAAACTCCTTTCAATACTTAGTTATTAGAAATAAACGCCTTTTGGCCAAAAATGGGTTAAATTGTGTTTCAGCCAAAAAATCGATTTTTAGCAAAGAGGTACCTCTTTCCAAAAAAATTGAGCAAAAAATTTTTTTGCTTAAATGCATGCGATTTAAGTTTTTTCGGAAGCTTCTGCTCATTTGAAACTCCTTTCAATACTTAGTTATTAGAAATAAACGCCTTTTGGCCAAAAATGGGTTGAATTGTGTTTCAGCCAAAAAATCGATTTTTAGCAAAGAGGTACCTCTTTCCAAAAAAATTGAGCAAAAAATTTTTTTGCTTAAATGCATGCGATTTAAGTTTTTTCGGAAGCTTCTGCTCATTTGAAACTCCTTTCAATACTTAGTTATTAGAAATAAACGCCTTTTGGCCAAAAATGGGTTAAATTGTGTTTCAGCCAAAAAATCGATTTTTCCAAAAAAAATTGACCAAAAATTTTTTTTGCTTAAATGCATGCGATTTAAGTTTTTTCGGAAGCTTCTGCTCATGTGAAACTCCTTTCAATACTTAGTTATTAGAAATAAACGCCTTTTGGCCAAAAATGGGTTAAATTGTGTTTCAGCCAAAAAATCGATTTTTAGCAAAGAGGTACCTCTTTCCAAAAAAATTGACCAAAAAATTTTTTTGCTTAAATGCATGCGATTTAAGTTTTTTCGGAAGCTTCTGCTCATTTGAAACTCCTTTCAATACTTAGTTATTAGAAATAAACGCCTTTTGGCCAAAAATGGGTTAAATTGTGTTTCAGCCAAAAAATCGATTTTTCCAAAAAAATTGACCAAAAATTTTTTTTGCTTAAATGCATGCGATTTAAGTTTTTTCGGAAGCTTCTGCTCATGTGGAACTCCTTTCAATACTTAGTTATTAGAAATAAACGCCTTTTGGCCAAAAATGGGTTAAATTGTGTTTCAGCCAAAAAATCGATTTTTAGCAAAGAGGTACCTCTTTCCAAAAAAATTGACCAAAAATTTTTTTTGCTTAAATGCATGCGATTTAAGTTTTTTCGGAAGCTTCTGCTCATTTGAAACTCCTTTCAATACTTAACCCATTTTTGGCCAAAAGGCGTTTATTTCTAATAACTAAGTATTGAAAGGAGTTTCAAATGAGCAGAAGCTTCCGAAAAAACTTAAATCGCATGCATTTAAGCAAAAAAATTTTTTGGTCAATTTTTTTGGAAAGAGGTACCTCTTTGCTAAAAATCGATTTTTTGGCTGAAACACAATTTAACCCATTTTTGGCCAAAAGGCGTTTATTTCTAATAACTAAGTATTGAAAGGAGTTTCAAATGAGCAGAAGCTTCCGAAAAAACTTAAATCGCATGCATTTAAGCAAAAAAATTTTTTGGTCAATTTTTTTGGAAAGAGGTACCTCTTTGCTAAAAATCGATTTTTTGGCTGAAACACAATTTAACCCATTTTTGGCCAAAAGGCGTTTATTTCTAATAACTAAGTATTGAAAGGAGTTTCAAATGAGCAGAAGCTTCCGAAAAAACTTAAATCGCATGCATTTAAGCAAAAAAATTTTTTGGTCAATTTTTTTGGAAAGAGGTACCTCTTTGCTAAAAATCGATTTTTTGGCTGAAACACAATTTAACCCATTTTTGGCCAAAAGGCGTTTATTTCTAATAACTAAGTATTGAAAGGAGTTTCAAATGAGCAGAAGCTTCCGAAAAAACTTAAATCGCATGCATTTAAGCAAAAAAATTTTTTGGTCAATTTTTTTGGAAAGAGGTACCTCTTTGCTAAAAATCGATTTTTTGGCTGAAACACAATTTAACCCATTTTTGGCCAAAAGGCGTTTATTTCTAATAACTAAGTATTGAAAGGAGTTTCAAATGAGCAGAAGCTTCCGAAAAAACTTAAATCGCATGCATTTAAGCAAAAAAATTTTTTGGTCAATTTTTTTGGAAAGAGGTACCTCTTTGCTAAAAATCGATTTTTTGGCTGAAACACAATTCAACCCATTTTTGGCCAAAAGGCGTTTATTTCTAATAACTAAGTATTGAAAGGAGTTTCAAATGAGCAGAAGCTTCCGAAAAAACTTAAATCGCATGCATTTAAGCAAAAAAATTTTTTGGTCAATTTTTTTGGAAAGAGGTACCTCTTTGCTAAAAATCGATTTTTTGGCTGAAACACAATTTAACCCATTTTTGGCCAAAAGGCGTTTATTTCTAATAACTAAGTATTGAAAGGAGTTTCAAATGAGCAGAAGCTTCCGAAAAAACTTAAATCGCATGCATTTAAGCAAAAAAATTTTTTGGTCAATTTTTTTGGAAAGAGGTACCTCTTTGCTAAAAATCGATTTTTTGGCTGAAACACAATTCAACCCATTTTTGGCCAAAAGGCGTTTATTTCTAATAACTAAGTATTGAAAGGAGTTTCAAATGAGCAGAAGCTTCCGAAAAAACTTAAATCGCATGCATTTAAGCAAAAAAATTTTTTGGTCAATTTTTTTGGAAAGAGGTACCTCTTTGCTAAAAATCGATTTTTTGGCTGAAACACAATTTAACCCATTTTTGGCCAAAAGGCGTTTATTTCTAATAACTAAGTATTGAAAGGAGTTTCAAATGAGCAGAAGCTTCCGAAAAAACTTAAATCGCATGCATTTAAGCAAAAAAATTTTTTGGTCAATTTTTTTGGAAAGAGGTACCTCTTTGCTAAAAATCGATTTTTTGGCTGAAACACAATTTAACCCATTTTTGGCCAAAAGGCGTTTATTTCTAATAACTAAGTATTGAAAGGAGTTTCAAATGAGCAGAAGCTTCCGAAAAAACTTAAATCGCATGCATTTAAGCAAAAAAATTTTTTGGTCAATTTTTTTGGAAAGAGGTACCTCTTTGCTAAAAATCGATTTTTTGGCTGAAACACAATTTAACCCATTTTTGGCCAAAAGGCGTTTATTTCTAATAACTAAGTATTGAAAGGAGTTTCAAATGAGCAGAAGCTTCCGAAAAAACTTAAATCGCATGCATTTAAGCAAAAAAATTTTTTGGTCAATTTTTTTGGAAAGAGGTACCTCTTTGCTAAAAATCGATTTTTTGGCTGAAACACAATTTAACCCATTTTTGGCCAAAAGGCGTTTATTTCTAATAACTAAGTATTGAAAGGAGTTTCAAATGAGCAGAAGCTTCCGAAAAAACTTAAATCGCATGCATTTAAGCAAAAAAATTTTTTGGTCAATTTTTTTGGAAAGAGGTACCTCTTTGCTAAAAATCGATTTTTTGGCTGAAACACAATTTAACCCATTTTTGGCCAAAAGGCGTTTATTTCTAATAACTAAGTATTGAAAGGAGTTTCACATGAGCAGAAGCTTCCGAAAAAACTTAAATCGCATGCATTTAAGCAAAAAAATTTTTTGGTCAATTTTTTTGGAAAGAGGTACCTCTTTGCTAAAAATCGATTTTTTGGCTGAAACACAATTTAACCCATTTTTGGCCAAAAGGCGTTTATTTCTAATAACTAAGTATTGAAAGGAGTTTCAAATGAGCAGAAGCTTCCGAAAAAACTTAAATCGCATGCATTTAAGCAAAAAAATTTTTTGGTCAATTTTTTTGGAAAGAGGTACCTCTTTGCTAAAAATCGATTTTTTGGCTGAAACACAATTCAACCCATTTTTGGCCAAAAGGCGTTTATTTCTAATAACTAAGTATTGAAAGGAGTTTCAAATGAGCAGAAGCTTCCGAAAAAACTTAAATCGCATGCATTTAAGCAAAAAAATTTTTTGGTCAATTTTTTTGGAAAGAGGTACCTCTTTGCTAAAAATCGATTTTTTGGCTGAAACACAATTTAACCCATTTTTGGCCAAAAGGCGTTTATTTCTAATAACTAAGTATTGAAAGGAGTTTCAAATGAGCAGAAGCTTCCGAAAAAACTTAAATCGCATGCATTTAAGCAAAAAAATTTTTTGGTCAATTTTTTTGGAAAGAGGTACCTCTTTGCTAAAAATCGATTTTTTGGCTGAAACACAATTTAACCCATTTTTGGCCAAAAGGCGTTTATTTCTAATAACTAAGTATTGAAAGGAGTTTCAAATGAGCAGAAGCTTCCGAAAAAACTTAAATCGCATGCATTTAAGCAAAAAAATTTTTTGGTCAATTTTTTTGGAAAGAGGTACCTCTTTGCTAAAAATCGATTTTTTGGCTGAAACACAATTTAACCCATTTTTGGCCAAAAGGCGTTTATTTCTAATAACTAAGTATTGAAAGGAGTTTCAAATGAGCAGAAGCTTCCGAAAAAACTTAAATCGCATGCATTTAAGCAAAAAAATTTTTTGGTCAATTTTTTTGGAAAGAGGTACCTCTTTGCTAAAAATCGATTTTTTGGCTGAAACACAATTCAACCCATTTTTGGCCAAAAGGCGTTTATTTCTAATAACTAAGTATTGAAAGGAGTTTCAAATGAGCAGAAGCTTCCGAAAAAACTTAAATCGCATGCATTTAAGCAAAAAAATTTTTTGGTAAATTTTTTTGGAAAGAGGTACCTCTTTGCTAAAAATCGATTTTTTGGCTGAAACACAATTTAACCCATTTTTGGCCAAAAGGCGTTTATTTCTAATAACTAAGTATTGAAAGGAGTTTCAAATGAGCAGAAGCTTCCGAAAAAACTTAAATCGCATGCATTTAAGCAAAAAAATTTTTTGGTCAATTTTTTTGGAAAGAGGTACCTCTTTGCTAAAAATCGATTTTTTGGCTGAAACACAATTCAACCCATTTTTGGCCAAAAGGCGTTTATTTCTAATAACTAAGTATTGAAAGGAGTTTCAAATGAGCAGAAGCTTCCGAAAAAACTTAAATCGCATGCATTTAAGCAAAAAAATTTTTTGGTCAATTTTTTTGGAAAGAGGTACCTCTTTGCTAAAAATCGATTTTTTGGCTGAAACACAATTTAACCCATTTTTGGCCAAAAGGCGTTTATTTCTAATAACTAAGTATTGAAAGGAGTTTCAAATGAGCAGAAGCTTCCGAAAAAACTTAAATCGCATGCATTTAAGCAAAAAAATTTTTTGGTCAATTTTTTTGGAAAGAGGTACCTCTTTGCTAAAAATCGATTTTTTGGCTGAAACACAATTTAACCCATTTTTGGCCAAAAGGCGTTTATTTCTAATAACTAAGTATTGAAAGGAGTTTCAAATGAGCAGAAGCTTCCGAAAAAACTTAAATCGCATGCATTTAAGCAAAAAAATTTTTTGGTAAATTTTTTTGGAAAGAGGTACCTCTTTGCTAAAAATCGATTTTTTGGCTGAAACACAATTTAACCCATTTTTGGCCAAAAGGCGTTTATTTCTAATAACTAAGTATTGAAAGGAGTTTCAAATGAGCAGAAGCTTCCGAAAAAACTTAAATCGCATGCATTTAAGCAAAAAAATTTTTTGGTCAATTTTTTTGGAAAGAGGTACCTCTTTGCTAAAAATCGATTTTTTGGCTGAAACACAATTCAACCCATTTTTGGCCAAAAGGCGTTTATTTCTAATAACTAAGTATTGAAAGGAGTTTCAAATGAGCAGAAGCTTCCGAAAAAACTTAAATCGCATGCATTTAAGCAAAAAAATTTTTTGGTAAATTTTTTTGGAAAGAGGTACCTCTTTGCTAAAAATCGATTTTTTGGCTGAAACACAATTTAACCCATTTTTGGCCAAAAGGCGTTTATTTCTAATAACTAAGTATTGAAAGGAGTTTCAAATGAGCAGAAGCTTCCGAAAAAACTTAAATCGCATGCATTTAAGCAAAAAAATTTTTTGGTCAATTTTTTTGGAAAGAGGTACCTCTTTGCTAAAAATCGATTTTTTGGCTGAAACACAATTTAACCCATTTTTGGCCAAAAGGCGTTTATTTCTAATAACTAAGTATTGAAAGGAGTTTCAAATGAGCAGAAGCTTCCGAAAAAACTTAAATCGCATGCATTTAAGCAAAAAAATTTTTTGGTCAATTTTTTTGGAAAGAGGTACCTCTTTGCTAAAAATCGATTTTTTGGCTGAAACACAATTTAACCCATTTTTGGCCAAAAGGCGTTTATTTCTAATAACTAAGTATTGAAAGGAGTTTCAAATGAGCAGAAGCTTCCGAAAAAACTTAAATCGCATGCATTTAAGCAAAAAAATTTTTTGGTCAATTTTTTTGGAAAGAGGTACCTCTTTGCTAAAAATCGATTTTTTGGCTGAAACACAATTTAACCCATTTTTGGCCAAAAGGCGTTTATTTCTAATAACTAAGTATTGAAAGGAGTTTCAAATGAGCAGAAGCTTCCGAAAAAACTTAAATCGCATGCATTTAAGCAAAAAAATTTTTTGGTCAATTTTTTTGGAAAGAGGTACCTCTTTGCTAAAAATCGATTTTTTGGCTGAAACACAATTTAACCCATTTTTGGCCAAAAGGCGTTTATTTCTAATAACTAAGTATTGAAAGGAGTTTCAAATGAGCAGAAGCTTCCGAAAAAACTTAAATCGCATGCATTTAAGCAAAAAAATTTTTTGGTCAATTTTTTTGGAAAGAGGTACCTCTTTGCTAAAAATCGATTTTTTGGCTGAAACACAATTTAACCCATTTTTGGCCAAAAGGCGTTTATTTCTAATAACTAAGTATTGAAAGGAGTTTCAAATGAGCAGAAGCTTCCGAAAAAACTTAAATCGCATGCATTTAAGCAAAAAAATTTTTTGGTCAATTTTTTTGGAAAGAGGTACCTCTTTGCTAAAAATCGATTTTTTGGCTGAAACACAATTTAACCCATTTTTGGCCAAAAGGCGTTTATTTCTAATAACTAAGTATTGAAAGGAGTTTCAAATGAGCAGAAGCTTCCGAAAAAACTTAAATCGCATGCATTTAAGCAAAAAAATTTTTTGCTCAATTTTTTTGGAAAGAGGTACCTCTTTGCTAAAAATCGATTTTTTGGCTGAAACACAATTTAACCCATTTTTGGCCAAAAGGCGTTTATTTCTAATAACTAAGTATTGAAAGGAGTTTCAAATGAGCAGAAGCTTCCGAAAAAACTTAAATCGCATGCATTTAAGCAAAAAAATTTTTTGCTCAATTTTTTTGGAAAGAGGTACCTCTTTGCTAAAAATCGATTTTTTGGCTGAAACACAATTTAACCCATTTTTGGCCAAAAGGCGTTTATTTCTAATAACTAAGTATTGAAAGGAGTTTCAAATGAGCAGAAGCTTCCGAAAAAACTTAAATCGCATGCATTTAAGCAAAAAAATTTTTTGCTCAATTTTTTTGGAAAGAGGTACCTCTTTGCTAAAAATCGATTTTTTGGCTGAAACACAATTTAACCCATTTTTGGCCAAAAGGCGTTTATTTCTAATAACTAAGTATTGAAAGGAGTTTCAAATGAGCAGAAGCTTCCGAAAAAACTTAAATCGCATGCATTTAAGCAAAAAAATTTTTTGGTCAATTTTTTTGGAAAGAGGTACCTCTTTGCTAAAAATCGATTTTTTGGCTGAAACACAATTTAACCCATTTTTGGCCAAAAGGCGTTTATTTCTAATAACTAAGTATTGAAAGGAGTTTCAAATGAGCAGAAGCTTCCGAAAAAACTTAAATCGCATGCATTTAAGCAAAAAAATTTTTTGGTCAATTTTTTTGGAAGAGAGGTACCTCTTTGCTAAAAATCGATTTTTTGGCTGAAACACAATTTAACCCATTTTTGGCCAAAAGGCGTTTATTTCTAATAACTAAGTATTGAAAGGAGTTTCAAATGAGCAGAAGCTTCCGAAAAAACTTAAATCGCATGCATTTAAGCAAAAAAATTTTTTGCTCAATTTTTTTGGAAAAGGTACCTCTTTGCTAAAAAATCGATTTTTTGGCTGAAACACAATTTAACCCATTTTTGACCAAAAGGCGTTTATTTCTAATAAATAAGTATTGAAAGGAGTTTCAAATGCGAAGAAGCTTCCGAAAAATCTCAAATCGCATGCATTTAAGAAAAAAATTTTTTTTGTCAATTTTTTAGGTAAGGGGTACCTCTTTGCTAAAAATCAATTTTTTGGTTGAAACACAATTTTACCCAATTTTGCCCAAAAGGCGTTTATTTCTAATAAGCAAGTATTGAAAGGAGTTTCAAATGCGAAGAAGCTTCCGAAAAATCTCAAATCGCATGCATTTAAGAAAAAAAATGTTTTTGTCAATTTTTTAGGAAAGGGGTACCTCTTTGCTAAATATCAATTTTTTGGTTGAAACACAATTTTACCCAATTTTGCCCAAAAGGCGTTTATTTCTAATAAGCAAGTATTGAAAGGAGTTTCAAATGCGAAGAAGCTTCCGAAAAATCTCAAATCGCATGCATTTAAGAAAAAAATTTGTTTTGTCAATTTTTTAGGAAAGGGGTACCTCTTTGCTAAAAATCAATTTTTTGGTTGAAACACAATTTTACCCAATTTTGCCCAAAAGGCGTTTATTTCTAATAAGCAAGTATTGAAAGGAGTTTCAAATGCGAAGAAGCTTCCGAAAAATCTCAAATCGCATGCATTTAAGAAAAAAAATTTTTTGTAAATTTTTTAGGAAAGGGGTACCTCTTTGCTAAAAATAAATTTTTTGGTTGAAACACAATTTTACCCAATTTTGCCCAAAAGGCGTTTATTTCTAATAAGCAAGTATTGAAAGGAGTTTCGAATGCGAAGAAGCTTCCGAAAAATCTCAAATCGCATGCATTTAAGAAAAAAAAATTTTTTGTCAATTTTTTAGGAAAGGGGTACCTCTTTGCTAAAAATCAATTTTTTGGTTGAAACACAATTTTTCCCAATTTTGCCCAAAAGGCGTTTATTTCTAATAAGAAAGTATTGAAAGGAGTTTCAAATGCGAAGAAGCTTCCGAAAAATCTCAAATCGCATGCATTTAAGAAAAACAATTTGTTTGTCAATTTTTTGCTTGAAATCAATTTTTTGGTTGAAACACAATTTTACCCAATTTTGCCCAAAAGGCGTTTATTTCTAATAAGCAAGTATTGAAAGGAGTTTCAAATGCGAAGAAGCTTCCGAAAAATCTCAAATCGCATGCATTTAAGAAAAAAAATTTTTTTGTCAATTTTTTGCTTGAAATCAATTTTTTGGTTGAAACACAATTTTACCCAATTTTGCCCAAAAGGCGTTTATTTCTAATAAGCAAGTATTGAAAGGAGTTTCAAATGCGAAGAAGCTTCCGAAAAATCTCAAATCGCATGCATTTAATCATCTGTGTACTTATATACGTCGAGATATTTATGTTGCCGGACACCAAAAAAAAAAAAAAAACAAAATGACAAATTGTGTCCTTTATTTTCTCGACATAAAAGAGGAAATTTTAGAAAAATATTTCCCGATGTTCACTTTATGAATGTTGAATACGAGTAAGACAATTTTTCATCGAAAACCATTTGGAGCGATATGCCTCACTTTCATCTTTTTTGATCAAGCAGCATTATGACGTCTGAGGCATCGATAAGGCAAGGATAACACACGAAGAGCCATTAACCTCTTTCAAAGTTACCATATCGCGTAGTGTTTATGAAGGAGGCGTCCACGGCCGTTATTTTATTCGAAAATGCCGCCGGCTAAGCGACGACTTTGAATACCTCATCTGCAGTATTCGAGACCGAAGAACATGTTGTATGAACAGGATTGAAAAAAAATGGTGCATACTGCACGACCTACAACGATATTCTGACGGCTGTACTTCCAACTCGAGTCATTTTAGTAATTTGCACTGGCCAGCAAGAGCATCCGGTTTAATTATTCCAGACTTGTTTTGTGTGATGTCTTGAAATCGTTAATCCATGCCGCCAAGACCCAAGCACTTGCAGTGCCCAAAGAGAATATCCGTAAGGGAGGTGAAAAAAAACCAATTGTGCCGAAATCTTGATTCCTTTTCATGAACAAAAAGAAAATTAACATAAAAGTAAAAAATAAAATAAATACATAAATAAATAAAAATATATTATAAAAATATAGAAATTATAATCAAAGAGCATCGGCTCATTACTTAGGTATTTTGTGAGGACAGAAAATTCGTTGTCGATATTTTTATCTTTGTTTTGTCGGCGAATTTTCGCCGCTCTTGTTCAGAAGACATGCTAATTAGTTTGTAGAGCCTACACAGCAGAGCGGGAATTTTTGTGTCCCCTCCTAATTAAATTTTTATTCAGTGTCATGCGCGATCACAAGATAAACTATATTACAATTGCAAGACCGAATCTGATTTTTCCTATGTGTGGGAAAACCGTAAGGCCGATCAGTCAAATTGCCTGCTCGGGTAGACTACAAAGCGGAAGGTTGTGGGTTCCATTCCGCACTCAATAATTAATAGGAGATCGAATTTCACTGATCTACACTGGCTTACATGGCTGTATTAACTTTTGAAAGCAAGAAAATAATTTTAAGGCCCCTTTCACTTTTCACTAGGGACTGTCTAAAATATTTTCATACACATTAAATTAATGGCCTATGATTCGTAATGAAATTACCTTTACGTAATCTTGTATACGTAATGACCAGAAATAAAAAAAAAAAATATTAAAATAATTTTATTCTTTCTCTCACATCATGTCTTCTTCTTCTAATGTTTTTCCACAATCTGTTTATCTGCAAATCTATAAAATTAGCAGCGAAACAACAAGATACATCCCAAAATTAACGAGGATACATAAATGTTTTCTGATTACTTCACCTCTTCGGTTTAATGCTGTAAAATCACCAGGCAGGGGGTGCTCTTTGTTTATTATTTTAACTGTTAACGATCCATAAATTAAATTTTAAATTAATTCTGCTTATTGTTGCATGTTGGCAACAAATTTATTTTTATTGTCAAAATACAAGAATGTTTGTTTAATAGTTTTGCTGTTGTTGTCGCCTGTTTTGTTAATTATTGTATTACACATTTAAATAAGGCAAATGGCATCGTAGTGACTGAGAAAATTCAGTTATTTTTAGAATTGTGGCAAACCTTTAACAGATTAAAGAAGTTATAGCAAATTTAAATCCATTTGAGGTCATAAAAATTTAATGCAAATCTTCGCACAGGATGTACTTTCTTGTAATTTAAAATAAGAATGAGAATTTCATACTACAATAACACTTAATGAAAACAATAAGGCCCTATGAAATAAGAATATGTATGAAATTAGAAGAACGTTATAACATTTTTGGCCAAATAATTTCAATAAACACTGTAACTCACGCTTATGCTGCGCAGAAGATGGTCATGGGTTCATTGCCATACTCAGGCATATGGCCACGCCGACTAAGGGTACGATCAGTCCAATTTAAAAAAAAAATTTCAATAAATCTAGCCGTGTGGCGTCCAATAGTGACTTGAATATTGACCTCCAATGCCTCTGTAGTTATTGGTTTTTCGGCATAAAGTAATGACTTCACATAGACCCATAAAGATGACTTTACATAGACCCATAAAAATAAATCCAGAGACGAACGGGAAGGACCAGTGAATAGAACCACTTCCGGAAATAAAATTGCCAACAAATTGATTTTGCAATAAATCGCTTGTTTAGCACGGCTTATGGCAAGTTCGAACCAAATGCCCACTGATGGTTAGCAGATCAAATTTTTGAAAACAACAACTTGACGCTTCATTGCAACATGTAGCGCTACGGTGAGCACAATTCTATGTCTTGTTGATTGAAATTAGTGTGAGAACAGCACGAATGGCTTGCTCACTAGGCCAAACATTTTGACCATAAAATGGACGAATTGCTCTCTCAACTTGGCGAACAGATTTATTTTATTTTTTAAAGTAAATTTCAATAAAGTTAGCGATATTGATAGATCTCGTGCAGTATAAAAAAGTAATTTAAACGTTTTTTTTTTAAATTTGTTGCTTATGATGTCGCACGTGACTACATTATTTTTTTTCAATTGTATTATATAAATTTCGTATCTTGCCCCCTGGTAACAAAAGTTGTCTTTTCAATGTTGCACATAAAATTGTAATATGCGATTTTTTCAATTGCAGTTTCTTTTGCACTTTTATGACTTTCCGTACTTTCAGATGGATTAGAAAACGTGCAAAAAAATATTTAAATGAAAAAAGTTGCTATATTAAATTGAATAAAGATTTTATAGGCTAATTGTTCGAAATATTAATTTAAATCTCAGAAAGACATGATAAATATTCCAAGGCACAAAGGCAAGTCAACATCAGTTTTTTGTTATTCAACTTACACAGCAGAGCAGAACAGCTGTTTTCGAAAGACGCAACCCTTTCATCATCAGTGCTCATGTGTGTTGTGTTTGTCACCACTTATTAGGCGGCTTAGTTGAATTTGATAAAAGTTTTTTTTTTTTTTTTTTTTTTCTTTAGGAGTAGGACCAGCGCTCAGGGGATGACCCCTATATATGCAATGCATTGCGCCAGAACTGAAAACGAGGGGATAGTATTGAGGGTACAGATTAGGAAAGATGAGAAGATAGACAGTTTTTTTTTTTTTTTTTTTTTTTTTTTTTTGTAGCTATTTCAACCTTTTACTTCGCCGGCTAATTTTTGCTACAGGGTCGACGAAGTTCCTATTTACACAAATTTTATTGTGAAAAAGGATACGAGAACTGTATCAACCTGATGATAACATCTTATTATTATAATACCCGTGTTAAAAAGTGAAAAAAGTTGCGCTTTTGTGAATCTGTCTGCAACTGTTTCCAAATGTATTAATTATAATTATGATTTTTTTTAAATCCAAACATATGCAAACGCCTGGCTTATAAAAAAGGCCTGAAGGGAGAAATTACTGAATAAATTTTACAAGTGATTACTAAAAGCTCAATATATGTACATATACCGAAAATCGCTACGTTGGCATCACTGATTACTGAATTACTCGAGAATCAAGGTTAATGGCCTTAACTCTTATTTTTCTTTTCAATTGGACGAGACCTTAGGCATTGGCCACCACATATGCAGTGCATTACACCGAAACTAGAAAGCAGAGGATAGATTGTATTGAAAAAACAGATAAAGAAACATGAGAAGATTGGAATATTTTTTCGTAGCACTTTTAACCTTTACTTCGACAACGAAGTAGGATGTTGTTACCCAACTCTTTAATATATAATAGTGTCAGTCGCTGCCAGTTATGCTCAATGGTAAGTGCTATACCTTCATCACAGAAACAACCCGACAATAATTAACACAGCCATGCGCTAATACTGATCAGAAGAATTCAACTCCACGAATCCTACCCACGACTTTCGTCTTCATATTTTCGTATTAACAGCTTCAGGCAACAGAAAAAGAACTTTGAAGGCTGTAAATGCTTTACGATTTACAAATTAAAATTTCGTAATGAACTGAGTAAATTTTTTTAATAAAAATAAAAAAATGAGCTCATCACAATCCAAATATTCAACTGACTTGGGAAATTTGTTCAGCAATCACAGAGACAACTGAAATTGCTAGACGAGTCCTACATTTAATTAAGGAAATTACTCCTTCTTATCCTTAGCCACATAACAAAAGTTTACATATATTTTTTTTCTTTTTGCTTTCCGTAACACACATGTTGTTAACAAATTTACAATCAGTCAAATTATTTCATTTAATTCCATCGACAGACATTTCCGACTGTGCACTACTAATTCTTCACTTGCATGTCTTTGGTATCATTTTAATTTTTAATTATAAAATCGATTATTCTATTACAAAAATAACACCTTAACTGTGTGAATTTGTTTAAAACTTCCTTAAATGTTTAGGTAATTTATATTCTAGTAATTGAAAGTATTATACAATAATTGCTTGCAAGCAAACCAGCAAAACTTCAATTACCATGTGTGTTTGTTTGGGTGTGTGTGTGTGTATTTATTAGCTTTAGAGTTAAACTTTTTGCCATCTGTTTTAGCAGCAATTTTGCAGTTGTATCATAACAATTTGTCATTTATCGTAAAACAGAGTTTTAGCCCAGTGCAGCAGCAGCAACAACAGCCAGCCAGCCAGCTAGTCAGTCAGTCAGTCAGTCGGAGAGACAACAAACAGGCAATTTAGCAATAATTTCATTAAAGTTTTCTTATATAGACTTTTTGTTCAAATTAGTTTTTTTTATTGTCTTTTATTTTTAATACTCGTATAGTGAATGACATTTTTAACGATATGCAGCAACAAAAAAAAAATAATAATAAAATTTCTTTTTGTAGCATGAAACCCTCCTTCAGTTTTTTGTTGCTGCTTTAACTCATGCAAATTGAAATTTGATTGGATTTTAATTAAATGCAGTATTTTTCATTTATGTGAACATATGATTGAACACAAACAATTACAACTGCACATGCACATGCACATGTACATGCAGATTTGCATCACATGCACATAAACATGTATAAGACATGACATAAACTTGACATCAAATTGTCATGATATGTTAATGTCAATTTATAAATAATAAATAGCATATTTAAAGAAATAATGATGTGGTTTTGTTTTTGTAGAAAATTTCAATATTGCCGAGAGAGAAAAGAACATCAATTATTAATCGATTTTAAATAAAGATGGTTGAGTTTGATAAACATTTCGTTTTTTTTCATATTTATTTTCTTTCCCCATAATAAACCGCAAATTTTGGTTAAACTTATTTAATTTGAATAAGTTTGTAGGTACAGGTTGTTGCACAGTGGTGCGATTTTCAATGCAGCTGGTCATGCAATACATAAATTTTTTATTACACTGTATAACACAAAAGGTTAACTAAAATAATGAGATAATAAGATGATAGACTTCATAAATTTTCACATTTGATATTTTTGAAAATTGAGAATTTTCAAAAAGTGGAAAGTTACTGATTTTACCATATTTATTACATGGACAAACTATTGAAATTATTTGAACTATTCTACCAGCAATCATTTTATTATTTATTGCATTTCCTTCATTACGATTACTTTATTTATTTTGAAATAAATGAGTTTTAACCAGATCTCGACGTTTTAAGTTCCTAGGAAGCTTTTTTGACTACTCCTGAGAAGTCGTCACTATGTCTGCATGTATGTATCAGTATGTGTGTGTGTGTGTGGCACCCGCTAATAAGTTTTAAATGGCTGATTCGGTTCAGCCAAACTAAACTAGTTGCGTTTCAAAAGGTTCCTTGAAACTTAGATCTCTTAGGAGTTATAACCGCTTTGGAGTGGTATATTTTCGGAGATATAAAAAAAAATAAAAAAAAGTCATTTTTGAAAATTGTTTTTTTAGAATAATATCTAAAAATCAAAAATCATGCCGAGCGCTATAAACCGGACCCAAATCGGTTGATGGGTTCGTGAGATTTCGTGAAGGAAAAATATTTAAGAAAAAATGTTTTTTAAAGAAAACTCTGAAATTATGTATCTGATCAATTAGTGTTTGAAAAGTGTTTGAAAAATGCTGATGAAAAAGCCACATCGGGTTTGTTCAAACCTCGATTTCCTGTGAATTGGCACCGGTTTCGAGATATATAAAAAAAAATAAAAATTATTTTTTCAAAAATGTTTTTTTCGAAAAATCAGCTTTTGAGATTCAAAAACCACATCAAGCATTTCCAGCCACGTCAAAATCGGTTCAGGCATTCGTGAGATATTGTGAATGAAAAATTCGAAAAAAGTGAATTTTACAAAATACTCCAAATGAGTCTGATTTCAGCGTACACTTTAAAAAAAAGATACTACTTGTTAAATATCTTTAAATCACTTTCAATTATCCAATAAAATTCTCATTTAGTTTACACTTTAGATAATTGCATATTTCCTCCGTGATTGCAGTTCGAATATAAAGTATTCACATGCAAATACGCCCCTAATTTTTTCAAGTGCATTATTGTATTTTGCGACTGTATGCATTTTAAGCAGGAAATTTAATTTCAAAAATGCATTTATAAAAATGTCATTCTTTTTTGTTTGCCGTGCTTGAGAAGCAGCTTCTTTTTTTCTCTGGCTCCTTTATTTTGTTTCAGTTTTTATTTTACGAAAATTAGCATAACTCCATATTATTATGATGACTTCTGTCAACATTCACAGCTTTTTTTTAGTTGTTTGCAAGTTGGCTGGCAGCGTAAAGAGCAGTTGTTGTTACTGTTACTGTGCAACCTGTAGTTAAAGGGGTTTCCTTTTTTTTCTTTCTTGTTTCATTTTATGGTTTATACAAATTTGCAACTAACTCGAACTTCCATTTAATTTGCTAAATTTGTTGGAATACATTAAGCACATCAGGCAACAGAATGATTGACTTAAAAAATCATAATGGGACAGACACACTTAATTTCTTGGATAAATGAGTGGGAAAAATAAAAATACGAATTCATCTGCATAATAATTTTATTAAAAGAAGAGAAAAAAGAATAAATTGGTAAATTAGCTTAAACATAAGAATTTTTAATAGTTTCATTTTTTATGAGTCTGACTGTCAGCTATTTAAAATTTGAAACAAATAATAGAAACGATAACAACTTCTTCAATTTAATTAGACTGCTTTCATATGTAACTGACGTACGTGAATTCGTATGTGTGCAAGAGGAAAATTATTTTAAATGGTTTAGTTTTTATTTAAAAAAATGGAAATAGAAATTGTCTAACAACTTAATAAGCAGTAATTTAAAAAATCAAAATTAAATAACTATTCACTTGTTGAGCTGTCACTTGAACTGCAATAAATTATTTAATTGCACTCCAAATTGTAATTTAATTATCTATCAATTTATAAATATTTATTATAAATAAGAAAATAAAAAAAAGTTTTATATAAAAAAACAAATATCATTGAGAAATGTTGTTTATCTTTAATTTTATAAATTGTTTTTGGTTTAAATGTAATCAATTATTCGAAAAAAAGAAGTCTTTCGATAAAGTGAAATAGGCAGTAAATCTTAATTTAATTGTGAAGTTTTGCGCGAGTTAATAATATAAAAAAATTAAAGTGACCTTGATATGAATTTTTAACTTTTATCATTATTTTAAGATTTCAGTAACGCCATTAAGAATTAAAAAAAATATCAATATCTTTTTGTGTTACAGGGACAATTATAGCCTTTAGTGAGGTTTAAGGCTATTTTCGATTGGTAAAAAACATAATTTGTTAACTGTCATCTATTGCGAACTAGTTCATAATGAAGTTATGTGACGCGCGCTACAAAAAAAATTACATAAATATATAAATCAATAAATAAAAAAACGAAAGTGTTTTTGATACTTTTTTAAGCGAATTGTCTACAATAAAACACACCAAAATCTCATTCCTAAAACTAGGATGAGTATAAGATAAATCGAATATAACTTACTCGCAGCCAAAATATATTGTCACATTGCTGGAACTTTTGTGACGCACGCTACATTATCTAAGACTCTCAAGTCAAATTAACTATTGAAGCCTTCAAATGACTAAGGACCCTGCATTTAACAAGTAATCTCCCTCACAACTTTTCTCCCTAAATGACCCTATAAAAAAAAAATTACACTTTCCAACAAAAAATTTACTTTTTTGTAATTAATGGCAAAGGTGATCTGTCTCCCCCACCGCCCTTCTCGGAGCGATCCCAACAAAATAGATATTTTACATCTTCCACAAAATAGTGAGAGGGTACACTTACTTTATCCCTCCGTGTGCAAAGTGATAAAATCTAAAAAGATTTTCATATCCGTCCGCCGGTCTGTGGAAAATACGATACAGTCCAAACGAAAATAAGCAGACCCTTACAATTTGGTACACATAAATTTTGAAGGAGAGCACAGGTGAAGTTAGTTCCAACAATTTAAATTTTCAGGCATCTTAAAAAACTAGCCGAGAAAATTTTCATGAGGAAATAGTATACGAGAACTGTATTATAATTAAACTGATGTTAACAAGCATTAAATCCTTGTTTTGGCGTTTGATTATTTTCTGAACTATGTTTATTTTATTTTGCATAGCTTACATTTTTTTTTTATTCTATACTTAAGTAGAAGAACATTTATTATTTTAAAATACTTCAGACAAGAAATTAATAAGAATGCGGCAAGTACGGGCTTTTCCGCCTTCTATACATAGAAAATATTTATTATTAACTGCGCTAGTAGAATATTTAATTAAAGTAGCCACTTTGATCAAAAAAGTTACCAGTTTCCAACCAATTCTTAATTAACTTTATTAATCAAGTCAAACATTCTTAAATATTTTGGTACAAGAAATTGCTATTGTCATATTTGCTACCGCAACAATTGCCCAACAGCGTTTCCAGCAGTTGAAAATGATATTTAAAAGAAAAAAAAAAAGATGACATGTCATGTAGCTCGTATATGTATATCTTAGCTGTGCTGTTTCCTTTGAATTCCTGCTCGTTGCATTGCCACCTATTATGCTGGTGTCAGAATCAACAAAAATTTACGGTTATATGCGTAAAAATATGCCATAAATGTACAAGCAACAGCAGCAACAGGAACAGATACAGAAACAACAGCAGCAACAAAACATTAATAAATAATACAAAAAAAAGAAGTGCAAACAATGACAACAAATATTTATATTTAACACATTTATACTCTGCCCTCATAAGCCCCCAACATGGAGGAGGTGCAGGCAAATATTTCAAAATATGTATTTTACTTACGAGTGGAATTATTGCTGGTTGAATGAATGGTTTGGTTATGTGGCGTGTGTACGTGTGTGTGTTTTGGTCGCTTGTTGCCCTCTTTGACTTGCATTATGCGTAAAATTTTTATTAAGCCACATTGAAGCAATAACGAATATATAAAAAGGAAATCTATGTCTGAAACAGATATTGTTGGTTGGCAATTTCATGCAAAAGGAGAATGAAAACCAGAAGCCGATTTTATCAAGCCGTTGCAATCAATGGGAGCAATAAGAACCAACTGCGTGGAAATGAAGCAAACATTGGAATAAAAGAAGTTTTTTCTTAAATATTTTTTTTTTCTGTGTGGCTGATATTTTTGTTCGTAATAAACTGCAGCTTTTATAATTATTTAAAAGCATTATGTTTGTGGATGAAACCTGTGGTCTGTGCGGGTCAACAATGATGTTGCAAATTAAACACTTTCTTAAATTCATTTAAAATACATAAAAATGGCTAAATGTATTTGTGGCAACAGGTAGAGTTTAAAAACAACTGCAGGCTGACCTGACTTTCCAGTGACTTGAACAGTTATAAGTTACAGTTTCTATAAGTGGAAATTTATCTCGTGCCAATTGCGGTTATAATATTTTGTAAAATGATTTATTTTTATTATTTTTTTATGATTCCATTTATGGAAATTTGTGTAGAAATTTGCTCATAGTAAAAATGCATTTCTTCACTGGCTGGAACTCCGACTTAACGGTGTAGTAATTTGTAGTTAATGCCAAGCAAAGAGTTTTTGTTTTGTGAGTTCGGGATATTTGTAATCTTAGGGATGCCAAGTTTACAACATTTGGCCATGTTTTCATCAATAAAAAAATAAAAAATATACAATAGTGCATTGCAGGGGCCCAAAGACGCATACTGATGACAGCTACTGCCGATATTTATGCTTTTATTATACAATCATCTATTTCGGATTTTTTTAAATTTAAGAATTTAAAAAAAAAATATTTTGAAAATAACGTAGGACCTAGTTTTGTAAATCACTTTGCGTTAGTGAAACTTGTACGTACTTAAAAAAAATTATCGAAAATTTTTAACTCTTCTACTATTTTTGATAAAAATTTTAAAGATTTTGAAAGTTTTAGCAACTCATGATTTTCTGTAATTGTAAAATTGTGAACACCATTTTTTTGCAATACATTTCATTAACGCCAAGTAATGTACAAAATTAGGGCCTTTTACTTTTATGGTTATCTGTTTTTTTAGATTTTACCAGCGACTTTGTATACGAAATTGTATGTTATGTCAATGATGTGTTGAATTTTTACTGTTTATTTTACAGTTTGATCATTTCATACGTCTATACAAATTTTTGACCACCCTTAACCACTCAATACGATCACTTCCAAAAACAAACACCACTCTTTCTATTCCACGGATCTTAAACTATCTTTATGACAAATTTCATCTAAATCGGTTCAGCGGTTTGAGCATGAAAAGTTAACCGACAGACAGAGTTACTTTTATATATAATATATTAGTAAAGAAAAAATTGCAAATCATTATGAAAAGTGCAAGTTTTCATAAAAAGTGCAAGGCATCATAAAAAATGCAAGTCACTAAAAAGTGCAAGTCATCATAAAAACTGCAAGTCATCATAAAAAATACAAGTCATCATAAAAAGTGCAAGTCATTATAAAAAATGCAAGTCATCATAAAAAGTGCAAGTCATTATAAAAAGTGCAAGTCATCATAAAAAGTGCAAGTCATCATAAAAAAGCAAGTCATCATAAAAAGTGCAAGTCATCATAAAAAGTGCAAGTCATCATAAAAAATGCAGGTCATTATAAAAAGTGCAAGTTATCATAAAAAGTGCAAGTCATCATAAGAAATGTAAGTCATTGTAAAAAGTGCAAGTCATTATGAAAAGTGCAAGTTATTATAAAAAGTGCAAGTCATCATAAAAAGTGCATCATAAAAAGTGCAAGTCATCATAGAACATTCAAGTCATTATAAAAAGTGCAAGTCATCATAAAAAGTGCAAGTCATCATAAAAAATGCAAGTCATTGTAAAAAGTGCAAGTCATTATGAAAATTGCAAGTCATTATAAAAAATGCAAGTCATTGTAAAAAGTGCAAGTCAATATGAAAAGTGCAAGTCATTATAAAAAATGCAAGTCATTGTAAAAAGTGCAAGTCATCATAAAAAGTGCAAGTCATCATAAAAAATGCAAGTCATTGTAAAAAGGGCAAGTCATTAAGAAAAGTGCAACCCATTATAAAAGTGGAAATTCATACCAGCGAGTATGAAGTATTAAAGTTGGGTTTTTCTTCAATTTTATTATACTTTTTATACGCGATTTTGTCTGCGAAGAATATATGAAACTTCAGCTAATGTGTATGTCATCTCAATGGTGTATTGTATTTTTACTGGATCAAAGTTTAAAACGTTCTTAGTTATCTGTTTTTTATTTTGATTTGACCGCTATACAGAATAGACATATACAGCGGAAAAACAATAAGAAGAACGGGAAGTAGAATGCCAAAATTACCATACGGAGAAAATTTCGACTCGAATCGATATGCAGATTAGGGTGTGATTATAACGTTTTCTATAGCTATTTGAAATTCCTGCTGTTTTATATTTGAAAACAACTGATCTTCTCACTGAATCATTACCAAATTATGGACTTGAGTCTGAAATCAAAAAAAGTTTACTTATTTTATTAAAACGTAACAAAAAAAGTACAGCAACAATAAAATGTGTTTATTTTCTACACTCACAACAATTAGTTCTCATGCCATTTCAAATAATGAGCTAAATAAAGAAAACTCTTTAATTGTTAAGCAAAAATAAAAAATTGCCACCAACAATTACAAAAATCAATAAAGTTTTTGTCGCATTAATAAACTAATTTTAGATCCTGTTGTTGAACTGTGCGTGCATTTAGCATAAACGTTGAATGTTTTAAAAAATTGTGTTCCCCACACAATTCTCGTATCCCATAAAAATTCAATAAAAACAACTGAAACTATTTACGAGTTCGTTTTGCTTTCTGCAGCCAATCGCTAAAGGTTCGTAATGTCTGACAACAAAACAGAGAGCTGACATAAATGTCTGTGATAATAACATTAGATAGCATTTTAAATTCGCAATAAAAAAATGCAATAAATTTATAATTTTTATATTACAAAGCAGGATCTTATTAGATGGCACAAGTATTTTAATAGATTGGAGAAATTTGCAAAAGAAAATAGGTTTCGGGGTTTTTTTTTGCCAGCCAACTCGAAAATTTATTAAAGCTGAAAGACATTTTATGGCAAAAGAAAATTTTAATTGCTCTCAAAAGACTTGTTAGCTGTTTCGAACACAAAAATATTTTAAGAACAAAACAGCCAAGTTAGTAGTAAGTGGTCGCAATGTGTTGATACTTACCCTGCCGTACATTCCATTCTTCTGCTGCACTCGCTGGTTGGCTGGTTGGTTAGTTTCTTTGCTGATTTCGGTTTCGGTTTCGCTGTTCTGTTCTGTTTATTTGTACTCGTATTTTTAGCAGTTATAAAATAAATTATGCATGTGCATTTACGAATGTGTGTGCATAAATATTTGCAACATTTATATGCCTGGAACACAAAGAGAAAAAAAATATTTATATTATTTTTTTATGAATAATATTTTCTGTTCTTTTTTTTTATTTATATATATTTTATTTTTAATATACGACATCGAAATCTTGTTAAGCATCTTTAAAAAAGGTAATATAAAATTTCGATATGGCCGTAGTTCATAACCGTGTGTGTGACTGTGTATGACTGTCAGTTTGTGCGTTTGTTAAGTTACTTGGCTGTTGTTTTCAGTTCAAAATAAAGAAATAAATCTCAAACCGGGAAAGGGAACAACAAAGTTTTATAACCAATTTTTTTTTCTCTACTTAGGTTTTTTCGTTACTTAGCAAAAAAAAAATATTTATATTCGTTAGTGCATCATCATCATATTGTATTTACGAGCATCATTTCTACATACCAGCAAACAATCTTATATACAGTGCCACGCATAAATATTCGTAAACTTGATATCATGCAAAATTAAATAAACTTCTCTAATATAAAAGGGTACATTTTATTATATATCTATTTCAGATAAATTTTTTGGTACAGGGCCAGCCAAGGAGGGCGCTGTTATTGTGCTCTTAGTACCTGATAGTGTCAATCGCTGCCAGTTGAAACTTTTATGGAAATTGTCTTAGAAAAACTAGGTTAGGTTAGGTTAGATTGAAAAAGAGGGGCATAAGCATCCCAATTCGTCCTGGATTACACTTAGGCCTCATAGGCCTGTTGTGCGCTCTATAATAAGGAGTTCCAATTCCACTGTAGGGAGCCTCCACCGATACCATGGAAACCGCTGAGTTTGATTACGTCAAGAACCTAGTTTCTTCAATGTACTTCCTTAAGTCTTTCCGATTAGAGCCCCTAAGAAATTCCATCTCCTGTATAATCTCCTGATTAAATGTTTGTCTTCTGACTTGGCTAAACGCTGGACAGTAGCACAAGTAGTGCTCCAGTGTCTCGTCCTCTTCCTGGCAGGCCCTGCATGTTATATCGCCAACGATACACACCGAGATTGAACCACATGATTCCTCAGGGCCTCGATGACCTTCCTACTATCCGTGAATATACGAGTCGCTAGTCTGTTATCGATTTCCTTCAACCATTTTATCCCTTCCGTAATAGCCATGATCTCACTCTGAAATACCGTGCTATGATCCGGCAGGCAGAAGTATTTGCTAAAGTTACGACCCATGTCACAGAAACCTCCACCCGATCGGTCACCAATCCTCGACCCGTCCGTGTATAAGTTAGTTATGGGGTTCATTGTACCTGCATCCTCCCACTCCATACCTTCCGATATTATGGTGGTGCAGTGTGATTGTACATATCTAATAGGGATTCTATCGTACGTGACCGTGCGAGCGCTGTTCCCGGGTAAGACGTGTACTATACTCTGGTGTTTGGTTGTGTGTTCCCTAGTCAGCCACTCACCCATTACCATCAATCTCGTAGCAGCTAGAGCTGCTTCGTATTTAACCTGTATATCAATAGGCAGTATTGATAGAATTAGAAAAACTAATGAAAGTGTTGTAAACTTCTAGGCAGGTAGTTAAAAAGCTTAAAATATTTACTCATTTATTTGGAAAATACTGCAAAATCAAGTTGCAAAGTCTCGGTATACAAATGCCGAGAGGGCAGCTGGGATCATATGTCGGGAATGTAATTAAAACGTGTTTTTATAATTTAATGTGCAACCTTAAAATACATCAAAGTTAAAACAACAAACCAAATAATCATTCTAATAGGCTGTATCTACAATTTAGTTGCAAGAGATAAACCAACAAGAGTTATAAATGTCTTCGGACAAAAACAAGAATTTACAGTGCTGACAACATGTGTTGCTTTATTTTCTATAAAAAAAACCATACTAGAATTAAGAAGTTCTAATAACTAAAACAAAGCAGTTATTTTATTGTCATCTGGTTGTTTGAGAGAATTTTTTTTTTAAATATTGTTTTATTTGTTGCAGATTAAGTGTTTATATGCTCTTACGCCATCTTTTTGGTAGACCATATTTTTGGAATAATTTGCAGAAATCACAATATGAAAAAGCTTGAGAATATTTTTCCCTATCACTGTAAATATGTGCGTTAGCAAAAATATTGTTTAGTGAGTGCATCATACAACAACGGCATATAAAAAAATTAAAGAACAAGAAAAAAACAATAACAACCTTTGCGGACAGTATGAAATAAAAAAAGCGTACAAAAAATCTAGAATTAATGAGGTGTATGCAGAACAATTCTCTAGAAATATGCGAGATGCTGTTTTGGTGTTTGGTACCTTGTAATGGTCTTACATCTAAAACTTAACAACTGGGGAAGTTAACTCGTCTAATTTTAAGCAGTAAAAGTAAGGGCATACCATCGTTAACGAGTAAATTGATTCGATAAGACTTTTCCTATTTGTGAGGATCTTGGCATTCAAATTAAAGTGTTGTTTAATATCAGTAAATTATGGTTTCTTCAGAAAATGTTTCTTTCTTTGTTATATGTAGATCTTAAGTGTACAACACTGTTAGACACATAAAAACAAAAGCTTGTTTTAATTCATTGCATATAATGAGAGGGCAACCTTCCCCATTTGCAAAACACATATCCCATAAATATATCTGCACATATGACTAACGTATGACTTGACCGGGTGCACGCATATTTTTTCTACCAATTTAACAAAAGAAAAGACAGGGAAAAAACAATATTGCGCGTATTAAAGATTTTCTTAAAATATAAAATGAAATGAAAAAAAAAGAAAAAGAATTTACAAGTTACAACCTTTAACGAAAATAATACTTAAAACAATGAGACAACAATAAACGCGAAAACACAACCTTTTAAAAGCATAAAAAAACTACAGCCACAAAAAAATTACAAAAAAGTCATATATGTATATTTCTATTAAATAAAAATTTTAAGAATATTCACATTGTACTGCGATGAAGGACAAAAAGCTACATTTTTAAGTCCAAATTTACAAAAAAATATTTTATGCTTATCACCTTTCTTATATGAAAAATTGTCAAAAATCAGTTCAAAAAGGTAACAAAATGTTTATTAATTAGACCTTTGGGATTTTAATAATATGAATTATTTTTTTAAATTTTAGTAGTGTTTGTAATAAAATTATTTTAATGCTATTTTATTGGTGTTAGAGGTCAGCCTCTACTTGAATGTTTAAGAATACAACCGCTTAATTTCAAGAAAATTTTGTAAGCAAAGTTTTCAATCAAATGACTGAAAATTTGTAAGAAATCTAAGCATCTAAGTTTGTGCACAAAGTTTCAAACACTAAATGAGAATTATGCAAGAAATAGCATAATAAGGCTTGAAATTTTTTTACATATACAGAAAAAAAGGATTTTATTTTCTAAAACTTTTAAGAAATTAGTTTTCTATTGGCACACAATATATTTAAATAAGTACTAGTTTTTACAAGAGACCTCGTCCGCGAAGGACATGCGAAATTTCCGCTAATGTGTATGTTATGTCAATAATTTGTTGTATTTTTACCGGATCAAAGTTTGAATCATTCCTAGTTATCAGTTTAATAATTTCATATCTTTATAAAAATTTTCGACCATCCTTGACCACTCAAAATGATCATTTCCAAAAACAAAAACCACCCTATGTTATTCCTCGAATCTTAAATCGGCTCAGCGGTTTGAGCATGAAAAGTTAACAGACAGAGAGACAGAGTTACTTTCATATATATTATATTAGTAAAGAAAAATGTGAGTCATTATAAATAGTGCAAGTCATTATAAAAACTGGAAATCATCATAAAAAGTGCAAGTCATCATAAAAAATTCAAGTTATTATGAAAAGTGCAAGCCATCATAAAAAGAGCAAGTTATTATGAAAAGTGCAAGTGATCATAAAAAGTGCAAGTCATTATGAAAAGTGCAAGTCATCAAAAAAATTACAAGTCATCATAAAAAGTGCAAGTCGTCAAAAAAAATGCAAGTCATTATGAAAAGTGCAAGTCATTATAAAAAGCGCAAGTCATCATAAAAAGTGCAAGTCATCATAAAAAATGCAAGTCATCATAAAAAATGCAAGTCATCATAAAAAATTCAAGTCATTATAAAAAGTGCAAGTCATCATAAAAAGTGCAAGTCATCATAAAAAGTGCAAGTCATAAAAAAAGCAAGTCATCATAAAAAATGCAAGTTATTATGAAAAGTGCAAGCCATCATAAAAAGTGCAAGTTATTATGAAAAGTGCAAGTGATCATAAAAAGTGCAAGTCATTATGAAAAGTGCAAGTTATCATAAAAATTACAAGTCATCATAAAAAGTGCAAGCCATCATAAAAAGTGCAAGTCATTATGAGAAGTGCAAGTCATTATAAAAAGTGCAAGTCATCTTAAAAAGTGCAAGTCTTCATAAAAAATGCAAGTCATTATTAAAAGTACAAGTCATCATAAAAAAATGCAAGTCATCATAAAAAGTGCAAGTCATTATAAAAAGTGCAAGTCATTATGAAAAGCACAAGTCATCATAAAAAAATCCAAGTCATCATAAAAAGTGCAAGTCATTATAAAAATTGCAAGCGATCATAAAAAGTGTACGTCTTTATGAAAATTGTAAGTCATTATAAACGTGCAAGTCATTATGAAAAGTGCAAGTCATCATAAAAAGTGCAAGTCATCAGAAAAAGTGCAAGGCATCATAAAAAATGCAAGTCATCATAAAAAGTGCAAGTCATTATGAAAAGTTATAATTTAAGGAGTTTTTAACTTCCTTCGGTGTCAATGTTTTTTATGCGCAGCCACTTGCGTATTTATAAATAAAATTTATTTTTGAAAAATCATATTTCAGTTCATATTATCTAATATTTTCTGTGACATTTTTAAATATATTAAACGAATATTTTCGAAATTTTTTCAGGATCGGTTATATCGGAAGTACAAAAATTTACAAATTGTGGAGAAAACAGATGGTAAAAGTTGGGAAGAGTAGTCACTTGATTTGATATAAGTTGTTTTATTTCGCCGGTGAATTTGCTACAATTTTGTCGAATGGCGGTGTTGCAAGTATGCATGATTGTATTAACCGCTTTGGGTTACTAATACAGTCAATAGGAACCACACTTAGGGACAAAGCCATATATTGAAACAAACGTTTTTTGCATTACACGATTTTAATAAAAATCGATGTATTTGGAGACTTGCACCGAATTCAATCGTGTGATGATTTAATATTTCTATAAGATGTTTGTAAATATTTTTAAAACATTCATACGATGATTTTTCCATGTTTTTAATGTTGACTTTTTTATTTTGCTATCTATTTTTTTTATATTAAAGAATGATTTTGTATTGTAACAAGTTTTTGTCATATTATAATAAAACTTTAAATGAAATAATATAACGTGTTTTAGCCAGAATTTGAAATTTCTGAAAGAGGGAAATGCAAAAGCATTTAGGTACCACATTTTATTCCATAGCATTTTTGCTTACCCACATGGTAATGTTTCCTAATCTTGTATATATCTCCAGGATGAATCGGACTTGGTTACCACTTCTGGATCTAAATATGGCAAAGAACTGAGTATTTTTCTATTTGTTTTTCCTACCGAACATTTCAATTAATTATCTCTTTGCCTTCAAGCTCCTATTAGCGAATGTTTCGTTTTACAGTTTTTTTAATTAAGAAATGCAATAATCACTGCCATATTTCTACACCTCAAGAAAACCAACTAATTTGAACTTTAAACCATGAAATCCTGAAGAAGTAAAAAGACAAACCAACAGACAATTAAAGTCTAACTTAAAGAAGGATGTTCTTGAATAAAAAAAATTGTAAAAATAAAGAATGTTTGGTATTGTTTTTTTCTTTTTTTTTAACAAACAGTAGCTCCCGTTTATGAATAAAAGAAGCTAAAACATACGAAACATATTTGCCTCAACAACTTCATACATACACGAGAGATCATGTTATAAATGTTGTTCTGGTTGTTTGTTGTACATAAATCCAGATGACGCTTGATGAAATGCTGCTGGGCTGTTGATTGCATTGATGACGAAGATGGGGTTGGGAATTTTAAATTATGAAAAAATATTCTTATTTAACAAAAATCATGCATACAAATTTTGTGCATAAGAAATATTAACAGACATCAAAAAGCTGCTTGCTGCTGCAACAGTAGTTGTACCCTTTAAGCTGCAGCAGCAACAAAACAAAAAACAAAATAAAGAACTTAAGTAAAACATACAAAGACAACAGTTTACCTTTAACTTAAGAAACTGCCACAAGAAAAATATCCATTAGAATGACTCCTTCCTCTAAACTTGTATACAATAAAGTTTAGTTTCGTATTTGTATTTATTTTCGTATGGGATGTATAAATGTTTATACAAGAAATATTTATGCTTTGCGCTATGCGCTCGCTCTCCCTTTTTCTTTATGCTTTGGCGATATTATTAACCAGAGATATAAACATACTTGGAACGCAAGGAACACAAAAAAATCAAGGAACGGATGGTTGGTTGACTGTTGGATGGCTGGTTGCTTGCACTTTTTTTTGTGTTGCGACTCATTAAAATTGCAAAAGACATTCACTACGAGTACTCTTCTTAAGCTAAACGCAAAATAATACCAATAAAAAAATAAAATAAAAAACAATGGAACTAAGATTAGGCAACTGGGATAGACTTAAAAAATACCCTAATGGTTCTAAAGTAATCCATTTTGATTTTTTTTTTTTTTTTGGACTCGTTTAGAGTTTGATCACGAACCTGCACTTTTGCTTACAATAAATCTTAATTATTCGTTTTTTTTATATCAGGAATACATTTTTATAAAGCTAGATTTTGGATATAATATTTCTCTCATGTTCGAAATTTCGAATAAGCCTGAATATATTTAATATAAGTTTTTTTTATGAAATAATATGTTTTTTTTTGCACATTAATCATAAAAATAGATTTCATATTAAAGTTCGAAAATTCGAAGTTACGTTCGATATGTAAAATACAGTTAAAAATATTTCTATTGTCAACTAGAAGTAAAACAATACATTGTATTTCAGTTTAAAAAATAATTTAAAATAAAATGTTGGAAGTATTCATGTTCGAAATTTTCAAAAAAACTTAAAAAATTTATATATAAATTTTTTTTAATAAAATTTAAGGGTTTTTCTTATCGATTGAGCTTAAATATAGATTTTATACCTCAGTTCGAAAATTCGAAATTATGTTCGAAATTCTAAATATCCTTAGCTATCTTTTTTTTCGTAAACTGTTGTTAAAAAAAATGTTCTACGTAGAAAAGACTGTTTAAAATTCGAAGATCGAACAGTATATATCAATTTCGAATTTTAGTTTAGAATTTACAATCACTTATAATTTTAGTAAATCAAGAGTATTTGTGTTAATTGGTGTAGGTCTGCTTTGAAATTTGTCAAAGTCATAGGAATAGCAACTGAACAACCATCGACGCACGCAAGCACTAAAAATCATCCTCCTGTCATATCATATAAAACGGCCACTATAATACTATTCTTCCAGTACTCACTCTACCTGTTCCTATAGTTTCGGCGGAACAAGGCATTGCAAAGACAAGAGTCATCGCATTAATGTGTAAGATTTTTTTGAAGGCTATTTCAAATTTTTAGTACGAAATAGGTACCATAAAAAAAATGATTAACAAATTTCTGTATTGAAACTCATAATCCAGTATTCACTCGTACTCATATTATATGTGCACCTATAAATAAGAAAAAATTTACATGAGAGGCTTTTAAAAAGTGTTCTACTTTTTATAGCTTTAATGCATGCATCAAATTGATGTCTTAAACTGCACAACAATTTCAAAATACCTGCTAAGAAAACTGTAGTAAAATGTAGACAAACTGCAGAAAAGAAATATGAAAACAGAAATTGCTCAAGTATGCAAGCAGCCAATACTTTTACATGTTTTTCTTTTCGAAGATGATTGACAACCTGCGTTTAACTGCACCGCTTATAGGAAAATATGCAACAGACATCTAAACCTTGAAGCAACAACTATGAATATATTTATAAATATCCTCTTCTGCATCAGGAGACAAAAAAGAATGTATAAAGAAAATAACATCCAACATCAGCTAACAAATATTTATGCTAATTTATGAAAATGTTCGTCATTTATCTTTCTATCCATGTGAGCTAAAGTGAGTTTGTATGTGCGAAAAATAAATAAAATTTTAGAAATAAACGTAAAAATCAGCTGTAAAAATGTTCAAATCAACATAAGTTTCCATATCTAAAGTGCTGTATGCTGCTAAATATATTCAACTACTTCATTTCCGAACGTCTGCTCCATTTGGTTTACAATCAAGTAAGAAAATCATTTGTATGTACGCCGGCATGTTTAGCACTCACATAATCATCCCCGTTTAAGCAGATTTTCATTTACTGTCTTAAAGACTTGATACTTTATTTGTTGTGTTCGTTCTGCTTTCTCTCACAGGATTCACAACAAATATTACATTTGACAGTTGTATTAGTATTTTCATTTAAATATCAGCAATTTTTAAACGTTTTCTGTAAATTGTATACTGAGTTTTTAATTTAAATCTGACGCAGAAATGTAATCAATATGTTTTCGTTTTAGATTGTAGCAAACATGTGTAAACGCCTCCTGTTTCTATCTAAAGATCCCAGCAAATAAATTGTTTGTGTTATAAAAATCTTAAAATAAAAAATTGCTACAAAACTTCTTCTGTTTTAAACAAAAGTTATCGACTAATTTTAATGTGGCGAAAGAGAAATTTACTTGTCAGCAAAGTAAATTTGCCAGTCTAGAACAAATTTTGAGTTGCTCCCAAAATTTCCTCATTTGGGTTGTGAACTCCGCTAGATCTCATGTTGATGATGTTAGATTTATATCATCAATACTGTTAACTTGAAAAATAAAATGAATAGGAAATTATGGTCGAAATTTTATTATATTTTAATAAGGGCCGGAACTCAGTGCTTGACTCTACTCATGCAATACATCGTGCCAGAACTAGGGAAAGCAGCGAATGCATTTATAAGGGCAGATGAGAAGAAAGAGAATTTTTAATATTATTTGATAAATACTTGGCAAAGTAAATTTGAAAAACATCGGTGCACAGTTGCCAACGGAATGGCTTGACCATATTCCGGCGATGATATTTACACTAGACTTGTGTCCAGCTAGGTCATTCGCTCAGTTTTGACAAGAACCTCTGATCAAAGCCATTTAAATTACATAGGTTTGATTAAAGGTTCGTGTCAAAACTGAGCGAATGAGCTAGTTGGACACAAGTCTAATTTACACGTATTTTTATCCGTTCCTCTGACTGACTGTACACAGTTTATGCCTTCGTATAAGAAGTAGCAACGCAAAACTCCTCAAACGAACCGTAAGTCTATACACTTATTTGATGTGCAGAACTTAAATAGTGCGAAACAGACGCATAACTCTCGAAAGAAAGTAAATGATCAGTGATCTATCTGCACCTAAAAGATACTTAGACCTACTCACAATCTCGTGCAAATGGTCTAGCATTACTGCATTTGCAAATTGCGAGAGTATTTGAGACCGTTTTCAATGTATTTTATTGGCTTAGAATACAATTATTTTGCATTTGCAAGACCGTTTGCACCGAATACTGAATACCGTCAATATATGGGCAAATTATTGTTAAAATACCGGCAGTTTTTAGTACATGATATTGATAGATAAAAGAAATTTATTTAAAAGTTAATTAAATAGTGAGGATTAAAGTTTGTTTCTTGTTATATTTCAGGCAGAAATAAGGAATGAACAGATATATGAGGTCTGTTAAAAAGCAAAGCGTAGGGGTTTTTTATCATGTTCAATTTGGTTGTAGGAGTCATAAAAGTTAGAAGCGTTTCGCAAATCTGGCGATTTTGTGCTGTCGAAAAAAATTAGTGAACGAATTTGCATACGGTTTTGTGTCAAAAAAAATTGAATTTAGTACAGCAAATGGAATGAAATATTGTCAGTGGCATATGGTGATAGTACTCTGAGGAAGACAAATGTCGAGCATGACGAAACGCCATCAACCGATTCAAATGTTGAGAAAGTGAAGAAAATTGTTGTGCAGGACCGTCGACTACTAGTGAGAAGTTGCTGAGGACGTCGACATATCCGTTGGTTCATGCCATGCAATTTTGTCAGAAATCTTGGACATGAGGAAATTCTTTCAAAATCGCCCAAGTTTACAAAAAGCCATCATTTTTTTGCCAAAAGCAACCTAGTAGTGTATTTTAGCATATTTGGCTCACGGCGACTTTTTTCCAAGATCGACGAGACCCATGGAAGGACGGCATTTTGCGACGAAGCAAAAGATAATAATAGAATCGCTACGTACTGTTTCGAAGATTGAATAAAAACACTGACGCAAAATAATTTGAGGGGACCTACTTCAAAGTCGACAATATAGACATTGATGAATAATTAATTTTTTTTTCTGTAAGAAGAAAATGTATCCTATTTTTTTTAACAGCCACCACGTTAAATAAATATTCTGGAATTATTTGTTAGAACTTACGTCAGCCGTGGATCCCTTCCCCCCCCCCCCCCCCCCCTGTATCCATGTCTGTTTTCGTACTTCTAGGAAAACTCTCTTTTCAAAGGAGTCAAAGGAGCCAAATCGAAGCAGATTAAGAAAGGAATAGTGTGAAATGGTAATTTGGCATTTTCTCTTCTACAGTTGGTGGATATACAAATAAATAGAGATAATCAAGACCACTATTATTTGTTTGCTGGGTAAGCTTTTTAAGCACTTTAAGTACTGAGTAATAGTCAGTCATAGATTAAAAATGTCAATCTCTTAGCATGTTTGTGAGGATTTTTTTCCGTTGTCATTTAAATAAATAAGTCATTGATAATGTTTGTCGAAGAAGACTAAATAATTGGTATATTTTTTTTTTTAATATATTTCTAAGAAGGAAATTAATATTGAAATGCAGAAAGCGTAGTTTAAGCTAAATACCAATTGAATTTCGTTGCGAAATTGTTTATAAATGAAGATATTTAAAAGCATTGCATTAATCATGAACATAATTTATTTAAACATTAATTTCTTGTTTGCGAAATAAAGCCAGTAATTTGTTTTATGACGCGGCATTTCAATCTCAATACAACAATTTGCTAGAGAAATTCAAAACTAATTGAAAAATTATTTTACGCGTCTGGCTTTCAAAAACAGAAGTTTATGAAAGAAAAAACCTGTTCATGGTATTAATGACTTGTTGCCATAATTATCAAAATATCATGGCAGGCAACTGGTTTTAAATAAATTAATTCAACTTATTTTAAATTTGTAATCTATTAAAATCTTAGCCAATCAGAAAAGTTGCTTATGTATGAATTCCAATTTGCATACCAATTGTAAAGTAATTAAAAAACAAGATACACAAATATTCGCACATGTCAACGAGATACAAGAAGTCAGTGACTAAATGGAACGAGTTCATTCAAAGCGTTTCGAAAAGCAAGTGGGATCTGTTTTAGATCAGATATTCTAATGAGTAATTTCTTAAGAGAAAGAATAAAACATAAAATTTAGAGTCGACAGAATGATCTACACAATTGAAAGTCTAAATATGTAGATATTAAGCGTGGCTACGCCTCAAATGGTTCATACTCTCTCCAAAATGTCTGGCAATATCTCACGCATAAATTCTTCAATATTGGCTTCCACTGTGTCAACAGTTGCGTGCTTATCTCTATAGATATGAGCCTTAACAGAGCCCCCAAAAAAAGTCCAAAGGAGTTAAATTGCACGATCTAGATGACCACATAACCGGGCCCAAACGTGAAATAAACTGCTCACCGACGAGTTTCTCTTGCTGTGTGGCATGTAGCATCCTCTAGTTGAAACCACATGCCAGCCAGGTCCAGATTTCTCATTTAAAAAAAACACAATTTTTTTTTAATCATTGCACGGTCGCGCTCGCCATTCACAATAATGTTTCTGCCTTCGTCGACTTTAAAAAAGTAAAAAGTCCAGTGATACCACCGGCCCATAATCCACACCAAATAGCGGATTATCCGGGTTGCATTGGCAGTTCTTGCAATGGTTCTGGCTGCTCTTCTCAAGAAATAAAGCAATTTTTTTCCATCACGTAACCATTTAACCAGAAAAGAGCACGATGCACTTTCTTAAACGATCAGGAATTTTGATAAAAAAACAAGCAGTAATCTGCAAGAGTTACTCGTTTGTAAGTCGATTCATGGTTAAACTATAGACCGAACTGAACAGGTTACACGAAAACAGATGAGATGTCGGAAACAGTGTTGCCAAAAACAATTTTTTGTTGAAGAATCTCACTGCCTTGTTTTCGTGTGTATTGAAGCCATTCTCTCCCTTCTGTCTTTAAATAATTTTTTTCAAACGTTTTGCTTTGAAGTATGTCAATATGACTTTCATTCACTATTGCACCCAATCACCTTCATCCCAATTCCAAGAATATATCAAAAATATTTTTTTTATAATTCAATGAAGAATAATTTCAACAATTTCTTTTTTTCAAATATTTTCATCTGTCAACTTCATATTTGGCTGTAAAAACGATTTAATTCTTTCGTGTCTCATTTCGAACGTGGGCAGTTAGTTGCACTCGAATTTAATGCAATGGACAGTGTTGGGAGGAAAAAATCTAAATTATTAATGCAACAAAACTAAAATCGAAACTAAGATCGACAGACCAACATGGAGACTGACATGGCCAACACATTTGCGCAGCCAATAAATAAGTAAATAGAAAAAAAAGCTAATACGTGTTAGTTTTGTTGTTAATTAGAACTCGGCTGCTGCTGTTAAACAAGATGCAAAACATTTTGAACTAACAAACAGACGTACGGTCGAACAATTAAAATAACATTTTTACTTCAGTTACTTGCATTTAGGTTTTTTTTTTGATACAAGAACAACCAAGAATCGAGCACAACTACTACTGGTAATATAATAAATAATAAAACAGAACATGAAATTAAAAGAACATGACAACTTGCAACAACAACTTGTGAGATACTCGTATGTTTAAAGCGAATATTGCAGATTTCGATTTTATTACATTTACGATGTAATATTTTTAACAGAAAATAAAATTAATATTACAGAACGATTGGTGCGAGTAGGGCAGCTAACATTGTTATTTAATATGTGATTATATAAATAAGATATTTATGATATATAAGTTCCACTATGTGCCAGACGGGGCTTGTGTTTGCCGGGTATTATATGCCGGTACAATTTTTGCACTCTTTTGGCAGCAAATAAGCTTATAAGTAGTAACAAAAGTACAACCCGTCACTAGCTCTTAATATTCACACACATAAGACGCGATTATGACATGTGCGCAGTTATAAATAATGGAACTTATGACTTTTGCGAACGGACAAGCGCTAGCAAGTCCCTACTCGTTGCACCCCAGAGAAATGGGTTTGGTATGCGAGTGTTTTAAATTTAGATCAACTAGAACGTAAACGTAAATACATTTAAAATATTTTTTGTTCAAGCGAACCGTTTTACAAAACAATATATGTAGTGAATAGTTCGGAGATACATTTTCAAAATTTTACGATATGTTTGACAGCTCTGATACACTGTTCCGAACCCACAGCAACCTCCGTATTATTTTGATAATGAAACCGAAAAGTTTTGGAAAAAAAACTTTTAAGTGTATATTTTAACTAAATTGATATTAAGCAAGTAAAAACGTTATATTCGTCCGGGTCGAATCTTAAATACCCTCCAAATATTTAGTAAGTAAAATTTAAAATGTTTAACATGGTGGAACAGAGTTGCTTTATATAATATCGTACGTCAACGCCCACTGAAAGGGTGGTGCCCCAAAATAGACTATATCATGTTTTCCACAGACGATCATTACTGATCAAGAATATATATATATATATATATATATATATATATGTATATATATATATATATATATATATATATATATATATATATATATATATATTTTATATATATACATATATATATATATATATATATATATATATATATATATATATGTATATATATATATATATGTATATATATATATGTATATATATATATATTTTTATTCGTTTTGGTGGGTATTAAAACTCTATTTTGGCGGGGTCGCTCTGCCAAGGGCTGTGGGGGAGACATTTCACCTTTGCCATAAAACTCTAAAAACAAATGGTTGGGATATACATATGTAAAATTCATTTTAAAAAAAAAATTTTTTTGATAGGGTCATTTTAGTGGCAAAAGGGGAGGAGGAGATAGGGCGAAAGACTACCACGTTACGTGTCAGCTTCGTCATTAAAGCTTAAAAATTTTATTTTTTTAAGAATGTAGGCTTAAGTAAAATAATTTGTTACATTTTTGACACTATTTTTGCATATAATAACGCCCACTAAAGGGGGCGGAGTCCAAAAATTAATTTTTTTTATTTTATGGCTCCAAGTTTAACACGTTGAACATTCTTTGACATAAAAATATATCATTTTAAAAATTATGTTGTTTTTTAGAGGTTGGTTTAGTTCTTCTTAAGAGAACTTTTTTTCCCCTGGGCTTCTTCAGCCCATTTCCGAACTTGATCTGTTCTATCCTTCAAGATATATTTATACCAAATTTTAAGAGTCTGGCTCTTTTCGTTTGCACTGAATCGTGATTTCCACAAACGAATGGAGGGACGGACGGACATGCTCAGATCGTCTTAGATTTCATCACTGATCAAGAATATATATACTTTATGGGGTCTCAGATGGATATTTAGCAGCGTTACAAATGCAATGACAAACCAATTCTTTTTTGGAGGGTACAAAAACCTATTATGAATGTAAGTGGTAACTATTGTGAATGTTAAAGGAAATAACGGTCTGTTTGCAAAGCACACATCAACTGAATGGAGTCCATCCTTGCTAGATTAATAAGATTTTGCCCAAGAGTGACCACTGAGGCCTTGATTGTCTGCACATCGATTCAGCTTTAAAAAAAAATCGTTTAATGTATGGCTACTTTTAAGATCGGTATTCACAAGTCCGCTTTATATTTCGGCAGAGGACAGTTATCAATTCTAGGTATTTTATCCACCACTATACCAATGAATATGTCAAAGAACTTAGTGGACAAGGAGCTCAGGAGACAATTTACTGCATTCGATATCGAAATTTCGATCCATACCGAATGTGGTGATTTAAGCTCACATGTAGCAGTCGGGTATTACTGCCTTTGCACTTAGGTCAACATGAAAAAATGAAGACCCTTCCATGGATTCTAGGAGTTTTGGGTAGTGCACGCACAGGTCGAAAACGGCAGAAAGTGTTGGACTAAGGGCTAATGCTCTACGGTCTTCCCGACGGGAATTAAAGCTGTGGTAAATCTTTGGAAAGGCGGAAATTTTCTCACACACCCAGTCTGCCCTGAGGTCTCTTCTTTCTTGGAAATGCCATTCTCGGCATGAGACAGCAGTTAAATTGGCCATCTCTAGAGTGCTCTCATGGAATAAGCAGGACAATGGTCAGTTTATGTATAAGGCAGCCCGAGACTAACAACGAAAGCAGCTTGCCTTGTGTTTCCGAAGATGCCATCTTCACGGACACCTTTTCATATAAGAGTGGCTGACTCGAGCTTAGAATTTATTTTAGCGGCACGACTTCGAAATTTTCTTTTGTGCAATTCTATAGTTTATGGTTGAGTCATCTTAGACTTGCCAATTTGTATATCTGTCAAATAAGAGCGCCATATTGCACGGAATAAAAAACAAATTTGTGTGTAAATTTTTTTTACGTTAAACCAGATGCTTGAATTTCTAAATAGAACAAGAGTTTTTCTTAAAGGGCACCAAGAGGTGAGTTGTAAGAATGTGTTAGAGTTGCGAATATGATTCATAACCGTAAATGTTGATAAAATTTGTTTAACCAAAAGTGTTTATAATACGCCCGATGTCTTCCTGGACTTGAACTATGAACAAAAACTTTAAGGCCTGACCTGGGCGAAAGTTCAAACCAAATTAATTTCCAAGCATATAACAATCGTACAACCGGTCTGCTAATTTGAGTAACTGTCCGCTTAACAAAAATATGAATAAGAACAAAACTGCTCTGAATGCTCTGAATAATTAGAATGCAGCAAAGAACTTTAATTAATGTAAACCGTCCAATTTCGCTACGACTTTCCAATTGCAATTAGAGAAGTACAGTAACATTTTATTTAACATGCGAGTTCCAACTACTTTGTTTGTGTGTGTGCGTGTGTTGGATATCCTTTAAAAGTAGTACAATCTCCCAGCTGGCAAATCTTCTAGATCAACATTAATTTCAAAGTTTGTATCTGAAAAGCATTTATGATGTTTACATTGGAAAGTCAGACGACATGTAACTATAGATGGATTGGATGTATGTATTTGGGCGCGCATGTATGTGTGCGTTTATTTTCATAAATGTAGTTGCTGTAATTGAAGTACTTGTAGTTGCTGGAAACAAAATGTCTTGTCATAGTATTTTATGTGTCGTATATTGTAAATAAGAGGACTTTCCTAAGGCCAAAGCAAACAACGATGATTTATTATTTTATAATTCGCTTTAGATGTGGAAACTTGACGAGGTGGATGTCTAACATGACCACTGAGCACTAGTGACTACTATGCGGTGTTCCGAGTGCAACTACCACTCATGGCTGCAACGGGGCACACACACACACACACACACACACACAACAAATGTAGCAACAAAACCAACATCTCTGTTTTCCTACTGTCTGTCTCTCTGTATGTCTGTCAGTCTGTCTCTATATTTGTCTCTGGGTGACTGTGGTAGTGGCCATGCGTTTGTTCTTTTGCTTTATTCTTTGCAGAAACTTTTTAATGCCCATTTTATTTTTTTGCCTGCAATTCCTTTCTGAGTGTCTGTAAATTTTTAACTGGCCGCCGCCATTCGTTACTGTTTCGTTTTCTATAAATCGCGTTAAACAATTTACATCATCAAAAGGTATTATTTGTATGCTGGTTGTGTGATCCAGTTTTCTAGCTTCCAGTTCTTAAAGTCTGTACGTGTATTCTGGTTTTATTTTTTATATTTTTCTTTTAAGTTTTATATTTTTTAGCAATTGAACTCAAGCCCAGAAGCAATTTCTGTAATCGTAGACATTCGTTTACATGCATGCATACATACATATTTTTCAAACTACAACAACAAGAGCAGCAACATCTACAATAATTTTTTATTAGCGATAATTCTTCATTCTTGATTGAGTTTGAGTGGTTACACAAGAGAATTAGCAATATATCAGTATTTCTTGTTCCTTTTTCTGATGTATAGCAAAAGAATTTGCTTTAATGGCAGCTATTTTTTACAATTTGATATATTAATATAATAAGTTTGTTAGAATATTGCAAAAATTTAAATATTAAAATAGTAGCAACAAAAAAAATAAACTATTGCTGTTGAAATACAAGGAGCCAATTAAGTACTTTTATCAATATTTTTATTTCCCTTTAATATAAAAAGTTTGCCACGGTTTTACAAATTTGCACCTTTTCTTTAATGCAACTGCTATTATAAAAATTAATTTCCTTAAAAAACCGGGTGTTTCACAAAATGATGATTACAACAATCTGGAAGCAAATAAATAATGGCTAAATAAAATTTAAGGATTATAAACACTCACTTGTCTCGCGTAGTGGCAGAAAGATGTACTGCCCAACAACAACTATAACGACACAGTACAGGACTCAAGTGGCTGCTTTATGCAGCACAAAAAAAAAAGAGGAAGCCAATTTATTTATTTTTTTTATAGAAATATGTTTATATGCAGATTATTAACTAAATTCACAAAAACAGATGAACAATTTTTATGCTGCTATGAAAAATGTGGTAACAACTTGTGGCAAACATCATTAAAAAGAATTTCGCTACAGAATTGCAGGCGAACAACGACAAAAAAAAAAGACAATAACAAAACAAAACATATTTGAAGTTAAATGATTATTGTGCAGGATTTGAACGTAAGACTAAGAAAAAAAAACTATTAAAAATATTAAGAGAAAATGGCATAAAAGTGATCTTGACTACGCACAACAACAGCCAACCGCACAAACAAATTTGCCAAATTGACCACAGTCTGATGACTTGAATGCTTCGGCATCCTCCCCACAAATACTTGTATACACTGCTGTGTGTGCGTGTTTATAAGCTGACTTTAAATTGTATGCAATATTTAGGATCAGAGATTTGAATCAGAGGAATCATTGATCACAAGAGAAACTTGAAAGACAGAAAATATTTTCTACCAACTATTTCCAAATTTATCTGAAGTTGAGCTACACAACGAAATGAACACGAATCTTATTTCGCAATGTTTCTTACTATTAAGACACAAAGCAAAGTCAACATCAGTTTTTTAATTACTCGACTTACACATCAGAGCAGAACAGCTGTTTTCGAAAGCCGCTACACTTCTATCACCAGTACTTACGTGTACTCGTATTTTTGTTTGTCACCACTTATTTGGGCGAGTTAATTATGATAAGAGATTTATTTCTATAAATTTTATTAAGAAATTGCATACGAGAACTGTAACAAACCGAAGGTAACACATTTTTATTTAATAATATTGGCGTTTAATTATTTTCTTGAAAATAAAATGGGTCATTTTCTGAATTTTTTGTTTCATTATTCTCTGAATTTAAAAGAACATTTCGAAAAATTCGCTATAGAATTTAATATGCATCTTAATTGAGTTTTTCGCAATTAATGTCATTATATATATACTTTATGGGGTCCAATTCTCTTTGGAGGGTATGAAAACTGTATTTTGGCGGGGTCGCTCTGGCAAGGGCTGTGGGGCAGACATTTCACCTTTGTCATAAAACTCTAAAAATAAATGTTTGGGATAATTATAAACAAAATTTAAAAAATTGTTTTTTTTAGGTTTATTTAGGGGACAAAGGGGGAGGAGCTGGTAGGGCAGAGCAGTACCAGGTTACGTCTCAGGTTCGTCATTAAAGCTTAAAAATTTTATTTTCAAGGAATGTAGGCTTAAGTAAAACAATTTGTTAAAGTTTTACACTATATTTACGTATAAAAACGCCCACTAAAGGGGGCGGGGTCCAAAAATTATTATTATATTTTTGATTTTATGGCTTCAAGTTTAACGCGTTGGACCTGCTTTGACATACAAATATATCATTTGCTTAGCAAAATTACGAAAAAAACTTTAAAAATTTTGTTGTTTTTTAGAGGTTTGTTTAGTTCGTCTTAGGGGAACTTTTTTCCCTCTTTCCCGATTTAGCCCATCTCCAAACTTATCGTTTGCTATCCTTCAAGATATATTTATACCAAATTTCAAGAGTCTGGCCCTTTTCCTTTCGACTGAATCGTGACTTCCACAGATGGACGGACGGGCATGCTCAGATCGTCTTAGATTTCATCACTGATCAAGAATATATATATGGGGTCTCAGATGGATATTTCCCTGCTTTACATACAGAATGACAAAGTGAATATACCGTCCATATTCTTTTTTGGAGGGTATAAAATGGGAGAAAATTCTATCTTACATTTAAATTTTGAAATTATGTAACTATTGACTGAGTAATAATTTCTGAGAGTGTTTTTGGATGGAACTCAAAATTTTTTTTAATTGAGGATAAAATGTGGCTGGAAAGCTGTCAGTGCTTGAAGTGGTTTCTATACAACTCTTATACTCTTAGTTACAAGAAAAATTACATAATCAGAAAAGTTTATTTAGAATAGATTTTCGGGAATAAAAATGTAGACATTCGCGTATTGAGCCGGCCATGCGCTGAATAACAATTTCCAGCTCTGCACTCAGCAATAAAACCCGATTTTGATTAGAAACAAATTTTTTTAAGAACTTTAAGAAAAATTTGCCTCTCAAGAATGTCCCTTAACCACTTAATAAAAATTGAGCCGTTTTATTATAAATGACTTTTTGCAGAAATGAAGAATGAAATCATTCCTTGGATGCCACGTTCTTAAAATTGAATCTTTATACAAATCGTCATTGAGAGAATGCAAGCAGAATATATACAGAAAGTATGATTCAAAACTAAAGATGTGATGATGATGATCGTCATACTTGCGGTTAGGAAGTTGCAAAATTTGCTGTTACACTCTTTGGTATTTTTTTGTAGTCTTCTGTTCTTTCAGTTGATCGATTTAAGCGCAGTTAGCACCTGTCTTTAACTGACTGGCAAATACTACTACAAAGTGATTATTCATTCTGCAAGACAATTGCATGCAGAAGAAAAATACAAATTCGCAAATACTAAAGGAATAAGTGAAATCGTATGCTGATGCCTCAAACTAACAAGCAGTAGGATATTACAGAAAAATAGTCATCGATAAATATATTAAAATAAATTTCGAAATCAAACAAAACATCGGGCAGGAAAAGTTAAATACAATATACTCGTGTAGTATATAAATATTTATTATGACTAAGGATCTCTCCTTTACATGTGAATGTGCTTAGACAAACTGAGCGGCAAGCGCATGGATGCAACTTTGAGGTTGCAAGCAAAAAAAAAGCAGTGTAATCATACGCACAAGATTTCTTTCTGCTAAATAAACAAACCAACGAACGAACGAACACACATCGTTATTGCCCCCAAACCAGTCTGTGGCACAAACGACATAAACAAATAAAACTTAAACGAACATCAGGTGCATTAATCATAATTAATAATTCATAACAAAATCAATCAAATAAATAAGGAATTTTTAGATTTGAACAAACCCACCGACCGACACACAACAGGCAACGAACGCATGGGAATGATTATTATTATTAATATTGAAAATGATTAAGGAAATAAATATTTTCTGCGTTTAATACGAGTACACACCGCAATCAAATGCATACGTTTCAGCCAAAATGATAGATCTGTTAAACGTTACTAAATATTTTTAATGGCATTTTTTTCATTTTTATTTAATTACGCATCGGTTGGAGCACAAAAATCCCAATTAATTTTTATGGGCATTTGCTAAAGCAAATGCTGTGAATGTTTTTCGAAAACGCAATATATCAATTTGTTTAGAAGAGAATCGACTGCGAGGAGAAGTAGCAGCCATTAAGTGATGGAATGATTAAAGTGGCTTTTAAATGTGCATTCATTTAAGAACGCCATATTTTATATATTTTATATCTATTTGTTTGTCTATATTCTTTTATGCATTTTTACCATATTACACGTTTAGTAAAGTTGTTTTGGATTGATTATTGCCCTTTTCTTTGCCTGCGAAATTTGTTTGAATTGGCAACGATTTTCTATCGTGTCATATCAAATTTAGTTTGTAAGCAGTTCGGTTTAAGATATGCGTCATCCTTAGTGCTCCCTTTTTCTCTTTAAATTTGTACTGCCGGTAAGAATTTTTAAAGAGTTCTCAGCACTTGAAAATAATTATAGGACTGGACAAATTTAGAGAGAAGGCTTTCTTTAAAAATAGATGGATAACGCGATTTGAGCATGACTAGGTAACAGGCAGACAGAGAGACAGACTTACCTTCTTATTTATTATATTAGCAAGGAAAAAAGTGCAAGTCATCATAAAAAATGCCATCATAAAAAATGTCACCATAAAAACTGCAAGTCATCATAAAAAGTGCAATTCACCATAAAAAGTGCAAGTCATCATAAAAAGTGCAAGTCATCATAAAAAATGCAAGTCATCATAAAAAATGCAAGTCACCATAAAAAGTGCAATTTATCATAAAAAGTGCAAGTCATCATAAAAAATTTAAGTCACCATAAAAAGTGCAAGTCATCATAAAAAATGCAAGTCATTATGAAAAGTGGAAGTCATCATAAAAAGTGAAAGTCATCATAAAAAATGCAAGTCATCATAAAAAATGCAAGTTATCATAAAAAGTGCAAGTCATCATAAAAAGTGTAAGTGAACATAAAAAGTGCAAGTCATTGTGAAAAGTGCAAGTCATTATGAAAAGTGTAAATCATCAAAAAAAGTGCAAGTCATTATGAAAAGTGCAAGTCATCATTAAAAGTGCAAGCCATTATAAGAAGTGCAAGTCATCATAAAAAGTGCAAGTCATCATGAACAGTGTAAGTCAACATAAAAAGTTCAAGTCCTCATAAAAAATGCAAGGCATCATAAAAAGTGCAAGTCATCATAAAAAGTGTAAGTGAACATAAAAAGTTCAAGTCATTGTAAAAAGCGCATGTCATTATGAAAAGTGTAAATCATCATAAAAACTGCAAGTCATCATAAAAAATGCAAGTCATCATAAAAAGTGCAAGTCATCGTAAAAAGTGCATGTCATTATAAAAAGTGCAACTCCTTATTAAAAGCGGATTTTTTTATATTATTACACTTTTTATACGTGACTTTGGCCGCGAAGAATATGAATAAATAAGATTCCATTGGCCAAACAATTTTTTACACAAAAAAGTTTCTCTATTAAAATATGAGTATAGGGCATGTAAACACTATTATATGAAGGCGTACAATTGTGTATGTGTGTGTACACATACTTAACTCACAGTTCATGACACTACAGCTAGTGTAGGAATTTATGAGTTTCATGTTATAAAAATATCAACAGCAGCTGTGCCTGCAGCCTTCGTTGCTCAACTTAATATGCATTTCGGTGATCCGTGAAACAAAAATCTAGTTTTGACTTAAACCTCGTTATTGGCATTTAAATTAACTCAATATATATTTAAAGTTTGTTGCAGATGTTATAAATAATAAATATTAATTGTATGCATCTCAATATTTGCACATTTTCGTTGTTAAATAAATGAGAAGAAGATGTTGTTTCCTTCGCATTTGTTGCTCGTTGTTTTCTGTCCGCATTCATTCATAAAAGAAGATGAATTTTTTTCATCTGGCACATACATCTTAACATAAATGCATTACCAAGATGAAGTGGAATATTTATACGTTTTCATTTTGTTTTATTTTTATTATTTTGAGTTTTTTGAAGCCTGAAGTGAAGTTTTCAGTTACGCAAAGTAATTTATTTTGCGCCACACGCGCTGTTTTTAATGACTTCATTAAATACTTCTTCACTCCTTAAAAGTGAAACGGCGAAACGGCGTAAAATAATGGAGGAAACAAATGAAACAGCACCAGTAAGAATATAAAAAAAATATATATTAAAACACTAACAATAATAATGAACTGGCGGTAAAGGGTGTTTGTTACAAAAACTAGGTGCTGGCTGTTAAGATGTTCTTGTTGTTGGAGCTGTTCTGTTCAGTTCTGTTCAGTTCAGTTTTCCTCTAGAATGAGTTAAGAGATCAATTATTTTACAAGGGAACATTTTAACAAACAGCCGCAACAACTGCAACATGGTGTTAAGAACAAACAACACAGAAAAAGATGATGACGATGATGATGCGACTACGGCGACGGTGTTGCTCTATAATTATATGTATTTAAATGCATATACGGATGCTTATATACAAACACACATACATATGAATGCAAATTTGTGTATGTAAATGTAAAAGCATGTATGAACAGTCCCAAAGTCTATTAAAATTATAAAAGAGTGAGAAACGTCATATAAATTTAAATCATAAAAATTGTTTATGAGGGAAACAAACAAGAATTGTAAAAGGTCAAGGACTAAAAAGGATGGTACATAAAACTTTTTAATTGTTAACTTATTTTTAAAGTGATGGGATTTTTTCTGATGCTTTCAAAAGTCAAGAACGATGGAAGGAAATGGTCGTTTGGATATTAAATAGTTCGGTTGGTGTATAAATTGTGTCAGGGCCCAAAAGGTCCAGGCCCTAATTTCTTTTTTTTTTTTTTGCTTTCAATAACCAGTAAAAATTATTTATTTCTTCTTCAGAAATGAGAGGCATGATCAACGAAATTGATTATTTGAAGTTATAAGATATTAAAAAAATTTAAACAAAACTTTATAATGGACAATTTTGTTTGTGAACAGAAAAGCAGATCAACTACTAAGATTTTCTTTTGGCAGTTGCTTTCAACATCTCCACATTAACGATTTGTTCTTAATTAAGCTTTATTAATATTAAATAAGGTATCGACTTATCTTCTGTACTTAAAATAAATAGGTACTTGACATCTTTGAATTTAATTGTGAACTCACTATTTCACTGATCATTTAACTGTTACTTTTCTTTTTTTCAGTAAACCCAACATTTCATCATGGTAAACTACACGTTCTCCAATTGGGCTCTGGAGAAGATGCGCCAAGATAATGATTTTCATCGCAAAATCATCTACAGTGACGAAGCTTATTTTTGGCTCAATGGGTTCGTCAATAAGTAAAATATGCGTTATTGGTCTCGTGAAAATCCACATGTGCTTCATCCACAAAAAATAACTGTTTGGTGCGGTTTGCTTGCTGGAGGCGTCATTGGATAAAATTTCTTCGTCTACAATAACGATCACGTCACGTTACTGTGAATGGCGATCGTTATCTCGCCATGATTACCGACTATTTTTGGCCCGATTTGAAAAACATGGACTTGGACGACATGTGGTTTCAACAGGACGGTGCCACAAGCCACACAGCACACGTTACAATCAGTTTATTGGTTTGCGTTTTATATAAAAAAAAAAAGTTGTAAAGTCCTTATTGGAAAACCCATTATTAAATAACAATCAAATTGTTGCAATTTTCGTATACTATTTTATAATACAATTTGTATAAATAAAAAAATGTCATCATATTCAACTAAACCACTTAATAAGTTGTCATAAGCAAAAATATACAAGAGTACTGATGATGAAAGTGTAGAGGTTTTTGAAAACAGTCATAGTTTGATATAAAGAAAATATTATATTGAAGATTATTTAAGGCGATGTTTTCACACTAATAAATTAATTTTCTAAATTTTCAAACCCTTTGAATTACTAGGCTCGGCTAGAGCGTATCTGGAGGTAGCTTAGCCCCCCTAAAAGGGCCCACTGCCACAGTCCCGACACAATGCATTGCATACTTATGTACCGGTCCAAGGAAAAAAAGCATCGATGTTGTTTTTTTTTTTTTTTTTTTTTTATCTTGGACCAGCACTCAGGGGGTGAACCCCTACATATGCAATGCATTGCGCCGGAACTGAAATCGAGGGGATAGTATTGAGGGGACAGATTAGGAAAGATGAGAAGATAGACAGTTATTTTTGTAGCTATTTCAACCTTTTACTTCGCTGCCAATTATGTTCAGTGACCAGTGACCATGCCTTCATCATTGAAACAGGCTGGCAACAACGAACACAACCACGCACTCATGCTGATCAGAAGAATTCAACACAATATTTCATGACTCAGCGCGGGCTTGAACTCACGACCCTCCGCTTCATAGTCTCGTGTTCTACTACTTCAGCCAACAGCACCGTACGGGGCTCGTAGGGGTTCTCCTTCGGTCTGGCGGGAAAAAATTCTACTTTTTTTTGCTTAAGCAGGCAAAATGCTACCAAGATTAAGCTCCACTAATAGTTAATTTTATTTTTATTTTTTTTTTGCAATTCTAATTTATTGTATTCCATTTTAAATTTTTTCCACAATGAATCAACCACACCTCGCTATTAAATTTCAATTTTACGCCAACATTTCCATAATAAAATAGAAGAGATATAGTAATAAGGCCATAAATATCGTGCTAATTATTGGATATAACATCGTGCCATAAAAGCCCATATTAGCCAAGGTACTAAATAAAAGCTGTTCTCCCAACAACTTCTTTATCTCTTTCCCAGAAGTATTAATTATTTTCAGTATGACAAGCGCGTTAGAGAATGTATCTAAACATATGCGACACTTTAATGATAAAATAAAAGACATTTTCTAAAAGACGATGTCTTAAACTTTTTCTATTTGCTGTATTTTGCCTTAATAACAACATGTCAAAAATAATGATCAAAGAATATTAATAACTCTAGTATGAAGGAACTTCTTTCCACTTGGTGCAAGCTGTTATTGTTGCATGTTCGGTGCTGAAACAACCTACAACAACCATAAGCATAAGCAGTGTTCTGCATACTGCACAGTTTGCCAGCAACACTAAGACTTTATATACATACAAAATTTCATTGCTTGCAGGGAACGGATGGTTGCCACAGGAACCACACAAGGACAAGCAACAAAAACAATGTTGTCTCTTTGCAAATCTTAAATGCAGCACGAGGTTTAAACTCGTTGTACAAACGAGTGCGGTAAATTTATAGAAAATACAACAAAAAAAAATGTATAGAAAAATATAAAAACATTAAATACGTATTAAAACATTAACGAAGACTATAAAAAACAACATCATTTTAAAACATAAATTTAATAAATTTTTATTGTTGGTGGCTGCTGTTGTCTAATAAATCTAATCCTAATTTCGTTGTAAAATACAGCAGATAAATTAGAAGCTTTCATAAGAAACATACCGAGATAAAATGTGAGCGCTAGATTTTTTTCTTTTTTTTTTCCTTAGCTTGTCATAACGAACACGGGTAGTAAGCAGAAGTGCAGAGTTTTTTTGATATAAACTGTCTTTTGTTATAAGTTTATTTTAATAAAAACAAGATATTTAAAGGAATTCATTGGTAAGGAATTGGCACAGAAATAAGCAGAAAGCAGGTGAATAGGCAAAAAAAAAAAAAAATTTATGTAGTAAGAATTTTAACGAACATTTTATATTGCTATATTAAATTGAATTAAAATTCTATAGGCTAATTGTTCGAAATTTTAATTTAAATCTCAGAAAGACATGATAAATATTCCAAGGCACATAAAAAAAAATTTATGTAATTAAAAAGTTAATTTTGTTCCCACTAAATGCAATTTTTTCACTTATGAAATATTAATCATCTGTTTTGCTTGTTGCATTAAATTCTTGAGGCCTTATTCATCAAAAAAAAAATTTTTGTTTTATAAAATACTTATAAAACAGCTTTGAATACAAAATTTGTTTTATAAAACCTGTAAAAAACAGAAATACTTTTTGATGTGTTAACATCTATACGCGCGCCTCTAGGGCAGTAAACTATCAGTTTCAATACATACGCAAGTGTAGTGTAAGACTTTGTTTGTTTGTTGTTGTTGCTTGGCAGTCGGTATTGAAAGTGATTATTGGGCGATTTTCATATAATTTTCCCACGCGATTTTATCCGGAAATTCATAGCCGATTTTATTAATTTTTGGATTAAAACGCTAGTGCAGGTTTCAACGAAGAGTTTAGGCCAAAAATTAAGGTGATCCGATATCGGCGAGCGGAGATTTAAGTGTTTTAATTCGGAGTATTATTTTGGAATTATATTAAAAAAGTGTTTTATGTTGATCTTCGGTTTTGTCTTATGCATAGCAAAGAGAATAGTGACGTGGTTATACGTACATATATAAAAATGAGATAGCAAGACAGCAACGTATGTAGCTTATGTACAAACATAACAATGTATGTACATTTGTCTGTTGCTTTGCATTCTCTTTGTTTTTTGTGGGTTTAATATAAAATAAATAAACAAAAAGGTGTTAACACATCGCCCGTGAGTTCGAACACTCATTGATTTTTTTTTTATAAGATTAAAGATTTTGTTGAAATATTTCACAAGATTGAATTAAAAAATTAATTGAAAATTTTTAGTTTTTAATTCTTATAATTGTTGCGATTCATAAAATCATTTCTAGTCCGTTCTGCCATTACGATTACCATAAAGAATTAAAAGTACAATATTCGGCTGGGCGGAATCATGGGTACACTTCTTAGACCTGCATGTGCAGACTGTGAAAATGTTCACTGCCATTATGGATATTTATGACCTTTTCAATTTTCAATAATAATTTCTTTCTTTCTAATATATAAAATATATTTGATTAGTGAAGAAAAAATTTAATTTTATTTGATTACTTCCATATTTCAATATTTGAATTTTCCAGCTCTGGAGTTGTCTTTTTTGGCTTTTCTGATTTCTAATACCGATAAAATTCTTACAAAAATATCGAGTATCTTAAATATATAAAGAAAAAGAAAAAATAATGTTTTAGTTTGTTGCACCAAGAAAAGTCTCAATTGTCCAACCCTGGAATGGTATTTTCGATTTTTAATTGCAATTTAATTATTTTCTCTGGTTCGACTTGAATGACATGACGTCAGGATAGTTTGTGTTCCAGGGCATGAAGGCATTCAGGGGAATGAGATGGCGAACGAATGCGCTAGAGCGGGATCGGCCTTCGATGAGGCAGCCTCACGTAGAGATATTGGCATTCCCTCAGTTGAGCTGCTGAACAAGATTCAGGAGTGGGCAGAGAGGGAGGTGACAGGCAGGTGGTCAAGTATTACCACCTGTAGGGTATCCAAAACTCTATGGCCCTCGCTTGACAGAGTTAGGACTAGACAGCTTCTGCCTTTTGGGAAGAAGTCGTTGGCACTCCTAGTGGGGTCTTGACGGGGCACTGTGCAATTGGGCACATGTCGGGGCGTTTGGGCTTTCCCCATGATGGTCGCTGCAGGAGCGGTTTCGATGAGGAGGAAGAGGAGTCAGTACAGCGTTTTCTTTGTGAATGTCCGGCCCTGCAGGAGCGTAGGCTTAGACATCTAGGCTCACGTTTCCTGCGAGATCTGGACTGCCTCAGGGATGCACAGCTGGCTGCCCTGGCGGGCTTTGTGAGCAGTTCTGGGTGGTTCTCAGGAACCACAAGTTCGTCTTGAAAGGATTGTGTAGGGTGTAGTCCTCTGGGCATCACAATGGGCCTTTATGGCCTCCGAGTCTTTTTCTCGCTTATGGCGTTCAGCCCTCCTAACCTTACCTAATTATTTTCAATACTAATTTTTTTCTTTCTAAAATACAAAGCAAATTTGTTTACCGAAAAAAAATGTAGATTGTATTTAATTTCTTTAATATTAAAAAAAACTCCATTTTCCAGCTCTGGAATTGCTTTTTTGGATTTTTCGATTTCCTATACCGATGAATTTCTTTCAAAACCATCAAGTATGTTAAAAATATCAAAAAAAAAAACATTTTCTGGTGCGTTACTTTTATATACCAAAAAAAAATTTCAATTGTCCAACCCTGAAATCGCGTTTTTTATATATTTCATATGATTTTGATATTGAATACAAACTTAGTTCTTTCTGAAGTACAAAATACTTTTAACTGACAAATCAAAAAAATAAAATAAAAATAAATAAATTGTTAATTTTTTTCAACGGGCTTAAGTTCGAATCTGCATGACTGCAAATTATTTTTTTTATTATTTTATTAATAAATGAATTTGTTCAAATTCTATTTTATTATTTTTTTATATTAAGATTGGAATATTAAGAATATTGATCCGTTCTGCTGGTTTGATGATTATTGAAAATATTCTTAATATTCCAATCTTAATATAAAAAAATAATAAAATAGAATTTGAACAAATTCATTTATTAATAAAATAATAAAAAAATAATTTGCAGTCATGCAGATTCGAACTTCAGCCCGTTGAAAAAAATTAACAATTTACATAAGAAAGTTCGACTAATAAAAATTCATACATAATATAAAAATAAATAAGTAAAAAAGTAAAAATAAATAAAATAAAATAATATATTGTTCTATTTTTTTAGCCTTTGGTTATTTTATTTTATTTTAATTTATATTGAGCTTGAGGCTTATTTTTATAAAAACTATTTATTTTATATTTATTTCAATATTTCGATATCCTCTGGATATCTTCTTCAGGATAAAATTATTTATAATAATTTAACAATAACAAAATTCTTTATAAATTATATAAACTTAAATATTTTTGTTGTTTTTTGTTTTTATATAAAAAATTTGAAAATGAATGAAAAATTTTTTTATACATATTAAAAAACATTTCAAAATTGAAACTTTTTTCTTTCCTGTCTACATTATGAAAATTGAAATTTGAAAAATGATAAATAATTTTATCCTGAAGAAGGTATCCAGAGGATATCGAAATATTGAAATAAATAGTTGTTATAAAAATAAGCCTCAAGCTCAATATAAATTAAAATAAAATAAAATAAAATAAGAAACTAAAAAAATTAAATAAAAATAATAATATAAAAAATGTAAATATGAAAAAATAAAAATAATACATATAAAAATATAAAACATAATAAAAAAATATATAAAAAATTAAATAAAAAAATAATTTTAAATATAAAGTAAAAAAACACAAAAAATATAGTTTTTGGTAGTTACTTTTGTTTACCAAACATAAGTTTTAATTTTCCAGCTCTGGAACCGTATTTTGGGTTTTGCTAGTTTTCAATAGCAATCTAGTTAGGACTGTTGCCAATACATCAATCCGAGATCGAAGTCTTTAACTTTTCTGGGGGTTTCCGAAACCCTATTCTACGTACAGACAGATGGACATCGCCAATTCGACTTCCCTAACCAAAAGGATCTGGAATCTTATGGGGTCGCATATTAAAATTGCAGACATTTTTTGTAAAGGATATAACAATAATAACATAAAGGCTAACTAAATATTGTATATAATTGAAATCTAATCTGTTATAATGTAATACTTTTCAAAAAGTTTTATTTCTAGCCATTGTGCAAATTTCTCAAATACATGCCAGCAAAGGATCTTTTTTTCTCTATCTTTGCTTTAATAATGAACTCAATCATTTTCGATAAACTTTAGCCTTTAAAATTCTTTTCACTATTTCCATTTGCTTATTTAGCAATTATCCCAGTTTCCTTTGATATAAAAAGGAAATTTATGTTTTAAGTATTAAAACTCTTAAGAAGAATACATACTTTTTGCGTTTAATAAAAACCATATGCATTTTCTTTAAGTACATTTATTATTTTCGTAAAATGTTTTAAAAACTTTTATGTGTTTTGCTGCTTTACGAAAATTATTTTTAATGCATGCGTGACTTTATATTCTCACCAAAATTAAAAACTAAAGAAAGAACTAAATATAAATTAAAATAAAAACAAGACGAAGAAGTAAAAAGAAATCGGATGCATGCAACGTTATCGTGGTTGCAACTTAACCATCTAGCCAGTCGCAAGTCATACCTAAGACTTCATCACCAAAGTGAAGCCAACGGATTATCGAAGTGAGGAAACAGCAGCAGCGTAAGCGTTTAAGACAAAGAATTAATAAATGTTTGCCAAGATGAATGAATGAAAATATAAACACGCTGCCATGAAAGTTTTACGATCGAGTTTGTTGTTAATATATATCTTTTTTTTTCTTTTTTTTTAATTTCTTTAATTTATATATTTCTGCACAAGTGTGCACGAATGCTGGTAACGAGTACCAGGCAACGGTTTCAGCTCACAACCATAAAAGTAACCATAAAAAATGTCATCACAACCAGTGTGTGGCGATTATTCATAATGAAAATTATTTCTAAGCCTGCAGTCTAACAACGGTCGTCTATCAAAAAGAGTTCTTTTTGTCTCTTTTGCTTTCTTGTTGTTTATATTCTTTGTGGTACTGGACCATATGAATTATACGAGTTGCCTGCACGTAAAAATATATATGTGCTGGCGAGTAAATAAAATAATCCAAAATGCTTAAAAGGCCTTTGGGGGTAAACCACTTTCGAAAGAAATGCATAAAGATGAAAATTAATAATAACAACTTTTGGCTAGCAGCAGCAAGCGGATGATCATTACCAACATGCACGTTGGAGCCCAAACACAGCCATCATCTCCCTTATCACAGCAAACGAACTAAGTGCAAATATTTAATAAGCTTAAATTAAACAGGCAATTAAAGTTTATTTTACAAAGATAAACAAAACTCTTGATCACAGTGAAACTGCAGCTTCTTTTAATTGTAGGAAACAGCTGTTGCCATTATTAAAATTATTATTTCATAATTTGCGAAAAGTTGCATACGAGTACAATAGGTCTCAGTACATATTCCTGGCAGCAAAGAGTACTACAACCAACATATTGCATAACAATCACGGTCATATTCTAGCATGTCTGCTGTTGCATCCTTATCAGCACAACTCTGACTAAACACTAACTCTGTTTCTTATCTAAAATTCATATTAATAAACAAATTCATTTTCCGTTTGCATAGAAGAGCAAAACAAAAAACTTATTTCAACGCTTCCGCATTTAAGCGGAAAGTTTGCTGAAATTAAAAAAAAATAAATAAATAAATAAATAAAAAGAAAAAAAATTATATTCAACCGGGTCGAATCTTAAATACCCTGCAAATATTTAGTAAGTGAATTGCAAATGTTAAACTAGGTGGGACAGAGTTCCTTTATATAATATCGTATGTCAACGCCCACTAAAGGGGGCGGTGTTCAAAAATAGACAATATCATGTTTTTCACAGACGAAAGTATGGGCGTTGCTAGATCGTCTCAGACTTCATCACTGATCAAGAATATATATGCTTTATGGGGTCCAATTCTCTTTGGAGGGTATAAAAACTGTATTTTGGCGGGGTTGCTCTGGCAAGGGCTGTGGGGAAACATTTCACCTTTGTCATAAAACTCTAAAAATAAATGCTTGGGATGATTATGTACAAAATTAAAAATATTTTTTTTATAGGGTCATTTACGGGGCAAAGGGGGAGGAGGGCAGAAATAGGCAGTCATAAAACTCTAAAAATAAATGCTTGGAATAATTGTATACAAAATTTAAATTTTTTTTTTGGTAGGGTCATTTAGGAGGCAAAGGGGAAGGAGGGAGTAGGGAAGAAATCAGCAGCCATAAAGCTCCAAAAATAAATGCTTGGGATAATTGTATACAAAATTTAATTTTTTTTTTGGTAGGGTCATTTAGCGGCAAGGGGGGAGTAGGGGGTAGGGCAGAAATCGGCAGTCATAAAACTCTCAAAATAATTGTATACAAAATTAAATTTTTTATTTTTTTATTTTGGTAGGGTAATTTAGGTGGTGAAGGGGGGAGGAGGGGGTAGGGCAGAGTAGTACCAGATTACGTCTCAGCTTCGTCATTAAAGCTTAAAAATTTTATATTTAAGGAATGTAGGCTTAAGTAAAACAATTTGTTAAATTTTTACATTATTTTTGCATATAATAACGCCCACTAAAGGGGGCGGGATCCAAAAATATTTTTATTTTATTTCATGGCTCCAAGTTTAAGGCGTTGGACCGTATTTCAGATAAAAATATATGATTTGCTTAACAAAATAACCAAAAAACTTAAAAAATTATGTTGTTTTTTCTGGGCTGGTTTAGTTCTTCTTAGGGGAACTTTCTTCCCTCTTGCCCGATTTAGCCCATCTCCGAACTTAACCTGCTCTAAGCTTCAAGATACATTTATAGCAAATGTCAAGAGTCTAGCTCTTTTCGTTTGGACTGAATCGTGATTTCCACAGACGGACGGACGGACATGCTCAGATCGTCTTGGATTTCATCACTGATCAGGAATATATATACTTTATGGGGTCGGAGATGGATATTTCGCTGCGTTACAAACGGAATGACAAAGTGAATATACCCTCCAGATTCTTTTTTGGAGGGTATAAAAAGAATTACACCAACAGAAAACGCTTGAAATTTTAAACAGCACAAGTATATGTTCCTTCTACGACTAGGATTTATGAGGGTTCTTTTATTTTGAACATTTCCCAGTTATAATTCAACACTCGGAATAGCAACGAGTGCAACACAGAACACAATAGCCCAATTCACAATCCTGTGCAAATGGTCTTGCATTGTAGCATTTGCAAATTGAGAGAGTATTTGAGAGCATTTTCAATGTATTTTGTTGGTGTAGAGTACAATTATTTTGCTCATGCTACGATGCTAGACTACTTGCTCGAGATTGTGAACTGGGCTAATAAAAACAGATAGCGTCCTTTTTGCGTTTTAATAACTCCAGATAAAATTATAAAGAGATAAAAACAAGTAACGACAACAATAACAAAAACAACAACAACAACTGCTGCAACTACTAGCAGAAATCGTTAAGAATAACTGCCATCCCATATGAGTGTGTGTTAAATTAAATTAACAACTCGCAAAATTCACGAAATACTTTCTTGCAACAACACAAGACAACAAACGCCGGAAAAAAATATTCAGAAAAGTTATTGTATTTTCCTGCGATGGAGACTTGCAGACAAGTAAATGAATGCAGACAAATTTAAACGAAAAAATTCTCACGACATTTTTATAATCAATAAGTTGATTGCTCGGTTGGCAGGCATTCAGGTAGATGTTCTCCTTTTAACAGGTTCTTCCACTTATCGGCCAGGTTCTTCCACCTTTGCATGGCTGTATCCAAGTTTTTGTATCTAGGTATTGGTAAAATATCTCATCGCACAATGGGGTGTTTTGAAAGAAAAAAATTTCAGTAATTTTGCAGATTCGAAAGGGGAAGTCAAATTTTCATAAAATTGTATATATCATTTATATCCAGCTGAGTTTAATTTATTTAAAAGGGGCGGAACCAGGAATCCCAGATGGATCACCTTGAGGTTACAGAAAATTCAAGTCTATGCCAAATTGATAGTTTTGACTTCATAAAAAAAAATTTTTTTTAGTTAAATTTTTTTACCCAAGGGCTAAAATGGATCCACTATCAATATCAAAATTTAAAATTTTTATCTACCTTGGCCCACTGGTTTGCTAATAGGAAAGCCAAATCATATGCGATTAGAAAAAACTTTTCTTTTGTAGACTGATGACTAAATTTTTTATATACAAATGCTCACTAGTCATTACTTCTACCTATTTTTTGCAAAAACATATAATCATATCTCAGTCACTATATTTACTAGATTTTGCCCTTTGCGACTATCTTCTGTTCCCAAGATTGAAGCAATCCATAAGAGGACGGATAAAAGCCGAGTCGGTGAGAGATGACCTCTCTGAGATACCTGTTATCAGTTTAACTGACCTCATCAGCTACCTCAGTCGAATGTGTTGCATATACTACCAATCAACAGATCCTACTACTGGAATCCGATCTAATTTGGGTCGACACCAACAATTGGACAGACACGTAAATCGATCAATTATAGTGGTTGATACCTCCCGGCACATTAATGTTCTCGCTAAACTCACAATATGAACAATGACTTTAAAGACAATATTTTATGAAAAACAAGTAAGAACGTTATATTCGACCGGGTCGAATCTTAAATACCCTCCGAATATTTAGTAAATAAAAACTATATTTTGTAGGGGTCACTCCGGAAGGCGCGGTGAGGCAGACCAATCTCACTTTCCTAAGAAACACTAAAAAGTCTATTTTTGTTGTTATTAAGTGAAAAAATAATGAATTTTTTATAGGATCATTTAGAGGACAAAGGTGCGGAGGAGGGTAGGGCAGAGAAAGATCAGAGCACACCTCAGCTTCAAGATAAAAAATTAAATTGTTAAGGAATGTAGACTTAAGGAATACAATTTGTTATATATTTACAACATTTTTCCATGTAATATGTTACTTTAACGCCTACTAAAGGGGGCAGGGTCCAAAAAGTATTTTTCTGATTTTGTGCCTCTTAGTTAAACGCTTCGGACCTTCTTTGACACAAAAATATAGCATTTGCTTAACAAAACTACGAAAAAATTAATTAAAAAATTATTTTGTTTTTTAGAGATAGAACTCTGGGCGGATTCAGCCCATTTACGGGCTTGACCTGTTTTATCTTTCAAAAAAAAATTTATACCAAATTTCAAGGATCTGGCTCCTTTCGTTTGGACTGAATCGTGATTTCAACAGACGGACGAACGGTCAGGGCTAGATCGTCTTAGATTTCATCACTGATATATATACTTTTTGGGGTCTTAGAGGATTCTTTTTTTGGAGGGTATAAAAACACAAAAATATAAATAAAAGAATTAATAAAAACAGAAAAATTAAAAAAACCACCTAATAAGTGGTGGCAAACACAATACACATGAGCACTGATGATGAAAGGGTTGCGTCTTTCGAAAACAGCAGTTCTGCTCTGCTGTGTAAGTTGAATAACAAAAACTGATGTTGACTTGCCTTTGTGCCTTGGAATATTTATCATGTCTTTCTGAGATTTAAATTAAAATTTCGAACAATTAGCCTATGGAATCTTAATTCAATTTAATATAAAAAAAAATATGAATTTGGGATTGAACCCGGCAAAAATTAAGTATTTAGTACTTAAATTATCCGAGCTTAAAGCAGTCTTTCTGTACTCGATTTACTTCGAGTTAAGAAAGTTCGTACTTTTGGGATTGATTTTCATTTTGAGTGTATAAATCTGCAGAAATACAATAGATTTTGTGGGAAATCGGATGCCCTGGCCCACGGCATCACCAAACATCGTGCCATGAAATAAACATATTTGAAGTAGAAACGGAACTTAAGAATTTGTTTATCTTGCAAATGTAATTGTAGGACGGGCAAGAAATATGGTATCAAAAAATTAACAAACAATATTATCCAATTTATTTATAATAAAGGATTTTCACAGCATCCTAAAAATTACAAAAAAAAAATAGAATTTAAATTATTAGCTTTTAATAAATGCACTCCTTGTTGTTCTGGCATGAAGTGCAAGTACGAGTACGTATCCAACTTGTTAATGTTGATTTACTACACCTTTTCATTGTACAGGCAAAGTTGTTGTTGTTGTCTTTTTTTTTTTTTGTAAGCAAACACTTATTAACTTTTCGAGTACAAAAAAAAGAAAATACAAAAATAATATATACGTACGTACGTATTGCACTATATATTGAAAAATATCACAAGAGTTTCATACAGACAGACACTCGCACATTTTGGCTTTATTTTTTCAGTTTGTCAGTTTTGTTTGGTTCAGTTGGCAGTTTTGTTTTCAGCTGAAACAGCTTGAAATGCCAAAGTTGTACACAAAATAATATAGCAATTACAAAATTCCGTAAAAATGAAGCAATATTAAAAATGAAACAGTTTGTTTCCATGCAGCGCGTACATAAAGTTTGCAACGTACCTTTTGTTAGTCAAACATCATGATGCTGGTGTTGCTGTCTATGGCATTTGTTACACTTGGCAATACATTTGGCAACAATTCATTGGAAACCATCAAGTCTACGCCTGCAAACATAAAACAATAATATACTCTGGTTAGGGAATTTAAAATCTGGCTAAACGAGGACGGTAAATAGTTTTAATCGATCAGGCCAATTTAGAGGACATGACACTCGTTTGCTAACAAATTTGTTTAGATGTAATTTTACGTTTGTATTCCTGCCAAATGCGCAAGATTGGGAGGGAATAGAAAACTAATTTTTTTCCTGCCACATTTCCTAATGTTTAATGCAACCCTCGTACATTTGGCTAATTTTCGCGTTTTGAATTTTAAAATAACAACAAATTTTCGGTCATTTAATTCTATGGCAAGATGAAGAAGAAGAAGAGAAAAAGGCAGTGTAAAAGTTGAAGGTGAAGGAGCTAAACACTTAACTTTCCACAGAAAATGTTGCCTCTTTTATATCGTTTCTTGTTTGCAACGTTGCGAGGCTGTTTGGTAAGCAACACATCAGCTTTATAAAATGTTTATGGCGAAGTTAGCAATTTAGTTGTCACAGCGTCTAAGAATTATCGCTGTTGGCCAACTAAATTTTGTTGTCAACGTGCAGGAAAAACGCCTAAGTGACCTAAAAATAATCAGACTTTCGTCGTGTATTGGAACAGCCAACACTGAATGTATGAAGAATAAAGAATAAGCCAGAATATATTTTTGCGGTAGAATATATAATTAGGTATTCACTCTAAATGGATCGGTGATTTTTGGTTTAAACAAAAATATATAGAATTTGACACAAAATGCATAATAACAGTAGGGGATAAAAGTGGACGTACAGGGAGATGTGAATACAAATATGTTACGAAAGTGGTAGCATTTATAATACAATAGAGTTAAATAATGTTAAAAAATTAAATATATACCTATAATGAGATATTATAAAAAATACGAGGTCTGTTCAAAAATATGTTGAATTTTAATTTTATTCTTAACTTTTTATTTTAAATATTTATTTATTAATTAATTTCTATTTTTGCAGTCGTCCTTAGATATAATGCTGTTTTTGGTATGTTGTTGAGATCCTTCAGCGGTTCGCCTTTTATTTCCTCAGTCGTGGTAAAATGCCGTCTTCTCATGGGTCTTTTCAATCTTATGAAAAAAAAGTCGCACAGCGTCCAGTCTAGTGAATACGGTGACTAAAGTATGAACACGTGACAAGACCATCTGTCACCCTCTCTTAACATTTTTTTATTTTGATGTGCCTGGACGAGCGATGTCATTTACATTTTCCCATCCTTTCTACAAAATCATGTATCACTTCTAAACATTTTTCTGCCCCTTAATGAACACTAACTTCCATTTTTTGCACAAGATTTAAAAAAAAATCTTTCATTAAATTTTTGCTATAGAAGAAGATCGCCAAACACGCAAAATACTTCTAGTTTCAAAGTTGCCATTTTCGTATATATGGCAGTGTGGGATTGCCTTGGCAACTGTAAATTTCTAAGTGTCAGTTTGTTTATTATTGAGAAAGATTCACTTTATAATAAAATATTATGAAGTGAACAATATCTTAAAGTGAATTAAGATTTATAGGCTAATTGTTCGAACATTTTTTTGTTTTTAATTCAGAAAGACATGATATATATTTCAAGGAACAAGGGAAAGTCAACATCAGTTTTTAGTTATTCAACTTACACAGCAGAGCAGAACAGCTGTTTTCGAAATCCGCAACGCTTTTATCATCAGTGCTCATGTCACCACTTATTAGGTGGCATAGTTGAATATGATAAAAAGTTCTTATTTAAACAAATTTTATTAGGAAATTGCATACGAGAAGTGTATCAACCTGATGGTAACACATTATTGTATTAATACCCGTGTTGCCTTTTGATTATTTTCTTCATGTCCAACTTTTGTGAATTCATTATTCCATTTTGCCTAAGTCAAACTTTTTTGATTTGAACAATATCTAATAATAATGAACAATATATAATTTTTTTTATTCTTTTGTCTGGTGAAAGCCAAGAATGTAAAATAAAATTTCTTTTATGAATTTTACTTTTCAATTCCAGAAAACTAATTTTAAAACTGAACAACATAAATAAAATTTTATTAGCGAACACATTTTGCCACCACAACTCCCAAATGAAGTCCAACAGAAATTCTTTAGGGCAAATTTTATAACGATCGCATTCTACTGACAGCTGCAGGATCAGTTCAAATTGTGCTAACAAAGCACAATAAAATTATTTTCCCAATTTTAATTTTTCAATTAATGAAGCTAGTTTTAAAATGAGAATCAGTGCAAATTGAAGGTTCTGGTAGCTGAATCTTTAAGAAAAGTTTTGGGAAATATAATCATTCATCATAATTTCCTAAATTGTGACACGTGCCAACGTTAAACAAACTCAGAGAGAAAAGAAATGCTTATTAACAAAGTCATAACTTTACATATTTCTATATAAAATAAAAAGAAATAAACTATAGTAAAATAAAACAAAACAGCTTTGAAGTTGGCCTAAAATGTAGCTCCAAAAATATTTGTTTGCCACTGTAAAGGTACTACCAAATAACAGTCACTTAAGAAAAAAACAATAAGATCATACAAAGTAAGAATTGGTAGAAAAATACACAACCAAAGTGGCAGCAAGCAGGCCGACAGACATACAGACAGACACACGGACGGACAGACAGAGAGACACGCTCGTATGCAGGCGTGAGTTTATTATTAGTCAAAAGCATATAGTTAAGTAATTTTGTTTGATGAACGTACAAAGAATTTCTATACTAATTTTTTTTCTTCTGTGTTTCCCAAACCCTCCAACCTTGAGTTTTCTTTCTTCATTTCAAGAGCACATCAACCAACCAAACGCAAGCAAACAGCCAATTTGCTTAAAAATCACTGCACTGCATTTTCGAACGAATTTTGTTGCAAGAACATACGAAATACTCAAAGCCACATTTCAAAAGTGATTAAATTTGATGCAGAGTTAATTTTGGGTTTAACTTGAATTTTTTCCCAAAATTTGAGAAACGCAAAAAGAAAATCAAAATAAAAAATGCTAAAGGAGATGAAATCCCTTCACAGAAGGATGCTAGTCTTGCTTAAGATTTTTTGCCAAAAATTACTAACTAAACCGAAAGGAAATTCTTTGAAAAAAAACTGAAACTCCAACTGAATTTGTTTAAATCGTTTTGGCAGTTCGTTCTTTTATTTTGTTTTATTTTAGTTGCTGAGGTGAAAAAACAAACACCATTATAAAAACACCTTTTATTCCTTGTGCACACATGCACACACAAAATGCAGACCCACACACTCAGTGACCGTCTTCAGGTTTTATGAAGCAGAGGGAGGGGGGTTCAACACACCGACTATCAATAGTGTTTTGTAGACATACGCAAAAACATACAATAAACATATTTGTATTAAAACATTTGTCTGACAAATTACTACAACTGTTCACTTGGCACTTTAAGTGTGTGAGCAAGTGTGTGCGAGTGAGCGAGTGAGTGAGTACTCGTAGCCAAACTCACAGATCCATAACGTACAAGTACGTCCATAATAAAAAAAATAAATAAAAATTTACATACAAACACGTGTATTTGAGTGTGTCGACATGTGTTTAGCCTAAAACGACCGACTAAAAAGCAACTGTTATGAAAAAAAAAGTTAAAATGTCTGTTTGTCTGGCCGTTTTGTGTTTCTTTAATCTAACATTTAGTTATTATTACTTTTGCATTCGAAAGACTGGCTGATGATTCCAGTGTCGTGTTTTAACAAACATATTGCGTGCCACAGTAGCCTACCACAATGACTGAAAAGTCATAGTCATCAAAATTAAACGAAAATTCTCTCGTCTAATGTTTGCCAATGAAATGAACAGCAAAAAAAAATAAAATAAAAAAAGGAAGTCTGATATAAAACATTTGACCATTTAGAAAAGTAATCAATGATACCATGTAAAGTTGTGTTTGCTACAGTGGGTATTCGATACATGTCAACGAGTGTTTTCTTCTGCTCTTTAAAGACTTCTCAGGTGAATAGTATCTGTCCTAAGATAAATATCAATAAAAATTATATCAACTAAGACCGCCATTCCTTCAAGCACTTGAAATAAGTCTCTGTGCGAATGACCTACTGATATTTAGGAAAAATAACAAATAATAAATAACTTTATATTTTTGCTTTTATTCAATTTATCTAAATAGAAGAACCAAGAGTACTTGTTCTCATTTTGCCAGCCATAAAAATATGTCTATGTGTGCAAGTATCAAACAAAAGGAAGTAAAACAATTTGATTGCAATTTTTTCCAGCAAATTTAAATCACTTTTTTATACATTTTATGCCAGAAATTGTCAAAAACAATTTACATTGTGCACATCTGCACAAAAATACCTTTTAAACTCTATTTATTTTATGAGTATTAGCGGAATATAAGATAACTAAAAGTGTACTACAAAAATTATATACCATGGAAAATTTTTCTTACTTCGAATTTAGTAAAAAAATTTTGGATTTTTTAATTCCGCTGAGATGCCTATAAATGCAACAGTGGTGCCTTTAATATTAACAAGCAATAGCTAGACTATAGACTTGTGTCCAACACCTTAAATATTTTATTTTAGACAATAACCCTTTGTAATTGGTTTGACTATAAGCTTTTGTGGAAAACGAGAGAATGATCAAGATCTACGTAAATTTACTAGACTATTACATACTTATTACTCGATTAATATTACGATTAATTTAATTTAGTATTCGTTTAACGATTAAATCAATTAATTATCCCACCAAATAAAACTTTATATTTGTAGAGCTTTTTCATGAATTTTATGTTATTAATTATTGGTTTCCTCTCATATATAAAATTGTGGGCATCAAAATTCTTTCGGAGCTAAAATATCAACCCAAATTAAGGTTTTTTTTTTTAGTTTAAATGAAATTTATTTGTTAGTGGTCAAGCAATGTCTATATGCAATTCATTAGTGCTTTAACAAATCATCAGTAGACTTTAACCACAGTTTTGAAAAGTGGTGTAAAATCTACTGAACTGAACATTTTAACTTAGAAAAGGTAACTGTTCGCAATTGTATACAGTTGGAATTCGCTTTCGAATCGAGTTACGTAATAATCCTCCAGATCAGAACAATTCGGTTCCATATTCATAGCTAAGTGCGGGATCGAAGCAGCGAGCTACGGATACGTAGTCTCTGCGTTACCTATTTCAACCAACGTCAATCAAGAACAAAATTTTTTCATATTATTTAATTTTTATAATTAAAAAATTTTTTAAAGACAGCAGGCATGAAAGGCAAATATTATTAGTGATGGCAAAACACCCTAATGTTTATATGTCACAACATTGTCAGAACAAAAACAAAGTTTTTCTTAATTTGGTATCAATATCAACCTAAAAATTAGTTCATTGATCGCTATTCATAACAAAGAACAATAATCCAAAAAATAATTGTTTCTCCTTAATTAAAGTTAAAAAAAATGTTCAAGCCAAGAAAACACGCAACTTACTCATGGGAAAATATTTCGGTATTAATTTGAAAAACACTAAAAATAAAAATAGTTGTTCAACTTTCTAGGTTTTACTGTGCGATAACTTGCAGTGTAAATAAATTGCTCATATGTACGCTTTTTCCCATTTTTTTTTGTGGTCTTCTACAAATATGGTTTGTTGTAGTTTTAATAGTTGTTTGTGTTGTAGTTGTTAAGAGGAAGACATACTTGTGGTATTAAACGTGTGATGTGTTTAGATATTTATTGGTTCTGTTTTGTGGGTCCTAAGAAATTTCTGTTTAAACATCAATTTGCATCAACGAAACGCTTCATCAATTTACTTAAAAGTCAAGCGCAAAGGCATGCACAAATTTTGTTTCGTCTTCATCGTCATCGTCATCATGATGGTCGTATTCAACGTTGTCTACTTTAAACTAGTCGACATGCCACCACCACCATCATCATCATCATTATCATCGTACAACTATTTGCAACAGGAAAACAAAGTAAAATAAAATAAAATACATAAAAATTGTAAAAAAAATATAGGAACTTTTTTCCACCTTAACCTCAGCAGCTGAGATGGACGCAACCACTATTGTACGTTCGTACAAGCGAAAACAAGTCCTTGCAATAAAAATGTAACTCTCAGTGAATGTGTGCAAAAGCTTGGCAAAAATATAAAAATTCAAATCGTAAAATATTTTTACAAGCTATTTTTAAAAATCATGTTAAAGACTTTCCACAAAAAAAAAAAACAAAACTTAGCAGCATCTTGAAAGAACAACTTTCAGCTGGAAACTAATTAAATATTTTGAGGAGAATGCATCACTCTCATGTAAAACAAATTCACAAAAAACCAATTTGAAGTTATCGGGTTATAAAATATACTTTGAGCTCGTAAACTAAATAATAGCAGAACTGCTATGCTTCTATGCCAACAGTGGGAAATTAGGTTTGGAAACACAATCATTAACTCACACTAAGCATATCCTGTGCGATATATAGGACTTTATCCGAAACAAGATATTATAAAGTAAAGGTCGGTGTAAATAGTTTCTATCTGGTTACCAGCTTCAAGAATATCACGACAATAACATTTCCACAGCACACTGTGTGCAGCGACTACTGGTACAGGGTATTTTCTGCGTTTGTGGATGTTATACACGGAATTGATTGGAAGCCAAAATATTAAATGGAACTAAATACGGTAGACTTTTTAAAAAATAAATTGTAAACCTAAATTCACAATTTTCTAAGAGAGCATGGGGACAGCTAATTAAAAAATATTTCAATTTGAAGTTACTCGATTGTGGCCGATGAAATACATTGTAGACACTGTGGCGTAGCCAAAAGTATTGATTCAGTTGTGTATAGTGACATTCAATTCATCTTTTTTCCATCTCTACTGTAATGGGATGTGCTCTAATACAACCAAGGAACTTGTTCCCGAAAAGCATTTTAGACTCATCGCACAATACGTTTTTCGTTTCAAGCACATTAATGAACTGCGTTTCACAGTGAGGAGAAAATCTATGCTTTAACCGAACACTTCGTTAGTGAAACAAAAAGCTAGAGAATTAAAATATTTTCCGAAAAATGTGGTGAACGAGTTTCCCTGCCTAAGAATTGCCTAGGCCAATCCATTTTTTTGAGTGCTTTTATCAATTTCTAAAAATTTTTGATGTGTAAACATCTATACGCTGGGGGGTAAAAATATTTTTCACAATACAATCACAAATTTAGAGTAAGATCAAATCGGTGTGAGCTATATATGAATGTATTAGTGTAATCATAAGGACAACAGGAAATACAGAGAAACTTAACAGCTGCATAGAAATACATTCAACACCATCTAGTGTGTAATATACATGTGTCCTACTAGCTCATTCGCTTAGTTTTGACAAGAACCTCTGATCAAGCCCATTCAAATTACATAGGTTTGATTAAAGGTTCTTGTCAAAACTAAGCGAATGAGCTAGTTGGACACAAGTCCAGTGTGCAATAGTAGTAGTCGTACATTATGTTATCGTAGGCAAATAAAAGCAAATAATTAAATGAGTACAAAAACATTTAATTTTAATAACTTTTTAAAAGATTTTTTGCACTTTTAAGAAGAAATTTACTAAAACAAAGCAAAATAAGGAAAACAAAAAAACTAAACTTGCCAAACTAAAAGTCTTCTTCGTCTTTGAAATTGTCATTCATACGGACAACAAAAAGTAGAGAGAAACTTAACAGCTGCAAATACATAAACACCATCTAGTGTGCAATAGTAGCTACTAATTTTCATTAACATATAATTGTGATAGCGCTGTACAGCTCGAAAACAATTGCTGTAAAATAACTACATGCATTAAATATAAGTCAACAGCTGATTAATAGCTTTTTCATTACTAGATGTTTACACATCTCCCCTGTGATAGGACTCAAACTGCTTTTTATTTTGGTGTATCACAATGTTGTTAGTATCTGCGACCGAACGTATTTTTTTAGACGGTGGTACGAAACCGAACATTGGTTAATTTATCAAAGTTCTACCGAAGCCGAATACTAAGCCGTACATTTTATCAAATGAATATATAATATTTTTCATATATATTTGTTTAAAATTTTTTATGTAGACTTAAGTTCAAATCTGCAATGTGAACAATCATTTTCTATTGAATGCAAATTATGTTAATAAGAGTGGAATATTTGAAATATTTTTTTATAATCATCAAATTTACAGTAGGGGTCAGTATCTACTGATGTCGATGCTGCTACGCCACCTCATCAGCGTTCCTTTTTCAACCTTTTCACTTTTCACGGTGGTACTAGTTTTTTTTTTTTTTGGTGAGTGATAAGGATTTAAAATGCCTTCGCACAGTGATCGTTGCCAACTGCGTCGAGTGGTGTTTGCACTAAAACAATCCCCCCTCTTTTTCTGGTGTGTTTGCCTTCAGAAAAAGAGAGGGAATTGTTTTAGTGGAAACACCACACGACGCAGTTGACGACGGTCACTGCAAGTGCAAAGGCAATTTAAACCCTCCTCACTCGCAAAAAAAAAACTATTCCGGTGATACTAGTTTGGCCTGCTTGTTTGGTGACTATAACAAAATAATTTAAATTTTCCACTCAGTGGGTGCTGTTGGCTAGAAGTAGTAGTGAAGCGGAGGGTCGTGAGTTCGAGCCCGCGCTGAGTCATGAAATATTGTGTTGAATTCTTCTGATCAGCATTAGTGCGTGGTTGTGTTAGTTGTTGCCAGCCTGTTTCAATGATAAAGGCATAGCCACTGGTCACTGGTCACTGAACATAATTGGCAGCGACTGACACCATCATGTACTAAAAAGCAGAGTAAAAGAACCCACCTTCGTCGGCCCTGTAGCAAAAATTAGCCGGCGAAGTAAAAGGTTGAAAACGCTACAAAAAAAAACTGTCTATCTTCTCATCTTTCCTAATCTGTCCCCTCAATACTATCCCCTCGTTTTCAGTTCCGGCGTAATGCACTGAATATATAGGGGTCATCCCCTGGTTGCTTGTCCAAGATAAAAAAAAAATAATTTGAATTAAAAAAATAATTTGCTAATGACAGATTTGAGCTTGAGTCGGAATAAAAAAATTATTTTCTTCATGATATATAACAGAATTTTTAACTAAATAAAATTTAAAGGTTTTTTATTTATTATGTCTTTTAACGGTTTCTAAAATCATCGAAATTTTTACACATTTAATTATTTCAGTTTGCCATCTCTGTATTTTTTCGCAATAATATTTTGTTCCTATTAACTTAAACACATGATAATAAATCTATAACTGAATATATAAAAGTTCCTTGGAAATTCCGAACACCGAGTTAAGACCGAACAACATCTTCGCCGAACTCCGAAGCCGAGCCCGAACGTTCGAGCGAACTCTATTAGATAATGCTGGCATTGCAGTATATCACTGCGAATACCTTATGCACACTATTGATATAGATATAACGTATACGCTCAGGAGTACACCACAGCACAGTGGGGGAATCATCCACAAGGAAAACAGTTCACAAATTTCCGTTTTTAAATACCACAGCCACACGGCTGTAAATTTAGCGCTTCTGCTTTTTTGGAATATATTCCAACAAAAATTTTTTACTAATGAATATTATTAGATCCGCATTCCTTATTGAGCCGTAAGTCTGTTCTTATATATTAAAAATTATTAAATTTTAATATATTCAGTTACCAAATTTTTTTAATGTTTCAAAAATTATGCGATTTATAAAAAATATCAAAATATTGTTTTTTGATGAGATATAAACTATAAAAATTTTGAATACTGATATTAAAATTTAGTCACTTCAATAACCAATTTAATAGGCACACAACACAAAACGTCATTAACAATATATTTATTGTGCATATCTGCATAACAATACCTTTCCAAACGTGTATGTTTCGGCAAAATTGGTAAACGTAACGATAACTTAATATGTACAACAAGATGTGTGTGGCATAAGATAAAAAGTTTTTTTCCATCCATTTATGAATAAAAGTAACCGATTTTTAATAGGAAAATCGCCTCATAGACAAGTTGCTAAGTAAAAAAAAAAATAATCAAACGGTAACACGGGTATTATAACAATAACATGTTAACATCAGGTTGATACAGTTCTCGTATTCTTTTTCACAATAAAATTTGTGTAAATAGGAACTGTTATCAAATTCAACTAAGCCACCTAATAAGTGGTGCCAAACACAATACACGTGAGCACTGATGATGAAAGGGTTGCGTCTTTCGAAAACAGCTGTTCTGCTCTGCTGTGTAAGTTGAATAAAACTGATGTTGACTTTCCTTTGTGCCTTGGAATATTTATCATGTCTTTCTGAGATTTAAAAACAAATTTCGAACAATTAGCCTATGAATCTTAATTCAATTTAATTATTTCAACTCCCACGTTACATGATGACTTTGGCGAAATCATATAAATATTTTAATACATTTTGACTAGATGTGGTTGTATGTGGTTTAGTGGAACAAGAAAAAAAAAAGAAACGAAGATCAAAATGTTATAGGACTAGTATGTACTTTTGCTGCTGCTATTAAATACCGTTGTTTAAAATGATGCGACATGGCACGCTTAACTTTCATCATTATTCTCATTAAAGTCATCTACATGATAATCATCTTCATCATCATCATCATCATGATTATTATCAGTTTCTGTCACAGTTTGTTTCAGCACTACATTGAAATGCAATCGAGATCGAAAGTAAAACTGAAAGCTGCTTGCTTTAGATAGATATTGTGCCGATAATACGTTTAAGCAAAATGATGATAACGAAGTGAAACATTTCATTGATATTTATCATCAAAACCATCATCCTTGACTACAACATCATTCGCATCGTAGTCATCATCAATGTCACATGTATTAAAAATCAATTTTAGATTATATTACATCTTGTCGAATTTTCCACTTCTGTTAACTTGTGTATTTTTCATAAACTATTTCATTATTGAGTTCTTTTTTTCTGCTGTGGTTTTGATGTTTTCCATTTTTTATTTATTTTTTTTTATTATTCATTTTGCAGGTTCCCAGGCATGAAAAGCACTTTGCAGAAATTTATGTGAATGAAAACTGGATTGTCATGCATTAAAAATTAAAATGAAATGAAATAAATATTAAGTTTAATGTGATTGAAGTTGTCAATTCATATGGGATCATTAAAATATACTTTGAATGGTAGAGGGTAAAAGATTTTTAAGATAAAGTTGCAGGCAAATTTCCAGCTTCTACAATTTTTTCTCTTTGCAATTCATTAAACAACTTTAAAAATACTTGTTTCTATTTGATATTTAAATAGAAAAAACAAATATTTGCCTTCCTGATTTAAATGGCCACCCTTTTTAACAACTTGTAAAACATTGACTGTCTTTTGTTTACTAGACTTGAAAGCCTTGATCAAAGCGAAGAAGCGCTGTTGTCGCACAACAATAAAAGAAAATTCCAATCAAATTTGCAGGTAGACCTTATTTTAATTTTACTTTGCCACTTTAAAGCAGCGTCTATTTACGTGTCAAAAATACACAGCTCAAATGTGCATGTGTCCGTCTGTCTGTCAATCCTCAACAAATGTGACAGGTTGCCTGCGCATGCTGACGACATTGACATTATTGGCTACAACACGCAAGTGGTTTTAAGCCGCCGCCTTTTCAATACTTTAAATATTATCAGGAATTTTAAGTTGGATCAGAGTTAATGAGAGTGAAGTGGCAAATTTGCTTATAAGATTGTGTATGACAGTGGCATTGAATGTAAAAGGCATTTTATTTTGCTGCCATGGCAATTGGCCGATAATTTATTTATTGATTTGATTATAATTTTTTTTTCTTACGAAATATTGTAAATTTTTTTATAAAATGCGTATCACTTATGATGGAGAACTTTCAGTCTTGAATTTCTGCCATAAGTTTTATACAAAATGTTTTAAAAATATCACAAGTTATATAACGAAATTAGACTTGGATCGAACTGACCCATCACAGTATAGTTGGTTCGAACTCGTTCATCCACTAAATTTTGACAAGAGACTGCTTAAATTACATTCCTGTGGCCTTTGGTTTTTGTGTATTAATTGAGATTTTCAAATCTACTTTTTACTACATAAAAACAGTAGGGCGCTATCCTTTTCAAGAGAAATAAAAAGGGTCATTCCCCTTTTTTACCCTTTACATTTCTAATGTCTGAAATAATAGTGTAACTCATATGTACATGGTGGACAAATTTGAGGTTAGGAAGTAAATTGGCTGTCAAATGAAAAATTGTTAAGAATTGAGGTTCTTTCTTTCGATAGGTATTTAGCAAAAAGTTGGGAAATTTTAATAATGGAAAGTTGCACTCTTGAACAAAAAATTTTAATTATATGAAAATTTATTGTTTGAAAAAACTGAGCGAAAACAATGCATTTTTTAGCAAAATCCTCTTTAGTGATGAGGCCAATTTTCAATTAGGCCTTTATGTAAAAAAACAAAATTGTCGCATATGAGGCTCACCAAATTCACAAACAGTCGTAGAAAAACTATTACATTCAAAGAAAGTGACCATACGGTGCGGTTTGTGGTCATTGTCACGTATTTTTTTAAAATGGGTCCGGAAACGCCGTCGCCGTGAATTCTCTGCGCTACCAAACCATAACAACTATTTTATTATGGCCACAATAGGGTAATGTTGACATCACTGACCTTTGGTTTCAGCAAGTCGACGCCACAAGCCACACAGCCGACCAACAATTAATTCACTTATTTCATGAGAAATTTCCCGGTCGAATAGTTTTGAGATTCGGCGATGTCAATTGGCCGCTTCACTCTTGTGATTTAACGCCGCTGGATTATTTTCTCTGGGATCTATTTAAAAGATCATGTTCACGTGAACAAACTACAAACAATTGGCGCTCTGAAAGATGATATTCGGCGTTGCATTGACGAAGTAAGAGAAGTTTTGTAGCAAACTGGGTTTCAAAATTGATCGATTTACTACCTAACCTCAAATTTGCCCACCCTTTAGATCATCTTAAGTAGAGTTTAATGATCAGGGGTTGTGTCTAGAGCTGCGACTCATTCATAAGGTGGGAAAGTATTTTAAAACTTATTCCCAAACATTCGCACTAAAAGTTTAATTCATCAATTTCTTGAAAGTTCTACAAAATTACACTCCACAAATTCAACACGAAAAAATATTTTCATAGTTCAACTGATTTCAGCTCAAGTGCAGCTTAACAACTTGCAACTTGAAACTTCTGTTTACCTCAAAATAAAAAATGCTGGTGCCTTGAAAGGGAAATGATTGGCAAAGAACCACCTTCTGTAACTGAAAATAGCCGGGCAGCATCAGTTGTTAAGTTAATAAATGTTTGATATTGTTTGATAAAATTATTACTATTGCCATAATATTTCTTAATTTTCTATCCAAACAACAAGCGGGGCAATGCTACAACTGCACAGATTAATAAATACCAGACACAACATGCCACTGCATCTCAACAGCAACAGCAGCCAACAAATTCTATACGAATTCTTTGCAGAATTCTACATCAAAAGCGAACTTTTGAAATCCTAGAAAAAAAAAGAAAAACGAGTAATAAAAGTTAACAGCAAACGAAAATGAAAACAACAACAACAACAACAACAACAACAGTAACAACAACAGTAACAACAACAGCAACAACACATACATATTAAATTGGCAGGCAACAATTATTGTGAATTAAATTGTAATAAAAATTTTTAAATTTATCGCAAACCAATGAAGAACAAACAGCATGTCGTAATAACAACGCCGCTGAAATAGCATTGGCGGCGCCCCGCCCGGAAATTCAACGAAACAAGTCCAAAACACACAGATGTAATTTTAACGAAATTTTTAACAATCCTGGCACGATTTACAAAAAAAAAAAAAAAAAACAAAAAAACAACAGAAAACAGAAAAAGAAAAATTAAAAGCGAAAATAGCGCTACAAAAAACGAAATCAACTCACTTTTCTACTCTTTGAATGCTAAAAGATCATTCAATAAATGAAAGAGGAACCCAACCAACCAACGAAACAGAAAAAAACTGGTCAAATAATACAAACGAAAAAAAAACACATCAAATTGGTTTCGTCTTTTATTTTTTGAGATATAATCGGCACGCACGTACTTGGTCGAAAAAAAAAACTATTTTTTTTTATATATAAAATGCAACACTCACAGCCACACACTTTTCCATTTACACAAAATTAAAGATGAACCACTACCATCAGCCTCATCATAGTCATCGTCACTTGTTCTATTAGTTCGGCAATGGTGGTGTTTGTTTACTTGAAGCTACTCTTCACTAGTCAGTCTGGTCACTGTTCGCTGTTCACTGTTCACCGTTCGCCGAAATAAAACTGCAAAACGAAATATATTAAAAGAATTCATGCCACCAGGAGCATAGCAACATGAGAACTTAAATAAAATCAAAAGTCAAAGCTATTGAAGGCAAGTGGAACAGTTTACTTAGAACACCCTACATTAGCCATTCTAAGTGTAAGCATATATATGCTTTCAAGATGTTAATGCGCTCGAAGCTTTTATAAAAGTTTATGCGTTTTACCTTTTAGTTTTCAGTAATTTATCTGCTGTGTTAAATATTGGCCGATTTTCGGCCTCATCTATTCTTATTTCTGGTGGTACAATTTAATTTCATCGATCTGGGAGGTGTTCTGTTTCTGAACATTAAGTAACATTTTTTATTTTTCTTTAGAAACCAAAACGGTACCGAGTCTAGCAAACGATTCTTGCATCAGGGTGATCGATAGGGAAGTCGCAGAGGCATATCGAAATTATCACCATTATTTTCTTTATACTAAAGTTATTCGTCCGATGTGCCAGACCTCGAAACATTGGTCTGATTTTTTTTATGGCAGGAGTAATCAAGTCAAGTAGTTTAAAGGTGTTTCTTGAAATCAGTCCACACATAGATTTAAATTCAAGCGGGATATGAAACAGTCTTTGTTTGAAAATTCCACAAAATACCCATGAAACGACGACCCTGTTTCAAATAGATTTAGAAACTGGAATACAACTCTCTTGTATGGGCCGGTGATTCAAAGTGTATTCTGAAGTTGCACGACTGCGTACAAGGGCGTGCGAAGAGGCTCATCGGTGACAATAGGGGTAGCCAACTCTATTGACTCACTGGAGCATCGACGCAACGTAGGGTGTGTTTCACTCTTCTACCGATACTACAACGGAATGTGTTCTGGCGAAATAAGGGAGCTTGTGCCCGAAACCCGTTTATTCTTGCGAGCTACCCGCTCCTCACATAGAGCACATCCTTTTGTGGTTGAGTTGCCAGTGAACCGCACCACGCATTACAGAGAGAATTTGTTCTTTGGCCGAACGTTTCGTATGTGGAACAAACTTCCAGCAAAGGTCTCTCCTGCCAATTTCAACTTGGGGAGGTTCAAAGCGAATGTCCAAAAACACTACTCCCTCTATCCTCCTTCCCATAACCAACTTTTCTAGTTCTGGCCTACTGCATCGTATATGTAGGGGTCATCCCCTGAGTACTGGTCCGAGAAAACAAAAATAGATTATCGGTATTATAACAACAATATGTTAACATCAGGTTGATACAGTTCTCGTATCCTTTTTCACAATAAAATTTGTGTAAATAGGAACTGTTATAAAATTCAACTAAGCCACCTAATAAGTGGTGACAAACACAATACACATGAGCACTGATGATGAAAGGGTTGCGTCTTTCGAAAACAGCTGTTCTGCTCTGCTGTGTAAGTTGAATAACAAAAACTGATGTTGACTTGCCTTTGTGCCTTGGAATATTTATCATGTCTTTCTGAGATTTAAATTAAAATTTCGAACAATTAGCCTATAGAATCTTAATTCAATTTAATATAAAAATAGATTATATTTGCATCAATTATACAGGGTGGCGCAAAATTATTCAATCCAAAACCTTTTCAAATTTGTGATTTTCGATGTTATTTCCTAATTATTGCGGTCAATTAAGTGAAAATTCCCTCTGTTAAGTGATCAGTTCGGAATCACAAATGACTTTGCTTCGCCTGGACACCATCGAACTGGTCAAGGATATCGTGGCAGTGGCTGCCGATGTCGCTGAGAATGAACAACACACGATAACAGGCAATGAAGCATCACCAGCCAGACTCTACATCATATTTTATTAAATTACTATAGAATCATCTTCAACCTCAACAACGAAGAGGACAATTTTGAATAAAATAAATTTTTTTTTTTTTTAAATCTTGGACCAGCACTCAGGGGATGACCCCTATATATGCAATGCATTGCGCCGGAACTGAAAACGAGAGGATAGTATTGAGGGGACACACTATGAAAGATGAGAAGATAAGACAGCTTTTTGTAGCCATTTCAACCTTTTTTTTTTACTTCCCCGGCTAATTTTTGCTACAGGGCCGACGAAGGTGGGTGCTGTTACTCTGCTTTTTAGTACATGATAGTGTCAGTCGCTGCCAATTGCGTTCAGTGACCAGTGACTGTACCTTCGTCTTTGAAACAGGCTGGCAACAACTAACACAACCACGCACTAATGCTGAACAGAAGAATTCAACATCATGAGAGACAAGGGGCATTTTGTAAAGCGGTTAAATCAGCTACAAACAACTATTCGTGTCAAAGAGAGCGAAATTTAGTGGCACGAATGACAGTTACATCCACTTGGGGCCACTGTCTTATGCGAGAGAAGTAATTGGAAGGAACTTTCTGTTACTGGCGACTGCTGCAAGGCCCAGGGTAAACCATTTCTTACTGCCCACTTGAATAATTCCGGAACTAGCTAAGCACGTGGTTTCGACATGATTGTGCATGCAAGAGCAATAGATATTATGAAGAAAACATTTCCTTGTTTCGATATCTGCCATTTTGGCCATTTGGCATGATGTGCGAACTCACCGGAATTAACAATCTCAAACTTCTTTCTTTGGGTCTAATAAAGTTGAAGGATTTGTGATAAGAAAGTCTAGTAAATCGCAGCAATTAAGGAAAATATTAAACAGCTACGAAAACACATTACTGGACATCAAACGGAAGATCATGCACGACTGACTTAACAGCAGGTCAGTATAATTTTCAAAACTTTACCACAGATCCTTGTAAATTTATTGGTTCAAGTAATTTAACAAAATATTGTTCACGAATCGCTCTTGAGTTGATACGAAGCGTTAACCATTTAGCACTTCGTCTTCCTCCGTGTGTTTTATGATAAAATATGCGTTAAAAATCGAAATTCAATTTACAGAATTTCAATTCTCATCACAAGCTGGGGTTTGTGTAATAAGAATGAGTCTTGAGTCAGAAGAAAAAGAAAATTGTCACAGCGACATATCGTTTTGGGCTTTAGAGGCCATATGTGACTCTAGCACTGCCGGGAATATAATCTATTGCATTAGATTTATAAGCACGTCCAGTTAAATCTTGATTGATTTTTCCGGAGAAAATTCAAAAAAAAAAAAATAGGCCCAATGAGGACTTAAAATCAGCTTAACATAAACTTGTATTCATAAAGAAGCGCACTTCATATTCTCCACTAACCCACATGGTAATCCTTTACATCTTCATATTTTGCCAATGTTTTGTTCAAAATATTTTTGATTTGATAGTTTCGTGGAAGTCTTTCATAAACAAGCAACGGAAAAGGGAGCAGAAAAATAAAAAGTCCAAATAATAAGTGAATGAGTACAATAGTCTAGTATTAGTGTCGATTTATTGATTTTAATTGTAACGTGAGCTATTTTATAGACTTGAAATTGCTGAAAAAAAAGACATAAACAAGCAAACGGAAAACCAACAATTGGCAACAGCAGCAGCAGAAGCAGCAGCAACTACCAACTGGCCCAGAAGAAGAAATCTGATTTAAAGCTTCATGTGCACAATATTGTCTAAACAAGGCGGTAAAAATGTTTTGAATCTATAAATTCTTCTCGCTGTTGGTGAGTCAACCAGATAAATAAAAACTATTGTTGTTTTGCCGTGATGGTTGGGGCAGCGTTGGACGTTCGGTCGGCGGTAGCGTTAGTGCTGATGGTGGTGAAGTCATGTTTTATAAAATGTTACACCCAAGGGGGCATATCATGACATTTTATTGTGATGCCATCTTGAGAGGTGCTTATTACGCATGCGCAACGCATTTTTTATTCTTATGCCACCAACAACTCTGTTGAGGTTCGTTTCATGTTTGCTGCTGTTACTCGCATTCTTATTATTATTGTTGTTGTAATTGTTGTTGCTGTTTTTGTTGTAACAAAAGTAACAGCTATAAACTATTTTATATTTATGTTTCTGGTCGGGATTATAAATGTTATTGGAAACACATACACTTTGTATTGTACGGCTGGCTACTGTTATTATTATTTAAATTCTTCTAGCAAAAGACAAGTTCTTTTTTTTTATCTTAATAGTCCCAGTGCATTTTATGCAACGATTTTCGTTTTAGTAATCAGGCACTGATGTTTGCAAAGGAGTATGACCAAAAAGGGTTCCAATAATATTATATATTTATTTACAGTCAAATTTATAAGAAAGATATGTGTTCCATAAGAGGCTTAAAAAATATTTTTTTTATAAATTTAGTGTGATGTCAAAAAATTGTGCAAATATGCTGATACACTCGTATAGAAATTGGCAATTGTAGCGCCTTAAAATTGAGTACATCTGTTAGCCCTTAACTAACAAATGTGTTGCATTAGTCAACTAAATGAGAATTCTCAGATCAGTTTAGATGATTTCACACTTGAGTGATTGAAAAAAATTCACATGTGATTCACGGTGACTAACATCTAGCTAAATTAGTACGTGAGTCTAATGGCTGTGGATTCAATTGGTTCGCGATCCCCGATGGTTTGCGCCAACAAATACTTCGTGAGTTGTGTTTAGTAATTACAGTTGAAAATATTTTGTGAAAATTTTAAAATTAGTTTTTCATACCAAGCCAAGTTATACAGGCATGTCATTAATTCCGTTCGGAATTGATATGATTCCGTAGTTACGATTGCGATCGGAATGTTTTAAGCTTCAATAGATTCCGTTCGTTTTCATTAAACCGCAGAAAAAAGTTAAACCACTTTTTATGTATTAAGTATGGCAACGCAACAACGAATACAGCAAAAAAAAAACAGCTGATCCTAAAAGTCAGGCATATTCAGGTATTTGTATCAAAATTAAAAGTTTGTGATTTTTGAAAATCAAATTTACTGCCTACAATGAGAAATAGGCAGTAAGTCTCTGTTCGCACTATGAAATTTTATTTCATGAAAGTGGCAGTTTGTTGGTGAGAGGGGAGAGAAGAATGGTGTCGGGTACACACTTTCATGTTCACTGAAATTCTGTTTTGCATTGTAATTCGTAATTGATTTTACTTTATTTTTATATTCTTTATGTGAAAGTAAACAAACAAAAATATTAAGTTTCATGAAATTAAGTTTCAGTGTGCAGACACGAGTGAACTTTTAAAAGAGAATTTCAGAAATTTCATGAAAGAAAATTTCATAGTGCGAACCGATACTAAACAAATTTTTAGGACTGGAATAAAAATTATGTTTCTGCGGCAATTTTTTTAATTATTTTGTTCTGTTTTGTGCCTTTTCGTAGTTTTACGTGCTGCCACTGTATTTTTTTTTAGAAAAATTTACTGGAATAAGAGTACGGCAACACAAATTTCGTATTTTCTTTTATCTTTGAGGAAGTATTTAGAAATATATAAATTTTTTGTTAAATTTGAATCAAAGAAAATTTATTTTAGAAAAATAAACAAAGAAACAACATAATTTACAAATAAAAGGTATCCTGAGTACTTTGTACGCCATGAAAATGCTTAAAATATCAATTCTACAAAGAAAACTGAAAGTGGTTTCATTAGGAAAAAATTTTTTGGAATACTTTTTCTATAGAAGCAAAATGCGGAATCAATTCCACTTCGGAACGGAATTTATCTTTGTAACATGGCTGATAGTTTAAAATTTTTGATTAATTTTATGATGTTTTTTCTTTGGCGTGTGAGAAGGGTTTAAATAAAAATTTCCTATTTCTTAGTCTGTTTTCTTTCAGTGTATTTATTCACAAAATCTTTATCAAATATTCCAGCTGTAAAGCAGTGACATTTCGGAGCCTGTTAAGCTTTCCCCTACATGTATAAATAAATATGTATGTGATGAAAGTTATCACCCTGCCCGTTGCATTCTCTCTTGCCAACTGATGCTACAATAAATTCATAAAATGAACAGTCCTTAACATACACACACTTTTATGAACACACACACACACACTCATACCCGTACATTTCATGCAGTCAGTCCTCTGCTGTAAGTTCTAATAAAGTATTTTATCAAAATATTAACTTGACATTTATATAAATTCATAAACAAACATTTTTGAGACCTTAAATAGACAAATTCCCACAATCGTTTTTAGTCACCAATTCAAACACTTACAGCAAACAGCCCCAGCAAAGACTTAAAGATATTGGAGAGCCAACCAACATACGTTCAACAGCAAACAACACTTGTAGTATTTTGCCACAAAGTTGTTTATTACGGAAATCATGTTGTTGTTGTTGTATCTGAAATGTTGCATGAATACGTACGAGTACTTCACTTCATGTAATGAATATTCTCGTATTTTTGTGTATAATTCATGCATACAATCATATAAATTGATATACAATGTGTGTGAGCACGAAGATGTGCATGCATGTGTGTATGTACAGCATACACACACACATGCATAAGCCCATATATATGCACATACTTGTTGTTTTTGCTATTATATTTATAGTTGGTGCAAATTACATTTTAGTGCCAAAGGAAGACATAAAATATGATTAATGGTTCCATTTAAATTAATTATTATATAAATATTTAAATATACAACAAGCTTGAGTGGCTGGCTGGCTGGCTGACTGGCCCTCGCTCACTCCATTCGTTCAACTGTTTCGTGTGTTTGTACGACATTTTCCATTACTTTGTTAACATGCCTGTTTGTATACTCGTGTAATAATGAATTTGTGTTTATGAATAAATGAATTTTGTGCATCTAAATTTGTATTTGTATTTATGAGTTTGACAAAAAGCCATTTAATGTCACACACACACACACACACAGACACAGAATACATACATCTAACACATACCGCATGCAAACCTTCACACACTCCCATATGCGGTTTTGTACAAACAATTTCAAACACACACATTCACACAATACACACACACTCATATACTCATACTTACAGATCTCTATATGCATATGTGTATTTATTCAGTTTACATGCATTTAATTTTCAAAATGTTTCCGTTCAATTTCAAATAATTCTTTTCTTATGCAGTTGACTGAAATGCTTTTGCAGAAATCTAAGATAAATGTAAATAATTATGAATATAAACGAAAGTAATTAATTAATGGAAAATAAATATGCAAGTTTGTGTGCATTTAGTAGGCATGTGCGTGGGTGTGTGCGTATGTATGTATGTGTGCAGGTTGTATTCCTTATTAGCATTAAGATGGAATAGAATTTTAAACAGCATCCGGTGTGATTTTCATGACGTATTTTCTGTGTTCATCTTAAAGGGACTAATTTGTCATGTCATTACAATAATATTGAGGTTTTTGTTTCAAAATAGCATATTAAGTACTTAATTAGAAATGCAGGCAGAGAAAACGGTGACTTAGTATTAAGTGACAATTAATGATGATGGTATTTTACTAAAAGAAATATTTAATAAAAACTAATACTTTTGACTTTGAAATACTCTCCCTCGTTATGGTTCAGAAGTTTTTAAAAATATGTAACTGCGTTGGCTTTCTATCATTATCCCTTAAATAATAGGTACAAATAAAGAAAAATACACTTAAGTACTGAAGATGGGAGAGTCACGAATTCCGAAATCTTTTGCTGCTAATGTTTATATCCCTTTGTTATTGAGCAAGTCCAAGTGCTTCTTAATGTGGAATCGGATAATATGTAAGAGTTCTTCATTATAATCGAGGACTGCACGAAAAATCGTTATATCAAAGTCAGCCAGAAAGAAGTGTTTCCTCTTTATTTTAATTGATTAGAATGTGGCCAGCCTTGTAGATAAAATGACTTTAACCTTCTGGAATTTTTCATTATGAACGAATTTTATATTCAAAATCGGCGTATTTAAGATAATTCTATATATTGGCCGGATTACCGGTATTAAAAATTAAATTAATATTTAAGCTATTACCCCGGTATTCATAAAATTTAAAATAAGTTTGAAATGTATTTTAATCAAATTTTTTCATACAAAATTTTCTTAAAACAGTTTTCAAATACGTTTTATTTTTTTATGAATACCGGGGTTAAAATATAAACCAGTATTCTTATTTTATTGTATTAAATTTAAAACACATTATTATTTATTTATAACAGCTATGAGCTTTACTGCCGATTTCTCGATGTCGAAATAGTTCTTTCTTTCGTTTAAATACACCTGAAACAACAGCAATTAACAAAAAAAATTTTTTGTTGCAAATATATTTTTGCACGGAAGAAGGAATTCATTCGACATTGTGAAATAGGCAGTTAATATATTTTTTCTCAGCAAAACAACTTTTGCAGCAATAAAGAGATATATAGAAAAAATAAAAATCCTGCTCTGCGACTTTTTCGTACAATTGTGTAGAACTGAAATTCTTGAAAATATTTTTTTGCCAGTGGACCCATTGTGCAATATTTGGTTTTGCTGGCATGTTGTCTTTTTGAACTGAAAAATCTTGCAAAATTTTCATAAACTAATAGTTTGGATTCGTCAATGTCACATGGAAAGTAAAGATATTACATGTGACAATTTACAGCACAGACAGCAAGAGGAGTTAAGCGTTTCAGCTACGCCAGGCAGACTTCGTTGTAATCAAAGACATGAGAAACATATAACTTTGAATCGTGTTCTATTTCTACCTGCTGCTGTATTCAGAAGAATAATGCCTTATTTACAACAAAATGATGTTGAATAGAAGTAAATAAAAAAAATATATAATTTAAAACACTAAAGGCTGGTTGTCGCATACAGCTGAAACTGAAACTCAAACTGAATTCCATACGTTTGCGACTGAAACTTAATAGCAACTGAATTTAGCAGCTGAATCCGATTTTTCAGTTGCTGTTGACAGGAACTGAATTCTATACATTAGCAACCGAACTGAAAAAAAGTACTTTTGACATATTTTCAGTCGCTGTCCGACTGAAATGTTATTTTTGACATGTCAAATTTGAAAACTATCACTTTATTTTGTTTGAATGAATATTCACCTTGCATTTTTTTGTAAAATTTAAATAGCGCGTATAAATAGTTGAAAAAAAACGTAAACAAAGCCGACAAATTACATTTGCTTTGATTCAGTTTCAGCTGTATGTTGCAACCCACGCAACATTCAGTTGCTGTTTTAGAACTGAAAAAGTAAGAACTGAAACTTAAAAAAATTCAGTTTCAGTTTTAGTTTCAGTTTCAGCTGTATGCGACAACCAGCCTTAACCCCGGTATTCATAAAAAAATAAAACGTATAATACGTATTTGAAATCTGTTTTAAGAAAATTTTGTATGAAAAAAATTTATTATTTTATGAATACCGGGGTAAAAATTTACTCAATTTTTATACCCTTCACAAAAAAGTGAAAGGGTATATATAGGTGTGTCATTCCGTGTGTAATTTCTTCGATATTCACATGGGACCCCATAAAGTATATATATATATATATATATATATATATATATATATTTATATATTCTGGATCCTTATGAATAGCGATGACGATTGAGCGATGTCCGTCTGTCCGTCCGTCGACGCAAAATTTATACCAAAAATCTTTTTTTTAATGTTTGTAAATTAAACCTATTTCGTGCTTTGGGAATTAAAAACTAAAAAAATTTCCAGGGATGGGAAATTAGAAATTTTTTTCCGATCCATTCCGTATTTTGTAGTAAATGTGGGTGCTGTTGGCAGAAGTAGTAGAACACGAGACTATGAAGCGGAGAGTCCTGAGTTCGAGCCCCAGCTGAGTCATGAAATATTGTGTTGAATTCTTCTGATCAGCATTAGTGCGTGGTTGTGTTAGTTGTTGCCAGCCTGTTTTCAGTGATGAAGGCATAGTACTGATCACTGGACAATTACTGGCAGCGACTGACCCAATCATGTACTAAAAGCAGAGTAACAGCACCCACCTTCGTCGGCCCTGTAGCAAAAATTAGCCGGCGAAGTAAAAGGTTGAAATAGCTACAAAAAAAAAAAAAAAAAAAAAAAAAAAAAAAACAACTGTATCTTCTCATCTTTCCTAATCTGTCCCCTCGTTTTCAGTTCCAGCACAATGCATTGCATATATAGGGGACATCCCCTGAGTGCTGGTCCTACTCCTAAAAAAAAAAAAAAAAAAATGTAGTAACTAAAATTGTTAAAAATTTCAAGTTTTTCTTTAACAAAACCTCTTTATACGTCAAGAAGATTTGCATTGGCAAAAAAGAAAAGAAAATTTTAACTTCAAATTTTGCTTCGAGGGGTGGGAAATTGATATTTTTTATACGTAAAAGTAACCAAAAAGGCAATTGACGTTGTTTTTTTTTCTAATTAAAACTATTTTATATTTTAGGAAGAACAAAATTGGTATAAATAATTCAAAAATAAAAAATAAAATTTCGCTTCCAGGGTTGGGAAATTGAAAGTTTTTTTGGGACATGCAATATATTGTAGAACATGAAAGTGACAAAAATGGTTGTTAATTTTAAGATTTTTGTAAATAAAACTACTTTATAAGTAATGGAAACAAGCATTGGTGTAAAAAGAAGACACAAATTAAAATTTCGCTCCCAGGGATGGGAAATTTAAATTTTTTTTATACATAAAAGTAACTAAAAAGCAAACTAACGTCGGTTTTTTACTAATTAAAACTAATTTTTAATTCAGGAAAAACAAAATTGGTATCAGATATTAAAACAAACCAAGATTTCGATTCCAGGGTTGGATAACTGCAATATTTTGTAGTACATGAAAGTGACCAAAATGGTTACAAATTTTAAGTTTTTCTTAAATAAACCTCCATATTAAGAGCTGCATGAACCTCATTATTAAAATATTTTATGGTACATGAAAATGACCAAAAAGTTTAGGAATTCACTTGGAAAAAAATAAAAATTCGCTTCCAGAGTTGGAAAATCGAAATACTGCTGGTACATAAAAGTACCAACATGAATTTCAAGTTTTGTTTTTTTAGTGAATTACACCTATTTTATACTTCAGGAAGAATTAATTTGGTATTAAATATTCGGTTCCGGGGTTAGAAAATCTAAATATTTTAGTACATAAAAGTAGCCATATAAGTTGCTTATTTCGGTTGTGCGTGAATGAAAACCAAAATAATTAAAAATCCAATTTCAGGGTTGGAATATCGACATTTTCTAATTCATAAAAGTAACCATTTAATTTGTTATTTTTGATTTTTATGATGAACTATACCTACTTTATATATCAGGAAGAAATAAATTAAAAACCAAAAAATCTACAAGCCGATTCTATGGTTGGACAATTAGAAATTTTTGGGGTACATGAAACGGATTTTTTCTTTTTGTTTGTATATTAAACATATTTAATATTTTTGAAAGACGTTCAGAGGTATTAGAAGTAAGAAGAGCTGAACATTTATCTTATTAATCAAAAAATTTAAACGTTGTCTTAAATATAAAAGTAACTGATAACATGATTTTGTTTTATTTTAATTGTTTTTTAATTAAAGCTACTTTCTGTTTTAGCAAGAAAGAAGAATTACATCTGTGAAGGGTATTTAAGATTCGGCACAGCCGAATATAGCAATTTTATTTGTTTTTTAATTTTATTCCTTTTTTGCAGCATAGTCAGATTTTACAAAAAGTCCACAATAATTGTAGTCAGATTTTTTATCTTGGACCAGCACTCAGGGGATGATCCCTATATATGCAATGCATTGCGCCGGAACTGAAAACGAGGGGATAGTATTGAGGGGACAGATTAGGAAAGATGAGAAGATAGACTGTTTTTTTTTTTTTTGTAGCTATTTCAACATTTTTACTTCCCCGGCTAATTTTTGCTACAGGGCCGACGAAGGTGGGTGCTGTTACTCTGCTTTTTAGTACATGATAGTGCCAGTCGCTGCAAATTATGTTCAGTGACCAGTGTGATTTGTGTCAAACACGTTCCTTCGTAATTTGGCTCCTGCACTTTGGCCTTTAACGAATAGAGGAATAAAGGAGTTTTATCGAAGTTTTGATATGGCCAAAGTGGTTTAAACGGCGTTTATTTTTTAGACATATTGGCCCTTTGAAGAAATTTAAATTCAAATAAAGTCACTGTTTTAATGTTTACAACTAATAATCGCCTGACGACACGAATACATATATTCGCACATCACTAGTAGAAATTATAAAATGGATGTGTTATTCCTTTGTGCTAATTACGGCAGGCATGTGTATGTGTAAGCGCCTGTAACGATTAAACCCATGAAGATAAAAGATTTTACTTTTGTTTCAAAATAGTTTTAGGATTGAAAAATTTTAGTATATAAGGAAATGTAGTTGCGAAGAAGAAAATCACTGTGTCAGAAAAATTCGACTGTAAACGTTGTGTTTTACTTCAAAAATTTTTCTGATAATATTTAGAAAAGCGTAAGACGTGGCTAAATACAAACGACTATTTCAAAAAAGAAGTTTATCTATCTAAAATCAATAATGGAGCAACAGCAGCAGTTATATGAATCTCAGAAGAAAATTAGCGAGGAGATCGCTACAATTCTAACAAAATTAGAGAATGTTTCATTAAAAAATATATCATTGGCCCAACACGCCATGCTAATCGGTCTGGAAGCAGTATTTAAGCATAATAACGACAAACTCAACAAACCGGCAATAGAAATGATGGATCGTTGCAAAAGAGCAATACAAACTCCTAAAGAAGCTACGGAAACGATAATAGAAAATAAAGACTCCTGCAAGAATTCAAATGAGTTGGAAAAATATGCAAGTCAAATTACAAAACCGATAACACGCGAGGAGGTAACAGAAATGCCAGAAGAACAGTTCCAACAATTTCTTGAAATACAAAACAATCAAAAGGAAAAGCAAAACTCTCAACCGAATTCAAATGAGTTGGAGAAAAATTCAAGTCAATCGACAGAGTCGATAACACACCAGGATATTGCAGAAGTGATGACCGAACAGACCCAGCAGTTTCTTGAAATTGAAAATGTTCCCAAGGCAAATACAGGCGCCATAGAAAATTCAGGCGAGTTGAAAAAGGATTCAACTCAAGTTGCACAAATTCGAGAAGAAGAAATAAAAAATAACTTGCTCAAACAGTTGCGAATAGAAATACAAACACAAAAAGATTTCTTGGCAGACCTCAAGGTAGAAAATATTGGAATGTTAGGACATATAAAACATTCTTGGGACAAAAAAATGGCGAGCATTAAAAACATTTACGATGAGCTGAAAATCACGCACAACGTTGAGGAAGATGTTGGTGAAGAATTAAAACTGATTAACAGCCAATATGAAGAAGCCCTTAATGGCATTTGCATGAAAATGTCTGTAAGTATACAAACGTTTAATAGTGAGATCGAAGAATGGCCTTCATTTAAATATGTGTTCGGCCAAATTGTACATTTGAGTACACTTCCAGCTACAGAGAAATTAAACAGGCTAAAACATCATGTAAAAGGGGAAGCCTTAGAATTAATTAGATATTGCAAAGATTATGAAGTGGCTTGGAACACTTTAAACGAACTATATGATAATAAAAGAATATTAATCACAAAACATGTGGATAAAATATTAACTTTACCACGTTTGGAATTATCGTATAATAGATATTCACGTTATATTAATCCAGAAAGTATACAAAATGCGTTTGATATTTTAAATGAAACTTTTCTAGCTTTGAATGCAATTGACGTTCAGATTGAAGATGATCCAATTGTTGCCTGTATTATTGTGAGTAAATTTGACCAACACATTCTGAAGTCGTATGAGAACTACATAAAGAAATCGAAAGACATACCAAAATTAAGAGATGTGATAAATTTTATTCAAAATTTTTTATTACACCCAAAACTTACTGTTAGAGATACCGTTAAGGGCCCATCGCTGATACTGCAATAAGAGTTGAGAAGTATGACAGTTCCACGTGTACAAGAAACGAGCATCAAAATCAGTTATGGGATTACATATCGCTGGTCACAAGTAGAAACTCAAATAATTGCAATTTTACAGGAAAAGGTAAATATCTAACTGAAAGTGTATGGAGCACAAAAGAAACTGTCACTGTCATTTGCTTGTAAACTTTTTATTTTCGATACTATCGCACTAAAATTTACAACGTTACAACGTGTATTTCAAAAGTGTTGGAATCACTGAAAACATCAATTTCTTAAATATTGGAGTTGAAGCCTTTCTACTTGTGACCATTGATATACACATGCACATGACACCAAAATCGCGATAATCAAATTAAAATTGACTTAAATTTCCTCCAATTTAAAGATATCCTATATATATTTACAAATTCGACGCAAACCGGATATTAGATGCAGATTTTAAAACCGCCATTCGCAATAAACATTCAATCATTTTTTTTTTTAAATTTCCATGCCTCCGTGTGGTGTAAAATGTTGAAGCCTGAACACATCAATTGAAATGAAAAGGGTCGTTTATAGTGAATTGGAAAAACCCAAATGCATATAAATATCTCGTTTCAGATGTTAGTATTTAAGAAAATGCATGTGTACAAATAAATCACTGTCCTACAAACATTCAACTCAAAATATTGTGTTTTACTCGTAAAATCTTTACAAAAATAGCAGATACAAAAACAAAGCAACAGTTTTTGGGTGGAACAACTCGAACTTAAGCCAGTAATTAAGAGGATTTGTCCTTTATTGCTCAATAGCTAATCAGTCCTGGTAGCCGCTGTTCTGCTCTGCTGTGTAAGTTGAATAAAACTGATGTTGACTTGCCTTTGTGCGTTGGAATATTTATCATGTCTTTCTGAGATTTAAATTAAAAAAATTTCGAACAATTAGCCTATAGAATCTTAATTCAATTTAATATACTTTTATTTTTACTTTTTTATCTTGGACCAGCACTCAGGGGATGACCCCTATATATGCAATGCATTGCACCGGAACTGAAAACGACGGGATAGTATTGATGGGACAGATTAGGAGAGATGAGAAGATAGACAGTTTTTTTTTTAGCTATTTCAACCTTTTACTTCGCCGGCTAATTTTTGCTACAGGGCCGACGGAGGTGGGTGCTGTTGCTCTGCTTTTTAGTGCATGATAGTGTCGGTCGCTGCCAATTATGTTCAGTGATCAGTGACTATGCCTTCATCATTGAAACAGGCTGGCAACAACTAACACAACCACGCACTAATGCTGATCAGAAGAATTCAACACAATATTTCATGACTCAGCGAGGGCTCGAACTCACGACCCTCCGCTTCATAGTCTCGTGTTCTACTACTTCAGCCACCAGCACCCACAATATATGGATGAATGCATCCCTACGTATGTACCACGAAACAATTCTGGCCCACCCTGCAACTCCAAGCAACTTTCCACTATAAAAAACTCAAAAAAAAAAAATAAATACTTCAAAAAATTTAAACAATATGAATCATCTTTTTTCTACTCTAAGTATTCAGTTCTTCGTGCAGAATACAATCTTCTGAACACTCAACTTTACAATGATTACATCATTGTCGTTAAGCGCAACCTTGTTCAAGATCCTAAAACGTTCTTTAAGTTTGTTAATACTTTAAAGGAAATCAAATGGCTTTCCTAAGGTCATGAAATTTTTATGCTCTGAGACTAGTGATGATTTGGAAATTTGTAATATGTCTGCTGACTTTTTTGCTTCCACATACTCTGATGCTGTGTTCGATGCTAATACTATCTACCCTTACAAAATAGCTGCTCATAATAACATACATACATTTAATATCACTACCTCCCATATTTTAAATTGTTTAAAAAGTGTCAAATCGTCACATATTAGTGGTCCTGACGGCATTCCAAGTTGCGTCATAATTAGATGTGCTTCTGCCTTACTGACTCCATTGTCCATAATATTTAATGCATCTATAAATTGTGGTAATTTTCCCGATATTTGGAAAAAGTCTTATATTATACCTCTGATTAAAGCAGGAAGTAAATCTGAAATAACCAATTGCAGAGGAATAGCGAAACTGAGTGTACTTGCAAAACTTTTTGAAAAATGTATGGTGGATAGTCTTAATCATCAAATTTCTTCCTTATTATCACCACTTCAACATGGTTTTCGTAAAGGTTTTTCTGCTATGACTAATATTCTCCAGTTAACAACTTTAGTGAATGCAGCTTTCGCGAAAGGTTATCATCACACGGATGTCATCTACACTGATTTCAGCATTCAGGCATTTGACAAAATTAACCATGCGCTGCTTTTAAAGAAATTAGACATAATGGGCTTTAATAATAATTTATTATGCTGGATTAAATCTTATTTGTTAAACAGGACACAATCGGTAAAATTTAACGCTGCAGTTTCAAGGGACATTTCAGTTAACTCTGGTGTTCCGCAGGGGAGTCACCTTGGTCCAATTCTTTTTCTTCTGTTCATCAATGACCTACCAGAAGCAATAAAATACTGTAATATATTGATGTATGCGGACGACGTAAAAATATGGTGCGAAATAAAACATACATCTGATCAACAGTTCTTGCAGAATGATTTAAACAATTTTTATATTTGGTGTAAACTAAACTTAATGCAATTAAACTTGAACAAATGTAATCATATGCAATTTTCAAGATCACACAGCCCTGTTCAGAATTATAACCTTGATGGTTATAATTTAAATACGCTTCACGATTTGGGAATTTTACTCGATAGTAAACTTAATTTTGTTCAACACATTACTATGACTTTTAATAAATCCCGAAGTATCCTTGCATTCATTGAAAGATGGGCAAAACAGTTTAATGATCCTTATGTCACTAAAACATTGTATATTGCATTAGTTCGGCCAATTTTAAAATATGGTAGCATAACTTGGGATCCACTGTATAACGTTCATATTGAACGTCTTGAATCCGTTCAAAAACAATTTCTAATTTTCTGCCTAAGAAACGTTTATAGCAATCGGATGGTACTTCCATCCAAGAATGATAAAATAAAGATTACGCCTTGCGCATGATTTACCGTTTGATGACGTATTTGTTCCCTCGAAGAGATTGCCAAATGTTTATTATATGCAAAACTAATACTTCCTCGTACAAAATTTATATTTTATGCGATATATGGCAACTCTTCACTCAATTTACTCAGAGAGATTTCCAACAAGCAAATGAAATCGGATTTATGAAAGTGCAAGTTTTGTGTTATATTTTATAATAAATTGTGTTATATTTTAAAATAAATATATTAAAATAATTATTAAATAACTTAAAGTGTAAAAAACTTATTAAAACTTGATTTTTAAGGCTCATAAACTGTAAACAAAAAACCTAAATTAAAGAGAAAAGAGAACAAAAAGAGCAAGCATGAAATGTGCAGTGGGCAATTGCAAACAAAGTGACAGCAAAAAAACAAGTGAGAAATAATTGTGTTAAAATTTAATATTGTTATCAAAATTTTGTATGTTTTCAAAAAGCTGTGTCATTTTATAGTTTTCCAAGAAATGGAGCTCAAAGGAAGTTATGGCTGATATTTTGCAAGCAAAAAAATTTGTTTTAAATGGGGAAAAAAGAAAAATAATTAGCGCTTGGGTTCAGTATTTATATAAAATAACTATAAATTAACAATTTCAAATAAATATAAGTGGAAAATAAAATAATTTTTTAAAAATTATTTATTATCAAACAAATTTAATTTGAAAAATCGCAATTTGCCCCACTGTCCTGTTTTTACAATAACATAATAGTTCTCCAGCTGAGTTTAATTAACCAATCAGAACACATGTTGAGTGACGTCAGAGTTCTATCATGCGCAGAAAAGTATTTTTATTTCAGCTTGTTGGCGTAATCTTTATTTTATCATTCTTGCTTCCATCATACTCTACGAGTTTAGCTGAAATTAATCTTCCTACTTTAAAGAGCCGGAGAACAATGCTCAACAACTCTTTTATGGTAAATCTTTTCAGTGGTAACATCAACTCCGAATTTTTACTGAACAACGTATGTTTCAATACTCCTCAACGTTCACTTCGTTCTTTTAACCCAATATATGTTGCAGCTTGTCGAAAACTATGTACTTGCTTTAATGAAATGTATCATTTTATAGATTTTTCGCAGAACCTTTTTATTATCAAACGTAACGTCATATGTTTTTTTAATCATTAACTTTTACTATGTTCTATAAATAGCGCAATATTTGATTTGTATTAATTTAATTGATTTATATACTATTCTGCTTAAATAGTCTGTAAGGAAATTGTCCATAGACTAATTTAAATAAATAAATAAATAAATAAATAAATGGTTGAACAAATAAAATATTCTATGGTACGTGAAAGTGATCAAAAAGTTTAAAAATTTAAATTTTTTGTCAAGTAAAACTTTGTTACATCTTTTAATTAAACCTACTTCCTGTTTTAGCATGAAAGAGGGAAGAATTTTACAATTTCTTAAATTTTTATGCTATTTTTGCATATAATAACGCCCACTAAAGAGGGCGGGGTCCAAAAATTATTTTTTTTATTTTATGGCTCTAAATTTAAGGCGTTGGACCGTATTTGACATAAAAATATATTATTTGCTTAACAAAATAACCAAAAAACTTTAAAAATTATGTTGTTTTTTTTTTTGGGTTGATTTAGTTCTTCTTAGGGGAACTTTTTTCCCTCTTGCCCGATTTAGCCCATCTTCGAACTTAACCTGCTCTAAGCTTCAAAATATATTTATACCAAATTTTAAGGGTCTAGCTCTTTTCTTTTGGACCGAATCGTAATTTCCACAGACGGACGGACGGACGGACATGCTCAGTTCGTCTTAGATTTCATCACTGATCAAGAATATATATACTTTATGGGGTCTGAGATGGATATTTCGATGCGTTACAAACGGAATGACAAAGTGAATATACCCTCCAAATTCTTTTTTGGAGGGTATAAAAAACCACTTAATTTTTAAAGTATTTTGTAATTTTGTTAAGCAAATTATATATTTTTATATTAAAGAAGGTCCAACGTGTTAAACTTGGAGCCATAAAATAAAAAAAAATAATAATTTTTGCACCCCGTCCCCTTTAGTGGGCGTTATTATATGCAAAAATAGTGTAAAAATTTGACAAATTGTTTTACTTAAGTCTACATTCCTTAAATAAAAAAATTTTTAGGCTTTAATGACGAAGCTGAGAAGTAACCTGGTACAACTCAGCTCTACCCCCTCCTCCCCCTTTACCACCTAACTGACCCTATAAAAAAAATTTTTTTTTTAATTATCTCAAACATTTATTTTTAGAGTTTTATGGCAAAGGTGAAATGTCTCCTCCACAGCCCTTGCCAGAGCGACCCCGTCAAAATACAGTTTTAATACCATCAAAAGAGAATTGGACCCCATAAAGTAAATATATTCTTGATCACTGATGAAGTCTAAGACGGTCTAGCAATGGCCATACGTTCGTCTGTGGAGAACATGATATTGTCTATTTTTGAACCCCGCCCCCTTTAGTGGGCGTTGACGTACGATATTATATAAAGCAACTCTGTCCCACCAAGTTAAACATTTTAAATTTACTTACTAAATATTTGGAGGGTATTTAAGTTTCGACCCGGTCGAATATAACGTTTTTACTTGTTTTTTTTTTCATTTACTTTATTTGATTCTATTTTTTGTAGTACCCTTTTAAGTGTCATATTGTTCACCAATATTGATAAATTTGGTATCGTTTAAAAGGTTTTTCTATTAAGATGTGCACAAAATAAATCCTTTGTATAAATTAGCCGCGCAAAAGTGGTAAAGAGCGTTTTAAATTTAATTCAAAAGCAACAAAAAAATATTTCTAATTTTTAATTTTTCTTTTAAGCAAACACGTATACGCCACACATATAGACATAGACTAGCGACCACAGGTTTTTAAGTAATTTTGTATGAGCTGGTAGAAAAAGAGCAAGATTTTTAAAATATATACAACAAAGAAATTTTTTAATTTTTCTAAAATTTGGTTGCCCTACTTTGAACAAAAAATCGCATATATATATTTATTTGTCCAGTAAATATTAATTGATATTCCAAGCGGAGGTCTATGCCATATTCATATGTGCTAGGGAATGCTTGAGGAGAAGATGTAAGAATATTCGTACCTATTTGATGTCTGATAGCCAGGCATCGCTCAAGGCCATAACCTCGTATGAGATCAGGTCGGGGGTTGTTATGGACTGTGTTACATCGCTGATAGAACTGGGCGCTCAGAATAGGCTGACGTTATGCTGGGTGCCTGGTCATAAGTGCCATGCTGGGAACGAACGGACTGTCTGTCTGGCAAATAGAGGAGCCCATCGTAGATTCATAGGACCGGAACCCTTTTTTGGCATCTCAGGAGGATATGTCAAGGAACAGAATGATTCCTGGGCTCGGATGGACTTTAATCGCCACTGGAAAGCCCTTCACGGCCTAAGACAGGCAAAACGTTTCATTACGTTATCTCGAAACAAATTCCAAAAATTAATGCTGATGGACAAGAATGACATTAGATTAATAACGGGTTGGTTTACCGGACACTGCGGTCTCAGACGACACTAGTTTACCATGGGCAATTGTGGGACCAAAGTGTGTAGACTCTGCGGAGCAGAGGATGAGACACCGGAGCACGTTCTGTCCGGCGGTGGCGTCGTGCAGGAGGAGGTTCCTGGGAGGCAATTTCATGACTCAAATGGAGGTGTACGATATCTCAGAGTAATTGGCTTTATTCGTAGCCTCAATCTACATCAGTGAATACTTGGGCTGCACAAAAGATCCTTTGGGTCGCGGTGCTTATGGCCTCATGTAATAATAATAATAACAATAAATATCAATTGATAGAACAACGACACCCGAAGGACACTTAGTTTTTGCAAATTTAGCTATAGTAAAATTTTCAACTTTAAAACGAAAATATGCTTTTAGAATAAAGACAAATAATTATTTTCTACTATTTATAAAAAATAAAGAATAAATAAACACAAAAAAAAATATTTCTGATTGTGTTACAATTCCTAAAATTGCATACGCCAAGGCAAAAAAATAAAAAATAAATTAACATAAATTAACAACAACAGCAGCCACAAGAACAAAAAAAATGCATTTCCAATGTCAAGACTGAAACAGTAAATCAATTGCTGGCCAAAAAGACTAACTAACACATCAATCTATTATTCTACGATAAAAATCTAGAAAATCTTGAATTGTTTCTAATTCATATGACAAAATCAAACTGAATACAATAATTTACAAAAATAAAACATGAAAAAAACCTCCAGCATAAGGCCAATTGAAATCAATTTATACAGACACAACTATAACACAATGTCACGTAACAATTCCGATTCCGATTCTGCTGCAGTTTCTTATTTTACTAGGATTTTTTTATATATTTTTTATTTGTTTGTGGTTCAAATCTACGAAATAAAAAACGGAAAACGAAGAGGAAAAAAATTGTCAACAAAAACTTTAAAAACTAACAACATTTTTATTATAATTTGCTGCACATGACATATTCTTAACTTGTATAACACGAGCAAAATTCCTGCATAATGTCACAAGTTGTGGCACTGTCTCAACGATTGACTGATGAAATCGATAATGATGATGATGATGAGAATGGAGATGGAGATGCTAATGATGATCATGTGTTTAATGTTGCTGCTGCTGCTGATAATGATGATGTTGATGATGATGATGATGCTGGGGAAGACGAAAGGAAAAAAATGATGTTTTTGATCAGATTTAGTAGTTTAGATGGTTGATCATTTGATCGGTTGACTGGTTGGTTGCCCGCTTGCCAGCTTGATTGGTTTGTTGTGTTTTTCCTCTGCCCGTACACTCTACGAAAGATTTGAGTCCGTCCGGCTACTTTGTTTTAAATTGGACTTGACTTTCAGTGACTAAAAATTACATTTCGATGATCATCGATCGTGATTTGAGATGACATCATGTCTCTGTAAGATGATGTTTTTTTTTTTTTTGCCTGCCAAAGTTTTTTTCCTTTCAACAGCATCTGCGATAAGTTTTCGCTTTTAGTTTTTTCAAAAGTATTTTTCTTTTTTGTGTAAAACTATTTCAAAAGTTGATTGTTTTTGCTTAAGTTGTTCTCTATGTACTCTAGTCCTGTCGACATGTTGTAACAATGACATTTAAGTTGAAACATTTAGCTGAGTTTTTGCTGTTGTTGTTGTTGGATATTGCGCAAATAGCAGAAGATAAAGTTACCAGCACTTGTAAACAGTTGCCTGTTTTTGTGGTTGCCTATTTCACATTAAATTGGTTTTGTTTTTCAAAAAACTCGTGTAATAAAATCAGGCATTGGCGGAGCCGGTAGGAGCTGGCATAAGAGCTGGCACGCTGTTGCCGGTGTTAAGCAAACTCATATGTGCTGTAAGAGTTAAGAAACTGTGGCAGAAGTACGCATAGAAAAAACATGGTTGTGGTAACCATAATTTAAAAGCCCATATATATAACTGGACAACTAAAATTTTAATATATAACCCAAAAATGTCAAGGACCTTTAATACGTTAACAAATGCAACCAAAAATATGCAATGGAGTTTCCGCGGAACTCTAGTAATACAATCTGAAACAATTTTGTGTTTTATTAAGAGGAGTTTTTTATCAGTTTTCTTTTTGGCAACACTGTTTTTGACAGATCAGCTGTTTTCGTATAACATGTTACTGCTAAACATGATCAGTTTGGACGACAATTTAACCATGAATCGACATACAAACGACTGATGCTTGCATATTATTGAATTTTTTTTTCAAAATTCACACTCGCTAAGTGCACGTCCTGTGGTCAGTGATGAAGCTTTATTCTGGTTAAATGGATACGTGTTCAAATAAAATTTCCGTAGTTGTTGTGAAGAGTAGCCAGAATCATTACATGAACTGCCAATGCTCTCCGGAAAATGCACTGACTATTTCGTGTGGATTATGAGACGTTGGCGTCAATGGCCCAATTGAGAAAGCGAGTTCGGTGAACAGTTTATATCACGTCAATCGTCCGCCTCCATAGTGCGATTTAAGATCTTTAGACTACATATTTTTTATGGTAGTATGTGAAGTCAGGGACAAGCCGAGAACTGTTGACGCACTGGCAGCAAATATTGAAGAATTCATTCGTGAGATACCGCCCGATATACTGGAGAGAGTGTGCCAAAATTGGACCCCATATATAAATCATTCGGGGCGTAGTCGCGGTCAATATTTAAAAGAAATTACTTTCAAACATTAAACTTTATAGATTATGTTTTTTAATCAAATCGGAAAGCTCTTAAAAATTCAGTCTTTTATTCTTACTCGGACCAGCACTCAAAGGATGACCCCTACAGAATTTTTTGAAGCTGTTTGAACCTTTTACTTCGCTGTTCCTCTGCTCTTCATCAGCACTTGATAGCGTCAAGTGACAACAACAAACACAACTATTCAGTACTACTGCTCAGAAGAATTCAGCACAATATTCATGACTGAACGGGGAGTTGAACTCAGGACCCTCCTCTTCATAGTCACGTGCTGCTACTACTTCAGGCAACAGCATCCACTTTAAATGTTTCCACTCAATAACGGTTTATCACTTTTCATCCTTTCACCGAAAGCGCCAAATAAGAAAAAGTTCCGAAGCCGGTCAAGTCACACAACAAATTTCTCGATTCCAAATAAAAGCCCTCACTGAAACAGAGAATATTCTATAAAATTTTTAAAGCATTACGCGCTTCCTTTTTATTAATTACGTGACAATATATATATATATATATATATATATATATATATATATATATATTGTAGGACCACAATTATGAAACTCTACTAAAAAGTATTTCAAAAGTATTTATTCGAGTTTTTGAAATTCCACATTTTTCACATATGAAATAGATTCTCTTGCAGTTAATAAAAATGCATGTTAGAAACGTTTAAAAATTTAATCGAATATTCCTTCGTTGGTGTTGCCGTTTTTAGTCGTGTATGTTTTAATGTTCCCAGGCTGGATAATTATGATGATGATGATAATGATGATGACGATAATGATGACTTTGGTATTGCGTTTTATTTGGCAGCTCACTTTTTTTTTTTTTTGTTCTCTATAAAATGCAGTGCAGTTTGTGTTAAAAATTTCATTTGAAATGATCTCAAAATAGATTCTTGTCGTGCGATAACCAAAAATCTAAATTTTTTTTTTATTTTTGTATTGGCAAGTCTAAGGCCTTTTTCTAATAATACCAGCATGTGTTTGTGTGTGTGTATGTGTTTTCTGTTTGTTATTTCTTCTTATTATGGCTGTAGAGTGTTATTTAATACCACTTGCTGTTAGTTTTTGGATTGAACAATCATCGTTGTTGAAAGATTGGTTAGTAGATTAAGTGCCACCGATATTGAGGCACAGTACTTGTCAAACTCAAACAACAAACTTAGCAGCCACATATAAAGAACAAAAAATAACACACAGAAATAAAAAAGAAAGCTCTTCACAAGCCAACCAATAAACTTTAACGAATAAAAACTTAAATAACAATATCTCACAAAGAAAAAGAAGTATAAAATCACAAACAAAAAAACAAAAAAATGAACAGCAACAAAACAACGCAACATGTCAACTAACTTGTCACTGACGTGCCTACTCTAAGCCAGAGTTGCATTCATTGTTTATAGATTTCTTAAACTTGTAGTTGTTGCACGTTGCTCTTTTTGGTCGACTGTGTGACAATAAAGCAACAAACAGGTGCATCATATGCCTTAATTCGGCTTAGAACTCGTGTCGTTGTATGTGTATGACTATATTTTTATTTATCCATGGCTGTACTCGTATATGTGTGCATGTGTGCATGTATGTGTGTGTTTGGTAAATTCCATAGATTCCTAACATGGGTGGATGATTAAAACTAAAACAGAACTAACAAGCAGCAAAATAAAAACAATGAAATAAAATAAAAATTTTAAAAAGAATCAAGGCTGAATATTAGCGATTTGCAATGAAGAGACAAGTTTCAAGAAGAGGTCGTTTGTATGGACTAGAAAATATCCTATTGCATTCATTTATTCATAGGCCTTTTCGAGATATTCGAATGGAAAGTCCCAAAAGGGCACCATCTTTCATTTTGATATTTTTTTTGCACATTTTGTGCTTTTGGCACGAGACTATGAAACCCAAAGTCCCAAGTTCGACTCAGCTCTCAGTCATAATTATGATGTAGAACTCTTCTGATCCGCATTACTGAATGGTTGTCTTAACTTTTGTCAACCTGTTTCAGTGATGAAGGCATAGCACTGATCACTGAACATAACTGGCAGCGATTGGCACTATCATGTACAAAAGAGCAGAGTAACTGCACCCTGTAGGAAAAGTCAGCCGATAAAGCAAAAAATTAAAACAGCTATTTTCGTTACTATTCCCTCCTTTCTAGTTCCGGCGTCATGCAATTTATATCTAGGGGTCATCCTCTGAGTGTTTGTCCTGCTAAAAAAACATTTTTAAACGAGGGCGTTGCGCATAGACTTTTGCTTCCTAAAATCTATAAGTCTGATGGTACAAAGAGTCAAAAACGAATGTAACTGGCGGTAAATATTTGCTATGCAAAACTGCATATTTTGAAGTCACGTGCGACATTGAAGAAAAAACATTTTGCTATTTTTTCTCGAAAAAGGGCCCACTTAAAATTAAAATTTCATTTCGTTTTCTTTTTTAATACAACTTCATATCACAAAGAGAAACATATTTGTATTTTTAGGGGGAGTGAGCATAGAAAATGATGTAAGATTCTACTCCGTGCAACAGCGTATATCGTGTTCTTGCAATAAGTGAAATTACATATTTTCAATTTTAAATGTGCTGATTCTTTTTTCCAAATTTGCAAAAAAATAAGTTCAAATTGAATGTTTTTGTATTAAATTGAATTAAGATTTATAGGCTAAGTGTTCGAAATTTTGTTTTTAAATCTCAGAAAGACATGATAAATATTCCAAGGAACAAAGGAAAGTCAACATCAGATTTTAGTTATTCAACTTACACAGCAGAGCAGAACAGCTGTTTTCGAAAGACGCAACCCTTTCATCATCAGCGCTCATGTGTATTGTGTTTGTCACCACTTATTAGGTGGCTTAGTTGAATGTGATAACAGTTCCTATTTACACAAATTTTATTATGAAAAAGGATCCGAGAATTGTATCAACCCGATTTTAACATGAATATTTTTGAGTTGAGTCTATTCGGAGGACATTACGATCTGTTATGATTGTGTTTAAAGTTCATGTAGAAAAGTCATGAAATATTTTCTACACACAGCGGTGATTCACACAAATAAAATGAAAAATACTTTGCTGAAAAATATATACATATTTTTGATCTTGGTAGTAATACAAAGTTGGTCACGTGTGACATGGTAAGTGTGCAATGGAAAAAAAATTATTTTTGTTTCCAAAAATTAATTAGTTTAAATATTATAACGACATTTGGCTCCAACAAGAAGGCCCTAATTAACATACGACACGCTTAACAATAGTTTTGGTGCAAAATTTTATGACAACTTTTTTTTCCAAAAGTGGTCCTATTCAGTGACCTCGTTACTGTTGCGATTTTAAGTCTTTATAATTTCGTAAAAACAGCAATAGAATTAATAATATAAATATGTATATACTCGTATGATGATGGATATAATGTCACGTGCGACATATGAACTTTGGTAATAAAAATTGACTGACTGGCCCACTATTTTGAAAGAACGTTTTAATCGTCACTTTTTATATATAAAACAAATATAAAACCCCATATTTATAAATAAAATAATACATTTCAAACTTATTTTAAATTTTGTGAATACTGGGGAAAATGTTTAAATTTGTTTAAAAAAAAATAAAATGTCATCATGAATTAAACAAATGAAAACTTCCGAAAATAGTTTATAAAATTTTGCATGTTATTCAGGCATTTTTATTCTTTATAGGACTGATTATAAATAATATTTGAATGAAATGAATAAAGAAATCAATGCATAATATTTTAAAAATAATCGCAGTAAAATATGCAATCGGCATTTAAATCGATGGGCGCAGAAACAACTTTTGTGTTTGTCACCTGAGAATGTATCTTGAAAATGAAATATTGCTCAAATTAATACTTAGAAGCAATTACGCAGCCAATTTTAAGTTATACTTATTGTCGAAGCAAAAATTGTCACGTTCGACATCATGAAAATGCGTATTTCAATTTCAAAATTTAATATAAAGGAAACAGAATCCGCTAAAGTCGTTTACCAATCTTCACAATACCTGCTGGCTTCGTGTTGACTCACGTCACTTGTGTACAAAGTCACGCTGAGTGCTAATGTAACAGTTGATTTTATTGCATTTTGAAAAGATCGTATTAAAATAAAAAAAAAAATTCTGTAATAGCACAGTTTTTATTATTAATAAAATTTCTGTTAATTTATATTTATTAATTGTTAGAAGAAAGCAGACGAAACGTCATATTTAGCTGTTCACGCCAACAATGTTCTGAAATTTAATCGACCGTGTAGGGGACACAAAACAATAAAACCCCAAGAAATGTCAACGCAACAAGATCTGACGAACATTTAAATCATATTTCAATACGTAACAGCGGCCGTCCTCCGTCTAGCACGTTATGCTGTTTGCTCGTACTACAACATTTAACATGCAGCTCTGTAAGTGTTGCAATATGTTGTTGGCGTGATTTACCATCAACTTTGGCAGTGACTGACATTTTTGGGAAAAACTTGAAATGAGTTTTCAAGAAAATCAAAAGATAAAAAAATACAAATGTGAAATAAAAAAGCGTTTATTACTTAACAAACAGCACAATAAAAAAATATAATAAAGAACGAAATTAAATTAGGTGTGGTAAATAGTATTATTTTGTTAATGTTGTTGCTGTTATTGAGAGCCAAATTACATGTAAAAGAGGTTAATTCAAGCATAAAAGAATTATTCCAAGACAATTTGAACTTGTTAAAGATCGATGATCTATAATGATAATTTGGACACGTTTACGCTTCTTGGTTTGAGAAACACAACCTCATTTCCCTCCTCAAAATAAATAAAAAAAAAACAGAAAAAATAACATGGAAAAAACATCAACTCCCAAAAAAAAAGCTGCACTGAAAATGATTCTTGATTTTAAATTTAATAAATTTTATTGCTTCCCTTTTTATTTTTATTATTATATTTTCACTGTTGACTGGTTGACTTGGTCCGTCCGGCTGGCCGTTAGTGTCAGTGTGACTAGGTACGAGTAGTTGTTGCTGTTGTCGTATTTGTCCGAAACGTTCTATTAATTTTTAATGTTCTTTTGTATAATTTATCATCATTGCTTAATTTGGGTTGTGCTCTGTTAAATTTCGTGTCCGTAATAATGGTCATAATGTCTATTTCTTCTAATGCCATTAACAACTCGCAACACACTCTTCCTCACTAAATAAACACAAAATCAACAACGACTGTGACGACGACGAGAAACACAAAAATCTAAATTTCATAAAAAAGCAGGAATATTATTATTCCAAAGACTTGAAATGCATTTGTTGCGCCTCACTGATTTCTTTACAATGTGGCAGCCAGCGCAGTGCGATTGTTGTTGGGGTATGGAGGAAGCCTGCTGCTGCCGCCGCCGCTGCTGCTGGTGGCATTTCTCGGATGCAGTCGGTCTTCGGTAGCCATAAACAAAAAAATGTTTTAAACTTCTTCTGCTTGAATTGATTTTGATATTTTCTGTTTGATACCGCGAGTATCAACAAGATTTGTTTGTGTTATTTTTCGAGAATATCTTTTGTCTTCTGTCGGTTGTGTTTGTGTATGAGTGTTTTCTTCTTCTTTTTTTTTCTTAGCCAAATTTACATGACATGAGAACCACCTACCTTTCGCTTTGACGTTTAGTTGTGGCTTCTCATACAATAAGTTGTTCTGCCCGCTAAAAGTTTTTTTTCTGTTTTGTTTCCTGCTAGAAAGTTGCCTTCTTGTTGTTTTTGCTGTTTAAGAAGTCTGTCTGTTCAGAATCTTAGAAAAGGATTAAAAGTGTTAGACATGTTGTATGAAGAAAGCTAATGTGAGGTCTATGATAAATGATCTTAAGCTCATTGAAAGATAAAGATCTTTTAATAGAGTATTATTTTCCATATCCAAAGCAAAGAAAAGCAAAGAAAATAAAAAGGCACTGTAAAATATAATTAAAAATTTGATGAAGGTTAAGGATTTAAGGCAATTTTCTCCATGATTTTTGGAAAAAAAAGTTTTTTATCAAAATCCAATTGGGTGGAAAATTCATTAAATAATGAAAGATCTTAAGCTGCAATCTTTAAATTACAGAAGTAATTTAAAAAAAAGATAAAAGAAGTGCACATATTAGAATAAACTCCAGGGAAATTTTTGTTAGTAATTTTATGTTCCTTGAACTTTCCATACACTGAGAAGAAAGAATTTTAATTTCTCTCTGTGTTCTGCAATCTTATAAAGGGGTTTTCAAGATAAAGCATATTAAATAAAATTATGCTATAAAGAAAGTAGTTTCATTATAAAATATGTTTCACATACTGACAATAAAAAATCGATTACCGCATTCGATATCGATAATAATTCCAACACAATTTTACTCCATATTGTATTGAAATTTAGATATCGATTACAGCGATTTGTTCCAGCCTTATTATTCATTTAGTGTTTCTTTCCTCAACACTACGACATTTACGGGCCGTATTAACAAAAACACTTTTAATTTGGGTGTTTAGTGCGGTTTTTAACCCTTTCTTTTACCGTTTAATGTCTGTGCTCACTTCACTGGAACTAATGCAGATCATTAGGAAAGTTTTTAACAAAATCTCTCTTTGAATTGTTTGAACTAAAAAAATTCTTTCGAGGTGCTTTACTATATTTTTAGCTCAAAATGAGATAAATAAAATCCTGAAAAAGTTATTCAAAAACGATCTCGATCTCGATTACGCTTATAGCTTTTCAATGGCTTGAAACCGTGAATTGGAGCCGATTCTCGTGAAACCGCAGAACTCGTGATATTAAAAACTAAGAAAAACATTTTTTTCAATTAATTTGTTTAAATTCCGAAACACATGAAAAGGCAACATCATTTTCTATATTATCAAAAACTTACACAACAGAGCAGAACAGCTGTTTTCGAAGGCCACTACACATTAAAATAAATTTTGTTTTTAAATAGATGTGTTCGAAAACTTGTTTAAATTCAGAAAGACATGAAAAGGCAACATCATTTTCTATATTATCAAAAACTTACACAACAGCGCAGAACAGCTGTTTTCGAAGGCCACTACACATTAAAATAAATTTTGTTTTTAAATAAATGTGTTCGAAAACTTGTTTAAATTCAGAAAGACATGAAAAGGCAACATCATTTTCTATATTATCAAAAACTTACACAACAGAGCAGAACAGCTGTTTTCGAAGGCCACTGCACATTAAAAAAAGTTTGTTTTTAAATAAATAAAAAGGCAACATCATATTCTATATTATCAAAAACTTACACAACAGAGCAGAACAGTTGTTTTCGAAGGCCACTACAAATAAAAAAAATTTTAAATTATGTAATATGTTCGAACATTTTTTTAAATTCAAAAAAAACACATAAAAAGGCAACATCACTTTCTAAATTATCTAAAACTTACACAACAGAGCAGAACAGATGTTTTCGAAGGCCGCTATACATTTAAAAACATATTTTCAATTAATTTGTTCGAAAATGTATTTGAATTCAGAAAGACATGAAAAGACAACATCAGTTTCTAAATTATCAAAAACTTACTCAACAGACCACAACAGCTATTTTCGAAGGCAGCTACACATTTAAAAAATATATATATATTAAATTAATTTGTTCGAAAATTTTTTTAAATTCAGAAACACATGAAAAGGCAACATCATTTTCTAAATTATCTAAAACTTACACAACAGAACAGAACTGCTGTTTTCGAAGGCCGCTACACATTTAAAAAAATTTTAACTTATGTAATATGTTCCAACATTTTTTTAAATTCAGAAACACATGAAAAGGCAACATCATTTTCTAAATTATCTAAAACTTACACAACAGAACAGAACAGCTGTTTTCGAAGGCCGCTACACATTTAAAAAAATATATTTTCAATTAATTTGTTCGAAATTTTATTTGAATTCAGAAACACACGAAAAGGCAACATCATTTTCTAAATTATTAAACTTACTCAACAGAGCACAACAGCTGTTTTCGAAGGCCGCTACACTTTCATCATCAGTACTCATATGTATTTTTGTTTGTCACCACTTACTAAGTGGCTTTCGGTGGAATATGACAACAATTTTTATTTATAAAAATTTTATTAGAAAATAGCATACGAGAACTGCTTGAAACCGATCGTAACACACGTTAATTTAATACCGGTGTTGCCGTTGAATATTTTTAAACAACTCCTAACTGATCAATTACGGTTCTCGATTCTTTAATAGGATTCGAAAAACGACATCAATCACCACAAGTTACGTGGGAATCGATTGAAACGTCTAAAAGTTATAGCGGTTAATTAATCGTGTTTTCAAAACTTTTATTTGACCTTTGACCTCGAAGAGATTAAAATCAGTGAACAACACTCGTCAATAGTTTTCTAAATATTTTTATTTATTTTTTTTTTTATTTAATAGGATAAAACAATTTTGTTTGACTAAAGTTCTAATCTGCAATCTGCAAAGTATTTTTTTTTAGGAATTTTTATTAAATTCAGGCTATTTTTATTAAGAATGAAATATTTAGAATGTTTTTATAATCATCAAGCTAGCAAAACGGCTCAGTACTGATTTCGAGACCGCCAGCCAACTCATCAGCGTTCTTTGTTCAACTTTTTCCACTTTGCACGGCAGTACTAGTATCAGCTATTTAGCCCTTGTTTTTAACAAAATATAATATGAATAAGTTCACTCACTTTTGATTAGCACGAAATTCCCCAACCCTGACTATTATTATTCCAAATATTCCACTTTGTCTTTGCTTTTTCCAGAGCCATCGGCTGCTGAGATCAAAAACTTTTTTGTTATTTATGGCCATGCAATTGAAATTTGTACTTTTAGTTAATAATTAACAACGAACAAGTAAACAGGACTCGTGTCGTCCTTTGGTTACACATGAATTTCAATTTTATTTGTCGAGTTCATTAATTTTTTTTAATATAAGAAAGTTTTATGTGGACTCAAGTTCAAATCTGCAATTATTTTTTTTTAGTAAATATTTTACTTTTCTATACCACGAACAGAGATACACAACCGTATTTTATTTTTTATCTAAAGAGTAGAGAAAAGTATGTAAAATTATTATAATAAGTTTTCTTTCAAAAATTATCAATTCAAAAATTTTTGAGCTGATAAATTCTCCTTAGAGGAACAAGTGCCATGTGTTATAAAATTGTTTTTACACTGAAAAAAAAAATAAAAAATTCTTTAAAGAATTTCGGAAACAACCCAGTCAATTCATGTTGTATCTTCAATTTGTGTCGTACGAGTATCTCATGATTTTGAAACAAAGTTCACAGACTTGTCACAAAATAAACGCGTGCACAAGTGTAAATAAAAAATAAAAAAAAAAAAAAACGATACAAAATTGTTACAAGTACTCGTATAGTAGAAAAACAAACACTTTTACACTAGACTTGACTAATTCTTGTACAGAGAAAAATATGCAAATGGGACTGCAATAAACCAACTTTTACAGGCATCTGCAAACTACATGCATGATGAGGCAAGAGTTTAACAACAGAAACTTTTAATAAAACATTATGTGGCAAATGGCCTTAAAAGTGCAACCAGAGTAGGGACCACAAATTGTTGTACACCGATAGAAAAACAAAAAAAAAAATTTAAAAAAAATAATTATGTTGCAAGTAAAATATTTAGGAGCAGCAAGGAGCAACTTTTTTTCTTACAAAGTCACATACTTTCACATAAGTTTCGCAGGTATAATTCAATTTAAAACCATTTAGTAAAAACTTTCCATCCCTGGACCAGACATTTGCAGGGTTTTCAAACGAAAACCAAAGAGATTTGCAGTCAGTGTGTCATTCACATTTACACGCAAATAAACAAACAAACAAATAAACTGGCAAACAAAAGCAGCATAAATTTCCACAGTAGACTAAAAGGAATAAAAGGAAACACAGACAGACACATAAAAGCAAAAATTGTTTGACTTTGATTTTAACCGTCCGTTTTGTTTGAATAAAAATTTTTGTGTTTCTGAGATTGTATATCATTTGTGTTATTATATCGTATGGGTTTTAGAGGAAAACAGTCTTCAAAAGCTTTTAGTTACCGCGACGCAGTTTTTTTTTGTTTAATATGTGAATTTCTATTGGTTGCACAAGTGACGACAATATGATTTGTTGACATGACCATTAAAGTGACCAGTAATGTATTGTTAGAAAAAAAACGCAAAAATTGCAGGAATAAATTTTAAATAACAGTATTAGAAGAGAGGTGGCAAAAAGAATTGTACTCAGAATCCTTTGCAATAAGTAAGACCTTATTTTTTTAACAGAAATATAGAAAAAGGAAAGGAAGAATATATTTCCTTAGTTTAAAAAAATCAAAATTAGGAAATAATGTTTATGCGGCTAAAGAATGTAATTAATCGGAGATTTACATAAGGACGATTACGATTAAAAATGCGATTAATTTTATTTACTCTATTTTATTTGCTCTATTAAAATAAAAAATATAATGTCTAGTTCAAACAAAACTTGGCATATAAATATGTGTCACGTGCGTCACGATTTGGCTTCTTCCAAAAATCGTATGAAGAAGCTTTACAATTGCTATTTTGTTTTTTTTATAATCTTGAGAAACGATTTTTCAAGCTGAAAACAATTTAAAAACAAATAAAAACATGTCTAAACGGTTGTAATCAAGTGACCGGTTCCCAAGTCTTACTGATGTCCCTAAACACAATTATCATATTTTGTAACACGTCCCAATTTTAGCGATAAAGTAATTGGCACAGTGCTGGAGTAATAAATCTTTACAAAAAAAAATTCCAAAAGAACGTCTATAGAAAAAGCGGTGTTTCAAACAAGGAGAAAGAACTTTAAACTCATAATTGTTCAGTAGCAGTGAATATCCTTTCCTTAAGATTATATTATTATTCGTTTTCATTTGTCTGATAAAACTTTTAATTATATGACAGTTCAACTAAATTTAATTACACTAAGAATATTTTTACTTAACACTAAAATTTATTTTCATTTTCCAAAAATTTTTTTGGCAGCCACTATTAATGGAATAGTAATAGATTTCTGTGTTTTAAAGCTCTTTAACATTTAATACAGTATGTCCTCCTTTTCCCTTAATACATCATTCCTCGTCTAGCGTTTCTTCAGTCATCGAAATATTTGAAAGTGTTTAAGTGTAAGTTTTAGATTGAAAAGGTCTTGAACAAACAACACTCACATTCAAAAACTTGAACACACACAAAATATTTAAAACACACACACAGTAACAACAATATGTACATACAACAGCAACTACAACAACAACGAAAACTGAAATTGTCAAGTTGACATATAAATCTCAGGATTATGTAGATTTTTCCTTTTCATCTTTTGTACTTGTGCATACAAAATATGTTATCGGTATGTTGTTTGGTTGTTCGTGCGTTTCTTTTTGTTGGCGATGTCTGCATGCATGCAAGTGTGTGTTGCTGTGCATTCTGACAAGTGTTGTGTGTGAATTATTAAAAACAACAATAGCACCAACAACAAATATAAATAAAAATATGCTTTTTGTTGTTGCTGTAGAATTATGTTAAAAGACAAGAAATAAAAGGAAAATATTGCATTGCTCCAATACAATGACAGAAGATGATGCATGTGACACCGATGATACCAGATGTTTAAAAAAAAAAAAACGATAAAAAAGAAACAAAAATTAAAATAACAAGGAGGCAAACAACAAAAGCATTGTTTAATAAGAAAATCTACTAGACAAGTGCGAATAATCGTATTCGAATTGCTGAATATTCAATCATTTTTAAATCTTCGTTTCAGACCACAAAAAAGAATAAATTGAATTGATCATAATCTTTTTCTTAAAACAAGCAAATGAACGAGGTCGAACCAAATGTGATTTTAATTTGTTTACATGCGACCATTCTGCTAAAAAAAGTAATAAAACATTGGAATCCACTTGTTTTAAAAGTGTGTCTTTTATTGTTTTAAAATTATAATGCTGTGACGATCATTTCAATTTTGAGTATTTTTCATTTTTGTGATCGAAGAGAATCAGAATCAGGGGCCAAATAACGGCATTCGATATCGATCGAAGTTTGTGTTGAAATTGTATTGAAATTTCGATCGATTTCGAATGCGGTGATTTGGCCCCAGATCTTGAAAAATTTTTCATTCAAAATTTCTTATAAAATTTTTCATACCTCATTTTTCAAAAGCTAAAAGCAGCTTAATTAAATGTCTTTAACATAATTTACATATAATATTCATATTCATATTTGAAAATATTATTTCAGATATTCCTATTCGCGAGTACCAAAAATTGCCATTCGGCACATCACTAGCATCATCTATATGTGAATGTGCGTGCATACATACAAACATATCGTATATATATGTAAATGAATAATGAATTTTTATTGGAATTTGAAATCAGAGCGAGCTAAAATTTAAATATGCCAGCATGAATTAAAATAAAGTCGGCAACTTCTTTAAAAAAAAAATTAAAAATCACCCCAGACAGAAACCAATTAATCAGCGAAATTGTTCAAACTTGACAATTTTTCACTAGTGCAAAAGCTACCATTAAGTGGTTTTTTTTTCCAAGTATAGAATTCTAATTAAAACTGCAAGAAAAACGAGATTGCAGTTGTGAAAAACTGTAATACATTTTATCGAAGCGATGCTGTGCTACTTTTTTGCACACTTTTTTTTAGATGTGCATCGTTAATTATATTTCGGCCTTGATCCACTTTAACAGTCCTGTTGTTTCTTAGTCCTCCCGCTGTTTTTTTTTTTTAATCTTGGACCAGCACTCAGGGGATGACCCCTATATATGCAATACATTGCGCCGGAACTGAAAAGGAGGGGATAGTATTGAGGGGACAGATTAGGAAAGATGAGAATATACACAGTTGTTTTTGTAGCTATTTCAACCTTTTACTTCGCGGCTAATTTTTGCTAGAGCGCCGACGAAGGTGTGTGCTGTTACTCTGTTTTTTAGGACATCATAGTGTCAGTCGTTGCCAATTAAGTTCAGTGACCAATGACTATGCCTTCATCATTGAAACAGCCTGGCAACAACTAACACAACCACGCACTAATGCTGATCAGAAGAATTCAACACAATATTTCATGACTCAGCGGGGGCTCGAACTAACGACCCTCCGCTTCATAGTCTCGTGTTCTACTACTTCAGCCAACAGCATCCATTAATGGTTTTTTTTTGCCTTATTGTCCTATTGTCACGGCAGCACGGAAATTATTGCACAAAATTAATATCTTTTATTTTATTTGAAAATTCAATTAAGAATTGTGGGCAAAGATCCATAATGTTGAGTATGCTATTGGCTAACGTATTCAATACGAGACTACGAAATCGAAAGACCCAAGTCCGTATCCGTATCCACTCGCAGTCCTGAATATATAGGGTCCGCCAAATAACTTTCTTTTTAAAATGCTATAAAAATAAGTACTGAATATTTTCTCAAATTAATTTTTTTATTTGAAAGTACAATCCTTCCGGTTAATAATGGAAAATAATTTCATTCAAATGGCTGCATGGCCCGATAATGATCGCCATTGATTGTAACGGATACTCCTTGCTCTTTTTCGAAGAGAAATGTCCCAATTATGCCTCTGGACCAAAATCCGCACCAAACAGTGACTCGTTTTGGGTGCGTCGGCTTTTCAATGTATGCGTGCGGGTTTTCTGTGTCCCAAATGCGACAATTATGCTTGTTTACATACCCGCCAAGATCAAAATGAGCTTCATCTGAAAAGATGATTTTTTTTTTGGCAAACTTGGCATCGACTGTAAGTCGATCGCCGGCCCACTTAGTGAAGTAAAAACGCATTGGATGGTCAACCATATTCGTTCAGCGGAAGGATAAAACTAATTATCTGTCAAATCAGACATGATCTAAGTGTTACCATTCACGAAATAAGCACTAGTTGAAAAAAAACCTTAGATTGCGGACCCTATAGTTTCGAATTCTTCTGATCAGCATTAGTGAATGGTAGTTTTAGTTGTGTTCGGTCGAATTCAGTGACGAAGGCATGGCACTCGTCACTGATCATAACTGGCAGCGATTAACACTGCCATGTACTAAAGAGCAGAGCTGTACAGTGTACACCCTTCTTTGTCGGCGATGTACAAAACGTTAAAAAAGCTACAAAAAGTTTTTCTATATTCTCATATGTCTTAATTTTTGTTCTCAGTACTATCCCCTCCTTCCAGTTCTGTCGCAATGAAAAGCACATGTGGATGCAGTTGGCTGAAGTAGTAGAACACGAGACTATGAAGCGGAAGATCCAGAGTTCAACCCCGCGCTGAGTCATGAAATATTGTGTTGAATTATTGTGATCAGCATTAGTGCATGGTTGTGTTAGTTGTTGCCAGCCTATTTTCAATGATGAAGGCATAGCACTGATCACTGAAAATAATTGGCAGAGTAACAGCACCCCCTTCGTCGGCCCTGTAGCAAAAATTAGCCGGCGAAGTAAAAAAGGTTGAAAAAGCTACTAAAAATTCTTCTCATCTTTCATCAGTCAGCTCAATACTATCCCCTCCTTCCTAGTTTCGGGTCAAAATGCACTGCATATTGAGGGGGTCGTCCCATGAGTGCTGGTCCAAGATTAAAAAAAAACATCTAGGTTTCATCCCCGTAGTGCTGGTCTTACTTACAAAAAAAGAAGACATTATAAATATTCCAATTTAATAAAGATTTTGTTTCGTAAGTCGCTACAGTTCCATCATCAGGACTCTGTTGTATTTTTGTTTATTACCACTTATTAGTTGCCATAGTTTTTAATATTAAACATGATGATGTTTTTTTTTTACCAAATTTGCGAAAAAATTTTGCAAATTGATTATTGTGGAGTGTTATGCGAGTTTCACTGGGGCTAATGCATGTGCAATCATCAGGTAAGCCTTAAGTCCAATATTTCATAGAATAAAGAAAAATATTATTTTAAACTTGCACTTAATAGAATAAGAAAGTTTCATAGTTTTAAAACTATAACAAGAGCTTTTGTTTATACAATTTATATGATGAAAGAGAACTAAATCAATACCAAAGTAGTTTTCTTTTCTAGAAAAAAAATGCAACATTTTCTGCACTCTTTACTGAAAAGTGGCAATATTATATGATTCAAAAGTAGTGAATTTATTACAAATTAATCTATTAAACTGTAAGTTTTTAGAAAAGATGTGGAAAAATGCTATACATTTTCTATAAAAGAAAACGCCATAAATTGATATTAAAACACATCAATCCCTCTTTTGAATTACGAAGGCATATCACTGGACTCAGAACTGTACCGACATGTCGATCGCTACCATCATGGAGTCAAAAACACCTTACAGCACAAGAAATTTTATTTCCACTCATCTTTCATCAATTGTCCTCCCATTTCCTCTTTTGTATATATCCGGCGCAGTGGATTACATCAACAAGAGTTCATATCCAGAGTGCAAGTAAAATTAAAATGGAGACAAATATGTGATATTATTTGAAATTATTTTATATATTGCAAAATAAAATTTAATTGTTATTATTTTCTAAAGTTTGTTATCTTTTCATGCAAGTGTCTAAAGTTCGTTGTCAGTCACTTCCGGTGCAATGTTTGCTGGTGAAGCAGATTTTTTCCAATAAAAATCAAGTCACATAAATTATATGTATGATTCACATATTATGTTAGATTTTTACTAGTCAGACTTTAACAAACTGCTTTGCTTTAAAATTAAATAAGACGAAAGGTAAGCACTTAAAGAAATAAATTACAATCAAATATCAATTTATCATATTAAACAAAAAATAATCTCTATCTAAGACAAAAGTTTCCATCGAATCAATTTCTTATTAATAGACATTTTCACAAAGAAAAAAAGAAAAGAAATAATAATAAAAATCACAAACATTTTGTCTGTCTGCCCTCAAAGTATTTTGTTTTGTTTCAGCTTCTTACAAATTTCGGTGCTTTGCGTGTATTTAATACGAATAGCCTGCAGGTTTGTTTAGTTGTATTATTAATATTATTATAAAAATTCCTTAACTGGCTGACTGTTCGTTTCATTTCATGTTCTATGTGGCTATCGTTTTCATTATTTCGGCTGGAAATGTCAATAGAATTATTGAACATGATAAAACACTTCGAGGAGTTGTTTTTTCTTCTGTATTTTGAAGCAGCCCTCCGGTTATGCCGAGTCTTGCTTAAAGAGAATATCAAAATCTATATATTTGTGTTTATAAAAGCAAGTGAGTAGAATGTTATATTAGGCTACACCGAATTTTATGTACCCTATTTTTAAGATTTTACTATTTTATGGTGTTCACATTGGACGACTGCCAGTGAGCAACAGTCAAATTTTTGCATGGCATAATCTGTATTTCTATTATTATTGGTTTTTACAAATCCTGCTGCTGGTCTTTGAATACAAAGTAATGCTAGGAACACAACTGCGACGAATGACGAATTTTTGGTCGCGAATATTCGTCGCCAAAAATAAAACACATTAAAGTATATGAAAATGCACACAATCGTGGTGTTGGTCGAAATTCGTCTTATTCAGCGAAATTGAAATAGATTTATTTCTAATTATTTCGTCAGCGAGCGACGAACAAATCAATATGAGGTGCCCAGGTTTCATATACTCAAACTATTTTTTTTGGAAAAACATAATTCACTACTACAAGGAAAATTTTCAGTATATAGTAAAAATGCATTGACAAAAATTTTATTATTCGGAGAACTTTTTATTAATTTTGAACAATTTTTATTATATAGTGTTTCTTCCTATTTCCTACTTTTTCATATGGTCACTTCATCAGCTGTAAAATGAAAAGAACAATTTATTTACAGAAAAAAAATTTTTTTTTGAAAATAATTATAAAAAGGAATTTGTTCTAGAAAAAATGGACACCACCGGGGCAATTATTGAATGTGAACAGTCTGGCATCAGAGGATTACAAAGATTTTTTAAAAAAATTTGCAATATTTTTGTTTATTATTTTAATTAATTCGTCGTTATTGTGTTTCATACCACAAATTTATAGAGCGAATTTTTACCAACGAATTTGTCGTACTGAACGAAATTCATCGTTCGTGCCAGTTGTGTTCGTACCATAAGATAATTTCTTTGTTTTTGTAGTATTTTTGTTATTAAAATTTTCAATTCCCTTCTATTTTATATAAATTCAGAGGCACTAGTCACTAGCTAATAACTTGGCTGAGAGTTTCGTAAGATCAATTTAACCCATATACGGCCGCCGTGCCAATTTGGGAACACTTACTTATCTAGGGTGTATAGAAAAATTTTTGACATATATCGAAAAAATTATGCATTAACAAGTACTAGGAAGACCTATGGATATAAAAAATATAGAACGAATAAAATTGATTCACTTTTAGTGCCATTATAATCTAATTAATTTGGACAATAATACAGGTGCGGAGGTAGGTTTGAGTTATCAACAATTAAATTTTCTGTATAAAGTATAAATTCGTAAATTCTTTTATTTTACCGAATTTGATATATACTGAATCACATACAATTATTTTTAGTTTGATATTTTATATATATCTGATTTTATAACCTATAAAATAGTGCTGTGCCAATTTGGGTACAATGGCTACAAGTATAACATTAAAGTATACGCAAACACACGTACGACTCGAAAACGTCACTTGATGTTTTTTATGCTGACTATGTAGTCTAAGTTGTTAAAACGGTGGCAGCACTTTATAGTGGAACAAAGTTTTATGTATGTGCATAAACAGGGGAATCCCCAAGTAAGGTGTATGTGCATATGTATATAACTTTTCTTGAACTTGTAACATTAGTTGAACTAATATATCACAGCTTTTAACACGCGGAGTAACTCTACTAAGATGAACCGACATTTTAGCTCCAGTAATCGCTTTCGAGGTTTAGAAGAAGCTGTTAACACGATTATAGAGGATACCAACGATGGCTTTGAGTATGATTTGACCATACTTCCACCAGAGCCTAGTGTTGTTACTGATGAAGAAGAGGGGTTCGATGACAATATAGACTTGTCAGTCTTGCCAAATGATGTTCCTGGAGAAGTCGAAGTTTTTGTTCGCAATATTGGCACTGTTTTGGATACTGAAGACTTTAGTGATGATGAGCCATTGTCTGCTAAAAGGGCTAGGATTAGAACCAATACGCCACGGCGTGAAGAACATGATATTTCATCAGCATTTAAAATTCCATCTTGGCGGAAATCAGCTCCGAATTATTCGAAGATTTATGCGAAAACTGACAATCGGTTGCTAAGTGAAAACCGTATGAAGGACACAGTAAAAGAGTTGACACCAGTTCAAATATTTGAAATGTTTTTCGACGAAGAAGTTTTTGAAATGATCGCTAATCTTAGCCAGTTATACGCGAGTCAAAATAATCGACATAACTTTACGGTCACCGTTGCAGAGCTAAAGAATTTTTTTGGTATACTCATTCTTTCTGGATACAACAAATTGCCAAGGGAAAGCATGTATTGGTCTTATGATGAAGATATAGGAGTAGAAGTTGTGTCAAATTCTATGTCCAGGAATAGGTTTAAAGAAATTAAGAGAAATTTGCACCTTGTTGATAATAACGAAGCTTCAAATACCACTGACAAAATGTTCAAGTTGCGCAAACTTTCAGATATTCTTATCAAAAAGTTCAACCAATTTGGTATTTTCCACGAAAATATTTGTATCGATGAGTCAATGGTAAAATATTATGGCCGTCACTCAGCAAAGCAGTTTATTAGAGGCAAACCAGTTCGGTTTGGATATAAAAACTGGGTTGCAGCAAGTTCTTCTGGATACTGCTACAATTTTGATATTTACTGCGGCAGGTCAGCTAATTCTGTTTCTGAGCCATTGGGTAGTAGAGTTGTCAAAATGCTACTCGATAAATTATCAACAAATCCTGCAAATCACAAAGTCTATTTTGATAATTTTTTTACAAGTTGTGATCTGCTAAATGATTTACGTAATTCAGGTTACCGTGCTACAGGAACAATAAGAGATAACCGTACTAAGAAATGCCCCTTGCCAAATGTAAAGGAGATGATGAAAAAGCCAAGAGCAGAGTATGACTATAGGTTTGATAAAAATAACGAAATATTATTGGTCCGCTGGAAGGACAACAGTATTTGCACAATGGCTACAAATCATGATTCTTATGAGCCGGCAGGATTTGTTAAAAGGTGGTGTTCACAAAAAAAGCAAAAAACGGATATGCAGATTCCATACTTGTTTCAAAATTACAACAAGGGTATGGGCGGAGTTGATGAAATGGATCAATCCATATCATTATACAGAATTGGCATTCATGGCAAAAAATGGTGGTGGGGTTTATTTACCTACATGATAGATATGGCTATGTCAAATGCTTGGCGCTTGCATGTATGCAGCAAAGAAAACAGCATGGACCAGTTACTATTTCGACGAACAATAGCGAGATTTTACCTAAAGCAATCACCAAAAAAACGCACTACTGCTCGTCCTTCGTCATCAAATATTGAAGGCTTACAGCTAGACGGCGTCGATCACGTTCCAGAAAAGCTTCAAAATCGTGTACGTTGTGTCATCTGCCACAACAGAAGCCGTTGGGGATGCAAAAAATGCAAGAAAACACTTTGTATTGACAAAGGATGCTTTTCGAAATTTCACTCATAAGTGGCCGCTGTGCCAATTTGGGTACACCCCTTTTATGCCCTGAAAATAAAATTATTTCAACTTTTTTTTTGTTATCCTGTTTTTTTGTACTGCTAATTTTATATTAATAAAGAATTATTCAAAGTTTTCCTTGTGGTTTTGGTTTGGCTTTAAATGGGTTAATATATATATATATATATATATATATATATATATATATATATAGTTTATTGGCTCAACTAGTAATGCTATACGAGGTCTGTTTAAAAAATAATTTTAATAATTTTAAAAAAATATTTATTTATGTCTATTTTTTTTCCTCTTTAAAACAGTCACTGTCAGATAGAACGGATGGGCAAATTTGAGGTTAAGAAGTAAATTGTCTGTCAAATTAAGAAATGTCAAGAATAGCCCTGTCACCCTTTCACATTTATTTAGTAAAATGTTGGGAAAATTCAAAAATGGAAAGCCGGTCGACAATATTCGGAATTGACTGTTTGAAAAACTGAACTACAACAAAACATTTTTCGGGAAAAAAACGGAAGCCTTTTTCAATTATCGCATATCCAAAGAGTCCTCGAAAACCCATTACGCACAAAGAAAGTGACTGTATGGTGCGGTTTGTGACCACACGCTAAATAGCTGAAACTGTAAATGCGCACTGAAGAAGCTGTAGCCGCTGTACAGGAAAGTATTAAAGATGATCCTAATCAAGCAATTCGTCGCCGTTCTCAACAACCTACCACTTCCAGATTGCGCCTTCTAAGCGCCAGCCGTGGCGGCCTCATGGCAGAAATCATTTAAACATTATTTTCATAAAATTCTTTACAATACAGCCCGTTTTATTGATATTAAAAATATATTTCGTTTCAATATGATTCAAAGCTTCAATTTTTATTTTTACTAGACCCTCCCACAACCTGCAAACGAAACGATAAACCTAATATAACCCCTTTCCCAGCTGTAGTGTCATGGTCTAAAAGAGAAATAGAAACTTTGGCAGAAAATAAAAAAATAAGTGAGACAACAAATATTTATAGATGGATATTAATTATAATAACGATGACTATGAGAATAATAATTTAAGTATTAAAGCCTCTTTTCTAATGAACATTCTTATTAGCAGAAATATCTTTGGATAACCATTTAATCTGCAAGAATTAGGCTAAATTGTCGAGATACTTTTAATTGCCATTTTAAGTTGACTTTATTGTTGCAAGCCACATTTTTAGTAGAAAACTTTTCTTGGCAGCATTAATTTCTTTTGAAAAATTTTCAACACTAGAAAAAAAAAGCTAAAAGTTTAACCTCGTTTCCTTGTTACATGAGTGTGCGAGTAGTACACCTCCACTGGAAAATGGCAAGACACTTAAGAAAAAAAAATATATATTTTTTTTATTTCATCTCTTGTCATTAAGCAGGTCATAATGAAACAACTTGTTTTTAAAGCTTAAGCCAGCATACAGCATTTGCAGCGAGCGGTCTACAGCCTCCAACCAACCCACCTTATTGTTCAAATCTCAATCGCACTTTATCTTAATTCGAAAAGGCCATGTTGAAAGAAAAAAATGAGAAGAAAAAAAAGAAACATTCTTGAACTAATTTCTAACAATGTTCCCATGAAATGCACGTATGGTGCTACACACGTTACAACATTACAAACTAGAACGATTCTTGGCTTTGAATTTATCTTAATCTCATAATAAATCCGTTAAAAAAATCAAATAAATCATAAACACACACACACACACTTATATTTCATTCAAGCCACAACAAACGAAGACATTTTCTGATTAGGAAGGTGTGCCATTAATATAAAAGAAATTTAATTGTTAAGCAGCGTAACATCACATGCAGTTAATAATTTCAATATCAAAATAATTACAACTACAACAAATTTCCATTTCCCATCTTAAAGGACTGACGACGAATAAAATAAAACAACAACTTGCAGCTCAACTTGTTCCCCTAAACTATTTTCAACTCATTGGGATTAATTGGAATTAATTGGAAAATTGGCCAGAACTTGAAAATTAAGTTGAAAAAAGCCGGTTTTTTCATGCCAGGGCCAGCCAAATGGCAGCAGAAATAAAAATCAAAATGTATTACCAAATTGCTGGATATTAAGAGTATTTTTAAGGAAACAAAAGAGCATGTGGAAGTAGTTTGAGTGAAAGAGAATGAGTGGAAATATTTACCATTCGTAAGAGAGGAAACAGAGAAAAGTGTGAGTGCAAACTGCTATCAAGCGGAACAAAGAGGAACTGAAACCTTTGGAGTGAAATAGGAAATGAAACCTAAGCAAACATTTACTATGAATGATTCAAGAACGTACTTTGAGGAAATTTTTAAAAATGTTGATAATAGCGGATAATTTAATAAAACACACTGTCAGTTTTGAAGATATATTTTTATAAATTATGTACCTACAATCAAAATCAAATGGAAGCGTAATAGTGAGAATATTTTTTAAGTATTTTAGGACTCAGAAAAATGTTAATATTGAACCATTAATATAAAATAATTAGATGGCATATGACGGGGCCATCGTAGAATCTTCATTCGCGTTAGATATTGAGAGGCCTACAGAAACCCTAATGAAAATATTAGCAGCCTAATTTTTAATTGTTTTTTTTTTAATGAGAACCTCATAATTTTTTTTTAATCTTTCCTATCATCTTGATTCAAATCAGAAACCAATTTTTATAAATTAGGCAAGAACCTTTAAAATCCGTGTGCTTAGTATGTATTAAACCACAATGCTTTTCTTCTTTCATCCAAGTTGGGCTTTAATGTATTTATGTATATTAAAAATTAATAATGATATAAAGGGTGCTTTTTATAGAGGATTGAACTTTAAAATGGAATAAAAGAAAGATGAATTTGTAACTGCGGTTGTCTCGGACGTAGTAAAATTTTTCCCGCATATCGGCAATAACGCGGCAAATGTTGTGCTCCAATTGTTACGGGCTTATCGACGTAGAGTAGAGACTTCCCACATTCTAGCGGCGTCCGAAATGTAAAATTGTGCGGATACCAAACGTTTCCTTCAATAAATCAATTGAGACACGAGCTGATTGACATTTTGCGTTGTCTTGTTCAAACCACAGCTCCTGCACATCACGATTGTTCAATATATGAACGAAAAATTAAATAATCATGGCTCTCTAGCGGACTATTGACTGTATTCACACTGAAAGCTAAAACCTGGTTTTAGCATTAAAACCGCAAACAGCTGACTTTGCGTTCACACTGCAAATTATGGTATTAACATACAGGCTGTATAATAAATTTGTTCAAAATTAATTAAATCGCTCACAAAGCGAAAACATTTTTGGAAATTAAGTTGTTTTATAAAAAAAAAAATTCGGATTCTGTAGGTTCTTTTTATTAACATAAAGACTAGCAGCTGTCTCCCATATATAGAACTTGGCAGCACTCAGCTTAGCACAGCCAAAAACAAGGTTGCATTTCATAAAACCTTCTTAAAACTAATTCGAAAGTGGTTTTAAGTTGGTTTTAACAAAATCATTTTGTATGGTAAAAGCAGGTTTTAACGTTAAAACCAGAACTAATTAAAACCATGTCAGTGTGGAAACACTATAACGTTCCGACCACTTTTTTTCTTTTAAAAAAGTAAGGACCAATGATTCCATCAGCCCACAGCACACCAAACAGTCAGTTTTTCTGGACGTAACGGTGTCTCAACATAAACTTGAGGATTATCATCACAGCAAATACGGAAGATTTGTTTATTGACTTATCCATTCATTTGGTTATTTGACTTATCCAAAAGTTAGATTGATCGCTAAACAACAATGGTTTATGAAAATCGGTATCTATGGCAATCTTGTTTTGGGCCCATATACCGAATCTATGCCTTACTAGGAACTCGTCTACCTTCAATTATAAATCACTTGACAGCTGACAAAATGGCCGCCAGTTAAAAAAGTGTTGTCAACTTTTTAGAAACACCCTTTTTATATATACGTACATATATATAATTTTGCGTGGAAAATTACTATTTTTTTTTAATTAAAGAAGCACAACTTGGAAAACAGCATTTATTATGCCCGTGGGAGAACAAATAAAATTATGGGAATATGTTAAAGGCCTAAAGCCTAGTACTCAGTTTGAATTTGTGGAAAATGTTGCGCAACATCATCTTTTTTTTTTCTTGGACCAGCACTCAGGGGATGACCCCTATATATGCAATGCATTGCGCCGGAACTGAAAACGAGGGGATAGTATTGATGGGACAGATTAGGAGAGATGATAGACAGTTGTTTTTTGTAGCTATTTCATCCTTTTACTTCGCCGGCTAATTTTTGTTACAGGGCCGACGAAGATGGGTGCTGCTTTCCTGCTTCTAGTACATGATAGTGTCAGTCGCTGCCAATTATGTTCAGTGATCAGTGACTATGCATTCATCATTGAAACAGGCTGGCAATAACTAACACAACCACGCACTAATGCTGATCAGAAGAATTCAACACAATATTTCATGACTCAGCGCGGGCTCGAACTCAGGAACCTACGCTTCATAGTCTCGTGTTATACTACTTCAGCCAACAGCACCCACAGACAGTTATTTCAGTTTCAGTTTTTTAAGTCCTTTTTAATTGAAATTAAGTTTTCCATTTTCAATGAGAAAATTTTTAGTGTCAAAAAATTATCGTAAGAAATAAATAGCATTCATATTATTTCACATTTTTTTCATAATTAAAACAGAGTACTAGTTTAGCAAAATTTTTCCATAAATATTTCGATTGAATATTTTTTGTATGGGTTCTGTCAGAATTTCACATGAAATTTTAAACAGAGTACTAGGCTTAAGTCATAAAAAAATATTTCACTCTTGTAAATTTTCTATAAAAAATTTGTCAAATAAATAGGATATAAGCATAAAATATTTTTATGAACTAGGTCTTAAAAATATATATAAATTTTTAGCAACGGCTTTTAACGCACATCTTTCTGTAGCAACTGCTTCCTCCTGGTTATAATTTATGTATTTATGAGTTCTGGGCCCGGGGTTTCCCTCCAAAGAACTCACAGTTCTTCCAAGAGTCATATAAAACTTTTACAACTTATTTATTTAAAATGCTACATCTATTTTTTATTAACATTTCAATAATTTGGTTGACATTCGGCCGTAAAAATTCCGGATTTGATTTTTTGGGCCTTATAATATTTTTTGTTGGTATGAGTTGCATTTCATATCCATGGCATTCCTTTAACTTGCTAAGCAACTTCAGAGTTTGAGTTAATATGATGCATAATTAATAACCTAATGCAACCCAACTTGTCTGTGGTAAGTTTGCTCAAGAAATGCATCTCGAATAAACTGCCTGAGTCCAACACACGAAAGAAACAAACACAGTGGAGCCGACATGAAAGGTAAACATTGTAAAGAAACTTGGGTTGGTAACATCAGACTCGGCCACATTTAACTCTATAAGCAAGAAACGAAAACACGAAACTGGCTGGAAAATGAAACGAATTTGTCAATTGTTTATGTTCGCTTCAAACCTCCAGCGGTTTGAAGTTGCTGGGGGAGCCGCTTGTGTGCGAGTATGAGATACAAATTCTTGCAGATTTTTTTTTTCGTTTTTGTGAATTTATATTTCGTTTAGTACGTATGATGATGGCTGGCTGGTTTCTTTCTGCCTGTATTTTATATGCTTTTTATGGATTGAGTTGAATGGTTTTATGAAATATCCATTGACTTCAGTTGAACTTCAGCGCTTTTTGTCGATCGAACCGCGGAAGTGCTAAAAGTTTTTAAATCAGAAAATTTTGCAACGCGTTCATTTTACGGTCTGAAACAATTTCTATTTTGTTGATGTAAAAAGTTTACGTAAAATATTTGCCAGGTTTTAAAAGAAAATCTAACGAAAAATAAATATCTATTATTATTTTCTGTTTTGTGTTTAAAACAAAAGTGCCTCTCTCTCTCATTGCCCTTTTAAAAAAAAGAACACATTTTAAAGCAAAACTATAAAAATATTTGCTTGAAATTTGTTAAGATTTTTTGCAATCAGCAACAAACACATTGAGCCTTAACGAAATACAAAAACCCGCTTAACTTGTAACAACAACTCTCAAGATTTAACTAATTGTTGGCGTTTATTTACAAGTAGAAAAGAATATATATTTACACAATTGCAACAAAATAAAACTGAAAATCTGAGGAATTTGATATATAAAATTCTTGTTGTTGTTTTATTGTTTGATTTGGCGCCAAAAATATTGTTAATGGAATTGTACTTTAAATAAGCAACAAGATTTATAAACGATAATAAAAAATTTTAAAAATTCAATTTTATTAAAATTATTGAGTGAAAGAAAAAAATCGTTTTTTCTAAAGAAATTCTATGCTTGTGTTAAATTTTCTATTACCAAGAACAAGCAAAATAATCACTGGAAAAGTTTTGTGTAATAATTTGCATTTAAACGAGTTATAAGCAGCAGTCCAAACAAACTTTTTGTTTAATTCAATCAAATTAGCATTTATTTTTGCTTCTCAAAGTGTTTACCAAGTTCGTGTGCGTGTTACCAAGCAATTGTTAGTGTATTAAAATGTCGCACGGGCTATATGTGAAGTAATTGAATAAGTGAATCTATAATAGATTTAAATAAGTTTCGAGTTGCTGTCATTGTTATTCTTATTGCAATTGTTGTTGTCGTTGTCGTTGTTGTAATTTAGTGATTGTTGTGTACGTAAAACGGATGTTTATGCATTTTGCTTTATAAACAAATAAATAAAAATCATACCCATAGTGCGACAAAGTGTGCATCATCTCATATTTTTTGCATTTGTTTTCGTATCTATTTTGCTGCTTGTGCAACTTTTATGTTGCATGTATTTACGTACGAGAGTGGTTTATATTCATGTATTTCCGGTAACATTTTATAGTTGGAAAAAGTAAAAAAGAAGAAGAAGAAGAAGAAAAAATAAAAATAAAATAAAACAAAACGGCTTCATATATCCACATATTTTTTTCCTACTCTGCGCTTCAACATTTCAGTTATTTATCCTTTTTACAATCCACCGGTAAGTGTTGTGCTTGAAATTATCCCACAATTTCGATTGCAATTCAAAGAATTCTTAGGGATTTAAGTTATTGAATTTAATATTGAAATTATTATGAATAGCTTTCTTTTTAAATAAGCATTAAAGCATTTTGTTAATTATTGAAATTTTTTTTATAACAAATTTTAAAATGCGTGGCATATTTTTTGTTTTTAAAACAAGTTTGGAATTATTTAAAGTTGACTGCGGTTTCAAATTGGGAAGTTGTAAAGAATTCTTGGTTTTAGCTATTAACAAAGTTTTTATTTTATTTATAGTCCCATTAATTTACTTAATATCGATTTTTTTTTTCAAGGCAAAATTATTTCTTTTATAGTTTCTCGACCTGTGAAAACAGCATGATATTATTTCTTTCTGCTTATACTAATTAAATAGTTGGCAGTTACCTTTGTTTGTGTTAATTTTTGCTATAAATTAAAATTAAAATAATTTTTATATAAAAATAAAATTTAAAGGCGTTTGAGGAACATGTAAACACAGATAAAAATACAAAGAAATTAATAAATTTTTGCTATTTTTAAGAGACTTGAAAAAAAATTCATATATATAAAATTTTTTTTTTATTAAAATTGTTTTAATGATAAAAATCAATTTTACGGGCTCAAAATAATAATGAAAAAGATTTTATTAAAATTATCAGGCATGTCCTAAATTCCGTTCGGAATTGATATGATTCCGTAGTTACGATTCCGATTGGAATGGTTTAAGCTTCTATAGATTCCGTTCGGTTTCATTAAGCCGCAGAAAAATGTGAAACCAATTTTTATGTATTAAGTATGGCAACGCAACAACGAATATAGCAAAAAAAAAAACAGCTGATCCTAAAAGTCTGGCATATTCAGGTATTTGTATCAAAATTAAAAGTTTGTGATTTTTGAAAATCAAAGTAAACAAATTTTTAGGAAGAAAAACTGGAATAAAAATGAAGTTGATATTTCTGCGGCAATTTTTTTAATTATTTTGTTCGCATAAACTTTTCGTAGTTTTACGTGCTGCCACTAGATTTTTTTTTAGAAAAACTTACTAGTATAAGAGTACGGCAACACTAAACAAACAAATTCCGTATTTTATTTTATCTTTGAAGAAGTGTTTAGAAAAATGTAAACTTTTTGTTAAATTTGAGTTAAAGAAAATTTATTTTAGAAAAATAAACAAAGAAACAACATAATTTACAAATAAAAAGGTATCATGAGTACTTTGTACACCATGAAAATGCTTAAAATATCAATTCTACAAAGAAAATTGAAAGTGGTTTCATTCCTAAAAAAAATTTTCGAAATACTTTTTCCATAGAAGCAAAATGCAGAATCAATTCCACTTCCGAACGGAATTTTTCTTTGTGACATGTCTAGATATCATTTTATTTAAATATTTTAAATAAATACATTTAACAAGTTAATGAAAAATCTAACTTTAAATTAAATAAATGATTTTGGGAAAACATCAAAATTGCTCGCTAATATTTTGCAAAAAAAAAACATATCCTTTATTTATTGTGGGTTAAGCATGTCTCTGCTTTCATTGCTGCTTACAACAAGATTTATTAGAAAAAAATAGTCAAATATTTCAATGATCGTATAGATCAGTTTACAAATAGCCGCGGCGTTTATATGCCAGAAATGACATATAAAATGTAACTGGCATGAAATTTATCTAATGGACTATAATAAACATAATTGCATTGTAACAATATTTTTGTTTCAACTGATGCTCTTAATAACTGCTGACAAACTAAATACACTAATGGGGCTGATAATGAAAGTGTAGCGGCTTTCGAAAACAGCTGTTCTGCTCTACGGTATTAAACTGATGTTGACTTTTTTGTGCCTTAGAATATTTATCATGTCTTTCTGCATTCAAAACAAATTTTCGTCAAATTATCGTACAAATCTTAATTGAATTTAATATATATTTTTTTTATTATTATAATTTTTTTATTTTTTTTAGTAGGCATTACGCTAGAATTAGAATAGACGAAATAGTATTGATAAGATAAATGAGCAGATAAATATTTTTATTACAACTAGTTTAGGTCTTATATTTCGCCAGTTAATTTCTGCATGACCAGCTACAGCACGACCGTCCTGAGAGAAGCGATCAAATCTTATGAGATCAAATCTTATAAGGCTCTTTAGACAGTAACAAGATATAGACAATCCTGGACAACATTTATTAATAAACCAAGCGAATAGAGCAAATTTTTTAAATATTAATTTTAAAAGTTGTCAGTTGATTCCACCAAGTGGACCAGCATAAAAAAAATAAATAAAAAATATACAGCAAAATCAGCTTGTGATGAGTTGGGCCTTATCATACAATGACTGACTGCATGGAAAATGAAAACAATTAACAAAAATATAAATAAAAATTCTAGGCAAATAAAGACGGTCATGTAATGCTCCAGAAAAGGTTCATCCATACAATAAGAACAACTTCCTAATAAAAATTTAAAACAAATTATATTATCTAATGGGCACACACTCACACACACACACACCCATCAGGATACACACAATATGCTCAGTTCAGTTTACCATACGAGATTAAGTTATTTATTTACTGCTGGATATATTTTCAATCAGTTAAAAGCAATTTTATCACTTAAAAGAATAAACAATAAAAACGAACACTCTGCACATTGCCTCTTCCCAATTGGCAAGTTTTAAATAAAATCATTACAATGTCTGCAGCAACATCAATAGCTGCAACTGCAACAGAAAGCATTCATGAATTAGAACAATTAGTACAATTGTCTAAACAAAGTCATTATATTGTTAACAAAGTTGTTATCAGCACCCTGAATAGCAACACCGAACAATAACCAACAAAACAAATAGAATGCAACATCACCATCATCATCATCATTATCAACTTCATAAGTAACTTCATAAACTGCAGCAACAACAACTAAACAAAATCCAGATGGGCAAAAACAAATAAAAGAAAGAAATTTCGAAAAAAAATAAATTGAAAAAATTATTTTAAAGAAACTGCATGCATGTGATAGAAAAACAGTCCTGCAACATATCAGCTCTAATGTTGCTGGCTGGCTGGTTGGTTGCATGAACAGATACAACTGGAAACTGAATGAAATCCTAACATTTATCTATTTATTTGCTTTCAAACTGAAGCGAAAGAAATAGCAAAGTTTAGGCAACAAAAAATAATGCATAGAAAAAAAATAGAGAGAGAGAAAGGCAATAGAATTTAATCCTTTTATAAAAGGAAAAAAAATATCGTATAGGATTTTGCAAAAATAATGTTGTATAAATGATAGAACGCTTTAACAGATACAAGTTTTATCATCCCAGTACGAAAGAACAACAACAGTGATGGCACTCAAGGAACAATTTGCGGTTCTTATTATTTTACTGCCGGCAACTGTGAGGATATTTTTGTTGTTCTTGTGTACAACCAAAAATTGTATAGGAAAGAATTTGTTCGAATCAACCAAATGATCAGATTCGGAATTGAATAGAAAATTAAAATTTTTTACTTTTAGATTTTTTAGATTTACTATACCCTCCCTAAAAGGAAGTGGAGGGTATATTCACTTGGTTATTTCGTATGTGACGCAGGGAAATGTCCCTCTAAGACCCCATAAAGTACGAGTATATATATTCTTGAGGATCTAGTTATGTACGTCTGTCCGTCCGTCTGTGGATATCACGATTTTGTCCAAACCAAAAGAACCAGACTTTTGAAATTTGGTGTAAATATATGTTGAATGATAGCATAACTTCGGAAATGCGCTGAATCGAGCCAGAGGGAAAAAAGTTTCCCTAAGAACAACAAACCAACCTCTAAAATAAGTACATAATTTTTAAAGTTTTTTTTTTTTGTTAAGCAAATGATATATTTTTATGTCCAAGAAGGTCCAACGCGTTAAACTTGGAAAAAAATTAATTTTTGGGCCCCGCCCCTTATAATGGGCGTTATTATATGCAAAAATAGTGAAAATATTTGTATTTCTTAAAAATTATATTTTAAAGTCTTTACGATGAAGGTAAGATGCTCTCTGATTTTACCCTGTCCTATCCTTCCACCCAACCTTTTGACCCCTAAATCAAAAAAAAAAAATTTTTTCATAATAATTTTTAAAGTTTTTTTTTTGTTAAGCAAATGATATATTTTTATGTCCAAGGAGGTCCAACGCGTTAAACTTGCAAAAAAAAAATTTTTGGACCCCGCCCCTTACAATGGGCGTTATTATATGCAGAAATAGTGAAAATATTTGTATTCCTTAAAAATTATATTTTAAAAACTTTACGATGAAGGTAAGATGCTCTCTAATTTTAGCCTGCCCTACCCTTCCACCCAACCTTTTGACCCCTAAATGGCCCTATCAAAAAAATTTTTTTTTTTCGGCGCTTAATTATACCAAAAATTCACTTTTTAAATTTTTACATCGAAGGTGAGATATCTCACCCTTTGCCCTTCCCAGAGCTACCCTGTCAAAATAAAGTTTCAAAATTGGGCACAGAAATGTCTTAAAGGAACTCTGACCGGCAGGTTAAACACTCTTAATTTATTTACTAAATATTTGGAGGGTATTTAAGATATGGACCGGGTCCAAGATAAAGTTCTTTTTTGTTTCATTTTGAAATCTATTAAAGTTTATAGGCTGAAACTCTTAATATTGAATCCAGAAGGAAATGGTCAATGTTCCAAGGAACTAGAGGAAATCAATATAATTTTAGATATACACAGCAGAATAGAATAGCGTCATTTTCGTAAGCCACTACACTTTCATCATCTGTACTCTTAATGAAGTAGTTACAGAGTGCCCGAGCAAGAAGAAAATTAAATTTTATCCTTCAGGCCACAGATATTTGCATTTTAAAATATAAAACACTTTCTTATTTGAATTATTATTTTAGTACAATTTACTTTTTAATTGTTCATCTCTAATGCAATAAAAGCAACAACAACTTTGACTAAAATTTTCCTCACTGTATGGTTGTACAGCAGCAAATTGTTAGAAAAAAAATAAACGAACACATCTCGCAACTCATATATACGAGCCTATTCGAGTACTTAAGACTAACTCATGTCTACCACTTTAGTCTTGCACTTTGTATTTCATTTTTATTATTTCTATATATATTTTTTTGTCTTGCATTTTCTATTATAAATGTTGGTATTTATTTGTGCGATACGATATACGTGAATAAGGCTGGTGTGGAACAGCACAGATAAAAGGTTGTGTTCAATAATACAAGGATAGCCGAAGTAGTCCTAGGCAACAAACGAAATTTACACTTAGATTAAAGCATAAACGGAACTTAAGTAAGAAAATAAATAAAAAAAAAATTCTAATAAAATTGCAGGCAAGCATATTGACATATAAAAGAGCCTAAATTTTAAATAGAGAAATTGTTGTAAATGCTTCTAGGCACGTGTGAGAATAATATATGTTTGTATTTAAATACGCCACATCTTATTTTGTGGTACACTTTTGGGTATTTTATGGTACCTTTTTTCTAGAAAGATATACGCAGTTTGTAAGGCAATTTTATGTAGATATGCATCATATAAATATTTTTTCTAAGTTCCTCGCATAAAAGTAAAGGGTGTTTTTATAAGAGCTTGCTAAATTTAAAATTTAAATAAAACACATGCCAAATTATGAAATGGGCACAAAAAATTTTATATTTGGTAGATAATTTCTTGTCATTTAACATTTAAATATAATTTCGGGCATATGGCCACCGCGACTATTTTGCACAAAGGTCATTCTGGAGGTCCAATTTTGGACCACCTTTTCAAGCATTTGAGGGCGTATTTCAGCAATGACACGTTGAATACTGGTTTCCAAAGCGTCAATCGTTGCTGGTTTATCCACGTAAACCAATGATTTCAGGTATCCCCACAAAAAATAATCGAGTGGCGTCAAATCACTCGAACGCGGAGGCCAATTCACCGGTCCATTTCTCGAAATAATGTTGTCGTTGTAATGTTCTTTCAATAAGTCCATTGTTTCGTCCGCAGTATGACAAGTGGCACCAAGACAAGTGAAACCACATTTCGTATACATCCATATCTTGAAGTTTTGCCACCAAAAATTCATTGATCATGATTCTGAATCGATTTCCATTGACGGTAATGCGTCGTCCTTCCTCATTTTTAAAGAAATAAGGACCGATGATTCCAACCAGCCCATAGACCGCACCAAACAGTACATTTATCGGGATGCATTGGTAATTCTTGAACGGCGTGTGGATTATCTTCGCTCCAAATACGGCAGTTTTGCTTGTCGACATATCCATTCAACCAAAAATGCGCCTCATCACTGAAGAGAATTTTGCGGTAAAAAAGCGGATAAACATTTTTAATTGAACACTGTTTTTGAAAATAAATTTCCACGATTTGCAAGCGTTGTTCTGGAGTTAGTCTGTTCATGGTGATTTGCCAAACAATACTGAGTAGAGACGTCACTTTAAACTGTCAAAACAGCTGTCAGACAACATTAGTAACAAAGCAACAAAAAAATCGTGTTTTTTTAGAGTGTCACAACACCAGAGCAACCAATTGTTGCAAATTGTTGCAATTTTTAATCAAAATAATTGTTCTATTCGTCAAACTCATTGTGCACTTCTTCCATTTTATGGCGTACATAGATCGTCCATCAGAGCGTCTAATTCGAGGAACAATAGATCGTTTTCGGACCACATTTACTGTTACTGATAATATGCATCCCATGAGACGTCAAGCATTGCGCACTGAAGAAGCTGCAGCCGCTGTTCAAGAAAGCATTGAAGTTGATCCTAATCAATCAATCAATTCGTTGCCGTTCTCAGCAACTGGGGTTGTGTCCTTCCACTTTATGGACGATTTTTTAGTTGTTGAAAATTGGTGTTCCAGATTGCGCCTTCTACGCGGCAGCCCTGGCGGCCACATGACAAAAATCATATTTAAACATTAATTTTATAAAATGTTCTTTCCAATTAAGTTCATTTCATTGATATTGAAAATATATTTCCTTGCTTTATTCCCCCTTATTCTGTAACTATTTGTCAACGTCACGTCAAAACAAAAACATCTGTATATCCTTTTCCTTCGGCTTTTAACTACTTTTTATCAGCCTTTTATTAATTTTTAGTCCTTCAGAATAGTCAGAGGCTGGAATCACTTATCGTCCACAAGCCGAATGTAACTGCCCTATTTTTGATATTGTCTTCTTTCTGTTTTTTTTTTAAGAGTAGGACCAGCACTCAGTGGAGTACATTGCAATGCATTGCGCCGGAACTTAAAACGAGGGGATACGTATTGAGGAGACAGATTTGGAAAGATGAGAAGATAGACAGTTTTTTTGTAGCTATTTCAACCTTTTACTTCGCCGGCTAATTTTTGCTAGAGGGCCGAGGAAGGAGGGTGCTGTTACTCTGCTTTTAGTTCACGATAGTGTCAGTCGCTGCCAATTATGTTCAGTGATCAGTACTATGCCTTCATCACTGAAAACAGGCTGGCAACAACTAACACAACCACGCACTAATGCTGATCAGAAGAATTCAACACAATATTTCATGACTCAGCGCGGGCTCGAACTCACGACCCTCCGCTTCATAGTCTCGTGTTCTACTACTTCAGCCAATAGCACCACCGGACGTTACGTTAACAAATAGTTACAGAATATGGGGGATTTTGAATTAAACGTCTATCTTCATCTATCCTCTCGCAATGCACTGCATATGTAGATGACATCCCCTGAGTGCTGGTCCGAATTAAAGAAAAAACTAGCCTTGAAAAGTTCTTAAAATAATATTGTGGCTTTATGTCCACTATATTTGAGCCAACCCCTTTTACCCTAAACATTAGTTCGTGTTCAAATGCAAACTCAAGAGAAGATCTTAATTAAAATCTTTTCATTTTCTCTTCTTCTATTACTTCATCATCTTCCTTTATGAACACATTGCTGCTGAATTTTATATAAACTTTGGTTTAAAATATCTATATGTATGTATAGGTATGGGTATGTATGTGGCTGTGTGTTCAGTTGTGCACTGCTTTTTCTGTTTGAGGTTATTTTCTTTACTCCTTTATAAAAAGTAAGTTTAAACAAAACGCAAGCCAAACATACTTGTATGAAATACATGGAGCTACATTACTTTGGCCTTTGGAAAATGCTAAGCAAATACAAAATAAATTTAAAGAAAATATTTAAAAATTTTAAATAAATAAAGAGTTTGCCCCAATTTGGGGGCACAAAATTTTGAAATATTTTGATAGAAATATACATTTTAAGGCGTTTAATGTATAAAAACTGAATTGAAAGCAGAGAAACACTTAAATTTTAGAAACTCTTGCCAAAATCATTTTCTTGCTTGGAAAAATTTTTAAACGATCTTCATTGTGATTATAAAAAATCGAAGTATGCAGCCAGGATTTTAATTACTCCAGATAGCTGCTGTACTTAAAATGAAGTGTGCTGTTGATAATGACAGACCTAATCGATATTCGTATCGTCATATAATTTATATACCAGGCTGATTCTCAGTACGTCTGATAAAGTATTGCAGCAACCACTCCCTCCAGCTACAAGAGTTGTATGAATTCGCCATTAGATAAAGCTAAACAAAGCAAGCAGAATTTTTCTATTTCTATATTCACAATTACTGAATGTATTTACTTTTATTCCAGTCTGTGAAATGTCATTAAAGAATATAAAAATAAACTAAAACTCTGACACCCTCAACACTATCCACTAGAGAACGAATACGAATTTCTTAATTAAATGATTTGTAAACACATTCATGCAAATAATGGTGCTTGGCAATCTTATTTTATTAATTACAAAGTCTTTTAGCTCTTTAACTGTCAACGACCATCATGTTGGTGTGAGCACTTACTGATTCAATACTTATACATACGAGTATAAGGACGACAAGCATGACTCATAACAAACAGTCAATATACTAGAAAATTTTCATTTAGCACAGAGAATAGTTCCAATTAAGAGTTAACAAGAATTTGGTGGTCATCAATTTGCCAACCAATCATCCAGGACGAACTCCAAATAGCATAAAGTATTTTACATCTTAATATGCCACTGCCGATGACATGTTTATTTAACTGAAGTCATACTTAAAAGGTTTTTCCCTTGATTTTATTTACAATCATTCACATTCACATTCACCACCAGCATCAACGTCATCATCATCATCAGCAGCTAGCATCGCTTTCGAACCATCATCAGCTCAACTCCTACAATTAGTTATTATTTGTTTGCAAAATATTGTATCTGTATGTGCCTGTCGGTCGGTCGTTTGGTCGAGCACAAACGTATTTGTAGCCATGAAATGACAAAATCCAGAGAAAGACAGGAAAAAACCTAAAATCTATTAACGATTCTTAGAATTTTAAATAAACATGAATGACACTATTTTCAAATGAAATTTACAAATAGATGTGTTTGATGTGTTAGAAGAATGAAGACTTTATTTGAGTCAACAGCAACAACAACAACAACAACAACAATAGCAATGGCAGCATCAACTACAAACAGTCGAGCAACGATGCAAGTTCATCATTAAAGAATGAAATAAAATATTGCCGTCATCATTGCAACCATTCAAGGCAACAATAAGTCAAGCAAAAAATCTACCGAAATAAAAAACAATCGAAAATTTAATTAAGGATATTCACCCATATCCCAAATTAGAGATAAATATATTTTATATTTATTAACTACAAAAATGTTCCAAAGATATCGAAAATCTTCTAGAGAACTATAATGGCCCTGAAAATAATACAAAACTTGCAAATAGTCAGTTACTAAGAAGATTCGGGGTTTACTGCTAAAATTCGGAGTTTACTCCGAAATACCGTAAAGTACACAAAAAATTTCCAAATACATCAGTAACATAAAATTTCGTCAAATAAGTCGAAATTTTTCATAACATCGCAGTCATTCAGAAAATATTTAAAAGTCTCCGAAGAACTGATTCCTGATACATAAGATTGATGTGGCAGCATAAAAACTTGTAAAATCGCCAGCGAAGGAAAAAATAAAATGAATATAATATCGCCCTCTCTCTCTCTCTCTTGTCATTTATTTACCCTCCTTTTCGTAGGTCCGATAATAATACTTAAGTCTATCGAAAACGTCGAAATTATATTTAACTAATCGAAAATACGTTTTTACTGTAAAAAGTACACTAAATCTCTAATAATTCATTAGATACGCTGAAAATTGCGGTCCTTAGCTAAAAGCGCGTTGAATGGCAAATGCAAAAAAGGTTGATGAAATCGCTAAAGTAAAAAAAATTGTATTCTGGTAATTTGTCCTTAATTAGATTTTTTTTATGCCGGCTACATTATATACTAATAAACTGAATATGTTAAAAAAAAACTAATTATCTTCCCCTCTTTCTTCATCTCTCTTCTCAATGCTATCTCCTCCATTGTATTTCCGGCGCAATGCCCTGTCTATATATAGAGGTTATTCCCTGCGTGCTGGTCCAACTAAAAAAAGTATATATTGAAAAGCATAAATATATTATAATCAACTGCAAATAGTAGGTTACTCCGAAAAAAATTTAACTTCTCCGAAATTTCGGAATGCAAAAAGAGAAACATAAACTTTCCTAATGCACTACAAACATAAGATTTCACTACGGAAAATGATATTTGCCAGTCATAGAAGTTACTCCGAAAATTTACAAATTCTCCGAAAAATCAATATTTATTATACTATATATGAAATATAGAAAAAAGCAATTTAAATCGGTGTTAGCTTAGGTCAAAAGAGGCTGTCAGTGAACCAGCGAGAACATTTGAGGTCATAAGGGCTAATTGTGATGCGCACCATATTTTGCATATTCCAAAAATAAATTATATTTTTAAATATAAACAAAACATGTCAGTCTTAAGTCTGCAAGAAATTCCAAAATTTTATAAAAATTAAACCAAAATTAAAAAAAAAAATTAAAGGGTATTTATTACTCCGAAAAAATTTCTTTAAGTAAACCAGAAATTTCTTTGCTGTGTGCTCCCTTGACCTCTAAGTCAAGACTTAGTTAAATATATGAACTCGCTTGAGTGAAACATTTGGTTTTAGTATTTTTCTTAATCTGGTAATTGTTCTTGATTCATTCCGCAGAGGATTAATTACTTATTGATTCTTCACGTTAAGGGTTTCAGAATTACCAGGTTGGTAGCACTGGCAAGCAATTTTGAGACCCAATGTATTTTTCCAAAATCTCTTTTGCACTATTGCATAGTTATCACTTAACAACCAAGATTGTGATCAGGATTTTTCTTCATTAATTTTGGAAATTTAAACATTTTGATTGCATTAATTTTTGCCACCAGAAACTTTGCCCATCTTTTGATTGTCATGTCACATGGTTTTCCGTTTCCCTAAGAACTATTTTTCCAACTGAAGTGATTGGCCATAATATTTTCTTTTCTCTTTAGCTCACGACAACATTAGCTGCATTAAATAAAACAAAATGAATTTTTTTTAACTCAAAAAGAATTTTGCCTTTTTTTTATTTAAATACATAAAAGAAAAACAAACAATTGTCTGTCCCTCAATATTTGCTGAAATAATGCAACATAACAAAATGTCCGTATGGCAAGAGACACAATATGAGTGTGAAAATTTTGTATGTGGCAAGTACTCTGTGTTCATTTGTATGTTGCCGTCGTTGTTGTATACTGTGTGGCATGCACAGCTGTCAAAAGTTATTTTTACAGTTAAATGTAAACATTTAGAATTAACATTAATTTTTGTTTTCATTCCTCTATAAGTGAGAACGTATTGTGTGCTGATTTTAGCAACTTTGCAATTTCTACTATTTTTTAAATATTTTTTTTTGTAAATCTATAATTATTAACACATACAAATACGATAGCTTTCCAATGAAATAAAAATGTTTATTTTACTTTTTTTGATTATCTTGAAAATGTCTTGTTTTTTTGTTTTATGTAGAGAACTCCGGCTTGCAAATATTATAATTAAGAAAATATATTTAAATAAATATTTTTGCTAACCGATTTGTTAGTCTTGAAAATGCTGCAAGTTTTGCAAGAGTTGCAAACACAGAATTAAAGAATGGAATGAAGCAAAGAGCTTTTAGTAAAACGTTTCGCTGAATATAAAATTTTTAGAAAGTTGCCGTTTTAATTTTTATCAAAACGGATGTGCATTTAACACAGAAGCCAAAGCTTCACTAATAATTTATTACCTTTGACCTTGCTTATGCATGCACAAGGCTTGCAACGACAAGATAAAAATGTGTAAACATTTCAGCGTCTTACCTCGAACACCTCAACCAAAGAGCTTCAGTTTTTTCTCTAGTCTCCTTTCCGACTACGCATGAATTTGGCAACGTGTCTACGAGGTTTCTAGGCACTTACGCTTATACCAACTTACGAGGTCTGTTCAAAAAATATATTCATATTGAAATTTCGCGGGCTACATAAAAGTTAAAATTGTTTTGTGTGTTAGAATTTTCTGCTACCCAAAAAAAAATTATAAAAGAATTTTCTTCAGAATTTGTGTAAAAATTGAAATGAAGTGCCCAAAAGCAATGAAATGAACTATGATTGTACTTTGGGCCAGAAAAATAGTTAGAAGTGGTACAAGTTTGAAGTGAAAGAAGGTTGAGAAGATGTGAATGACGAGTTTTGTCCTGGACGCTACAGAATCTCAACAGCCGCTGATAATTTAAAAAAAAGTGCAAAAAATTTTATATAGACTAACCCATTCACTATTAGGGAAGTTGCTGAGGCTCTCTCCTGCCCGTTTGGATCATTTCCATGCAATTTTTTAGATAATTTTAAACACGAAATATCTGAGAAGTTCCTTCCAAAATTGAATTTGAAGAAAAAAAATTGCCACTGCATGAGGGTCGTTCAGGAATTTTTGAGTAGCATTGACAGAAATCCAGATTTACTTAAAAGAATGACGAGTCACGTGTATTGAGTTCTGACATCGAGCCACAGTCCAATCGTGAAAATGGAAAAGTCTTGGAGATCCGAGACCTAAAAAACGCCAACTTCGATTAAATGTCATGGTTTTGCTCACTGTTGCCTCCGAATGCCGCCGCTTAGTGCATCAGGAGTTCTTGCCACGTGGCCGCACAGTTAATAAGAAGCATTATTTTGAAGAAAATGTCCTGAGTTATGGAAGAACAATTAATGGCTTTTACATCGTGATAATGCGCTTGCACATTCGTCATTGCTTCTTCTTAATTTTTAGGCCAAAAACAACAATGTAATCTATACTTAGCCACGGTATTCACCAGATCTGGCCTCCTACGACTTTTTCATTTCCAATGATTGAGAACTCATGGATATACCAAAAAGTGCTTTTCAGATCTGTTGTGAAAATTTGAAAAAAAAAACATTGCGTCTACTATTTCATATCTGAAGGAGGCTACTTCGAAACTGATGAATGAATCAATATGTGCTAAGAAAACTGAAAATTAAATTTTTTTTAGTAGGGAAGTCCCCTACATATGTTTTTTTTATAAAAAAAGTTTACTTAAAAATTTTTAAAAAATATTGCTATATTAATTTTATTTATAGAAGATATCCAGAGGATATCGAAATATTGAATACTAAATCCTTCAATTACTGAAAGATCGGATAATTAACAAGTAAAAATGTTATATTCGACCGGGTCGAATTTTAAATACCCTCCAAATATTTAGTAAGTGAATTTAAAATGATTAACTTGTTGGGACAGAGTTCCTTTATATAATATCGTACATCAACGCCCACTAAAGGGGGCGGGTTTCAAAAATAGACAATATCATGTTTTCCACAGACTAACGTATGGGCATTGCTAGACCGTCTTAGACTTCATCACTGATCAAGAATATATTTGCTTTATAGGGTCCAATTCTCTTTGGAGGGGTCTCTCTAGCAAGGGCTGTGGGGGAAACATTTCACCTTTGGCATAAAACTCTAAAAATAAATGCTTGGGATAATTACATACAAAATTAAAAAAAAAAATTTTATTTTTTTTGGTCGGGTCATTTAGGGGTTGAAGGGCAGAGGAGTACCAGGTATCGTCTCAGCTTCGTCATTGAAGCTTACAAATTTTATTTTTAAGGAATGTAGTCTTAAGTAAAACAATTTGTTAAATTTTTATGCTATTTTTGCATATAATAACGCCCACTAAAGTGGGCGGGGTCCACAAATAATTTTTATTTTATTTTATGGCTCCAGTTTAAGGCGTTGGACCGTATTTGACATAAAATATATCATTTGCTTAACAAAATAACCAAAAAACTAAAAATTATGTTATTTTTTCTGGGTTGGTTTAGTTCTTCTTAGGGGAACTTTTTTCCCCCTTGCCTGATTTAGCCCATCTTCGAACTTAACCTGCTCTAGGGTTTAAAATATATTTATACCAAATTTCAAGAGTCTAGCTCTTTTCGTTTGGACTGAATCGTGATTTCCACAGACGGACGGACGGACGGACATGCTCAGTTCGTCTTAGATTTCATCACTGATCAAGAATATATATACTTTATGGGGTCTGAGATGGATATTTCGATGCGTTACAAACGGAATGACAAAGTGAATATACCCTCCAAATTCTTTTTTGGAGGGTATAAAAATCTAAAGGTCGAAGAATCGTTAATCAAATGATATGACCGATGAAGGATGGTGCCATTATAGTGGCAATCGCTACCAGTAATTGTTCAGTGACCAGTGCCACGCCTTCGTCAATGAAACAGGCCGAGAACAACTGACAAGAGCATGCATTAAAACTGATCATACAAAATCGACAACACATTCGTGACTGTCTGCTTAGTCTCGTATTAACTACTTCAGCCAACAGTTGGCTCCTATTTTTGAACAGATCTCGTATATTGCTTAAATAATTATTTGAGAAAAACGAAATCAACACCAATTTCCTGAATGTGTATGCCGCAAGATTATTATATTTGGTGCAGAAGTGCAACAAAAATAAATTTTATAAAAAAATTTGTTCTTTAAATGTATTTCTGTGACAAAAAAATATATATATTAACATTTTAAATATAATGGTAAAAAAATAACTGTAAAGTTATATAAACGTTTGCTGTTGTGGAAAATACCAACTTCATCACATTTACACTCGACGGTTTTTATTTTTTATTTTTTTTATATATTTCATAGGATTTAGTAACACTGTGCTTGACTGCTTTTGCTTCTGCTTCAATTTGAAATTCTTCTGTTTTGTTAACTTTCTGTGAATAGAAAAGTATGTGCTCGTATGCATGAACGTGTGGTTAAGTGACTTAGGGTGTGTGTGTGTGTGTGTGTGCGTGTGTGTGTGTGTGTGGATGTGTGTGCTTGAGAACTGTTCATGTCCTTGTCCTTGTGGCAATATTGTCTGGCTATCAAATGTTAGACATGCTGTTTCCGACATGTTAAGTTACATGAACTCTTTCATTCTTTACTTTTCGTTGAAACTTTTTTCTTGCGTTTTGTATTTATTTTAAAAGACAAGAATTTCTTTAGAATAAGCAAAACTTTTTTAATTTAATTTTTTTTTTATTTTCTAGTTTATTCAAATAGGGAGTTTTTTTTATTATTTTATTAAACCAGTAATTTAATAATATTTAGATTTGACTTGTTTTATTTTTATTAAATTTAATTAATATTTTTGTTTCTTCTGTTCCTTGTCTTGTTGATTTTGGACTGAAGGAATATTATTACATATTTCGTCTGTCGTGTTTTTTTTCTTTTTTTTTTTTGTTTTTTGCTTCTGAAAAAAGAAATTCGCTTTAATTTGATATTTCTAAGAAAAATGCATGTTTCGTTTTCTGTAAATTTTATTTTTGGCATGTCCAAAAACAAACAGTCGTTAAATTACGAGAATTATTTTTTATGAGGAGTGTTTACTTCCGTTTCAGTTGGTTTCGTTTTTTTTTCCACCAACTTTTTAAATGTAATTTTATTGTACTGAGTAAATTGTTTTACTGAAGAAGTTTCCAAAAGTACATAAAAGAAAAATGCAATGAAGCCTAAAGAAGCGAAACCATTTAAAATGTTTACCAAATTAATGTTCAGCAAAAAAATAAGCATTTATTGATGATATAATAAAATATACAAACAGAGGCGTAGGGACAAATGGGCGACAAATATTTGTTAATAAAAATTTGCAGCAAAATTTGGTAGAAGTTAAAGTTTCTATGGAATTTTTGTAGTTACTAAAATAATATTAAAATAACAGTAAAGAAATTATTGAATTTTAAACATTTTAATCAACAATATTTTGCTTAAAGTATAAAAGAGTCGATATTGCTTTAGGGAAGGCTTAAATATTTCTTAAAAAATATTTATCGGTACTTACCCTCTTGTCGAGTTGCATATCCTTGCGGTGCCAAAATCTGAAAAATGTGAAAAAAAACCCTTATTAATGTTATTTGCAGTATTAGCGACTTAATAAAAAAATATTTTAGCTTTATTTGATATATTGAATTTCCTTACAGAATTGTACTGCTTACGATTATGGGAAGTTTTCAAATTTCTATTGAAAATTTTATTAAATAAACTGCATTCATATAAAGAGTCAACGATGTGTAATAATTGTTATTATTATTTGTTTATTGCACGAGGAAAAACAATTTCATTAATAATTTTATTAACACCACAATTTGGTGTTAGAATTTGAAGCAACTGGTTAATGTAAACAATAACACAAAAATATATAAACAAAAATATGTAAATTTTTGAACAAAAAAATAAATAAAAATAAAGGGTCCGCCATCTAACGTTTTTTTTCAACTAGTGCTTATTTCGTGAATGGTAACACTGAGCTCATGTCTGATTTGACAGATAATTAGTTTTATCTTTCCGCTGACCGAATATGGTTGACCATTCAATGCGTTTTCGCTTCACTAAGTGGGCCTGCGATCGACTTACAGAAGATGCCGATTTTGCCAAAAAAAAAATAATCTTTTCAGATGAAGCTCATTTTGATCTTTTGTAAACAAGCAAAATTGTCACATTTGAGGCACAGAAAACGCGCACACATACATTGAAAAGCCGACGCACCCAAAACGAGTCACTGTTTGGTGCGGATTTTGGCCCAGAGGCATAATTGGGCCATTTTGTTTCAAAAATGAGCAAGCAGTGGCTGTTACAGTCAATGGTGATCATTATCGGGCCATGTTGAACGAATTTTTGTTCAGAAAAATTGAAGAGGAGGATATTGTCAGCATTTGGTTTCAAGAGGACGGCGCTACGTGCCACACAGCCGAAGCTACACTCGATGTTTTGTGCCCTGTTTTTGAAGATCGCATTATCAGCCGCAGAGCTGATGTCGTTTGGCCACCTCGGAGCTGTGATTTGACATCGTTGAACTTTTATTTATGGGGTGCCGTCAACGATAAGTGTTACGCCGACAAGCCAGAGACAATTGACGCTTTAAAGGGAAATATTCGCGAAGCCATTGGTGAAATACAGCTGCACGCAAACGATAATGTGCTCAAAAATTGGACCGATCGTGTAGACTACTGCATGGCCAGCCGAGGCAGCCATTTGAATGAAATTATTTTCCATTATTAACCGGAAGGATTGTACTTTCAAATAAAAAAAAGAAATTTGAGAAAATATTCAGTAGTTTTTTTATAGGATTTTCAAAAAAAATGTATTTGGCGGACCGTATATTTTAACGAAAGCAAAAAATTTATTAGAAGACTCCAAGCTTAAAGAATTATTACTAAAATGATACTCCAGGGACTAAAATAATATTGAAAGGCCAATAATAATGGGAAATCATGAAGTGTCATCAGATATACGATACATAAAAGGTCAATTAATATTTTAATTGAATCAATGAAGTGTCTTATTGAATCTAACAAAATTCATAGTATCTAACAAAACCAAATGAATTATTAAAAAAAAAATCAATGAGTGTTCGAACTCACGGGCGATGTGTTAACACCTTTTTGTTTATTTATTTTATATTAAACCCACAAAAAACAAAGAGAATGCAAAGCAACAGACAAATGTACATACATACATTGTTATGTTTGTACATAAGCTACATACGTTCCTGTCTTTCTGTCTCATTTTTATATATGTACGTATAACCACGTCACTATTCTCTTTGCTATGCATAAGACAAAACCGAAGAACAACATAAAACACTTTTTTAATATTACTCCAAATTAATACTCCGAATTAAAACACTTAAATCTCCGCTCGCCTATATCGGATCGCCTTAATTTTTGGCCTTAACTCTTCGTCGAAACCCGCACTAGCGTTTTAATCCAAAAATTAATAAAATCGGCTATGAATTTCGGGAGAAAATCGCGTGGGAAAATTATATGAAAATCGCCCAATAATCACTTTCAATACCGACTGCCAAGCAACGAACAAACAAACTCTTACATCTTACACCTTACACTTGCGTATGTAATGAAACTGATAGTTTACTGCCCTAGAGGCGAGCGTATAGATGTTAACACATCAAAAAATGAAGCATTTAAGCTGCACTACTCCAGAACATAATCAGAACAATAATAATTATGATTGTAGGGTATTTCAAGACAAACAATAGTAACAAAGTGAAACATTAAAGGATGTTCATACGTGACATTGTGTTGTAAAACAAGTTCATATGCATGCGTAGCACGGACTTGCAAATTTGTAAAAAAAACATATTTATCGGGTATCTGTTTTAGAGGTGGGCTAAGTTAAAAATAATTTTTCAGTAACCATAAAATTGTAAAAGTACTCTCCTTGCTGTAGAACTTAACTTAAAGCAAAAGCAACTGTCAAATTAGCTGTCATAAGAAACAGTGTTGCTAATTTAAAATTCGTGGCTTTAGAAAAACACCAATATGAAAGTATAGAGATGTAAACATACAGACATGAATACATCAGCAACATAACAATGGCAAACATATAAAACAAAGTTGCAATAAACCGAACAGCAGAGACAAAAAAATTTATGAAGCAAGTAAGAGTAGTTGGTGCAACAAAAAAAAAACAAAAAACGGAAAAAATAAAACTACAAGCAAACATGAGATATTATTAACTGCTTGGCCACCAGCCATTATACACTCCATTACATACAAATGCTACAGCATACACACACAAACACTTCGATACAAACATACACGTATTGAACTGATTTTGTTTGGTGTTCTTTCCATGGGCCTAAAGTGCACTACCAAGTACTCATTTCTCTTAAAACGATTCAATGAACATTAAAATACAGAAGAAAAACAAAATTGCAAATTACTAAGAGCAGAAACGAATTGAAGAAAAAAAATACAAACAAACAAACAAACCAAAACAACAAGGATACAAAATAATTACAGAAAATATAGGAAACATGACAAAAAAAAAAAGGAACTGGACACAAGAGGACAATGGCGAAGAAGAAAAAAATTGTGTGCATGGCAGAGGACCAGAGTGGATAAAATTGAAGGGTTTATGTGTGTCTGTAGCAGCATTTGCCAATACATTTGCAGTGCAAGAATAATCTTAAAGAGTCCTTTTGGCCAGAGGAGAAGAAAATATATTAATAACCCTTAAATTTATTATGACTTATAAAGTGATCTTGAGCAAAAACATGATTTTGCATTAAAACTAAAATGTGCAAATAAATTTTACATTAAATGAAGCAGTTGTAAAGCTGAACTTAATTGACTAAAGAGCAGAGTTGAATTTTTGTTAAAAATTTAATAAAGTCTAGTTAAAAACTATAATATAAAATAAGCTGAAATAAAATGAACAATAAGCAATATCAGGTGATTTTTTTTAGCTGCATGAGAGCTATCGATGTCGATAATTCTGATTTGAGAACTGAGAATCTATTGATATTTCTGCTCAGGTTTGGCAAGAATAAATCATGAGTGCTGGTATTTCCAGAAGGGGTCCTGTTTGTTGGCCCCCATCATGGGTCCTGGATTACCTTTTATGCAGCAGCCAACAAACTAGCAAGTCTCAAAGTAGTGGAACGAACCCAATATTTATACCGCCCGATTTATTGAAAACAGTAGTAAAATATTGGACTGACGGATTGCACCATGTAACTGGTAGCCGCGACGAAGATAAGACGGAAATCAATTTAAAAATAAATTCCATTTGACTTAGATATGATGGAACAAAAAATTCAGAAAAATGGGACATGAAGAAAAATAATCAAACGGTAACACGGGTATTATAACAATAACATGTTAACATCAGGTTGATACAGTTCTCGGATTCTTTTTCACAATAAAATTTGTGTAAATAGGAACTGTTATCACATTCAACTAAGCCACCTAATAAGTGGTGACAAACACAATACACATGAGCACTGATGATGAAAGGGTTGCGTCTTTCGAAAACAGCTGTTCTGCTCTGTTGTGTAAGTTGAATAATAAAAACTGATGTTGACTTTCCTTTGTGCCTTGGAATATTTATCATGTCTTTCTGAGATTTAAAAACAAATTTCGATCAATTAGCCTATGAATCTTAATTCAATTTAATAAATTCCATTTAATTGTCTACAATATTTTAATTTTTCATGCGTTAAAAAACCTCCTGGTAGACCGATATAAAACACATTAGATGAAAAAAATATTTTAGTATATGAAAACAGTTCTCTATTTGTGCATGACCTGTGTGACGAACGCTACATTCGTAATCGATTTCGAATTAATATATAAAAATTTTATTTATTTTTCAATTCATACACATTGTTTAGGAAGTTTTGAGTGTACTTTTGAATAAAATAAGATTTATTTAAAATTTTTTTTTCTAAATATTTCATCATAAAATTGTGCTACAAAAAGTCGAATAACTTTGAAAGCTTAAGCGAAATTTTTCTTGTATAATAAAGCACACAAAATCTACTTCTAAAACAAAGAAAATAATTCTAGACTAGATTATTTTAAGCCAGCAAATATTGCCGGTTGTTTTATCACAAGTCGAGAACCCCTTGTGATGTACGCTACGGTTTCTCTAATTCGTTAATTAAATCAGGTTTCTCTCTTCATATGACTGAGGGAGCATTTTTTAAAACAATAAATCTCCAATGCTTCGATTCAGTGAGTTCTTTGACCTGGGGCCGAAATGCCGCATTCGATATCGATCACAATTCAAATAAAAATTTCGATCGATATCGAATGACGTAATTTGCACCCTGATTAAAATCAAAAGAACCATAGCATCTATAATATCTTGCATGCACTTATGACATTCATTCTGCCTACAAACTTCATCATAACAAACTTTTAAAAAAAGAGTTGCTAGGCAAGCAACTCTGCTATAAAGCGTGATAGTGTATTGCAAAATGCAGCAAATTTTGTTTTAAATATGAAAATTGTAGATAATAAGAGTAGTTGACTTCACTGTTAATTTTGAACTTTACTGAAGAAGTGTGGGAGCTGCCTAAATATTCGTATACTAGCATTCTGTATTAATTTTTCTATTCTATACACTCAGAGCTATTCCCCATCAGTTGCCTGTATATTGTAAATATACTAGACCTGCTTTCTTTAAGTTTTACTATAGGAGATCCCCTTTAATGTGGAGAATTGAACTTTCTCATGTTTATTTATTTTTGTGTAGCAGAATAGCTGTTTTCAGTGGTCGGTGCAAATGGTCTTGCATAAGTGCAAATATTTTCACTCAACACATACACTAAAAGTTCTCTCAGTTACTCTCCCAATTTGCATTAGCACTCACGCATGACCATTTGCTTGGTAGCTTAACAAAATTTTGCAAGTGAACACTTTTTGCGAACGGGATTTTGTTTATAAAAAATATTTAATTATTTCTTGTATTTTATAAACAAATAAAAATATCGTATGTTTTGCTTGTGTTACTAATACATACACATTATTTGTGGAACACTTTTATATATCTTGAAGTTCACCGATATTGATGTAACATATGTGATTTGAGAGGTAATTTTATGTAGATGTGCAGAATAAAATAGTTTTTCATAAATTCTTTGCATAAAGGTATTAATGAGAGAAAAATATTTTTAATTGCCTATTTTAGAAATTAAAAGTTTAAGAAAATTTTATCGAAGTATTTATATAGTATGTGGTAAAAGTATTCGGGATAGCTTTTAAATACCTTGATACATATGTAAAAATGTGCTCTTTGAAGTGAAATATGCAATGAAATGCTGTGAAGAGTAAAACATAGAAAAATATGCCAAAAATATGCAATAATAAATTGATGGCCAAGCTCGTAGCAAATTCTAAAATATATAAATGATTGGACGAGTAAATTTGAACTCCATATTTTTATCTGTTCCACTAAGAAAAATTTACTACAATATATTTGGGCTGATCATTTATTTGGTAGTCTTTTTCAGTGTGACACGTAATAATTTTTAAGTATTTTATGACATTTATAAACTACCTAATATATATATATATATATATATATATATATATATATATATATATATATATATATATATATATGTATATAAGTACATAAGAACTTACACACATTAAATGTACGAATATTTTCAAAATTTCATTCTTCATTGATATCATTACGCCACTCGATGACTTTGACTTATAATTTGTAATATTTATTATTTAAAATATCTTGTCAATATGTTTTTATTTTATTGAAAAGTTTCTAAAAGCATTTTTGCATTTATGGTTGTCTTTCGCTTGTGGGCCAATGGCATGTCTCTTAGCTATAATAGCCATGGACATGGGACAATGTTATAAACAAGTTGCTGTTCTTGAATCATTTTCTTATATAATTTATTTTTTTGTTTTCCTCGGTACATAAAATAGCATAGAAATAGATAAACCAACTTTGACTAAGAATGTATTTATGATTTGCAACAAGTTTTACTTTTTCTTCGTCGTGCCATAAATATTTTCTATTTCTTATTATAGTTTCGATTTTTTCAGCATTTTCTGTACTTTTGACATTTGAAAAATAAGAAGAAAAAAAAAGAGCGCAGAAGAAAGAAAATATATTGCTGCAGACAGACTTGGAATAGATCTTATATTGGCACGCATAACATGACCAAGAGTTTCTAAGAAAATTTGTTGAAATGAAAACTATGGGGGAAAAAGCACAATAAAAAGACATAAAGTACGTATGCACATGCATATACACACATACATACAGGTGTGAGTGTGTGTGTGTATTAGATTGCATAAACTCGTCGCTGGTAATATAAACGTGTCTATAAGTATTACAATCAGAATAAATATAAAGCAGTTTTAGATTAAATATGTACAATAGAATTGCACTTTTATAAATACAGGGTGTAGTCAGAAATCTGTATCGGTATCGACATAATATAAATTGAATTTGTCTACTGCACTTGTGCTCATGCGTATAAATTCATACATTTGAATAATTTTAATCGTATAAAATAACTAACTTTTTCCCTACTGTCTCGTATGATTGTTTTTTTTTCGAATAATTTTTGTTACATAATTTTACTCAAAATTATTTTTGTGCATAGTATTACATTATTTTCGAGTAATTAGATTTGAAAAATTTTTACTGCATAAAATTGTAATTTTTCTCAGCATTTTTGGCTGATTTTATTTTAATAACTTTCTTACTTTATTCTATTAAAACAATATTCTTTGGATAATGTTATATTTATCGATTAAATTTATTTAAAATATCTTTGTAAAATAGTTGTACTTAAATTTAATTCGATTAATTTTGTTCGATTAATTTTATTCGATTAATTTTATTCGAATTATTTTTTCAAATATTCTTTTATATAACAATGACTTCCGTCACTCGAGTGGCCCCTACTTATTAAACCGCCACTTAAAAAAGAGTTGAGGTATTTTCCAAATAACATTTTTTAATATAATTTGATATGATCAATAAAGAGTTTTAAAAAAAAAAATATTAAACGATAAAATAAATTGTTTCAGATTTTAATGAAAATGCTACCGAAAGGCATGGCGAAATATTGAACTTATAAAATTATGTCCATATATCGAAATAATAGTCTCGTATATTTTTTCTACTTAAGGTCGATTTATTTTATATAAAACTATTATTTATTTTTTGTATAAAAAAAACGTCTAACTTAAAAATATTATTCTTAGAATAAGATGATTCTTGTGTCTAAATTTTTAACCTTTTTTCTTTTAATATTTAATCAATTTGTTTGAGTCTTGAGGTTATTTTATATTAATATGTGTTTATTATTCTTCGATATTTCGCTAACCATCGGTTAGTTTTGACAAAACTAAATAATTTCCTGAAGAAGCTAGCCGATGGTTAGCGAATCATCGAAAAATAATAAATATTAATATAAAATAACCTCAAGACTCAAACAAATTGATTAACTATTGTTAGAATAATTAATAGTTAAAAAACATATATATATATATATATATATATATATATATATATATATATATATGAGAAAATTATTCGAATAAAATTATTCTCAAAGAATATATTGGAATATAGTTAACGGAATATAGTTTCAAGAAAAAATATTCGCATATAATTAATCGAATAAAATTATTCGAATATAATTATTCTAGCAATGTCGTTCGAATATTATTATTCGAATAAACCTGAGCTAATAAAATTTTCCAAATATAATTGTTCAATCATTCGAAAAAAATTTTGAATATAATTAATAAAATTATTCGAATATAATTAATCCAATAAAGTTATTCGAATGTAATTATTCCAGCAATATCTTTCTAATATTATCATTCGAAAAAAACAAGAAAAAAATGTTATAAATTGTTTTTCTTTCAAATGTATTTAAACGAAAGAAAGAATTCATTAGGCAATGAGAAATAAGCCGTAAGAACGTTGCTGGCCTTTAGCATGACAAGTAAAAAGTAATAATTTTAGTTGAACAATAATTATATGTATTTAAAGTAATTGCTAATAAAATTTTACATATATAATTTTTCAATTATTCGAATCAAATTAATCGGAAAAAATATTCGAATATAATTAATCGAATATAATTAGTCAAGTAAAGTTATTCGAATATAATTATTCTAGTAAAATCGTTCGAAAAAAATACTTTAATTACATATAATTATTGTTCAACTAAAATTATTACTTTTTCCTTGTCATGCTAAAGGCCAGCGACGTTCTTACGGCTTATTTCTCATTGCCTAATGAATTCTTTCTTTCGTTTAAATACATTTGAAACAAAAACAATTTATAACATTTTTTTCTTGAATTTTTTTTTATCTTGGACCACCACTCAGGGGATGACCCCTATATATGCAATGCATTGCGGCGGAACTGAAAACGAGGAGATAATATTGAGGGGACAGATTAGGAAAGATGAGAAGATCGACAGTTTTTTGTAGTTATTTCAACCTTTTTACTTCGCCGGCTAAATATATTTATACGAAAGAAAGAACTCATTCGGCCATGAGAAATAGTCAGTTATTTTAATTTCTGTCTTTCGTGGCTTTGTTTTTAACACTCGATTAAAATTCTGAATGGGAATTCGACGCATAGTAATAAATTTACTTTAGCTTAGCAGTGCTTGCTTAGAGTTGGCTTGTGACGCAAGCAATTCTACTATGGCTTTATTAACACCATGTTTGCCTTATTAATTTTTTTTGTTTTATTTATACATTAAAATTTCCATAACAAATTTTATTTATAACCCTTTTAAAAACGGCAAATATTTTTTTTTAACAGCCAGTCAGTATTATTTATTTTCAACCAATTTTCGTTGTGCTCAGTCTGTTTAAAATTTATTTTCAATTCATTGCAAAAACTTGGCTTTTATTTAACTTTTATTTATTTATTTATTGAATAAAATGAAACAAGAAAAACAATTGCAAATATTTTAACAATCACATAAGGCAAACAAGAAATAGATCTTGTTTGCCAGCCCTATTTGGTATTAAATAACCGTCCAAAACAACTAAAACACAGAGGACACTTAGTGGCGATCAAGTTTAAGCCACTTGCGCGTAGTTTTGTACCTGCGCAGGAATCCCTACAAACGTCGCATAAAAACGCATAATATACGATTATTATGATGATAATAATGATCAGCACGATCATCAAGATAATCATGAAGACGATTATTTGTAAGTGTTCATGCGAGTGTTGCGTGGTGTGTGTGTGTATGTGTGTGTATGTGTGTTAGTGTTGTTCAGTGTAGAATGTTGTGCGAACCCACTTTTTGTTTTATCAATAATTATTGAAAAAATTAAATTTACTTTTACAATTCTGCTTTTTTCACAATTTTCTGTTCCAGTTTTCTGTGAATGTGTGTGTTTTTGTTTTTTAGTTCATATTTAGTTATTGCAGATAAATTAAAAACCTACAAGACTGTTTTTGTGGCATCATCTTTTCAATAGTTATAAAGTGATAAATAAATTAGTAATAATTTTTTTAAGTTGAACTTTTTGTTTTTCTTCTTTCCTAAATGTTTTTTAATGTCAACAACTTTTGTTGTCAATACACATCGACAGTTTATTTGTGTGTTCATCTGGTTTTTTTTTATTCGTTATTATTATTCTTTTTCTGTGTGGTTAACTGGCCTTTTAATGTTGCCTTTTAATGTACGATCGATTGAAAGTTGGCTTATTTTTGTTCTGATTTGTTGTCTGCTACTTAAGATGTAAGTAGAATTTTTCTATTTGCTGGTATCCAAAGCAAACCAGTCTCGAATTTTCAATTGCACCTGTGTGTTTTTTTTCCTTAAGGAAGTTAATTCTTTTTAACAGGAAATCTTTAAATTTATGGCTATCTAGGTAAGAATACTTTTTAATATTTGTTACAGTTTTTATTGAATGCTTTTAATAAAGTGAATATATAAAAATATATTGAAGTTATTTGCCAATGCAAGATAATTAATAAAACAATTAATTTATTGAAAATAAATTACACATCAGGGGGCAAACTACGGCATTCGATATGGATCTAAATTTCGATTTAAGTTGTATTGAAATTTCGATCGACTTCGAATACGTTAATTTGGCCCCAGATACTATTTGTGTGCGCTCACAATATTGGACAGGGGGAAATGAAATAAAATATAAATAAATTGTGAAAGGCTGTTTTCTATTAGAGCTCTTGGCTTAACACTATAAAATTGAAATATTCAAGAATATCAGCGATCCCTTTGATTCAAATATATACAGTCGAATCCGCTTTAGCGCAATTCGCTTTATTGAAAAAAATCATATTACTGAAATCCCCGCACTGATTTTAAACGCAGCTAGTCTTATTCACATCGCTTTAGCGAAACATGGCTTTACTGAAAAACATCGAATTACTGGTAGAGATACAAGTCCGCGCACTGATTTTAAACGGTGCTAGTCTTATTCACTTCGCTTTAGCGAAACATCGCGTTACTGAAAATATCGTATTACTGAAAACCAAAAGCAAGGCCACAACTACGTTTTGTTTATTTTTTCGCTTTAGTGAAAAAATATACAATGACAAATTTATTTATTAGAAATCGATTGCATATCTTAAGGCTGAAAAAATTGTGCATGTTTTGTCCGTTAAAAAATTAAATGGCAAAATGTATTTGTCCTTTTCGCTCTTACGTAGTCTATTGTATGTATGTATTTTTCTATTATATTGTCAATGCAAGTGGCTAGACATTTTCGAGGAACTCGTGAAAAGTTTCAACAACAAAATGTGCACATATGCATGTGTATGTTTTACCGATTTTAAGCAGTACGCTGAACTGTAACAAATTTCAGTAATCCGAACTACGTTTTAGAGAAAAAATCGGATAAGTGAAAAAATTGGGTTTTGGTTATTTCCAGCAAAGCGGAGTCGACTGTAAGTCAAATGATATCAGTTCTTATTTTCCAGCCTCCTAAATTTATTTAAAAAATTTTGCCAGATCTTTAAAATGTATTTCGGAAAAAATTTATTATTTATAAAATCTATCAGATTCCAATCATTAAAAATTCCTCATTGATTTTACTTCACTTAATATCCCTTTAATTTTTAATACTCTTACTAATTAAACGGCCCCACTAACATGTTCCCATGGCCGCTGGCAACTTGTTTTGGAATGCTGAAAATTCCTTAAGCGTTTGCCTTAAAAGGTTTTCTGGCTATTATTTGATGTCCGCAGTAGTTTCGTTTTGTTCCCACTTATTCGTTTCTTCATGTAATTTCTAGTTCAAGTTTCCACTTAATTGCAATATATTTTTCTTTTATTTTTTTAATTGATTTTAATTAGATGTCATCATTAATCCTTTAAAATGTCTTGTGACATGTAAATTTTCTATTGCTGCCATAAATAGCTGGCGATAATTATATTGAATTATTTACAAAATGCTACTTTAAATCCCTTCTTAGCGAGTGCTTGTAGTTGCATGAACATTTAATTTAAAATACCAAAAATAGAACAAGTATTTTAATTCTTTGAGTTTATTGCGAATACATGCATCTAAGACTGGCATATTAAAGTAGTCTTTTTGTAATTAATTAAGCGCAAGGAAGACAAGAAAACCTAAAGAGAATTATAATTCAAATTGTAGGGATTGTAGGAAAATTGTGCGTTGAAATGGGGTTAATAACAGGTTACATAATATCACTTACCTTGGAAAGGGTTAAAGGCTTAAGGAAATTATATACTGTGTTTCAAATAGATATTAACAGTGGGGCAGGACGTAGTAAAGCGCTAATAAGATGGTGCATTCATTTTGTGTACTGAACGTTTCCTTTCCTTGTATGGTGCTATTCGTTTTCTTGGATCTACTTTACGCTTGAGAAAACTTTTAAAGGATAAACAGTAACAGGAATCATATTTCATTTACTAGGGGAATACTGAAAATGAGTAACGTTCAATACATGGAAGTAAATTATTTACAAATTTTACTCTTTACTATTTTTCAAAATATTTCGTAGGCTAATATTTCTAAAAACGTTATGATATTAAATAAATACTATTTTGGCCCTATCTGTGTAAATCACATCGCATCAGTGACGATTTTAAAAAAATTAAAAAAATTGCAGAAAAGCAATTATGGCCCACCATATCAATTCAAACAAAAAGGAATTGTAAAATTAACACCAAAAATTATTTGTCAAGATCTCCAAATTGGTATTTTTTTAGTATTTTTCTAATTTTTCGTTATTACACGCGAATAATTTTTTTTGGAAAATATTTAAAATAAAAAAAGAAATCTTTCTGAATGCAGGCTTGCGATTTGAAAAAAATAGACCTTAAACTGGACTTTAGCAATAAAAATATTTCTTCAATACAAAAATGAAAAATAATAAAATATATTTATGATATATTAAAGTTTTATAAAACAGATTTCCATACAAAATTTAAAATTATAAACCCTTTATAACACAGAAATTTATTTTATGAATAAGGCAGTATATGTGATATTTTTTACAGTATTGTCCTTTAAATAAGTACAGTGTTGTTTGTATTTGTGTTTTTCATAATTTAAAAACAATTCACACGCTCTTTTTTCACCAAAGAAGGAAAGCGTTTGATTTATTTTTAATTTTAACTAAAAATTTACCTGAATAACGAACACTGTTTTATCAATTTCTTTTTAAGCATTTAAAGAAATTTATTTAAGAAATTGTTTTGGCTTAATTTGTTAAACGTGTGTTTTCTTTGTTGTTGTTTGAATATGTCTATCTATCTGCAAAAGTCTGCCTGGTACAGATTTAAGTTTTTTGTCGCTTCGGGGCCTTGTAACTCTGTCCCCCTATGAAAATACAAAATCGGCAACTCCACTTTTATTACTATCAAACTAACCGTCTGGATATTTCAGTATCAATAAAAAACTTTTCATAATGCCCCACTGTGCATTGTAGGTAAGATCAACTCCTTTGTCATATACTTTCCATATTTAAACACTTTATGCCTTAATATCGAACATTGTACTTTTAGCCCACTGTGCACGAAACATCTGTGGTGATATATGGAAACTGTTCATGAGTCGAAAAAAACGTGCCTAGATGGCAGCCAATGGCTCTGGAAAAAGCAAAGAGAAAAATGGAATATTTGGAATAGCAATCATCAGGCTTGGTTAAATAATTGATATTCGTAATCGTAGAAAGTGGAAAAAGTTGAACAAAGAACACTGACAAGCTGGCGTAGCGGCCTCGAAATCAGTACTGATCCGTTCTGCAAGTTTGATGATTTGAAATATTGTGTCTTATAAAAGGTTTATGAAAGAGATTTCCATACAAAATTCGTTTTATAAACCTTTTATAAAACAGTAATAATTTTTATGAATAAGGGAGTAATACTCTTAATAAAAATAACTCGAATTTAATAAATATTCATAAAAAAAAAATTATTTGCAGATTTGAACTTGAGTCCAATAAAGGAATTCTTATATTTTTACAAAAATTTTAATATAAAAAAATTTTTAATATAAAATCGTTTATTGTATAGTGTGTTGAAAATGTTTACTGTAGGGTACAAAATCCGTTAATGATTTATTTGTTCAAAAAAAAGAAAAAAGTGGTATAATAAGCCAAGTGCACAAAAAGAGTGCAACACAAGTCTTGTTGCAATTATGAACTCTATGCATTACTTGATAATTGTTTAACAACACTTGATTAACTTTTGCAATTAAAAAAAAAAAGAAAAAGAAAAACCTACACAGAACATAAACCAACTGCAAAAGTTGTATACAGCGATAAGCAGATACACAGATACGCAGTTAAAACTCTCGCAGAAACTTTATAATTATTATTAAGTTCTAAGGATAAATAAAAGAACGCGTTGCAACGTTGGCTGATGGTACAGAGTTCAAGAGCTGCAAACAAATATGACGACTACAAGAAGATGCAAGTGCTTTTGCGCTACAAAGCAAAAGGTTTGTCGGCATGAAAGTAACGCCGATTGGGCAGGGGGAAGGGAAAGTTATGGTAGAAACCAGCCAACGATGCCAAGCACAACCACAACTACTTTTAATACATGCAATTTGAAACCAACATTGTTGGCATATAGTTACGAGTAATGCTGACGCCGTACAGTGACGCAGGGTTGTGAATCACTACAAAAAGTTTTAAGGAAAATTTATATAAAAAATTAAAATATTAAATTTTTATCCTTTTATACGTTAAATAATATTCTAAAGTTTTTAATTTTTATATAAATTTCTCATATAAAAATTTTTCATAATATTAATTACATTTTTTGTTTGTTTAAGCCTTGCAAACTACTGTGCGCAGGGCCATGATTATGGTTTAGTTTACACGCAAGAGTTAATGTTACTATAAAGTGCAAGTTAAATTAGTATATTTACTAGTTGAAATATCAGGGTTGAGAATGTTATTTTCTTTGCGGCAAATTATTGCCCAGAACATGCAACATATCGACAATTTGAGGCATATTTTCTTTGCGGCAAATTATTGCCCAGAACATGCAACATATCGACAGCTTGAGGCATATTAATTGAATACGTCACAATAGGTAGAAGAAATAATAAAGGAAATTTTCAGCAAATTTCCTCGAAAAATAAAATGTGCCACTAAGGCAAATAATTTTTCATCATGAAAACTCCGTTCAAATGTGATTCACAACAACATGTCACCATTTTGCAAATTGCAACCCTGGCAGAGCAACACTTCATATGCGCATTGCATGAGTTGTTCTGTAATTCAAACTGCATCAAAATAAATAAATAAGGCGAGTAGGTATCTATCCAAGAGTGTGCTTTAATGTAAGGTCGGTCTAGGTCACATCATCATCGTCATCATGATCATCATCATCGTCAACGCGCGTATTGTTAACAATTTTTAAATACAATTCATATTTGAAATTAAAGCGCTTTATATAGTATGTGTGCCTGCGTTCGTGTGTGTGTGTGTGTGAGTGCCTTTCTGAAAAGAGGAGTAAGCGGCTGGATAATGAGTTTGTTGAACTGCATCCCAGTTGAGTGTTTAGTTCTAAAGCACTCAGCGGCAAAGGTGGAAAATGAAGATAATGAAGTAGTAGAAATAAGATTCACATGAATAAAAAAAAAAAATTTAAATCCACAAATGAAGCCAGTCAGCCAGGCTGGCAGGCGGTTTTTGTTTCACTAGATTGTTTGGTTTACTGAGTGGCTGTATGGCTGCAGTTGTTGTGTTGCGACTGCCAAGCAACGCGTGCAACAAAGGCTAACTGAGATTAGGGCAGAAATGATTAAGAAAATGCGTTACTGTGAGCACGTGTTAGTATTTACCCCGTTAAAAAAAAGAATAATATTATAATAGATGTAACGGATTCTTTTCATATTAAGAATATAAATCTTTTTTGTTCTTCTCTTTGAAACCGGAAATATTTTTCAAGTTGCTGATAATTGCAGAAATTTCTTTTTGCATTAGCAGTCAAGTACATGTGAAACTTTATGGCCGGCCAGCAATTCAGAAATGATTATTAAGTGAAACTTGAGGGCATATAAACTTCAATAATAAATAAAGAAATGCCATAAAAAAATTACTTAAAAAATATTTTTTTGCGTTATTATTTTTACAAATTTTGTTTAAAGAAGTTTCAAGGCCAATAAATAATTTTTTTAAACAGAACCATTTGATGAGGTATATTTTCTAGTGAATATTTTTTTAGCTATAATTTGTCTATAGCAAATTTTCGTTATTAATTATTTTTTTTTTTAATAAAATTTTTTTTTAGTCATGAATGTGTATTTTTTTCGAACTACCCTGCAGGAGGATAAGCGTTAACTGTCATTAAGCTACTGGTACGATTACTAGTATAGCAAACACTAGTTCAAATGGTTATTGAATATATACAGAAAAGTACTAGTACTTCAAGTAGTTCATTTGCACATTGATTTGACTTGTAGAATTTCATATTAGTTTTTGATCATGTTTTAAAGCGAATTTCTAATTCGCATTTTCATTTATTTTATTTTTAATTTTTAAACAAATTCAAATTTAAAACAAAGAATAGTATTAGAAGACTTTGCCACCTGCATATCAGTTTATTTATTCGATAATTTATGAAAGTAAGCCGAAAACTGTGTGTTAAAAAAGTGACATTTTAAAAAATAAATAAAATTAAAAGCTAATTTAAAAATTTTTTAAACGTGTTTTTTTGTTAGTATTTATGTTCATATGGAAAATCAGCGATCTTTTTTAAAATAATAAAAACTGATATATGTATTGTATGTTCATTAGTGTTTGGTATATGGTGGAGTACCAAACGTAACTCATGTTGTACAAGGTGCTAGTGGATTGAGTGTGCCCTGAATGAACTTTCCATTTCCTCTTTTAAACTAAGAATTGATGAACCAAAAATTGCTTGTGAAGACAAAGACTTAATAAATTTCATTTAGGGATTTTTTTATATATAAACCAGTTCTTAATGCGAAACTGATTGTTCTAGTATCCGACTAGGAGAAATTATACTAGAACTCATCTAGTACTAATAGTACTAGAATCCCCCTAGTTTCTATCTAGTACCAATGGTACTCGTAATTTTCCAAACACACTCAATGTTAATTTGAGCATTAACATGATGTAGTAAAGTTCACAGTTGGGAACTAGTACTGGTGATTATTGTACTAGTGCAATACTAATTTGATACTAGTTCAATCTCCTACAGGGTAATTACCTAGAAAAAAATCAAAGCTGAAAATTATTAATGTAAGCATTTTGTAACGAACTATTTATTGTTGTATCAAATTCAATTAAAAATTATAACTGATTGTTAGTAAAATTCAGTAGGTCAAGATAAATATTTTAAGATACAAGAGAAAGCTAACATTAATTTCAGAAGAATGGGACATAAGGAAAATAATCAAACGGCAACACGGGTATTAAAACAAAAATGTGTTGCCATTAGGTTGATACAGTTCTCGTATGCAACTTCCTAATAAAATTTGTGTAAATAGGAACTGTTATCAAATTCAACTAAGCCACCTAATAAGTGGTGACAAACACAATACACATGAGCACTGCTGATGAAAGTGTTGCGTCTTTCGAAAACAGCTGTTGTGCTCTGCTGTGTAAGTTGAATAACTAAAAACTGATGTTAACTTTGCTTTGTCCCTTGGAATATTTATCATGTCTCTCTGAGATTTAAAACAAATTTCGAACAATTAGCCTATAAATTTTAATTCAATTTAATATAACATTAATTTAATTATCCAATTTTCACAGCAGAGCAAAACAGCTGATTTCGAAGGCCGCTACATCCGTATTCATGTGAATTTTTTCTTACCACCATTTATTAATTGATTGAAAATTAAAATAGATTCATGATAAAGTAAGAAAACAAAAAGCGGATATTTTAAATTATTATTCTATTTAGTGGAAGTTTCAAATAATATAGTTATTCCCCGAAATGTTGAGTTTAAAGGTTCCCTTATGATCTACATTAGCCCCTATGAAATACGCTTAGGGACCAGCTAAAACCACCTCAATAATCGACTTAAATTTTTTGTTTGTAAATTTCACAAAACGAATTAGCACGTTTAAAATTAAAAATCAAACAACAGATTCCTAAATAAATAATATCGAACATATATTTATAACAAATAAATCTTGTTATTATTTTTATTTTCAAAGTCTACTATGGTTCTTCTTATGTAATTTATTTTTCTTTTTTATCTTGGACCAGCACTCAGGGGATGACCCCTATATATGCAATGCATTGCGCCGGTACTGAAAATGAGGGGATAATATTGAGGGGACAGATTAGGAAAGATGAGAAGATAGACAGTTTTTTTTTTGTAGCTATTTCAACCTTTTACTTCGCCGGCCAATTTTTGCTAGAGGGCCGACGAAGGTGGGTGCTGTTACTCTGCTTTTAGTACATGATAGTGTCAGTCGCTGCCAATTATGTTCAGTGACCAGTGGCAATGCCTTCATCATTGAAACAGGCTGGCAACAACTAACACAACCACGCACTAATGCTGATCAGAAGAATTCAACACAATATTTCATGACAGCGCGGGCTCGAACTCAGGACCCTCCGCTTCATTGTATCGTGTTCTACTACTTCAGCCAACAGCACCCACAATGTTGCCTTCCAGTGTGTCTGCCGTTGCGGTCTTGTCCCTATAGGCATGAGCCTTAATATGGCCCCACAAAAAACAAATTCAAAGGTATTAATTCACACGATCTAGGCAGCCAATTGACCGGTCGCAAACGTAAAATAAACTGTTTACTGAACTCACCTCCCAAATAGGAAAATGTCTTTACATCTGTGTGTCATGTGGTACGGTCTTGTTGAAACCACATGTCACCCAACTTCAGCTCTTTCATTTTGGGAGGAAAAAAATTGTAATCATCTCCCGGTAGCACTCGTCATTCACAGTAACGTTTCTTGCCTAATCGTATTTGAAAAAGTTCGGTCCAATGACGCCACCGACCAAAGAGAAAATGTATCTTACAATGCTCCTGCATGATCTTCACACGAAACACAGCAATTCTGATTATTCACTTAACCAGAAAAGAACACGATACACTTTCTTAGCCGACCATGAATTTTGTTAACAAACTTCAATAATATGGCGGCGTTGTTCGTTTCTAAGCCGGTTTATAGTTAAATAATAGACCAAACTGAACATGTTTAACAATAAAATATTACAGGAAATCAGCTGAGCTGCCAAAAACAGTGTTGCCAAAACGAAAGTTGCTAAAAAATCACGCATTACTTCGCTAGACCCAGATAACGGTTGTTTGAAAATCATTAAAATCACATTAGACCTTAAGAATATTCTAAAAATTTTGTTGATCGCTGACCTTCGCATGATGGAGAAAACAGATCCTAAGCTTGATATAAGAAATTAACTCCCTTCTTCGGCAAAAAGGAGACAACTGACTTTTTTTTTAATTTTAGATTAACTATTTTTGTTATTTGGCTGAGAAATGCCAACTCATGCCTTAATAATTTGTCTTGATACATTAAAAACTATCAGCTGGCCATTACCCTGAATTTATTCGTAGCATCTAAAATTTTATTACGCTCAGACTGCAGAACTTTTGCAAAATTACTCGTCATTTTAACTTCTAAAGTATTTGCCGAGTTGCATTAATGCTGAATATGAAATTTCTGACGCTTAAAAAATTTTCTATAAAATAAACTTTTATCAAATTGTGTGTTTTTATAGTTTAGAAAATTTCGCGTTGGATAAAACTTTTTTTTCTAGCGAATGCGAATGAACAACGTGACCTGTTTTAATGTAATTTTTAAAAAGTTTAGTTTTTATTTTGCGATAAATAATAAAAATGAAGTAAATAATGAAAAATAAAATCGTACACAAACATCTAATGAAATAAAGCATTTTGTTCGTCGTTACGAAGGCGATAATCAAATATAGTTTTGCATGAATTGAGTGACGACTGTCTGTCAATTTGATTACGTAATTTGTTGTGTACAAAGTGATGTGACATTGATGATGGCGCTGCAGATGATGATGATGATGACGATGACGATGATGATGGTGATGATGATGATGACGATGGTGTTGATGACGGTGATGATGTGGTGATGTTGATGGCTGTTACAAATGACATGTAAGACTGGAACATGGAAGTTATAGAAATAGAAATGGCTTTTCGCGAATTTTGCATACACACACACACGCGCATACTTCTTTATGCATGTATGTGTATATATATATTTTTGCTATTGATGGCAAAATGGTTTCATGTGTCTGTATTTGTTGACTGAAATTTCATGTATTTCAGTCGTGGCAAATAAATAATACAAAAGTACATGCACAAGTACAAAAATAAAGAAACACAAAACTGACTGCTGACGGTAGTGACAGCTTTGCAATAAAACAAGTAGGAGACGTGAAGCTGTTTTACTGCGAGTGTGTGTGTGTGTGTGTGTATTGGCTTGATTTTAAGGATGATGGTTATGGCAATAGTGATGGGTACGGTTTGTCAATATGTTGACATTTGTAGTACTTTTCAATCATTCATTTAACAACAACAAAAACAACAACTAGTACGACTTCGTCATCATTACAGATGTCATCAACATATTGTACTCGTAGTAGCAACAAAACTGAGAACCAGGTTTACAGAATTGACCAACTTCTAGGCTGCTGTATTGCCACCAACATTGAGAAGAATCACAAACCGCATTTAATGATGATGTTTTTGCTTAAGTTGTTTTTGTTTGTCTTCTCCTGGAAAAAATGCATTCCAAAAGCCAGTGGTAGTAATTTCTACGGCATATGCGAATCGAATGTCCCTATTCTCTGTTATAAAAATTTTAATTAAATCTTTAATTATTGCAATCATCCATGTAACAGAATTCAAATCTATTCCGTAACTAAACTCTTTCCATACTTAGGCCCTTTTTTATTTAGGCTCTTTAGAAAACGTAAAATTTTTCGGAATAAAATTATTACAGAATTTTTAAATAAAATTTTTTTTGACCTACATATTTTTCAAAAAAAAAAAAAAATTCAAAATAAAAAAATAAAAATAAATTATTTCATCTTCTACTTCTTAATATCTAATAAGTAATTTTTTTTTTCAGAAAATTCTTATGCAAAAAATAGAATAAACGGTGGTAAAATTTGAGGTTAGGAAGTAAATTGGCTGGCAAATGCTGAAATATTAAGAACAAATTTGTCATCTTTCGACATTTATTTAGTAAAAAGTTGGGAAATTTTAACCCTAGACCGGTAATCTTAAACAAAACATGTTAATTGTTAAAATTGACCATTTGAAAACTAAACGAAAACAAGGGATTTTTCAACAAAATCATCTTTTTGTGATGAGGCCCATTTTTAATTAGGCCGTTATGTAAACAAACAAAATTTTCGCGTATGGAGCTCACAAAATTCACCAACAAGTCCTCGAAAAACCACTACAATCAAAGAATGTGACCATATGGCTCGGTTTGTGGTCAGGTGGCATCATTGTCATATTTTTTTCGAAAATGGGCAAGAAAACGCCGTCACCGTGTATTTTTTGCGCTATCAAACCATGATTACCGATTTATTTGTAGCCCCTATTGGCTTTTGTGGACATCCCTGCCCTTGGATTTCAGCAAGGTGGCGCCACAAGCCACACAGCCGGCCAAAGAATTCAGTTATTGCATGAAAAATTGTTCGGTCGGGTAATTTCACCATTTGGCGATGCCAATTGGCCACCCCGTTCTTGTGACTTAACGCCGCTGGATTATTTTCTCTGGGGACATTTAAAAGACTACGTGAACAAATCACAAACAACGGATGCTCTAAAAGATGAAAGTAGAGGCTGAATTGACAAGAAAAACTAAACTTTTTTTTTGCAAAATGTGGTTCAACATTTTGTGAAAAGTGCGGAGATGTACCGGCCTGCTAGAGGTGGACATTTACCCCACATAATATTCCATTATTAATTCCCATATTTGTACTTTGCATTCGTATCAATAAAACTGCACTTGGCAAAAACAAGTGCGGTTTTAAGCCAATTTACTTCCTAACCTCAATTTTGCCCACTCTTTATAAATAATATTTTTTTTCAGAAAATTTTAATATAAAAAAGAAAACAATTCATTGAAAAAAGTCACTGATAATTACGGCTCCAATAGGTCATAATTTCCGAAAACACTTTTCTAGTAATTCTTATTACGGCACAGTAGGGTGACTCAATGTCTCTAAAGTTGCTTTAACTCTGACAGTGTGTTGAACTGTCTGTTGGCAGTTGACGACTGTATTTGTATTGAGTTCATTTCCAATTTTTTTCTTGCTGTTGCATTTCTTTTAGACTTCGCAGAAGTTCGTTCTTTTCTTTTTTTTTGTTAATTTTTTTACTGCCTTTGCAATATTTAAATTGATTTGCTGTGATTAATTTATTTCTGTCTAAATTCCTTTTTAATGTATTTCTTTATTTATTCGCATTTTTTTTTTTTTGTATATTTTAGATTATGCAATTTGCCTGTGTGTTGACTTGCTAAGTAGTGCAATTTGGCTTAAGCCGATTTGCATGTTGTTGTTATTGTCATTGCTGTTTCTCTGTTTTTATTTTTTTTTGCCAAGTAATTATGCAAAGTTGTTGCAGTAATTGCAGTTGCTGCTGTTGCATTAGTTGAATCTTTTTTTTTTTTTTTGAGGTTCTTTTGTGCATTTGTAGACTTTGCACTAATTGAGTCGTAATTATTTACTTGACATTTGTCAATTACCAGCAGAATGCATCGGTGGCACAGCAACACAACAGCAGTAGCAACTAAAAGGTTGCAGACACAAATAAGGACTTTTTTGTTTTAAGGAAAAAAATATCCTATTTAAATTAATCAAGAGTTGGAATAAGGAGACATTTTTTTTGTTTGAAAGGGCAGGACAGGATATTGGAATTTTTATATCAGGTAATTGTTTTTTGTTTAACAAAATCTCAGACCGAGTTTTTAATATAACAGACACCTCTAACTATTGAAATTTCTTATTATTTTATTTATTATTATTTTTTTGTTAAAGTATTTGTCCTATTCGAGCTTGTCTTGTCGCCTAACGTTATATTTTTATAATAAAATTTTCTTTAGCAAATTATGCGGTAATTATTTTCAAATATAATTCCATATCTTCCTATTTATTAACTACAACTCATCAGGAAGACTACAACTATTCAACAGACACCATGACCCAGCTTTTTATTGAAACCGATTTTTATTTTAACCACCTCTACAAAAAAAACCCTAAATAAATTAATTATTATTTCTGGTTATTCAACTATATAAAAAAAAACATCTTAAAATATATAGAAAAAAAATTATAATAAAATTAATTAAAAACAGCATTTGTGGTGTCTATGCAATTTTTGAAAATATTTCAATAGTTAATTACGGTTTTCGAGGTTTATTTTCTTGTTGCAAAAAAAAACGAATAAAACAAAATTACTGAAAAAAATATATTAATAATAAACAGTTTTTTTTTAATTATATGAAACTAATAAGTCTGTTGTTTATAATTAAGTGTGACATCACAGCAATTTATCATAAAATATTGGCAACACATAGCGACATGAAAATAAATTACATTGTTTTTTGTGTGAACACGGTTTTACGTTTGCAACAATTATGCTTGCAGTGCTGCCATATTTTTGATATTTTGATAACCGCTTAAACAATACAAAATATCCAAAATACTATTCCAATTTTCTCGATATTATTTAAAAGAAAATTGGATAAGTAATTTTGAGTCATCCTATAATTGTGGCCACCCTGTAATTATTGTCAGCCTGTAATTGAGGCAATTTTTTTCCAAATCAAAAATATTCTTAAATTTTAACACTATAAAAATAAAAATAAACTACATTCACTATGGAAATGTTTTGTGCTCCCCACACATTAGGACTCCTCAATCAGACACTTTATCATGAAATATTGGCAACACATAGCGACAAGAAAATAAATTACATTGTTTTTTGTGTGAACATAGTTTTACGTTTGCAACAATTACGCTTGCAGTGCTGCCATATTTTTGATATTTTAATAACCGCTTAAACAATACAAAATATCCAAAATACCATTCCAATTTGCATCTTAAATGATGTGAGTGTGATTGAGCCATATTGAGGTGTGAGGACGCCATCGATCATACGGATAATATTACTGACTTCTTGCTGCATGAAATTAATGAGCAAGACTTGGTGAACATGTGGCTGCAACAATACGATGCAAAAACACACATATTGCAGTGGCTAATAAAAGAAATAGTGAATGAAGCTTGCCCTAGTCACTTAATCTTCCATTTTGGCTCGGGTAGAAAAAGTTGCCTATTCAACCATTCCAAACTTCTTTCTTTGGGGATACCTGAAGTCGTCAATTTATGCCAAGAAAATACAGATAATCGATGCCCTTAAGGAATATATTCGACAAGAAAGTGAATAGCAAAAACTGAAAATCGTTTGTAAAGTTACGAAAAATGCGCAGTCAGATCGGTTTCATTTTCTCCAAAGAAAAAATTCTAAAAATCCGAAGTAAGATTTTGTGGTCACTAAAAATCATTGTCTATTTATTAAGCAAGAGTTAGAGTTTTGAATTGAGAGTTTTTCTCAATTAATGCCATTATTGAGCTCAATTAACAATATCATATTTTAATTAAATAATTACTCAATTAACACTTAATTGCTATAATATAGACTTAAACTACAAATGACGCACTGCTAGAAAGTGTGTTTAGTGAGCAAAACACTACACACTGAACAAAGTTAGTCGAGACTTAGCACCTAAATTGTGGAAAAAGTAAAAAAACCCATAAACAAAATATGTCGGGCCATGTGGAAGTTAAGTTTTTGATATTAAATTTAGTATTAATTAGAAACTTAAAAGAACAAAATATATTCCTGTTTTGAACTTGACGTCATCACGAATATGAAAATGTTTTAATTTTAGTAATTGGTAATTGACTTGACTAAATTTTGTATATGTGAACAGGGAGATAATTTTGTCAATATGATTTAAATATTGACTCAATCAAAAATACATGTCTGAACACGGTATTATTTAAAAGAAAATTGGATAAGAAATTTTGAGTCTCCCTGTAATTAATGTCAGCCTGTAATTGAGGCATTTGTTTCCACATCAAAAATTTTCTTAAATTTTAACACTATAAAAATAAAATAAAAACTACATTCACTATGGATATATTTTGTGCTATCCACACATTAGGACTCCTCAATCAGGCAACATTGACAACATGTAATATCCAGTTAACACAATTATAACCATAAAAATTTAACCTGATTTGTGACAAACAATTTATAAGCCAACAACATGGTCATGTAGTTGTTGTAATCGCAATATACGAGTATTAAACACACATTTTTATTTATATCCTCTGGTATTGATTTCTCAGGATTGTCATCCTCATTGCCGTCCACTTCAAAAATAGCAACAGCAACAAAAAAAAAAAAAAGAAAAAGAAACAGTGAGTAGCCAAATAGTAAACAACTTTAATAATAAAACAACAGCAGCAACGTTCAGTTGAACTCATAATTTTATTGTTCACTTCGTTAAAACGATGACGATGATGGCCATATTGCCACAAGTATTTGTTATGATTTAAAAGTTGATGAAGCTGATGATGGATGCCGCTGCTTCTGGTGCTATTAGCCTTGTGCTACAAGGTGGTCTTTTCATGATTAAATTGGCGCCAAAAAAACTAAAAATAAAATTATGAAAATAGTTTGTAGACAAGCACTCGCTACCCCCTTTTGTTCGTCACTTGATTTTGTGGCAGTGAGTAAATTTCATGTTAACGAAGGATCTCTTTCTGTTGCCACATTTGCCCTCATATTTTTGTGTTAGTTTTCTTAATTTTCTTTTCCTGTGATCATAACAATTTAAATGTTGATGCTGCTGTTGTGAATATTATTTTAACTGGCAGGTCAGAAAAGTTTAAGTTTTAAATCTCTGTTGTTTTTTTCTTTTTTTGGTAAACAAAGTCAAACTATTATAGCAATTAGTTTAAATATGCAAAACCTCAGAATTTCCAAAAGCACAACAACAAACGAGCTGCTGAAATTTTAGTTTAACCGCATTTTTATTTTTGTTTCTACACCAGCAACTGCAGAAGGTTAAAAGGGGTTAAGTCGGGTTAATCTGTTTATATTTACATTGCAACTTACACAGTATGTATGTAGACATGCAAAAGAATTAAAAATAGCAAAATTTTATAAGCCTTTTAATATATTTTTTTGAAAACTTGGTCATCATTCATTAACACATTAAAAACTGAAATAAAGACATGAACAATTTACATTAAAGTATCAGCTGAACGATACAGACATATGGGCAACTTGTCCAAAATGACAAACTAAAAATGCCATATTCGGCTGAGCCGAATCTTATATACCCTTCACCAGCGTACGCCTGAAGTATTTCCAAACATTCAATCCAACCCCGGAATCATGTTTCTGATCTTTCTAATTTTCCATACTAATTTATTGCTTTCTAAAATATGAAATGTATTTGATTATCAAAAAAAAAAATTATTAATATTTAAAAATTTTTAAACTTTCCAGCTCTGGAACGGCATCTTTGCTTTTCTGATTTCTATTACCGACAAATTTTTATTAAAGACAATAAACATATTTAATTTATAAAGAAAATTAAAAAATTTGTTTTAGTTGGCTTCTTTTATGTGTCAAAAAAGTTTCAATTGTCCATCCCTGAAAACATATATTTGATTTTGTTTGATTTTTAATACCAATTTAACTCTTCCTGAATTGTTAAAGGAGGTTTAATTAACAAAAACACCAAAATTAGCTTTAGGTAGTTACTTTTATATACCAAAAATTTTGTTTCAATTTTCCAGCTCTGGAACATATTTTTCCCACTACCAATAGCAATCTATTTAGGACTATTTCCAATACATCAATACAAGAGCGAAGTCTTTAACTTTTCTGGGCGCTTTAGAAAACTGATTTTCCATACAGGCAGATGGACATCGATTATTCGATTTCTCTATTCATAAAAACTCAGAATAAATATTTAGTTTATGGGCTGGTAAATTAATATTGTAGAAATTACTCAGATAACGATAAATGAGCGAGGCAAAACCAAACGAAAAAGTTACTGATAAAAATAAATTTGTATAATTCTTTCTATTTGAAAACTGTATTCCCTTAACGAACCTTTTTTTATTAGATTCTTGGCTCAATTAAGGGCCACTGCGTCTCACGAAAAATAGCAAATGGATTCACTTCCTACTCCTTACAGAAAAAACTTCAATGGCTGCTAGATTAAAAATCGCACAGTTGTTTTTGAACATGTGAAATAGAAAGACTTTGTTGTTGCATTTCAATTAAATATGAAAAGAATTTTTACCACTTGCAGGCTAACAATAAAAATTAATAATAATACATATTGTCTTTTTAATATATATTGTGCTCATCTACATCGATATACCTTTTAAATGATATATGCTTCATCAATTTGTGGCGAGGATAGAATACCTTAAGGCGTACCACAAAAAAATGTGTGAAGTATTTTGTTGATTTTTCATTATTTTTATAGAATTAATATCTTCTAAAAACGTTGATTTGGTTTTATTGACCTTATCAGTTTATCAACCTTATCAAGCTAGTGGTAGTTTTTTTATAAAATTTAAGTTCTTATAATTTTTATTCAATATTTCCTTAAGAGCATGTTAACATCTTCAGGGAATAAAAATTATTAAAATTTTAATAATAATTTTAATAATTAATGATACTATGATATGAATTTAATGATCACACTTTTTATAATAATAACTATAAACTTTTTATTATCAATATTTCCTCTGGATATCTCCTTCTTTCTCTGGATATCTTCTTCAGGACATCAATTATAAATAATAATAATTTATATGTGTAACCTTCTCCGAGAAAAGGGACCTAGTGTGTGAAAATGAAATTTTAAGAAAAACGCATTTAAAGTTTTGTTTTCTCATTTTTATCGATTTTTTCAAGTTCGTTTTGTACGTTTTTATGGGATTAATAAATTTTTATCAGAAATCTAACCCATTTCATCTTATTCTACACCCTTTTAGGTACCAGAATCCACTCTTAAGTCCAAACCCGTTTTTTTGCACACTAGGTCCCTTTTTTCGGAGAAGGTCACATATAAGAAATTAATATATTCGTATATAATATATACGAATATATTAATTTCATATATGTATAAATGTTTTAAAATAATATTCTTTTTAACAGAATATGGTTTCTTTGCTTTTTTATTGAAATTCTTTTATTTTTTTATATTGGACCAGCACTCAGGGGATAACCCCTACATATGCAAAATGCACTACGCCCGAACTGAAAACGAGGGGATAGTATTAAGGGGACAGATGAGAAAAGATGAGAAGATAGACGATGTTTTTGTATCTATTTCAAACTTTTTACTTCGCCGGCTAACTTTTTGCTACAGGGCCGGCGAAGGAGGGTGCTGTTACTCTGCTTTTAGTACATGATAGTGTCAGTCGCCAATTTTTCGCAATGAGGCATTTTTTAAATAAATTGTTAACTCTTTATATTTTGCACATCTACACAGAAGAACCATTCGATTAATATACGACTTATTAATATTAGTGGCCGATGAGATACTTAAAACAGTACCACAAAATATACATGCGGAATATTTTAGCGAGAGTGTTAAACTTGCTGGAATTGACCGGTTGTCAAAATTTATCCACGTGACATCTAGACTTGAAATAAATACTTATAAGGAGGTATATATACACAGATGCAGATATCTAAATACAAAGATCTTGCTGCTGTTTTTCAAGCAAATTTCAAATTCGTTTGTAATAATTTTACAGTACAATAATACAAAAAAACACAAAACGCATTTTTTTCTAAGTAAAAATTTTCCATCGCGTCAACGACAACACATGCTTGTGGCTTTGCAGCAATCCTTTTTACAATGATAAAAATTTGCATTGTAAACAAACATCGGCAAATTGTAGAACAAATAAAATGTAAACAACGGCCGAAAATGTAAACAACTTTTAACCGTCAAAATACAACTCTGCACAAAATCCTCATAAGAAGTGGAACGAGCATGAATTTTATATTGTGCATATCTAGACGAAAATATATTTAAAATAAAATTGTGTTTCACCAAGAATAGTGGCCTCAACGATATTCAAAAGTGTACCACAAAATATGCCTACAGAATTGATGGAAAAAAATAAAAAAAATAATTTATTTATTTTTGGCTATAAAAATATTGTTTAAAAGCTGACGTTTATTTTTAGGAAAAAAAAAACAGTGGCTGCTTATATCAACCCCGAAAATTCCAGCAGAAGCTTTTAGACACGGACAAAAGTTGGCAGTTGAATGGCAGTTAAACGCCAATAGAAACTCATTACTGACTTTCGAACAAGTCATACTGACAGCTGGTATGCGTTGCACTAATTAAAGCAAGTCACACTTTTTGTGCCACAAAACTTATCCAACATCAAATTGTTTCAGTAGCTCTGGAAGCAGTTTCAGCTTGTTGTACAATTTTTTTTTTTGTTGGGAAAATTCCTCTTACGACGCTTTTTGTGTTCTTTTCTTTTAAGATAAAACGATGGAACTAAAAAATAAATAAATAAATAATCCCAACTGATCCGGGCACATGTGTGATTGTTTGTGCCACAAGCTGTCTATCATTTGAAAATCTTATTTTGGTGGAGTAGGATGATTGCACTCGCGTGCACACACACACACACACGCACTTACATTTGTATGCATGTACATATGTATGTATTTTTCATTCTCCATCTGGTTAAGGGGCAACTGAGTGAGTTGGTGGTGTTTGGTTGGTTTTTGTGGCTGCTGCTACAAAATGTTCGACTGCCACATTTTAACACTCGTCAAATTCTCGCATGTAACTTGTCAGCAACGAGTGACACTCGCGCCAAACATGCTGCTGCTGCTGCTGTTGCTGTTGTTGCTGCTGATGCCGCTTGCTGTTGCCATTAGGGAGGGAAATACTGACCGACCGACCGACCATCTTGTCCGTAATGGATGTGCTGCTTGTTGTTGTTGTTGTTACCCATGTTTCCGTATTCTACCTTTTTTTATATGAACGTTTGTTGGGGTTTTTGTTAGCCAGGCTGCTTGAAACAAAAAAAAATGTACAATCCGTATTTTTTCGTTTGTCTCTGCTGTTTTGTAAAGTAGTTCAAGCCACGAGTTTTCTAAGTGAGTGGTCATCATTCATAATACTGACTGGCTGACTGACTGACTGACTGACGGACGGTGGCTGGGAGTTTTGTGCTGCTGAAATAAGTTTTTGTTTTTTCCTTTGTTGTTTTTGTTTGTATTGCTTTGTGACGAGCTGTTGCTGTTGCTTTTCTTTTATCATTCATTTAAATGGAAAAAGATCATCATGCCTTTTGCTTTGATTAACTTATTTCAGGAGTTCATTATTCTAAAGAGTGCCACAATTTTTTATTAGCTGCCTCAAAATGTTATAGTTATGAAAACTTGTTTACAAAATTATACGATTTTTTAAATGAGTTGTTCACCTAAGGCTTTAATTTAATTATGAAGAACAAGCCATCGTATTGTTAAATGAAAATTGTGAAGGTTAAAAACTCCATTCCAGAAATCAGTTTTACGAAAACTAATATGACATTTTTATCCACAACACAAAAGCTCTACGAGAGCAACTTTCAGACCACGTAAAAGTCTTTAATTTATAATACCCCATAATAAAACCCTTAAAGCAGAAATGTGCTTGTGTGTGTGCGTGTGTGTGTGCCTACTTATTATTTGAGACATTAAGAAATTAAGTTGTTAAAACGTTTTGTGCATAAATTTTCTTTAATGTGTCATTTTTTCACCGCCTTAGCCGGCAAGCTCTTGAGCATGTAGTGCAAATCTTTTATTTTATTTAGCAGTTCACATTCAATCCAATATCCATCACATAATTTACGCTTTCCGATCGTGTCTTTTCGCAAACTATTTGTTGCGATTTCGTATGTCAAAACAACATGCAGGCGGTAAACAAAAGCAGACATTAAAGCACAGAGTGATTGGTTGGTTCGCTGGCTGGCCTGGCTGACTGAGTTGCTGACTGACTGAAGTATGAGTGGATGGAGTGTGAATGACTTGAAAACAAGATGTATGATCAGTAATTTAAATAGACAGCTTAGGCCCAAAAATGACACTCACTGGTGTTGCAGTTGAGGCTAGACTTTTTTGCTACAGCAAAAGCATTAAAGCCGTCTTTTTGCAATTCAGCCAGAGTTTTGTTGTCTTGCGAGAAGTGCATGAACAAAATATTTTTTTTTAAAGATCATTGCGTTCCTTTTTTTTTGATTTTCTACTGAACTGTGTTGCATACAGCTGAGTTTTGTTTTTTTTTGTTTAGAGGTTGCAAATTTTTCGTCAAGTAGCACCGCATGTGAATTATTGTCATTTTCAGTCTTTGACTTTGTTGTCTTTGTCGTGTCTGCATATTATGCAATTAATCAATTTGTCTTGGCTTGTTTTATGTTGCACATAACATGCAACAATTTGTTGTGCTACAACAGTTGTATTTTTGCTCTAAGGCTCATTCATGCATGCATATTGGGAAAAATAAATATTTTAATTAAAAATTATTTGATATTCAATTGAAATTCATAGCTTTAGATTTTTAATATTAAATTCAGAAAGTCTTGCTCAATATTCCAAGGAACAAAAGAGAATCTGCACTAATTAAATTTTAAACCTACACAGCAGAGTAAAATGTCGCTGTTTTCGAAAGCAGCTACACTTCCATCATCAGTACTCATGTGTACTTTTGTTTATCGCCCCACATGGTATTTTGAAATGTGATAAATATTTTTATTTATATTAATTTTAGTAAGACAGTAGCTTGGTTTTTTGTCTAAATAAATTTTCGAAATTTTTTTACTTACTTAAAAACTAAATTTTTGTGATAATTAAGTGTAGAAAAAAGCTTTTCTTGATAGGCTCATTTAGGGGGAAGAGGGAGGAGCTAGGGCAGAGGAAGATCAGAGATCATCTTCGTAATAAAAGTCTACAATCCTTAAACATAAAATTTTTAAGCTTTAATGACGAAGCTGAGACGTAACCTGGTACTCTTCTGCCCTACACCCTCCTCTCCTTAAAAAAGAAATTAAAAATAAATTTATGTGTGTGAAGATAAATATGCAGAGTTAAACTTGTTTTGACGTAAGCAGTTACGAAGTGAAGTTAAGTCTTATGACGTAACGAAATGGCAATCAGTGAATTTTTTTTTTGCATGAAAATCCATATTTATATACAAAATGATTATGGGAGTGTCTTCTATCCCATACATCATTTTGTATATACTGGCAATGCATGCCAAAATTTTATTTGGCCACTTGGGCCAAAATCCGTCCAAAATCACACACACTCTCAAGGCCTGTAAATTGACCTTTCATGGCCTGTAAATATTTTCACAAACTCAATTCAACTATTCTAATTTTTGTGTGTGATAAAATGCACACCCATAATGATTTTTTATTTACTGGCAATGCATGCCAACTCCTTATTTGGCCACAAATCCCTCCAAGATCACACACACTCTCATGGTCTCTGAATTGATCTTTCATGGCTTGTAAAAAATTTATTAAATATGAATTTTCATTAAACAAAACTTCACTGTTTGCCCTTTCGGTACGTCATAACATATTTAGCTTCACAGCTCAATACGTTGTTACGTAACTGCTTACGTCAAAACATGTTTAACTCGGCATATTTATCTTCACTCACATAATAAATTTTACATTTAATTATCCCAAATATTTATTTTTAGAGTCTTATGGCAAAGGAGAAATGTGTCCCCCACGGCCTTGCCAGAGAGACCCCAAAAAAATATAGATTTAATGCTCTCCAAAAAGAATTAGACCACATAAAGTATATGTACATATTCTTGATCAGTGATGAAGTCTAAGACGGTCTAACAATGGCCATACGTTCGTCTGTGGAAAACATGATGTGGTCTATTTATGGACGCCGCCTCCTTCAGTGGTCGTTGACGTACGATATGATATGCAAAAATAGTGTAAATATTGAACAATTTGTATTCCTTAAGCCTATAAGAAGCTAATTTTACTTACTAAATATTTGGAGGGTATTTAAGATTCCACCCGGTCGAATATAACGTGTTTACTTGCTTTTAGTTTGTGAAACACAGTGACAAAAAAAAAGAACACCAAAAAACACAATTTATTTACTCTTATTCTTTTCATTGCTTTACAAAAACAAAACACATTGAATAACGGCATGTTTTGTTTTTGTTCGTGTAGTAATAGGCATTCCAATAAACTAAATTTATTAATTAACACAGATGATAATAACACTTTTTTCACTCGACTTTTAAACTTGTAGCACATAAATTATTTAATAATTTAATGGAAAACATTTCAAACTTTAATTTGTTATAAATTTTGTGTAGAAAATACTATAATTATTAAGTATATTTACTTTAAAAGAAAGTGCTCAGTGAATATGTTTGCACAATGTTAATGCGTTGAGATTAAGACACGAACTAATTGATGGATGAGTTCGAATGAGTGGATGAAATTAACATCAATTAACCTTTTGGAGAGTGAAGAGCAAATGTGAATTGAGATTTGCTACACATGTAACTACTGTATGTATGTATGTTCTATATACCCTGAAAGTTATACGTTTTATTTTAAAGATTACATTTTAAATTGTTATTTTTTTCAACGGGCTTAAGTTCGAATCTGCATGACTGCAAATGATTTGATTTGATTTGATTACATTTTAAGCATTATTTACTGCGTTTTATTTTTTGATCGGAAAAAGTTTTTTTTCTAAATTTTATTTATTCCTCAGAGAATAACAGTTATTATTTTTTTATTTTTATTTATTGATCAAAATTGAATTTTATTTTGTGCGAAATTAATAAAAGTCAGAAAAACTCTTATTTTCTAAAGACTAACGAACGATGACTGAGACTGGTGCTGGACAGGTACATAAAGGTTATATATAGCCAGAACCTGTCTCCAGGGGCAAATTACGGCATTCGATATCGATCGAAATTTCCATTTAAATTGTATTGAAATTTCGATCGATATCGAATGCTGTAATTTGGCCAAAGGTATTTTAAATATGTCAATTGAGCCCCTCCAACAACAACGCCGTGTAAAAGTTATCATCAGTAACTTTCATATAAAGTTTGAGTTTGGCCGAACAGTCCGTATGTGGAACAGACCACCTGCAAATGTCTTCCCCGCCACTTACAATTTGAGGAGGTTCAAATCGAATATCCACGGATACTACTCCCTTTATCCTCCTTCCCAAAATCTATTTTCCTAATTCCAGCGCAATGCACTGCATATGTAGGGGTCATCCCCTGAATGCTGGTCCTACTCCTAAAATAATAAAAATATATATAAAATTTTAGTACTCGCTCTGGCTACGAAACTTCAGGTTTGGCTGTTAAAAATTTCCATATGAATTTTAGTGGGAATCTCACTCAATATATTCGAGAGAAGTGAATTATTTGATGTTGACATATGCAGTTTTAATTGAGTCAATATTCACTTTATGATCACAATTATGTCCCTGTTCACTTCTATAAAATTTAGTCAATTCAATTATCGTATGACAACTAAAAGAAAAAATTTTTTATATTCTTGAGGGCCTCAAGCTCAAATCTAGGATGTATTTTTTTAATGTCTTGTTTCTTTTAATTTTCTAATTAATACTAAATTTAATATCCCTCGACATTTTTTGTTTATGGTTTTTTTGCACTTTTCTCGCATTTTAGGTGCTAAGTCTCGACTAAACTTTGTTCAGTGTGTAGTGTTTTGCTCACTAAACACACTTTTTAGCAGGGCTGCATTTGTAATGTTACTCAATATTATAACAATTAAGTGTTAATTGAGCAATTACTTAATGAAAACTATTTGTACACTTAATTGAGCTCAATAAAGGCATTAATTGAGCTCAATAAAGGCATTAATTGAGCTCAATAAAGGCAGTAATTGCGAAAAACTCATTTTGGGTGCATATCTGAACACTGTATTACAAAAGTTCATGCAAGTAATATAATATATTAATTAAAAATTATAAACAGTTTTTACATTCAAAAAGTTTGCTTTGGAAACTTTGATGTTATATAAATATATTTAATTTCCGAAAATTATAATTTTAAAAGAGTGTCGTATGGTTTCTCCTGGTTTTTGGTAATATAGAGTTTTAAAACTCCCAGCTATTAACACACATGTACTTACTGTATGTGTGAGTGTATTCTTATATTTATAGTTCTAAATAAAACTATTTTAGCTTTTTTACAGATTATTGATGTTGTTGACTGCTTGTGAGTGTGTGTGTGTTGCTACAAATGTTGCTGCTGTTATATTATCAGTAATGTTTTCTTTTTGGTTGTTGTTGTTGATGTTGCAGTTGCAAAAGCAATTATTAGCAGCAGCTGTTGCTGTCAGAAGAGGAAACAGCGTAAAAACAAAATAAAAATCCAGACAGCACCCAACTAACAAACAAACAGACAGACACAAGGACAGACTTCTCATGCATGCACACGTACACAAATAATTGTGCAAAAAAAATGTAGTGTGTCGGTAACAATTTAAGCCAAGTTAATGGACAACACTGATATGAACCATATTATTTCGACTGTTGTTAGGAGTAGTAAATGGACAACTAGTTCAATAATGTTTAATATGGCAAATGCGTGCATGTGAAACTATGTGCGTGTCCGTCCGTCCGTCCGTTGGCTACTCTGTCTAGCCCATTTTCGTAGAGTACGTTCAAGTGCATAAGTGTGCAATATATATGTATGTGTGTGTGTTTTTGCGTTAATATGCCTGCATTAAATATGCCGCCAATGTAGCCAGCTAAAATGTAATTCATCACTTTAAACGCTCCCGCAATGTGTTTTTTCGTTTTTTTTTCTTTTTGTTTTGTTTTCGATAATAAAACTAAGAAATTTTTAATGAAAAAAAAATTCATTTGCAATTTTGTTACTTGCTGTTGTTGTTGTTATTGCATTTTTGTATAAAAAAGTTGTTGTTGTTATGCGGCTTCTGCTATTTGTAGTAACTGAATGTGAAAATATTTTGTTACTGCAACTTTATTGTATGCAAGCCACATAATATACAGTGGGTAATAGTTTGTGCAACACGTGATACACACCTGTAACAAAACATATAAATTCCACGGATTTTGAATATTGAGCTAACGTGACAACATAGACTTAAAAGATTTTTACAGTATAATAACAGCATAACGACTTAGGTATATGCAGTGCTGGTGCATCACTTTTAAGACCGCCTGCAAAACTTCCGAAAGAAATATTTGAATTGCTCCTAGAAACTAAACAAAATTCAACCGTAAAATATTTACGAGGTATGTTCAAAACATGATGTGAATTTTGATCTTTCTCAAAAAATATTTAAAGGGTTTTTCATCCAGATATCCCTATCTTTATTGCATTGTATTGGAAAAATGCTGTGCAAAGAAAATTTACAAACTATCGGTGCACAGATACCGACAAGGTGACTCAGACCATATGCTGCCAGTGTTGTTAACCCATATTTTTATCCATTCTTGTAACTGTAGTGTAAACTTTTGCCTCCAAAATCGTCTCAAAAGGCCATCCGTTTGCTAGTCATTTTAATGCGGGCAACAGGAGAAACTCGCAGGGGACAAATATGATTTATTCGGCGTCTATAGGATGATTATGGTATTTTCCCCAAAAAAATACTGCTTATTTGGGAAAATACTCATCAATTTTAGAACGATCTTTGCTGCCACATAATTCATGCTCAACATTTAAAAAAAAACCCGCAACCGCTGTGCCGACATTCTTAATAACTGCTCTAATAATTTTCTTCGCTTTATGAATATTTTCATCGTCCAGGACGAACGTTTTTTCTGGCTCAAAGTACACTCATCGTTTGTCGCCGCATTTCAAGTGTTTTTCTCCACTTACATTCCATTTCTTGCACAATATTTAATAAAAATATTTTGATCAGATTTTTTGACATAAAACTCTAAAAATAATTGCTTGGGATAATTGTATACAAAATTAAAATTTTTTTATTTTTTTTGGTAGGATCATTTAGGGGGCAAAGGGGGAGAAAGGGGTAGGGTAGAAATCGGTAGTCATAAAACTCTAAAAATAAATGCTTGGGATAATTGTGTACAAAATTAAATTTTTTTTTTTTTTGTAGGGTCATTTAGGTGGTGAAGGGGGAGGAGCGGGTAGGGCAGAGTAGTACCAGGTTACGTATCAGCTTTGTCATTAAAGCTTAAAAATTTTATTTTTAGGGATTGTAGGCTTAAGTAAAATAATTTGTTAAATTTTTACACTATTTTTGCATATAAAAACGCCCACTAAAGGGGGCGGGTCCCAAAAATTTCCTCTTTTTTATTTTATGGTTCCAAGTTAAACGCGTTGGACATTCTTGAACATAAAAATATATCATTTGCTTAACAAAATTACAAGAAAACTTCCAAAATTATGTTGTTTTTTAGAGGTTGGTTTAGTTCTTCTTAGGGGAACTTTTTTCTCTCTTGCCCGATTTAGCCCATCTCCGAAGTTAACCTGTGCTATCCTTGTGCATACCAAATTTCAAGAGTAGCCCCTTTCGTTTGCACTGAATCTTGATTTCCACAGATGGACGGACGGACGGACGGACATGCTCAGATCGTCTTAGATTTCATCACTGATCAAGAATATATATACTTCATGGAGTCTCAGATGGCTATTTCGCTGCGTTACAGACGGAATGACAAAGTGAATATACCCTCCATATTCTCTTTTGGAGGGTATAAAAATTGGCGTTATTTTTTAAAAGGCACTCGTATAAAAATTTTTTCAACAGCCACATTCCATTTCGGACCAACACGCCTTTTCTATGACACTTCTCGTATTCTGTTTTCATTATGAATATCACAAGCTATCTATTCTGCTCCACTGTGCCTTTTCTTAACAACAAACTGACCACATTTGTTATAAAATATAAATAAATTAAATAAAATTAAAAAAAAAAGAAACTGTAGCACTGGTCCAGTCAGTTTATATGCATTTAACGGAGTGTTCATACGCGGTAATATTAAACTGTAAGTGCTCGGCGGCTGCGATACACGCACCCGGCGGCATGTTCATTCGGTTTGTATTAAAAGTTCTTGGTGTTGTCCTCTTATTGAATGCTTTTCATTTGCAGGCGCTTCTTTTTTTCTCTTGAAAAAATAAAAAGTAGAAAATAACTAAATAAAAATAAACAAAGTTAAATTAAAATTAAAAAGGAAGAAGAGGAAGAAAGAAACAAGTCTTTTGGCAAGTGAAATGACTGAGCAAAATGTGTTTCAGTGCTTTGAAGTTTTCTTCTGCTTTTGCGGCTATTTTTTGTTTGGCTGCTGCTACTTTGCTTTCTTGGGGTACTGGGGGCAGCAAATGAAGCTGCTAAAGTTAAGCAAGATAATGACGACAATAATGATGACGATGACGATGATGATGATGATGATGGTGGTGGTAGACAGGCAGCAGGTTTTTTTTTGTTCTCAACATAAAGATCACAAGCCAACCACCATATGCCACATGATGTTGATGAACAGGCAGTCACAGTTCTTCTTTTTTTTTTTTTTTTTGATGCCAGAGTTTTCCCTGTCGTGTGTTTTAATTTCTGGTTGTTCTTAAGAAAGAGCAAAAAAAAGAAAAACTTGTGCAGTTTAATTGCATTAAATCGTAAGGCGTGCTTTTTTTCGTTTTGTGCAATTCTCTTAAAAACTTATTTAATATTCTAAACATCATGTTTTTATCACTCATTGATTCATGCGCTCAATTCATGGTGCTCCAGCCGAGAACAGTTGGCGTTTTAAGTGTTTGATTTGGCGGCCATAGGCAAGATCTTCTATTTTTTATCTATTTTAACTTTTTGCTTGAAAACTTCTTTATATTTGTTAGCATTCTTTAACATTAGATTGAATTAAATTTTTCCCCAGACTCCTTAACTTGTTGGCTGCTCTTCTAGCAAATTGAAATGAATATTTTATGCAAAATAGTTTTTCATTAGTTCGTTCAACATCATAAATCATGTGCCGTGGGTCCGTCCGGTCGTTGGTACATGCAAAAATACTCATTACGCCCACCAACTGACATTAATTGCCGACATTAAACACGCATTTTGTTCCAGTGCGCTCGCACTCTGCATCCAACCTGGTTAATTTTTGTAGCAAATTATTTGGTTTTCTTCTTCTTCTCTTTTTCTATTTTTATTTGCATTTTATGCTGTTTTCAATTCTCTGGCGAAGTGTTCCTATTTGCACAACATACATGGTTTACAATAATGTGCCTGCACAATGGCACGGAATCGAATATAATTTTTTTTATGAAAGAAATTGATTTTTTTTATTAAAATTAATTTAACAATATTTAAAAAAAAACAAGTAAAAACGTTATATTCGACCGGGTCGAATCTTAAATACCCTCCAAATATTTAGTAAGTAAATTTAAAATGTTTAACTTGGTAGGAGAGAGCTCCGTTAAGACATTTCTGTACCCAATTTCAAATCTCTATTTTGACAGAGCCATTCCGGGAAGGCCCGTGGGGGTGACGTTTCATCAGTGCATGATCAGAGAACATCTCAGCTTCTTAAAAGCTTAAGAAATAACAAAATTTCAAATATTTACACGATTTTTGCATATAATATCGTACGTCAACGCCCACTAAAGGGGGCGGGGTCCAAAAATAGACTATATCATGTTTTCCACAGACGGACGTATGGGTATTGCTAGACCGTCTTAGACTTCATCACTGATCAAGAATATATTTACTTTATGGGGTCCAATTCTCTTTGGAGGGTATTAAAACTGTATTTTGGCGGGGTCGCCCTGGCAGGAGCTGTGGGGAAGGCATTTCACCTTTGTCATAAAACTTTAAAAATAAATGTTTGGGATAATTAAAAACATAAAAAAAAATTTTTTTATAGGGTTATTTAGGGGGCAAAGGGGGTGGAGAGGGTAGGGCAGAGTAGTACGTATCAGCTTCGTCATTAAGGCTTGAACATATCATTAAGGCTTGAACATAAGTGTTGTAGTCTTAAGTAAAACAATTTGATAAATTTGTATGCTATATCTGCATATAATAACGCCCACTAAAGGGGACGAGGTCCAAAAATGATTTTCTTTTTATTTCATGGCTCCAAGTTTAACGCGTTGGATCTTTTTTGACATAAAAATATATCATTCGCTTAACAAAATTACAAAAAAAAAACTTAAAAAATTATGTTGGTTTTTAGAGCTTCTTCTTAGGGGAACTTTTTCCCTCTTGCCCGATTTAGCCCATCGCCGAACTTAGCCTGTGCTATTCTTCAAGATATGTCTGTACCAGTCTAGCTCTTTTCGTTTGGACTGAATCGTGATATCCACAGACACACGGATGGAGGGACGGACGGACGGACATACTTAGATCTTGGTGTCTCAGATGGATATTTCGCTGCGTTACAAACGGAATGACAAAGTGAATATACCGTCCCTATTCTTTTTTGGAGGGTATAAATATAACAGAAAAAATTATAATATTAACATTTTGGACGGAAAATACGCAATTGGCAATTACAATAATTATTAATTGACTTACAGTATGCTAAATTGAGTTCAATTAGAATTTTAATTGCGTAAATTTTCCAAATGCGCTCTTAAGGCGCATATCTGAGAATATTGTTAACCACATTGGCTTTATAAAAACTGTCTCAAAGGTACAAACATTTTCTTTTAATTTTGAATTTTACAATAGAACATGCAGAACATTTTCTTTTGCGAAAATATATTTTGAAAGTTCTATACGAAATTGTAAATTAAAATGCTTTATACAAAAAAATATTAGACGCTGTTGTCCCATAGTGTAAAACCACTGCTAGAAAATTCCCTTTTTGCCTTTTCCCTGCATCCACCGGGCATTGCAATATGGACTCTATTCTATTCAAATCATACCGCACAACACCCTCTACTCTCTCTGGCAGTGGCGAGCTCTCAATAAAATATGATTTTTTTTCCACGTAAAAGTCTATCTATTAGTCCGTCTTTTCGTCCATTTGGCATTAAAACGTTGTTTATTGTTTGACAACCAGGTTCAGGCTGTTTAGCAAAAATGCTTTCATGGAAGTGCGAATGTGTGTTATTCCCATTTTCTGTTTTCTTCCTTTTATTTTTGGAGTCTAATAATGACAAAACCAAATTATATATTCCCAGTACCGTTCCTGTTTTTATTACCGTATTTGTATTTGTACGAGTAGTTTTGGTGATACACACACACATACACACACACACCCTTGCGCAGACTATTGCACACAGGAAAGACCACATGCAGAATATTACGAGTTGCCATAAAAACGCATTTTTAATTTCACATTTTCGAATGCCGGCAAGGGGGCGGGGTGGAGCAAAAAGGAAATTTAACGAAGTACAAAAAACCACATGCTCTTGTCAGTCGTCATCATGCTCATTTGGGAAGTAAACAAGCGAAATATTTTGCTGTTTAGTGTCTGTCTGTCTGTCTGCCTGGGCATTGGACACATTAAAATATGCACAAAAGCAAATTTTAGCTGCACATACTTAAAATTCAATATTAACTAGTTAAGCACAGGAGTAGCAGAGAATTTTCCGTTAGGAAAAAATAAATTAAAATTATACGGACGCTGATATAAAATAAAGAAAAATTTTTTCCAATTAATATTTCAATTATAACAACATTTATTTTAAAAAATGCACTGCAACATTGGAAATAAAAAAGAGTAGCCTAATCCCCTAAACAGCTACGCTCTTGGTCATAGACTTTTTGAATCCATGTTGTGTTATGAAAAAGCATGCTTAGACAGGACACGCGGTTTATGGTCAAAATCCATTAAAAAGACTTTAAAAATATATATTTAAGATGAGCTGAATCTCAAATGAGAATATATAAAAAAAGCAAATTTTCAATCGACTTAAGATCGAAATTCTAGCCGTAAATTATGGCACACAAACAATTTGGAATGTCAATTTTATGGCATCTATTCAACTAATTTGATCAAAAGTTTCGTTCAGCTCTACGCAAAAGCGGCAAATAGTAGCAGAACAAGATGTATTGAGCTGAATTAAAATGGAAAGAACTAATAATCGTTTACAAAATCAGGTATTATATATTATAAAGGGTGTCTCACTAAGGATGCAATTTCTTTTGCATTTTAAAAAGAGAACCACGTTTAATGAGGAATACAAGCACTAGTGCTGGTCACATACCCAATTATTAACAATGTTCACTTATAAGGGTAGGCAAATTTGAGGTTAGGAAGTAAATTGACTGCCAAATGATGAAATGTCAAGAACTGAGCTGTCATCCCTTGGCATTTTTTAAGTAAAAGGTTGGGAAATTTTAACCCTAGAACGTTAATCTTGAACAAAAATTTTTAATTGTTAAAATTTACTATTTGAAAACTAAACGCACACAACTACTATTTCATCAAAATCATCTTTACTAATAAGGCCCATTTCCAACCTATTAGCTTTTGTTGACATCAGGGACCTTTGGCTCCACAAGCCACACACTCTGCCAAACAATTCAGCAATTGCATGAGAAATTTTCCGGTTGCGTAATTTTTCGGTGTGGTGATGTCAATTAGCCGTTTTGTTCTTGTGATTTAGCCGCTGGGGCCACTTAAAAGGCCGGATTTACGTGTACAAACCACAAACAGCTGATGCTCTGAAAAATTAAATTCAGCGCTGCATTGACTAGATAAGCGAAGCTTTGCTGCAAAATTTGGTTCAAAATTTTGTGAAAAGAGCAAACGTCTGCGGACGTTTTAAAAGTGGACATTTGCCCCACATCATATTTCGTTATTAATTCCCATGTTTCTATTTTGGTATTGATATTAATAAAACTGAATTTGTTGAAAATAGTGTATATTTCTGTCAATTTACTTTCTAACCTCAAATTTGCCCTTCCTTTACAAAACACAACGAGGACTTCTTGTAACTTGACATCAATGAAGCCAAGCAGTGATTGAGCGATACACGGTCGTCTGCCGTATCGCTGCCACCTTATATTTTTTTCGCCATGAAAACAAATTCCATCAAATGGCCCCCACGGCTCTGCTGACAGACCAGTCGTTACTCTGCCCAGCCATAACTTTTTTTTCATGGGAGTTGAGCTATGGAATTGTTTCTGGTATATTCAAGTTAACCTGGGATTTTACTAAACCCCAAGAAAACAAATAGTGCCATCTTGACGTCCAGTTGGTATCCGAATTTCATGAGATAATTTTTTCTGCAAATCGTGTCTGCAATAAATCGAAGGTTTTATGAACGGTATGGCAGGTGGATCCGTGTGTTGCTACATGTTGTCCACTTAAGGCCACAAGAACTCTGTTGTCATGTTGCTGTAACGATTGTGGTCCCCAGTTACTGTACTATCGTCCTCATCTTCAAAAGAAAAATAATCTCCACTCATGCCGTCTAACCAAAACCCGTAACAAGAAGTTGCTCGTTGTGGATGCATTAGTTTCCACAATAGAATTCCACAATTTCATATATTCGAAAAGGCACTTGAAACGTTTCACCGTAGAAGATGACTTTTTTCGATACAGTCGAATTGGCTGCTTTTGAGCTCCCTAGTAAATAAAATTGTTTGCGCATGAAAGTTGAAGGTTTTATGCCTAAATTTGCTAAGTAGTCTGAGAGTTGCTGAAATTTCGGGTTTTGAGCGACACTGTCGTTTTCAGCAGCGAAATATACTAGACACCGATAGGTACGCTGACGGTCAGGAGTCTTATTGTCTATAACTAGGGTTGCCATCCATCCTCTTTTCCCCGGACACCGTCCTCTTTTTTTTATCGTCGGGGTCTGTCCTCCTCCTTTTTTAACAAGTGTCCGGGGTTGTCCTACTTTTTGCTGCTTTTACACTTTCAAAATATCAAAACTGCTACATTTTCGCTCATAAGTAGCCAAGCTAAATTTTTAAAAACAAAACACCCAAAATAATTTACAAATAACACAGATTTCGTACGAATCAATTTTCGTTCGAAATTGTGAAACAGCCAGTAAAAATCACTATTTTGAACAAAAAAGGGCAATATGTGATGCGTTAGAGACTGCGTTGGCATCACTGTATGAATTGTCAAGCAGTTTATGAATATTTGAAAAAATGGGATAGACATGTATTGAAATGAATATAAATTTTTTAAATAAAAATAAGTAATTTTGTATTATTTTTGTTATTGTTGAAATATTATAAATAATTTTTAAATTGTTATCCTGAAGAAGATATCCAGAGGATATTGAAATATTGATATAATTATAAAATAAATAGTTTTATAGTTATTTTTTTTACAAAAATATGCCTCAAGCTCAATATTAATTAAAATAAAAAGTAATTTTGTATATTTTATTGAGTTTTTTGATTTTTGTATTTGAATTTTAGGCAAAAAAAAGAGTCCTCTTTTTTGAGCCAAATGTCCTCCTTTTTTATGGTCGTTGTCCTCCTTTTCTAAAATTGGAAATGGCAACCCTATCTATAACCGATACAGTTTCTTACAAATTTTTTAAACCTCTTCATTAGGGACAGCCTCAACATATTTTTTCTAAATTTCCACAATTATAGCACCTTGTTCTATTAAAAATCACTCCATTTTTCGTAATCCGACTAAGCAAATGCCGCAACTGCTAACTTTCAGAGTTTCCACTAGCACAGAAAACATTTAACAATCAATTTAAAAATCGCATTCATACAGCCAAACTTAAAAGAAAGTTTTAAGGATGGCGGTAGCACGAGAATACATATTTATAGTGCACTGAAAGTACATGTTTGCCTACTAACGCAAAGCTTTGATTTAAATCAGTTTGTTATTTAGTTGTAGCTCGAAATGATTTTTTGCTTAAGAATATATTAACCACAACTTGTTTTGTTGTTAAGGTGTTGTTGTTATTTTTAGTGTCAAAAATTCATTAACAAAAATGTTCAGTTTACTTGCTGTCGGCTGAGGTTAAGACCTAAAAAAGTATTAATTAAAAAATTGTAATTTTAGTTTTTACTGTGCCCAATTGTTGTACGTCGTTATGCGTTCTCGCATGAATCTTAATAATTCTATTCTTTTCAATATATTTTTTACGTCCACACCATAAGCAAACTCCCTGCGCTGCAAGTGTTGCCAAATGTGCTCGTAAAAAATGTTGAGCTTTCTTAAGGCTGACATTATATCTTGACATTTATAAAAGTTGAATTGTGTATGTAAATATTTTTTAATATTCATTTTCCTTAAATCTATTTTCTAATGTGGCAGTGGAGTACTGACAAAAGTTTACAGAAAGAGTTAAAAATATTGATCTTTAACTAGATTTTTTAATGTTTTATTTTTTAAACATTTTCTTCTTTATGTTTTTCCTCTCGCTGAGTATGTAGCAGCAAATGCAAGTGTATGGAATTTATGTGTCTTTTTGCAGATTTATTTGATTTTTAATAGTCCTTTCCTTTCACTAGCTTTGTATACATCACACATACACACACACACACACGCATTCTAATATATGTGTATAGACATGTATGCCATGCAGTCGTACTTATGCTGCGCATTATTCTTCCACCTACAAACAAATTATTTTATGGAAGCTGGATGTCTTTTTTCCCGTAACCTCGGAGCCTAAGCATACGGTTGAACTGTCAGTCATTCATTAGGCAGCCAGTTAGTGTGAATGAATGATGGAGTTTTTATGTTTTGTCAAGTGCTTGAGTGATTTGTGCAAGTGCAGTTTTTTACATGATGAGTTTGGCAAATGCAGTGGAACATCGATATAAAAACCACAGTTTAAAGAAGTCTGCACAATTTCAGAAAAGCCTTAGACTTCTTTGAAAATTTCATGCATTTTCAAACAAATACCCTTGAAAATTTTTATTTTTTTTTTTAATTTATCTCTCAAAGAAATATGCATACAACAGGTTCTTTTTTTCTAGCAGCAGCATAAGTTTAAAAAGGAATCTGGAAAAATTTCCAAGCGCGTGTCAGAAAATTACAAACAACTAATCTACAAAGGATTACTTATCACTTACTTTAAACTTTTTTAAAAAGTATGTTTTCAAAAATGTACCTATATAAAAAGACACGTTTTTTAAAAAGTACCCTTTGAAAAAGGTACCTTTTCAAACAAGTACTTTTTGGAAAAAGTACATTTGAAAAAAGTAGCTTTTGAAAAATTTTACCTTTTGAAAAAATTACCTTTTGAAAAAATCACCTTTTGAAATAAGTACCTTTTGGAAAAAGTACCTTTGCAAAAATTACCTGTGAAAAAAGTACCTTTTGAAAAAAATATTTTTTGAAAAAAGTACCTTTTGAAAAAAGTACCTTTGAAAAAATTACCTTTGAAAAAAGTACCTTTTGAAAAAATACCTATTGAAAAAGTACATTTTGAAAAAAGTACCTTTGAAAAAATACCTTTGAAAAAGTTACCCTTGAAAAAAGTACTTTTTGAAAAAAGTACCTTTTGAAAAAAATACCTTTGAAAAGGTTACCCTTGAAAAAAGTACCTTTTGAAAAAAATACCTTTTGAAATAAGTACCTTTTGAAAAAAGGACCTTTTAAAAAAGTACCTATTAAAAAAGTACATTTTGAAAAAAGTACCTTTGAAAAAAATACCTTTGAAAAAGTTACCCTTGCAAAAAGTACTTTTTGAAAAAAGTACCTTTTGAAAAAAATACCTTTTGAAATAAGTACCTTTTGAAAAAAAACCTTTTAAAAAAGTACCTCTTGATAAAAGTACTTTTTGAAAAAGATACCTTTTGAAGACAGTACATTTTGGAAAAAGTACTACCTTTTGAAAAAAATACCTTATGTAAAAAGTACCTTTTGAAAAAAGTACCTTTTAAAAAGTGTACATTTTGAAAAAAGTACATTTTTGATACATGAAAGGAGCCTCCTAAAATGTACTCTCCATGTACAAAATTTAAAAAAAGTACTTTGTAACAAAGGAACCTGTAAAAATACTTGCTAAAATGTGTGCTTAAATATATCTTAAAATATATTTTAAAATTTCCCTTTCAACAAATAGGAATTTCTTTTAAGAGTATTTTTTGTGTGTGTGTGTAAGTTTTTGTTCTACTGTAATTTGCATACCAAAAAAAATCTTGGCTTTTCCATTGTGTGTAAATATTTGTAAGTTTCTTTTAATGCTGTGCAATTTATTTAAAAACATTATCCATAAAAATATTTGACATAATGTTGTAGTTTTAGCACACAATGTCTTCTTAAAAATAACAACAAAAAATACAAAAAACAACAACAAGGAATGTCATAAAATTTAAATTTATATTTTTATGCGTCATTTGCATGTGGCTTAAGTGTGATAAACTTTTCATAGTTTTTCTTTATGTCAATTGAGTTGGAAACATTTTTAATGCCGTCATTAGTTAACAATTCATATGGATATCGTTGGTTAGGATTTTTTTAAAAGAATTTCATCATAGATTTATAGAAAGAACATTTTAGGGGAAAAGGTTTTTCTCAGTGAGTTATTTTTTTTAAGAATTGTTAAGTCAGGCAATTTTCAAACACTTGCATATAAAAGAATTACATATTTAAAAGATATTTTTGTATTTTTAGAAAGACATGGAAAAGTAACGCAATAAAAGTAAACCATGAATTTTGCGACATTAAAGCATTAAATTGTAATCATAATTTGTTTGTTTTTTATTTGTATATTTTTTGTTCAACACAATGATAACTTTTAGTATCGTCGAATTGATCGGTTATTTTTAATTCTGCATGTCAGTGAATTTAATACATTTTTTTTTGTAATTATCTTCCCACTGTGAATTTTAGCACCCGGGAAAATTATAAACGTCTTTGATTTTACAAAATCTGTTTTACGCACTACAATTAATTTCTGTCATGAAAATGATTTTATTCAGAATATTACTATTCTAACTAAAGCTTCTTTCTATCACTTACAAGTCAGCTAAAATGCAATCTAAAAAATTGTTGCTCTTTTCAAACAACTTCATTTGGCTTTTCCTCTGCACCGGCCGGAAAGAGTTTCCATTAACTCTGACTAGATTACAGCATTACATAACGATTATAAAGTATATTTTTGCCATAAATGTCAAATAACTTCTAAAACCTTTCAAATTACAGCCCAGATGCCGCAATCAAACCAACACAAACTTTATTAAAAGAATATTTCTGTTGTAAACTTCTTGGCCACTGCAAAGACCATAAATTAAGGCAAATGGACGGACAAAAGTTAAGGAAAATATGGGGAAAAGGTGGCAAGAAAGAAACATAGTTTAGTTTTTCTTCCTTTTCTTTTTTTAGTATTATTATTATTAAATATTAAGTTAATTAAGCAAACGATAGCAATATCTTAAGTAAGCAGCCACTGACTGGCCTGGCCAGCTCTGGCCTGCTTGCTTAAAGATGGCGTATAAAAATATATTTAAAAAATTATGATGATTTTATGATTTTTATCTGTCTTGTGGCGAAAAGAGCAAAAGTGTAAAAGAGCAATTTGATGGCTTCCTTTTAAAATAATCATTTTTGTTTTCCTTATTACACACAAAAATACAATAATAATCATAAATATTTAATTGAATATTCATTTTTGTTCTTTTAATTTCAGTTTAAAGTTTTAACACCTCAGCCAAGGGATACAATTTGTTAATCGCATCAACAGAAATTTATTAAGGTACGTTGTATTCTTATCAAGAAACTGATTTTTGATTTTGATAAGCAGCACGATATTATTTTTTATACTCGTGTTTTATTTTTTTCTGAAACAATTAAAAAGTCAAGTGCTTAAATTTAAACAGCGAACTCTTAAGATTTTATTCAGTTAAACAGTTGGTTGGGCTTTATACATATGAGCTCGTAAAAATCGGAGTTAAAACAAAAGCAAACAAACAAAAAATTAAAATAAATTTTTTTTTTAATTGCTGGGGCTGAGTTTTCCCACAGCAGTAGACAAATTATTATGAGAATTTATTAACGAAACATATTCAAGTTTAAGGCTGGACTTGAAACATATAAAAGTTTAATTTTCGAAACATTTGCAATACTAATGAACGCAAGGAAACACTGTCAGTGTGCAGGAAGGAAGGCATCGCCAACAGCATGTGGCAAAATACTGACAAGGTTAATTTTATTATCATTCTTTTTTTTTGTGTATTCATAATATTGGCTAATTGTTACTTATCTTTCGGACAGTCTACATCAGTATAAATGCGCAAAGGAAAAAATTAGTCAAGCATGCTGAATCATGCTCTTTCAACACAAAAAAAGTATTGCTACGGAGATCGTCCAGTAATCAACATTCGACCACTTGAGATTTACAGATAAAATATATTTTTAAAATCGATTCTTTATAATAATCGAAAAAATCAAAGTCGAGACAAGTCCACTTAAAGAAATGAAGCACAGTAAAGTTTAGCTTAAGTATAACTTTCCTTTATATTCTTAATTCGTTTGCATTTTTATACCCTCCAAAAAAGAATTGGGGGTTATATTCACTTTGTCATTCCGTTTGTAACGCAGCGAAGTATCCACCTGAGACCCCATAAAGTGTGTATATTCTTGATCAGTGATGAAATCTAAGACGATGTGAGTACGTCCGTCCGTCCGTCTGTGGAAAGCACGATTCAGTGCAAACGAAAAGAGCCAGACTCATGCAAGTTGGTATAAATATATCTTGAAGAATAGCACAGGTCAGGTTTATAAATGGGCTGAATCGGGCCAGAGGGAAAAGAGTTCCCCTAAGCAGAACTAAGCCAACCTCTTAAAAACAACATAATTTTTTGTAATTTTGTTAAGCAAATGATATATTTTTATGTCAAAGAATGTCCAACGAGTTAAACTTGGAGCCATAAAATAAAATAAAAATAATTTTTGGACCCCGCCCCCTTTTAGTGGGTGATATTATATGGAAAAATAGTGTAAAAATTTAACAAATTGTTTTACTTCAGCCTTAATGACGAAGCTGAGACGTAACCTGGTACAACTCTGACTTACCCCTCCTCCTCCCCCTTTGCCCCTAAGTGACCCTATAAAATTTTTTTTTTTTTAAATTTTGTGTATAATCATCCCAAACATTTATTTTTAGAGTTTTATGACAAAGGTGCAATGTCACCCCCACAGCCCTTGCCAGAGCGACGCCGCTAAAATACAGTTTTAATACCCCCTCGAAAGAAAATTGCACACCATAAAGTATATATATTCTTGATCTCTGATGAGGTCTAAGACGGTCTAGCAATGCCCATACGTTCGTCTGTGGAAAACATGATATAGTCTATTTTTGGATCCCGCCCCACTTAGTGGGCGTTGACGTACGATATTATATACAACAAGTAAAAACGTTATATTCGACCGGGTCGAATCTTAAATACCTTCCAAATATTTAGTAAGTGAATTTAAAATGTTTAACTTGGTGGGACAGAGTTCCTTTATATAATATCGTACGTCAACGCCCACTAAAGGGGGCGGGGTTCAAAAATAGGCAAAATCATGTTTTCCACAGACGAACGTCTGGGCATTGCTAGACCGTCTTAGACTTCATCACAATTCTCTTTGGAGGCTATAAAAACTGTATTTTGGCGGGGTCGCTCTGGCAAGGGCTGTGGGGGAAACATTTCACCTTTGTCATAAAACTCTAAAAATAAATGCTTGGGATGATTATACACAAAATTTAAAAAAATGTTTATTTATTTTTAATAGGGTCATTTACCGGGCAAAGGGGGAGGAGGTGGTAGGGCAGCAACAGGCAGTCATAAAACTCTAAAGATAAATGCTTGGGATGATTATATACAAAATTAAAAAAATTTTTTTTTTTGGTAGGGTCATTTAGGGGGCGAAGGGGAAGGAGGGGTAGGGCAGAGTAGTACCAGGTTTCGTCTCAGCTTCGTCATTAAAGCTTAAAAGTGTTATTTTTACGGAATGTAGGCTTAAGTAAAACAATTTGTTAAATTTTTAAGCTATTTTTGCCTATAATAACGCCCACTGAAGTGGGCGGGGTCAAACAATTTTTTAATTTTATTTAATGGCTCCAAGTTTAAGGCGTTGGACCGTATTTGACATAAAAATATATCATTTGCTTAACAAAATAACCAAAAAACTTTAAAAATTATGTTGTTTTTTCTGGGTTGGTTTAGTTCTTTTTAGGGGAACTTTTTTCCCTCTTGCCCGATTTAGCCCATCTTCGAACTTAACCTGCTCTAAGTTTTAAAATATATTTATGCCAAATTTCAAGAGTCTAGCTCTATTCGTTTGGACTGAATCGTGATTTCCACAGACGGACGGACGGACGGACATGCTCAGTTCGTCTTAGATTTCATCACTGATCAAGAATATATATACTTTATGGGGTCTGAGATGGATATTTCGATGCGTTACAAACGGAATGACAAAGTGAATATACCCTCCAAATTCTTTTTTGGAGGGTATAAAAATCGTGTAAATATTGAACAATTTTTATTACTTAAGCTGAGATGTTCTCTGATAACGCAGTGATGAAACGTCTTCCCCACGGGCCTTCCCGGAATGGCTCTGTCGAAACAGAGATTTAAAATTGGGTACAGAGATGTCTTAAAGGAACTCTGTCCCACCAAGTTAAACATTTTCAATTTACTTACTAAATATTTGGAGGGTATTTAAGATTCGACCCCGTCGAATGTAACGTTTTTAATAACTGCAAAAGGTCGTTTTAGGTAATATTTTTTTTTTCAAAAACTGGAGACAAATCTTCAAGGATATCAATAAAATATTACCAATTTGAAAATAGTTTTGTTAAATCAACTACTTTTTCATGACTGCATTTCAATTAAAACCAAAGATAATTAAAAAATACTTCTGTTGTAAAATTTACTTTTTGTAGCTTAAACATATTTAGCAAATCAGCAAACTCAGACGTGCACCTTTTGGTTGTAAATGCATTTTTTTTATCATTAAACTCTGGCCTTTTTTTTTGTGGCGTGCAATATTTTTTACATATTTCATTTAAACTGCATATTTATTATTTTAATCAAATTGAATTAATTTGAAATAAATTTCTACTGTTTGCAGCTGCTGGTGTTTTTGTACACTTTTTTCCGCCACGTTTTGCTTTGATTTTAATTACTTCTATAAATAATTCAAATATAATTCGTAACATGTTTTTAAAACTTTTTTTTTTGTTTGCCAACATTTTATTTTTCTTTTGACTCAATGCCGGCAAAGGCAGCGAGTGGTCTATTTGTTTTAAACATTTAACAAATTAGTGTTTATTTGTTGTGCCAGAGTTTTTATCTTTGATGGCTAATTAAGCAAAATTAATTTAATTTCGTACTGGGCTTCAAACACACAAACAAAAAAAGTAAATCTCTTCTCTTTATTAATTTAACAAATTATTTGCATAAACAATAATGTTTGTGTGTAGTGGAATAAAAATAAAGAGAAAAACAATTAATTTGTTTGTTGAAGTTTCAATGTAAATTTCATTTCATTTTTTGTTTGTTTAATTTTTTCAATTAAAATTTATTAAAATTTAATTTCAATTTATGTATTTCATGGTTTTTATAATCGCATAAATATTTTGCAATTGATGTAAAAAGAGCTTTTTTTATGCCCCTCACCAGCAGCTTCTTTGAATGCCAAATTAGAGTCTGCTAAAACCTCCAGTTCACACAAGGTCTCGGTGGCAAAACTGCTGCCGAGTGTCGTCTGCTTTAGTCATGCGAGCATTTGTGCAGCAGTAGGCAGAAATATGTTTGTAGTTTTAATTTAATATTTGCTGGCTTCTTTTTTTTTTGTTGTTAATATTTCATTTTGCTTTTTTCCCTCTTTGTTGGGCACTAAAATCAGCTGGAGCTGCAGAGTCCTGCTTACTTTCAACAGAACGTTGCATGGCAGTTTGTTTGCTTTAATGTCATTCCATCTATAAACAACATGGAAATTCAATAAACATAAGAATTGCAAAATTATGACAAAATTTACAATAATGCCACTCATTTTATATGGCAGCTTCGCATGCGTATGCTGAACAAGGAAAAAAAAACAAGTTCAAGTTGAAGTTGTTCACAATATTTCCAAGTGACCTAAAACTACTCGTATATAAAAAGCAAACATGTTTGTTCACTGCACACACTTGTTTAGGAAACATTTTAAAGTTATAAAAATTTGTTGCTAAAAATAAAAATTCGTTGACTACACCCTCGTCTATGAAGAGGACAATAATAAAGTCTATAGAGCACACGCTGGGGATGACGTGAGCATGTGTGATTGACAAGTCGGCAATTAGCAGTAGTTTTATTTTATTATCGATTTTTGTTTTTTTTTTAATAAAATGTGTTTCTTTTATAAAAACTATTAAGAAAACTTTATTGAATTAATTGCTGTTGAAAGTTACGACTTTTTTATACAAATAAAATGTATCAGATTTAATAATTGCTGAAATTAATTTCAACAATTTAGTGCTAGACGAATCTGTTCAATCGTGCTGCAACTGATTTAAAGTAATCAGGTCTTTTAGCCTTATCCTTGAGATCTGAACGAAGCATCAATAATCAATGCGCTTAAAAAAGACAACCTTTGTTACAACTGTAAAGGAATAGATGCACTGATGTGGTCCTCACATAGGCCGCATCTTTCTGTGGTTGAGTTGCCGCCAGTGAACCGCACCATGCATTACAGAGAGAATTCGTGCTTTGGCCGAACGGTTCGTATGTGGAACAAACTTCCAGCAGAGGTCTTTCCTGCAAATTTTAACTTGGGGTGGTTCAAACCGAACGTCCACAAGCACTACTCCCTCTATCCTCTTTCCCACAACCAATTTTCTTAGTTCTGACACAATGCATCCCATATGTAGGGCTCATCCCCTGAGTGCTGGTTCAAGAAAAACAAGTAAAAACGTTATATTCGACCGGGTCGAATCTTAAATACCCTCCAAATATTTAGTAAGTGAATTTAAAATGTTTAACTTGGTGGGACAGAGTTCCTTTATATAATATCGTACGTCAACGCCCACTAAAGGGGCCGGGGTTCAAAAGTAGACAATATCATGTTGTCCCCAGACGAACGTATGGGCATTGCAAGACCGTCTTAGACTTCATCACTAATCAAGAATATATATATTTACTTTATAGGGTCCAATTCTCTTTGGGTCATTTACGTGGCAAAGGGGGAGAAGGGGGTAAGGCAGAAATAGGCAGCCATAAAACTATAAAAATAAATGCTTGGGATAATTGTATACAAAATTAAAAATTTTTTTTTTTTTTGATAGGGTCATTTAGGGGGCAAAGGGGGAGAAGGGGGTAGGGCAGAAATCGGCAGTCATAAAACTCTAAAAATAAATGCTTGGGATAATTGTATACAAAATTAAAAATTTATTAATTTTTTATAGGGGCATTTAGCGGGCAAAGGGGAAGGAGGGGGTAGGGCAGAAACAGGCAGTCATAAAACTCTAAAAATAAATACTTGGGATGATTACATAAAAAATAAAAATAATTTATTTTTTTTCGTAGGGTCATATAGGGGGTGAAGGGGGAGGAAGGTAGGGCAGAGAAGGATCAGGTATTGTCTCAGCTTGGTTATTAAAGCTTAAAAATTTTATTTTTAAGGAATGTAGGCTTAAGTACAACAATTTGTTAAATTTTTACACTATTTTTGCATATAATAACGCCCACTAAAGTGGGCGGGGTCCACAAATAATTTTTTTTTATTTTATGGCTCCAGTTTAAGGCGTTGGACCGTATTTGACATAAAAATATATCATTTGCTTAACAAAATAACCAAAAAACTTTAAAAATTATGTTGTTTTTTCTGGGTTGGTTTAGTTCTTCTTAGGGGAACTTCTTTCCCTCTTGCCCGATTTAGCCCATCTTCGAACTTAACCTGCTCTTAGTTTTAAAATATATTTATGCCAAATTTCAAGAGTCTAGCTCTTTTCGTTTGGACTGAATCGTGATTTCTACAGACGGACGGACGGACGGACGGACATGCTCAGTTCGTCTTAGATTTCATCACTGATCAAGAATATATATACTTTATGGGGTCTGAGATGGATATTTCGATGCGTTACAAACGGAATGACAAAGTGAATATACCCTCCAAATTCTTTTTTGGAGGGTATAAAAAAGAAAAAATTGTTAGTTGATTTTGTTAAATGCGAAAAGAATTCCCATTTTTTTAAATTTTATGAGGAAATTGTATATGAAAACTGGCTTATCGTTTGAATACCATTGTGTTTATTTATATGAGAGAAGTAAAGACTTCTTTCTATCAGCTGGTTAGAGAGAAGACAATAGAGACGAGTTCAATACCCATTTATTATTATAATTATTTTTATAAATTTATAGCAAACGTTATACAGTCACTAAATTTAATATTAAAATATTTAGTTAATAACATCATCTCTTAAAGCAATAATAACTGATAGTCCTAATCGTTCTTTATTTCCAGTGTTTCAGTTATTAATAACCAAATATTCTATGATAAATTTAAAATGCCATATTGGCCATTCATAACTGTGATAGAATAGCAGTTTTTTGTAGAATTTTTTTTTATATTCCATTTATCTATTTTGTTCTTTTGTTATGAAAAAAAATGTGTGAAAAATTCAATTTACCATGCCTTGCAGTTATAAACTATTTCAATAGAGAATCTAATTTTAGCAGAAAAACATAAACGAAAAATCGATTTAAATAAAATATGAATGCGCTCTCATATTTCTAAAAATGTTATTATGTTGTAAAATAAAAACTGTAAAATTTATTTATTTAAAATTATGTTTAAATTATGCTCTCTAGTCTATAATAAAATCGTGCACAATAAAGATTGCAAAAAAAAAAATATGAAATAAAATAAAATTATATATTATTAATATTTTTTCACTATTTTTATTTGAATATTTCATGCAGTTATAAAGAACACATACGAAATATTGTGCTGAATTGGCAACATTTTAAACGGACATAATATGGCTTATTTTTCATAAATTAAACAGCCTGATTGTTGAAAAAAGAAAAATAATAAGTAAATAAAAAAAAGGAAATTATCAGCAAAAAATTACAAAAGTTCGTGGTTTTACTATTTAAAATTCTTTTTTTTTTTTGCCGCATATCGATGTGTTGGGTTATTATTCAGTTGCATTGAACAGGTCAGAATAATAAAATATTTAAATAGTGTGACAACATTATTGTAATTATTATCAAAAAATATAATAATAATAATAATAAATTTCATAGAATAGCACCAATAATTGCAAATTTTATTATTAAAAGTTCTTTTTTATTATTTTGCTTTTGTTGTGGGCAAAATTATTGTTGATGTTGTTAATTTTTATTAAGCTGCCAGCTTAAAAAAAACACACCGGTTTTTTTTCAGGGAAAATCATTTAAATTTAAATCAAATATTATATGAAATATTTTTGTAAATAATGCATGCATTTGAGTTTTTAAATCAACTGTTTTTTTTTTTCTTTAAATAAACACAAAAATTATTTAAATACCTACACACGACAAGTACTTGTGGTTTCGATAACGACATGTCGCCACTAATAGACATTATTTTCGTATAGAAGGCATCCTTATTGGAAAATTCTGTATTACAAAACTCTAGCTCTTCTGGCCGTAGCATTCATTTATCATAAATTTATCAAACAGTATTATTGGCAAAATCATGTGGGATCATTTAACAATGCCTTGTGGCCACATTATATGTGACAACTTAAAGTATCACCTGATGTTGCAGGGTAAAAGCAATGATACGATAAAAAAACACTTCACCGAAACTGTTATTGATGATAAATTTTTAATTTATTACTTATTAAATAATGCAGTTAAAAGGCTGCAAGAGTATAAATACTATAAATACGTAAACAAAAATAAATTATTTTAATTAGTTTTTAATATTATGTAAATTAAAAAAAAAAACTACAACAAAAAGACTAAAGTCTGTATTCTGTGGCACGTATCGCTACATTTTATGAGGCATAAAAATCAATTTATATATATAAAAGACTTCCAAAATGCATTAACATTTTTCATTTCGTTTTACGATATGAGCTGTAATTCATTAAAAAATATATTGATTTTTAAATAAAATATGCTAATGTGTATTGAACGTTACTTTTCCTTATTAAGCTTTAAATTATTTTAGAAAAACAAAATTATCTTTAAAGAGACACTTTAATATCACTTCCATACCAAAAAATATTACAAATTATATATAAGTCTTACAAATTGTATAGAACGTTACTTTTGATTAATACTTCCAATAGCTGTAATTACATTAAAATTAAAACAAGCATCCAAAATTGGAATATTTTTTTAACATAACACACGTTAATATATTCGCAAGCATTAGGATTTATCCTCTGTATTGAATGTTACCCATATCTGTTTACATTGCAAAAACAAATTTTCAATATTTTTATTCAAAATTATAGAATATTGTCATCATAGTTGTTTATTGTCCCGTTTGTACGTAAAAAACATATGTTGATGTGTATTGAACGTTACTCTTTTTTATTATATTTCATACTAATTTTGAATTCGAAAATTTCTTTAATTATATTACGTCAGAGATTTAAATACAAAAAACTGTTACTAATTTATTATATACTATCATAATATATTGTAAGGAACGTTACTTTTGCTTATAATTCATATTAATTTTCCTAATCGCTATATAAAAAAATAAATATAATAGAGTGAAAAGAGCACAAAGTGTCAAGTTATAGGAAACATATTGCATATTAAAAGCTTTATGATTTAATTTATGTATTGAATGTTACTTAAATTTATTTAGTTTAATAAAAAGTGTTACATAAAAAAAAAATTTTTTTTCCAAGAATGATGAAATTATGTGTATTTTCACTTGAGCAATATACATGTACATTGATATGTATTGAACGTTACTTGCTTTAATTATGCTTTATAGTCATTTTAAATTCAAAAATTTATTTAAAAGAAGCAAAGTCTCACAAATATAATACATATTATAACATATTTTTGTATTGTAGGTTTTCCTTTTGTATTGAAGGTTACTTTGGTTATTAGAATAACGCCATTCAGGAAAGAAAAATATATTAAAAGTAGTTGTAAACTCCGTTTATTTATAAAACTGAATAAGAATTGAAAATAAACGGAATTCCCTGCTGAATAAATGTTTTGGAAAAAGATTTTAATGTAACAGTCAATATAAGGAAGGTAACATTCCATACAAAACTACTTTGTTTTTTTTTTTTCATTTAGCTTTAAGAAATAACCTTAAATAGCATAATACATTTCCCAAGCTTTAATAATACTTAAATTTCTTTAACATCTCTAAGCATCATGTGTGCTAAGTGTTCCAAATCATATAAAAACTGTCAAGGAAGAAATGAGAATTCCAATAAGGCAATGGTGAAAGGTCAACCAACAAATTATCATTAACACCATTCCAATGCTGGCATATTGAAAAGTTTTTCGCCCACAAGAAATGAATATTTTTTTAGATATTAATGTTACGCAACATTTCTAATAAATTGAATACAAAAAAAATTTAAAGCATTTACACAGAAAATCAGAGTTCTTATGCAAAAGATATATTTATTATATTAACACACAAAGTTAAGTACTTCATATGAATTAAACAAATTCTCATAAAATAACTCTTATACGTCACTAAGTGCAGCATTTATTGCAGAAATTAAATGAATTTAAGTGTAAATCGTTAACACTTGATTATAAATTGCGTCACACAACATATCACAATGAGTTTTTATTGAAAATCAGCGCAGTTCTGTGGACATTTTTCTATGTAATTTAAAATTTAATTTTACAAGCAACTTGATACGTTTAACTAACGGCAACATTTTTATTTATTAAAATATATAAATATTTCAATATAATAAATACAGCAACAAATATATAAAATGTTTAAGAGCAAGCAAATTTAATAATAGTAATTTTAAAAAATCAATTTTAAATAATTTATCGGAAAAAAGTTTAAATAAATATAAGATCTGAAAAGCAAAGTTTTGGCAGTTAGACACGATCATTATGCAAAAAAAAAGAAATAAAAATAAATGAAATCGCTATTTCCGGAAGTTGCTGCCATCCCACCAATAAAGTTCATGTACTTACACATGTACGAGTATTAAAACTTAAAGGGCAGTTTATTTGAATATGAGTATAATATCTAAGAAGGACGGTGGTGTCGTTCTCTCTTCAGTGCAGTAGCTTTTAAGCAAATACCTTTTGAAAAAGTAGCATTTTATGAAGTACCTTTTTGGAAAACTACTTTTTGAAAAGTACCTTTTAAAAAGGGACTTTTAAAAAATTTACGTTTTAAAAAGTACCTTTTAAGAAAGTACTTTTCAAAAAAGTACTGTTTTAGAAATTACCTTTTAGAAAAGGACCTTTTAAAAAAGTACCTTTCAAAAAGGAACCTGTAAAAATATACGATTTAACAAAGTACTTTTTAAGAAAGTACCTTTGAAAAAATTACCTTTTAAAAAAGTACTTTTTTAAAAATTATCTCTTAGAAAAGTACCTTTTAAAAAAGAACCTTTACCAATATACGATTTAACAAAGTACTTTTTAAGAAAGTACCTTTTTACAAATTATCTCTTAGAAAAGTACCTTTTAAAAAAGTACCTTTGAAAAAGGAACCTGTAAAAATATACGATTTAACAAAGTACTTTTTAAGAAAGTACCTTTGAAAAAAGTACCTTTTAAAAAAGTACTTTTTTAAAAATTATCTCTTAGAAAAGTACCTTTCAAAAAGGAACCTTTAAAAGTATACGATTTAACAAAATACTTTTTAAGAAAGTACTTTTGAAAAAAGTACCTTTTAAAACAGTACTTTTTTAAAAATTATCTCTTAGAAAAGTACCTTTCAAAAAGGAACCTTTAAAAATATACGATTTAACAAAAGAAAGTACCTTTGAAAAAAGTACCTTTTAAAAAAGTACTTTTTAAAAATTATCTCTTAGAAAAGTACCTTTTAAAAAAGTACCTTTTAAAAAGGAACCTTTAAAAATATACGATTTAACAAAGTACTTTTTAAGAAAGTACCTTTTTAAAAATTATCTCTTAGAAAAGTACTTTTTAAAAAAGTACCTTTCAAAAAGGAACCTTTGAAAATTTAACAGAGTACTTTTTAAGTACCTTTAAAAAAAGTACCTTTAAAAAAAGTACCTTTAAAAAAAGTACCTCTTAAAAAGTACATTCTTAAAAAGTACCTTTTAGAAAATAACCTCTTAACAAAGTACCTTTTGAAAAAGTGCCTTTTAAAAGTTACCATTAACTTTTAAGAAAATACCTTTCACATAGGTAAATTTTTAAAAATTATGTTTCCAAAATGTACGGTTTAAAAAAGTAAGTTTTCAAGATATACCTTTTAAAAAAGTACCTTTTCAGAAGGTATTTTTTAAAAGACTATCTTTTAAATGAATAAATTTTATTAAAGAGTTCCTTTTAATAAAGAAACTTTTAAACATGTACCTTAAAAAACGTACCTTAACAGAGTGTTTTTCTAAAAAGTACCTTCTTTTTAATAAACACACCTTGAACAAAGCAAATTTTTGAAAGAGTGCCTCTAAAATAATTATCTAATAAGGTACATTTTTGAATAGTACCATTCTGCAATAAGTACTCATTCAAAAAATATCGTTTTAAAAAAAGGTATTTCTTTAAGAAAGTACTTTTTTTAACGGTACCAAGAGTATTTTATTTAAATATATATTTGTAATAAAATACTTTTCTAATATGCGTTACATTTTTTACTTTAAAGTTTTCACTTAATTTGTTAAGAAAATAAATTCAGCAATTTTAAATTAATATAATTATGAGAATGACAAACATTTTATTTAATTACATGTTTAAATTGTTTTCATTTTATAATATCAATTTGTTTCCTCTCTCAAAAAACAGATATAATAAAATTATATTTTTGGGGAAAAAAAATTTAAATAATAACTGGAATTAATTATTTAAGCCAATATTTGCAGCATGTATTTTTACCAGAGATAGAAAAACAACTAAATATGGTTAGAAAACATGTAGTTTTAATAAATAACTAAAATAAATATACTTTAGAAGACAGTACATTTTAGTTATAACGAATTTTTAGAATTTTAGGTGTTAAAGATAATAAATAGTCTTATATAACAGAAAGATATACGTGTTTAATTTCTTTAGGGGGGTTAGAGGTTAATAATTATAAAATAATAATAATAATGATAATGATATACAAAAACTAATAATAATTTTTTTTGTTAACATTTTTAAAATTATTAAAATTAGTTTTAATATATTAAAATTAGTTTTAATATATCAAAATTAGTTTTAATATATTAAAATTAGTTTTAATATATTAAAATTATGTTAAAACTGAGAAATAAATAGAATGTAATCACATTCATTTATTAAATAAAAAGAAAAAATAATTTGCAGTTTCGCAGATTTGAACTTGTAGCCTGTTGAGAAAACTAACATCCTGTAATACAATTTACATAAATAAAAGTTCACTATTAAAATAGAAATTTATACACAATTTTAATATAATTATTGTTCTGAAGAAGATATCCAAGTGATATCGACATTTCAAAAAAAAAAAAATTTATAAAAAAGTGGCCTAGAGCTTGTTAATAAAACACGTAACTCAAAATCTCAAGGACGAAGAATCAATCAAGAATTAAAATGCCTTCGCTCTTACAGTGACCTTCGCCAGCTGCGTCGAGTGGTGTTTCCACTAAAGCATGCCCTCCTCTATTGCTCGAGCTATTTTCTAAAACTACGCCTTACGTTTTTTTGTGGTACACTTTTTAATATTTTATCTTGCACTAATATTTGAAAAGTATATCTAATTCAAAAGGTATTTTCATATAGATATGCACAATATAATTAGTTTTTTTTCCAAATTTGAGACAAAACTGTTTTAAAGTTGCTTGAATATCGACAAGAGAAACTTTCAGTTTCAGTTTGTTTTTAAGAGTCTTTGGCCATAGCATTCATTTAATTTTTATTCCCAGTTTTCCTAAAAGAAATTCAGTAAGAGCAATTTTTCGAAACCGATTGACACTTTTTAATTATACATATTTGAAAATACAGTTCTCATTAGTCATCAAACTCAGATTCTACTGTTACACCATAAATACTAATCATGTTTTCAGAGCAACAATAATGTTGAAATTTATTATTAATACATTTATTTACATTAGGATTATGCCAAATATTTTATAATAAAATAAAAATGAATCAATATATAAATTCTGTACAAAAAGTTGATACATTTGGTCTAGTGTACAAATGGCCTAACTCACATATTTGTAACTTTATAGCAGAAGTTATAAACAGATAAGAAAATATTATTGTCAATTGCTGGCAAAATAGTTATTTTTAATACTATTGCAGTATAAATATTTGTGTAAAGATTACTTCGTCTCAAATGTATTGGCTGCATTAATAAATATGAATTTCGCAAAATATGTGCTTTAAGGCTTTTCTACATTACGGCAACGACATGTATGTAACTTGTGTACAAAATTATGTATAATTTCCATAAAACTTACCCACGTAATATGCAGTTTTTCTTTTGGCAGCCAGTAATTTTTGTTTTTATCTGAAATTAAAAACAATGGATATTTTATATCTTGCAAATAAGCGACATATTATAGATATTTAGTAATTGTTATAGGCAGACACTAATTTTGACAAAAAACAAAATGCAATTATGTGTTTCAATGAACAACAAATCCATTAAATTTTCTGATACAAATGGAAATGTTTAACAAAAAAAAAAAAACAACATTTAATAAAATTATTTTTAGTTTATAAAATAATTAAATAAAAGGGATTTGTAAAATATGAATTAGACAATAGATAATGGACAGCGGCATTAAAAGGGTTTGTTTATTGTGTTATTTTTTTTAAATAATGGAAAAACTGTGGACCACACAATATAAAACCAGAAATAGAAGCAATTAAACAGCAAAAGATTAGAAAAATTATTTATGAGAGTCTATTGACTTGATATGTTGAATAATAAATTTTAAGCAGCCAGAGTCTGACGGCTGCATCCGTTAACGAGGACCAGGAAAATATGGGAATGTCCCAGCATCAATCTTAATTTTAAGGAACTCCTAACACAGCAGTCTTAAAAAATCACTTAATGGTAGGAACACAATTGAGACGAACGACGAATTTCGTTCAGTATGACGAATTCGTTGGTAAAAATTCGCTGTATAAATTCGCCGTACGAAACACAATAACGACGAATAAATTAACACAATGAACAAAAACAAGTTACGAATTTTTTAATAATCTTTGTAATCTTCTCATGCCAGATTATTCAGACATTCAATAATTACCCAGGTGGTGTTCATTATTTTTTCAGAACAAATTTATTTTTGTAATTATTTTCTGAAAAATGTTTCTTCTGTAAATAAAATATTCTCTTCATTTAACGGCTGATGGGGTGACCATATGAAAAAGTAGGAAGAAGACAGAAATACTATATTAAAGAAAGTGTTCGAAATTAATAAAACCTCGTCCCCAAGATAGATTTTTGTGAATTGGTGAATGTATTTTTAGTATTCACTGAAAACTTTTGTGCTACATTCTATAATATAGTACCCAACTATGTTTTTCCACAAAAACCAGTTTGAGTATATGAAACCTGGTCACCTGATACTGTTTTGAATTAGAATTATGTAAGTCTATTTCAACTTTCGCTGAGTATGACGAATTTCGACCAACACCACGATTGTGTGCATTTTCATATACATCAACGTGTTTTATTTTTGGCGACCAAAAATACGTCGTTCGTCGCAGTTGTGTTCCTAGCATAAAGCCGAGGCACATAGAAACCGTCATACGTTATACGTCGCCTTTTTCAACTGACAGCTCAGTTGAAATACATGCTGTCTTATGTGAGTTGTCACATTCAGTACTTGTGCGTCAACGCAAAGTACGAAAGTTCGCCAACTTTTAACTTTTGATGTACATTGAATACTTTGAGAGACATCAGTAAGTTTTTCAAATTATTTTGATTAATTTTATTATGTTTTGTCTTTAGGAAAAATTAAATCATATATAAAAAATTTTATAAAATAAAATAAATAAATAAAATGGAGAACAAACAACTGATGTGATATCCATGAACAAAGTACTCATTGTGCCAACCTTCTCCGTCAGTACATTCATGTCAGTTAAAAAGGGCAACGCATAACGTATGACGGATTCTATATGCCTCGGCCTTTAGAAATAATATCCGAAAATCATAGTAGATAAAAGGTCTTTGAATACCCCAAAAAGAGCGTCAACATGTGTGAGTGTCGCATTTTTTTAGCAAACCACTTCTTAACCATTGGAACTGATGACGCAGAGTTCCCGTAGTCTTTATCAAACCTTTCCTCGGCTTCAGTCATGTTGTTTTTTTTTCCAACCCTTGAAATTTCATGTTTTCCATTTTTGTAAAATTTTGCGAGGTTGTGTGCTTTTAATGGCTGCCAAACACACTCCAAATGACGCTGGTTGATCAAAATTTGTTAGTAGTCTGTCAATAAATGGTGGTTGACGGCAGCTGGGTGGCTCCAAGGGCAATTCAAAATATTCACGGAGTTATCAAACAACCCTCGTATAAAAATATACAAACCATAAAAGTCTGGCTTAACTAAAAATAGAACAGCAATTCATAAAATTGGACACGAATAAAACGATCAAACGGCAACACAGAGATTTAATGAGTGTTACAATCGGCGTATTATTGGTACACTTCTCGTATACTACTTCGTAATAAAATTTGCGTAAATAAAAACTGGCATCACATTCAAGAAAGCCAGTTAGTAAATGGTGATAAGCAAGTATACGCAATGAGTACTAAATTGATAAAAGTGTAGCGGCCTTCGAAAACAGCTGTTCTGCTCTGCTGTTTAAGTTGCGTAATTAAATTGATGTTGTCTCTAAGAATCCTCATTATTCTGTACTTCCTTGTCCACATCACGTCAAGACAATACCAAAAATGGGACAGTTACCTACTGCCTGTGAACAACAATTAACTAATTCCGACAGCCTGTGGCCACTCTTGAACATGGCAAGAGGGTGCTAGAAATTGTCAATTATTGAAGAAAATAAGCGCAGACGGGTTTTATTTTTGATATTGTCTTGACGTGACAAATAGTTCCAGAATAAGGAAGAATATTTATTACGACTTTCTGAATTTAATACGTTATGAACAGAAGCCTATCGATCTTGATTGAATTTAATATAAAGAAAATAGTTCGACATTAAAGGGCATGAAATTATCTAACGAACACAAAATTTACTCCAACAATATTTCTGTCCTGTATTAATCATTCTATATAAAATATCCTATATCACTACGGTCATTTAAAATAATATCACAAAATTCAAAATGTTCTTTATGAAAAATTTCAAATTTGCCGTTTTTAAAATCTAAAACATCTTGATGAACTTCAGTGTTATCATGCCTGCTAATAAAGTTATTAAGCATAAATATTTCATGCCATATAAGTAAATATTTTTTAAGCGAAAAATATTTATTCCGTTAAATCCAAGAGGAGTGGGCGTAAATAATTTGAAAATTATTTTCGGTAAAAAGCCAACATTCAACTTGAGGCCACTGACAAACAGCCAGTCAGCCAGCCGTATTATAAAAAAAAAAAACTTTCATTAATGTCGTAAAGAATATTTTGTGTGTATGAAATATCCATATTATGACTTAATTAAGTTATTAAAAATGTGTTTAAAACAACTCCTTTTTTATCTTTTTCGTTGTTGCCGCTGTATGAATTTAATTATTAATTTTTATCTTAGTTTTTTTTCCGTTTGTTGTTGATGGTGTGATTTTCGGCTCATATCATTTTTCGTTTTCTTTTATAAAATTTATGCCGCTTTTATGTTACGCCCATTTATATTTTGACATATACAATGTTAAGAGATTAAAAATATGTTGTGTATATTTTCAAGTAAAAACAAAGAAAATTGACATACAAGAAATAAAATTGTAATGAAAATGTTAATTTATACTTGTTGTAGGTTTAAATGCAGCAAAGAGTTTAAAATGTGAAAATGAAATTCAAATATGTTGTCTGTGGAGATTAAAGTACATATTTAAAAAGTTACTAGAGACAAGAGGAAAGTATATGAATTACAAGGTATTAATACAGTGTGGGTCATAATTAAAGGATTTGGTAAGGGGACACTGCAGGATTAGAGACTTCAACAGTTTTTGGTTTGCTGTTCTTTTAAGACAGTTTAATAAATCTCAATTATTGTGGATTTTATTAACTGGACGAAATAAACATGTTTACTCAACATGTTGCCGAAATTATGAATGTTGCTCTTACGAATATTAATTTTGCTTTTTCTATAAAAAGCTCATATGAAGTAATGCAAAGAGTTCGATAAATTTTGTCTCTCACTTTAACCCTATGTATACTTGAATAAATTCGCATAATAATTATTTTATATACACAACATTATTAGGAGTATATAATTAGTAAATTATATACACATGTCGACATACAAAACTTATGCGAATATAATCAAGGAGGTTTCGTATTCATTGCAAAAATCATTTGCGCCCCCTTTTGCAAACACTGTCCGTCCATCTGTTCGTCTGTCTCTCTGCTTGCTTATAAGTGTGTGTGTCTCGTTGTCGTGGCTTAGTCGTACAAAACATGTTCATCTTCATCGAATTTGTTAATAAATGTTCTTTCCAAACGCCCTGCTGAGTTTAAAACATAAGAGAAATAAAAAAAAAAACGGACATAAAACTTCAAAATTTACAACAATATGCAGCATGTAAGCTTTTATAATGCACTCATTGATGAATATTAATATAGATGGATGGTTTTGTTTGTGCTGCTTTACTATATCCTTATATGTTATTCAAAGAAATAATAATAATAATAATAAATAAAATATTCCGAAACGTCCAACTCAGTAATTAAAAGGAAAAACATTTTAAAGAACAATATGAAAATTATTATATACATATGTATAAAAATTAATATTTTTCGTGGTTTTCTTTTCTAAAAAGAGTGCTACATTTTTTGCAGTTTTCAATTGAAAATAGTGAATTTTATGCCTTAGTTTTTTTTTAGATTAAAAAGTGATTTATTTCAAGAATATAAATAAAATGTTTCTGCGTTTTAATAGTTTTTCAAAATTTCATTTTATCATGAATTTAATATTTCAAAATTCTTACTGTTAGCATTTGAACTACTTACTTTAGTAGGGAAGCAGGTGCATGAAAAATCGTCTAAAAAAATCGACTAAACAAAACGGCTAAACAATCTCCCAAAAAAATTGCCTAAAAAAATTTCCTAAAAAAGCCTAAAAATAGCCCAAAAATTCGCCTACAAAATCTCCTAAAAAATCGCATAAAAAAATCATCCAAAAAAATCGTCTAAAAAATCGACTAAACAAAACGCCTAAAAAAATGCCCAAAAAATCGCCTAAAAAATCTCCTAAAAAAATCACCGAAAAAATCGCCTAAAAAAATCTCCTAAAAAATTGTCAAAAAATCGACTAAAAAAAAAGCGCCCAAAATATATTATGATATATGATCCGACTTTAAAAAGGCAAAAAATACTAAATAAATATGGCCAAAAAATATTTAAAACTCAAAATAATTAAAAATTACCCATTTTCAATATATATATATATATATATATATATATATATATATATATATATATATATATATATATATATATATATATATATATATATATATGTATATATATATATATATATGTATATATATATATATATATATTTTTTTTTTTTTCTTCTTTAAATATGTGGCAAATTGGCATCACTGAGTAAAGATTTTACTATATTGATAAGAACGGGTTTGAGCTCGCCTAGAGGGCGCAACTGCAGATTATACCAATACTAAAGGAAGTGAAATTTCGACATATCCCGAGAAGAAAATCTTTAAAAATAAAAAAAAACCCAAAAATGTTTGAAAAATTGCGCAAATATTATAAAATATTTTCGAAAAATTTGGAATTATTTTTCATAAGAAATAAAACCGAAATTTGTATGAAAATATTTTAGGTGATATTTCATGAACTCTTTGAAGCCTTTTTAGTTTTGGGTGATTTTTGATACAGCTTTTTAGTAATTTGCATTCACAGTGTTGCATTCATAGCGATAAAAGATGTAGTAAAATTTTCAAACCTGGTCTGTTTTTAAATTTAACAAGGAATGATGGAGAAATATTTCCTAAATTCGAATATTGTGCTTATAATTTGACGTGTAATGCTGTAAAAAAACTTGCTGGAAAATTTTATAATTTTTTTTTAAAGTAGCTCTGCGATTTACCGTGCAGCAACATATTAAATGTTTCTGGCAACATTTTATCAAAGCTGTGAAATAAGACAGGAGGCATTTTTCACAAGTTCGAACAGAATACTAGCCTTTATACAATAAAATATTTTTTTACAAAAATTCTCAAATTGCAAACGAAATCAATGAAATTTATAAATAAAATTTTATATATATATATATATATATATATATATATATATATATATATATATATATGTATATATAAAATTGTTAAAGGAATGTGGGCTATAGGAATACAAATTGTAAAATATCTATACTATTTTTCCACGTAATATGTTACTTTCACGCCCACTAAAATGGGTGGGGTTCAAAAATCGGTTTTCCTGATTTTCTGGCTTCCAGTTCAACGTTTTGGATCTTCTTTGACATAAAAAATATTATTTTTTTTTAAGTATATATTTTTAATTTAATTGAGACAATCGCCCCTATTATGAATGACGACATCGACGTGCTATCAAGACGACAGCAACAAATTGTCGCTTGTCCACTCTTTCGCGAGAGCAACTGACTACTATTGACGTGTTCTGTCGATATTATATGCCCTAGAGAATGATAAGAAATTGTCAAGAGTAATTAATTGTTATCGACAACTTGCAGACAAGTGATAATTGTTTGCTGTCGAGTTGATGTGACGTCGACGTCGCCATTCATAATAGGGGCGAATATGTCGAATAAACGATTTTAAAAATATTATTTTCTTAATAAAATTACTAAAGAAAAATGCTCTAAAAATTATGTCGTTTTTTAGAGGCGGATTTAGTTTTTCATAGGGAAACTTTTTTCCCTTTGGGTCGATTCAGCCCATTTACGAACTTGAGTTGTGCTATCTTTCAAGATATATTTTTTGCTTTCGGATTGTATCGAGATTTCCAGAGACCTACGGACGGACCTACGGACGTCTTAGATTTCATCACTGATCAAGAATACATATACTTTCCAAGTCTATTCGAAGGCTCTATCTCCTTCTCGGGGCCTCCTCAATTTCACGTACAGATGGACGGCCATTGTTTATTCGATCCCCTATTCAGAAGGATCAAGAATATATTTCATGGGGTCACATATTAATATTATAGAAATTGCATACGGAGTGACAAACCTGTATGGCACTTTTTTGATGAAGGGTATAAAAAATATAATCTCATAAGGTCAAGGTAAATGGAAGTTTTAAAATCAAAAATGTAAGAGGAACTTATATATTTGCACTGTGGCACACAGTGCTTGAGAAGGTTGGCAGTACCGTGAAAGGAAAAAAAGATCATATAATAAATTTTAAACCATTTGATTTTCGTTATCCCCACTATATTAATGATGGTTCAAGCCGGCAAAGAAAAACTGACTGAGTGACTGACTGACTGACTGACTGTTTGTTTAGTGCGAAGCTGAGTGTTTTCAAATGGTAAAATATGTTCATGTTTTTATGTAGAGGGGCGAGAAAAAAAAAGAAAACAAGTAGAAATCATAAACGCCATAATGAAAAAGAAAGAGCATTTTAAGCTGGAAACAAAATGAAACACCAGCAGTTTTAAATACTCACTTTAACAGTGATTTGTTTCTACTTTTTTTTTCTCCTCTTTTTTTCGTTTTAATATTTTTGCTAAATGCGTTTCTTTAATTTATGCCTTTATGGGTTTCATGCAATTTGTATGCAACATGAGGCAGGCAGGCAAACAAACAAGAACAACAACAGCGAGGGAAAAATGCTTCAAAAATGGGTGTGGTTTTCAGATCAGTCAAGCGCGTACATGGAATGCTTTTTTATTCCTCGTTATTTCCACTTCATTATTGCAACGGAAATTATGTTGAAGGTGTCATTGTTGACACTATTTGACAAGTCATATGTGTACGTACGTACAATACGTTTGCTTTGCATTAAAACGAAGTGTTTGTCTTATTTAGTTCCCTCCCGTTCGTCGGTCCGTCCATCGTTCGCTTCGTTCGCTTCGTTGCTGGCTTTTCTAAGCAACCAGAAGAAATAGAAATCTCTTGAATGTAGGAACCAACATAAATTTCCATTAATCTAGGCAGCCTGGCTTTTTTTTATTTTTCTTTCAAATATTTTTGCAATTCTGTTTATGTTTCATTTTTATTATTTTTACTTTATTAAAATAATAATAACGACAATAAACATTGATTGAATTGAAAAAAGGGGCCTGCCTTGTGCAGCCTGCCACTATAGTTTGTTGGCAAGGCAAGCGTGAATAAGATAAAGTTATTTTATTTCTAGTGTGTTTTTTTTTTTTTTTTGCTATAAAATTCTTTCTTAAAATTTGCATTGCGTCAGACACATTTTGGAAGTTTATCTGGAGTTTGGGCCAGCTTTACGCACATTATGAACTTTTGCTTTTATTTTTATCAAGATCTCCATTCGTCCTTTTCTTTTTTTCAAGTTGTACAAAAATATATAGAAAATCTTACAAAAGTAACCTTATCACTTTGAGGCGCATGTCAATGCAGTTGGTTGCCTGCAAGAGTTGGCATAATATTGAAATTGTCATTGTTGTTGTTGTTGCTGTTGCTGTTAATGTATTGTATAAATTTGTTGCTTATAAATTTTATTAAAATTAAGTTGTCGTATTACAAAATGATATGTTCACTAGACTTGTAAAAAGACACATGTCGTGTGTGAGAGTATGTGTATATGGCATTTGATTTGCTTTGTCTTTGCCTTAACATATTTCAAATAATTCGTATTTATTTTCGTAAATTATTTTGCATTGTTAAACATTTTATTGTTTGAAATAATTTCACAAATTATTTGCTAAAATTTTATCCGATTTAATAGAATTATTTAGAGATTTATTGAAGATATCTTTGGTATTTGTTGACTTTTTTTTAAAATTGTTTTAATAAATTTGTTAAAAGGAAGGCAGCATTAATATTATAGAAAATAAATTAAAAATACCGTGGAATTCTTTTAAAGTTGCTAGAAACGCACAGTATGACCGTTGCAATATGTGTGTGTGTGTGTGCTTCTAAAATTTGGGTTTTTCTTTACTTGTACGGATGGCGCAAAGGAATCAAATTGGACCCAAGTGGGTTGGACTCTTTCTTTTCCTTTACCAGCATTCTATTAGCCTTCTTTGTGCCGATATTCAAGGCATGCAGATTACATGAGTAGGCATTGGGCCGGATTGGTGTTCTTGTCTTTTCTAGTGTTGAGAGGCCAGTTAAAGAGAGATGAAACGATGAAGAATTTTATTCTTTATTGAATAAAATTCCCCATCCATCCATTGATCAAAATTTGTTAGTAGTCTATCAATAAATGGTGGTTGACGACAGCTGGGTGGCATTAAAGTGACTCCAAGGGCAACTCAAAATATTCACGGAGTTATCAAACAACCCTCGTATAAAAATATACAAACCATATAAATATGGCTTAACTAAAAATGAAACAGAAATTCATAAAATTAAACAAGAATAAAACAATCACACGGCAACACAGAGATTTAATGAGTGTTACAATCGGCGTATTATTGGTACACTTCTCGTATACTATTTCGTAATAAAATTTGCGTAAATAAAAACTGGCATCACATTCAAGAAAGCCAGTTAGTAAATGGTGATAAGCAAGTATACGCAATGAGTACTAAATTGATAAAAGTGTAGCGGCCTTCGAAAACAGCTGTTCTGCTCTGCTGTTTAAGTTGCGTAATTAAATTGATGTTGTCTCTAAGAATTCTCATTATTCTGTAACTCTTTGTCCACATCACGTCAAGACAAAATCCACAAATGGAACAGTTACCTACTGCCTGTGGACAACAATCAACTACTTCCGACAGCCTGTGACCACTCTGTAAGACCTTGAATATGGCAAGAGGGAGCTAGAAATTGTCAATTATTGAAGAAAATAAGCGCAGACGGGTTTTATTTTTGATATTGTCTTGACGTGACGTTGACAAATAGTTCCAGAATAAGGGGGAATATTTAATACGACTTTCTTAATTTAATACGTTATGAACAGATCGATCGATCGATCTTGATTGAATTTAATATAAAGAAAATAGTTCGACATTAAAGGGCATGAAATTATCTAACGGACAAAAAATTTACTCCAACAATATTTCTGTCCTGTACAATGATTTCAATTTCTTATGCTGCTAAAGGCATCCGATATCACTGCGGTCACTTAAAATTATATCACAAAATTCAAAATGTTCTGTATGAAAAATTTCAAATTTGCCGTTTTTGAAATCTAAAACATTTTGATGAACTTCAGTGTTATCATGCCTGCTAATAAAGTTATTAAGCATAAATATTTCATGCCATATAAGTAAATATTTTTTAAAACGAAAAATATTTATTCCGTTAAATCCAAGAGGAGTGGGCGTAAATAATTTGAAAATTATTTTCGGTAAAAAGCCAGCATTCAACTTGAGGCCAGTGACAAGCAGCCAGCCAGTCGTATTAAGAAAAAACCGGCATTGATGTCGTATAAAATGTTAAAAAAATATGTAAAAACGTTGAGAATATTGAGCAATATTATAATTTTCGTTGCTATTAAATTTTTACTGTCGTACTAAATTCAAAATTAAATCAGAGGTCAAGTTTCTGCATTCGATAGAGATTGAAGTTACAATACAATTTAAATGGAAATTACGGTCGATATCGAAGCCGTAATTTAGCCCTAGATTTAAGGTAACGTTCAATACATAGTTGTATGAATTGAATATATTTTCATTACAGGTTGATGGTAACATTTACTTAAAATATGCAAATAAAAACATTCTTTCAATAAAACATTTAAAATCAATATCAATAAAACTCTTGAAATTACAGCAAATAAGGATATACATTTTCCTGATATTTAATATAAGTATAAAAAAAAATATTTTCTTATTTGATTTAATTTCTAAGCAATTCTAATTAATTTCCTAACAACTATTGATTTAAAATTCTTAATATTCCACAAAACAATAAAACAAATATTAAATAAACTTTAGTTCTTTAGCTCTAATTGCATTAAATATTTACGCACAATCAAATCTTCTTATAAAACCTTAAGAAGCTCGAATTTTAACAGTCTTATAACAGCAGCAGCTCCACCAGCACCACTACTACGACCAACAACAACACCAACCAGCCGTGCTAACAAATACCCACCCAAAACCCACAACTAATACCACAATTAGTCGCCAATAGGCCCAATACAAAACAACATGAAATAAGACTCTTAAAATTTATTTTTAAGAATTATTTACTAGACCAGAATAAGTTTATATTTGAGTTCTTGAGTGAAGAAGACACACACATAAAACAAATAAAATAAAATAAAACCAAAACAAAAACAAAAGTATGCAAGGAAACATAAACCCAGGCCACAAAATAATGGGGAGTGCTGTCAGACAATTTAAATAAACACAACAGTAAACACTTGACATGTTCTGTGCCATTGTTGATTGCTAACACCCACCCTCCCCCCGCTTCGCTCATTACATAAACTGAACCCAAACATAAGAAAATTAATACATTTTAATGTTGGTATTCCATAAACAAGTAAAACAATTTGCTGAACGAAATAATTAACTGAGTATACATTTCAAAATCCCTCCCAATGGTGTGCGAGTGTGTGTGTGTGTGTTTGTGTTTGCTTAGAATTTTGTTCCTTTTTTTCTTAACTTGGGATCAGCCATTAATATGCACAAGTATGTGTGAACATTTGACTCGCAAGGTGTCTAGACAGTTTAGAGAAAGTAATCATTTCACACAAATACCAACAACTTCACGTACACATTAAAACAAATGCATGAGCAATCACTGTATGTAACGGTAAATGCATTAAGAGCATATGGAGTATAGAAACAAATAGATTATGGCGGAAGGAAAAACGACACAATCACAAACTTGTACGTGTGTAAACAGAACAAAAACAAAAAAAAACAAGTAAAAACGTTATATTCGACCGGGTCGAATCTTAAATACCCTCCAAATATTTAGTAAGTGAATTTGAAATGTTTAACTTGGTGGGACAGAGTTCCTTTATATAATATCGTACGTCAACGCCCACCAAAGGGGGCGGGGTTTAAAAATATACAATATCATGTTTTCCACAGACGAACGTATGGACATTGCTAGACCGTCTTAGTCTAGCAATGCGTGACTAAATTGTGAAGTCATCACAATTCTCTTTGGAGGCTATAAAAACTGTTTTTTGGCGGGGTCGCTCTGGCAAGGGCTGTGGGGGAAACATTTCACCTTTGTCATAAAACTCTAAAAATAAATGCTTGGGATAATTATATACAAAATTAAAATTTCTTTTTTTTTTGATAGGGTCATTTAGCGGGCAAAGGGGGAGGAGGGGGTAGGGCAGCAACAGGCAGTCATAGAACTCTAAAGATAAATGCTTGGGATGATTATATACAAAATTTAAAATAAAAATTTTTTTTTTGGTAGGGTCATTTAGGGGGCAAAGGAAGAAGCGGGGGGGGGGGGCTAGGGCAGAAATCGGCAGTCATAAAACTCTAAACATAAATGCTTGGGATGATTATATACAAAATTTAAAAAAAAAAAAATTTTTTGGTAGGGTCATTTAGGGGGCGAAGGGGAAGGAGGGGGTAGGGCAGAGTAGTACCAGGTTTCTCAGCTTCGTCATTAAAGCTTAAAAGTGTTATTTTTAAGGAATGTAGGCTTAAGTAAAACAATTTGTTAAATTTTTATGCTATTTTTGCCTATAATAACGCCCACTGAAGTGGGCGGGGTCAAAAAATATTTTTATTTTATTTAATGGCTCCAAGCTTAAGGCGTTGGACCGTATTTCACATAAAAATATATCATTTGCTTAACAAAATAACCAAAAAACTATAAAAATTATGTTGTTTTTTCTGGATTGGTTTAGTTCTTCTTAGGGGAACTTTTTTCCCTCTTGCCCGATTTAGCCCATCTTCGAACTTAACCTGCTCTAAGTTTTAAAATATATTTATGCCAAATTTCAAGAGTCTAGCTCTTTTCGTTTGGACTGAATCGTGATTTCCACAGACGGACGGACGGACGGACGGACATGCTCAGTTCGTCTTAGATTTCATCACTGATCAAGAATATATATACTTTATGGCGTCTGAGATGGATATTTCGATACGTTACAAACGGAATGACAAAGTGAATATACCCTCCAAATTCTTTTTTGTAGGGTATAAAAACACAAAAAACAAATACAAACAATGAAATAAATACAAGTGGACTTAAATCAAACCACGGGTGTTGTTGAAGAGCTGGGCTCGTATTGTTTTAATGGCACAAAAAGGGTCCTTGAAAGGCATTTTTTGTTTGAATAAATTTTCTAGCATCCATTCATTGAGTGAGAAAATATACCAAAAATTATTTAATTGTATAGCAATCAATACCATTTGTAGTGAAGTTGATTGGAAATTCAAAATATTAAAAAAAAAATCTTACAAAAGGTTTAAGACAGGTTTATAAAACGAATGATAATAGAAGATTAATTGGGCGCCAGAATTTATTGTAATCACTTGCATACATACAAATTAAGACATAATGATCACTTAATTAATTTATTATTATTATAAAATTCAGTAGCTAGTGAACGAGTTTGAGAATATTGGAAATATTTGATTGCTTAATTTTTATATAGGGTCCGCAATCTAACGTTTTTTTTTTTTTCTAGTGCTTATTTCATTCAATGGTAACACTGAGCTCATGTCAGATTTGAAAGATAATTTGTTTTATCCTTCCGCTGAACGAATATGGTTGACCATCTAATGCGTTTTCGCTTCGCTAAGTGGGCTAGCGATCGACTTACAGAAGATGCCGATTTTGCCCAAAAAAATCATCTTTTCAAATGAAGCTCATTTTGATCTTGGCGGGCATGTAAACAAGCAAAATTGTCGCATTTGGGGCACAGAAAACCCGCACGCACACATTGAAAAGCCGACGCACCCAAAACAAGTCACTGTTTGGTGCGGATTTTGGTCCAGAGGCATAATTGGGCCATTTTTCTTCTTCGAAAATGGGCAAGGAGTGGCCGTTACAGTCAATGGCGATCGTTATCGGGCCACGTTGAACGAATGTTTTATCAAAAAAATTGAAGAGGAGGATATTGGCAGCATTTGGTTTCAACAGGACGGCGCTATGTGCCACACAGCCGAAGCTACACTCGATGTTTTGCGCCCTATTTTTGAAGATCGCATTATCAACCGCAGAGCTAATGTCGGTTGGCCACCTCGGAGCTGCGATTTGACACCGTTGGACTATTATATGTGGGGTGCCGCCAAAGATAAGTGTTACGCCGACAAGCCAGATGACAATTGACGCTTTAAAGGATAATATTCGTGAAGCCATTGGTGAATTACAGCTGCACGCAAACGATAATGTGCTTAAAAATTGGACCGATCGTGTAGGCTACTGCATGGCCAGCCGAGGCAGCTATTTGAATGAAATTATTTTCCTTTATTAACCGGAAAAATTGTGCTTTCAAATAAAAAAGAAATTTGAGAAAATATTCAAAATATTTTTTATAGCATTTTCAAAAAAAAAAATTATTTGGCGGACCAAACAGTCAAAAGAAGCAAAAAAAAATATTTGATATTAAATTGAATTAAGATTCATAGGCTAATTGTTCGAAATTTGTTTTTTTTTTTAACTCAGAAAGACATGATAAATATTCCAAGGCACAAAGGAAAGCCAACATCAGTTTTTGTTATTCAACTTACACAAAAGAGCAGAACAGCTGTTTTCGAAAGCCGCAACACCTTCATCATCAGTGCTCATGTGTATTGTTTTTATCACCACTTATTAGGTGCCTTAGTTCAATTTGATAACAGTTCCTATTTACGAGTACACAAATTTTATTGTGAAAAAGAATACGAGAACTATATCAACCTGATGTTAACATGTTATTGTTTTAATACCCGTGTTACCCTTTTTTTTCTGTTAAATTATTTTTTTAAAGTATTGGTATATAATAATTAGTGCTCTTAAGAATATATCCAGAGGATATCGGATAATGAAAAATTTAACAAAATTTCAAATTCTTTTATAAAAAAGTGACCGAAACTTAAGTGCTAATATTTTATATTAACGTGCAAAAAACTGACTGAGATAAGTTAAAAATGCATAAGCTGCTTAGTCAGAGTTCCTTTAAGATATTTCTGTGCCCAATTTTAAAACTCTATACTGCGTCACTCCGAGAAAGGCCGTGGGGGAGAATCGTAAAAACTTGAAAACTAAATATTCGGCGTACTTAAGTCTAGAAAAAAATTTTTTTTGATAAGGTGGCAAAGGGTGGTGCAGGGGTAGGGCAGGGCAAATTCAAAGAACATATTACCTTCGCCGTAAAAGTTTTTAAACTAAATTTTTAAGGAATGCAGGCTTAAGGAATACAATTTGTTAAATAAGTATTTACACTATTTTTATACCCTCCAAAAAAGAATTTGGAGGGTATATTCACTTTGTCATTCCGTTTGTGGAAATCACGATTCAGTCCAAACGAAAAGAGGTAGACTCTTGAAATTTGGCATAAATATATTCTGAAGCTTAGAGCAGGTTAAGTTCGAAGATGGGCTAAATCGGGCAAGAGGGAAAAAAGTTCCCCTAAGAAGAACTAAACTAACCCAGAAAAAACAACATAATTTTTAAAGTTTTTTGGTTATATTGTTAAGCAAATGATATATTTTTTTGTCAAATACGGTCCAATGCCTTAAACTTGGAGGCATTAAATAAAATAAAAATATTTTTTGACCCCGCCCACTTTAGTGGGCGTTATTATAGGCAAAAATAGCATAAAAATTTAACAAATTGTTTTACTTAAGCCTACATTCCTTAAAAATAACATTTTTAAGTTTTAATGACGAAGCTGAGACGAAACCTGGTACTTCTCTGCCCTACCCCCTCCTTCCCCTTCGCCCTCTAAATGACCCTACCAAAAGAAAAAAAAAATTTTTTAAATTTTGTATATAATCATCCCAAGCATTTATCTTTAGAGTTTTATGACTGCCGATTTCTGCCCTACCCCACCCCCACCCCCTCTTCCTTTAACCCCAAAATTACCCTACCAAAAAAAAAATTTTAAATTTTGTATATAATCATCCTAAGCATTTATCTTTAGAGTTTTATGACTGCCTGTTTCTGCCCTACCCCCTCTCCCCCTTTGCCCTCTAAATGACCCTATAAAAAAAAAGAAATTTTAATTTTGTATATAATTATCCCAAGCATTTATTTTTAGAGTTTTATGACAAAGGTGATATGTTTCCCCCACAGCCCTTGCCAGAGCGAGCCCGCCAAATTGCAGTTTTTATACCCTCCAAAGAGAATTGGACCCCATAATGTATATATATTCTTGATCAGTGATGAAGTCTAAGACGGTCTAGCAATGCCCCTTACGTTCGTCTGTGGAAGACATGATATTGTATATTTTTTGAACCCCGCCCCCTTTAGTGGGCGTTGACGTACGATATTATATAAAGGAGCTCTGTCCCACCAAGTTAAACATTTTAAATTCACTTACTAAATATTTGGAGGGTATTTAAGATTCGACCCGGTCGAATATAACGTTTTTACTTGTTTAATATAATATGTAACTTCAACGCCTACTAAAGGGGGCTAGGTCCAAAAATTGACTATATCTTGTTTTCCACAGACGAACGTATGGCCATTGCTAGATCGTCTTAGACTTCATCACTGATCAAGAATATATATACTTTATGGGTTCAAATTCTCCTTGGAGGGTGTTAAAAGTGTATTTTGTCGGTGTCGCTTTGGCAAGGGCGGTGGGGCCGACCTCTATGAAACTTCAGAAGGGCGCGTATTCTGCACTGGAGGTGGACCCGTGGCTTTCTCTCTTTTATTGAGCAAGCTTGAACACAAAATCCAATTCTTTATCATCCGAAGTGGCTGATTATTGAACTACACAATTCTACACCCCCCGTTTGGCAATTCCATTCGCACTGTGACTGCCCGTACCACCCGAGTTTCGTGGCAACAATTTAGCATATATACCGTTAGAGCAGAGATGCCTGCTTAACTGTAGTTCAAATTTTTTTTTAACATCCAGTATCTAAGAATAGCTTCAGCCATTTTGTTGTAGGAGCAGAAATTTCCGCCTACTACGGCCATCTTTAAGCATAAGTGGTCATCTTACATCGAATTTATTTATATAAAAGTAGAAAAATGAAACAGATTCTTGCCAAAAAGTATTTGTTTCTTGTGTTCTTTTTTATTTTTCTTATATAATTCTCAATTGGTTTTTGAAAGTTTATGCATAAGGTAAGGGGTTTTGTGATTTCGTATAAGATACAATAAAATGCAGGTTTATCTACACACTTGACGTAAAGCAAATAAAGAGAGTTTCCTTAAAAATTTTTTACTGGAGAAGACCCGAAAATTCTCGGAAGTGGCGTAACATGACACAGTCGCCCGCATTCGGTTTGTTGCTAAAATAAAATTATTCATTTAATTTTAGCGAAAAGTTGTTCTTGCTAACATTTACTTGCTGAAAAAAGGATTTTTTTTCTTACAACAACTTGATTTAATTACTTTTTACAAAGCGAATTATAACATTGCGAAATTACAAGTAGATGGTTTTTTACAAAACAAAATTTTACTTATACAAAAATTAATTACATCAACAAATTTATACACATTTTGAAAAGTGCCACTCCAGTACTTAATTTTGCTTTTTAAAATTTTTGTTGCAAAAATATATACAAAAAATTCCACTATTTACATATTTCTGTTCATATCGAAAACTTTTTCCCTTCTACAGATTTCTGTTACAAAAAACGCCCCACTTAATTTTTAACATTTTCTATTCAATCAGTGTAAAAATGAAAAACTAAAGATGAAAAAGCGAACTGAACTACAAGTATTTGCTGTAATAGAAAAATAATATGAAAACTAAAAATGAAAAAAAAGAAGAAATGAACTTTTTCTATGGTTTGGTAAACACTTTTAACATGTTTCCCTTTTGGCAGATTTTTCCCTAAATTATTTTTATACTAATTTTACACTTGTAGTTGAGTTTATTTTTATAACAGCAGTTTTTATTAAAAAATTATTTCTTTTTTCAGTTTCTATGTAAAACAAGCTGTAAGTAGTTACTTTAGTATTTTTAATACTTAAATATTAAGTTTGCTTTTTTTGGTTGTTTTCTCAACTTTCGTTATTTTAAAGAGATCAGTAAATAATTTTTGGTGAAGGAAAAATATTTGCAAAAAAATATAAAAAGCTTCTTCCTTTATATATTAATAAAGATTGCATCATAAATTTTAAATTATTTCATTAGCTTTGATGAAGCTACATAATATGTTTGTGTGTCTGAATATACGAATATGTTGCATGCAGTTAGGGAGTGAATAAGTAAATAGATTAAAAAAATCAAAAAGCAAGTGTTATTATAACGTTTGCGGGAGCTGGTACACCGCATCACCTAATTACGTGTGTTTAGTTTTCTTTTTAATAGAGCCACTTTAAGTTTTAACAAAATTCCATATAGATTTTATAAACTATTTGTGGTCCTTCGAACCTCATGCGCCTGCAAGTTTTAAACAAATTTAATATTCATTTTATATCTTGTTTGTGGTTCCTAGAAGCTAATGCGACTATAAGCTTTTACAAAGGACCCATTTTAAGTCTTAAACTAATTCGATATTAATTTTATAAAATTTTTGTGGTCCTTCGAATCTGTTTATGGTTCTTCAAATCTCGTGCACTTACTTACATTTACAAGGCAATCTCTTTAAATTTGAAACCAATGCGATACTCACTTTATTTATGGTCCTTCGCACCTCATGCGGCTACATACTTTAAGGTTTGAAAATATACGATATTCATTTTATATGCTGTTTATGGTCCTTTGAAACCAAAGCGCCTACAGACTTTCACACGGGACCAACTTTAAATCTTAAACAAATTTGATATTTATTTTACAAAATGCTTATGGTCCTTCGAACCAACTGCGACTACAGCCTTAACGTTTTAAATACCTTCGGTATTAATTTTACATGATGTTTATGGTTTTTCGAACCTCGTACGTCTACAAGTTTCGTACGTCTACAGGCTTTTACAAGGTAATCTCTTTAAGTTTGAAACCAATGCGATTCTAATTTTATTTATGGTCCTTCGCACCTCATTCGGCTACAGACTTCAAGGTTTGAAAAAATTCAATATTCATTTTATATGCTGTTTATGGTCCTTTGAAACCAAAACGCCTACAAACTTTCACACGGGATCCACTTTAAATTTTAAACCAATTTTATATTTATTTTGCAAAATGTTTATGGTCTTTCGAACCACATACGGCCACAGGGGTAAGTTTTAAATGAATTCAGTATTCATTTTATATGCTGTTTATGGTCCTTCGAACCTCACTAGGGAATTACTTCATGTTTTAAACCAATTCGATATTCATTTTATAAACTGTTCATCGTTCTTCGGATATCATGCGGCTACAGGCTTTAAGTTTTGAATGCATTCCATATTTTATTTATACATATGGTGCTTATGGTCCTTCGAGCCTCGGGCGACTACAAATTTTAAGTTTTAAACCAATTCGATTTTTATTTTATATGCTATTTGTGGTCCTTCGAACCCAATGTGGCTATAAGCTTTAAATTTTAAACAAATTCGACATTCACAATTATTTAAAAGTACTTTTTACCTTTAGATGGTCAAGGATCTTCTTACCAAATACATATAAATAGAAACTAAGTAATTGTTATTATATATATTCCAACGTATCGTTTGCTTTTCACAAACTTCTTCAGGGGTTCGATATTCAATTTATATGAAGTTGTGGTCCTTCGAGCCTACTACAGCTACAATGGAACAGAGTTGAACTCGTTTTACACACATTTCTATGATTAGATTACACGACCCCGTTGGAGGAATTCGTTCAGCACTTAAGTTTTGACACGAGAAACTTAATTCCATTGAATTGCTACTGACTGACTTCCACCCAAATCTATAGAATAAATTCATATTGACATCCCATTCTTGAAACTCATTTCATTTTATATACAACAAGCCACAAATAGAAAATCTTTATGAAATTCTTTTCAACAAACTGCACAATTTCGAAATGCCGTTGTAAAATGATTAAATAAAAATCCGGCAAATGTCTTAATGCTTTTATAAAGAAACTCGTATACAACGTACACAAATTATTTGACAGCATTCACACATCAGCAAGCATGTCGTATACAATTTTGTATATCAAATTTGAACCAAAACCAAAAGCGTTGAAATTGACACCTTAAGAACAAAAAAAAAAATAAAAAATCTGAAAATATATGCCAAAAATATAGCAGCAAAAAACAAAAACCAAACCCTTTTTCAACAAAAGCCAAGAAAACACACACTGAGAGTGCATTAACAAAAATTTAATGAATCAAATCTAGTGAAACACTTGACACTTGATTGTCGGGTGATTTATTTACGAAACTTTTTTTTTAATATAAATAAATTACATAGTATTTTTTTTTTTAATAATAAAAAATAGCATATAATACAAATAATTAACATTTAAAAATATATAGTGTTAAATAACTCTTCTACAATTATAAATTAAATTAAATGATCCAAGAATAAGTAAGAAAATAAGAAGAGATCAGAAGAGAATTGACTTTCCATGTCCTGTAAATATTTTCACAAACTAAATTCTGCTATTCCAATTGTTGTGCGTGATAGAAGACACTCATATAATCATTTTTTATTTACTGGCAATGCATGTCAACTCTTCATTTGGCCACTGGGGGCAAAATCCCCCCAAGATCACACACACTCTCATGGCCTGTAAATTGACTTTTCATGGCCCGTAAATATTTTCACAAAATCCTCAAAAAATTTATTAAATACGGATTTTCCAAAAAAAAACTTCACTGTTTGCCATTTCGTTACGTCATAACATATTGAACTTCACAGCTAAATACGTTGTTTCGTAACTGCTTACGTCAAAACATGTTTGATTCGGCATATTTATCTTCACTGACATAATAAATTTTACATTTAATTATCCCAGATATTTATTTTTAGAGTCTTATGGCAAAGGTGATTAGTCTCCCCCACGGCCCTTGCCAGAGAGAGAGACCCCAAAAAATACAGATTAAATGCTCTCCCAAGAGAATAGGACCACATGAAGTAAAAATATGATTAATCAGTGATGAAGTCTAAGACGGTCTAGCAATGCCCATACGTTCGTCTGTGGAAAACATGATGTAGTCTATTTTTGGACCCCGCCCCTTCAGTTGGCGTTGACATACGATATTATATAAAGGATTTTGTCGTGAATGTGGTTGTTCATTGTCAAGATCTGGTTATTCAGTGAAATCGATCGGTAGAGCCGTTAAAAAGTTATTCCAAAAAAGACGCATATGAAAAAAATTCTTAGTTCTTTAAGATTTTTTAAAATCCACATTCACACATATAGGAAGTCTATATCTCTTTGAAACGAAACTAGTTTAGTTGGATTTGTTTCACATACTTACACACTCACACACACACGTACATACAGAGCTAGTGGCACCCTCTCAAGAATAGTCAAGAAAGTTTCCTAGGAAGGTGGTGGTGAAAACTCGATTTTCGCAAAACGGTGTTATGCTAACAACTTCCTGATTTTTAAAATATTTTAAATTTTCAAAAAATCTCCTATATTTACTTAAAAATTTTAAATAAGTAAATGAGTGTTAAAACAATTTTCCATTACCATCAATGCCAGAAATAAAGGGGGAATTTATAAAATAGTTTTCGCTTAAGCCTCATCACTTGAAATGATATGCAACGTTTTCCATTTCCTTTCATATACAGGCACCTTAATAACAGCCGTACATCAAGTCACTAATGTTAGTCTAAGGCCGGACATATTTACTCATATACGTACATTAAATTCACATAAAAATATCATATGAAATTTGTATTTTTCCTACAAGGAAAAGATTGTTATTTGAATACAACACCGGAGTTTCTTTTTCTGTGTTCAATATATTTTTTTTTTATTCTTAATTTTTTTATTCAATTTTTTATTTTTTTGCAGCTTTTACTTTTGACACTTCATTCCGACAGACAGAATTCAGGCAGATTTTTGTGTGATATTTTCAGGTTGCTGTTTTTTATTTCTTTTAATTTTTAACACTTGAAATGATATGAGATTTTTTCGCATTTTTTTTGTTGGCTTGTATTTCGGGTGGAATTGTCCAAAAGCATGCATCCACGTATGCCAGTGTTTGCAAAAATGAAGTGTATGAGTTGTTTTTTTGTTTGTATATGTTTCTTCGGTAAGTACAAATAATCAGGTCTACCATATTTACTTACGAGTGTATTATTTACCATATTATCAACACTTTGCCACCATTGCCAACACCACCATCAACATATTCGTATTTACATTCAGCCACCACCAACCATCAGATTCTATAATTTGTATTACTTACGATTGGGGATGGGGACGTGAATCCAGCATGATCACGCCAGATTGTGAACAAAGTTGTTCTGGAAAATATCTGAAAAGGCATGGGCATTAGTCTGAACCATGGGGTTAGCAATTAATGATGGAATCTTCTCTAACTGATGTTGATTTCTTTTCTAAAAAAGAAGGCTACATATTTTGCACTTTTCAATAAAAAATTGCAATATTTTGGCATTTCGAAAGAGTGAATTTATTAAAAATTAATCTACCATCTCTTACGAAAAATTAGTTTTATTTTAAAAAATGCGCCCAGTTGTAGTTTCTTAGGAAAACAGTGATAAAATGTTACATTTTTTTCAGAAAAGAAATTACCATAAGTCTTGGCGACAGAGCAGACAGAATTAATGCATTTTTTTTTAAATTCAGTGAAGTGTAAAAATACAGTATAAACTCGGTAATCGCAACCCTCGATACACACAATTCCTCGATTTTTGCAACACTATAAAACATAGTATTGTAACCTTTATAAGTGCAACTACCCAAAAAAGTTGACCTCTATAACTGCAACTTTACATTTAAATATGTTTTGTTTCAGTTCTTTCTTATGTGTTTTTCTTGTTTTAGACTTTTTTCTTATATTCACAAACTGATCGTTATTATACCGCTATTCTGTCGACTTTGGTTGCTAGTTTTGTGTATGTATTACGAGCAATTGTAAACAAATGACTTTCGTTATCAGTTTATTCCGCGACAGGCCGCTAGTGTTTTATGTGCTAAAGCCATGGTGGTCACAAAAAAAATTATAAAACTAACAATTAAAGAAAAGAGAGAAATTTTGGATAAACTAGAAAGTGGTACATCAACAAAAGTTCTTTGTAATGATTATAAAGTTCATAAGTCTATTAATATTTTAATAAAAAATAGTACCGGTATTCTAAAAAAATAAAACGTATCTGAAATCTGTTTTATGAAAAAATTTCATTAAAATACATTTCAAACTCATTTTAAATTTTATGAATACCGGCGTAAATATTTTAATAAAAAATAAGCTTTCTATTTCATAAAAAGGTTTTCATTTATCACTTTTCTTGTTATATATTTTTCCTCGCTGGGCGCAACTACCTCAATAAGTGCAATTACCTTGATTTCTATTAGTTGCGGTTACCGAGTTCGTACTGTATGTTTAAATTTAGTGATGAGTACAAATTTTGCAGTTCTCAATCGATTTCAAATGATTGTGAGTTAAAAAATGTTTACACTAAAATAAAATTATTTAATTGCACAAACTGCAATTTGCATTGCATCTGCCATTTATTATTTTGCACTTAATTGCAAATGCTAAACGTTGCACTAAAAGTACAGATCGGCTGTTTGATAGTTGATAGTTTTTACCCATTAATTCATAACTTAGCACAAATACTTCATTAGCAATGAAAACAAGTAAAAACCTTATATTCGACCGGGTCGAATCTTAAATACCCTCCAAATATTTAGTAAGTGAATTTGAAATGTTTAACTTGGTGGGACAGAGTTCCTTTATAGAATAGCGTACGTCAACGCCCACTAAAGGGGGCGGGGTTCAAAAATATACAATATCATGTTTTCCACAGACGAACGTATGGGCAATGCTAGACCGTCTTAGACTTCATCACTGATCAAGTATATACATATTTACCTTATAGGGTCCAATTCTCTTTGGAGTGCATAAAAACTGTATTTTGGCGGGGTCACTCTGGCAAGGGCTGTGGGGAAACATTTCACCTTTGTCATAAAACTCTAAAAATAAATGCTTGGGATAATTATATACAAAATTAAAATTTCTTTTTTTTGATAGGGTCATTTAGCGGGCAAAGGGGGAGGAGGGGGTAGGGCAGAAATAGGCAGTCATAAAATTCTAAAAATAAATGCTTGGGATGATTATATACAAAATTTAAAAAAAAATTTTTTTGATAGGGTCATTTAAGAGGCTAAGGGGGAGGAGGGGGTAGGGCAGAAATCGGCAGTCATTAAGCTCTAAAAATAAATGATTGGGATGATTATACACAAAATTAAACAAAAAATTTTTTTTTGGTAGGGTCATTTAGAGTGTGAAGGGGGAGGAGGGGTAGGGCAGAGGAATACCAGCTTCGTCATTAAGGCTTAAAAATGTTATTTTTAAAGAATGTTGGCTTAAGTAAAACAATTTGTTAAATTTTTATGCTATTTTTGCATATAATATCGCCCACTAAAGTGGGCGGGGTCTAAAAAAATTTTATTTTATGGCTCCAAGTTTAAGCCGTTGGACCGTATTTGACATAAAAATATAGCATTTGCTTAACAAAATAACCAAAAAAATTTAAAAATTATGTTGTTTTTTCTGGGTTGGTTTAGTTCTTCTTAGGGGAACTTTTTTCCCTCTTGTTCGATTTAGCCCATCTTCGAACTTAACCTGCTCTAAGCTTCAAAATATACTTGTACCAAATTTTAAGGGTCCAGCTCTTTTCGTTTGGATTGAATCGTGTTTTCCACAGACGGATGGACGGACGGACGGGCGGGCATGCTCAGATCGTCTTAGATTTCTGCACTGATCAAGAATATATATACTTTATGGGGTCTAAGATGGATATTTCGATGCGTTACAAACGGAATGACAAAGTGAATATACCCCCCAAATTCTTTTTTGGAGGGTATAAAAATGTTAATCAAAATATTCGAGGTCTGTTCGAAAAATAAAGATATTTTAATTTCCTTCAAAAAATATCTATTTATTCATTAATTTCTTCTTCACATATAATACGCTTTGGCCAGAATTTTTCTACTCCTCGAAAGAGTTCTGATATACATATTTCTATATGTTCTTGAGCTCTCTGAGCGATTCGCCTCTTATCTCCTCATTCGTTGCAAAAGGCCCTCGTTTCACGAATCTCCTCAAACTTGGGAACAGGAACCTATTGAATATCGTCGCTTAGGCATAATTATAGTATTATTTTTAAATTATGTATGAATTTTTATTAGTCGAACTTTCTTATGTAAATTTTTTTTCCACGGGCTTAAGTTCGAATCTGCATGACTGCAAATGATTTTTTATTATTTTATTAATAAATGAATTTGTTCAAGTATTATTTTTAGTCAAATAATTACGAACGTCCGACGGTTTTTTTTTTCGCGAAAATTCAGCAATTTTGAAGCGAACTTGGCTGCCACACGCTTAATGCTAAAAATTTCCGATAAAGGGCATGGCATGGTCCAAGCGACCGACACCTTCAAAAATTTCTCTAACTGTGATTCGATGATTCTCAATAAATATTTTCTTCACTTTCTCAACACTGATGTGATGTTTAGTCCGGTACGAACCTCATGGATCACATATTCTTGATCTTCTCTAGTGAACTTGAGCACTTAGAAAAATATTTATCACTCAGTGTACTATCACCGTAGGCCACTGTCAACATTTCAAATGTGTGTGAGCACTTAATTCCATATTTCACTGTTTAGGGACAGTGAGAAAAAAATATGCAGTTTTTGCAAGTAAAACTGTCGCACTAATTGACTGAGTAAATTAAATTTGCCTTTAGTGCTAATGAAAACATTTGGTTAACAATTAAATATATTTTAGTGATTTAGTGCAGTCTTGTTAGTCACGCTGCCATCTCTACTATGAAACTACAGTCCACACATCCTTCATCGTCGCCATTTTTGGTTTTTTTTTTGTATTTTTTTCTTATTTTGGTTGTGGTGCTTATAATTATAATAATAATCGTCATCAGAACTGCAGACATTTGAACACATGCAATAGACTGAATGGCAGACCATTTTATAGATGAAACGGCACAAATAAATAAGACATTTTACATGAAAATTTATACGACTGCATGGCGAATTATAAAGAGAATTATTACAGACTTTAATTTTTAGGCTTCTGAGAAACCCAAATTATTTTTTTTAATGAAAACTGTAATTATAAAAAAAAGGGGTTTTTTTCGAAACACTTTTAATTAAAAATGGACTCATGGCAAGAAAAAAATTTTTTTCAAAAATTTCCCGGTGAATTAAAATAACAATAGAAATATGGAAACTGCAAATTCTGCTTATCCCACGATGTCAGCAGATATCGTTGTGTAGCACAATTTTTATATATCCTTCACCAAAGATGGTGAAAGGGTATACAGAGGTTTGTCTTGTATCTATAATATTACTCGTATTATAAATACATATTCAGGAAATGTGAGCAATTGGTGTGGAAGAAGAGCTCACAAAAGCATTTGACAGGATTCTTAAACTAAATGAACACACACACAAGCACGCACGCCCATACACGACTGACACCGACAAATAGTGACAAAACTTTGTGTGAATGAAAGAAAATACACACGGGCAACATGCTTACAAACGTGTCCGTCTATCTGTCTCAAACGTGTGGTGAAAGCCTCTTTGTTTTTGCTCATCTTAAGGCCATCATCATCATCATCATCATCACCATCTTATTTCGCAGCTCTTGTTTAACGAAGGAAAGATCTCCATTTGATGCTATTCCTTTTTCATTATAAAACCAAAATAAGAAAAAATTGGGGGGGAACATCTTGTTTTATCTCTGTGGAAATTAATGCGATTGTATGTGTTGAAATTAATCTATAAACCGCGTGAATTTTGATATCTTCTTCAGATTGAAATATTGTGGTTTATAACAAAAGATCCTTTTACATTGTTTTCAAAACAAGTTTATTGCTGTCGAGTGTGTTCTTGGCCATATGAAAATTTGTATTTAAGATGATAATGTTGAGCTGGATGTTCGGCCATTTATTCATCTGCCATCAGAGAGAATCCCATAAAAATGTGCAAAATGATCGTTAAGAACTGCTGAAACCTTAAAAATGTCAGTAGGCTAATAAATGAAGAGATAAATATTAAATAAAGGAAAGGCCATTTATTCAGCAATTCTTTTGTTATTAATAAAAAGTTATGAAAAAAACAAAATATTGTAAGTATTGACTTACAGAGCAACATTTTAGACCTGTAATGTGGGAACTAATAAATCAGGAAAACTGGATTTTAAAAATGTTGAAAATATAAACCGCAAAATTTGTAATGCGGTTGCAGGCAGTTGTTGGAAAATTTTCCTTGTGACATATAACAAATGCGGCTTGAAATTATTTATTCATACAAATTCCGATCGACTACCGTAATTTTTCCCCTATAATTTTTCCCCTGGAATCATCAAGCTTAAGGTAAATTTTCTAAAATCGCCTGGATCAAGTAAATTTTCAGACTACCCTAAGGTCTAATGTACTCTTTAAATATTAAAAAAAAAAAAAAAATAAAAAAAGCTTCCCCCTGCGAAAATGCTAAAAATCCCATTTTTGGGATTTTGAACTTTTTTCGGGAATTGTGGGGATCTTCCTAACAGATCTTATATGCTTTGTTTTTTTAGAATTACCTTTTAAGCTTTATTACAATTGGACTTCTTGATAAGAAATTGCAGAATTATGTCCTGTGGCCTTTCAACTTACCCCTGCGAAAGTATTAAAAATTCCAATTTTTGGATTTAATTTTTTTTTTTTTGGGAACTGTGTGGATCTTTGTAGCAGATGTCATCTGGTTGGTTTTCTCAAAACTGCCTTTTAAGTTACCCCTGCGAAAATACTAAAAATCCCAACTTTGGAATTTTGAACTTATTTTAAGAATTGTGGGGATCTTCATAACAGATGTTATTTGCTTTGTTTTTTCAGAATTATATTTTAAACTTTATTACAATTGGACTTCTTAATAAGAAATTGCAGAATTATTTCCGGGGGCTTTTTAACCTACCCCTGGGAAAATTTTAAAAATCCCAATTTTGGGATTTAAAATATTGTTTTTGGGAATTGTGTGGATCTTTGTAGCAGATCTCATTTGGTTTGATTTCTTAAAACTGCCTTTTAAGTTACACCTGCGAAAATACTAAAAATCCCAACTTTGGGATTTTGAACTTTTTTTTAGGAATTGTGGGGATCTTAATATCAGATCTTATTTGCTTTGTTTTTTTCAGAATTGCCCTTTAACATTTATTACAATTGAACTTCTTGATCAGAAACTGCAGAATTATTTCTTGTGTCCTGTCCACTTACCCCTGGGAAAATACCAAAAATCCCAATTTGGGGATTTTGAATATTTTTTTGCGGAGTTGTGGGGATCTTAAAAACAAATCTTATTTGGTTGGCTTTCTCAGAATTACCTTTTGAATTTTATTACAATTGAACTTCTTAATCAGAAATTGCAAAATTATTTCCTGTGCCCTGTCCTCATTGACGTTGTGGTCTAAAAGACTGCGGATCAATCCCTATACCGGTGCACTCTTCGCTAACATTGTATACATCCCCTACTGGGGAATTGTATTATTTCCCTCTCGCTAAAAGTCAGTGCCAGTTTGTTTGAAAGCTCAGTTCTTGCTTGAGCATGTCTTGCTTACAACAGCTTTTTAAAACTTAACTAAAGTTATGATAATCTTAAGTTATATATAAATTACCAATGTTATTGTGGGTGAGTGTGTGTTTATTTTTAAGAAAAGTTAATAGAGATTTGCGTATTTTACAAACGATTTTGATCTTTTAACCAAGAGGCGTTATCACAAGTTCCTGCAAAACACTAATACACCTCCATAGACACACATACGAGTACATAAACCACTCCGACAATTCAAGACCAAATGAAAGTTTTATTACTTTATTGTATTTGAGAAAACAAGTAGAAATGTTAAGGCAACAATAACAAAAGAAGAATAGAAAATATATGAGAAGACAGAAGAAGAAGAAGAAAAATGAAAATCACGTACGACAAACAACAAGCTTTTGCTTGCATTTTGCAAACACGTGATGAGTGCATTAAACAAACAAGTAAAAACATAATGCTTCCTTCCTTCTGCATGGCCAACAGCCAAAACGACTTTAGAAGATGGCTAATTATTGCATTACATGCACTCGTATTTATTGGAAAAATAGATTTTTAAAAGGAAAGTTATAAAAAATGTTCACTTTCTTTTTTTCGGAATTCTTTTTCGAAGCGTATAATGATACAAAATATGTATGGGAATGCCTGTATCGTCCTTGTTGAAAATGTGTGTACACTTCCGTGGGCAAAGTAGGGCATTTATAATACAAAAGATTTTCTTTAAAAACCAGTAGACGAGATAAATTCAAATGATACTTGGATATATTTCTGGCTTTTGTTTTGCCAGAATCATTTCCTTACCAGTAAATATGACTGAACGCAGGACTTGCAATGGATTAAAACAAAAGCTAAAGGGGTTGTGTGACAGGATTTGCAAAAATATATATTTTCATGAAACAAAATATTGTAAAAATTCATATGAAGAGGTAAAATTCCCGCATATCAAATAATTTTTCGTTTTTAAGTAGAAAATCCTAAAAACTGTGTACCGATTTTACTAAAAACTTTTAAGTCTTCTTTTAATAAAATCCAGAAAATAATCCAACGGTAACACAGGCTTAATTATTCTTAGCGACAGTTTAATATTACGAGAATTCTCGTATATAATTTTTCTATAAATTTTGTCATATACAACAAAACCGTCTAATTAATGGTGAAAAACGAAATTGCACAGAAGTACCGATGTTGGGAGTATAGGGACTTCCAAAAAAACACTATTCCGCTCTGCCATGAAAATTGGATAATTGAATTGATGTTGATTTTTTTTTTATTTTTCCTTGCAATATTTAAATACAAAATTGAATAAATATATTAAAAAAAAATTTATTATTTTTCTTCAACTATTTGAGAATCTTTATTCATAAATATAAAAAAAGTAATGCTATAGTGGTGGTATTTTTTGTATAGGATTTCTTTCCGGTGCTTTGATCCTCTTAGAACGATTTTTTTTGTAAATTTGATTGCTCCAGAGGAATTTCATTAAATTGAAACATTTTTATTTTTTTAACATATTACTCCTAAACATTGGCATTATGGATACTTTGAAGATGAATTTGGTACCTTTGGACCTCTTTGCAAAAGGCATGCATATATATTCCGAAAAAAGTACTAAAATTTATTTTCTGGAAACACCACTTTTTGGAAATGGTACTTCTTTGCAAATGTAATTTTTGAAATTAAAAATTATGAATATACAATTTTTGAAAATTTACTTGTGGAATACGAAAAGTGTTGAAAAAGGTACTTTTTGAAAAAGTACTTTACGAATATATAACTCTTATAAAAATTAAAATTTTATCAAAAGGTATTCACATAAAAAAGGGGTTTTTAGAATATGTTAAAATTTTTAAAGGGTACTTTTTGGTAAAAGTACTTATTTGGAAAAAGTACTTTTTTAGAAAACGTACTTTTAAATACCAAAAAAAAAACATTTTGAAAATAGTTTTTTTGAGGGAAAAAAACTGGGTTGAAAAAGTACTTTACTGATAAAGGTACTTTTTTAATAAATAAAAAAGTACTTTTTATGATATATAACTTTTTTTTGGAAAAGGTGATTTTTTGGAAAAGTACATTATGAAAAAATTATTTATAAGAACAAGTTGCTTTTATGAAAACTTTTTTTTTGAAAATGTTGTGGAAAAAGTGATTTCTTTGGAAATGTACATTTTGAAAAAAATTATTTATAAGGAAATGTACTTGCTTGGAACCGTTCTTTATTGAACAAAGTACTTTCTTAAAATATTAAAAGTACTTTTTATGAAAAATATTTTTTTTATTAATTTTACTTTTTTGCAAAAAGTGTTTCTTTGTTTTTGGCAATGTGCATTTTGCAAAATATATTTATAAGGAAATGTACTTGCTTGGAAACGTACTTTATTGAACAAGGTACTTTCTTAAAATATTAAAAGTACTTTTTATGAAATATATATTTTTATTATTTTATTTATTAATTTTATTTTATTTTTTTGGAAAAAGTGTTTCTTTGTTTTTGGAAAAGTGCATTTTGAAAAATGTATTTGTGAAAAAAGTGCTTGTTTGAAAACGTACTTTATTGAACAAGGTACTTACTTAAAATATTAAAAGTACTTTTTAGGAAAAATATTTTTTTATTATTTTATTTATTAATATTATTTTTTTGGAAAAAGTGTTTCTTTGTTTTTGGAAAAGTGCATTTTGAAAAATTTATTTGTATGATAAAGTACTTGTTTGGAAACGTACTTTATTGAACAAGGTACTCTCATAAAATATGACTTTTTAAAAAGGGTACTTGTAAAGAAAAATTTTTATTTCAAAAGCGATTTTCGGAAACGGAAATTTTTTGAGCATAGACATATTTAAGTATTTTTGAAAATGAGAAAATATTGTTCACTTCAATCAAAGGGAAGATCTGTCAAAAAGTCGGACAAAACATTCTATTGCTCACGGTTTTCAAAATTAGCCAATTTTGCCGGTTTTCAAAATTAGCCAATTTTGCACGGTTTTCAAAATTAGCCAATTTCTAATAAGCAGGTATTGAAAGGAGTTTCAAATGCGAAGAAGCTTCCGAAAAATCTCAAATCGCATGCATTTAAGAAAAAAAATTTTTTTTGTCAATGTTTTTTTTTTTTCGCTAAAAATCAATTTTTTGGTTGAAACACAATTTTAGCCAATTTTGCCCAAAAGCGTTTATTTCTAATAAGCAAGTATTGAAAGGAGTTTCAAATGCGAAGAAGCTTCCGAAAAATCTCAAATCGCATGCATTTAAGAAAAAAAATTTTTTTGTAATTTTTTTTGCTAAAAATCAATTTTTTGGTTGAAACACAATTTTAGCCAATTTTGCCCAAGAGGCGTTTATTTCTAATAAGCAAGTATTGAAAGGAGTTTCAAATGCGAAGAAGCTTCCGAAAAATCTCAAATCGCATGCATTTAAGAAAAAAAATTTTATCCCTCAAACAAAGTAGAGGGCAGTATACGGTATAAAATATTTGCCCCAATACCGTATACGATATTTTAAAATCGGAGTAGTAAAAAAACTGATATTATCGGAATTCAGAGGGTAACGGTCGAAATATCTATTTAAATTGTATTGAAATTTCGATCGATATCGAATATGTTAATTTGGCTCCTGATTCTACAAAATTTATTTTTATTATCTCCCGATTCGAAAAAAAATAATAATAATTGAATTAGAAACTTTTTTTTCGTTATCTCACATGATAATTTGGTTTGTAAACAGACCGGTTACGCCTATTTGTCATCTTTAGAGGTGTCCTCTCAATCAATGAGGAAAACCTGATCACATCATAAAAAATGTATCAATAAGAATATTATTTTTTCAATATTTTTATTTTCAATAAAAATTTTATAAAATAAGTATATAATAATATTACCTCAATTAAAATTGTTGTTGATTTAATTAACGGAATAGTCAACTCAAGCTATAAAAGCTTAGTAAAAGTAATTTTATTCTGATATTATTTCTACAAAAATGTTCACTAAAAACATGTAGTCACATGTAAAAAAACCCTTTAAATAAATATATTTAATCCTTTAAGAGAGACGATACAAAAAATAGAAGCAACAACAAAACACACTGTAAGAAAAAAAAGAAGAAGACATTAAAACATCATATTAAAATGTTAGAAAACAATGTGTTTACTGTCACATGTTGCCGAGGAATATGTAACTTTTAAATTGTTAAAACATGAGAAGTCACAGAAGGTTCAAAAAGCAAAGAAGATATAAAACACACACACACAGTCAGTTATTTGTTTTAAACGACATTAAAAAAAATCACACAAATACACACCCACCCAGACGGAGGAACAGACAATTAGACAAATCATACACACAAAGATGGATGTTAAGGATGGCCAAACAGACAGTCTGAAAACATTAAGCCGTTCCTAATAGATAAATGCGGCAAATGCGGCATCATCATGATCATCATCATCATCGTTGTCATCATCGTTGGTATTAGCTGAAATGGCAACAACAGCAGCGGCAAGGGCAGCGGTATCAGGAGCTGCAGCATTTGTAGCCATTGTTTAGCAAAAACCACAAGGAGAAAGATTTCATATTTTAGATTTTGTAAACGGCCAAAGGAGAAAGGAATTATATGAACACACACACACAGACACTAGCACACATGCACCCATCTGTGTGGAGGCATGTAACAAACAGCAAAAAAGTGGGTGGTCTCCCATTTGAATGTGACTGTGAATGTACCTAAAGGGTGTTTTTATAAGAGCTTGCTGATTTGAAATTTAAATAAAACACATGCCAAATTATAAAATGGCCAAAAAAAATTTTTTATTTGGTAGATAATTTATTGTCATTTAACATTTAAATATAATTTCGGGCATATGGCCACCACGACTATTTTGCACAAAGGTCATTCTGGAGGAGGTCCAATTTTCGACCACCTTTTCAAGCATTTGAGGGCGTATGTCACCAATGACACGTTGAATACTGGTTTCCAAAGCGTCAATCGTTGCTGGTTTATCCACATAAACCAATGATTTCAGGTATCCCCACAAAAAATAATCGAGTGGCGTCAAAGCACACGAACGCGGAGGCCAATTCACCGCTGCATTTCTCGAAATAATGTTGTCGTTGAAATGTTCTTTCAATAAGTCCATTGTTTCGCCCGCAGTATGACAAGTGGCATCATCCTGTTGAAACCACATTTCGTTTACATCCATATCTTGAAGTTTTGGCACCAAAAATTCATTGATCATGATTCTGTATCGCTTTCCATTCCCGGTAACGCGTCGTCCTTCCTCATTTTTAAAGAAACAAGGACCGATGATTCCACCAGTCCATAGACCGCACCAAAAAGTACATTTATCGGAATGCATTGGTAATTCTTGAACGGCGTGTGGATTATCTTTGCTCCAAATACGGCAATTTTGCTTGTTCAACCAAAAATGCGCCTCATCACTGAAGAGAATTTTGCGGTAAAAAAGCGGATAAACATTTTTAATTGAACACTTTTTTTGAAAATAAATTTCCACGATTTGGAAGCGTTGTTCTGGAGTTAACCTGTTCATGATGATTTGCCAAACAATACTGAGTAGAGACGTACGTCACTTTAAACTGTCAAAACAGCTGTCAGACAACAGAGTGATTCGTATAGAAAAAAAACTTCATAACAAAACACCCTTTATTTGAGTTGTTTCTTTAAAATTGTGTCTGTGCTGTTGTTGTTGTTGTTGCTGTTGTGTCGAGTACGTTGCCTTAACTCTTAACAACTTTGAACCAATAAAACACAAAACGTGTTATGAATTTAACTAAACTAAACTAATTTCTTGGTGCTTGTTTAAGTCTCGTTTTTTTTCTATTTGTTTTTCTATGGGTTTCTGTGCAAAATGTATTCATAAAAATTTCAATATTTATTGTGGCAACTCGTTTTGTTCATTCAAATTCAAAATGCTGCCATGGCAATTTGTACATGTCGATTTGGTCAAACCACCAATTTTATTTTCATGTGCCAGCAAAGCTAATTTGTGGTTAAAGATACAAATGCCTAAAACAATTAGTACATTAAAAAAAAACTAATAATAAAAAAGATAAAATAAAATAATATATTTTTTTTATAAAAAAAATCATTAAGAATAATATTTGAATTTAAATAGGAACTGAAACCCTAGTGTCTTTAATATATTCTGCTGCACTTTAAATAGTTGCCAACACTTTAAAAAAATTATCTTCTATTACATCTCTAGCGCTACTCTTACCCACCACCCCTCCCCAAACATCATCTGGCACATTTTAATTTGTCTTAAAAATTCCTCATTATTCTTATCGCTTGTCAAACTATTATCTCTTCATTTTGTGTAATTCCCGTCATGAAAATAGAATGGGAAAAGAAAAAGCCATTTAGCAAGAACTACCAAGCAACCCTTTTCATATTCCTACGCATAATGCCACAAAATGTTAATTTGTGGCAACTGCTGCTGCTGCTGCAGTGCTGTGCAGCATTAGCATTAAGTCTTTAGTCAGCTTTCATTGTTAAATGTCAAACATTCTATTAAAAAGGTTAAATGCATTTCATTGAAAGTCGTTGTTTTTATTTATGAAACATTATCATCGTCATCACAAATTCGCCTGATTATATCATTTGTTAAACATCACTTGTCTTCAGCGCAGAAAATGAAACTGAAATGAACGGAAAAGAAAGAAAACGTTCAGAGAAGAAGATATAAATCCCTCATCGTTCAGTTGCTGGTTGGAGTTGAATGACAACTTGTATGTCAACATTTAAAAAGTAACAAACCCATAATGTTGCATTCAGGCACCCTCTCCCTCTTCAGTGGCCACGAGTATTTTCACTTTAAATTTTGCAATTTAGTTGCATTATTACTTTGTATTATTGCTGATGATCATGATGATGATGATTGCTGATATAGAAAAATTAACAGAAAAAAAAATATAAGAAAAAAGAAAAAACTCCAGCAGAGAAAATAATATATAAAGACACGAGAGTTATGCAGGAATTTATTGTCAACATGTTGTTGCAACGTCGTTGTTTTTGACTTTTCGCTTTTCTTTATTGTGCGCTCGTATGCATTTTATTCAATAGTTGAGGTTTTGAAAACAGACTGCATGGCAGCTTAAATTTCTTTTCCTTTTACCTTTTCAATATTAAAAACAAAAACATGAATAAGAACATGATTAACGACGTGTAACATTTCCAGACTTAATTTTTAAGCACACACGCATACACACGCACACACACGTGCAACTGCATGTGGTTTCTAACCACAGATGCGTATGGAATATTATTTTTCACCAAAAACTGAATTCGTGAAACTGATCCTTAAATAATAAATTCGCCAGGCCACTTAGAGCTAAAAGCTGTTCAAAGGGAATATTTCTCGAAAAGGGTTCTTGATCATAGGAAAATTGTAGCCATAAACAGGCACTCTAAAAACTACATATTTAAATGAAAATAGCAAAATATTACTAATAAAATTATAAATTTTGTTTAAGAAGGAATTTTCCCCTTTTGTTTCGTTTTGAGAAAAAAACAAGTAAAAATGTTATATTCGACCGGGTCGAATCTTAAATACCCTGCAAATATTTAGTAAGTAAAATTAAAATGTTTAATTGGGTGGGACAGAGTTCCTTTATATAATATCGTACGTCAATGCCCACTAAAGGGGGCGGGGTTCAAAAATAGACAATATCATGTTTTCCACAGACGAACATATGGGCATTGCTGGACCGTCTTAGACTTCATCACTGATCAAGAATATGTATACTCTATGGGGTCTAATTCTTTTTGGAGAGCATTAATTCTGTATTTTTTGGGGTCTCTCTCTGGCAAGGGCCGGTGGGGAGAGACATTTCACCTTTGCCACAAGACTCTAAAAATAAATATTTGGGATAATCAAATGTCAAATTTATGATGTGAGTGAAGATAAATATGCCAAACTAAACATGTTTTGACGTAAGCAGTTACGAAACAACGTATTTAGCTGTAAAATTAAATATGTTATGACGTAACGAAACAGTGAAGTTTTTTCTTTTTATAAAAATCCATATTTAATAAATGTTTTTAGCATTTTGTGAAAATATTTACAGGTCATGAAAGGTCAATTTACCGGCCATGAGAGTGTGTGTGATCTTGAAGGGATTTTGCCCCCAGTGGCCAAATAAGGAGTTGGCATCGATTGCCAGTATATAAAAAATGATGTATGGGATAGAAGACACTCCCATAATCATTTTGTGCATATATATGGATTTTTATACAAAAAAAAAATTCACTAATTGCCATTTCGTTACGTCATAACATTTTAACTTCACTTCGTAACTGCTTACGTCAAAACATATTTAACTCGGCATATTTATCGTCACACACATAAAATTATTTTTAATTTTATTATTATTATTTTATTATTTGTTTTTTGAAAGGTAGCGCAGAGGAGTACCAGGTTACGTCTCAGCCTCGTCAGTAGAGCATAAAAATTTTATTTTTAAGGCATGTAGGCTTAAGTAAAACAATTTTTTAAAGTTTTACACTATATTTGCATATAATAACGCCCACTATGGGGGGCGTGGTCCGAAAATTATTTTTTTATATTGCAGCAACTTTTTCTTTTCCTTGACATAAAAATATATCATTTGATTAAGAAAATTACGAAAAAAAACTTTAAAAATTATGTTGTTTTTTAGAGGTTGGTTCAGTTCTTCTTAGGGGAACTTTTTCCCTCTCTGGCCCGATTTAGCCCATTTACGAATTCGAACTGTGGTGCTATCCTTCAAGATATATTTGTATTAAATTTCAAGAGTGTAGCTTTTTTCGTTTCGACTGTATCGTGATTTCCACAGACGGATCGTCTTAGATTTCATCACTGATCAAGAATATATATACTTTATGGGGTCTTAGAGGGATATTGCGGTGCGTTATAAGTGGAATGACAAAGTGAATTTCCTTTTTGGAGGGTATAAAAAAATTTTCTTTTTTGGAGGGTATAAAAAAACGATATTTCTGAATAATAGTACTATTTTCCTACAATAAATATTAATTAAATGATTGGTTGAAAAGGTATTTTTTTTTTAAATTTCTATCTGACGGAGGTAATATTTTTTTTAACTTTACAAATTTTGAAAACAAAAATTGTAGAAGTTGATTTAGAAAAGGTTTGCAAATTAATTAGATCTTGAAACATTTTCACAACCACAAAAATCTCTCTATTGGTTTTTAATCAACTGCTTGGGATCGTGTGTTTGCCATCAATTTTACTTTCACCACCCACGCTCCTGCCTTTTACACTTGTGCGTATATTTTAAAGTGCGTTTCTCATTGCCGTTGTTGTCGTTGTTGTTGATGTTGTTCATTCGCTTTCAATGCATTTCTGAATTGTTTAAAGTACCTTAACTTATTTACCTTCACATAATAAAACACATTGCAGCAACTTTTTCTTTTCTTTTTCTTTTTGTTTTTGTACTTGATACTGCAGTTATTTGTTGTTGCTGCTGTTGTTTCTTTTATTCATTCAATGATCAGCAACGTGTTTAATGTTGTTTTGAAGCAGTTCTCTGTGTTTTATTTCATTGTTGTTGATTGACATTTGACGACTTTGATGGGCACGCTTAAGTTCTCTTTAACCAATAATGCAACAAAAAGAAGAAGAAGAAGAAGCATGTGTACTGCTGCTATTGCAGCAGTCATCGTTGCAGTTATTGTTGAAATGCTTTAGAAACAAACACGCTGAAGACGTTTTATTATTTTATTTATATACATATTTTTTTTTTGTTCAACAAGAAAGAAATTGTTTTTTTTATAATAAACATTTTACTTAATTTAGCACTTTTTTGTATTCTAGTGTTTCTTTGTGGTTAAAGTGGTGAGTGGGTCTTTGAGGTGAGAGAAGGTTTTAAGTTTCTTTCTCTTTTGCTGTTTGTTTGAAGAAAATTTTGTAATTGAAGTAAACAAATTTACTGCACGCATATTTTGTATTTTAAAGGTTTCAACATGCAACGTGCAAAAATAATATATGAAATAATTGATGATTGAGTTAAAAATAAAAAACACTGTGCAACGGCTTTTTATTGCTGTGCTGTGTGTTTTAAAATTTTCAGAGAATTTACATCCTTAAATGGCCCGAAAGTAATTTTAATTTCTTTAAAACAAAAATCAAAAACTCGACACAAATTTAAGTTACTGGGAAAATTCAGCATTTCAAATCAATGTATTTCCAATATGTAGTCGGATCCAGGGAATATTTTTTAACAGAGTATTAGGCTGTCCAATTCTTCCCCTGTTTCCATGTAAATTTATCGCATTTTTAAAAAAGGGGTTTCTAAAAGAAGTTAGCGATATGTGAATGACGAATGAATGCAACAACAGCATTAAAGATGTTGCAAATGCTTTTGTGTCTTTAATTAAGAAAAATTAATAATACAAGAATTTATTGATAAAGTGGAGATCATAACATGATCCTTAGTTATAGAGAGTATGAATGAAATAGAAAAAATGTAGCGTGCGTCACTAATCGTTCATGTTTTTTAATAAAAATTTAAAAATAATTTTTTTATTTGGATTTTGGTTGCTTCATTATGCAAAATTGGTTGCTTCATTATGCAAAATAGAGAGTATGAATGAAATAGAGAAAATGTAGCGTGCGTCACTAATCGTTCATGTTTTTTAATAAATATTTAAAAATATTTTTTAATTTGGATTTCGGTTGCTTCATTATGCAAAATTCGATAACACACTTCAACTTTTAAAGTAACTTTGGTTTCTTGTAGCGTGCGTAACACATTCTTGTAATCATGTTGCATCATTAAATTCTTTTTGAAGATTCATATTATCTTATCCCAAACCGCCCTTAAATTTGTATCTCTGTCATATGAAACCCATTACAGATTTGTTGCAAAGTGTGACAAGTGTTGTGACACACTCAATATACGCAAACCAGAAAGCTTTTAATATTTTTTTTCTTTCAACAATCCCGGATTTTAGCAAATAATATAAAATGTTTTGCATACAATGTAAGCCGGCAATTACTGGAGGGTAGAAGAACACCAACTGGCGATGAGTGTGAATACTTTTAAAAGTCTTGTATATGATTATGTTAATTGCATTTTTAGCAAGTGGCTGCTGATGATGCAGCAGGCGAAGAGGCTGATGATGCTGATGAGTATTTATGTAACTTATTTTTCAACACGCAATATTAGGTAAAAACCATTTTAAAATGCTGTTCCTTTGTAATGCAACATCTTTTACTTTACTTTTTTTTTTTTTTTTGTTGCGCTTGTTAGATGTTCTAAGTGAATTTCTGTAAGTTACTTGTTCGATTATTATCTACATCAACATCCTATAAACTTGTTGATATGTCTGTGACAACAATTGCTTAAACACAACTAAATATATGAATGGAATGACAGACAAGCGGGCAGTTAAGCTGCGTGCATGTTTGTATGTCTGTTGTGTCTGACTGTTTGGGCAAAAGACTGCCTTTGTTATGAATTGTTGTTTAAATTGGCCGACTGACTGACTGACTGGCTGGCTGGTTGATTCATTTGTTTGGCTTGAATGGTTTTCATTTGTTGTCGATTAGCTATTGTGGCAGCTGTTTTTCTACCAGCCATTCCACTTCACTCCTTTTCATTTCTGGTATCCGTTTGGTTAACAAATGTTTGGTAATAAGGCAGAACAGGGAGGTGTTAAAAAGTCCAGAAGTTATGATTTATCAGTGAATTCTCATGGGTGGATCTTTAGAAAAAATAAGAAAAATTTACTTTTACAGGAAACATCCCGTAAGTGAAAGAGCACATTTTTCAATTATTTAGTTATATTTTAATTTTTTATTGTATAGAAAAGTATATAGAGTCGAAATATATACAGGGTGTCCGCCGGGAAGGTATACTACTTTGTTTTGCTGCCATTTTGGTAAACATTAGTCTTGACATTTCATATTTGGCAGTTGTGAAGTAGACACGTGGTAAATTTTTATGGAAATATATTCGATAAGCCAAAGTGTTTTAATCGGATTATAATGGAACTGCGAGAGGTCTCTTTCTACAAAAAGTAATTTTTTACTTAAAGTACCCTTTTACAAAACGTAGCTTTTTACTTAAACAACTCTTTTATAAAAAGTACCTTTTAACAAAAAGTACATTTTTACAAAAAGTACCTTTTTACAAAAAGTACCTTTTTACAAAAAGTACCTTTTTACAAAAAGTACCTTTTTACAAAAAGTAACTTTATACAAAAAGTACCGTTTTACAAAAAGTACCTTTTTACAAAAACTACTTGTTTACAAAAAGTACCTGCTTACAAAAAGGACGTTTTTACCAAAGTATCTTTTTTACAAACAGTATCCTTTTATAAAAGGTACACTTTTACAAACAGTGGCTTTTCACTTAATGTAACCTTTTACAAAAAGTATTTTTTTTACATTAATTACATTTTCACAAAAAGTACTTTTTACATTTTTGTAAAAAGTGCCCTACTACAGAAAATACTTCTTTATAAAAAGTATTGTTTTCCAAAAAAGTTTTTTCTTTCCAAAAAATAATTTAAAAAAAAAATATTTTATTTATTAAGAATAAATTTTTAGAAAAATTTCCTGTATAATATATATAATTTTTTTTAATAAGAGTGTTTGTTTTTTAGAAAACGTACCTTTGGTAAGAAATACCTTTGCAAAAGTGCCGTGTATAAAAATTACCTCTTCTTAAAAGCACATTTTGCAAAAAGTTCTTTTTGTCAAAAGTACTTTTTGTAAAAAGTACTTTTTGTAAAAAGTACTTTTTGTAAAAAGTACTTTTTGTAAAAAGTACTTTTTGTTATAAGTACTTTTTGTAAAAAGTACTTTTTGTTACAAGTACTTTTTGTTATAAGTACTTTTTGTTATAAGTGCTTTTTGTAAAAAGTACTTTTTGTTATAAGTACTTTTTGTTAAAAGTGCTTTTTGTAAAAAGTACTTTTTGTTGAAAATACTTTTTGTAAAAAGTACTTTTTGTTAAAAGTACTTCTTGTACAAAGTACTTTTTGTTATAAGTACTTTTTGTGAAAAGTACTTTTTGTTATAAGTACTTTTTGCAAAAAGTACTCTTTGTTGTAAGTACTTTTTGTTATAAGTACTTTTTGTTAAAAGTACTTTTTGCAAAAAGTACTTTTTGTTAAAAGTACCTTTTGCAAAAAGAACTTTTTGTAACAAGTACCTTTTGCAAAAAGTACTTTTTGTTAAAAGTACCTTTTGCAAAAAGTACTTTTTGTTAAAAGTACCTTTTGCAAAAAGTACTTTTTTGTAAAAAGTACCTTTTTTAAAAAAGTATATTTTTCCAGAAATTAATTTTTTCAAAAAAGTATATTTTTCCCAAAAAATCTATACTTATAAATTTCCTGCTATAAAAAATTTAACTTTTTTGAAGGCAAATTACCTTTCCTAAAAAATATTAGCGTCTTTCAAAAGGTGAATTTTAAAAAAGTTCGTTTGTGAGAAAAATTAATTTTTAAGTTCTTAGAAAAATTGTTAATTTTATCAACAATTTACATAAGAAAGTTCGACTAATAAAAATTCATACATAATTTAAGTTCTTAGAAAAAAATATTTACATTTTTAGATAAACTTCCATTCCAAAAAGTTTTTTTAGAAACGTTTCTGTTTAGGGAAATCTTTTTTTTCACATGAATTTTCATTCTTTAATGTAATTTGTTTGTTGCAGGTTGAGCGTGTTTATATTTATTCAACAGTTACGGAAAAAGTTGGATTTTATAAAAAAATTATACTTTCATGCAACAAATAATTTTGGTAATTTAATTTTTAAGCCAATAATACTCGTGTTTAATGATGTTTTTTGTAGAAAAGTTTAAGAACTCTGGTCTTTCAAAATAAATTCTAACTGCCAGAGAAATGACTGTGTGTATTTATGGATGTTTGAATGGATGGAAAAACTTATTGAATTATGCCGATTATAATGGTGCTTCATTGGGCTGTCGAGTAAATAAAATATATTGAATAAAAGCCAATCAATAGATTCAATAATAAATTCAATAGAAAACATTTTCTACACAAATTGCTTGCATTTGGATATAAGAATTAATGCGTGAGTTGAGCTTAAAGTAAACAGCTTCAATTAAAATAAAGTTTGCTCTTTCATGTAAAAGCCATACTAAGGAAAATGGAAATTAAAATGAAAATTTATCACACACGTATTTGCGCATTTAATTAAAATTATCCTTTTTGAAGTCTTCTATTCATAATAACGTGTTTGCTTTTGCATTTAAATATTTCTTTAGTGTTAAAAGTTTTAATTGAATATTTATTATTCCCTCAAAGAGTGAATTATAAAAAAAAACTTTATATAATTATTTTTCCCATGATCATAAAAAGCATACATTTTCCCTTTTCAGTGTTTTTATTTTTATTATTTTGTGTTGTTTGGTTTTGGGAAGAATGTTTTCTTGATATAGAATTTTTGCTTACATTTTCCATTAGTTTATAAATCAAACATGACACTCGGGGCATTGTGGCTGGTTTGAATTGTTTTGGAAACTTTTTATTAAAAAAAAACCAAACCAACAAACAATAATAAGAAGTAAACAAAAAGTGCCACATTTACACAAAAATTTGTACAACTTCCGTTCAAGGAATGAACACAAAAGACGATTCCCCTTAAAGTTTTTCTTGGGTATATCTTTTTGTTAAATTTTTTATTTCGGTTTTTTGTTTATTTATTCTTGTGTTGTTGTCAATGCATTTCGTCGAAAATGTTGTTAATTTTTGCATCAACAAAATCCAATTAAGTTCTCAAAAAAGAGAAGAAAAAAAAAATATATAAATGAATAAAATTTTATGTATAAAATTAGTCAGTAAGTTTGTAAGTGCAAAATAAAGATATTAAGGGTGTTAATTGGAGACCTGCTGAGCACGCTACAGTGGGTCGGGTAAATCTTTTAGCTTATATACAGCAACTTTTAGGACAATGTTTTAGAGTTGTTATATTTTAGAAGCGGCATAAAGTGTGTGGCAAATAAATTTATTCCCAAATTGGTTTTTGGCCAAAAATATCACCGTAATCATGCCTCCTATTCCCAAAATTGAAGAGACCCATGAAAAAGGATCGTTTTGTGAATCGCTGACAGAATTCAAGTATTTACGAAAATTTGCATACCAGGCCCAAATTACAGCATTTTATATCGATCGAAATTTATGTATAGGGTCCGCAATCTAACGTTTTTTTTTAACTAGAGCTTATTTCATGAATGGTAACACTGAGCTCATGTCTGATTTGACAGATAATTAGTTTTATCCTTCCGCTGAACGAATATGGTTGACCATTCAATGCGTCTACGCTTCGTTAAGTGGGCCTGCGATAGACTTACAGAAGATGCCGATTTTGCCCAAAAAAAGCATCTTTTCAAATGAAGCTCATTTTGATCTTGGCCGGTATGTAAACAACCAAAATGGTCGCATTTGGGGCACAGAAAACCCCCCGCACGCATACATTGAAAAGCCGACGCACCCAAAACGAGTCACTGTTTGGTGCCGATTTTGGTCCAGAGGCATAATTGGGCCATTTTTCTTCGAAAATGAACAAGGAGTGGCCGTTACAGTCAATGGCGATCGTTATTGTCGGGCCATGCAGCCATTTGAATGAAATTATTTTCCATTATTAACCGAAAGGATTGTACTTTCAAATAAAAAAAGATATTTGAGAAAATATTCAGTAGTTTTTTTATAGCATTTTCAAAAAAAAAAAGTAAAAACGTTATATTCGACCGGGTCGAATCTTAAATACCCTCCAAATATTAAGTAAGTGAATTTAAAATGTTTAACTTGGTGGGACAGAGTTCCTTTATATAATATCGTACGCCAACGCCCACTAAAGGGAGCGGGGTTCAAAAATAGACAATATCATGTTTTCCACAGACGAACGTATGGGCATTGCGAGACCGTCTTAGAATTCATCACTGAACAATAATATGTATACTTTATGGGGTCCAATTCTCTTGTGAGGGTATTAAAACTGTATTTTGGCGGGGTCGCTCTGGCAAGATCTGTGGGGGACTCATTTCACCTTTGTCATAAAACTCTAAAAATAAATGCTTGGGATAATTATATATAAAATATAATTTTTAATTATTTTTGATAGGGTCATTTAAGGGGCAAGGGGGGGCGAGGGGGTAGGGCAGAAATAGGTAGTCATAAAACTCTTAAAGCAACTGCTTGGGATAATTGTTTTCAAATTTAAAATATATATATATTTTTTTGGTAGGGTCATTTTGAGGGGTGAAGGGGGAGGAGGTGGTAGGGCAGAAATCGGAAGTCATAAAATTAAATAACCCTCCCAATTCTCTTTTGGAGGGTACAAAAAAAAGTTGTTTGGCGGACCCTATATAAATTGTATTGACATTTCGATCATATCGAATGCGGTAATCCGGCACCAGAATTTCTTAGAGAATTGTAAAAATATGCTGCTTCAAGTGTTTGGGGGAAAATTATTAATTAAGAAAAAAAATTTATTTTGAGGACAATAAAAATTTGTTTTATTTTTTGAACAGACCTCGTAAGTATTGGAAATCTGTAAATTAGAAAAGTTCAAGTTTCTGTCCTAATACGAGAAGTTAAAATACCGACAGAAGGTGTAAAATACAACTCTGAGCAATTGTTTGAGACCACAAGCTATTATTTTGTCTGTCTGGCAACCTTCTTCACTGGAGTAAAAGCTTCTCTTACAAAATCACCATGTTTATTTTATCCTTAGCAAAAGTTTCAACACTAGAAATTTGTAAGACTTTATTCTGCCGACTTTAGATCTTGCGTTAAAATATGATTTCATATCTCGCGAAGAAAACATTCGTATAGCAACAGTATTTTAATATTTGTTATATCTCTGTCATGGTATACCACATGTAGCGTGCTTGACCGCCTTAAGAAAAAATATTTCTTCATTATTTTCAAAATAATAAAAGAAGCCACCGACCACGACAGAATTTGTCCAGATGAAATAACAACCAACACCAGATGCGCAAAGCTTTTTACTCTACAGACACAAGATTGTGACACATAAATTTGGTGTTCATTTAAAATTATATTTCTTCAAATTTAAAAAATTATATAGTTTAAAAATTAATATCTCTGTGCGTAATTTTTGCTGTCAAATCTCCTGCGTCTGTTAATAAATTGCCTCTGGTTCTGTAGACTGGCAATTATATTAATATGCCTGCACTAGTGAACAACATCTCATTGGATTTAGATTAAAGGGAAGATTTTAAAAACTAGAATATAAATTACCCGAATCGGGGTTTTTCTTAATTTGAGCAACAGATTCGCCGATATTTAGCAACTAAAGATAATGAATTATTTTAAGGCTGAGATTATTTGTTGTGTAAAAACCTGTGGGATGCTGTTGGCTGAAGTAGTTAAGACGGAATATTGAAGCAGAAAGCCCCGAGATCGATTTCGCGCTGTCATCGGTCTCTGCAAATTCGGCAAAAGACGCAAGGCGTCAAATCTGTTGTATTCAAATATAAAAAATGTTCGATAACTCGGCAAGTTTCAGATGTTACCCCATTTTGAAGAAGCCGAGTTTGAACCAGATATTGACCAGATTTTGAGTGCCTAGGACGCTTTGCTAATTGCTTGTGAAAGGGTGTCACTATGTCTCTACATGTGTGTGTATAAGTTTTTTTTTTAGCGGTTGAACCGAATCAAACAAAACTAGTCCGCGTTTCAAAGGTTTCTTCCGGTGAATTACAACCGATTCGGGATGGTAGATTTCAAAAAAGTAAAAAAAACAAGTAAAAACGTTATATTCGACCGGGTCGAATCTTAAATACCCTCCAAATATTTAGTAAGTGAATTTGATATGTTTAACTTGGTGGGACAGAGTTCCTTTATATAATATCGTACGTCAACGCCCACTAAAGAGGGCGGCGTTCAAAAATAGACAGTATCATGTTTTTTACAGACGAACGTATAGGCGTTGCTAGACCGTCTTAGACTTCATCACAGATCAAGAATATATATACTTTATGGGGTCCAATTCTCTTTTGAGGGTATTAAAACTGTATTTTGGCGGGGTCGCTCTGGCAAGATCTGTGGGGGACTCATTTCACCTTTGTCACAAAACTCTAAAAATAAATGCTTGGGATAATTATATATAAAATAACATTTTTAATTTTTTTATAGGGTCATTTAAGGGGCAAAGGGGGGGGAGGGGGTAGGGCAGCAACAGGCAGTCATAAAACTCTTAAAATAACTGCTTGGGATAATTGTATACATATTTAAAATTTTTTTATTTTTTTTTTGGTAGGGTCATTTAGGGGGTGAAGGAGGAGGAGGGGGAGGAGGGGGTAGGGCAGAAATCGGAAGTCATAAAACTCTAAAAATAATTGCTTAGGATAATTGTATACAAAATTAAAATTTTTTTATTGTTAGGGTCATTTAGGTGGTGAAGGGGGAGGAGGGGATAGGGCAGAGTAGTACCAGGTTACGCCTTAGCTTCGTCATTAAGGCTTAAAAATTTTACTTTTAAGGAATGTAGGCTTAGGTTAAAAAATTTACTAAATTTTACACTTATTTTTGCATATAATAACGCCCACTAAAGTGGGCGAGGTCCAAAAATAATTTATTTTTATTTTATGGGTCGAAAGTTTAAGACGTTGGACCGTATTTGACATAAAAATATATAATTTGCTTAACAAAATAACCAAAAAACTTTAAAAATTATGTTGTTTTTTCTGGGTTGGTTTAGTTCTTCTTAGGGGAACTTTTTTCCCTCTTGCCCGATTTAGCCCATCTCCGAACTTAACTTGTTCTAAGCTTCAAAATATATTTGTACCAAATTTCTAGTATTTTTCGTTTGGACTGAATCGTAATTTCCACAGATGGACGGACGGACGGACATGTTCAGATCGTCTTAGATTTCATCACTGATCAAGAATATATATATATATATATATATATATATATATATATACTTTATGGGGTCTGAGATGGATTTCGATGCGTTACAAACGAAATGACAAAGTGAATATACCCTCCAAATTCTTTTTTGGAGGGTATAAAAACAAGTAAGAACGTTATATTCGATCTTAAATACCCTCCAAATATTGACTAAATAAAAACTCTATTTTGTCAGGGACGTTCTGAGAAGGGCCGTGGGGGAAGCATCTGTTCCAAAGTAGGGCGTCCTCAGCCACAATTTGCGCGTATTGGCATATGTGGACTCAGGACCCCGTTTTTTTATAATGACCAAGTTATGACAACTAATCCCCCGTAATCCCCCCATAATGAACAATTTATGACAACTAATCCGCACAAAAATTGATATCATTCGAGTTCCAAAAGTATTTCTTTGTCATAAAAACTTAAAAAAGTAAATTTTTAGGATAATTAAGTGTAGAAAAAATAATTGTTTTTTGATAGGGTCTAATAGGGCCAAAAGGCGGTAGGGCAGAGGAAGATCAGAAAAAATCTCTCTTTCGTTGCAAAATTTTAAAAGTTTAATTTTTAAGGATTGTAGGCTTAAGAAATAGCATTTGTTAAGTGTTTACATTATTTTTCAATGTAATATCTTACTTCAAAGCCCACTGAAAGGGGCGGGGTTCAAAAATTGATGTTTCTAATTATCTGGCTTCAAGTTCATTGCCTTGGAACTTTGTCGACAGAAAGCTATATAATTTGCTTAACAAAATTAAAAAAAAAAATACAATTATGTTGTTTTTAAGAGGGAGGTAAATTCTTCTTAGGGGAAGTTTTTTCCCCCTCTCCCGGTTGAGCCTATTTAGGAAATTGACCTATCCTTCAACATTTATCTATAGCCGATTTCAAGGGTCTTTGCGTTTGGACTGTATCATGTTTTCCACAGACGGACTGACGGACGGAAGGACGGATGAACGGACGTGTTTAGATGGAAGATTACTGATCTTTTGGAGTCTGAGATGGATATTTCGCTGAATTACACAAGGAATGAAAAAATTAATACACCCTCCAATTCTGTTTTTGGAGGGTATAAAAATGCCAATCGATTGTACGCAGATACGATTTAAGCAAAATTTACCAAGTGCATTGATCTGTAAAAATGTATTTCCTCAAATCACTTCTTTTATTTAATTAAATTTGCAGCTCTAAATTTACATCTCCCGGCTCTGCCTACACAAATGGTTTCTAATATCTGACATGCCAATAAGCCCATAACAAATTTGTATCTATTAAAAAATTTACGATGACAAGGCACAAGAGCAGCAGCAGCCGTCAGTCAGAATGAGTCTAAAAAAATATTAACAAAAATATTTTACACTAAAAAATTGCCAAATTAAACAACAATAAAAACATAAAGAAACCAAATTTTAATAGAAGGTTTCAAATTACATTCAGCTGCAGGCAAGGACAGACTTAATTTCATAACTATAAAGTAAAATTACAAAATGTAAATTAATTGTAAGACAACAAAAACAGTAAACGGAAACATCATTAAACTCGACTGAAGTTCGTTTTTGTTCTTTTGCTAATTAAACAAACTTACACACGGTACGTGTGTAAATAGGCCTTTCTTGCATTCCCTTTGACTTCCTTGAAACAACATTTTTCAAGGGGTTCAAAAAGGCCTCATTATTCTTTGCATTTTATGTTAAAGAGCCTGCCACAGTTGTAAGTAACTGGCCTAGATATGCAAAGCAAACAACTGAACACAGAGACGAAGGCGGACGGACGGACGGCCGGTTATTTTCACCCCACACACAACATTTACTACACCTTAAAGAAAATGAAAAAGAAAAAAGAAATAATTCCAACTTTTACTGCTGAAATTTTGTGTGTTTTTTGTTCGTTTCTCTCTTTTTCGGTTACTGGCCATTAATGAATTTAATTGTTAGTTTTATATTACAAACATTCATTTTGGTTGGGGCCATTTATTCTGTTATTGTATTCATTTTCTTCTCAGTTTCTTTTCTTTTTTTGAAATTTTTATATTTTTGTATCTCAACTGCCCTGTAAAATGATACAAGTTTTGATGTCTTATTTTATGGCCGTACTGTGAGAATATTGTCATAATGATGTTGCTGATGATAGATGGAGTTTCCATGATGATGATGATGATTAATTTAGAAATTAAATTGTTTCCCCATTCAAAATTGCAACTAAGAAAGCAAAAATGCCAAAAGAATATTACACTGAGTGGTTGTTAAGTTTTGTAACTACTGTTTTATCGGAGCGTTTTATGCTACAATAAAAGTTGCAAATTGTACAGATTGTGCTTACGGAGAGACCATTTGCACACAGTAAAATTATTAGCAGTTTGAAAAAATTAGTACGGCTGTTAGAATAGATCGCAGAATAATAAGAAGAAATATACGAAAAGAATTGAAAGCGAGGCATCGATTACATCCATTAAACTTTTGGTTGTTTTGATGCCAACTGTAATTACGATTAATAAAAATGTTATCAAACTTTATTGTGAGATGATTAAAAACGGGATGCTTTAGGACACCAGCTTTTACATGTCATGGTATTTTCTTTTTAACAAAAAAGTTATGGGTGCAAAATGCACCCAATAAATAAATTTACTGACTTCGATTATTTTTTTTAGTATAATTCATAAAAACTCAATATTTTGGAAGACGATAAAATCTTGCGTGAAATTTGTCAACTGAAATAGAAGTTCACATATAAATTGCATTTTTTCTTCCCTAAATCTTTTCTGCATTTTAAATTGCGCATTGAACTCGGTTTTTACAGAATTTTAATTGTCACAATTCTTACTTCTCCATCACAGCCACGTTATCACATAAATATTATTTCAAATATGAAAACCAAAGTTACTGTTGGATGGGTAAACACTCCATGCCCTTTTCCTTAAACTTACAGTCTCAATAATATTCTCAGCAGAAAATTTTGTACAGAAAGTACTTTTATTAAAATAAAACTTTCATTAAAAATTTTGTTTTATTAGGAAGGCAAATGCAGTAAAAACATACTTTTACTAAAAAGGTACTTTTATGAAGAAGATACTTTTATAAACAAAGTGATTTTATAGAAAGGTACTTTTATAAAAAGGTAATTTTATAAAAATGTACTTTTATAAAAAGGTACTTTTATAAAAAGGTACCTTTAGAAAAGGTACTTTTATAAAAAGCTACTTTTAAAAAAGGTACTTTTATAAAAAGGTACTTGTATTAAGAATATACTTTCATTAAAAAGGTACTTTTATAAAAAGGTACTTTTGGAAAAGGAACTTTTGGAAAAGGTACTTTTATGAAATGGTACTTTTATTACAAAGGTACTTTACTAAAAAACGTACTTTTATGAAATGCTACTTTTAAAAAATGTACTTTTATGAAATGGTACTTTTATTACAAAGGTAGTTTTTTTAAAAAAGGTACTTTTACTAATAAGCTGCTTTTACTTAAAATATACTTTTAAAAAAGCTACTTTTATAAAAAGGTACTTTTATTAAAAGGTACTTTTATAAAAAGGTACTTTTATGTTTAAAATATACTTTCATTGAAAATGTACTTTTATAAAAAGGTACTTTTATGAAATGGTACTTTTATTAAAAAGGTACTTTTTTTAAAAAATTACTTTAATTAAATAAGTGCTTCTACTTAAAATATACTTTTATTAAAAAGGTACTTTTATAAAAAAGGTACTTTTTTAAAAAGGTACTTTTATAAAAACGTGCTTTTATAAAAAGGTATTTTTTTTTAAATATACTTTCGTTAAAAAGGTACTTCTATGAAAAGGTGCTTTTATTAAAAGGTAATTTAATGAAGTGGTACTTTTATTACAAAGGTACTTTTTTAAAAAAGGTACTTTTACTAATAAGGTGCTTTTACTTAAAATATACTTTTATTAGAAAGGTACTTTTTTAAATAGGTACTTTTGTTTAAAATATACTTTCATTAAAAAGGTACTTTTATGAAAAGGTGCTTTTATTAAAAGGTACTTTTATGAAATGGTACTTTTAATACAAAGGTACTTTTTAAGAAAAGGTACTTTTACTAATAAGGTTCTTTTACTTAATATATACTTTTAATAAGAAAGTACTTTTATTAATAAGGTGCTTTTACTTAAAATATACTTATATTAGAAAGGTACTTTTATAAAAAGGTACTTTTATTAAACAGGTGCTTCTACTTAATATATATTTTTATTAAAACAGTACTTATTTAAAACGTACTTTTATTAAAAAGGTACATTTACACAATATATACATACATATATTTTATTACTAGCGCAATTTTATTGAAAATGTACTTTTATTAAAAAGGTACTTTTATATAAAATATACTTTTATTAAAAAAGCATTTTTATTTAAAAGGTGCTTTTATTCAAGAGGCACTTTTATTCCAAAGTTGCGTTTATGCAAAATGTACTTTTATTCAAAAGGTACTTTTATTCAAAAGGTACTTTTATTCAAAAGGTACTTTTATTCAAAAGGTACTTTTATTCAAAAGGTACTTTTATTCAAAAGGTACTTTTATTCAAAAGGTACTTTTATTAAAAAGATATTTTTTATGAAAAACGTACTTTTATTAAAAATTAACTTTTAAGGAAAAAGTACTTTTATTGAAAAGGCATTTTTTTATTAAACAGTTTTTTATTAAAACAGTGCTTTTCTTAAAGTACTTTTATTAAAATTGTACTCTAACTGAAAAGGTAATTTTATTGAAATGGTAATTTTATTAAAAAATTCGTTTTATTATAAAGCTACGTTTACAAAAAAGGAACTTTGACAAAAAGAGTTTTATTTAAAAGGTACTTTTCTTGGTATTAAAAACTTACTTATGGGGCACTTTTTCTTACAAAAAAAAACTGTTTTTTAAGGTATTATTTAATAAAAGGGACATTTTTACAATCTGTACTTTTTTGAAAAATATTATTTTATTAAAGTGTTATTTTTCCCTTGAAAGAATCTAAAAATTCTTCGAAGGCAGTTCTTTCAATTAGTATGGATATTTTTGAGGGGCCCCTATTTGCTAAAAACTATACTTTCTTAAAAAGTATTTTTTCTAAGGTATAAAAGTATTTTTTATAAGTATTTTTTTAAAGGTACTTTTTCTTCAAAAGATCTTTATCTGCATACTTACTTTTTTTTAAATGTAGTTTCTTTTTAAAAACAATTTTTCTGAAAGGTCTTATATATTAAAAGTAATATTTCTTAAATATATATACATGGCCCTATAAAGGACTTTTTGTCAAAATGCACTTTTACATAGAATTTAGTTTTTATTAAAAATGTGCTCTTTCTTATAAGATAATTTTCTTAAAAAGTACTTTTTCTATCTAACTTATACAGCAAAGCAGAGCAGCTGTTTTTCTTCTTATGTTTTAGCTCCTCATTTGTTTTTAGTTTCTAATATTAAAAACACAATAATTTCTGAATTATTTTTTTTGCATTAACAATTACACGCTTTTAATAGGAACGAACCTCAATTATGATTTATTTTCCTGTACAACTTGCGTAAGTATCAGCCAGGAAGCCGCAAAGAAGCTCTCAGACAATATATTATAACAAATGAATCAGTAGCCAGATTCTTAACAGTCACTCTGTTCAATAATAATTCGATAAAAAATCATCTCTTATAAAATTTTTATTATATTAAATGCATGTGTATGTGTGTAATTGTATTCCCTGAGTTTTTACACGAGATTTTTAAGCAACCTGATACTGAGAAAATTTTCTTTATAATTTCATAGAATGCAACGGTTAAGATTAATGCCTCCACCAAAAAAAAAATCACAAAAACAGGACAGACAACGCTACTGCCAGCAAGTAACTCCTTTTTTTTATCTGTAGGCAGGCAAACAGAGATGCACAAGGACCAGTTAAAAAAAAAAATAAAAACAAGGAGCAAATATGCAAAAAACAACAACAATGAGGTATACAAAAGAAAGATCCTGAATATTCTTAACAAATGCTCAGACGTTTGCAAAGATGAGTTGTTCATGTGTGTGAAAGGAACAGGCAGATTTCCACATATGAGTGTGTGTGTTTGTGTTTGCACATGTGTGCATACGTTAAGCAAAAGGATGATACCAGCCAGGATGAATAAATGAATGGATAAATGAATGAATGGTTGGCTGGTTTAGATGTCAACGATTGCATGTTTGACACACACACACACTATCATACGATATGAATTACACTAGAGGAATGAATGAATGAATGACTGACTGTCAGACGGACTGGTTGGAATGAATGAACGAATGATATTTTGTTTCAAGTGTGTTTTTGTGAATGAATATGTGCTGCTCAACTACTGACTTTTTCGTCTGAGTGCATAATTTGCTTTCGAGACATTTCACCAGAGTGAAATGCAACAAACAGACAGACAAACAAACAAATAGACAAACAAACGTTGATACATTGTGTCAAAACCAACAAACACACACACACAAGGATAGTCAGTTCTGGCTAAAGACGATTTGTAAATCATAATAAGAGTATTACATAACATTTAAAAGGATAAAGTTAGTCATGGTGACAAGAGCACGGCGATGAGATTGTGTGCAGATGTCAATGTGTTCGCTCACATGCTCGCATGTCATAAGAAAAAGGAAACTTTAAGTCAAGGCATTTGTTAGTGTTTCTATAGCAACCAGAAGCAAGAACCTGTGGTTTATTGATTTTGTGTCTCAGTTCGTTTCAATCTGAGCTAATGAAGGTAGACCATGAATATCCTTGTGTTTTGGCTGAAAGTGAGAAGCATGGAGCTGGCCAACGTTTGTTACTCTGTGGCCCTGTAATGATATGACTACGTAATGGAAGAGTGTGAGTTCGATTCCGCAGTCAGTCAAGTCATTACTATGGGATCGAACTTTTGGAACGTAGTTGCTTATGGGGCGATGCCGAGGGGTACCCTAACCGGGAAAAAACGTCCGTAACGTAAGTTTTTTTTGTTTCTAAATCAATGTTTAAGACGTATGAGTAATACGATTCCATACAAACAAATATTAATCATACGCGGCGGTGCCGTTACGGAATTCAATTTCGTTTGGGAACAAAATTGATTCTGTATTTTCGTTGGTCGGCGAAAATAAAAAATATCATAATAAAAAATGTCTAGCCGAATAATTATTTTCTTTATACAGGGTGTTTTTTTTAAAGGTATAGAACTTCGAATTGAAATAAAACACAAGAAAATCGTTTTAATGTCCATCAATTTGGCTTTATTGGAAGGATAATTTTATGCCATTAATGTTTAAATATGATTTCGGGCATGTGGCCGCCGCGGCTGGCTCGAATAAAGCCAATTCTACAGGTCCAATTTTCAACCACTTTTTCGAGCATATGGGGCCGTATGTTGGCAATAGCGCCACGAATGTTGGCTTCCAAGTCCCCTAACGTTTCTGGTTTGTTGGCGTAGACGAGCGACTTCACATATCCCCAAAGAAAATAATCCAATGGTGTCAAATCACACGATCTTGGTGCCCAATTGACAGGTCCATTCTGCGAAATTATGCGCTCATCGAATGTTTCCTTCAATAAATCGATTGTGACGTGCGCTGTGTGGCATGTAGCGTCGTCTTGTTGGAACCACAACTCATCCACATTCATGCCATCCAATTTGGGAACAAAATAGTCGGTTATCATGGCTCTATACCGGTCTCCATTAACGGTAACTGACTCTCCAGCATTATTTCGGAAGAAGTATGGCCCAATGACTCCACCAGCCCATAGAACACACCAAACAGTCAGTTTTTGTGGATGTAATGGCGTCTCAAGGGTCTCATGTGGATTCTCTTCACTCCAAATGCGGCAATTTTGCTTGTTGACGTAGCCATTCAACCAAAAATCAGCATCGAGATCAATCTCATTTTCGGCTCATACACCAAAATCACGACGCATTGCATGGTCTCGCGGCTTTAATTCTTGCACAAGCTGGATCTTGTAAGGTCGCAAGCCAAGATCTTTGCGCAAAATCTTCCATAAAGTTGATGGACAAAGCTCCAATTGCTGTGCACGGTGGCGAATCGATTCATTCGGGTCCTTTTCAACACTTTGCTCTACAGCGGCAATTGTTTCTTCGGTGCGCACTGTTCGATGTCTCTGCGGATGCGTATTATCACATAGAGTAAACGTAGTGCGAAAACGATCCATGGTTAACCGAATTAATTGCTCTGATGGACGATTATGTCGACCATAAAATGGACGGAGCTTGCGGTAAACTTCGCGAACTGAACCATTACTTTCGAAATAAATTTGCACGATTTGCAAGCGTTGTTCTTTTGTCAACCTGTTCATGATGAAATGGCAAACCAAACTAAATATTAATCACTTGACAGCTGACAAAATGGCCGCCAGTTAAAAAAGTGATGCCAACTTAAAGTTCTATACCTCAATAAAAAACACCCAATACCTCGAATAGAACTTAAAATTAATTAATATTTTTATAACAAGGATTTTTTTTTTTAATCTTGGACCAGCACTCAGGGGATGACCCCTATATATGCAATGCATTGCGCCGGAACTAAAAACGAGGGGACAGATGAGGAAAGATGAGAGGATAGACAGTTCTTTTTTTTTGTTTTTTTTTGTAGCTATTTCAACCTTTTACTTCGCCGGCTAATTTTTCCTACAGGGCCGACGAAGTTAGTGTCTGGCTGCATAGTCTTCTTCGTCGATATTGTAGGAAATTCGATGGCGATGTAAAATAATAGCGGAAATGCGGACCAAAAATTCTATATTTTTGACGTTCATCTTCTATCCTTTAATTACCATCCCATTCTTTTTATGTTGTATTAAGCCGCTAACACGTAGATTGTGAAGTTGAAGGTTGTGAGTTCGAGCTCGCACAGAGTCAGGAATAAGGGATCAAGTTTTTGTGAACTACTTGTTCTGGAAGCTCTCCTTCTGAGAGCATCATTGTATCCAGTGCCATATGAAGTTCCAAGAACCAAATTAAATTCTAAAATTCTTTTAAAATTGAAAATTCTTTTTTACACTTAAGCAGATTAACATTTAGAGAGGACTTTCTTCGAGCCTGTCTGATGCCAATAGTTGGATCATATAGTCTTTAGTGTTTTAACTATTTTAAAAAAAATTTTAAACGAATTAAAACGTGCGATGATTACATTTTTCCCCTCCAAAATGGAAGAGCTGGACTTGCCTGATATGTGATTTTAACAAGACGGTGCCATACCCCACACAGCACGCGAAACAAGGGCCCAATTGAGAGCCAAGTTCGGTGAACATTGTTTAACGCCAGGAGCCGGTCAAGTGAAGGCCTCGATAGTGCGAATGAAAGCCTTTATAAAATATATTTTTTTTGGGTCTATTTGGAAATAGTGAATTTATTACAAATGAATGTACCATCTCTTGCGAAAAATTATTTTTATTTTACAAATGCGCCCAGTTGTAGTTTCTTGCGAAAACAGTGATAAAATGTTACATTTTTTTCAGAAAAGAAATCACAATAAATTAAGGCTCGTGTCTATGGGGACAAGCTCGCAACGGTTGATCCACTAGAAGCTGATATTGAAACATTTATTGGTGAGATATCGGCCGATATTTTCCTAAAGGATAGGCCAAAACTGAACCCATCATATGAGGCGTAGGAGTGATTGTGAAAACATCTTTAAACATTGAATTATATAGATCGTTCTATCGACTCAAATAAAGATCTCATACATTTCACTGAATTTTATAAGTATTTTTTTATTATTTCAAATCCGAAAGCTCTTCAAAAACACCCTTTATGAAGTCTAAGACCAGCTTTTTTCAAATCTCAGGGCTGTCAAAAAAACATAACGATTTCAATTCACCTTAAGGCCCAGTAAGATTTTAAATATTTTTGAGAAAAATTTCTATGGGCGGAAAAAAATGCAGGGAAAATATTGAGAAATCACGGTTTAAGAAAATCGAAAATTTCTTTCGGCATCGTCAGGGTCTCAAAAAAACATCTCGTTTGTTTTTCATTCCATTGCATTATTAAAGAGTTTTTGAATGCAGTCGAAAATATTAATACAAAAAATCTGTTTAAGTTCTTTTTTATATTTTTAAATAGTGCAGGAAATTTAATTACAATCGGATTAACGTTTCAGAAACTGCGCTATTAATTCCATTTCTTTGGTTTTCATATAAGCCCCACTGTGCAAAGGGCAGTCCGCTGTCACCTGCACAAAAGCATTGTTGATCTTTATGTTTCAATCTCATCCGCTTTTCCGTTTTCTTCTCCGCTGAAAATTTTGTGAGCTAGAAAAGGGGGACAGTGCTCAGAGGACAGGGGAAGTAAGAGAAAGGATAGATAGACAGATGTTGCTCGTATTCTTTCTACGCTATATATTTAAGTTTAAATGTGGGGTGTGCAACAGTCGACTTGGACGATCGTAGCAGTGGCTCTCGTCTGTTTTTTTTCTCTTTTGTTTTTTTTTTGCTGGTGCTGTTTTAAATACATTCCTGGTCGTCTGCTGACAACCAAATTGAAGAAAAAGCCTTTAGCAGAGCTGCTGGGGGTGGGAAATGTTGGGATGTTTAACGGGTGTCAGGACTCGTTTTTGTTTTGCTTCTTTTTCCTGCAGCTTTCTCCCCAAGGAGTCTACAGATTAACATACATGCCACTCTTATACGAATAGTATTATTGCTGCTGTTGTTGTTGCTGTTGCTGTCGTCGTTGCAAGCAGTTGCTGCAACAAATACAAAAACATCTCTACAAAATACAAGATGTTGAAAACTGCAATTTTATTTCGTTGTTTGTTTTTATTTTTATTTTTCATTTTAATGCAGAGTTTGAAGGATGTTGACGATGTTGCTGGTGGAGCAGCTCAAGCTTAAGCAGACGACTAAAGCTGCTACAAAATGTTGCGGCTGTTTTTTTTTTCCTCTTCTACTTCTAGCTGCTGTATTGTTGAGATTTATTTTCAGCTTGTTTTATTTTCTTTTTTGGAACATAAAATGTTTTTTTCCTACTTTTTTTTAATTTTGTTAGGCGTAGAAAAGGAGTTAAAATATACAAAAAATGTTTTCTATGTTTATTATTTCTTTTTTAAATGTTTCATAAGTTTTCCTCTTTTTTTTTAGCCGGCATTAACGTTTTGTATTTTTGTTGTTTTGTGTATTTTTGCTGCTGTTTATTTGTAGTTTTTGTTTTTCATAACGTTCAGCCAAACGTTATGATGGCGTCCCCATTGAAAGTGCATTGACTGCATTTTTTGGAGCTGCTGCATTTCTAGACACTTTTTTTGTGGCCGTAGACTTAAACGAAAATATTTCTATTATAAGCAGTTCTTTGTAAGAAAAGGCCCGGTAGGAAGTTTAACGAAAAGAGAGGAGATCTATTTATTATTAAGTTCTCTTTGAAATATACAGTTCGAAGGACCATACATGGAGTATTCGCTTAGCTTAAAGGACTATAAAATATACAAATTGCGATTTTTTCCACAAAGAATATCTGAAACGTCAGCTAATGTGTATGTTATGTCAATGATGTGCTGTAATTTTCAAAGTTTAAAATGTTCATAGTTATCAATTTAATAATTTCATATGTCTATACAAATTTTCGACCACCCTTGACCACTCAATACGGTCTTCTCCAAAAACAAAAATCACCCTATATTATTCCTCGGGTTTTAAACTGTCGCTATGCCAAATTTCATCTAAGTCAGTTCAGCGATTTGAGCATGGAAAGGTAACAGTCATAAATAGAAGTGCAAGTCATTATAAAAAGTGCAAATCATTATAAAAAGTGCAAGTCATTATAAAAAGTGCAAGTCATAATAAAAAGTGCAAGTCATTATGAAAAGCGCCAGTCATCATAAAAAGGGCAAGTTATCGTGAAAATTCATCATAAAAAGTGCAAGTCATTACGAAAAGTGCAAGTCATCATCAAAAGAGCAAGTCAACATAAAAAGTGCAAGTCATTTTGAAAAGTGCAAGTCATCATAAAAAGTGCAAGTCATCATAAAAAGTGCAAGTCATTATAAAAAGTTCAAGTCATCATAAAAAGTGCAAGTTACCATAAAAAAGTGCAAGGCATTATGAAAAGTGCAAGTCATCATAAAAAGTGCAAGTCATTATGAAAAGTGCAAGTCATCATAAAAAGTGCAAGGCATTATAAAAAGTGCAAGTCAGCATAAAAAGTGCAAGTCATTATGAAAAGTGCAAGTCATCATAAAAAGTGCAAGTTGTCATAAAAAGTGTAAGTTGTCATAAAAAAGCAAGTCGGTTTAAAAATTGCAAGTCATCATAAAAAGTGCAAATCATTATGAAAATTGCAAGTCATCATAAAAGGTTGCAAGTCATTATAAAAAGTATAAGTCATCATAAAAAGTGCTAGTTACCATAAAAAATGCGAGTCATCATAAAAAGTGCAAGTCATTATGAAAAGTGCAAGTCATCATAAAAAGTGCAAGTCATTATAAATATTGCAAGTCATCACAAAAAGTGCAAATCATTATGAAAATTGCAAGTCATCATAAAAAGTGCAAGTCATTATAAAAATTGCAAGTCATCATAAAAAGTGCAAATCATTATGAAAATTGCAAGTCATCATAAAAGGTTGCAAGTCATTATAAAAAGTACAAGTCATCATAAAAAGTGCTAGTTACCATAAAAAATGCTAGTCATCATAAAAAGTGCAAGTCATCATAAAAAGTGCAAGTCATCATAAAAAGTGCAAGTCATCATAAAAAGTGCAAGTCATTATGAAAAGTGCAAGTCATCATAAAAAGTGCAAGTCAAAATACAAGAAATTAGGAAAACGAAAAAATTTTACAAAAACAATTTAAAAAATTTATTTAAAAACAAAATTGAATGACTAATTTTGTGACACACTGTCGGTGTAAGAATTCTGCAGAGAAAACGTTGCCACCTACACGTAAAAAAACTCCCAGAAACCCATTGGGAAACCAAAGTTTGTATTTCCCAACTGGGATTAAAAGCTCTCTTGAACATTTCTCCCAACTAAATCTCCAGCAGCATACAATATTATTATTGTTGCATGAAACTTATGATTTGAGAAAAATAAAAAAAAAAGTAACAGCACCAAATACTAAAGGAGTTTGCAACTTTCTGTGTACTTGGCTCTATTTGGCGCAAAACATAACCAGCCTTTGAAGCAAGAGAGTTATAAGTTCAAATTCCAATTTTTTAAAATTAATAACAAACAGATTGAACGCCTAGACCTTTTTTATATAAATTAAAATTTTTATGCAAATGTAACCTGTAAGCGGCGCTTAGGAGGCAAATTATTTATTACATGAATTTAAATTTTTTTGTAAATTCAAAATTTTAAATTTATTTTGTATGAATGTCTTTTCTTAGTTAGGACTCTCTGCCAGCAACGGTTTAATACATGGGAAATTGTTGTAGTTTTTGTTTTCGCAAATTAATGTTGATGAGGCGGGCAACTACTCATACTGACGAGCATGAAGATGTGATGGGTGGTGGTACAGCAGTGGCGATGCTGTTGGGCTTAAAATTAATTGTAGAAACAACATATTAAAATTGGAACGTTCCTATTAGAGAAAAGAAATGAAGCCAGGCAAAAAATAAAATAAAACTAAATAAATAAATAAAAAGCAAGTTTCCTTAAACTTTAATCTGGTATAAAACAAAATTTTTGTTAGCACAAATAAACTTTTTGTTTTTAGATTCCAAACACAAAAGCCAAGATGCAGCATAAAAGCAAAACTCAGACGTTTTGTAAACTTCTGGCCGGAGAAATGCATGATAATATAATTTTTGTTTGTCTGTTTACTGGCAGGTTCATTTCTTTCTCTTTGTTCTTTTTATTTTGTCATCTATTTATCACATGTCTGTGTTTAGTTTTAAAATTCTGAACTCCCCCGGACAATTGTTCCAATTTAAATTAAGTTTTTCTTAGGCAAGTTTTTTATTTTGTTTTGATTCTTTATGTGTCCCTTAAGTGTCTGTACTTGGGCGCACTGCATTTTATAGTTAAAGGTAGACTTAATGGTGTTTTCTTTTCTGGGGAAAATTTCGCCTATTCAAAAGGCAAAATTTTTTCGTACTCAGCGACATCGCCAGCCAATGCAGAGATATTTTTGAAAAAACGACCAGTCCTCCAGTATTGGTTATGCCCTAAAAGGTACTTTGTGGTTCCAGTCTGTGCTAATCTGTGGAATGCTTATCCCGTTGCCGCCCACAAAAATAATGGTGATTTCTTTTTTGAAAAAAATTTAATATTTTTTCACTGTTTTCCTAAAAAACTACAACTGAGCGCATTTTTAAAATAAAAATAATTTTTCGTAAGAGATGGTAGATTAATTTCTAATAAATTCACTATTTCCAAATGCCATAATATTGCCATATTTTATTGAAAAGTGCAGAATATGTAGCATTCTTTTTTAGACAAGAAGTCAACATTCAAAATTTACGCTGAAATTTACACCACCGAATTATTAAAAAGATGAATACAATTATTTTCTTTGCATAAGGCAGCTGCTTAGTTCACAAGCTTGTTTAGTGTATTTGATCAAGAGATTGTACAACCAAAAGAAGTGGAATATATATTGAGCAATGTGTTAGCAATATTGCGCAATATTTTTTTATTATTTTTTTTTTTTGTTTTTCTTACAGATTATGATGTTTACATTTTATTACAATAAAATTATGCAAATATTTATCGTAAACTATTCTGTCACTTATTATAATTACGGTGACCATTCGTCCTTTTTTTAAGAGGACAGTCCTCTTTTTTACATGATCTCCTCTTAGATAAACAAAAATTAAAGTGCCCTTTTTTTAATTGAAATGCCCTTTACTGTCCTTTTTTTTATTATTAATACTTTTGTTTAAAAGTTTTATTTTCTCAATACAATATAAGTCAAAATCACCGATGCAATAGAAATTATTATCATCAAATGGATTGTGCAGAAATTAAAATCTTTTTCTCAAATGATTGTAATATTTCTGGACATATTTTAAGTTCTGGGGCATATTTTGTTTAAAAACCATTAATATATGTAAGTAAGTCGACCATGCCTAGAATATATGCAATTGACTATAAATAGTAAAAACCATTTTCATTACATTTCTAAATGTCCTTCTTTTTTGGTTTGAAAAATATGGTCACCGTAATTATAATAGAAGGCAAATTCGAAATAATATTGTGTGATGTAGGGACCGCCTATAATTTAAAATTTCCCCCCGAGCCCAACTGTTAATTGTAACTTAGCAATTTAAAAGTTGGAAAATTGCCCTTAAAATATAAATAGTCCCACTAAATGTATTCGTTAAAAATGTATTTAAAATATTGCATTTTTGTGTTGTTCCTTAAAATTCTTATTATATTATTTAAGGCTAAAGGACCAAATCACTCGCGTTTATGGTTTTTGTAATTATTTTTAGTTTTCTTTCATAGTTTTGCAACCTTCAAATATAATATTACAAAATTTTATAATTAAAAATTCCGTTTTCTTATAATCCGAGGTGTGCTTAGCATTTAAGCATGTGCGCACACACACACACACACACACACATACAAACATGCACATGAAAATGCAAAAGTTTGTTTGTGTTCAAAAAAGTTCATGTTTATCTTTTAATGTCCTTTATTTTTATACAAAATAAAATTCTTTATTCCTTTTGTTGTTTCACAATTGTTTTTCTATGTGCTGTTAACAGCTTCTGTTTCTGTATCTGTTTCTACTCTCCGTCTGTGATTGCAAAGACTTCAGGTGCTTTATCTTATCTAGTGCACAAACACACACACACACACACACACATCCGCACACACAAAGAAATGAAAAATGCAGATTGCATGTGAATTAAAAATGTTATTTATAAGCAAAAAGAAAAATATTTTTATTTGTATTACTCTGTTGCATTTGAAGGCATTTCTTTTAAAATTCTGTCTATTTAAACAGAGATCACGATGAGTAATTTAGGATTTCATTTGCAACCTACATTTTTGTGTGTAAATACACGTTCATCTGCTTAGAAATAGTCAAAAGTATTTCTATTTAAATACGTGCAAAGGCGTATCTAAAACAAGCCGTATTAATTTGGCAGTTTGTGAGAAGCTTTGCAATTGATATGCTATTAGTGTGTTTGATTACACCGTATCCAGCAGGTGATGAAAATAGAATTATCAATATTATCGCTACATGCCAAAAGCTACTTCCACTTGTCCTAGACCGAATATTTTCTATTACGATCGGAGTGACTCACACAGAATATTTTACTTTGTAACTGTGATGTCTAGCAAAATATTTGCAAGCAAGTAACACCCGAAAACTGAAAGATCAGCGGTTCTAGCCTAAATTTCGTATAAGCGCCATCTATTGTTAATTAGAGCAACTACTTAATTAATATTATTTATTAAACATGAATGTAATTAATTCTTTAAGTTTTATTATTTTTTTAACAAACACAACCCGCGAAGCGATTTGCTTGTCTGCGATAAACACGCATAGTCTGCGGAGGGAATCGAACCCACGACCATTGGACTGGCAGGTTAGCTTCGCTACCCATGAGCCACAGAAGCACTAACTTATTATTAAGATAAGAATTTTTTATTCAGACTCAAATTCAAATTTGCAGTCTACAAATAATTTAAAAAAAAATTCTTTTTATTAAATTTAAATTTTTTTTATTAAGAATAAAATATTTAAAACATTTTCAAAATCACAAAAGTAGCAGAACGGATCAGTGCTATTATCGAGAGTACAACGTCAGCGTTCTTGGTTAAACTTTTTCCATTTTTCACGGTAGTACTCATTAGTAATATCCACTATATAATGACTTGCACTTTTTATGATGGCTTGCACTTTTTATAATGACTTGCACTTTTCCATAATGGCTTGAACCTTTTATGATGACTTGCACATTTCCATAATGGCTTGCACCTTTTATGATGACTTGCACATTTCCATAATGGCTTGCACCTTTTATGATGACTTGCACATTTCCATAATGGATTGCACTTTTTATGGTGACTTGCACTTTTTATGATGACTTGCACTTTTTATCATGGCTTGCACTTTTTATGATGACTTGCATTTTTAATGATGGCTTGTGATTTTTATGATGACTTGCACTTTTCCATAATGGCTTGCACTGTTTATGATGACTTGCACTTTTTATAATAAATTGCACTTTTTATAATGACTTGCACTTTTCCATAATGGCTTGCACTTTTTATGGTGACTTGCACTTTTTATGATGATTTGCACATTTTATCATGGCTTGCACTTTTTATGATAACTTGCATTTTTAATGATGGCTTGTGATTTTTATGATGACTTGCACTTTTTATGATGACTTGCGCTTTTTACGATAACTTGCACTTTTTGTAATGACTTGCACTTTTTATAATGACTTGCACTTTTCCGTAATAGCTTGCACTTTTTATGATGCACTTTTTATAATGACTTGCACATTTTATGATGACCTGCACTTTGTATGATGACTTGCACTTTTTATGATGACTTGCAATTTTCACAATGACTTGCATTTTTTATAATGAATTGCACTTTTTATGATGACTTGCACTTTTCATAATAACTTGTACTTTTTATAATGACTTGCACTTTTTATAATGACTTGCAATTTTCCATAATGGCTTGCACTTTTTATGATGACTTGCACTTTTTATGATGGCTTGCATTTTTTATGATGACCTGCCCTTTGTGTGATGACTTGCACTTTGTATGATGGCTTGCACTTTTTATAATGACTTGCACTTTTTATAATGATTTGCACTTTGTATGATGACTAGCAATTTTTATGGTGACTTGCACTTTGTATGATGACTAGCAATTTTTATGGTGACTTGCACTTTTTATGATGACTTACATTTTTCATAATAACTCGCACTTTTTATGATGACTTACACTTTTTTAAATGACTTGCACTTTTTTCCTTACTAATATAATATATAAGAAAGTAACTCTGTCTACCTGTTATCTATTCATGCTCAAACTGCTGCCCCGATTAAGATGAATTTTTGTATAGAGATAGTTTAAAATCCCAGGAATAGCATAGATTTTTTTTGGAAATGATCGTAATGAGTGTTCAAGGGTGGGTGAAAATTTGTATACACATATGAAATTATGAAACTGATAACTAAGAGTATTTTAAACTTTGATGCAGTAAAAATAGAATACTTCATTGACATTAGCTGTAGTCTCACATATTCTTTAGCAAATATAAGTCAAGCCGAAATATTAATAAAAACCAACATACAATTTATCTTAAATTAAAACATTTTCGGGGATATTAAATATAATTTTATTTCAATATAAAATTTTCTAACCAAGACACTATAATTAATAAATATTTCATAGACACACACACACACATGCATGCATATATCACATACATACATACATGCTCTTGTTTCATCTATTTAAATGAATAAATATTTCATTAAGATCGGCTTGTCAGCTTCAATCACAAATCAAATGCGTGCATGTCCAAATATCAATAAAATCTTTGCTACCATGGCAAAATAATTAATATTATTAATAAGCCATTAAAGAAATATACAAACTTTTGCCCCAAAACAGCTACAACCGGCTGGCTACCGGTTACCATAACGCCCAACAACTAATTGATCAATTTGAAATGGAGAATATTGTCAAAAGGCTACTGCTACAAGAAGCTATTAAATTAATTAAGTCGAACAATAACAACAACAAAAAATCTTTACATATAAAAACTCTTAAGCAAATAAAAACAAAAAATCTTTATTCGTAATTAATTAGTCTTATATTTGTTTCTTTGTTTGTGTGTTTTTGTTTTATTTTTCCTGCCACATGCCCTGCAATTATAATTCTTTGATTGTGTATTTTTACGATTTTAAATAAATCTCTAGACAGACAGTTCCAAAACAAATAAACAAACAAAAAATTGTTACACACCTTGATAGATGATGGCAAGAAATTTTATAGAAATAATAAAATAATTATCTCTCTAAAAGCCAACTTAAAGACAAATGGACACAATATTAGAAAAGTCGAATAAATATTTATGCATAAAAAGCCAACAAATAGAGACAGGGGCAGACAGACGCACTATAAAAGCATTTTCAGAAAAATATAATAGTAATAAAGCAGTAGCAGTGGTGGCCAAGCAGCCAGTGTTGCCAAATCTTTGCTTATAAAGAATAATGTTTTTGAGCAAACTTCAGTTTAGAACAAGTAAAAACGTTATATTCGACCGGTTGGAATATTAAATATCCTCCAAATATTTAGTAAATAAAACCTCTATTTTTATTCTTATTAAAATTTACATTTTTATAGTATTCGGCTTAGGTAAACAAGAAAGAAATTTATTTTAAGACGGGAGTTTCCAATGTGTTGGAAGGAGCATGACTGAGACACCTTTCCGTCAGCATAAAAACTTGCGTATTAATATTTTATTTCAAAGTGCAAATAAGGGCCAGAGATAAATTAAAAATATTTGACCTGCTCGGTCACAGTTTCTTTAAGACATTTCTGTGCCCAATTTTAAAACTCTATACAGGGTCACTCCGAGAAAGGCCGTGGGGGAAATATCTCACCTAAATTTTAAAAACTTAAAAACCAAATTTAAGGGGTAGGTAAGTGAAGAAAACTTTTTTTTTTGATAAGGTCATTTAGGGGTCAAAGGGGGCAGGGGAACATCAGAGAATATATTACCTTCATGGTAAAATCGTATAAATTAAATTTTTAAAGGATGTAGGCTTAAAAAATACAGTTTGTTAAATATTTACACTATTTTTCATATAATAAGTAACTTCAATGCCCACTAAAGAGCGTGGGGTCCAATAATAGACTATATCGGGTTTTCCTCAGACGAACGTATGGGCATTGCTAGATCGTCTTAGACTTCATCACTGATCAAGAATATATATTCTTTATGGGGTCCAATTCTTTTTGGAGGGCATTAAAACTGCATTTTGTCGGGGTCTCTCTGGCAAGGGCCGTGGAGGAAACATGTCATCTTTATCATAAAACACTAAAAATACATTTTTGGGATAATTAAGTGTAAGTTGAATAAAACTGATGTTGACTTGCCTTTGTGCCTTGGAATATTTATCATGTCTTTCTGAGATTTAAATTAAAATTTCGAACAATTAGCCTATAGAATCTTAATTCAAATTTAATATATATATTCACGCCAATTATAAATATTCCCGGGGAAAAGAGTTCCCGGGGAATTCATTTTCTCGGGAATAAAACTCCCTCATTCTAAACAGACGGGGAGAACAGTATTATGGGAAAGGGAATTTCGAATTTTCGCAGTCAACTGTTTTGCTTTCAGTTGTTTTGTTTTGACTTAAAAAGTGAAAAATATTTTTGTAAAAAACAAGCATCAGTACTGAAAAAATATTTTTAAATAAAACAAATAATGTTTAGTGTAGCATTTCGGGTTTATTTATTTTTTTTCGAAGTTTATTTAGAATAAGGGAAAAGGGAGAAGGGAAAAATCTCCCGGGGAGATTCTATTTAGAATAAGGGAAAAGGGAAAAGAGAGAAAATTCCCGGGGAGTTTTTATTCATAATTGGGCTGATTTTTTATATGGTCATGTAGGAGTGGGGGCAAAAGGGAAGAAGGGGGTAGGGCAGAAGAGAATCAGGTTACGTCTCAAGTTCGTCATAAAATCTGAAAAATATTATTTTTAAGGAATGTAGACTTAAATATTAAAATTTTTTTAATTGTTCCTCTATTTTTACATATAATAACGCCCACTAAAGGGGGCGTGTTCCAAATATTATTTTTATTTTATTTTATGGCTCTAAGTTTAAGGCGTTGGACCGTATTTGACTTAAAAATATATCATTTGCTTAACAAATTTACAAAAAATCCTAAAATATTCGCCCCTATTATGAGTGACGACATCGACAAGACGACTGCAAAAAATTATCGCTTGTCCACTGCTTGTCGACAGCAACTGACTACTATTGACATGTTCTAGCGATATTATATGCCCTAGAGAATGCTAAGAAATTGTCAGGAGTAATTAATTGTTATCGACTACAACAGACAAGTGATAATTTTTTACTGTCAAGTTGATGTGACGTCGACGTCGCCATTCATAATAGGGGCGATTATGTTGTTTTTTGGAAGTTGGTCGAGTTTTTCTTAGGGGAACTTTTTCCCCTCTGGCCCGATTCGGACCATTTACGAATTTGACTATCCTTCAATTTACATGTACCAAGTCTCAAGAGTCCGGCTCCTTTCTGTTGGACTGAATCGTGATTTCCACAGACCGACGGGGATGGCTAGATCGTCATAGATTTCATTACTGATCAAGAATATATATACTTTATGGGGTCTCAGAGGGATATTTTGCTGCGTTACATACGGAATGACAAAGTGAATATACCATCCGATTCTTTTTCAGAGGGTATAAAAACTGTTAAATGATTTTCTATACAAAAATTTCAAAAAACTTATTAAAAAAATTAAATCTGATTTACAACAGGTTAATAAAATAAATTCACAGAAAAATTTATTTCATAAGCCTCCTATGAATCAATTTCTCTTCGTATATGCATTGTGAATTGAGCCAATATTCACTTAATTGACATAAAAAATTTAGTCAAGGATTTAAGGATGTAAAAACTAAAACTAGGCTTAGATTCTTAAGGCCTTATTCATAAATAAAAAATTTAGTGCTTTACAAAATATGTCAATTAAACAGTTTCTAAACATTAACCCCCTTTTTCTCAAAATTTATGAGAGTCTTATAACAGCGTAATAAAACAAAATTTCATAGAAAATTTGCTCTATTACACTCTTATAAGCCTCTCATAATTTTTAAGAATAAGGGGCTAAATATTTGTATCAATTAGGCCTTTGAAATATATTCTGTTTTGAGTGTAAATGTCATTTGCGGTTTTTATATAACGAACTATTTTATGTTGGCATCACTGCACAACAGAAACTTATTAGTTGAGGCTTAAAGCTAATAACAGCAACAAACACGTTAATAAGCAACTTTCAACAATAATGTCAATCACTGTCGAAAAGACTTTCATTAAATACTCTTACAAAATACACACACACACACACACACACATACACATGCACACAGGTACACATAATGATAATAAGCTATAACAGTGTTTAAAAGCCCCCTACACTGGGGTGGATTGTCACATCACGGCCAATATGTGTATCACATCAGGAATTTTATTAGAAATAAATTGAAATCATTAAATTAAATTTCTCTTTGAAGTTTTCAAGACAAATACACACTTTTCCCAAACTCATTTACTATTTGCTTAAATTGCTGCTGCCTAAGAAGAACAACATTAAAATATGGCCAGGCCGAAAGACCTACTGTGCAGCATATGGCATTTAGCTAAAGAGACTTGCATGCACTGAGTCAAACAAATGAATCAGAGACACAGTAATTGTCTTCAACCATCAAACGACATGTAAGAAAAACTGAAACAAAAAAATTGGAAAAAAACTGTAAAACTGTAAAATAAGACAATCTATTGGTCAACCGATTGATGATGTTGTTTGTCAGTTGTCATAAATTTGAAAACCCACACATTTCAGGTTCTTATTACTGCAACGTTTTTTTTTACGTTTCACAATCACACGCACAATAAGTAACATGTTGAAAAATTTTATATATTTTCTTATTCGTATCTGTCCATAAAAAAAAAATATATATTAAGTTTATTAAGTTATAACCGGAGCCTGAGACAGAAATGTCCATTAAGAAACCAGCCTACTACTGGTTTCTAAGCTCTTTCGTTCATTAAAGCAATCATTTAGACAAAAAAAAAATAGCTAAAAACCAATTTAAATGTTTGTTTTTTTTTTTGTTTTTGTTTTAATTTATTGTTTCTTTACTTTTGCTAATATTTTTTATAATTAGATTTTAACAATGCCCTACATAAGGCACATTTTTAGGTCTGTCGGTTGGTAATTTTAACCTATTCGTGAACAAACCACAGAAAACGGCATCGATGAGATAAGCGAAGCTTTGTAGCGAAATGTGTTTCAAAATTTTGGGAAAAGAGCGGAGGTCTGCCAACGTGCTACAGGTATCATATATTATTATTAATTCCCATATTTCTACTTTAAATTGCCATCAATAAAACTGAGTTTGTCGAAAAACAATGAGTTTTTAGGCCAATATGCTTCCTAATCTCAAATTTGCCCATCCTTTATATGTACAGTGGGACCAAGAATCGGGTTTTTTCTCTAATCAAATTAATACCTTTAAGGCTACGATAGTGAGGGTCAAAAAATTTAATATGGAACAAAACACCCGTTCTATAAAAATCTTGGCGGTAGGGCAAGGGGTAGACTACATCCCATCACATCGAGCCACACAACTTCAGAGGGCCAATATGTTGAGTTATTCGCCGCGCATAATCACCTAGCGCAACTAGTGTATGAACCAACACATATACCGTGTGTTGAAGGGCACCAACTAAATACGCTTGATTTGTTCCTAACTTCACACCCCCAAAAGTATGAAGTGAACGTCAGTGCACCTCTCGGTAATTCGGATCATTGTATCATCTCCGCTTCTTTTTGGTTCTCGGCACTTCGAAACGTTTCACCCACAGCCACGAAACGTTTAAAATACGTATACGAAAAAGCTCGTTGGGCAGAGCTCAACGAATTCTATCGTACTTTCAATTGGAAACTATGTTTCTTAGATAAAAATATCGATTTAATGGCGGAAATGGTTGGAAATATAATTTTGCTGGGAATGAAATACTTCATCCCATCCAAAAAAAATTCGGTTAAGCCGAGACGAAAATCTTGGTTTAACCAATCTTGCAAAGAGGGAATCAGATCCAGAGAGGAAGCATTCAGTACTTGGCGGAATAACAAAAACGCAAATACTGATGCGCTGCGCAAACAAGCGAGGTCTTCGTGTGCCAGAGTGCTAAGGCGTGAAAAAGCTTTATACGAGCAGCGCCTTCGTGCTAAAGTTCTTACCGCCACGAGAGGTAGTCAAAGCTTCTGGTCATTCGTTAAAAGAGTAAAGGATAAAGCTAGTTCATCAATTCCAACTCTTTTAAGGGATGATCAAATATTCACTGAACCTGTTGATAAAGCTAACCTTTTGGCTGAGATGTTTGCAGGTAATTCTTGCTTGCCAGGTAGCAATCAGCAATTGCCCGTGGTGGAAAGAGTATCAGTTACTATGCCAAGAATATTCTTTCGACCACGTGCAGTTAAAAAGGTTTTAGCGAATCTCAACATAAACAAGTCTTCTGGGCCGGATGGCATTCCAGCACTGGTCTTGAAGCAGTGTTTTTCGACGCTAGCGCGTCCATTGGCTAAGCTATTTAGTGCATCGTACCATGCCGGTAAATTTCCGATGTGTTGGAAGTTAGCCAATGTAACGCCGATCCCTAAGAAGGGAGAGGCGCAATACCCCGAAAATTACCGCCCAATTGCAGTCTGTTCGGCAATTTCCAAGGTCATGGAAAGTATGACCAACTTCCACCTGGTAAGGTATCTGGAGACCAACACCTTACTTAACGACCGGCAGTATGGTTTTCGCAGAGCTCGCTCTACAGGAGACCTGCTCGCTCTGTTAACAGAAAAATGGTGCAATTCGATTCACCATTTCGGCGAGAGTAAGGTGGTGGCTCTAGATATCTCAAAAGCATTTGATAGAGTGTGGCATGATGCACTTCTGTCAAAACTGACTGCTTTTGGTGTCGGTGATGATTTCTCTCGCTTCATAGCGAGCTTCCTCAGAGACCGCACTATACGAGTTGTTATAGACGGGGTCTCATCAAACGAGTTCAAGGTAAATTCAGGGGTGCCGCAAGGCTCTGTTCTATCTCCTACTCTCTTCCTCATCTTTATAAATGACCTTCTATGTCAAACTTCAAACCCTATCTACTCTTTCGCGGATGATAGCAGCATGTGCAGAAAGCAAGGTCCCACAAAATTTCGGTGGTATACGAAAGGTACAGAAGGGTACCCTCTTACAAAATAATTTTTTAAATGCTTATTTTATTATTAAGATTAATTTAATTATTACGCTAAGAATTTTTAATCAGGCGCAAGTACAAATTCTAGAAATTCCAAATTATATTTGAATTTAAGAATTCGTATTAAATTCGAATTTTTATTACAAGTGAAATATTTGGAAAATTTCTTATATAGTCATCAGAACCACTCACTTTGGGACCGCTACGACTTCTTAACAGGGTTTCTTGTTTAGTTTTGCCCTTTTAAAGCAACAATCAAGAAGCGTAAGAGTTAAAGTTTTAAAATCGCAAACAACATATTTTTCCTTTTATGGGTCACGGGTAATTCACGCATGACTCACGCCCACTAAATAGAGGAATTTTGAATACAAGTTTTTTTATCTTTATTACAGAGCACTCTTGAAGCGTAAAAATTTATTAAAATGACTCATGCAGTTTTTGAATTAGTCACGCCCAACTCACGCGTGACTCACGCATAACCATATACGCCGTTAGCAACGTTTGTAGCCATAAAAACAGCAATAAAGTATTAATTACCACATATCAGGAAGTGCTTTTCGTTGATAAAGACAATGCGTGAGCCAGTTACCGATTCGTTCAGTAATTTTTAACACGAACGCTCACTTGTTTAAACTTTAAAATTAAATGAAAGTCTCTCTGCTTAATAGAGCTCAATTAGTAAGTTTCTTGTTCAATTAAACTGAAAAAATCTATTTTTATTTATTTTTTTTCGCACTTTCAAAATTTGAAAAAAAATAAAAAAAACAAAAGTTCTTCCATAAACAATTTTTATTGAAAATTCGAGCAAAAAATTTTTATAAATATCTGAACTTTGATGAAAACTGGAAGTGGAGTTCAACTTATAATTTTTTCAAAATTAATTGATAAAAAGTAGACGTAAATTGGGCATTTTTTAAGTTTTTTTTTTAATTTTTTAATTTTCCTCTCGCAATGTTTAATTTCGGTGCAACGCTACTAGAGTACCGTTACCTGTTTGACATTTATTTTTTGCCAAGTGGTGTAGACTTTTCTGCACTTTAAGAGGGTAAATTTATTTTTCAAGGCACTTGAATTTTTTTAATTATAATCTTTGAAATGAGTGCTTGTGGTCCCACTGTGCGTTGATAGAAAAGCTCATGTTGGTGTTTGTGGCTTAAGGGTAGGGGGTCATAAGTCGAAGCAGTAGTGCAGCAAATTTTTTTTTGAATTGCTTAGCTCAACAATGGCGTATTTCCTGCCATTTTTTCATTAAAAATTTTTTCTACATCAACAGCGGTCATTTTGCCAATATTTTGAAACCAAGGTGGCCATAAGTAGTCATAACAATTTGAAATTGCGAATTATCGAGTGTCTTATAAATTTTCAATGGATTTTGAAATTTGTTGGTACTTGAGGCTTTTTGATAAAAATTGTACAGCTCTATATCATCCTTCAGGGAAATAAATTTCTCTAAATGTTTTTGATTTTCCTGCAAGCAGAGGGTGGACACTAGAGCGTCTCGCCATATAGGCAAGAAAAAAAAAGTTCGCCGTACACCACCGAATACGAAGTAATGTTGTAAGACATTTTCAAAAAAAAATTTTTTAATTTTTTTTGCCGAAAGTAGGGGTCGCCAAAATACATTTTTCGTTATATCTTCGGCATTTACAGTCGGATCTCAAAGTGTGATATATCGATGTTTTTGTCTCAAAGAGACCAATGTTTTGCTTTAATAGTCAATGGTATTTTGTATCCCGTTCTAGTATTTACCCACCAGATCTCATTTTCTACCACCCTAATGTACCACCCTAATAGCAGAAAATTAAAGCCCGGAAAAAATCATTAAACTTTTGTTAAAGAAGTTTTTCGATAGTTCCAACAGAAGTGTTAAAAAAATATAATTTATGTTTTTTGCCGAATGTAGGGGTTGACTTTTTAAACAGTTATCATAAATTCGGTATTCACAGTCGGATTTTATAGTATTATATATCGATGTTTTTGCCTAGTATCTTCTTTTTTAAATAGTGATACACTCTTTTCGAACTTACCATAATATCTGTACCAATACAATAAAAATTCAAAGATCTGTGTATATTAAAACAATTTTATTTAATCATATTTTGAAATGACCCAAGTTGGCTATATTTTTCACGGCTTTCGAGCTTGGAAAAAATGTGGCCTAGGCGTTGCTCATCGGTAACAGCCATGGCAGACTCATGTACTACATGAACAAAACGCTCGGTGTTTTGAGAATGGCACGGATATTCTGTGAAATTAATTAAGGTTAGTCAACAAAACTATCAAACAAAGTTGTTTTTCTTGTGCTACCTGGTATCTCGATTATTTCTTTTCAAAACTGTAATGCTTCCAGCTGGTCTTGCATATAGAACTGCAAGCACGGCGGCTCAGGCAATTCAAATTTGGTCCAATTGATCATATGGTAATATGAGTCACTTTCGAAGTCTATGAAATTTTTAACTTGTGCACCGTACATTTGACGAATGCCTACTGCATTACTGGAATGCCTGCGCGCTGCCACAAAATGATGATACCTCTCAAAACTTCTTGTTTAAAAGCACCCAGCTTTCGAATTCTACCAGCGTTATGCCGAAGATGTAAAAAGAAATTAATAACATCACCCTTAGTTGGTAATTTAGTGTTGTTTAATTCACTGATAGTAAAAGACATTTTTTAGTTTATTTAAATTAATTCTTGACACGACACGATTAAATATTGATAATTCCAACAGATATTTCATGGATAATACAAAAATAAATAAACTATGAGAGTAATAACGGTACTACTTCCATTATTAGAGGATTTAAACTAACTCGAATTTACTTAATCTCCCGTTAACGTCTAACCGAAAGATGGATTTCCGGGTATAAAATTTTGTACGAAAAATTTCAAATCCATTTCAAATCAATTTAAAATCACATTTCCTAGGCTCGACAAAAAACATGAATTTTTTTCTTATAGATCTACCGGAATTATGGAAATATTTCATAAGAGCAGCCTTAACTATTAGAACGGTTATATTGAGGTCAATGAATATTAAAGATGACCATTGGCCTCCTCGAGACAAAAACATCGATATATCGCACTGTGAGATCCGACAGTAAATACAGAAAATCTGACAAAAATACTCAAAAAGGTAACCCCTACATTCGGCAAAAAACATAAATTGTATTTTTTAACAGTTCTGTTGGAAATATCGAAAAACTTCTTTAACAAAAGTTTAATGATTTTTTGCGGGCTTTAATTTTCTGACAATAGGGTGGTACATTAGGGTGGTAGAAACTGAGATCTGGTAGGTAAATACTAGAATGAGATATTTGAGGTTAATGACTATTAAATCAAAATATTGGCCTCCTCAAGACGAAAACTTCGATATATCACACTTTGATATAGGACTATAAATGTCGAAGATATAACGAAAAATGTGGTTTGGCGACCCCTACTTTCGGCAAAAAAAATTTAAATTTTTTTTTTTTCAAAACTGCCTTGCAACAATACTTTATATTATGTGGTGTACGGCGAACTTTTTTTTTCGAGACGCCCTAGTGGACACCTTTCCCATTTTTTTTTTTGTTTTCTAATGACTGCTTAAGATATATAAATGAAATTTATTTAGTTTTGTATGAGTTGCAAGCCTATGTTCTTGTTCTGTTGTTATTTTTGAAAATAGTTTGTAATTTACAAGTTGTGAATTCTCAGATGGTTTTCGGAAGTATATGCATAAGATAAGAGTTTTTTAACTTTTCAAAACTGTGGTTAAAGTCTACTGACGATTTGGTAAAGCACCAATGAAATGCATATAGACATTGCTTAACCACCAACAAATAAATTTCATTTATATATAGTAGTATTGTGACAACAATGTGTCAAATAAAAAGATTTCATGACTGCTTAAGATTTTATTTATTATAAAATTTTATTTTTGTTTAATTACAATAATTTATCCATTAAATTCTTTTAATTTCCATTATTATTTGCTGAGGTTAAGCTTCTGCTTAAGCTAAACATGCTTGATCTCATTAAAAATGTTTATTGTTTCAAAATATTTCAACTGCCATATTTATGTTGTCTTTAAAAAAAAATATTAAAAAAATAATTTTTTTTTAATATAAACAAAATTGTTTGGATTTAAAAAAAAACACGAATTTATATCAAGTATTTTCTCGGTACACTTAAAACTAAAGCCACCAAAAAACACATGAAAACAAAAATGAATTTTCATAGTCATCCCAAAAAATAAAAACCTAAATAAATAAATAAAAAAATTCTTCAAATAATTATCAAGAAAAAGAAGAAGAAGAAGAACAAGTGGGGGGAAAAATAAAATCCAAAAATTAAATAAACACTTGTGTATCTTTTAAAGTGGATCACGTTTCTCCGTATGCTTTATTTTCAAAATTTCTTTAAATCACACACACACACACACATGCATTTTTATCTTTTTGCTGGGGTTTCTTAGGAAGTGTCGAAACGAAATGTGTTTCTGGGCTTTTAACAAACTACTAAATAACTAGACAGCAATGAATATCTCTTTAGATATGAAATAATTACAAAAATGTCAAGTGGTCTGCCAACAGGCTGGCTGTTGATGCTTCACATCAAGTGGTTTTTCAAAAATCGTTTCCAAATTTAACGATAAACAGTGATGCGTGGAATTCTCCAAGACCACCTAAATGGAAACAAATGAAGCAGTTGCCTGTTTTCGTTTACTTAAAATATTATGGCTGTTTTATTGTTGACGAGGCCATATCATAACCTTGTCACTTATAAGCCTATTAATTTACCCTTGTCTCATTTTGTCCCTACAATATTTAATGATTTCTTGTTTAATTTATATATTTACTTTCAATTAATAGTTTGTTTATCTGCCAGCTGATGTAAACATGTGTGTAGGCCCTGACCCTTGCTCCCTTTAAACACGATTATAACTTTTTCTGTGTGTCTTAAAAAATTATAAATTTTTGGGATATGCTGAGAAATTAATTGGAGGCTATAAAATAGTTTGCGTGTCAACATTTTATTGCTACTTGTCTCAACTTTTGGTTGAAATATTTTCAAACTCCTCTTTTTATACAAAAAAAAAAAAAAAAAAACTCCTAAGGAACATATGAGAATTATAAAGTCATAGTAAATAACACAACAAAAATATATGTGAAATATCAGTTGAAGTTTCTTATAAAATTTATACCATGAGTTCAACAATTTTTACAACAACATATGTTGACTAAAGTGTATTGTAGTGCCAACCTGCAGTTGTAGGGTAGCCCTCTCTGAAATAAAAATTTACTCTATAATAAATTGACCCCAATATCTCATCATATTTTTTGAATTTATCTTTGTTACAAATAATAATTTAAGTTGTTAATCTCTATAAATTTTTGAAATCGCTAAATTTTGTATTTTTATAATTCTCATTCAGTTCATGAAAATTTTTATATAAGCAGAACATTTTGTTGATGTATAGTTATTTGCCCCTAAGAACTGCTGACAAATACTGACACAGTAATAAAAACTAGAAACATTCTCATGTAGTAAGAATTTTAACGAAAATTTTTTATTGATATATTAAATTGAATTAAGATTCTATAGGCTAATTGTTCGAAATTTTAAATCTCAGAAGGACATGATAAATATTTCAAGGCACAAAGGCAAGTCAACATCAGTTTTTGTTATTCAATTTACACAGCAGAGCAGAACAGCTGTTTTCGAAAACCGCTACATTTTCATCATCAGTACTCAAGTGTAGTTTTGTTGTTCACCACTAATTATTGATTAATTTGTTTAAAAAGTTTGCTGAAATAGCTCATATTGTTACTGTCGACTACCATCTTCAAAAAAATGGTGGCAAAACTGAAAAAAAACACTGATGAGATGACGTAGCGGTTTGGAAATCAGTGCTGATCCCTTTTTGTTAGTGTGATCAATATAAGATACATATATTCTAAATATTCCACTCTTAATAAAAAAAAATTGAATTTAAAACCGATTCACAAAATATATAAAAATTAAATAATTTTTATATTCCAAAAAACAATAAAAGAACTCAAATCTGTTTTTGTTTTAATGTAAAATCCCAAACGAACATTTTAAATTTGTTTACAACAGCAGAACCTTAATTATTAAAATTTTTTAGATGCTATTCTTTTGGTAATAAAAAGAAAATTAAATTTAAATGTATTCCATTTGAAAATTACTGAAAATAAAAATATAAAAAGCATTAAAATTAGCAGCAGCTACAGCAACAAGAACAGCTTAAACGAAAAAAAAATCTGTTTCTATATAAATTTGCCAGTTTGATAGATGCCTAAAGTCGATGCACAATGGGGGAGTTTGCAAAAAAAATTTTTTTTTTTAAATTGTAATAAAATCTCATACAGCAGAAACACTAAAAGCAAACCAATTTAAAAATTAAAAACTCTGACTAGTGTTTTGAACGGTCGCTACACAACCGTAAAGGCATTGATAATCTTTATTGATTGGCTTCTGTAAACAGCATTTATTTATACATATTCCCTCCCTTTTTTTACAGAAATTAATTATCAACATGGACTGCTTGTGAACTTTTAGGTAAGTTTGTGTTAAGTATAAAATCTCTAAATCATAAAAAATATTTTATGTTTATTTTCAACTTATCTGACGAATGTCGGTAAAACAATTTGCCAACTAACCAATTTATATAAATAAAATATTTTTATGCGCTAGGCCTAAAGAATAAAAAGTTAACAAATAAAAAACTTTTTGTTTTGGAAATGAACCGAAATATTTTCAAAATCGAAAGAAATAAATTCATAGACACCATTCAAGCATTAACGGCCATAATAACAATATCTTGCCAGCTTTGCAGAAGTAAAATAAAATAAATTTTTGGTAAAATTCCTGAGATTAGAAAAATCACATAGATGAATTTCATTGCTACTCTTACATTATCGGGTAATGACTTTTGAGAGCCAACAAACTTTTGCCATCCAAGTTTACTGAAGTGTATCAGCGGCCGTCTCCTAAAACAATAAACTAATAAAAAACTAACATAACCATTATTTCTCTTTATTAAACTAATAATTCTCACAGCAAAATGGTTTTAGTTTCGATACAACAATAAACATGGATTCCAAGAAGTTTCTCGGCAACTTCATTTCATACTCGTACAACTAGTAATAAATTTATACATTTTTCCTTTATCTATTTTAACCTTTTGCAACCTTAACAAATACGGCAAGCAAGCAGGCAACAACAAAAAAAAAACAAGTAATTATTATTTGTTTGTGTAAAAAAGAAAAACGTCTTAGTATTTTATGGATTCCAATAATCACATCAACACCTCCCGTGTAAAATGCGGTTTATGTGGCAGCAGACATCCTTAAAAAAGAAAGAAATTGCTTAAGACAATAACAACAATGGAACAAGAAAAATTCAAATCATTACGATTACCAACAATCGATTCTGGGTTTATTTTAAATTTTAATTGCAAAACAATAAATTTTTGCAATCATAAACAACATCAACACACAAACACACGAACAGTAAAATCGCCACAAAGAATAAATAAATACAAATATAAATAAACACGTTGCAATATAATGATGAAATAGTAGGAAAAAATGGTCCCCCGAGGACCTTAAACAGGGCAAACAATATCATCATCTTCGACATCATCAGCAGCAGCAGCAGAAGCCACAGCAGCAGCAGATACATTCTGCACTCATCTTGCGAATACATGTAACAGCAGAAGAGGAAGAAACTATTTCATGCTAAAGTAACAATTCATTTTATTACTTTTATAGGATGTTTTCCTTGCAGAGTTGTAGAGTTCTTACCAAGAAAACCAATCAACATTATAATTTCCATTACGGTCATGGTAGAGCAACATTTTTTTTTTTTTTTTGTAACAAAATTTTTACTCCTGCCTGGCTTGAACTACAGAAAACCAAAATACATACAAACAAGCAATTGGCCTCTTCCTCACACTTAACAAATAGTCAGCGGCTACGATGATGCTGCTGCATGTGTGAGAAAAATTACAAGGCAAGTGGGTGAATTTCGCAGAGGCACATAAGGAATTTTTGGCGAAATATATTTTTCCAAATATTAAAATTTGTTTTCCTTTTCATTAGAATTATCAGAAAGAAGCCGTCGTTCGCATTTATAAAAACACGCAGATATTATAAAAAAAAATTTATTTACCAAATTTTTTTAAACGATGTACTATGTGTCCAAAAAAACGTCGTGAAAAATGTTGCATTTTCCGCAACGGAAACTATAATTTATTTTAATAAAAAATTCATTGTTTGTAAAGTCCCATTTTAACTTCAAAATGTATATTGAAATATTTTTATATTAAATTTGTTTAACAAATACAACCCTCAATGCGATTTAATTGTCTGCGTTAAACACTTAAGAGTGTCCGGTGGAAATAGCACTCACGAACTTTGAACCCTCACTCTAGTATTGGGCTAGCTACCAGCCAAAGCGGCAGCTTACAGTCGTTCTAGCAAACATTATTATAACCCATTTTTTACAATAGAACATTATGCCCACTTATGTCTCCATACATACCCTTAAAAAGTGCAAGTTTATGTTCCATTGTGGATTTTGCCTGAAATATTCACATTTTACTATTTCTTTTTTTTTTGGCATAAAAATTTAAGAACCAGCAGTATTTATTGTCGTATTTCGGTGGAAACGTGAACGAGGCTTGTTCAAAAATTTCGTGAGTTTTAAATTATCGCTGGTTACTTATATTCGATTAGGGGTTCTTTGTGATGAATAAATATATATATTTTTAAAAAAGAAACGTGAAAATATTTTTTCGAACAGACCTCGTATAGTTTGGTGGAATAACGTGTAAAGGCTCCTTTACATCCATCATGGGTCCTCAAATAAATATATTTAAAAAAAACGTTAAAATGCGCCTTGTTTTTTGAACAGACCTCGTATAACTATGTTACGCATTAACTGTACACACTCCTTCACACTCATCAGGGAACTATGGGTCTTCAAGAAAAATTGTTTTTAGAAATTCAAAATTCACCTTTATTTTTTCAAAACAAACCTCGTATAATTTTTGGTGTAAATCAAATCTATGAACTCCTTTACATCCATAAGGGGTCTCGTGGGTCTTCAAATAAATATATTTTGAAAAGTCATGAAAATTCACCTTGATTTTTGAACAGACCTCGTATAATTGTTGGTGGAAATGAAATGTATGGACTCCTTTCCATTCTTAATTTGGCCCGTGGGTCTTCAAATAATTATATTTTGAAAAGTCATAAATATTCACCATAATTTTTGAACAGACCTCGTATAATTTTTGCTGGAAATCAAGTCTTCAAACTCCTTTACATCCATCATGAGTCCATTGGTCTTCAAATGATATTTTTTTTAAATAATAGCAGTTCACCATGTTTTTTGAACAGACCTCGTATAATTTTTGGTAGAAATCCATGGAATAAACACCTTTACATCCATCATGGGTCCATTGGTCTTCAAATAAAAATATTCTGACAAATCATGAAAATTCAGCTTGAGTTTTTTGAACAGACCTCGTATAATTTTTGGTGGAAATCAAGTGAATAAACTACTTTACATCCATCATGGCTCTATTGCTCTTCAAATAAAAATTTTCTGACAAATCATAAAGATTTATTTTGTTTTTTGAACAGACCTCGTATAATTTTTGGTGGAAATCCGGTCTATAGACTCCTTTTCCCATGGATTTGCAAATATTAAGGCAGAATTCATATTGCATGTTACTGTAAGACGATCCAAGATTTTCTATTTGGAAATGCACATGACTTTAATCCGGCTCAGATGGCAGTGCGTGTGAATTAATTCTCTGCCGTGGGCTTCGGTGAGTTTACCAGCTTATGAAAGCTACTATTCCTTTATTATTGCATTAAAAAAAATTATATATATACTTTCAAAAACACATTGCAGGATACTTTTAAATTGCGCCACTTTGGCTCAGAGATTATAAAAAAAAAATCATAAAACATGCATGTTGGTCTTAGCAACCTACTAAAAGTACATCTATTGACCAAAAACACATTCATGCATAATACTCGGCCTGTGTGTCAGTCTTTGCTAAAGAAGAAAAAATCCCAGAATTGAAGTGAAGTGCTGGTGTTAAAGCGGGCAAGAGTTTTGCTGGAAAAAAATTAAACGTTTTTAGGGAAAAAGTGCAAATAAAAGCTTAAAAATTACAGTGTTTTCTTTTACTTTAACAACGTACGAGTATCTACGGCAGAAAGGGCCGTAAACTAACACGAAAACGTACAATAATATTAACACTAGGATTCACTGCATGCAAACGATGCACACACACAAAAAAAAGACGCAGAAGAAAACAAACAAGAAAGAAAAAGGAAAAAAAAGTTTCTCTTGAATTGACTGACTCCCTTTTGAAAGTTTGTTCAACATTTTGAGCTGCAGTTGGAATTTTATCAAACAAAACGAAAAGAAAACACTTGTTTTTGAGGTTTCAAAATTATGCTGTGGCGAATCGTTGCAGGCAACATGAGTGTATGGCATACATGCCGCCAAAATGTTGCAAGTACCAAGTAAAAAAAAAAAACAAAAGCAAGTGATAATTACTTTGAAGCGTTCAAAATGCAGTTTATTGTATCGTAAATGTAATTGGTTTCGGTTTAATATGAATTATCTAATGAAAATTGCACAAAAACAACAATGACAACAATAATATTGTTGTTTCCCTTGACACTTCAAATACACACATTTTTATTGTGCAAATTTTTTTTTAGTGGGATTTAAATTTGTTTTCTTTAGTTTTACGGCATATAATTTCATACAAAATTTCGCTATGGAATAAATAGATTTTTCAAACTACTGAAGTGAAGCTTTATCGTTAGGGGAACATTTTTTGCAAAATTATTTTTATACACCATAAAAAAAATTGGAGGGTATATTCATTTTATCATTTCATGCGTAAAGCGGGGAAATAGCCCTTCAAGACCCCGTCAATTATATATATTCTTGATCAGTGATGAAATCTAAGACGATGTAGGCTTGTCCGTCCGTCCGTGGACATCATGATACAGTCCAAATGTAAAGACCCAGACCCTTGAAATTTTATGTAGATATATCTTGAAGGATAGTACAGGTCAAGTTCCTAAATGGGGCTGAATAGAGCTAGAGGGAAAAAAGTTCCCCGAAGAAGAACTAAACCAACCCAGAAAAAACAACATAATTTTTAAAGTTTTTTGTTTATTTTGTTAAGCAAATTATATATTTTTATGTCAAATACGGTTCAACGCCTTAAACTGGAGCCATATAATAAAAAAAAAATTATTTGTGGACGCCGCCCACTTTAGTGGGCGTTATTATATGCAAAAATAGCATAAAAAGTTAACAAATTGTTTTACTTAAGCCTACATTCTTTAAAAATAAAATTTATAAGCTTTAATGACGATGGTGAGGCGATACCTGGTACTCCTCTGCCCTACCCCGTCCTCCCCCTTCACCCTCTAAATGACCCTACCAAAAAAAAAAAAATTTTTAATTTTGTATATAATCATCCCAAGCATTTATTTTTAGAGTTTTATGACAAAGGTGAAATGTTTCCCCCACAGCCCTTGCCAGAGCGACCCCGCCAAAATACAGTTTTTATGCACTCCAAAGAGAATTGGACCCTATAAAGTAAATATGTATATTCTTGATTAGTGATGAAGACGTTCGTCTGTGGAAAACATGATATAGTCTATTTTTACCCCGCCCCCTTTAGTGGGCGTTGACGTACAATATTATATAAAGGAACTTTGTCCCACCAAGTTAATCATTTTAAATTCACTTACTATATATTTGGAGGGTATTTAAGATTCGACCCGTTCTAATATAACGTTTTTACTTGTTTTTATATACAAACTTCAACTTCAAATGATCAAAATTATTAGAACGAGCAAAAAATTAAATTAAGTTAATTTTAATTAAATTAAAAAAAAAAGAAGTACCTCAGTCATTGTTAGTATTTTTTCAACTGCCAGTATCATAAAGAAATTCCAAAGTCAATTTACCTGCAAATAAAAATAATGAAAACAAAAATTTTATTAAATCTAATAACAGAAAAATATTAAATTTTAAATGATGCTAATTTCCGCTATTAAGATTTTACTAAAACAAATACAAACAAAAAAAATATTAAATTAAACTTAACTTTGAAAACCAGTTCAACATAAACAATTTTCTTTTTTTATCCCCTTCATTCGATTTTAGTACAGAGAAATGAAGATCAATTTTCAGAGAAATCGAATCCCATTACGTTTTAATTGAAAAGCAATAAAAATCAGAATACAGCATTTTATAAAGAAAACAGAAAATACAAATTGGGGTAAAAGAAATATTCGTAAATGCGCATGATTAATAAAAAAAAAAAAAAAATAAGAAAACTTCCACGTACGGAGGCTGAGGAGTCATAACCCATCTTACGCATGATTATTGGCCAGTTTTGTTACGGCTTGTTTACTGCCACGTATTCTTGTTTTCGCTCCACCATCTTCTGGGCCAGGTTGATTCAATTCCCATCATCATGCTCATCATTATCATCATCTGTATTCTCATTATGAGAACGGTTTTTCGAGCATGAACCGGCTGGCAGCGCATGTGCTGAGTCTGGGAAGTGCAAGAAGAATTCTACTTCACACAGATTTCGTGTTTCAAATTATTTTTCCATTTATTTATTCTTTTTTTTATAATTTTCAATTATTTCTTTTCTGTTATTTTTTTTCTTTCTTAGTTTACAGTTAAAAGGTTTGAAAATATAATTTAGAATAAATTAAGTAGAAAAAGGTTTATAAATTGCGTACAAAGAAATAATGAGAAAAACGCGTGATAAGTTATTTTTCAAAACGATACTCATTCACACCTTTTTGTTGTAAATAGTCAATTGGAATTTATTAAATTTAATGATATTAAAATTTTTAAATTGAATTTTTGGACAAATTTTATATTGTTTCATGTATAAAATTTGAGGGGCAGAAAGTTAAAAAGGAAACTTTTTTATGGTTATTGTGATGTGAGGAAATGAGGTTGATTAAATAACTGCTTTTGAGAGAAAAAAAGTGATTTAAAGCTGAAATTCAGTGTTAAGGTAACTAATTGGCTATAGTTTGATGCATGCCCTTCATATAAGTAATTGGTATTGACTCTACTTAACTAAATATTTGATGGAAGTCACCGTACTTCTCAAAAGGTACTTTTTTCAGGGTTTTTTTAAAAGTACTTTCTTTAAAGCGAACATTTATAGTTTTCCTTTTGCATGTAATTACTTGTTTTAAAGTAGATATTATTTCTAGTAGGTACTTTTTTAAAAGGAACTTTTCAACTGACAACTATGTGTAATGTGATAATTTTTAAAAGAAATTAATTTTAGAAGTAATTTATTTAAAAATTTATTTCGCTAAGTTCTTTTGAAAGCTATTCTTAAATATATTATTCTTTATAAGCAGATGTGCTTTCTTTAAAAAACAAAAATACAAAATAAAGTATCCACTTACACAAAGTACCTTTGCAGATATAATAAGTACCAATTGGTCAAAAAGTACACTTTCTGAAATAAGTAACGAAATATATATAGAAAAATTGTATTCTCATTATAAATTACCTTCTTGGAAAAAGATACCTTTTTGAATTTTTTTTATAAAACAGTAAAACATTACTTTTTTACAAAAAGTACTTTTTGCAAAAAAATTGGATTTTTTTCAGAAAGAGAATATATACTTCTTTTTTGCTTATATTTAAAAGGTACTTTTTGACAAATTGGTACTTATTTCTACAAAGGTACTTTTTTAAATGGGTACTTTTTCTAAAATGTTACTTTTTTAACGGGAAATTTATTGTGGAAAGATACTAATCGCGCAACAAAGCAATTTTTCCAAAAAAATACCTTTTTCTAAAAAAAGTACTGTAGAAAACATTTTTTCAAAAAGGTACCTATTTCTAAGAAAGTAGTTGCTAATGATTGAAGATGAATGATAATATTTCTATTTCTTTACATATTTCGAAAAGTGTAGTTTTTGGCCAATTGGTACATATTTCTGCAAGTTATTTTCAAGGATATTTTACTTAACAAATAAATACCTTTTTCTACAAAAATACCGTTTCCTAGAAAAGTACTATTTTCTAAAAAAGTACTATTTTCTAAAAAAGTACTATTTTCTAAAAAAGTACTATTTTCTGAAAAATTACTATGTTCTAAAAAAAGTACTATTTTCTAAAAAATTACTATTTTCTAAAAAAGTACTGTTTTCTAAAAAAATATTATTTTCTAAAAATGTACTATTTTTTAAAAAAAGTACGATTTTCTAAAAAATTACTATTTTCTAAAAAAGTACGATTTTCTAAAAAAGTACTATTTTCTAAAAAAGTACTATTTTCTAAAGAAGTACTATTTTCTAAAAAAGTACTATTTTCTAAAAAAAGTACTATTTTCTGAAAAAATACTATTTTCTAAAAAAGTACTATTTTCTAAAAAATTACTATTTTCTAAAAAAGTACTATTTTCTAAAAAAAAGTACTATTTTCCAAAAAAAGTACTATTTCCTAAAAAAGTACGATTTTCTAAAAAAAGTACTATTTTTTAAAAAAGTACCATTTTCTAAAAAAGTACTATTTTCAAAAAAAAGTTCTATTTTCTAAAAAAGTACTATTTTCTAAAAAAAGTACTATTTTATAAAAAAGTACTATTTTCTAAAAAAAACAAGTACTATTTTCTAAAAAAAACACTATTTTTCAAAAATTTTCTTTTTTCTAAAAGGTACCCCTTTCTAACGAGTTACTTTAAATGGAATTTTACTTTTATTATCCCCCTACTCATTTCTAAAAAAATTACTTTTTTACATATTGGTACTTTCCACAAAGGAACTCTTTGTTATTGGTTACTTTTTCTAAAATGTTTCTTTTTTTCAAAACAGACAATTTTTTGTGAAAAGTTACTAATTGCACATTCAAGATATTTAAGATAAGAAGCAAAAATTCTTTTTTAAAAAAGTACTATTTTCTAAAAAATTACTACTTTCTGAAAAAGTACTACTTTCTGAAAAAATACTATTTTCTAAATAAATACTATTATCTAAAAAAAGGACTATTTTCTAAAAAAAGTACTATTTTCTACAAAAGTACTATTTTCTAAATAAGTACTATTTTTTTAAAAAGAAATATTATCTAAAAAAGTACTATTTTATAAAAAAAAGTACTATTTTATAAAAAAGTACTATTTTCTAAAAAAGTACCATTTTCTAAATAAGTACTATTTTCCAAAAAGGTTTTTTTTTAAAGTACTATTTTCTAAAAAAAAATTTTTTTTCAAAGGTACCTATTTTTTAGAAGGTATGTATCTTCTAATAAGAATGATCTTTTTTGCTATTTTTTTAATTTTTTTCTAAAAAGGCACTTTTTGAAAAATTTGTTCCTATTTCTACCCAGGTACTTTTTGAAAGTATGTACTTTTTCTAAAATGTTACTATTTTCTAAAATTACTATATTTTATGAAAAGTTACTAATTGCGAAATAACGCATTTTTTAAAGAAAATATCTTGTTCTAAAAAGGTACTATTTTCTAAAAAAAAGTACTTTTCTGAAAAAGTATATTTTTCTCAAAAGGTAATTTCTAATAATAATACAATTTTGTTTTTTTAACCTATTTCTAAAGGGAAACTTTTTAACAAATTGGTACTTATTTCTACAAAAGTACTTTTTATTAGAGCGTACTTTTTAGAAAATTTTGCTTTTTTCTATACAAAATATATTTTTTGAAAAGGTACTTTTTTAGAATAACTACTTTCTTCTATAAGGTACTTTCTGAACATATTTTTTACAACTTTTTTTGAAAATGCCCTTTTTAAGAATATTTTCTTGAAAATTTTTTTTTATAATTGTTAAAAAAAAAATTTTTTTTCATAATTTACAAGAAAAAATTTTTTTCATAATTAACAAAAAAAAATTTTGTAAAAAGGTATTTTTAATTAAAAGGAAATTTATTAAAATATTCATTAAGTTTAATACTCTAATGCTTTTAATAAATATCGTTTGTTAATGCACATCAAAAATTTCTTCTTTCACTTTCCCCAATGCGAAGAAGATCTTCAAAAATTGAGTCGGACGATCACTTATCACTGCCTCATCAAATATATCAATTACAAATTACTGACAGAGTCGTGGCATTTAAAAAATATTTATTGTTTAATTATTATGGGTCAACTCACGATCCATCATTTAACCAATTAACAAACTTTTGCGGCTGTTTTCTTTTTTTTTGTTTTTGGTTTGGCTGCTTTTTATTTTGTTAACAGCATTCTGCGAAATTATTATAGTCGCGTTCATAAGTTTTAGCAAAACAAGTAACAATTAAATGTGCCACCAGATATGGCAGCGGTGGCGAGCAGTTGCAACAGCCAGCTATCATGTCTTTTTTTTTGTTTTTTGTATTTTGTTTTGTTTGAAGGGAATTCCAAACAAATTCTCACATGCTTCAACAAGACATTTTAACAAACATTAAAAAGTTCCACAAATACACACGGTGCAACATACTCGCGTACATGAAGTTGCAACATGCAATAATTATAACAATTTTTATGACTTTTTTAGCGAAAAATCTTTGAAAATGCCTTCGTTAACAGCAGCAGACAGTTGGAGCTGCTGCCGTTTGTAGCGACTGATTTTTTTGTTATTTTTTAAGTAGGAAAGTCCATCCATATGCCCTTGTTGAGGTGTGGATGTGTGCGTAGTATGTGTGTGTTTGTGTATTGGCAGCAATTTCTGCTGGAATAATTGAAAAAAAATCTAAAGGACGTTTTTAAGAGTTGACTCACGATTTTTTCCCTATTTACAGCCAGCCGTCAGGGTGAAGAGTTAGCGATCATCTCAAGTGTGTGGGTTAACATGATAATTAAAAAGGCTTAAAGTATTTTATGTTGCTCCTGTGACTTTATTTTTGTTATGAAGTTTTGAGTGCTACGCAAATAGCACTCAAGTCGAGTTGGCTTAGGGTACAGTGCACCACAAAATTATTAGCAAAACTTGAAGAATGTAATGTAAATGGCCCTTATGCCGCACAGAGAAAAACACTAACCCCTTAAAAACCTTAAAAGTTCACTTATCTTTTGGCTGCACTATTAAAAAAACATCTTTAAAGATTGTGAATCATTTTTCTTGTTGACTTTTCGTTAAACGAACAAAAAGAAATATAATTAAAAAAAAATGACAAGCGAAGAAGAGGTCTTCTCAGAAGTCATTGACAATAATCAGTCGACACCATTTGAAATTGCAATCACTGGAGAAAAGGAAAAAGATCATCCCAAGAAATTGGACCACCAATTGTGGCCTCTTGGTGTTTAAAAGCAGCAACTTTTGAAATACAGCAACATGCACACGCCTGCCTGCCTGCCTGCCTGCCATCCCAAAGTTAACAGAAATTAAATGACTCTCGTTTTAGTTGCAACCCTTTATCTGGAGAATTTAATCATTTAGCCATATGTTATCCTGACACTTCTTAGCATTTCGATTTAAATTATTTTCTTTCATTTTATGTCTTTCTTAAAGGCCAACTACGAGCAAAGAAAAAGACGTTTTTAACTTTTCCATTCAATTGTGTTTTAATCTCAATCGATTGTCTTAAAGGAATTAAAAGCAGAGATGAAAGAAACATTTATAAACTCTGGGGCAATAAAGTGATACTTTCACTTTGATAAACTTATTATCATTAACAAAAACCGAGAGAAGAAAACCCCAAAACAGCAACAACAGCAACAACAACAACAGCAGTTAGCATCTGACACTAACTACTTAATGACACATGCTATATGTGTCTGTCCCTCCGTGTGTGTGACTGTCGGTCCGCCTTTAGTTTTGCTGCATTGTTTTTATCTGCCTCTACTCTGTGTTTTCCTAGGAAAAGATAGAAACAAAACGAAACAGCTTCGAATAGTCAACTAAAAGTAAGCAGCTGTTGTATGTTCGTATGTGTTAGTTTTGTTGTTGTTTTGCTAATGACATTAGAACCTTCTTAGATAAACAATAGCCAAGTTAATGTGACACAGTCTCTGTTCGTTCAGCAAAACAAAGGTCGATCTTTTAATTAAAATCATTTAAAGTTGGAAACACAGCACATTTCAAAACAAACAAACAGAAAACGTCTTATTTCGTTGAGATTAAATTTCAAGACTTGTTTAAACGTGTGGCCAGAGGCTGAAAGGTATTGAATGTTTGTTTTGCTACTCATGCCAGAGGATGTTATACAAGGTGTTGTTTGTGATAACGAGCCGCTAGGAAACATTTTATACAAGAAAATTAAAAATTATAAATTATATTCTTGTTATGCCTCATAAGGGGGGATTTTGAAAAATAAAATGGGAATAAGCCAGTAGTTTCTAAATTGTGTAATTTCATCCAGAATTTAAAGAAGTGATGCTGAATTTACGTTGGGAATTAGAATGATGTATCCTTAAGCAGGCGGAGACGTGATATCCTGAATCAGGACACCCCAAGGCTACGAAAAATTCATATCAGCCTATGAAAAGCTAATAATTTTAATGTGATAAAAAAAATATATTTTTTAAGCTACAGTCTACAATGTTTGCTCTTATTATTAAGGAGACTTTCATGTAAAAAATTTTAATTTTAAGTTTCTTACTTACCCTGGCCGACTGTTTTGCTAACAGAGAACTCAAATCTTATCATATTACCTAAAAAGTGTCTTCCATAAACTAAAAAAGAGAAAATCTTTCTAATATTTGAAAAATAATTTTCAAAATTACCCAGACAAAAGTTACAAAGTGTTTAATTACAAATTCCTAAAAAGTAATCAAAAATTCCCCCTTTTTCCCCATAAAAATGCGTTAAATTTATATATATAAAAAAATCCAAAATTAGCTCCTTATTTAAAAGGTAACACTATAATACAAATTACAAAAAAACATCTTATTCAAATTTTCCCTATATATACGCAATTGGAGCCTTTCAAAATCGACCTATTTTTATTGCAAATATCAAGTTTGTGGCCTCTTTTTTCCAAACGCTAGGCTGTAATAAAAAAAATTTAAAACCTTTTTAACTCCAAACTGACTGCCTGCTTGTAGCGTAAAAAATTTAGAGAAAATTTTAAAATATTGTAATTCTGGGATTTTAAAATCTCTTTTGGGAATTGTGGGGATCTTAGAAATCAGTGCTGGCGTAATAGTAGAACACATTTCAAACTCACAAAAATTCAAACTTTTACTTTTACTATCACAGGGTGTTGCAAAATATCGGAAGATGTCATAATTTTTTATCAAATGGAGTGCGTCAATCATATACGACGATTGTGCACTAGATATACAAGCAGACAATTAATGAAAAGCTATATGTGGGTGCTGTTGGCTGAAGTAGTACAACACGAGACTATGAAGCGGAGGGTCCTGAGTTCGACCCCGCGCTGAGTCATGAAATATTGTGTTGAATTCTTCTGATCAGCATTAGTGCGTGGTTGTGTTAGTTGGTGGCATCCTGTTTCAATGATGGTCCCTGAACATAATTGGCGGTGACTGACACTATCATGTATTAAAAAGCAGAGTAACAGCACCCACCTTCGTCGGCCCTGTAGCAAAAATTCGCCGGCGAAGTCAAAAAGGTTGAAATAGCTACAAAAAAAAACTGTATATCTTCTCATCTTTCCTAATCTGTCCCCTCAATACTATCCCCTCGTTTTCAGTTCCGGCACAATGCATTGCATATATAGGGGTCATCCCCTAAGTGCTGGTTCAAGATAAAAAAAAAACAGAGAGCGCAATATTTGAGCCAATTATTTTAAGCAAATAAGCAATTGGTGGCGTTAAGGCAGACTCACAGAATCCTTCATAGCTTATGCGTCAACGTACCGACGGAGAATGCTGGCACAATAAATAGTTTGTTCTGCATTTTATTTATTCAAGTTAGATTTATTTATTTTATTACACTTTTTGTAGATTATTTTATTTTTTATTAACGCAAAATACAAAAAAAATTAATATCAACTATTTAAAAAAACTTTACTGATGACTGCCAAAATATGCAACGTACGTCAAAAGTTGAAAGTTCGTCGGTCCTGTAGTAAGAAATCCGGCTAAGTGAAAGGTTGAAATAGCTACAAAAATTTGTCTATCTCCTCACATCTTTCTTCATCTGTCTCCTCAATACTGTCCCCTCCCTTCTAGTTCCAGCGCAATGTACTGCATATGTTGGGGTCATCCCCTGAGTGCTGGGGTCAAATTACCGCATTCGATATCGATCGAAATTTCAATATAATTTAAATACAAATTTCGATCGATATCGAATGACGTAATTTGCCCCCTGGTCCGAGATGAAAAAAAAGTTAGCCATCCTCCGTACTTTGCGTTGACGCAGAAATACTGAATGTGGCAACACTCATACGAAAGCATGTAATTTAACTACGTGGTCAGTTCAAAAAGAGCAACGCATGACGTACAACGGATTCTATGTGTCTCGGCCTTCAAAGCAACATGAAATTCTGTGTCGCCTTCATAATCGTGTCACATTAAATGGGCCGCTTGCCTGCTCGACTACAACAGACTGAAACCACAAAAGACGCTGAAGAGTCTGGCCGATTTGTCAAACATATTGCTGCTGTGGCCGCTGAGGGTAAATGACAATGAGCCACGTACCGAATTTACAAAATTTTTCTGTTCGCCATGCAAACAGTGCGTCAATTGATATCTGCTGACCATTCGTCGCGTGGGAATTACTGCAGAGCCATTCTAAATCTCAACAATGAAGGGGACGATTTTCGATCGAAAATCATAATGAGCGACGTGACGCACTTCCAATGCTTTCCCAGGGCACTGAAAATTCGCGTATAACGTACACAGAACCGCTGCATGCACTCTTAAGTACTGCATAGTGCGCGTTTTTCACGCGCCACGAGTAATTTCGCCTTTTTTTTCTAGACGACATCGGGAATACGGTTGTTGTTAATGGCGAACACTTCAGAGTCATGATAAATGAGTCCTTAATCCTGGAATTAAATGAGCAACAATGCGCTGCAACCGCACAATCATATTATGCTGGTAGCGTAATCTCCTATTTTGGTGATTTGGCATGGCCAACCGTTTAAGAAATTGAATTGGTTCTTTTGCATGGCCACCTGCTCAGAGTTTTTTTTTCGTTTAAAAAGCATAATTACAAACAGCATGAGTGTATGAGTATTTCCTTTGTATGAGCAAATATTGCTGCCGATAAAGATGGTCGATGTGTCTATTAAACAAACTATAGTTAAGCTAAACCATAGTTAACCATAGGTTTAACTAAGACGCATACTGTTCTTTTATTCGCCACAGCAAAATTGACACACAAAAAAGAAAGAAAAGCAAATGAAAAGAAAAATATTAAATAGAGTGTGACAAAAGTGCAGGCAGGCAGGCTGGCAGGCAGGCGGTCAGGCCAAGAAGACAATCTCTGTGAAAACAAGATAAAGCAATTCATTCGCTCGTTAGTTTTGAGATTTTCCCAAAACTCAAAACTGTCATCATGTGAATTATTTAAGTGCTTAACCGAGCGCATCGTTTTGTAGTATCGTTATTATCGTTTGTCATCGCAAATTTAGTTTTATTTTTTCAGCAGCAGACGAGTAACAGTTTCGGTAGATTCGGTCGGTCATATCCTTTTGATTTTATTCCCTGCTCTTGTTCGCAAGCAGTTTGCTGAGCAGGTTGTGGTTGTTTTTATACCCTTCACAAAAAAGTGAAAGGGTATATATAGGTTTGTCATTCCGTGTGTAATTTCTTCGATATGCACATGGGACCCCATAAAGTATATATATTCTGGATCCTTATGAATAGCGATGACGATTGAGCGATGTCCGTCTGTCCGTCTGTCCGTCTGTCCGTCCGTCTGTACGTGAAATCGGTTTTCCCAAGCTCCCAGAAGAGCTAGAGACTTCGTTCTTGGACCGTTGGATTGGAAATGAACTTAAACAGGCTGCTATTGAAATTCAGAAAGATCCGAAGTATGGTTCCAGAGCTGGGAAGCTTACACCTATTTCTCGACGCAAAATTTTTACCAAAAATCAATTATTTTTTTTAATGTTTGTAAATTAAACCTATTTCGTGCTTTGGGAAGTCTCAATGGTGTATTAAAAACTAAAAATATAAAAAAAAAATGTTCAGGGATGGGAAATAAAAATTTTTTTTTCGGCCCATTCCGTATTTTGTAGTACATGTAGTAACTAAAATTGTTAAAAATGTTAAGTTTTTCTTTAACAAAACCTCTTTATACGTCATGAAGATTTGCATTGGCAAAAAGAAAAGAAAATTTTAGATTAAAATTTTGCTTCCAGGGGTGGGAAATTGAATTTTTTTTATACATGCAAGTAATCAAACAGGCAATCGATGTTGTTGTTTTTTGTTTTTTGCCAACTAAAACAGTCGTATAATTTAGGAAGAACAAAATTGGTATCAAAAATTCAAAAATAAAAAATAAAATTTCGAATCCAGGGATGGACAAGTGCAATATTTTATGGTACATGAAAGTTACCAAAATGGTAAAAAATTTGCAATTTTTTGTAAATAAAACTACTTTATACTTCAAGAAGCATTGCACTGATAAAAAAAACAAACAAAAAAAAATTAAATTTCGTTTCCAGGGTTAGAAAAATTAAATTTTTTTTGGTACATGCAATATTTTGTAGTACATGTAATAACCAAAATGGTTGCAAAATTCGACTTTTTCTTAAACAAAACTACTTTATACCTCATGAAGATTTGCATTGATAAAGAAAATTTTAAAAAATTTAAATTTCGCTTCCAGGGTTAGGAAATTGAAATTTTTTTAAACATAAATGTAACCAAAAAGGCAATTGACGTTGTTTTTTTTTTGCTAATTAGAGCTGTTTTATAATTCAGGAAGAACAAATTTGGTATTAAAATCTTAAAAATCAAAATTTCGACTCCAGGTTTGGACATATGATATATTTTATGGTACGTGAAAGTGACCAAAAAGTTTAAAAATAGTATTTTTTTTGTCAACTAAAGCTATGTTACGCCTCACTAAGAATTGCATTGGTAAAAAAATAAAAATTCGCTTCCAGAGTTGGAAAATCGAAATACTTTTCGTACATAATAGTACATACATAAATTAAAAATTTTGTGTTTTTAGTGAATTAAAGCTATTTTATATATCAGAAAAAATTAGATTAGTATTAAAAAATTAAGAATTCGGTTCCAGGGTTAGGAAGTTGATATTTTCTGATTCATAAAATCAGCCATTTTATTTGTTATTTTTGATTTTTATGATGAATTATACATACTTTATTTATCAGAAAGAAGTAATCTGGTATTAAAAACCAACAACATTAAAAACCAAAGACGATTCTACGGTTGGACAATTAGAACTTTTTGGGGTACATGAAACGGATTTTTTGTTTTGTTTGTAAATTAAATATATATAATATTTTCGAAAGACGTTCATAGGTATTAGATATAAGAGAAGCCAAAAATTTAGCTTCCTAGCCGAAAAATTTAAACGTTTTCTTAAATATAAAAGTAACCGATAACATTATTTTGATATTTTAATTAAACCTACTTTCTGTTTTGGCAAGAAAGAAAGAAAGAAGAATTACATCTGTGAAGGGTATATAAGATTCGGCACAGCCGAATATAGCGCTTTTACTTGTTTTTTTTTGTTTTTTTTTTTTTTGGTTCAGTTTTGTTTTATTTGTTGTAACCAGTGCCATTTACAACTCATTTTGACATATCTGATTGTCACCTTAAGTGGCGTTGTGTCCATTTATTGTATAGATTTCAAACTATTTTATTTTATCACAACACTGTGGCCATAGAATCTGCTGCCGCTGCTGCTTCTGCTTCTGCTTCTACTTTTCTTCTTCTTCTTCTTTAGTACTTGTAACAGGCCAATTGTGTTACCAATTTATGTGAATGCTTTGTGGATTTGACTTATAATTTTTATTTAAAAGAAAAAGGGTTTTTTCTGGTTTCGGCTATTGTTTTATAATGAGCAAAATTTACGAGGGCTGCTCATTCACCTGTCATTCTGCTGTTATTTAAGACCTTTAAACCAAACATGGTGGTTGTTGTTGTTGTTTTTTTATTTTTTTATTTTGTTAATTTTATGTGAATGTTGTTTGGTTGTTTGTAATCGTACACGTTTTCCAAATTAAGTGATAGATTTGTGTTAAAAGATAAAATTATTTTCTCTATTATTTTCTTTTCTTTTAAAGGGAATCAATTTTATGATATTTTCAAATTTATTACAATTTCATTAACATGTTTTCTATGAAAAATTATCTAAAATATATTCAACTTTTATACAATATTATTGATATCGTATGTATTTAGATCATCTTCGTTTCTGGGCAAAGTAACATTCATTACAGATATTTATATGAGCCAGTTTTACTTTACGATCGCACACGATCATGATAACAATATGTTTATTTTGACACTCCTTCTTAATAACACAAACATGATGGCACACCCTTGTGAACAAAATATTTTTAATAGCACTCGTCTGCTCTGAAGGACTATCTCTTTCAGAATATTTTTAACGCCGGCTTCGTTGTGTGCGCAGGTACTTTTTCTTAAGAAAAGCACTTTTTCCCAGATTTCTATTCTATTCTTAGGATTATTATTAACTTTTATTTTTTATAAATTGTTAATTTTCTCAACGGGCTTAAGTTCGAATCTGCATGACTGCAAATGATTTTTTATTATTTTATTAATAAATGAATTTGTTCAAATTCTATTTTTATTAATTTATATTAAGATTGGAATATTAAGAATATTTTTCAATAATCATCAAACCAGCAGAACGAATCAGTACTGATTTCGAGGCCGCTACGCCATCTCATCAGCGTTCTTTGTTAAATTTTTCCACTTTTGCACTTTTTTTAATTTTTTATTTTATTTTAATCGAATCGAGTGTTTGTAATAGATTAAAGAAAAATCGTGTGTTCTTCTTTAATTTATTACATTCTTTCGAGTCGAATCGAGAACCGTAATAAGGCCCATTATTTTGTATAATGAGTGATTTTTTAAAAGTTTTCGGATTTGATTAAAAAACACACGAAATTTTAAGAAATGTACACAACTTTTATTTGAGTCGATAGAACGATCTATATAATGCAAAATTAGAGATGATTTCATGTAAATGTTGACCACAACAACGACTCAAATGGTTCATACCCTGGGTTCAATTTTGACATACTCCTTAACATATTGGCCGGTATCCCACGAATAAATTCTTCACTATTGGCTTCCAGTGCGACAACCGTTGCGGGCTTGTACTCATAGACATGAGCCTTAACTCCCATAAAAATAGTGTAATGGCGTTAAATCGCCTAGTGAAGCGCCTAGTTGTCCAGCCCCAAACGTGAAAAAAAATCGTGCACCGAAATCGCCCTAAATTGGACATTGTTTCGCATGTTGTATGGCATATGGAACCGTTAAATTTATATATAAAAAAATCCAAAATTGGCTCCTTATTTAAAAGGTAACACTATAATACAGATTACAAAAAAACATCTTATTCAAATTTTCCCCATATATACGCAATTGGAGCCTTTCAAAATCGACCTATTTTTATTGCAAATATCAAGTTTGTGGCCTCTTTTTTCCAAACGCTAGGCTGAAATAAAAAAAATTAAAACCTTTTTAACTCCAAACTGACTGCCTGCATCTATCGTAAAAAATTTAGTGAAAATTTAAAAAAAATGGTAATTCTGGGTTTTTAAAATCTCTTTTGGGAATTGTGGGGATCTTACAAATCAGTGCTGGCGTAATAGTAGAACCGTCTTGTTGAAACCATATGCCACCCAAGTCCAGATTTTTCTTTATGGGCAAAAACAAAAAAAAATGTAGGCATCATACGGTAGTGCTCATCATTCACAGTAACGTTTCTGCCCTCGTTGTCTTTGAAAAAGATGTCAGCGGCCCATAACCCACAACAAACAGTTCATTTCTCGGGTTGCATTGGCAGCTGTGGGAATGCTTCTGGCTGCTCTTCACACCCAATACGGCAGTTTTGCTTGTTCACGAAGTTCACGATACACTTTCTTAACCGGGCATGAATTTTGATAATAATATTCAATAATATGCCAGCGTTCTTCGTGTGTAAGTCGATCCATGTTTACGTTATAATACCAAACTGAACATGTTTAACAGTAACATGTTACACGAAAACAGCTGAGCTGCCAAAAACAGTGTTAACAAATGAAAGATGCTACGAAATCACCCATTAATAATATTCAATTATTTTCCATGGTCTCATTAAGAATAATTTATCAAAAAAATATTATAAAACAAAAAAATACACAAATTTTAGTTTCTTATGTGTTTTTTTTTTTATAACATTTTCATACACAAGACCGCTCACATAAGTTTGTATTGCTTTACGCCTTTAAAAACAGAAAAATTAAATTATCACCCCATAAATAAATTAACAAATCAAAAAAAAAGTATGAAAAAAACTTCCCCCCAAATTTTCTTACTTCTAAATCAAGTTTGACAATTTCGACAGAAAACCAGGGAGTTTTCATGTAAAAATTATTGAATAACTTGTTATTAAACAAATCACAAAAGCTGAACTAATATGAGAAAATTACATGAAATCACGACATATAAAAACATAAATTCAAATTGACATTTAAAAAACAAATATATTATAAAAAAATAATATTAAAAAAAAAAATACAAACTCACCGACTGCATCTCATAAGCAACATGACAAGTCAAAATCACACAGACAGTTTGAATCAGTCAGTCAGTCAGTGATTTGGTTACATAAAGGGAAGAGTGAAAAAAAGGCTCGAAGCTGTTCAAAGCAAATAACAAACACCCAACAATGGAAATCACTTTTAAAAGCAACCAGCGAAATAAAATCAAGCGACCTTTCAAATAAAAAAAAAAAAAAAACAAAATTCAATATTGGCGAAAAATGCAAAGTGATCAATAGTATGAACAGGCAGACAATTTAAGGACAAGCATGAGTACTACAAGTGGAAATATTTTTAAATTTTAAAAGAAAACATGTATTTAAAAAAAAATATTTGTAAATAAATACTTCAGAGGATTATAATGATAATATCAATTTTATATATTAAAGCATATCCCCGTATTCTGAATGTCGTCATCAACATCACTTCAACACTTATCTACTCTTTGTCGATAACAATTGCCTGCTATTAAAATGATTGATATCGAGAAAATACCAAGAGATTCCCAATAGAAATCAACTCTTGTCGACAACGAGAAGTGAGAATCTTTTGCTGTCATACTAACCTGACGTCCATGACGATATTCGCCATAGGGAAGATTATTTTCCTTTTAGACAGTTACTAAAAAAATCTTATTAAAAATTTTTAAAAGTGACTTTTTCAAAAGTATCAGTTTCAAAGGAACTATTGCTAAAAATTGGATTTTTAACAAATAATTTTTCAATTCCACTTTTCCACAAAAAATTTTTCTAGAATATATTGAAGCATTTAATTTAAAACAGGGATTATGAAAACAAGATTTAGAAGTATATTTTTGAAAAAACAATTTTAAATTTTTTAAAAACTAAAGTTTAGAAATTGCTCGTAGCTATAAAAGACTACATTTTGAAGGGAGTTTTTTTTTCTATTAAAAAATTTAAAAGACTTTCCACAAAAGGGCATTTTTACAAAGACTTTTGTGAAAAGTACTTTTTACGAGCACTTTTGTTAAAAGTATTTTTTGAAAAAGTACTTTTTTAGAAAAAGTACGTTTTTGAAAAAGTATTTTTTGGAAAAAGTATTTTTTGGAATAAGTACTTTTTGGAAAAAGTACTTTTTGAACATATTAAATTTTGAAGAAAGTAATTTCCGAAAAATTATCTCGAATTAACTACCTTCTGGAGAAAGTGCCCTTCGAAAAAATATATTTTTCAAAGAAAGTACTTTTCGAAGAAAGTATTTTTCGAAGAAAGTATTTTTCGAAGAAAGTACTTTTAAAAAAAAGTACTTTTCAAAAAAAGCACTTCACGAAAAAAGTACTTTTCAAAAAAGTACCTTTCGAAGAAAGTACTTCCAAAAAAGTACCTTTTGAAGAAAGTACTTCTCAAAAAAAGTACCTTTCGAAGAAAGTACTTTTCAAAGAAAGTATTTTTTGAAGAAACTACTTTTAAAAAAAGGTACTTCTCGAAGTAATTACTTTTAAAAAAAAGTACCTTTCGAATTAACTACCTTCTGGAGAAAGTGCCCTTCGAAGTAGGTACTTTTAAAAGAAAGCAGTTTTAAAAAAGTACTTTTCGAAGAAACTACTTTTCAAAATAAAGTATCTTTGGAAAAAAGTACTTTTCAAAAAGACTACCTTTCGAAGAAAGCACATTTTAAAGTACTTTTTGAGCACAGTACTTTTTTAAAAAAAGTATTTTTCGATGTAAGTACTTTTTGAAGAAAGTACTTTTCGAAAAAAGTACTTTTCGAAGAAAGTGCTTTTACAAGAATGTACTTTTCAAGGATAGTATTTTTCGCAGATAGTAAATTAAGAAGAAAGTACTTTTCGAAGAAAGTACTTTTCAAAGAAAGTACTTTTCGTAGAAAGTACTTTTCGAAGAAAGTACTTTTTGTAGAAAGTACTTTTCATGTTTACATGTCGAAAAAAGCACATTTCGCAGAAAGCACTTTTCCAAGAGAGTAATTTTCGAATATAAAGTCCTTTTCTCGAAAACTATTAGAATACTTTTTAACAGAACTTAAAAAAAACAAAAATCTATTGAAAATTACGTTTTTAAAAGAGTACTTTTTGGAATAAGTACTTATTTGAACATAGTACATATATAAATACATATCACAAAATAGCCTTAAGGACATTTCATAGCATGTACGTTTTGTACATTAAAAAAGAAAGTACTTTTTGGTTATTTTACTTTTTTTTTGAAACAGTACTTATCAGCAAACATCATTTTGATCATGTAAAGAATGTTAAATGAATATTTCTATAAAATAAACGCAATATATTTAAAAGCTTATAATAAACACAAGAAAGATCTTCGATAAGCATTAATTAATTAATTTTTTTTTTGACTACATACAAAAGTTAATAATTTTTCTAAGCTCGTCCTACTTCTATGCTGCTAATATATTCTATTGTTATTTAATACTGGGGATATGTAGCGAACGAAACTTCGTTCCGATTGACTGTCACTGTAAAATCTGTTCCCTCATTTCACTCTTTTGAAAACTTTCACTAGGCCCAATTGTGCCTGATCTCTGTCCTTTAATATCCGTGTGTTAATATATTGAAAACGACAGTTAAAGTAACAGTTATGATTTATTTCTTTGTATTTGCATTTAGCCACAACAGCAAAAAAAAGGCACACAATAAACAAATTATTTTTCTAGGAAAATTTAAGGAGGAAGAGGCGATTGATAAATAGACTTTTACTTGTCTCTCGTTCCACACGCCACATTTTTATAAGAAAAATCAAAATTATTCCGTTTATATTGGCCATAGAAAAGTGAAGTTATTTCTTTCGTTTATGTTAAATAAATACTAGGTAAGCAAAAAAAAAAAAATATCACACCTGAGGGCAAAATGGCAACAATAAACAAAAAAACAACAAAAAAATTTTCAACTAAAACCCGGTTACGTCACGTTAGACAAACAAACAAAAGAAGAAAAATAAACCAGAGGAATGAAAATCGAAAACAATCAAAAGCGTTTATAAATATCATTTTTCTGCGATTTTAGCCATAATCAAAGGGGGCATTTGAGCCACCAACTACAACATCAGCCGCCACAATACAAAACACAAACACAACAATATAAAGATCTTCGTCATTGAATAATAAGATTGAAAAAAAATGGTGTTGCACTCAAAAGTTGCAGTTAGTCAAAGGTAGCACCAGCAACAAAATAAAATTAATTTGGAATGAAAAATATTTTGATAAAAATTAATTTTTAAAAACTTGTCAAATAATTTGTTAATAAAAGCAAAATATTGTGAATGACGAAGGCCGTTGATATCTAAAGCATGGACAGGGGTTTCTTTCGGGAATATATGGATCAGTTTATATTTCCTGCTAATGTAAGAGGAAAAAAACTGTCATATGTGGTAGTCCACTGTCCAGTCTCTGTAAAATGCCAACCATGCGGGAAGTCCACCTAATTCCCATTGTTTTGCCCAAAATTTACCACCCACATTTTTTCGAGTGTACAAAATACCGTCCATTGCCTAAAGCCAACACTTTAATATTTAAATTTTTTATTATATGAATAACTATTTGTCTATTTGTCCTTCAAATCAAATATGAAGAGAGAGAGAGAAAAGAAAAAAATCATAAACCACAACAAAAGAAACGCGCCCCCAAAAGGTCCCCCTTGTAAGACAAAAGAACTCGAAAAGTAAAAAATCATGCACAACGAATTGTAGCTTCAGCCGCAACACGAAAACGTATTTGATAGTTGCAGTGCAACACAAACACGTTAAGAAATATTTATTAAACAAAAACCAAAGAAAAAAGAAAAACGATTAGACAATTACTTTGCTGCTGCAGACGATTGACTAAAACATGTTGCATGAATTGCGGTGCATTATAGCAAGTTGCAACAATATATAATTTTTTTCTTTTGATTTTTAGCCTCCTGCCTTCGCTTTTGGAAAAAAATATATACATATATATTTTTTTATTGGCAAAAATTTTCTCAACTCAATTTAAGGCAATCAAATTGCAATGAAATGCTATCGATGTCTGATACGATGAAAAATTGCATGAATTTGAAAATTTGCTGGATGACGCAATGAAATATACGAGATGGAAGCGAGACGAAATTTTGCCAAGTCTAAGTGAGACAGCAGAAAGAAATAGCATTCAAAAAACGTAGTTGAGGGGAGAAAGTTTTCCAAAATAAAAAAAAAATTTTTTTTCAATAAAAAAAATTTTTTTTCCAACCCTGAATGCTGCAATATTTGTTTAAAAATCTTTTTAATTTGAAGAAAAGGAAATAGTTAAAATTATCCTATGCTCTGCCCTTCCGCACGCCCCTGCTCTTTTTGTTTTAGGATTTCATTGTGCGAGTAAGTGCAGCCACTTTGAAGCACTTTAAGCAGGCGCTTTAAATTCATCTTGCTCTCTGCCAACTTTAAAATAATTTTCTTTAATAGTTTAACAAAAATTTTGCACGATTTTCATGTTATTTTTCAATCATTAAACATTTTAAAACTCAATGAAAAATAACGTTAAAATTACCTTCCAAATGCTGTTGTTGGTTGCTGCAGTTGCTGCTGCTGCTGCTAAAGGAAACCAACCACACAGAGTTGTTGTATTAGACGGATCGTCCGTCTGTCTCATACGTAATAGAGTATGTGTCATGATAGGAAAATTGTTTGGCGAGAGAAAATTTTATAAACACTTAAATCTTTACAAATAATTTTTAAAATAGTGGCGAGAATTAAAAATTGGCGCGTCTGTCTTAAATTTAGACATTTAATTTCCTTTCGTTGAAATTTAAAATTAATTTAATTTTTAGTAGGAAATTTTTATTTGAATCTAGAAAAAAAGCTCCCAGTTCTTTTAATATTTTTGAAACACACTGTTTTGTCATTAAAATTAATTGTAGTCAGGCTGTATCTAATGTCATGGTTCGAAGGACCATTTCTTAAAGAACTTGCTACAGTTTGAAACCGGTTCGAAGTACCACCACCCAAAATTTCTGATACTCCGTTTGACTGTGAAGTAAAATTACACATATTTTAAGTTTGAGTTTCCCATACTATTACCGACTACGATGGGTAGTGTGACTAAAATTCTATGGGGAGACCCAGATGGTAACAGGACAAAGGATATCCTAGGATTAAGTAGGCCAGTACTACGGAGAATGGTTAATTTATTAACAGGTCATACAGAATCATTACGGAATCACCTGGCACGCATGGGTATCGTTGACGATATAACATGCAGGTCCTGTCAAGAGTATGACGAGACACTTGAGCACTACTTGTGCTACTGTCCAGCTTTTCAATCAAGTCAGGAGACTGAGATTTAATCAGGACATTATACAGGATATGGAATTTCTTAGGGGTTCTAATTGGAGAGACTAAAGAAGATAAATTGAAGAAACTAGGTTCTTAACGTATAATAGAGAGCACAACAGGCCTATGAGGCCAAGGTGTAATCCCTCTCTTCAGCCTAACCTAACCTAACTTATTATGAACTAGAATCCGAGAATTGTATCGAATCCATGGTAACACAACTTTGTTGCCGTTGGATTAGTTTCTTCTAATTTGTAAGTTCTTGTGCCTTGTGTTTTTGGTTTCTTAAATATTATATGGAAAATAGATTAAACATAATTAAAACTAAAAGAAATTTTTTTTTGTTGCGTCCAACTTCACTAGCGGCCTCCTTATTATTGTATTATTTATTGTCGAATAGTATCAGCCCCAAATTGAAACTAATATCTTTGTTGTTCTGGGTAACTAATTTCCCTATTGTTTTAGACTGTAATTGGAAAATTACAAAGTCGAATATAAGAGTATATTTCATTCAGCTGTCTGCTCGAAGGACCATCATTTTAATTGATTTATTGTTTTAGTAATAAAATAATATTGAATAGAAATAAATTGATTTATTGTTTTTATAGAAAAGAATCGTAATAGAGTACAGGGAGTTCATTTAATTTCTTTTATAATGGTCTTGGGACAATATGGCTCGAAGGACCATAATTCCTTTATTGCTCGTTATAGTATAATTTTCACCGAAATTGTATTAAATTCTCGCAATATAATCAGGCATTTCATTTATGATCAGACAACTACAAAATTTAGAAGGGTCAAAAATTGGCTTCCCTATCTCCGTTTGATTGACTTATTCTATAATTAGAAACCTGCAGAATACACAGTCTTAAGGGTTTTACGAACTTAGTCACGCCTCACAATGCTGTACAGAGTGACCATGTGTTTTTTAACAGAAAGTTTCGTATGTCGACTGAATTTCTTATAGAGGAAATTGAGTGTCCACAAGCACTTTTCCCTGTATCATCTTTCCCAGAATAATTAATTTCTTAGTTCTAGCATAATGCATCGCATATGTAGGGGTCATTAGAAATAAATAAATTAAATTAATAATTAATAGATTTGTTTGAGTTTTGAAGTTTTTTTATATTAGCTTCTACAGCAAATTATTTAATAAATCTATTAATTATTAAAAGAAAAAAGTTTCAAAAATTAGACACAAGAATAAATTAAATTAAATTAAATAAAATAATATATATAGAAAAACAAGTAAAAACGTTATATTCGACCGGGTCGAATCTTAAATACCCTCCAAATATTTAGTAAGTGAATTTAAAATGTTTAACTTGGTGGGACAGAGTTCTTTTATATAATATCGTACGTCAATGCCCACTAAAGGGGGCGGGTTTCAAATATAGACAATATCAGGTTTTCTACAGACGAACGTATGGACATTGCTAGACCGTCTTAGATCACTGATCAAGAATATATTTAATTTATGGGGTCCAACTCTCTTTGGAGGGTATTAAAACTGTATTTTGGCGGGGTCACTCTGGCAAGGGCTGTGGGGGAAACATTTCACCTTTGTCATAAAACTCTAAAAATAAATGGTTGGGATAATTGTATACAAAATAAAATTTTATATATTTTTTATAGGGTCATTTAGCGGGCAAAAAGGGGGGGGGAGGGGTTAGGGCAGAAACAGGCAGTCATAAAATTCTAAAAATAATTGCTTGGGAGTATTATATACAAAATTTAAAAAAAAAAATTTTTTTTTATAGGGTCATTTAGCGGGCAAGGGGGGGAGGAGGGGGTAGGGCAGAAATCGGCAGTCATAAAGCTCTAAAAATAAATGCTTGGGATGATTATATACAAAATTAATTTTTTTTTTTGATAGGGTCATTTAGGGGGCAAAGGGAGAGGAGGGGGTAGGGCAGAAATCGGCAGTCATAAAGCTCTAAAAATAAATGCTTGGGATGATTATATACAAAATTAAAAAAATTTTTTTTTTAATAGGGTCATTTAGAGGGTGAAGGGGGAGGAAGGTGTAGGGCAGAGTAGTACCAGGTCACGTCTCAGCTTCGACATTAAGGCTTAAAAATGTTATTTTTAAAGAATGTAGGCTTAAGTAAAACAATTTGTTAAATTTTTATGCTATTTTTGCATATAATAACGCCCACTAAAGTGGGCGGGGTCCAAAAATTATTTTTTTTATTTTATGGCTCCAAATTTAAGGCGTTGGACCGTATATGACATAAAAATATATCATTTGCTTAACAAAATAACCAAAAAACTTTAAAAATTATGTTGTTTTTTCTGGGTTGGTTTAGTTCTTCTTAGGGGAACTTTTTTCCCTCTTGCCCGATTTAGTCCATCTTCGAACTTAACCTGCTTTAAGCTTCAAAATATATATATACTAAGTTTTAAGGGTCTGGCTCTTTTCGTTTGGACTGAATCGTGATTTCCACAGACGGACGGACGGACAGACGGACATGTTCAGATCGTCTTAGATTTCATCATTGATCACGATCATATATATACTTTATGGGGTCTCAGATGGATATTTCGATGCGTTACTAACGGAATGATAAAGTGAATATACCCTCCAAATTAAAGAAAAAATTATCACCTTTGCAATTTTGTGTGATTGCTGGCTGATGGTTTAAAATATCAGTTGACCTTTAAACTGCTTAAAAAGAATAATACAAATAAAATAAAATGAAATAAAATAAAAAGAATCCAAAACGATTAAAATTGTTTTGTTAAATAAAAAAAAAACTACTTGTCGCGGTTAAATGTAAAATTTTCGCCTCAATTGGGTTCTTTGGCAGATTTTTTTTTATCAGGTTTTTGTCAAATTTGTTTTAGTTTTTTTTTTTTTTTTGTTAAAAATGCCAAAAAAATTACTCTTTAGCAAATTGTGAAACATAAGAAACGACGACGATTACATTTTTGGTTTTCATTGAGTGGATTATTGGGCACGGATCATTTTCGTACAACAAACAGCAGCACAAGAGAATAAAACTTTTGTTTGGAGGCATGAGGGTCTATGCGGGCTCTATAGCAGCCAGTGGCAGCAGGCAGGCAGTATTTTAATTTACAAAAAATAAATAAAAATAAAAAAAATGCAAAAAATTTTAAAGTTTACCCTTTTTTCTGGGGCTTAATCTAATAGTTTTAACAACAAATGCGAATTGTTTAATCATGTTGTTGTGGATTTTTTTCTATGCTTTTTTTATTTCGATTTTTTTAATGTAATTTAAAAGTTGTTTTTGTGTTGTAGTTTTTGGTGGTTTTTTTCGGTTCCTGGTCTGTGGCCAGCAAAAAGTTCTTGTTGTAGATCAGTGATCATGATTTAAGATTAACTCTCGTTTAACAATTTTAAGATAAATTGTTGTTTTAGCTTTAATGTTGCTCTTGTTGTTGTTGTTGTTGGACGTGTTTGTTGTAATGTAACAGATGTATGTTCTTATTTTATTTTTTATTTGATTTCTTATTTTTTTTTTCTTTCTTAATGTCCGTCTGTATCTGCCGGTCTTGTAGTTTATTTTGCTGGCAATTGAGAGTTTAACAATTAGAAAAATTTGCAGTTAATGGAAAAACTAATACATACATATGTACACACATAAATAGCTATATAATATATATAAAAAAAGAAACTTTAGTACGTGAGTCACGTTACATATGGCAAACATTATGTTCAACTAAATTACAGCAGAAAAAACAACAACAGCAGATTTTATTATATAAATAACAAAAAATAAATAAAATGAAATTAAGAAATAAAAGAAGAAAAATTGCTCAGCTACAACTGATAACATTTAGCATGTTCCCGTACCTGGGAGAGGCTGCATTCAAGTGTTTTCTTTACTTTTCGACTTGTGTTTCTTCCAATAAGTCAAAGTTGACTTATCGCAGCTTTGGGGATTTCCAAGAAAATAAAAAAATAACTGTTATTTAATTGACTACATTGTATTAAAGGATATTTAATTAAAATTTGCTCAAGTGATTGATCCTTTTTATTTGCAATTTTAGCAAAACACACTCATTCTCAATTTAATTGGTTATACTTTTACTTCCTGTTATCCCGTTTACCAAGATATGCCAGCTTTAAAGGGAAAATAAAAAGCTTTCGTTTCCTTAAAAGTTTTACGCAAAACAAAACAAATATTTGCAAAAGTTCATAAGCATGCAGCAGCATGCAGTAGCATGCAGAGATGTGCTTCTTATAAATTTAATGCATTTAAAAGTTGTTTAACAAAATTTTTTAGCTTTTGTTTGCCTTGCCATTTCTCAGCATTCAATTGCCAAAATTTTTATAAACTTTTATTTTTTAATTTATATTTTTATTTTTTATTTTTTTTGCTGCCTGTTGTAAGTAACTATTTGTTAACCTTTTAGTGTAGTTTTATTGCTGCTGCAGCTTTTGCTGCAAAGAAAAAAACAACAGAAAAAACTATTGTAAATTCATTATATTATTTCAATTAAAACAATTTCCTTTAGAAATTGTCCTTTTGAACTCACAAAACATTTTGTTAAAAACTCTTAATTAACAGGCTTTTAAAACTTTTTTTGTTGCCATTTATCGTTTTTGTTTTGTTGCTTTTTTTGAATAGCTACAGAGGAAATGCAACTAAAAATAAACTCAAGAAAGAAAGTTTAAGGAAAAAATGGCAAGAGCTTTTTTGTTGTTGCTCTCTTTTTATTTTTTGCTACAATTCTTGCCAGTTTTTCTTGGACTACTTGCTGCTGTTGGTAATCGATTTGAAGTGTCATGTTTAGTCGAGAGGCAAAGACTGGCTAAAGTATCAGGAATAGCTAAAGGAACATGATGATGGTATAAATATTCATTTACTCACACACACACACACTCTCGCTCACAAAGTGAGAGTAGTTTGTGTGCGTGTGCAAAAGAAATACTAACTGAATGAAAAAGCACTTAAAGAAAGCACTTTAAGTAAATGGGGTTAAAAGGACTCAGTGCCAAAAAAAATTATGATTCTGAGGCCATAACAAAAGCATCAAAACACGGAAGAAGATGATTTTTTTTTTTTTTTTTTTTGTAGAATTTCATGTGCTGAAATGTGTTTGTGTGTGAGTGGAGAAATTAGCAAAATCTTGTTAAACTGCAATAATAAAACTTCAAAAAGAAGAAAAATAAACATAACGAAAAGTAGCAGAAAATTTAGAAGCAAATATGCAGTTAAACAATAAATATGGAAATATGCCAAATGAATGCATCAAATCTGTTTCCAATGAAAAGAAGGAGAGAACATTCACACAAACCAATTTAAAAGTATGAAGACTTAAAACAAATTAATGAAATTATGATAACAGAGAAAAACTGGTAAGACAATTTTGACCAACAATTCAGTTTCTACTTGAGGAAAAATTTATAATAAATAAGTAAAAACTTTATATTCGACCGGGTCGAATCTTAAACACCCTCCAAATATTTAGTAAGTCAAATTAAAATGTTTAACTGAGTGGCACAGCGTTCCTTTGTATAATATCGTACGTCAACGCCCATTGAAGGGGGCGGGGTGAAAAAATAGACTACATCATGTTTTCCACAGACAAACGTATGGGCATTGCTAGACCGTCTTAGACTTCATCACTGATCAAAAATATGTACACTTTATGTGGTCTAATTCTTTTTGGAGAGCACTAAATCTGTATTTTTTGGGGTCTCTCTGGCAAGGGCCGTGGGGGAGACATTTCACCTTTGCCATAAGACTCTAAAAATAAATATTTGGGATTATTAAATTAAAATTTATGATGTGAGTGAAGGCAAATATGCCGAGTTAAACATGTTTTGACGTAAGCAGTTACGAAACAACGCATTTATCTGCGTTATGACGTAACGAAATGGCAAGCAGTGAAATTTTTTTATGAAAATCCATATCTAATAAATTTTTCAGCATTTTGTAAAAATATTTACAGGCCATTAAAGGTCAATTTACGGTTCATGAGATTGTGTGTGATCTTGGAGGGATTTTGACCCCAAGTGGCCAAATAAGAAGTTGGCATGCAATGCCAGTATATAAAAAATAATGTAGGGGATAGAAGACACTCCCATAATAATTTTGTATATAAATATGAATTTTCATACAAAACAAAAAATTTCACTGTTTGCCATTTCGTTACGTCATAACATATTTAACTTCACTTCGTAACTGCTTACGTCAAAAAATATTTAACCCGGCATATTTATCTTCACACACATAAATTTATTTTTAATATATACATATTTTTTTAAAGGGCCATTTAGGAGGCAAAGGAGAGGAGGGCGTAGTGCAGAGTAGTACCAGGTTACGTCTCAGCTTCGTCATTAAGGCTTAAAAATTTTATTTTTAAAGAATGTAGGCTTAAGTAAAACAATTTGTTTAATTTGTACACTATTTATCCATATAATAACGCCCACTAAAGGGGGCGGGGTCCAAAAAAAAAATTTTTAATTTTATGGCTCCAATTTTAACGCGTTGGACCTTCTTGGGACATGAAGAAAAATAATCAAACGGTAACACGGGTATTATAACAATAACATGTTAACATCAGGTTGATACAGTTCTCGTATCCTTTTTCACAATAAAATTTGTGTAAATAGGAACTGTTATCACATTCAACTAAGCCACCTAATAAGTGGTGACAAACACAATACACATGAGCACTGATGACGAAGGTGTTGCGGCTTTCGAAAACAGCTGTTCTGTTCTGCTGTGTAAGTTGAATAACAAAAACTGATGTTGACTTGCCTTTGTGCCTTGGAATATTTATCATGTCTTTCTGAGATTTAAATTCAAATTTCGAATAATTAGGCTATAAAAATCGTAATTCAATTTAATATAGCAATTAAACAATTCAATTTAATATAGCTTAACAAAGTTACGAAAAAAAAATTATGTTGTTTTTCAGAGGTTGGTTTAGTTCTTCTTAGGGGAACCTTTTCCCCTGTGGCCCGATTCAGCCCATTTACGAACTTGACCTGCGCTATACTTCAAGGTATATTTGTGCCAAATTTCAATAGTCTGGCTCTTTTCTTTTGGACTGAATCGTGATTTTCACACACGTACGCACGGACGGACAGACATGCTCAAATCGTCTTAGATTTTATCACTGATCAAGAATATATATACTTTATGGGGTATCAGATGGATATTTCGCTGCGTTACAAACGGAATGACAAAGTGAATAAAACCTTCTATTCATTTTTGGAGGGTATAATAGGGTATAACTTGGCTACAACATGCAATCTGTGTGCAAGTCTATAGCAGGTGAACCCCAAAATGTTGTCAAATACTAAATACTAGCAGCACCACCAACAACATAACTGAGAACTTAGGTATAGACATGGACATTCATAGAAATATATTCCAACAATATGTATTTTTCCATTGTCCAACATCTTAAACCTTCCAGCTGTTGTGCATTGACCAGAAAACAAGGACTTCGCTAAAATTTGTCTTCTAGTTTTTCTTTGTAATTCTTTTTTTCTCTGTTACAACAGCAACAAAACTTGTTTTATTATAAAACGCAAAAAAAACACTTAATTAATTGCAACATAAACTATTAAGAACTGACATTCATATTTTATATTTTTCGTGCTGAAATCAGTGTGTCTAGGTTTTGCGCGTATTTTTTTTTTTATATAAAAATACCAGCCTTAACTTCAATGAAATAAATCTAGCGGAGTTGCAAATAAAATAACAAGAACTCCATTTTCTTATTACTCGAGTTAAAACAAAATCTTAACGAGGTGTGTTGGCTAATGATAGTGTAAGATTAACTTGACTAAAAGTGTGGCTACTTGTTGCAAGAGTTGCCAGATTTTTAAGGAGGATTTCTTAGAATACTTCGGTATTATTCAGGAAAAATTTAAAAAAAAGAGCTATATTGAAAAAAAAAAGAAAATTCTTAAACTAGTTAGTCAGGTTATAACTTCAATTTTTAGTTATAGTTTACAAATTTAAAAATGTTGAAAGTGATCATTATTTTTCCTAGAGCAACAATTTTTTATTTTTAAAAATATGTTTTAATGAAATATCTATGTATATATATTTTTAAAAATAATATTTATAAAAGACTAATTTATAAACAAAACTCTGATTTTATGTTAATAAAGCAAATTTTCGTAAAAAAATATATATTTTATATGGGCACATACTTCGTTCTTTTAAACTGTTTTAAGCGAACGGGTAAAACTGTACGGTCTAACACGTACAACGATCATGCACACACACTAACGTTCTTTTCCTCAGTTTTAAATATACACGGTTTCCAAGGGTGCTAAATGTTCTTCGACACACAAGCAGGTCTGCCCACACACAAGCAGTTTTGAAAACCGACAGTTAAAATCCAGACGCGACAATTTTTTTTCGCACGTTCCAAAAGAATGTCGGTTTCTGCCTACACACTAGCAGTTTGAACCGTACAGTTAAAACTGTGCAAAAAGAACGATGTCTGTGGGGTCCTTTATAAATCAAAAATTTGTTTAAAATTACGCAAAAAAATTTTTTTTTTGCAAAAAAAAATTTTAGGAGTATTTTTCTCAATTAAAAATTTTTTTAATTTGTTATTATTTTTTTACGAATTTTTATTATATTCAAACTATTTTATTAAGAGTGGAATATTTAGAATATTTTGTTATAATCATCAAACTAGCAGAACGGATGAGTACTGATTTCTCATAATTTGCGGATTTGAACTTGAGTCTGAATCTTAAAATAAAAATTAAAAGTTCGAAAAATAATCATTTACATCACTAACGATTTTTGTGGTAAAAAAAATACTATTTACAAAAAATGTGGTTTTTAAGGAGCACTTTTTAAGATCTTGTTTGGAAAAAAATTTTTGTATAAAAATTATTAGAGAAAATCTAAATTTTCTATTGAAATTGTAAGGGAAGCAAAACTAATAAATTTATCCGTGTTAGAGTTTTTTAATAAATTTTGCCATAGATTTTGTTGAGCATATTTTATATTTTGGAGCATTTACAAACGCAAAGTACATATTTTGTTACAAAAAAAAATTTGTTTTCCTAAAAATTTTGCTCTTCCTAAAATATTATTATAAAAATGAGCCAAAACAGAAATTTTTCTTATAAGTCAAAAAAAAATTTTTGCGCAAAAATTTCTTTAAAAATTTGAAGGTCCGTCATAAAATATTGTTCATATTTATAACCATTTTCTATACAAAATTTGCAGTTTATAAACAAAAAATGATTTTTATGAATTGGACTTTTAAATCTGTATATAAACTTTGCACAACTTTTATAGTGTTCCTTTGAAAATTGCTTCTTTAAACGATGCATTAATCGAAATATGGCATTATTTGTAAAACAACTGCATATTTAGTTGTCTACAATAATAACCACAACAAAAACTTGTTACCACATATTTAACAAGTCGGCAGATATGTATACGGCAACAACAACAACAACAACAGCAATTTAAAATAAATGATACTAAAAACAAAAATTATTAAGAAAAATAGGAGTGAACAGAAATCAAGCATGAAAGCAATAAACAAGAACCATCACCTAATAAATCTAAAGACATAAAAATAAATTAATGGGAATGTTAATTTAAATGCAGCAGAAATTAATTTTGCACTAAACACAACAACAACAGCAGCAACTATAACAACAGCAACAACAACTAAAGGAGCACACATAAAACTCTTCAAAAAGACTCAACTTCAAAAATATATGTTTATGTCATATTTTTATGTACTTATTACGCTTTACCAAAAAATGCCTTAAAACAAACGCAAGAAATTTTTGAAATTAACATGAATATTATTGCTATTATTTTCTTGGCATGATTACTAAAAAATAATATTATTATCATTATAAAAAAAAATATAATAATAATAATAAAATATCGAGACGAATATAATGGCATACAAAATGATCAGTTTGATTAATTTAAACACACAGTCACAGTCGTTTGTGTAATTTACAGGGTTAAAACACTATTTGGGTTAAAGTAATAATTTCTTTCTTTTCGCTTCTTTTGCGGTGATTGGCAATTCAGTGTTTTGTGTTGCATGTTTTGCTGCTAGCTGGCTGTTGCTGTTGCTGTTAATGTTGTACGTTTGATGTTTTTGATGTAAAACTGTGAAAATAAAAACAACTGCCACAGCAGAGTTAAGGAAAAGGAATTAAGTGCAAAAATTATATTTAAACCATAATTCAACATGATTTGCAGCAGGCATTATTAACCACAACAAGATGCAAGTCAACAGTTACAACAACATCAAAAACATCATTGACCGAAAAGTAACAAACGCCATTCAACATACTACTTAAAATACCAGCCACAAAAAAAATAAGAATTTTACGTTGCATTGAGCAGAGGTGTAAAGGAGTCATTTGATCAAAATTTTTGTTTTATGAAATTTAAAGGTTTAAATAGAGGGTCTCCCAAAAAAGTTGCCGCTATTTAAATTTACCTGCACTTTCGACAGTTCAATAGGGATGTTTTTTAAATTTATTGGTTAACATCCCTTGCAAACGTGTTCAGGACTGATGCTTCTTGGATGTTTCCAGGGAAAAATAATTTTGTAGTTTTATTTATCAAAAATATTGAGGTCCTGTCACAGACTACAATTCCGTTGGGATACTAAATTAATTTTTTATTTTGGTTCTTCAGAAAACGAAAGACGAAACAACTTTTTGCCACGAAAAATGAATGTTTGTATAGAAACCACCTTCTGATATAAAATTTACCCTTTAATTTCACAACTACGATTTTTTCTAAACGATGTTTAAATCTACAGAGTGTCGGACCACCTTCACGGAAGATGCTATAATTTTTGGAAATGGTGTTGTACTTCAATCATATTTGACAACTCAGAAATATACAGCATACAAAATACCTCTTTACTTATAAACTATATTTTTCGTTAAAAAGTACTTTTTTCGTTAAAAAGTACTTTTTTCGTTAAAAATTACTTTTTTCGTCAAAAACTACTTTTTTCTTTAAAAAAGTACTTTTTTCTTTAAAAAATACTTTTTTCGTTGAAAAGTACCTTTTTCGTTAAAAATGTGCTTTTTTCGTTAAAATGTACTTTTTTCGTTAAAAAATACTTTTTTCGTTAAAAAGTACTTTTTTCATTAAAATGTACTTTTTTCGTTAAAAAGTACTTTTTTCGTTAAAAAGTACTTTTTTCGTTAAAAAGTACTTTTTTCGTTAAAAAGTACTTTTTTCACTAATAAGTACTTTTTTCGTTAAAAAAAACCTTTTTATTTAAAATATACATTTTTACTTCAAAAGTACCTTTCTACGCCTTTTTATTTAAACTGCAGCTTTTACTTAAAAATTATATTTTAAATAAAAATGTACCTTTTTACATATAAATTATCTATTTAACAAAAATATACCTTTTTACTTAAAAGTTACTTTTTAGTTAAAAAGTACCTGCTACTTAAAAAGTACGTTTTTACTTAAAAAGTAAATTTTTACTTGAAAAGTACCTCTTACATAAACGGTACCTCTCACTTAAAAACTGTCCCTTTACTCAAAAAATACTTTTTACCTAAAAATTATATATTTTTCTTTAGAAGTATGTACTACTTTCTTTAAAAAGTACTTTTCTCCTTAAAAAGTAAATGTTTTACTTAAAAAGTACCTTTTACGTAAAAAGTATTTGCTTACTTTAAGAGTATCTTTTTTACTTAAGAAGTACCTTCCTACTCAAATATTACCTTTTCGCGTAAAAAGTACCTTTTTACTTTAACAGTACCTTTTTACTTAAAAAGTACCTTTTTACTTAACAAGTACCTTTCTACTTAAAAACTACTTTTTTACTTAAAAAGTAGCTTGTTAATGAAAAAGTACCTTTCTACTTAAATAGTACTTTTTTATATAAAAAGTGCCATTTTAGTTAAAAAGTACCTTTTTACTTAAAAAGTACCTTGTACTTAAAAAATACCTTTTTACTTAATAAGTACTTTTTTACTTAAAAAGTACTTTTTACTTAAAAAATACCTTTTTACTTAAAAAGTACAATTTTACTTTAAAAGTACTTTTCTACTTAAAAAGTACCTTTTTACTTAAAAAGTACTTTTTTTACTTAAAAAATACCTTTTTACTTAAAAAGTACAATTTTACTTTAAAAGTACCTTTCTACTTAAAAAGTACTTTTTACTGAAAAAGTACCCTTTTATTGAAAAAGTACCTTATTGCTTAAACAATACCTTTTTACTTAAAAAATACCTTTTTACTTAAAAAGTACCTTTTTGCTTAAAAATTGCCTTTTTGCTTAAAAAGTACCTTTTTACTTAAAAAATACCTTTTTACTCAATAAGTAATTTGTTATTTAAAAAGTACCTTTTAACTTAAAAAGTACCTTATAACTTAAAAAGTACTTTTTTACTTAAAAAGTGCTTTTCAATTTATATATTACCTTTTTACTTAAAAAGTAACTTTTTACTTAAAAAGTACATTTTTACTTAAATTACTTTTTATTTAGAGTGTAACTTTTAACATACAAAATACCTTATACAAAGTGTCTATAAAAATAAATATTTTTTAAAGTGATCTGCTTAGATATCGCCTCTACATAATAAATATCTCGTTCCACCGTTGTAGTTGGAACTTAGCACAACCTAATTGACCTGCTTTTAATTGAACAGAGAAACGGTACACCCTATTGCTAACAAATACTCTGTACTTTTTCATATAAATAAATAATAGGTCTTGTAAAACCAACTGAATGCTGGTTGGCTGGTTGGCTGGCTGACTGGTCGTTTGTTTGTCAGCTAATCGTAAAATATTTACAGCGATGTTTCTTTTTGTTTTTTTTTCTACTTCTTTGGTTAGACGTGGTAAATTAGTATAAAACGAATTGTTAGAAAAATATATAGAAAATAATACGGATGTGGTGTTAAAACTAATAATTAAAGTGATTATAGACAACACAGTCATCTACGACAACATAATGAACAATAACATAATCACTGTGTTATAGGGAAAAAAATTTTAATAAATAAATATGTTGTGGAAATTACCAAATGATTTTTTAGTTTTATTATTATTTTTTTTTTTAAATTATTTTTGTAGCAAATGAAGCTTTAAAAAACTCAATTACACGATTGACTGACTGAATGACTGGCTGAATGGTTTGTCTTATTTAATTTGATTAAAATATCAAGAAAAATAATATAAAATAAATATTTAAAAATACTTGAAATATGGCAAAGATATTAATTGTTTATTCATATTTGGCCATGCAATAAATTCATTTATTTTACTTGTTTATTTTTCTGCATTATTAAACTTTACTTGTGATTTCTGGGTTAATTACCGATTTAAGTGTGAAAATGTGTTGATTCGTTTTTATATAAAAGATCATTTAATGACACCTCGACTGTTTTATGGTTTTGATTTGCATCCAATTGGGCATTAGGCAAGACATCTTCGACATTTAAATCTTAAGATTTTTTAAGTCAAACAAATTGCTGCCAATGTTAAAAATTTAATTTTAATTTTCTTAATTATTAAAAAACGTATTTTTCTTTACTTTGTTATTTCAATTTAATTGATTCGTTATGTTCATACACTGAAAAAACATTTTTAGCATTTAACACTTTTGAGTTGCTTCCAATGAGTCAACTGACGACGTTGGCCCTTAACCAAGCAGATTTTGAATTGAACGTAGTCCCAAAAGAAACAGTCCAAAGATATGAAATCTCATGATTAATAGCCCATAAGTGTGTATGCATGTAAATACTTCCCTAGCAATTTGATATCCGTCCATATCGATGCCATGCATTTTAACGGAGTAAAACTTAAAATAAACAAAAATCTAGGCCAAAATAAAAATCACTGATTACTACTTTGATGCACAAAATTTCTCTTTCTTTAATGAAACTAAAACTGAAAGAAAAAAAGTTCATAAACGAAATTCTAAAGAAATATTAAAATAATATCCGAAAATGTAATGGATGGATCGTAACGAAACAATAAAAGGTAACAGAAAAATCACAAAACACATTATTGCGCATAAAATGAGGCATGAAATAATAAAAAATCGTTAAAAACAAAGAAAACAAATCAAATCATAAATACGAGTAATCAAGCGCAATAAAAACCACGAAGAAAACATGTGAATCAATGAATGCAACATAATTATCATCGAAATGATGGCCATGATGATGATGATGATGATGTGGTTGCAGATGATGGAGAAAGCCCCGGCTAATGATGTGATATGATGGGGTCATACAGCCAACATTTGATCAGACAGTCATTCAGTTGTTTGTAATAAAAATATAATAATATTTTCCATTTGCGTTTGCTTTGAAGGAAGTGCACTCATACCCCTTAAGAGTTTATGGGTAATTGCGCTGCTGTTTCACAATAATTGAGATCATCGGTTTACTGGTTCGGTCGGTCAGTCGGTTGGTTGGTCATTCATTCAGCCTTCGATATGCGAGAGAATTTTTATAAAAGAAAGCAAGAAAAACTAAAACATTTATTTAACACTCATTATATGGGTTTTAGTGTTATAATTTTTTATATTATTCTTTTTTATTACTTATAAGCTGATAATTTTGAGTTTTGTATGTGGTATGATTTTTTTGCACTTAAAAATATCATTGTGTGAATCATGTTTACCGCAAGAAAAGGCTAAAATATACAAGAAAATTAGAAAATAGTCTTGAAAAAAAATCGTTAGCCAATTTTTATATGCAATAAAAGTTATGTACGAGGTCTGTTCAAAATTTTTTGGTAAAACGTTATATACGAGGTCTGTTCAAAATATAAGGTGTATTTAAATAAATAAAAAAAAATATTTATTTATAAATTTCTATTTTGCCCCTTCCAAAATAGTCGCCCTCATATATAAGACTCTTGTGTGTTTTTTATAGAGTGTCACAAGTTTAAATCATAATAAAACAAGCAAAAATATATTTTTAATATCAATGAAACGTCCTTAATTGGAAAGAAAATTTTATGAAATTAATGTTGAAATATGATTTCAGCCATGTGGCCGCCATAAAGTGGAAGGAGTCAATTCCAGTTGCTGAGAACTGCGACGAATTGATTTATTAGGATCATCTTCAATGCTTTCATGTACAGAGGCTACAGCTACTTCAGTGCACACTGTTCGGCATCTCATGATCAATAACAGTAAATGTGGTTCGAAAACGATCTATTGTTCTTCGAATTAACCGCTCAGAAGGTCGATTATGTACGCCATAAATTGGAAGAAGTGCGCGATAAGTTTGACGAATAGAACAATTATTTTGATTAAAAATTTCAACAATTTGCACGCGTTGATCTGGTGTTGTGACACTAAAAAAATAGTTTTTTTTCTCCCACAAATTGGGGGTTTCGATGAGAATATCAACTTTAAAATTTTAACACTCACCTCAATTTTTCAACATGCCACATATAAGCAAAGTACTTTTTCTACTTGCTGTACTTTATACTTATATCTTTTTCAAGCACGTTGTCATTATAGGGTCGACTTCCAGTCTCACTTGTTTTGCCTCAGATTCCAAGAGGCCTCCAAGTTAAAAGCTGTCCAGAGCATGATTGGCAAAAGGCCTCAGAATCAAAGGCGAGGTCTTTAATAAAACTTCTCAACGTGTGCAACGAGTTGAGACTCGATTACGATATAACTCTATTCAAAACTAAAAATGGACTTTCTTAATTTTTCTGGGGTATTCCTCAATCAGTCCAGACTGACACTGTGCTCAAGATTTGCCGCGAAATGCTGTCAAATTATATATAAAATTTTGTCGTATGAAATAGTGTTGCAAAAGTAGTTCTCTGTTCTTAAGCCTGGTACTCTGTTCAAAATTTCGTGCGAAATGCTGTCAGACTTCATACAAAAGTTTCTAGCATGAAATATATGCGGAATAATGTTGCAATAGTAGTACTGTGTTCTTATTGCGAAAAATATGTGAAATGAATTTGGCAGAATGTTCTTTTAAGAAATAAGTTTCTAGCAACATTTCTTTTTAACTGCGAAAGAACATGAGTCGTACTTCTTTCGCATGAAAACATAAGAGTTCTGTGTATATACATAAAACAATGTTGCACACATTCAAGCAAAAAAAAGCCATGAAATATATAAAATCGCGTGGTGGGCTACATTAGCTACATGACAAAATTTTCACATGAAATAATTAATGTTGCTCAACATTTTCCACAAATTCGAACTGAGTACTAGGCTTTATGATGATAAACATGCGAAATGAATCTCGCAACATGTTTCTTCAAGGTAAAAGTTGTTAACAATATTTTTATACCCTCCAAAAATGAATTGGAGGGTATATTCACTTTGACATTCCGTTTGTAATGCAGCGAAATATCCATCTGAGACCCCATAAAGTATGTATATTCTTGATCAGTGATGAAATCTAAGACGATCTGAGCATGTCCGTCCTTCTGTGAAAATCTCGACTCAGTCCGAACGAAAAGAGCAAAACTCTTGTAATCTGGTACAAATATACCTTGAAGGATAGCACACGTCAAGTTCGTAAATGGGCTGAATCGGGCCAGAGGGGAAAAGTTCCCCTAAGAAGAACTCAAGCACTCTCTAAAAAACAACATAATAAATGATATATTTGTATGTCAAAGCAGGTCCAACGCGTTAAAATTGGAGCCATGAAATAAATTTAAAAAAAAAATTTTTGGACCCCGCCCCTTTAGTGGGCGTGATAATATATGCAAAAATAGTGTAAAAATTTAACAAATTGTTTTACTTAAGCCTACATTCTTTAAAAATAAAATTTTTAAGCTTTAATGACGAAGCTGAGGCGTAACCTGGTACTCCTCTGCCCTTGCCCCTCTTCTCCTTTGCCACCTAAATGACCCTTTCAAAAAAAAATTAATTAAAAATAAATGTACGAGTATGTGTGTGAAGATAAATATGCCGAGTTAAACATGTTTTGACGTAAGCAGTTACGAAGTGAAGTTAAATATGTTATGACGTAACGAAATGGCCAACAGTGAAATTTTTTTTTTGTATGGAAATCCATACTTATGTACAAAATTATTATGGGAGTGTTTTCTATCCCATACATCATTTTGTATGTACTGGCAATACACGCCAACTCCTTATTTGGCCACTCGGGGCAAAATCCCTCGCAGCTCACACACACTCTCATGGCCTATTGACCCTTCATGGCCTATAAATATTTTCACAAAATCCTCAACAAATTTATTAAATATGGATTTTCATACAAAAAAAAAACTTCACTGTTTGCCATTTCATTACGTCATAACGCTGATAAATGCGTTGTTTCGTAACTGCTTACGTCAAAACATGTTTAACTCGGCACATTTATCTTCACTCACATAATAAATTTTACATTTAATTATACCAAATATATATTTTTAGAGTCTTATGGTAAAGGTGAAATGTCTCCCCCACGGCCCTTGCCAGAGAGACCCCAAAAAATACAGATTTAATGCTCTCCAAAAAGAATTAGACCACATAAAGTATATGTACATATTCTTGATCAGTGATGAAGTCTAAGACGGTCTAACAATGGCCATACGTTCGTCTGTGGAAAACATGATATTGTATATTTTTGGACCCCGCCCTCTTTAGTGGGCATTGACGTACGATATTATATAAAGGAACTCTGTCCCACCCAGTTAAACATTTTAATTTTACTTACTAAATATTTTAAGGGTATTTAAGATTCGACCCGGTCGAATATAACATTTTTACTTGTTTTATTTGAGAAAGAGCATGAGCCCATACTGCCATAAAATAGAAAGTGATGGGTTTTTCTTACCTACCTAAAAAATAATGTTGCATAAATCTAAGAAATAAAAGCGGTCAAATATAAAAATCCACAAGACGCGTCACTGGCTGGCCTAATTTCTGGCAATAATTTAATCAATGCTGCTTAAGGTTTTTTAATAAGAAATAGTTATTTTATAAAAATATGTCTTTGATTTTATTTATTGAAATAAATATTTTTCATTAAAAATATATTTTAGACAACCGTTGCCATTTTAATAGCCTCAATTATTTATAGGGAAACAATTGAATCAACATGTTTAGAAACATGCTTAAGTGGAAATGATGGACAACATTAATGCAACATTTTACAATTCTAACAACATTTCGCTTTGAAATGACTTGTAAAAATTATTAACTACAATATATCAGTTTTCTTTTTATTACATAAATTTTAAAATGTTGTCTTCATGTTATTTAATTTTTTGTGCGTCTTAAAGTTACCGCTTAATTTGATAACTTGTTTCCTTCGAACGCTTAAAATAAAACAAAATTAAATATATTTATGAAAGAAAAAAATATTGTTAACGGTTCATTATTGTTATTTTTAGCCTTTAAGTCTTCTCTTTGTTGTTGTTGCTGTTGCTTCAGTTGGCCATTCAATCAATCGAACAGAAAGCATAAAAATTCCAGTATGATGCAACTCATTGCTCTTGATTGCCGCTTTTAATGTTTAATAATGATCAAATCAATCACCGTGATTTTGATAAATGACCGTTTCGGTAATTTTTCTTTAGCACAACTTTTTTTTTCATTGCTTTGCTTTGTTTTGTTTATTTATATCATTTTGAATTTTTATGTAATGAATTCATATTTTAATTATGAAAATGATTTCGCGGGGCCAAAAATAAATTTTTTTTTCATAAAATTCAATGATTTCTTTTAACATGAACCACAGCATTAATTGTTATGAAATCCTAAGATTTTCTTTACATTTTTAAATACCAACAAAAAATTAAATTAACGCAAATTCTGTAAATGTTATTATTATTATTTACATGATTATAAATTATTATTAATTATGATTAGTTTGCGTAAAAGAATTTGTTGTTTTTGGGGGAAAAAATAACCTTCATAAATAATTTCATTTTAAACAACAACAAGAAAAACAACATTCTTTTGTGCCTTTTCTGGCCAGAAATTGTCGTCAATTCGTTCCAGCTTTACCTAAAATTCCATAACGATTCTTTTTGTTTTTATTTTTATCATGGGAAACAAATTATTGCATCGATTATGTTAATTGTAATAAATTTTTAAAGTGAGTGGTAAGTGTTTATTTTGTTCATTCATTTTGGTCAGGCCACCCTGTGTGGCAGTTGCTCGACTTGAAGAAATAAACAAACATTTACAGATTGTACGAAATGAAAAAAAAAAGAAACAACAAGAAAAACAAATAAAAAGTTTTAAACTTTTTGTTTAAAATGATTTAAATTGCCACCATATACTACACTTCAAGTGCCACAAAAAATGTGGGGGCTTTGCCGCATAAACTTACTGTTCCGCAGTCCACATACACTCGCACACACACACACACACACACACATAAAAAAAGTATCAAACAATGAACGGTTCAAAAAATTATTTTTCATAAAACAACAAAAGTCATACATAAATCTGCTATTTTGTTGAAATAATTTTTTTTATTTGTTAAAAAATTATAAAAAATCGTGATCAAAACCGTGCGCCACTTCAGTGAAGGAGAAGCAAGAAAAAACATTGAAATGTTGTATATCAAAAAGAAAAAAATATTTCCAGCAAGACTCTATGGTAACAGGCAAACCACAAAACATTTTTGTAAGTACAAGATTTACCACCTGAAGTTAGTCTGAGGATTTATACCGTTTTATAGGGCATCGACATATGATTAGCTAAAACATTATGAAAAACATTTTAACTACCCTCGATACAGGATATATTAAAGTGTCTTGAAAAAATATTTGGCAAAAATTCCGACTCTCCTTTGGGTGGATCCTTCGGACAAAAAAAAGATGAACAATATTTTCTTTTAGAAGCGAGATATTCACAATATAAGTAAATAAATATCTTAAAAATTAAGAGAAGAATTTTTGATTGGAATCAAGTTCAAATCTGCAATCTGCATATTATTATTATCATTTTTTTAGCCGTAGCGGCCTCGAAATCAGCACTGATCCGTTCTGCTAATTCCGACACAATGCATGAATAGGTAGTAATCCCCCAAAGTGCCGATTAGAATACAAAAATTCTGTGACAAAATCCGGGAGGCCATGGTAATCTTGACCATTTTTGGCACTTCAACATCTTTCTTCGGTGGACTATTTCATTCCTGTCCACACTGCGGCCTGTTTCTGAGGAAGGTATTTTTTGATCGATCCAAAAGAGAAGATAGTGTCGGTGTATGGGTTTCTGTGAGCAAAAATGATCAATTTAGCCTCAATAATTTAAAAGAAGGTATTATCTTCCAAAAAGGCAAAATTTTTTCCAGAAAAGAACACACTATTATTTTATATTTTTCTATAGTAGGTCCAGTAACATTTAAAATGTATTACATTATAAAAAGGCAAATTTTTTTCAGAAAAGAACACACCATTTTTATGCCCTTTTTTATAGTAGGAATATCAAATTTGCCTCAGTAATACATAAAAGTTATTACCTTTTAAAAAGGCAAAATTTTTTCCAGAAAATAACACACTATTATTCTATATTTTTCTATAGCAGATCCAGTAACTTATAAAAGGGATTACATTTTAAAAAGGCAAATTTTTTTCAGGAAAAACACACAATTTTTCTGCCCTTTTTTATAGTAGGAATATCAAATTTGCCTCAGTAATACATAAAAGTTATTACCTTTCAAATAGGCAACAATTTTTTCCAAAAAATAACACTATTATTCTATATTTTTCTATAGTAGGTCCAGTAACACCAGTTTTTCAGAAAAGAGCACACCGTTTTTCTGCCCTTTTTTATAGTAGGAATATCAAATTTGCCTTTGTAATACATAAAAGTTATTACCTCTTAAAAAGGCAACATTTTTTCCAGAAAAGAACACACTATTATTCTATATATAATATATAAAAGGTATTACATTACAAAAAGGCATCAATTTTTCAGAAAAGAACACACCATTTTTCTGCCCTTTTTTATAGTAGGTCCAGTAACCCATAAAAGGGATTTTATTTTAAAACGGCAACATATTTTCAGAAAAAAAAATACACAATTTTTCTGCCCTTTTTTATGGTATGAATATCAAATTTGCCTCAGTAATACATAAAAGTGATTACATTTTGAAAAGGCAAAATTTTTTTAGAATAGAACAAAATATTTTCTGCCTTTTTTATAGTAGGAATATCATCTTTGCCTCAGTAATAAATTAAAAGTTGGTACCTTTTAAAAAGGTGAAATTTTTTCAGAAAAGGACACAAAATTTTTCTGCCTATTTTTATAGTAGCACTATCAAAATGAGGGAATATCAATTTGGTCGCAGTAATGCATTAAAGTTTCAAAATTTGTTTTCAGAAATAATACACAATTTTTCTGCCTTTTTATAGTAGGACCAATACTAGAATATCAACTTTGTTTCAGTAATATATTAAAAGTCTTACATTTCAAAGAGTAAAAAGTTTTCCAGAATAGAACACACCACTAGTCTGCCTTTTTGTTATAATAGAACTAGGACGAAAAAGGAGGAAATAGTATGGAGAGGACAGTTGAAGGAAAATGAGAAAATAGAGGATTTATTGTAGCTATTTGAACTTTTACTTCGCTGGCTTATTATTTGCTATAGGGTCGAGTAAAGGAGGGTGCTGTTAATCTGCACTTTAGTTCATGTAGTAGCCGCTGCCTGTTATATTCAGTGACCAGTGCTGTGCCTTCGTCACTGAAACAGACCGACAACAAGGAGTAAAACCAAGCACAGAACGCGGATCGAAAAAATTCGACACATTATTCATGACTGAGTGCGGGATCGAACTCGGCATTTTTGGTTTCTTTGTCTAGGCTTTAACTAACATAAGGAATATAAACGAAATAAGAATTGCATATACGAGTGTATCTTTAAATAAATTAAAATTGATAGTCTAGAAGAATGAAATGATAAATAATGCATTTGAATATTATCACTCCCTTGAGACTTGGCCTAAGTCGCTTTTAAGCGATTTCCAAATAGTTTTCTGAACCACTTTTAGTCTTCCAGCGATTTTCTTTGTTCTAGTCTGAACAAAATATATACTCAGACTCCTTACCTTTTGTTGCAGCAAGCGGTGGAATTAATCGTAATGATGAAAGGGAGTCATGATTGTTTGGCAGATATTTTTTTCCCATTTATTTTTTTTGCAGTCTATGCAGACTACACCTACTTATTGCCACCAAAGCGCTTTTCATACACTCAAAGTCAATAGGTTTAGATATTTTTGTATAGTTTTTACTTTCAATGTTCAAACTTCCCTTTCGAAACTTGTGTATGGGAAACACATGCTGCAACAATTGTTAAATGCAAAAAACAGAAAAAATGCACATGAAAAGAAGGCACAAAAAACAGTTTGCAATTTTAAACATCACTTGTTGTAGTTGCTATTGTTGGCGGTGGTGTTTCTCGTTGCAAGACTTTAATAGAGTTATTATAATTTTAAGCGTTATGATAGTTATATGCCGCTTCTTTTTAGCCGCCATCAACTCCATCTACAACATCTTGGCAACTCAGGGAAGGAAACAAAAGGCAGCCAACCAGTCAACCACCAACAGACAAATTTTTTATTATTAAATATTTTTTTGTTTGTGGCTGAACTAAAACAGGGGGAATTATGAACTGCACTTCTCGTAGAGTAAAGAAGGAAAAAAAATAGTAAATTTCTCAAACAACATGGTGGTCATGTTGTTACCACCGCTGTTGCCGTTACTGCAGTCGCTTAAGCAGTTGCAGTTGGTGCTGGTGCTGGTGCTGGTGCTGCTGCTGCAGCCGCCCCTGCTTCTGCTTTAATGCCATCGTTGTTGTTGTACGAGTACTTGTACTTTATTTCCATCATCCTTTTTCCATCATCATTGTTGAATGGCCTGCACAGTCGAGTACATTTTTGTTTAATTTTTTTCTTCTGTTGCCAGTGTGTTGTTGCACTTTTAAAGTTTAAACTATGATGGGATTTTTATAGTTGACTCCAGTTAGGGGTCCATTTAAATTGCTACCTTGAATCTCACTTTTTTCTGCGCTTTTTTGTCCAATTTTTCTTTAATTTAATTTTCAATTTTTTTTTTCTTTTGTAGTTCAGTTAGTTTGAAAATTGCACCTTAGCACGTTGTATGGAGCAGACTGGAGTTATTTGTATAAGAGTTGGGTGCATTGAAATGGTTTATTTTTTATGGCCGTTTGCTGGAATGTGCAATTTTACTTTCAATTTGCTGTAAAAAGTTTTTTTTTTACCAATTATGTATTTGTTTACAATTTTATTGTATCATTCACTGCAAATGGATACGTTCGATGTCTTGTGGTATTCATTTATGATCTCGTAACCTGGATCCTTATGTCTGAGATAATCCATTTAACCACTTCAATTCCACCTGCCATTTTTGTTTGAATTGAATTTTTTTCCCTCCGTGTTTTATTTCTCGCCAATAAAAAAAAGTCATGATATTTACTACTTCTTTTAAAATTTAAATCATCGTGTGAATCGTGCTTAAAGAATATTTTATAATTGCCAAAAAACAATTTTTATAATAAACACGGAGTAGAACATTAAATTGGGTGCTGTTGGCTGAAGTAGTAGTACACGAAACTATGAAGCGGAGGGTCCTGAGTTCGAGCCCGCGCTGAGTCATGAAATATTGTGTTGAATTCTTCTGATCAGCATTAGGTTAGGTTAGGTTGAAAAGAGGGGCATAAACATCCCAATCCGTCCTGGATTACACTTAGGCCTCACAGGCCTGTTGTGCGCTCTATAATAAGGAGTTCCCATTCCACTGTAGGGAGCCTCCACCGATACCATGGAAACCTCTGAGTTTGATTACGTCAAGAACCTAGTTTCTTCAATGTACTTCCTTATGTCTCTCCAATTAGAGCTCCTAAGAAATTCCATCCCCTGTATAATCTCCTGTTTAAATTTTTGTCTTCTGACTTGGCTAAAAGCTGGACAGTAGCACACGTAGTGCTTCAGTGTCTCGCCCTCTTCCTGGCAGGCCCTGCATGTTATATCGTCAACGATACCCATTCGTGCCAGGTGAGTCCTTAACTCTGTATTTTCTGTTATTAAATAAACCAACCTCCTTAGTGCTGACCTACTCAATGTTAGGACCTCCTTTGTCCTCCTACCATCTGGGTCCCCCAATAGAATTCTAGTCACCCTACCTACGATCAGCGTTAGTGCGCGGTTGTGTTAGTTGTTGCCAGCCTGTTTCAAGGATGGTCCCTGAACACAATTGGCAGCGACTGACACTATCATGTACTAAAAAAGCAGAGTAACAGCACCCACCATCGTCGGCCCTATAGCAAAAATTAGCCGGCGAAGTAAAAGGTTGAAATAGCTACAAAAACAACTGTCTATCTTCTCATATTTCCTAATCTGTCCCCTCAATACTATCCCCTCGTTTTCAGTTCCGGCGCAATGCATTGCATATATAGGGGTCATCCCCTGAGTGCTGGTCCAAGATTAAAAAAATAAAATTTTATATATCCCTGATGAGGGTATTCCAATTTTACCTTTAAAAAAACGCTGAATAATCTTTTTTCAAAATTGTGGGTGATTTGATTGACTTTCACAAGAAAACCAATTTAAAACAAGTAAACAAGTTTTATTCGACCGGGTCGAATCTTAAATACCTTCCCATTTTTTTTTTTTTTTTTGGACAGGGCTACTCCGGGAAGGGCCGTGGCGTAGACATCTCACCTTTGTCGTAAAAACTTTAAAAGTAAATTTTTGTGTTAATTAACTGTAGAAAAAAAATTTGTATAGGGTCATTTTGGGGTTAAAGGGGGATAGGGCAGAAGAAGATCATAGAACATCTTACCTTCGTCGCAAGAGATTTAAAATTTAAGTTTTAAGGAACATAGACTTAAGCAGTACAATTTGTTAAATATTTACCCTATTTTTCCATATAATATGTAACTTCAACGCCCACTAAAGGGGGCGGGGTCCAAAAATATACTATATCTTGTTTTTCATAGACAGACGTATGGGCACTGCCACATCGTCTTAGACTTCACTGATTAAGAATATTTTTACTTGATGGGGTCTAGTTCTTTTTGCAGGGTATTAAAATTGTATTTTGTCGGGATTGCTCTGGCAAGGGCCGTGGGGGAGACATTTCACCTTTGCCATAAAATACCAAAAATACATTTTTGGCATAATTAAGTGTAAATTTTTTTTATAGTTTCATTTAGGGGGCAAAGGCGGAGGAGGGGGTAGGGCAGAGGGGGATCAGGTTACGTCCTAGCTTCGTCATAAAAGCTTAAAAATTTTATTTTTAAGGAATGTTGGCTTAAGTAATACAACTTTTTAAAATGTTACACTATTTTTACATATATAACGCCCACTAAAGGGGGCGTGGTCCAAAACTTTTTTTTAATTTTATGGCTTTTTAAATTGTTACACTATTTTTTTTTTAATTTTATGGCTTTTTAAATTGTTACACTATTTTTGCATATAATAACGCCCACTAAAAGGGGCGTGGTCCAAAAAACAATTTTATTTTATGGCTCCAAGTTCAACGCCACATATCATTTGCTCGACAAAAATTACAAAAAAAAAATTTTATTAAGTTTATTTTTAGAGGTTAGTTTAGCTCTTCTCAGGGGAACTTTTTTCCCTCTGGTCCGTTTCAGCCCATTTACAAACGTGATCTGTATTATACTTCAAAATTTATCTATACCAAATATCAAGGATCTGGCTCTTTTCATTTTGACTGTATCGTAATTTCCACAGACGGACGGACGGACAATCCTAGATCGTCTTAGATTTCATCACTAATCGAGAATATATATACTTTATGGGGTCTTGGAGGAACATTTCGCTGCGTTACACATGGAATGACAAACTGAATATACCCTCCAACTTTTTTCTTTTGGGTATAAAAATTATTTGCTAAACAAATAAATTTAATTATAAAAGAAACTTTGCACATCACAAACACTTAATTAATTTCAATTATTTTCATTTCTCTTTTTAGACATTTTATGCCAGCAAGCAGCGATCAACTCAGCCCTCGTTATACAAATTATTAATTAAAAAAACACACACACACAAAGAAGAAGAAGAAGAAGGAAACGAAACTACCCGCCCGCCCCGCACAACAGTTGAGAAGAAGTAAAAGACAATGTTTCCCCGCCTACCAGGACCCATAACAGATGACATATTTCTGGGTGCCACAACCACAGTGCGAACAGCATTTCCAAATTCACGCTTAGATTCGTTGCATCACACGAATAGTAACAATAATAATAACAACAACAACAACAATCATCAGCAACATAATTACGCTCAGCCAACAGCAACACCAGCCATAAATGGCAATAATCAATTGTTGTCACCCTACGATCCAACGATATCGTCAGATTTTCTACCCACAGCAGCCGTAAATAGTGCAATCGAAAATGTGGCAAATAGTTTAGGCGGTGGGGCGGCAAGTAGCAGCAACAGCGGTAGTATTCATAGTATTAGCAATAGTTTTTTACCTGCCAACAACAACAACAATGAGGACGATGATTTTTGGTTAAATGCCATCGAAGAGGATACATTTCAGTCGCCGCTGGCCTTTGATGCCAGCGAAAATGGCCTTTGGAATGGCCGTTTTGTGCCACCGCCACCCAGACCACCATTTTTGGACGAGAGCGTAGCGGCAGACGGCCTCACCACCTGTGATCTGTGTACTTGGGCATGGCAACGTAATGCCTATTCATTGGACGGATCGATAGGTAAGTGGGAGTTGATGTGTGGAAGAATTCATTTTTTTTGTTCTTCCTTTTTTCTCTTGTAATAAAAATTAAGAAAAAAGGAAAAGGTTGAGCCGAGTTTTCTTTTTGGATTTTGCTAATAAAAAGAATACCTTTTGGAAATGGCAAAGAAAAAAAGTTTCACTTTTCAATTTATCGTTGAAATATTTTCTATCGTAAAACAAGTTGAATGGCTGGATGGCTGGCCGGCTGGATGGCTGGATACCTTTGGCCAGCTCAGCTCAGCTTCAGCTCAATAGCACTTGAATATGTTTTGGGCTTAAAGAGGCGGCTTTTTGTTTTATCGTTTTATACAATCGATCGAAAAATAATTTATCGCTGCAATCACTGATGGCGATTTATCATATTTGCAACCTTGCCAGCATATTGCTGCAGAACTGATAACTAGTTATTTACGCACAGTGGTTCAGCAGCAGCAAAAATTTCTAGGTAAATAATTATTTTGGAAACAGTCTAAAGTTGTGATCACTCAATAAGTCAAATAAAAATAATAATCGCATCGAGAGCCAAGGGAATTTTTCAGTTTCCCTAGATTCCAGACAGAGTCCAAGTTTGACATTTTATTTGTTTCATTGCCTTTTCAAAGATTTTGTGACTTTTGCCCGATAACGATCGCCTTCGAACTTCTATCAGGGCCAACGAGCAGTTCCTGGAATTACACTGCACAACAAAAAACAAACAAAATAAAAATAAAAACAAATAGGTTTTAGAAAATTATCTAGTAGAGCTGCATGAAGGGTGTGTGGACCCTAAATTGTACTTAAATCTGCGAGTTGCAAGTCATCGTCCGAGAAGTCGAACTTGATTCCAGGGTTGGAAAATCGAAATTTTTTTGGTACAAAATAATTTTTTAATTTTGTTGTTTTTAGTGAATTAAATATTTTTTCATACTTCAGGAAGAAATATATTTGTGTAAAAAAATAAAAAATATTAAAAATTCTAATCCAGGGCTGGAAAATCGATAAAGTTTTGTTACATAAAAATAGCCATAAAAGTTGCTGATTTTCTTTTTTTTTAGTGAAATAAGTCTATTTTATAATTTAGAAAGAATTAAAATGGTATTAAAAACCAAAAAAATTAGATATTCGATTCCAGGGTTGGAGAACAAAAATTTTTTTAACACATCAAATAATAAAAGAGTCGATACTTTTGGTTTTTTTTGTGTATTAAGCCTTTTTTAAGCTTAAGCAAGAAGTAAATTTTTAGGAAAAACCAAAAAATTTAAAATTTGGTTCCAGGGTTGGAAAATCGAAAAATTTTTTTTTTGGTACATAAAAGTAGTCATATAAGTTCCTAATTTTGGAGTTTCCACTGAAATTAATTATTTTATACTTCGCGAAGTATTAAAAACCGAAAGTATTGAAGACCCAGTTTCAGGGTTGGAAAGTCGAAATTTTTTTGTATATAAAAGTGGCCATATAAGTTCCCAGTTTTGGTATTTTTAGTGAACTATCCCTATTTTATACTTCAGGAAGAATTAAATTGATATAAAAAACCAAAAAAAACACTAAAACTTTGATTCCAGAGTTGGAAAATCAAAATTTTTTGGTACGTAAAAGTAACCAAATAAGTTTCTAATTTTAATTTTATATTTTTTTTGTTGAATTAAACGTAGTTTATACTTCAGAAAGAATTACATTCGAGTAAAAAATTAAAAAATTAAAAATCAGATTCCAGAGTTGGAAAATCAAAATTTTTTTGGTACGTAAAAGTTTCTAATTTTAATTTTTTTTGTTGAATTAAACGTAGTTTACACTTCAGGAAGAATTACAGTCGAGTAAAAAATTAAAAATCAGATTCCAGAGTTGGAAAATCGAAATTTTTTGGTACGTACAAGTAACCAAATGAGTTTCTTATTTTAATTTTTTTTGTTGAATTAAACGTAGTTTATGCTTCAGAAAGAATTACATTCGAATAAAAAATTCAAAAAATTAAAGATCAGATTCCAGAGTTGGAAAATCGAAATTTTTGGTACATACAAGTAACCAAATGAGTTTCTTATTTTGTTTTTTTTTTTTTGAGAAAATCTACTTTCTGTTTTAGAAAGAAAGCACAAATACATCTGTGAAGGGTATTTAAGATACGGCACAGCCGCATTATAGCACTTGTACTTGTTTAGTTCTGCATTTTAAGAAATAATTATTAAAAATTAAAAACAAAATATAAGTAATTTTTTGCTTCAAATTAAGTTATTCAGAGACTTATAGAAGATGCTTTTAAAGGCCTAATATTTTACAATTAGTTGTGGTCTTGTTATTTGGAAAAGAAAATTATTTTGTTATACAGTGTTGTTCTGACTCCAGCAAGCAACAACCATATGCGAAAATTTGTTAACATCTTACCACTGTTGCCACTTGCAGTTGCAGTAGTGGTGCTAATGCACAGAAATAGTAAAACTATTTTCATGCCAAGCAACTCTTTGCAGGAATAAACAAAACTGTTCAAAGAACCATACGAAATGTATGTTAAAGGCCAGTTGTTTGCCACTTTTTATTTTAGTTTTTATATGCAACTGCAGCAAATTTTTTATTTCTGTTATGTTTTTTATTTTCTCTATGCAAGCAGCAGATTTCAATTTTTTCATATGAGACTAATAAAAAAATGATATGGAAGGAAATAAACTAAAAACAACTGCAGAAATAATTGAAAAATCTGTCGCTTATCTTTATAATCAATATAATAAATTGAATGGTTGGTGTGGTGGGTTTAAAAAAAAATAAATTTACAAAAAAAGAAAACGAAATAAATAAATAAAATTCCGTCGCAAATGAGGAAAAATATTTCATTTGAATTGAATTTCTAAAGCGGGAATAATGCAGCCGTTTGTAGTTAAAGCAAAAAAAAAAGGATTTAAGTGAAAAATTTATTTCAACATTTAAGTGAGAAGGAAAAGAATAAAAGATATTGGAGTTTCAAAATTAAATTAATATAAATACAATGAATTTGCAATGAATTTACTCTACGAGCCTTAAACAGAGATTTTATAGGCAAATACGAGATATATTTTTTTGTGGTACACTTTTCAATATTTTATCGACCATCCATATTGATAAATTATATATATTTTGAAAGATATTTTAATGAAGATTTGCAACATATAAAAAAATTATTTTTTAATTCTAACCATAAAAGTTTTAAATAGATTTCAGTTGTTCTATAGGACATGAACATATGTGAATAATTACCGATTATTTTCTGAGTTTTATTTGCTCCTCAGAATATAAGAGTTATTTTTTGCTGTTTATTGACTACACAGAAAATAAAATTGATTTCTTGATTTGTATTTATTTCTCAGAAATTAAAATTTAATTTGGATTTTTATTTATTCCTCAGAAAATAAAAGTTATTTATTGGTTTTTATTTATTACTCAGAATATAAAAGGTATTTCTTGAATTTCTCAGAAAATAAAAGTTATTTCTTGATTTTTATTTATTCCTCAGAAAATAAAAGTTATTTCTTGATTTTTATTTATTTATCAGAAAATAGAAGTTATTTCTTGATTTTTATTTTTATTTTAGAAAATAAAAGTTATTTTTGGATTTATTTTTATTTCTCAGAAAATAAAACTTATTCCTTGATTTATAGTCATTATTCAGAAAATAAAAGTTATTTCTTGAATTTCTCAGAAAATAAAAGTTATTTCTTGATTTTTATTTCATCCTCAGAAAATAAAAGTCATTCCTAGATTTTTCTTTCTTCTTCAGAATATAAAAGTTATATCTTGACTTTTACTTATTCTTCTGAAAATAAAAGTTTTTTCTTGATTTTTATTTATTTCTCAGAAAATAAAAGTTATTTCTTGATTTTTATTTATTCCTCAGAAAATAAAAGTTATTTCTTGATTTTTATTTATTTATCAGAAAATAGAAGTTATTTCTTGATTTTTATTTATATTTTAGAAAATAAAAGTTATTTTTGGATTTATTTTTATTTCTCAGAAAATAAAACTTATTCCTTGATTTATAGTCATTCCTCAGAAAATAAAAGTTATTTCTTGAATTTCTCAGAAAATAAAAGTTATTTCTTGATTTTTATTTCATCCTCAGAAAATAAAAGTCATTCCTAGATTTTTCTTTCTTCTTCAGAATATAAAAGTTATATCTTGACTTTTACTTATTCTTCTGAAAATAAAAGTTATTTCTTGATTTTTATTTATTTCTCAGAAAATAAAAGTTATTTCTTGATTTTTAGTTATTCCTCAGAAAATAAAAGTTATTTCTTGATTTTTATTTATTTCTCAGAAAATAAAAGTTATTTCTTGATTTTTAGTTATTCCTCAGAAAATAAAAGTTATTTCTTGATTTTTATTTCTTCCTCAGAAAATAAAAGTCATTCCTTGATTTTTCTTTCTTCTTCAGAAAATAAAAGTTATTTTGTGCCTTGGAATATTTATCATGTCCTTCTGAGATTTAAAAACAAATTTCGAACAATTAGCCTATGAATCTTAATTCAAAAGTTATTTCTTGATTTTTCTTTCTTCTTCAGAAAATAAAAGTTATTTCTTGACTTTTACTTATTCTTCTGAAAATAAAAGTTATTTCTTGATTTTTATTTCTTCCTCCGGATATAAAAATAATTTCTTGATTTTTATTTATTTCTCAGAAAATAAAAGTTATTTCTTGATTTTTAGTTATTCCTCAGAAAATAAAAGTCATTTCTTGAATTTCTCAGAAAATAAAAGTTATTTCTTGATTTTTATTTCTTCCTCAGAAAATAAAAGTCATTCCTTGATTTTTCTTTCTTCTTCAGAAAATAAAAGTTATTTCCCAAATTTTATTTATTCCTCAGAAAATAAAAGTAATTTCTTGATTTTTATTTATATTTTAGAAAATAAAAATTGTTTCCTGATGTTTATTTATTCTTTTATTTCTTGATTTTTAGTTATTCCTCAGAAAATAAAAGTTATTTCTTAATTTTAATTTTTTCCTTAAAGAGAGTGGAGTATTTAAAATATGTTTTGTTGTTTTTGTGAAAATTCTCACATTTCAACTTGAGCCTGAATAATAATTTTCAACTTAATCAGATTATCTGTAAAGTTGGAATAATAATACGCGTTCATGTTTGTTGATGTTATTTATCTGCTTTTAACTAATTAGTAGCATTTCACATCTTGCCAAAACAGAATACAAAAAAAATGTTCTCAAGGATTCAGTACTGAGCGCAGCTGAAGAAATATTTTAAGCAAAACTTTTTACATAAACTGTGCCGTTTTAGTAATAATTTTATTTTGCTAATTTATTTTATTAGACTGGAGGATGTCTTACATGGTCTGGTTATAAATACATTAATCACCGCTTGTGATAATTCTCGTGTTCCCTTTAGTTTAAGGTTATGAATGAGTCAAGCCTCCTCAAACTCACAGCCCCAGCATCTCAGCTTTGCCGCTTGTACATTTAGCTTTTTAATGTCCTACAGCATGTTAACATAAATTAATTTATGGTAGACATTCATGTTCAATATATTTATTTTTTATATTTTCCTATAGTTTAGCACTGAGATGCTGTTTAATCTGCTTGTTTTTGTTTGTTTCTTTTATTTTGAATCAAAGTAGGCGGAAAATCTAAACAATTTTAATTTGTGCAATTTTTCTTATTACAACAACGTAAAATCCTCCTTTTCTGCCTGACTAAACTGAGATATTTTTTATTTCTCATTTTTTTCTTCTTTTTATTTGCTAAATATAACATGTTAAAACGCGTATGTTGCATGTTAAAATTACACAAAACAGCAAGAATATTTAAAAAATAAAGTTAAATTTTTACAGCCATTTAGTCAGTCAGTCACTTGTACCATAATTTCAATTGAATAGAAACTTATTTGTTGAAGCATTCAATGCAGAGTAAAAAGGGGGGTTTTCTTTTTTTTTTTTTGCCGAAGACTACATGTTGCAACAAGTCACAAACTAGCAAAATTCTGTGCAACAAAATAAGGAAGGAGTTGAAGAAATGTGCATGTCTATTTGCAATTATGAAATATAAATGAATTTCATACAACCTTATTAAAAGACCTTTTTATTTATTTTATTTCTTTTTTTCTGTAACGTTCGTTTAAACAGACAATTGCTTAGATTGCGAAATTGAAAGCAGAAAAAAATATCTAGACATATTTAAACGTTTTTCGCACGTTTTTACACACACACACACAAATAAATAAAGTTGTGAAGTAACTACAAGACTAGGAAAATAGTGGCTGCCATCATTTGTCGCACTAGAGACAGAAAGAAGTAAGAATTTTATATTCCACCGGGTCGAATCTTAAATACCCTCCAAATATTTAGTAAATAAATTAAAAATGTTTAACCTTCTGGGCCAGAGCTTCTTTAAGACATTTCTATGCCCAATTCTAAAACTCTATTTTGACAGGATCTTTTCGGGAAGGGCCATGGGGGGGTGGGGTCATCTCATCTATGTCGTAAAAACTTAAACAGTAAATTTTTGGTGTAATTAAGTGCCAAAAAAAATTTTTTTTTTGTTTCTAGGGCCGTATAGCGGACAAAAGCGGATAGGGCAGAGGAAGATCAGAGAACATCTAATCACCCTAAATCTTAAAAATCCAATTTTAAAAGAATGTAGACTTAAGGAATACAATTTGTTAAATATTTACACTATTTTTCCATATAATATGTAACTGCAACGCCCACTAAAGGGGGCGTGATTCAAAAATGGACAATATCATGTTTTCCACAGACGAACGTATGGGCATTTCTAGACCGTCTTAGACTTGATAACTGATCCAGAATATATACACTTTATGGGGTCCAATTCTCTTTGGAGGGTATTAAAACTGTATTTTGGCGGGATCGCTCTGGCAAGGGCTGTGGGGCAGACATTTCACCTTTGTCATAAAACTGTAAAAATAAATGTTTGGGATAATTACATACCAAATTTAAAATACAATTTTTTATATATTTTTATAGGGTCATTTAGGGGGCAAAGGGGGAGGAGGGGGTAGGGCAGAAATCGGCAGTCATAAAACTTTAAAAATAAATTCTTGGGATAATTGTATACAAAATTAAATTTTTTTTATTTTTGGTAGGGTCATTAAGGGGGAGGAGGGGTAGGGCAGAGTAGTACCAGGTTTCATCTCAGCTTCGTCATTTAAGCTTAAAAATTTTATTTTTAAGGAGTGCAGGCTTAAGTAAAACAATTTGATATATGTTTATGCTATTTTTGCATATAAAAACGCCCACTAAAGTGGGCGGAGTTCAAAAAAAAAAAAATTTTATTTTGTGGCTCCAACTTTAAGGCGTTGGACCGTATTTGACATAAAATTATATCATGTGCTGAACAAAATAACCAAAAAAACTTTTTTCCCTCTTGCCCGATTTAGCCCATCTCCGAGCTTTACCTGCTCTAAGCTTTAAAATATATTTATAACAAATTTCAAGAGTCTAGCTCTTTTCGTTTGGACTGAATCGTGATTTCCACAGACGGACGGACGGAAGGACGGACATGCTCAGATCGTCTTAGATTTCATTACTGATCAAGAATATATATCCTTTATGGGGTCTGAGATGAATATTTCGATGCGTTACAAACGGAATAACAAAGTGAATATACCCTCCAAATTCTTTTTGCTGGGTATAAAAATATTTTTATACATTTTTAAACGATTCATGAATTCGCTTCGCAATCATAACAAATTGTGATGAACACAAAGAATTTCAGAAAATATTTATGCGAATATTTGCTTAAGACTGCAAGTACGAGTATTTCTGTAGGTGTGAAGCAAATGTCTTGAAGCAGCTGCCATTTAAAAGGCGCTTCTTTGTAAGTGAATAGGTTGTAATGAAATTTTGAATTAAAATTTATAAAATAATTCTTGACTTTGTTAAAAATGTAATTTAATTTATTTTTTATTTTTTTTTTTTTTGTTAAGAAATGAATACAGGAAAACTTAATTAATTGTGACAACAACACAGCAGAATGGTGACAGCATGCAATTTTTAAAAGTTGCTGCAACTTTCAAGGTTTGTTTTTATTTCACCTTTTAAGTGGCTGTCAGTTGTCAGATACTTAATGTTTGATTATCACGTTCAGTGTATTTTATTTGGTATCGTTTAAACGTGTACTAAAAGTTTTAGAAGATTATCTATTTGGTTATATTGTTTAAATGTGTGTTGTTAACTCTCTAACTTTGATTTAGTCCAGGTTTACAGTAAGCAACTTTTGTTGTGTAAGAGTCCTGAAATAGGAATATATACCATTTGTATTCCTTTCTCGCTCTTCCTCACTACATATCAAGAATTGCTGCGACAAAAATTGCATAGTGTAAACCGGGACTTAATGGAACGATTGACAAAATGTCTATGGCAGATCAAATGTTATAGTGTAAGATCCTTCCGTTTGAAATAAAGGTTTTTTAAGAATGAATGTGGTGAGAATTCTATCACTTGACATTTACAGTTACAATTAGCATCTATAACGGGATCTGAGAGATCATAATTGAATGCTTGTAGGTTACAGGCAGCCACGTATACCATCTATATGAGCCACATATCCTTAGACGGTTCTTTTAACAAATAACTTTTCATATTTCCCTTAATTCCCTATAAGAGACAGCAGAACAAACAGCATATACAGTCGAAACTCTCTATAACGAACTCCTATATAACGAAGTTTTCTTTATTGCGAAGCAATTATAAGAACACTGTATTTTGGGTCTACTTTGAGTGTATTATAACGAATTTCCCTATAGCGAATATTTCCTTATAACGAAGCATTTTTGCGACCGTAACTTCAAGTTTGAAGCGTTTTCAATCTCCATATAACGAATTTATTCAAATAATTTTTCATTATTATTTATATCAGTGGTAGGTAAAACCGAACGCACGCACACAAAAAAGAAATCGACGTCGCTTTGTTGTGTGTTATTGGTGTTGTAATTGTTGCTCTGTATGTACTTTGTTGCTTTCACAACTCAGAAGCAGAGTCTGATGCTTTGAATCGTTTAGTTACCATAAAATTGAAAGTGTATTTTGGGGAACCACCGAACTATGTAAGTGACAACTGGAATCATTACCATCTCTCACATTTCTTGCAGTCGCTATCAGTTTGCCTTTGTATATCGTGATAATAAACCAAAATAACTGACTACTACAAATAAAAAAGGAACAAAATTTTTTTTTTTTTTTCTACATAGCGAATTTTCTTTATAGTGAAGTAAATATCCAGTCCCTTGGAATTCGTTATAGAGAGTTTTGACTGTATTGCGCTTTTAATAGGCGGTAAAAATTGTATAAAAATTCTTAAACTTTTATACTTGAGTTTGCATGAGTGTTTGAATTGCAAAACTAAAACGAAATAGGACGCAACAACAAACGCTTATTTCAGATAAACTTAAAACATTATGTTTATACTCTTCAGGCAAGAATTTTAAAAAGTATTTATATTGTGCATATCTACACATCTACACCTTTCCAACCAATTACACTTCATCAATATATCTAGAGGATAAGGCACCTAAAAGTGTACCACAAATAAATGTAAAGGGTCCGCCATCTAACGTTTTTCTTTTCAACTTGTGCTTATTTCGTGAATGGTAACATTTAGCTCATGTCTGATTTGACAGATAATTAGTTTTATTCTTCCGCTGAACGAATATGTTTGACCATCCCATGCGTTTTCGCTTCGCTAAGTGGGCCTGCGATCGATTTACAGAAGATGCCGATTTTGCCAAAAAAAATCATATTTTCAGATGAAGCTCATTTTGATCTTGGCGGGTATTTAAACAAGCAAAATGGTCGCATTTGGGGCACAGAAAACCCCCGCACGCATACATTGAAAAGCCGACGCAGCCAAAACGAGTCACTGTTTGGTGCGGATTTTGGTCCAGAGGCATAATTGGGCCATTTTTCTTCGAAAATAAGCAAGGAGTGGCCGTTACAGTCAATGGCGATTGTTATCGGGCCATGTTGGACGAATTTTTGTTCACAAAAATTGAAGAGGGGGATATTGGCAACATTTGGTTTCAACAGGACGGCTCTAGGTGCCACACAGCCGAAGCTACACTCGATGTTTTGCGCCCTGTTTTTGAAGATCGCATTATCAGCCGCAGAGCTGATGTCGTTTGGCCACCTCAGAGCTGCGATTTGACACCGTTGGACTATTATTTGTGGGGTGCCGCCAAAGATACGTGTTACGCCGACAAGCCAGATGACAATTGACGCTTTAAAGGATAATATTCGTGAAGCTATTGGTGAAATACATCTGCACACAATCGATAATGTGCTTAAAAATTGAACCGATCGGGTAGGCTACCTCACGGTCAGTCGAGGCACCCATTTGAATGAAATTATTTTCCATTATTAACCGGAAGGATTGTACTTTAAAATAAAAAAGAAATTTAAGAAAATATTCAGTAGTTTTTTTATAGCATTTAAAAAAAGTTATTTGGCGGACCCTGTATAACATATTTATTAAACGATTAGTGCTATTTATATTATTGCTGCATTTAAAATATAAAAAAAAACTATACAAGTCCCACATCTCGTAATATACATTGAATCTTGAACAACTTGATTTTGTGTAGCGAACGTCGTTACCCTTATCTCTCAAGAATTATTCGATAAAAAACTTTCCGACGTTTGTTAATAAATTTTTTGCAATTTTTTGTTAAGAAGCACATTTATTTAGGGTGCTGTCAGCTAAAGTAGTTACGCGTGTACTACACAGCCGAAGGTCGTGGGATCGATCCCGCACTCAGTTATGTATATGGAAAAAACATGTTGTGTTTTGCATTAGTACATGGTTGTATTAATTTCTGTAAGCCTGTTGAAATGATGCAGGCAGAGAAGTAGTCACAAAATAATAATGATTGCAGGAGGCACTTCTCATGTCCTAAAAAGCACATTATAGCACAATCCTTCGTTCGGTATTACGGCCTACAAGACAACGAAGTAATATAATGAAAAAGAAATGGCAAAAATAATTCTCTGTTCTCGTCTTTCGCCAACTGAACTCTCAACATTATCCTCTGCTTTCTAGAGTTTCGGATAATAAATAAATAAATTATCTCCAGAGTGCCGTCCAGTGCTGCCAACATCTCCAGTGCGGCCAATTATCTTCACAGCTGGAATAAGTAACATTCATTACATTTATGGTAATAAAATCTTGGTGGTATAGGAAGAGAGAAGCGCTTCTCTCCCTTTTATAAAATCTTGGTGGTACAAGAGGCTCCCACTTTCCACTGTTTAATTTTTTATATTTGCAGAACAATAATAATAAGACTCACTAAAATTCATGTGAAGACACGGTTACACTCTGTACAAACATGATATCGCTATTCATCATGCCTCCGCTGAACTGCCTGCCATTGAATCACTTCGAATGCGAGTTATACAAAAATAGATTTTGTTGCAAACCTATAAAACACTCACTTCAAAAAATTTAAGTTTTAAAAGACGCCTGCTATTATTTTTATCCAGTCACGCGCAATTCAAGTGTGATTTATCCAAACTCACGCATAAAAAATCATGGTATTGTCAATTAAAATTACAACAACCACAGGTCATCAGTAATCATAGGGTTGCCAACTCTATTGACTCATCATTGAAGCATCCGCTGCTACAGAACTTTTGCCCAAAAGTCGATAACTTTTGCGATCTGCACGCTATTCACTCAGAGTGTAACCATTTATGATTGAGTTGCTAATGAATCGCACCACGCGTTACAGAGAAAAAATTCCTTGTTTATCTGAACGATTCGTATGTGGAATAAACTTCCTCCAGCGGGCTTCTCTAATACGTTCCACTCGGGGAAGTTCACATTGTAATTCCGCCACCACTATTCGATCTATAGTTGCCCTAGTTCTGGGTTAAAGCATCGCACATATAAGACACATTAACTGGCTGCTAGGACCTATTAAAAAACTATTATTTTGTGCGAGTAACGTTCAATACATGTTTGCAAGAAACTGTATGTATACACAACAGAATTGCAATGCAAAATCTTCGAGGAATTTTAACAAAAACTTGTTAATTATAGCAAAAAAAATAAATTCATAAATTGTAGAAACATGCGAGGTAACGTTCAATGCAATTTTGTTAGGCTAGAAATGGTAATGGATTGGTGACATCTTTTTTTATAATCATTTGAATATCTTAATTTAATATTAATTTCACAAAACTTTTCTTCTCTCTTCACACTTCAAGTGTTTGACTTTACGTTCATACGATTTCAAATGAATTCAACAAATGTCTAATCTTATTTGGCCACACTACCAGATCAAACGAACGTAAATGTGCTGCTGTTTGTTCTATTCCAAAAATTCAAAAAAAAAAAATTCGCATTTAATTAAGACATTAAAATTGCTGAAGGCAAAACTTAAAAGAACCACCGATTTATAGTTTCTTTTTTTCCCATTTCTAATTTTTGTTTGCTGGCTGCTTCATTTATTAGTTTTTAAACATTTATTTGAACATCTAGAAATGTGTGTGTGTTGTGTGTGAGTGTGTGGATATTTTTGAAAATATCAGCCATCTCTAATCAACAAAAGTGGCATGTAGAATTTTTGTTCAACACGATAAAAGCAAATTACTAACAATGCAATGAGCTAAAAATACGTGTTAAATATATGCGAATGCATGTCTGTTCAGTTCTGTTGGCTCTTAATTCTCCACATATTCTCAGACACACGACTACGAATGAATTTAACATGGAACATGTGTTAGAAACCAACTAAAACAAATCCATGTAGAGAACAAAAAAAAAATAATAATGAAAATAAAAAAAAATAGAACTCAAACGTACGAGTTATAATTCAACATCATCGCATTAGAAATGCTACATAACCAACAGGCAAATTGTTACCCCAAACACCCAGTAGGAAAGATGGGAAAATTTTCGTCATTCACATAGGTATATGAAGTCCTTGCGAAAGGTCAAGTATATGATCTTGTGAAAAAAAAAGTTTAAGTTTTTGTTTTATTGCAAAATATCATTTCATGAGTTATGGGGAACTTTTCTCGCAATATATTAAGTCGGTACCCATTTATAACGAAGTGAGGTTTTTGCAAAAGCTTTAAGCTCTTTGTCAGATAAATGTTTAATTTTTCTAGCCACTGAATAATTCTTTTTGCAACCTTGCAGTAGCTTTCAATGGTTTACATCGAGATGTCTAAATTTTAGGGAAGAATAACCTAGACTTGGCAAAAACTTGGATTTGCTGTTTTTTTTTTACAAAATATCAAATCGATTTTATATGCATTGATCTGGGCTTCTGTCCAAAACAAGTGAATGAACGATTTGAAGCCCAATTTAGGAAAGAAGTTCAGAACTGCCGTAACACAATAGCAAATTAATTTTGTAACAACAAAGTCTTGACAATTTTGAACATTTCAATTTCGCATGGAGTACAAAACAGAAGTGATTGCATAATAAATCTGTACAACTGTGGAGAAGAGTAGAGCTGCAACTCTCCCATTATTTTGTTTTCTGCCTATGTTGCGTTTAATTACATTTTCCTATTTTAGCAGAACCATGTTATAACTCTAACAGAGCTCTGTTAAACGCTGTTAGCCTTATGTTAAGTATTAGATATTATAAAATTAAGCTTCAGATATGTAAAAATGGTGTAATATATAATTTCGAAAATTCGAACTTAAATTCGAAAATTCCCATTTTTTGTTTTCTGCCTATTTTGAGCTTAATTATATATTTCTATTTTAGCAGAACCATGTTATAACGCTAACAGAGCTCTGTTAAACGCTGTTAGCCTTATATTAAGTATTAGATATTATGAAATTAAGCTTCCCATATGTAAAAATGCAGTAATATATAATTTCGAAAATTCGAACTTTAATTCGAAAATTCCCATTTTTTGTTTTCTGCCTATTTTGAGCTTAATTATATTTTTCTATTTTAGCAGAACCATGTTATAACGCTAACAGAGCTCTGTTAAACGTAGTTAGCCTTATATTAAGTATTAGATATTATGAAATTAAGCTTCCCATATGTAAAAATGCAGTAATATATAATTTCGAAAATTCGAACTTAAATTCGAAATTAAGTTCGAATTTTCGAACATTCTTAAACGAATAATTTTTATTATATTTTCGTTATCACAGACATCATATTTAATGAAAATTGTTTTTAAACAGTTTTTTTAAGCCCAGCATCACGAAAATCTCACCGCAAGCTTTTGTATCGTATAAGCGGTCGTCATAAATTGTTAGGTTTTATTTAATATACAGCTTATTTTCTAATTTTTAGGGAATTAATGTTCATTCTCAATTATTATATTAATATTCCTAAATCCTCTACAGAGGAGAATGGACTTAGAGTCAAATTCGCTTAAAACTGTATGATTTTTAGCTTGTCTCTGCTAAATATAGCATAACAGATATATGGACATATTCTACACGCCAAAAATGATGTACGTTTCTTCGAAGTCGGTATATTTTCTTTTAACACAAATTATTTATGAAACACTCATAATTAATTCACAATAGAAACTATTACTTCTAAGGAATTCACAATAGACCCGTTTGTTGCCAAAATGTGCGCGGTAGCGATTTGTTAGAAATGGGAGAAAATATATATACAAACATTTGCTTCCAAACAACTCATTTTCATGGAATTCTTGTAAGGGATAAAATCATAACATTGCTTATGTGTCACCCTGTATTTGTTGATTATGAATAATCCACTAGAATGTAGAAATAATACAAACATACACTGACTGTCACGTAGTTTTAGTTCCCGCATATGAAAGTTTTCTTTCAGAAATTTTGATTTCCTAGGTGACTACAAATAGTAAACATTTTTATTTGACGCTCTCACACAAAACTGAGAATATCTGAAAGAAAACTTTCATAGTGTGAACTGAGATTAAACAACTTGCCTTAAAACATGCAAACACCTTTAAAGAAAACTAAATTTATATACATTAAAATGGCAGGTTCATTTTGTATAAATATTTGAAACTGGTACCGTTCATAGTCAAATGGAACCACTTGGGAACCAGTCAGGCAACTAGTTTCGTGAGTACTCGATTGCTTTTTATCCCTTACAAATACTTGGAAATATTTAAGTTTGAAATAACTTTTCAAATATTAATCGCATGTTGTTTCCACTGGTTGCCCGTTTTGCCTGAAAGTGTTATTCGTTTATTCTTTTTTTAATTTTTTTGTTTAAATCGAATTGACTGTATGCTTAATATAATTCCTGGAAAACTGTTACCTGTGCTTTAAATGTTGTATTTTAACTTTCCGTTTATTTTTTCATATTTTTCTTTTTTAATTTCCTTGTCTCTGCCATTGTTGGGTTTATGGTTTTGGTTTGTGTGTGTGTTGTGTGTGTGTGTGTGTGTGTGTGCTTTATGCTGTGAGTACGAATAAAGTATTAATAAAGTTATTATGTGGTGGTACCTTTTGTTTCTTGCTACATTTCCCCCAAAACAAGCACGAGAGCACTTTGCCGCAGCCACCATCAACCAACCGCTTTACCAAAAAGCCATCATTTATATTTTTGCAAATGCATTTTATTCTATTTCATACACAATATTTTATTTCACTTACAGACGGTATGCACAAGTGTTAATGGATTGTATGTTGCGCTCGTGTGTCTGTGCTGCATTCGAAATATGCAGCAACAATAAGAAATGGCGCTTTATTCACACATATTATTTTTATGGTAATTATACGTTAGAGAACAACAATAACACGATTTACTTTTGATTTGACTTGACGTTTTGCTTTGACGTTTTTTGTTGTTTTTTTTTTTCATTTTTTGTTTGTTTTGTTTTTGTGTTTAATGACGAATTCAAATGAAATTTGCACATTTATTTATTTATTTATTTAGTTCATAGACATCAGACTTCATTCAGTCAAAGAGTCAATCGAAGGAAGAACAAACAGTTAAGAGATGCCGTGTCGTTAGAAATTTATATCTATTGAATAATTTAATATATATTTCAAAATTTTCTCCATAGCCAGAATAAACGAGTACGAGGTCTGTTCAAAAAATGAGATGAATTTTAATTTTTCTGTACAATTTTATTTAATGATTCATCATTTTCTATTTGGTCTTCTTAAAATAAGTCCCCTTTCCCTATAAAACACTTTTGAGGGCGTTCTTTTCTAAGCCTCGCAGCAGTTCTGATGCGCACTTTTTGGTGTGTACTTGAGCTCTACCAGTAATTTGGTTTTTATATCCTCAATCGTCGCAAAACTGTCCTCATATCATGGCCCTCTTCTTTCTTGGAAACAGGAATAACTTTTAGAGGCCGCCCTTTGCCCTTTAGAGTGCCGGAAATTTGGTTCTAATCTTTAAGTCGTTCTCAAGTTATAAATATTTTAAATACTAAATTTTTATTTTTTTATTTTTATTAATTTTTTCAACGGGCTTAAGTTCGAATCTGCACGACTGCAAATTATTTTTTTATTATGTATTTTAGAATGATTGAGCTCGAGGTCGTTTTTGTAAAAATCGTTATAATTTTTCTATTTTATTCGATATTTCGTCAACAATTTGTTGACATCATCAGGAATAACAATCGAAACAAATTGTTGACGAAATATCGAATAAAATAGAAAAATTATAACGATTTTTACAAAAACGACCTGGAGCTCAATCATTCTAAAATACATATATAAGAAAAGGTCAATAAAAGCAAACAACAATTTTTTTATTATTTTATTAATAAATGAATTTGTTCAAATTCTATTTATTACTTTTTTTTATATTTTAAACACTCGTACATACAAATACTCGTACACAGAATAGATTGCCCTGATCTCAAAACACCAACAAATGATCGACATTCGATTCGGGAAAATGCAGTTGAAATGAATAACAACAGTTATTTGCCTGCCCTGAGTCACTCACTGCCTGGCCTATCTGCACTACCGACAGCCAACTGCTTTTCGAATTGGCCCACATATTCTCCACCCTGCGCTTTTAAACAACATATTCGGCAACTCTTATTGACAATTATTAGCCATTATGCTGCTGCTGCTGCTGTGAGACGACTTTTCTTTATGATTATTTACCATTAGAACGACGACCATTTGATTTTATTTCTTATTTAAGCGTAATTCGCACGCTATCGTCATACTAAGTTGCAATCATTTCAATGTTGTTGTTGCTGTTATTGTTGTTGTTGTGGTTGCCGTCAGTGCAATAAATGAAATAAACTTAAACCATAGTTGGTGTCAACTAATTGGCAACGACACCAAACAACAAACGTGGATGATGATTATTTTTTTTTTTTTTTGTTAATTTCATTTTGGCGTTGTTGCAACAACACTAACAACAAAATAATAACTCTAAATGTTGTGTGGCGTCTCAATTTAAAAATTGTTAACACACAAAAAAAATGTTCAACTCTCTCCCTTCAAGTTAAAATTATTAGTTTTATTTAGAAGGACGTCCTGCTGCTGCTGTCAGTTGGTTAAATGTTTTACAAATGTGTATAGGAGAGCTTGTGCGTGTGTGTGTGTGTGTTTATGGATTTATGTGCCTCTACCCAGCACACATTTTAGGTTAAATTCCTTCGAATGTCCAAATGTATTTTCATATTGAAGTAAATTTTAATTCATTTAAATTATGAACAAGAGTGATATTTATGGCCTGCGGCAGTTGCTTAAAAGCCGGATATCTTTGCCATTCGAAAAACTTTCTCATATGTTCAAGAAAATTCAGTAGGATTTCTGAACAGACCTTCTGGGGAATTTCTACAAGAATTTACGGCATTGAAGTCACTCGCCCAAGTCTAAATAAGATCGAAAATGGACGACCTAATGTCTAGCTCTATTAACCCATTGGAGCACTGATGTAACATATTTCGGTATATTCCCGCTACTAGTCGTACAATGGCCAGTGCTCGAGTGATATTAGAGAAATGGAGCACAAAATCCAATGTTTTTTCTGAAACTCACGTTTCACATTTGTGATTAAGGTTCTTGAAGCATTTCTAATGTACACTTTTTGCTCTGTGCTTGAACTCTCTCAGTGATTCAACTTTTATCTCCTCACGCGTTGCGAAACACCGATTTTTCAATATTGTTAACACGAAAAAATCATCTGGAGCCAAATTCAGTCCATACGGTGGCTGTGGTATAATTTTGTTGTTCCTTTTGGTCGAAAGATTACGAATATGTGATAGTATTTTTAATTAAAATTTTGTAAATAACTCCCTGCCACATCAAATTCAGCAAAAGCCCCGAACGTTCCCAAGAAATTTATTAAATTATGGGGATGATGATCTTGATTTAAATATCCTTCTCATTGTGAGTTATTCAGTAATTGAATTATTAATTGTTAAATATTTTCTAGTACAAAAATTCTTCATCTTCCTATTTTAATATTTTGCATTCTAAAATTTTCATTTTCTGCAAAGTTTGCCGCCCTAGGCCATACGTGCCTAGGGGTAAATCTATTACCCTTTCCATTCTACTTTATCTATCAATTTTCTTATTTATAGCACAACGCAATTTATATATATGAGAGTCATATCCTGAAGGCTCATCCTACAAAATAATATGTAGAAAAAAACTTTTGTTTGTTTTTCGAATGTCTTCATGATTTGCATGAATATCGGAAAAACAGAAAATTAAAATTGTAACATTTTCATAACAAAAACAATCACAAAGGACTTTCACGTTTCGTGAAACGTGCAATCGATGGTGGTAATGAAGCTTATCAGAAAAGATTTACTAATATTTTATATATTCCATTTATACAAAAACTCTTGCAACTAAATGAGAATTATACAAAAAAAAAAAAATGGTTCCCTGGCGATCTACATTAGCTTTAGTGAAATGCACGTAGAAACTAGCTAAAACCCATCAGCAATCAATTTTTTAATTTTTATACCCTCCAAAAAAGAATTTGGAGGGTATATTCACTTTGTCATTCCGTTTGTAACGCATCGAAATATCCATCTCAGACCCCATAAAGTATATATATTCTTGATCAGTGATGAAATCTAAGACGAACTGAGCATGTCCGTCCGTCTGTGGAAATCACGATTCAGTCCAAACGAAAAGAGCTAGACTCTTGAAATTTGGCATAAATATATTACTTAGAGCAGGGTAAGTTCGAAGATGGGCTAAATCGGGCAAGAGGGAAAAAAGTTCCCCTAAGAAGAACTAAACCAACCCAGAAAAAACAACATAATTTTTAAAGTTTTTTGGTTATTTTGTTAAGCAAATGATATATTTTTATGTCAAATACGGTCCAACGCCTTAAACTTGGAGCCATTAAATAAAATAAAAATATTTTTTGACCCCGCCCACTTCAGTGGGCGTTATTATAGGCAAAAATTGCATAAAAATTTAACAAATTGTTTTACTTAAGCCTACATTCCTTAAAAATAACACTTTTAAGCTTTAATGACGAAGCTGAGATGAAACTTGGTACTACTCTGCCCTACCCCTTCCTTCCCCTTCGCCCCCTAAATGACCCTACCAAAAAAAAAAATTTTTTTTTAAATTTTGTATATAATCATCCCAAATATTTATCTTTAGAGTTTTATGACTGCCGATTTCTGCCCTACCCCCTCTCCCCCTTTGCCCTCTAAATGACCCTATCAAAAAAATAAATTTTAATTTTGTATATAATTATCCCAAGCATTTATTTTTAGAGTTTTATGACAAAGGTGAAATGTTTCCCCCACAGCCCTTGCCAGAGCGACCCCGCCAAAATACAGTTTTATACCCTCCAAAGAGAATTGTGATGAAGTCTAAGACGGTCTAGCATTGCCCATACGTTCGTATGTGGAAAACATGATATTGTATGTTTTTGAACCCCGCCCCCTTTAGTGGGCGTTGACGTACGATATTATATGAAGGAACTCTGTCCCACCAAGTTAAACATTTCAAATTCACTTACTAAATATTTGGAGGGTATTTAAGATTCGACCCGGTCGAATATAACGATTTTACTTGTTTTTTTTAAATTTGGGAAAAGAACCAGCACGAATAAAATTTAAAAAAAAAATTGGTCTATATAAAATTTTGAAGGTGATTTCTAAAAGAATTCCAATTATTCTGTTAAATATTTTTAAAGAAATCAAGTATTAGCCATGATTCTTATACGGTGTTCAGACATGGATTTTTAATTGAGTCAATATTCACTTAATTGACACAATTATCTTCCTGTTCACATATACAAAAATTTAATCAATTCAATTAGTGTATGACAATTAAAAGTAAAAATTTTTTTTATATTCATGAGGAGTTCAAGTTCAAATCTGGAATCTTTTTTTAATTTCCAATTAATAATAAATTGAATGTCAATAATATAACTTGAACATGGCTCGACCTATGTTGCTTATGGCTTTTTAAAACTTGTTCCGCAATTTAGGTGCCAAGTCTTTACTAACTTTGTTCAGTGAGTTGTTTTTTGCTCACTAAACACACTTTTTAGCAGAGCTGCATTTGTAATTTAACTCAATTTTATATGGATAATTGAGCTCAATTAAGCGATAAGCTCAATTAAGGTGTATGTCTGAATACGGTATTATTATATCATCAGCAAACTATTTCAAAAATTTTGCAACAACGGAATAGGTCCAAAAATCGCCGCCTATTAAATGTTTAAACGAATTCAAGCAATTTGTTCAGCAAAGTTCCAAAGCTCTTAGTGACTTGAGCCAAATCCGCATATATGTTCATTGGCTATTTGCTAAACTGTAAGTGTGTAAGTTCAATATATAAACTGATTATTTTTGAATTATCCTTGGCGGCAGGTTTAATAAATGAAATTTGTGCGAAAAAAGGCGTTGTTTGATATGATTTGTTGCCTTATTTTTTTAGTTTGCAAATAAGAACATAAAGAAAATTATTATTTCCAACCCAAATGACTGACATCATTTAGAGTTTTTAAAGCAATAACACATTTTACAGTGATTCAATTAAATATGCGGACAGCTCTAATATATTGTTACCCGCATTAAATTATTGTCTTTGGGAAGCTATAAATTAGTCTGCGAGAAAACAAACTATTGACCCCACTGTGCGGCGTAGAAATGACATGAAAACATTCTAAGCGATATTGGAAATCACGCCATAGAATGTTTGTTCACTTTTTTAAGGCACTGTATGTTATTTCATAAATGGATGTTATTAACGATTTTTAGTTGTTGTTTTTGCTGCTCTTGTTCTAGTTCAAAAAATAACTAATGTCTTAATTTAGTTGGAAACATGTCAAGTCTTGTTGTTCTCTCTGGCAGTGGCACACACACACGCACACACACACACACACACACACACAGCACACACACAATTTCAAATTATAAATAAAAACTCTACAAATGAAATAAAACATCAGCAGCAGAACAAAAAGTATTAAATAAATAAAAACTATAAAAAAACCTTTTAGTATTTTAGGCTTGAATGATTCCCTTTATGTTGTTGTTGCAACTATAATTGTTGTGGTGTTTGTGTTAAAATATTTAGTTTTGTTTTTGTATAAAGAATAAAGTTGCTATTGTTATAAATTAGTTGTTGTCCTTATTGTTGTTGTTGCTGAACACCTACTAAACACACTATGCCTTGAAGAGGAAGGTAAAATCAAAAGCTCAAATCGCTTGAAGCATAGTTTTAGGAAATTTGTGTGAGTGTATATGTGTGTATAGGTGTGTGTGTGTGAGTAGCTTGTGTTTATGAATACCTTTTGTGGTATTAATAATTCATTAGAAGTTGCAATTGGTTTAATGATTTCCCAGGAATTGCAAATTATAGGTATAACATGAACACACACACACATATTTTTATTGGCTTTAAAGAACAATACAAAGTTTTTATTTTGGGTTTAGAGAACTTAATTATGAATGTGTTACTTTATTAAGTATTTAGCAAGATGACATCTGGTGTTATAGGTATACATATGGCATATATATGAACCTCTGTATTCTGTTTATAAAAATTAACACATTAAAGTAATAATGGAAAAATTTCATTTTCGAAACACGTAATTTTTAGATAATATGCTTTTGCATGAGGAACAAGGTCATTTGTTTTAAATATATTCTAGCCAAAAGGTACTTTTGGGTCGAGGTACTTTTGAACAAACGTATTTCTGAAGAAAAGTACTTTTAAGCAAATGTACTTTTTAAGAAAGGTACTTTTGAATAAAAGTACTTTTGAACAAAGGCATTTTTGAAAAATGGTACTTTTGAGCAAAAGTACTTTTGAACAAAGGTACTTTTTAACAAAGGTACTTTTTAACAAAGGTACTTTTTAACAATGGTGCTTTTGAATAAAGGTACTTTTGAACAAAAGTACTTCTGCGCAACGGTAACTTTGAAGAAAGGTACTTTTGAACATAAGTACTTTTGAACAATGGTACTTTTTAATATTGGTACTTTTGAAAAATGATAGTTTTGACAAAGGTACTTTCGAACAAAGGCATTTTTAAACAAGAGTACTTTTGAATAAAGGTACTTCTGAAGAAAAGTACTTTTAAACAAAGGTACTTTTTAAGAAAGGTACTCTTGATCAAAAGTACTTTTCAACAAAAGAACTTCTGCGCAACAGTACCTTTGAAGAAAGGTACTTTTGTATAAAGGTACTTTTGAACAAAAGTACTTTTGAACAATGATACTTTTTAATATTGGTACTTTTGAACAATGATACTTTTGAACAAAGGTAATTTTGGAAAAATAATTTTTGAGCAAAAGTATTTTGAAGACAGCTGCTTTAAAAAAAAATAATTTGCTGAAAAGTACTTCTAGAATAGCGTACTTTTGGAATTAGTATTTTAGGGGAGGGAACTTTAGCTAAAACTTATTTTTTAGCAATAAGGCACTTTTAAACATGTGAACGTACTTTTTGGGATAGGTAGTTTTGTAAAAGTGTTATTTTAAAAAATTATGTACTTCCTTAAAAAATATATTTTACAAAAAATTAGTAGTTTTGAAAAAATATCATTTCAGGAAAATGTACTTTTCCAAGAATAAGGAACATTTCTGAAAAGCAACTTTATAGAAGTGTACTTTTGCGAAAAGATATTTTGGGAAAGAGGATCTTATGTAAAGAGGTATTTAAGAAAAGTACTTTTGATAAATGATATTACTAAAAAACAACGTTTGGAAAAAGGAGATTTAGAGAAATGTACTTTAAAAAGACTGTGCGTTTGGAAAATGAAACTTTGGAAAAAATATAATTTCGAAAAAAGGTCTTTTTCGAGAAAAATAATTTTGGAATAAGGTACTTTGGTAAAATATTACTTTAGAAAAAGAGTACTTTTGTGAAAAGATATTTCAGGAAAAATAAATTTTTTTTAAAAAGGTACTTTTGAAAAAAAAGTACTTATTAAATAAGAGGTACTTTTGAAAAACGGTACTTTTGAAAAACGGTACTTTTGAAAAACGGTACTTTTGAAAAACGGTACTTTTGAAAAAAGGTACTTTTGAAAAACGGTACTTTTGAAAAAAGGAACTGTTGAAAACAGGTACTTTTGAAAAAAGGTACTATTGAAAAAAGGTACTTTTGAAAAAAGGTACTATTGAAAAAGGTACTTTTGAAAAATATGTACTTTTGAAAAAAGGTACTTTTGAAAAATATGTACTTTTGAAAAAAAGTGCTTTTGAAAAAAGGTACTTTTGAAAAACAGGTGCTTTTTAAATAAAAGCTACTTTTGAAAAAAAGGTACTTTTGAAAAACGGTACTTTTGAAAAAAGCTACTTATGAAAACAGGTACTTTTGAAAAAAGGTACTATTGAAAAAAGGTACTTTTGAAAAAACGTACTTTTGAAAAATATGTACTTTTCAAAAAAAGTGCTTTTAAAAAAAGGTACTTTTGAAAAATATGTACTTTTGAAAAAAGTGCTTTTGAAAATAAGTTCTTTTCAAAAAAGGTATTTTTGAAAAAAGGTACTTTCCAAAAAGTGTACTTTTTGGCAAATATGTACTAGCACTCGTGAAAAGTATACTTTCAAAACAATGTGCTATTAAATAAAGAATACTTTCTCAAAGAGGAACTTGTGGAAAAAAGTACTTTTGAAAAAAATTTATCCTGAAAATGGATACTTTTGAAAAAACTACGTTTGGAAAAAGAGACTTAAGATAATTTACTTTGGAAGAAGTACTTTTGGATATAAGTACTTTTTGATAAATACACTTTTAGAGGAATTTCCTTGTAAAAAAAACATATACTAAAAGCAAACACTTTCGAAAAATTAGGGATTCATAGAAAAATTTACATTTTGAACAGCAAATTTCAAAGGCCCTCTTAAATATATTTTACTACAATTATTGCCAACAAAAAACATTTTTTTAATATTCTTGTAAAAGGGTCTGTCCTTCTGAAAACTATACTTTTTAATTACTATTTTATAAGTAATTTTTCTAAATAGTATTATTTTCAATGAAATAAAACCTTTTCAACAGACAATACTTTAGGAAGATCCTTCCAAGATATATTACCGATTATTAATTAAAGAGTTACTTTTTTATAAGAAACTGTTTTTTAACTCACATTATAAATATAAAAGATTTCTTTGCCAAAAGTATTTTTATGAAAAAGAATTTCGGTGACTACTACTTTTGCTATTGATTGCGGCAATAAAAAATCGCATTAAAAAGTCGTCTGTTTAGTTGTAAGCAATTCACTTACAAGTTTTTATAAACTCAATACGTTTAAAGCAAAAAAGGTGTAGAAATAAATTAAAAAAAATAAAACCCTTTTAAAGTGTAAAGTTTATGACAACTTAAATAAAATTGAGTTCTCACTTTCTGTAATTCCACTTTTTTTTGTTTTTGCTTCATTTAATTGCTTTTAAGCCGCAATAAATTTGGACAACAGTATTAAGAGCTTTTTGCCTGAAATTGTATATTTGTCATCTTAACTTTAAAAATCATTTTAACATCTGTCCTCTACACGCACACATAGACACTTACTGAAGAGAGATTTATTTTAAGCTGCTTTTAATATGAAACTTAAAACATGTTTTAAAATTTCAATTCAATATTGAACCGGATTTTGTATCTCTTGCTTAAGCAAAATAATCATAATAAAGTTATTAAATGATCGTAAAAGATCATAAAAATAAGTAAAAGGTGTAAATTATGAGGCTTTAAAAAAAATCACGAACAAATATTTTTATTTCATATCAAATATGTAAATGGCAACGATTTTTATTATTTATCGCGGGTACGAGTAGGATGATAAATAAATATATAGTGGCTGCTTAGTACGATAGACTATTGACATCAAATTCAATGGTGAAGTAATAAGAGCAAAGGCGGCCATTACTTAAGGTATTTCGTTTTTTTCTAAGAGTCATAAAAGTTGGAAATGTTTTGCGTGTTGGGCGATTTTCTGCTGTGGAAAAATATAAAATTTTGTGCGAAAAAAATTTAATTATAAATTAATCGTTTTTTTTATACCCTCCAAAAAAGAATTTGGAGGGTATATTCACTTTGTCATTCCGTTTGTAACGCATCGAAATATCCATCTCAGACCCCATAAAGTATATATATTCTTGATCAGTGATGAAATCTAAGACGAACTGAGCATGTCCGTCCGTCCGTCCGTCCGTCTGTGGAAATCACGATTCAGTCCAAACGAAAAGAGCTAGACTCTTGAAATTTGGCATAAATATATTTTAAGACTTAGAGCAGGTTAAGTTCGAAGATGGGCTAAATTGGGCAAGGGGGAAAAAGTTCCCCTAAGAAGAACTAAACCAACCCAGAAAAAACAACATAATTTTTAAAGTTTTTTGGTTATTTTGTTAAGCAAATGATATATTTTTATGTCAAATATGGTCCAGCGCCTTAAACTTGGAGCCATTAAATAAAATAAAAATATTTTTTGACCCCGCCCACTTCAGTGGGCGTTAATATAGGCAAAAATAGCATAAAAATTTAACAAAATGTTTTACTTCAGCCTACATTCCTTAAAAATAACACTTTTAAGCTTTAATGACGAAGCTGAGACGAAACCTGGTACTACTCTGCCCTACCCCCTCCTTCCCCTTCGCACCCTTAATTACCCTACCAAAAAAAAATTTTTTTTTTAAATTTTGTATATAATCATCCCAAGCATTTATCTTTAGAGTTTTATGACTGCCGATTTCTGCCCTATCCCCCCCCCCCTCTTCCTTTGTCCCCTAAATGACCCTACCAAAAAAATTTTTTTTTTTTTAATTTTGTATATAATCATCCCAAGCATTTATCTTTAGAGTTTTATGACTGCCGATTTCTGCCCTATCCCCCCCCCTCTTCCTTTGTCCCCTAAATGACCCTACCAAAAAAATTTTTTTTTTTTTAATTTTGTATATAATCATCCCAAGCATTTATCTTTAGAGTTTTATGACTGCCGATTTCTGCCCCAGCCCCCCCCCGCTTCTTCCTTTGCCCCCTAAATGACCCTACCAAAAAAAAATTTTTTTTTTTAAATTTTGTATATAATCATCCCAAGCATTTATCTTTAGAGTTTTATGACTGCCGATTTCTGCCCTATCCCCCCCCCCTCTTCCTTTGTCCCCTAAATGACCCTACCAAAAAAATTTTTTTTTTTTTAATTTTGTATATAATCATCCCAAGCATTTATCTTTAGAGTTTTATGACTGCCTGTTGCTGCCCTACCCCCTCCTCCCCCTTTGCCCGGTAAATGACCCTATCAAAAAAAAAAGAAATTTTAATTGTGTATATAATTATCCCAAGCATTTATTTTTAGAGTTTAATGACAAAGGTGAAATGTTTCCCCCACAGCCCTTGCCAGAGCGACCCCGCCAAAATACAGTTTTTATAGCCTCCAAAGAGAATTGCGATGAAGTCTAAGACGGTCTAGCAATGCCCATACGTTCGTCTGTGGAAAACATGATATTGCATATTTTTTGAACCCCGCCCCCTTTAGTGGGCGTTGACGTACGATATTATATAAAGGAACTCTGTCCCACCAAGTTAAACATTTCAAATTCACTTACTAAATATTTGGAGGGTATTTAAGATTCGACCCGGTCGAATATAACGTTTTTACTTGTTTAATTTAAAATACATATACGTTATATTTTAAATAGCCCTCGTATATAAAATTTTAATTTATTTACAGCAAACAGCGTTTTGAAAAATCTCTTCCTTTTCATTTAATTTTCTTTTTATGTAAATAAATTTTTTGTTAGTAAATCTGCATTTCCTTTAAGATTATCTCCATATTAAAAGAAAGATGAAAAGCAGTTTCTATTTAAAAAAAAGATTAACATGCAAATTTTCCAGTCTATAACAGAATATGAGATTTCTTTAGTTAAAATATTAAAATTAATATTTTTAATTCCTCTTTTGGAACGGGAAAAAAAATCTAGAATATTAGATAAAAAATCAACCCAATACGAAACGATTGATGAGAGTGATCTCGAAAGCTCTTTTATTTCCTGCTTCTGCGTTTTACTTTCTCTTCAGAAAAAGATTTTCATTTCTTCCTCAGAATATAAAAGTTATTTCTTGATTTTTGTTTAATCCTCCGAAAATAAAAGTTATTTTTTTATTTTTATTTATTTCTCAGAAAATAAAAGTCATTTCTTGACTTTTATTTCTTCCCCAGAATATAATAATAATTTCTTGATTTTAATTTATTTCTCGGAAAATAAAAGTTATTTCTTGATATTTATTTCTTCCTCAGAAAATAAAAGTTATTTTTTGAATTTTTTTTATTTCTCAGAAAATAGAGTTATTTTTTTGTCTTAATTTATTCCTCAGCAAAAAAAAGTTATTTTTTGATTTTTATTTATTTTTCGGAAAATAAAAGTTTTTTCTTGATTTCTATTTCTTCCTCAGAAGATAAAAGTTATTTCTTGAATTTTAATTTTTTCCTCAGAAAACGAAAATTATTTCCTAATTTTTATTTATTCTTCAGAAAATAAAAGTTATTTCTTGATTTTTATTTCTTCATCGGAAAATAAAAGTTAGTTTTTGTCTTAATTTATTTCTCAGAATATAAAAGTTGTTTCTTGCTTTTTACTTATTTTTCGGATTATAAAAGTTATTTCTTGGTTTTTATTTTTTCCTCTGAAAATGAAAGTTATTGCTGGATTTTTAGTTATTCCCCAGAAAATAAAAGTTATTTCTTGATTTTTACTTATTTTTCGGAAAATATAAGTTATTTTTTATTTTTATTTATTCCTTAGAAAATAAAAGTTATTTCTTGATTTTTATTTATTCTTCAAAAAATAAAAATTATTTCTTGATTTTTATTTATTCTTCAGAAAATGAAAATTATTTCCTAATTTTTATTTATTCTTCAGAAAATAAAAGTTATTTTTTGATTTTTATTTCTTCATCAGAAAATAAAAGTTATTTTTTGATTTTTATTTATTATTTAAAAAATAAGAGTTATTTCTTGATTTTTATTTATTCTTCAAAAAATAAAAGTTATTTCTTGAATTTTTATTTTTTCCTAAGAAAATGAAAATTATTTCCTAATTTTTATTTATTCTTCAGAAAATAAAAGTTATTTTTTGATTTTTATTTCTTCATCAGAAAATAAAAGTTATTTCTTGATTTTTATTTCTTCATCAGAAAATAAAAGTTATTTCTGTGATTTTTATTTATTTCTCAGAAAATAATAATCATTTCTTCATTTTTATTTCTTCATCAGAAAATAAAAGTTATTTTTTGATTTTTATTTACATCTCAGAAAATAAGAGTTACTTTTTTGTCTTAATTCATTTCTCAGAATATAAAAGTTATTTCTTGATTTTTACTTATTTTTCGGAAAATATAAGTTATTTTTGATTTCTATTTATTTCTTAGAAAATAAAAGCTATTTCCTGATTTTTATTTATTCTTCAGAAAATAAAAGTTATTTCTTGATTTTTATTTCTTCCTCAGAAAATAAGAGTTATTTTTTTGTCTTAATTTATTTCTCAGACTATAAAAGTTATTTCTTGATTTTTACTTATTTTTCGGATTATAAAAGTTGTTTCTTGGTTTTTATTTATTCTCCAGAAAATAATAATAATTTCTTGATTTTTATTTATTTCTCGGGAAATAAAAGTTATGTTTTGATTTTTATTTTTTCCTCTGAAAATAAAAGTTATTTTTGGATTTTTATTTATTGCTCAGAAATTAAAAGTTATTTCTTAATTTTCATTTATTCCTCCGAAAATGAAAGTAATTTCATTATTTTTATTTATTTCAAAATCCACTAAATTTCCTATTGGGTCTAAGCAAAAATTTTTTTTATAATTTTTTTTCCATAAAATATTTCTTTGTTTTTCTAAAGACCGTTTCATATTTTTGCTTTTGCTCTTGCTATTTTGCTATTATATTTCCCAACATGTGTGTGGTCTAGTTGAAGGAAAAATCTTCCTGGCTGCCAAGCCGCTTTGACTGTGCATTTCTGGTACGCAATTTTATAAATATTTCGCATATCTTCATGTTAAAGTTGCAGCAGCATTGATGAGCACTATAGTGTTTTATTTTAGTTGCAAAAAATACATGGATATAGAATTTTATGAAACACATTTCTGCTTCAACTTAAATGCACAGAAATGTTGAAGACTCTTTACGAGAAAAGGCTGCGTTTTTATGGAAATGTGCAAGAAATATTACAAAGAAAAAATTTTTTTCGATCTACTCGTATATGTTTTTATTATTTAATTTTAAATTTTATAGCACTCGCATTTTTTTTTAATTTAATAGGGAAAATGAATAATTTCTCTTGTTTCTGATATTTTGCTTTTATTTTTCAAAGGCATTAAAATAAAAGACGTCAGCATTTGCATCGAACTTTTTCTTTATCTTCATTATTTAATTTTGTTAATTTGGCTGTCAATTGCCAAAGGGAAATTGTATGCAGTAGGATATAAAGTTTTTTTATGTGTCAGAGAATTAAATTACTGTAGAGTATGTAAATATAAGATATTAATTATGAAAATTTGCTGAATGCATGTGAAGCAAGAAAGTGTTGCTGGCAGCGGTACTCGTATTTCATATATTTTCCTCGATAATGGGATGGTGGCATTAGCAAATAAATTAGTGTTCCCAATATATTTATTTATTTCGGCATAAGCCAGTCTAAGCGCCTATATCTGCCTAAGCATTTCGCATAAAATACAAAAGAGATTTCACTTAAAACAAATTGTACGAATTATTTATGAAATGTTGCCGTAGTTGTATTCTATTGATTTTGTGAAAAATTTTAATTTTCTGGCAACATTTTATTTTTGTTTTTTGTATCGATCAAAAACCATTTCAAACAAAATTTCTTAAAATAAAAATAAGTTTATTTTATATATTTGGGAATTTGTTTTTAACACTAATTTTTTAATTTTATTCGTAGTGATTCATTTCCAAAATTAAAAAAAAAAATGATTGTTAATGCTGATTATCAGAGAACCTTTACAGGAGTAACGAGCACGAATAAAATATAAAAATTAAAAATAAATTAATTGTAATATATTTTTGATTGATTTTGTCTTGCGAAATAATGCAAAATTATTGTCTGTTCTTATGACGAGAAACAAGGGAAATGAATCTGGCAGTATGAATTTTGAAGAAATATTTTATAGCAACATTTTCGCCCCAAAACATATGGATTTTATTTATACGGCCAAACCAGTGTTGCATACATTCAAACAACAAAAGCCATCAAATATAAAAAAATCACGAGATGGGCTATACTAGTTACAAGTCAAAATGTTCGCTTCAAGAAATCAATTTCGATCAACAATTTTTGCACATTTCAAGTTCCAGGCTTAAAAAAATGTTGGGATAAATTTTTGATAAAAAATTTCATAAACTTTTAGTAAATTTTTCTCAAAATCAACAGAGTGTAAACAGCGTTTTAAGCCAATAAAATTTTATTCATATAGTATTCGTGTAAATCGCAATATAATGAAGCATACCTTCAAGGGATAAAAGAAAAGTAAAATCTTTCGTATGAGAATATCCGCATTATTCAAAATTTGTCCCCAACGTATAGCTATAACATATACAGTCGAAACCGCTTTAGCGCAACACGCTTTACTGAAAAAAAAATCGGATTACTGAAAGCGATACAAATCCCCGCACTGATTTTAAACGCATCTAGTCTTATTCACTTCGCTTTAGCGAAACATCGCTTAACTGAAAATATCGTATTACTGAAAACCAAAACAAGTCCACAACTACGTTTTGTATCAAATTTACTTCGCTTTAGTGAAAAAATAAACAATGACAAATTTGTTTATTAGAAAACGATTGCATAATTTAAGGCTGGAAAATTTGCGCATGGTTCGTCCGTTAAAAAATTATATGGCAAAATGTATTTGTCCTTTTCGCTCTAGACTTTTTCGAGGAATTCGTGAAAAATTTCATCAACAAAATGAATAATTCTATGAATAATTTTTTTTCAATTTAACGTAAAAATTTTACGTTAAATTGACGTAAAAAATATATGCAGATTTGATATAAAAAATATTGTTTTACTGATTTTAAGCAGTACGCTTAACTGTAACAAATTTCAGTAATCCGAACTACGTTTTAGAGAAAAAAATCGGATAACTGAAAAAAATGTGTTTTGGTTATTTCCAGTAAAGCGGAGTCGACTGTGCCAATGTCGCCAATTTAGTCAAACATGCTTAGCAACATGAATATGTTTATACACAAAACTAGAGATTCAATAACATAAAATATCCCTTGGAAGTATGCAGCAATATTTTAAATTTTTAAAGGGAACCTTTGAATTTTGATTTAACAAAGAAAAATTAATACTACGAGTTTTAATCGCTTGTTAATAAAAATATATTTAATTTTATAAAATAAGAATGTACAGAAAAATTTTAAAAAATATATATTTGTCGCTTGTGTTGTCAAACTCTACGTGAATGCCTATATCCCATATATTGTGGCAAAATAGTATTATTTAAGGCAGTATGAACACTTAAGATAGTGCAAAAGCACAGATAAAATGTTTCAAACTTACTGCAACATCTACATACGCTCTGCAAGGGCTTCCACATCTCCCGTAGGTCCAATTTACAGATGGTGCTGTATTGAAGCTAATTTTGTATACACATAATTTTAATTTTCTTACTTAAGACCACCCACTAATTCTTACAATTTTCAAATTCTCTCAAAAAAAGTCTTAAGTACTTTAAAAAACTTCAAGACGACAGCAATAATTTGATCATTATTCATATCTGATTAATTTTTGCACAAAGAAACTTATACATTAAAGTCGTCTTAATTTATGCAAAAATATTTGTTTATAATTAAAAGTAAACAGATGAAAATTTCAATGTTTATTAAATACAAAAGAGATATTCTGGCAAAACCGCAAAATAACAAATAAAACAGATTGAATTTATCTTTGAAGCGAATTCAAACATTTATTTGTTTAATACGCAAAGTAAACATTATGGCTAAGTGAAGGATATGGCTGGTTGGAGGGGAAATAAGCCAGCAAACAATTTGGAATGAGATTTGTAATAAATCTTATCTGCTTCAAATGCTTATAAGCAGAATACTGAATGTTCTTTAATTGCAATAGAACGATTGCAATAAAAAAAATTTTAATTTCAACTATTATTTCAACTTTATTAAAGTTTTCTTAAATGCATATAAGCATTTCCTTGAATACATAAATATTAAATTTTGTTTTATTAAACTCTTAATTAAATTCTTACACGTGCTTTACAAAATTTCAATATATATTTAACTATATTTTTAACATAAATCCACTATTATAATACAAACATTTCGTCGAGTTTGACAAAATCTGAACATGTATAACAAAAACGTGTTTCCTGGAGAAATACACAAATATTTTTCGAAGATTTTTATGTAAATTATATATCAAAAGAAAGGTCTTACTATTTCCTAGCAAAATCTATTAAGAAGTTGGCAATCGGATAATATCCTTCAAAGTTATTGAGCTTTAAGTGCATAAAAGTGTTTCAAAAATGTCAAAAACAGACTTTTGTCATAATTATTCAATTTCTAGTCGACTTTTAGAGATCGAGTACTATTTTATTTATAAGTAAAAATAACTTTTGAATGATGATTCTCATATAAAAAACTGCGGAAAATTATTTCCAAGTTTGCAAAAATTTTAATAAATCTAATAAAAACATATATACTGGAGAAATACTTAAATATTTAATAAAACTTTTTAAATAAATTTTATTTGAATCGAAGGATCCCAGTATATTCTTTCTAAATCTTGTTAAGAAGTTATCTATCAGATAATATTCTACAAAGTTATTAAGCTTTAAGTGCATAAAAAGTTTTCAAAAATGTCAAAAGCAGAGTTTTTGTATCTAATTTCTAGCCGATTTTTTCAAATCACATCGCATTTTATTCTTAAGTAAATATAATTTTTGAATATGTTCTCATTGGATACCCCTTCTATATAAAAAAATTTTCTAAGTTCTGAATAAGTTTGACAAAAACGTGTTTGCAGAGGAAATACATAAACATTTCCCAATGTTTTTTAAGAAAATTACATATCATTCGAAAGGTCTCACTTTGTTCTTTCAAAATCTGTTAAAAAACTGAAAATCAGAGAACATTCTTCAAAGTTATTTAGTATTAATTGAATAAAGGTGTTTAAAAAATTTCAAAAAACGAGTCTTGTTACACTAGAAAAATACTATCGCCTTTAAGGTATTGTTTTTTTAACTCGGCGTGCAATTTATTAGTACGTCAATTTCAAATGCAGATATTTATAAGTCTAAAAAATAATTTTTACAAGTATTTTTTCATTACTTTTGACCTTCAAAAGGTCAAAATGTGTAAACATGTATTATCACAAGATTTCATACAACCGGCAACGCTGGTACATGTTAGTGTCAACAGTTTCATGTCCCAAGAACGAATTCTTAAATTTTTTTTTGTATTGTTTGTATTGCATAAATGTTCTTACTGATCAATAGATCTGGAACTAAATATTTGAAAAAAAAATTATAATTGAGCTGCTTAAGTTTAATATGATGATCATATTTCACTAGTTCCGTAGATTTCTTCTGGCAGAAAAAAAATTTAAAATTCTATTTCAAAATCGTGCACCTTAAATTATAGGAAGCGTATAGTAACCCTTCATGTGACTATAACAATCATGAACGTGCATGCATGATCAGGCACTTGAATTAATCACATCTAAACCCATAACTTCTACAGCTAATCAAGCTAACGACTAATTTAGCTTTCACAATGAGTACTACTAAACTTTGTCCATTGGATTTAAGATGATTTGGCAACGTGATTGTACTAAAGAATCCGCCATCTAACGTTTTTTTTTCAACTAGTGCTTATTTCGTGAATGGTAACACTTAGCTCATGTCTGATTTGACAGATAATTAGTTTTATCCTTCTGCTGAACGAATACGGTTGTGTATACGGTTGAGCAACGCTTCGCTAAGTGGGCCTACAATCGACTTACAGAAGATGCCGATTTTGCCCAAAAAAAATCATATTTTCAGATGAAACTCATTTTGATCTTGGCGGGTATTTAAACAAGCAAAATGGTCGCATTTGGGGCACAGAAAACCCCCTGCACGCATACATTGAAAAGCCGACACACCCAAAACGAGTCACTGTTTGGTGCGGATTTTGGTCCAGAGGAATAATTGGGCCATTTTTCTTCGAAAATGCGCAAGGAGTGGCCGGTTACAGTCAATGGCGATCGTTATCGGGCCATGTTGAACGAATTGTTGATCAAAAAAATTGAAGTGGAGGATATTGGCAACATTTGGTTTCAACAGGACGGCGCTACGTGCCACACAGCCGAACCTACACTCGATGTTTTGCGCCCTGTTTTTGAAGATCGCATTATCAGCCGCAGAGCTGGTATCGTGTGGCCACCTCGGAGCTGCGATTTGACACCGTTGAACTATTATTTGTGTGGTGCCGTCAAAGATAAGTGTTACGCCGACAAGCCAGAAACAATTGACGCTTTAAAGTACAATATTCGTGAAGCCATTAGTGAAATACAGCTGCACACAATCGATAATGTGCTTAAAAATTGGACTGATCGTGTAGGCTACTGCATGGCCAGCCGAGGCAGCCATTTGAATGAAATTATTTTCCATTATTAACCGGAAGGATTGTACTTTCAAATAAAAAAAAGAAATTTGAGAATATATTCAGAAGTTTTTTTTATATCATTTTCAAAAAAAAAGTTATTTGGCGGACCCTATATAAATTATAAAGTTTATAAAATTATAAAGTTTATGCTATTCCCAATTAACAATTGGGAATTGATCTTGTAGATGGCGTCGTACAGTGTTATATTCTTGCCAAAAGACAAATTTTTCTACTATAATTTTTCAAAAATCTCCTTAACGATATCGGCCAATAGCAGCCGCTTTTTCAGGAGTGTTCTCTCAGAACTACGCTCTTTATAAAATTATTTGAATAGAAGCAATTAATTTCAAATGGTGTAACTAACGAATGCTCCCATTGTTTAAATTAATCATTTTGGATTAATTTAAATGCCATAAATTTTGTAACGAAGTTATTTGGAATTATATCGCATCAATAACTCAAAATATACAAAAGCCCCATATAAATATTTCATATTCATATTTTTAACATCAACTGTTGCTGGCAAATGCCTGATATATTGAAGAATGTGCACCAGGTTTTAACACAATAAGACGAGCATAAAATTTTAAACATGTTTTTAATTAATTTTATAAATTCCCATAGTAAAATTCATTTAAAAGCATTTTTATTTCTGCTCTTACACTCGAACAGATCAATAACATTTATTTGATTGTTAAAGAAAATGGTAAAACAACAATTATAGCAAATTCCCAACAAAAATATCAGATATTTCTCACAAAAGAATTTTCAACAATATTTAAAATATGTATTTCATTTTACAACTAAACATAATAATAAAATCTATTAAAAATTTATTTGTAATTTATGTTGTCCATAAAAACTAACAGAGATGTGAACTATTAGAGTGGCACTCTACACAAGCATAAATAAATGTGGAAATAATGTTGTGTTGCCAGCGAAACGGCCTGCCAGCCAGCCAGCCAGCCAGCCCTACAAAAAGGGCCGTTGAAAATTTAAATTAATTTCATATACGATTTTGAATTGGAATTTGAAATTATGTTAATTCTATTGATTCCAAACATGTTTAAAAGACTGTAAAATTACTAAATAGTGTATTAAAATGGCATTAAAAATATTATTTGGCTTAAGAGTTCTTCTTTTATTTTTTTATTTTTTTTAATATATTTTTAGAGCATTTTTATGGTGTCATGCTACATGGTCGAATTTTTTAGGCTAATTTTAAAGTATTTTATGATTTTATTTCAAGTTTTATTTCGTAAGTTTTTGTTTAACTGAAGAGGCCTTAAAAACGTATGGCTATAGATTTGAGATTTTTATTTTAAAATTAATGGCGTTTTTAAAGAAATAAAAATAATTAGGTTGGCTTGTAGGTAGCACAATGTAAAGCATTTAATCGTCTCGTTTTTTCGATCTGTTAGAAGATTTATGAAATAAAAGAGTTGTAAAGCTGCTAGCAGATGATGTTAAGTCCATTAGTCAAATTTTAGTATGTAAAACTCATTGTGAATGCTGTGTAAAGTTATGGGTTTAGATGTGATTAATTCAAGTGCCTGATCATGCATGCACGTTCATGATTGTTATAGTCACAAGAAGGGTTACTATAATCTTCCTATAATTTAAGGTGCACGATTTTGAAATAGATTTTTAATTTTTTTTTCTGCTAGAAGAAATCTACGGAAATAGTGCTGCATGAAATCTTGTGATAAAACATGTTTAGGCCTTTTGACCTTGGATCCATATTAGACCCCGTCTGGAGGTTAAAAACAATAAAGCAGTATTTTTAAAAATTTAGTTTTTAGAGTTATAAACAAGCGCACTCAAAATATAAGTAGCATAGTTATAAATTACACCCTGCATAAAAAAATAAATAAGAAGTGAAGCTAATTTTCATTTTCGAAACATTTTTAGGCACTTAAAGCTCAATAACTTTGAAGAATATTATCAGATATTTGATTTATTAACAGTTTTAGAAAGAATACACTGAGACCTTTCGTCTGAAATAAAATTTATTTAAAAAAATTTAGAAAATATTTATGTACTTCTCTAGCAAACTTGTTTTTGTTGTATTTACTCAAATATTTTCAAACTCGTAGAATTATAAACATACTTTCCAAAGCCAATTAAATAAATTATATATCATTCAAAAGATGAGGAAGAGTTTTCTTTGCAAACTATATGAAATATTGGTAGCAGTTCATTAAGGTATTAAAAATTTGTAACTCAAAATGTTGTGGGTGTTTCGGAAATTTAAAAAATAAATAAAATTCAGAAAAATGGGACATGAAAAAAAAATAATCAAACGGTAACACGGGTATTAAAACAATAACATGTTGACATCAGGTTGATACAGTTCTTGTATCCTTTTTCACAATAAAATTTGTGTAAATAGGAACTGTTATCACATTCAACTAAGCCACCTAATAAGTGGTGACAAACACAATACACATGAGCACTGATGATGAAGGTGTTGCGGCTTTCGAAAACAACTGTTCTGCTCTGCTGTGTAAAGTTGAATAAAACTGATGTTGACTTTCCTTTGTGCCTTGGAATATTTATCATGTCTTTCTGAGATTTAAAAACTATTTTCGAACAATTAGCCTATGAATCTTAATTCAATTTAATATAAATTCTTTTTGTACCAAAATTTTTAACGGGCTGGTTTTAACTAGCCTGCACACCCATAACGTGTGATCGTAATTATAATATCTATAACAAAAATTAGCTTTTCTATCCTACGGTTTCCTGAGCAGTCGCAGCGTAGATTCTCTGTTGCTCTTAAATAATTTCCATTTTTTCTTTAAATTTTATTCCTGTATTTTTCTGAACTCTTTAAAGGGTTTTAATTTTATTTTTTCTTCAATGTGTATATCGCTAAAGAAAACAAGACATTTTATTTTTAATTCTATTAAAACAAATTTTTCGTTGTTTATCTTTTTTTGCCATCCAGCATTTTTATTCCTTTGTGACAACTTCTAATTTAAAGTAATTAAAACTTTTACTTTAAACATTTTATCGATTTGTTTTGCTTCACACTTAATTTGCTTAAGAGAGGAAGAAAAACTACCAGCCAGCAAGCGGTTTTTTTGGTAATGGAAGTAATATAAAATTCTGTTTGCTGTTTACCGCAAAACATATTAAATTTATACATGAATTTCTGTGAAATATTCCAGCACAAGATAGTTCTTACCTTTTTTTTTGAAGTTGAAAGCAATTTAATTAATTTAAAATTTACTTTTAAAAGCTTTACGTATTTATAAACACGTAATTGAGTACATACCTGCAAAAAAAGAAAAGAATTATTGTTGATTTGGGAAATAAAAATAGTTGTTGAATAGTTTTTATTAAAAAAACTTTAATAATAAAATTATATATAAAGAAATATTAAAACAAATAAGAATGTTATATTCGACCAGGTCGAATCTTAAATACCCTCCAAATATTAAGTAAATAAATTAAAAATTTTAACCCGCTGGATCAGAGTTCCTTTAAGACATTTCTGTGCTCAATTTTCAAAGCACAGTGTGAAAAAGTGAATGGGTCCCTCCGGGAAGTGCCGTGGAGGAGACATGTCACCTTCGTCGTAAAAACTTAAAAAGTACAGTAATTTAGTGTGGGAAAAAAATTTGTGTATAGGGTCATTTAAGGGTAGGGTGGCGGATAGGGCAAGGGAAGATCAGAGAAGATTTCAGTTTCGAATTTTATTTTCAAGAAATGTAGGCTCTAGGAATGCAATTTGTTATATATTTACACAATTTATCTAACGCCCACTAAAGAGGGCGGGGTCCTAAAAAAGATTTTTATGATGCAAATTCAACGCTTTGGACCTTTTTTGACTTAAAAAATTTCATTTGCTTAGCAAAATTAAAAAAAAAAATTTTTAAATGATCTTGTTTTAGAGGTTGGTTTAGTTCTTCTTAGGGGAACTTTTTTCCCTATGACCCGATTCAGCTCAATTAAACATTGACCTGTGCTATTCTTCAAAATTTATCTATAACAAATTTCCAGGGTCTGGCTCTTTTCGTTTGGATTTTAATGGTCCACAGACGGACGAACGGAAATGGCTAGATCGTCTTAGATTTCATCACTGACCAAGAATATATATACTTATGGGGTCTTAGAGGGAGGGTTATTTCGCTGCGTTACACACGAAATGACAAAGTGAATACACCCTCCAATTATAACAAAAGCTATTAAGTTAAAGTTATTGTTGAATTTAATTTTATATTAAGAAAATTTCAAAAGAATTTTGTCTTGCTAACACAAAATAATTCGCTTTGAATCAGATAACAGAATTGGAAAATAGAGAACAATACATAGAAACGGCCCGAATTCGCCGTCAGTATTTTTTTCGCCCGAAAACATATGACTTCTGTTTATACAACCAAAACAATGTTGCCTACTTTCAAGCAATAAAAGTCATTAAATAAAAAATAAATCGTGGGATTTATTTAATTTAAATAGTCAATGTTGCTCAACATTTTCCTCAAATTCAAAAAGAGTCTAGTACCCTGGAATTGGAAAAAATTGTTGAAAGAAATATTAAGTCACTTTTTTCACTGGATTAGCAGAGTGCAGCAACAGCCAAAATATTTTATATGTACATCTTATTCGTTCAAGTTGTTATACCCTCCAAAAAAGAATATGGAGGATATATTCACTTTATCATTCCGTTTGTAACGCAGCGAAATATCCATCTGAGACCCCATAAAGTATATATATTCTTGATCAGTGATAAAATCTAAGACGAACTGAGCATGTCCATCCGTCCGTCCGTCCGTCTGTGGAAATCACGATTTAGTCCAAACTAAAAGAGCTAGACTCTTGAAATTTGGTATAAATATATCCTGAAAGATAGCACAGGTTAAGTTCAAAAATGGGCTAAATCGGGCAGGAGGTAAAAAAGTTCCCCTAAGAAGAACTAAACCAACCCAGAAAAAACCACATAATTTAAAAATCTTTTTTTTTTTTGTAAACTTGTTAAGCAAGTGATATATTTTTATATTAAAAAAGGTCCAACGCGTTAGACTTGGAGCCATAAAATAAAATAAAATTATTTTTGGACCCCGCCCCCTTTAGTGGGCGTTATTATATGCAAAATTAATGTAAAAATTAAAAAAAATTGTTTTACTTAAGACTACATTCCTTAAAAATAACATTTAACCTGGTACTACTCTGCCCTACACCCTCCTCCCCCAAAATGACCCTATCAAAAATAAATAATTAATTTTTCTAAATATTGTATATAATTATACCAAACATTTATTTGTAGAGTTTTATGACAAAGGTGAAATGTCTCCCCCACAGACCTTGCCAGAGCGACCCCGCCAAAAATTTTAAGTCCCTACAAAAAGAACTAGACCCCACCAAGTAATAATATTTTTGATCAGTGATGAAGTCTAAGACGGTCTAGCAAATGCCCATACGTTCGTGTGTGGAAAACATGATATTGTCTATTTTTAAACCCCGCCCCCTTTAGTGGGCGTTGAGGTAATACATTATATAAAGGAACTCCGACCCACCAAGTTAAACATTTTAAACTCACTTACTAAATATTTGGAGGGTATTTAAGATTCGACCCGGTCGAATATAACGTTTTTACTTGTTTTTTTTGTCAAAATAAAAATTTTCATAAACACTTTCACATTTCATAATCACGACAATCTAGATTCTTAATCTATGACATGAAAGATAATCTGCTGCTGTGCTCAACATGTTGCGACAATCATATATGAGAAACCTATTAGAAACAAATAAAGGGTGTTTTGTTATGAAGTTTTTTTTTTATACGAATCACTCTGTTGTCTGACAGCTGTTTTGACAGTTTAAAGTGACGTCTCTACTCAGTATTGTTTGGCAAATCATCATGAACAGGTTAACTCCAGAACAACGCTTCCAAATCGTGGAAATTTATTTTCAAAAACAGTGTTCAATTAAAAATGTTTATCCGCTTTTTACCGCAAAATGGTTGAATGGATATGTCAACAAGCAAAATTGCCCTATTTGGAGCAAAGATAATCCACACGCCGTTCAAGAATTACCAATGCATCCCGATAAATGTACTGTTTGGTGCGGTCTATGGGCTGGTGGAATCATCGGTCCTTATTTCTTTAAAAATGAGGAAGGACGACGCGTTACCGTGAATGGAAATCTATACAGAATCATGATCAATGAATTTTTGGTGGCAAAACTTCAAGATATGGATGTAAACGAAATGTGGTTTCAACAGGATGATGCCACTTGTCATACTGCGGGCGAAACAATGGACTTATTGAAAGAACATTTCAACGACAACATTATTTCGAGAAATGGACCGGTGAATTGGCCTCCGCGTTCGTGTGATTTGACGCCACTCGATTTGACACCAACGATTGACGCTTTGGAAACCAGTATTCAACGTGTCATTGCTGAAATACGCCCTCAAATGCTTGAAAAGGTTGTCGAAAATTGGACCTCCAGAATGACTTTTGTGCAAAATAGTTGTGGTGGCCATATGCCCGAAATTATATTTAAATGTTAAATGACAGGAAATTATCTACCAAATAAAAAATTTTTTTTGGCCATTTCATAATTTGGCATGTGTTTTATTTAAATTTCAAATCAGCAAGTTCTTATAAAAACACCCTTTACTTTTATTGATTTTCTAGAGAGAATAGAAATTTTCTACACACGCTGTTAGTCTAAAAATAAATCATTTTTTTATTATCTATATTTAGCCCTTAAATATCACGCAGTTGGCTAATGAATTTATTTGGTTAATCGCTTGTTCTGTTGCAATAAGTAGCTGCCGCCGGGCCCCTGATTTTAATCATTAAAATAAACAAAATTGATGACATTTCTACAACGTTGTTTAAGGCCTTTTTAATATTTTTATATGACCTCAAGTCAATTTTCGACAATGTTTCATAAATTTTATCTTTATTTAGATAAAAAAAGATAATAAAAATTCCGAAAATATAATTCGTTGTTTACATTCTGCTGTCATTTTTTGCTTCTTCAGCAACATTTTATTGCACCTTGTACAAAGTTTTTTTTTTTGATGTTTGTTTTGTGTACGTTTCTATCAAAAATAAATAAATAAAAACTGGCACTTAATTGTCCGAGAATTTTTGTGTTTGTGAAAGTCATAAAAAAATCGTATAAAAAAACATCGAATAAAACAAACTAAAGAGTTTGAATTAAATTTTTTTTATATATATTTTTATTTTTGTTTTATCTAAAAGGCAACACGCTGAAACATACAAACAGCACATGTCATTTAGCTCGATGTGACATTTATTTGTTTCACGTCTTCCTTAAACAGCAAGACAACAACGATTTAATAGTTTGATCATAAAATAGCCAAGACACAGCACCGCTATTGTGCCTACACACCTTTTTTTTATCCACAAAATCATATAACTAACGGCTGTCATGTCTCATTTGCCAAATAAACAGAAACAAAAAGTTATTAAAAACTTTATAAATTTAATTAAACATTAAAAAAGTAATAAAAATCGAATACACATACACACCGTAATTTTTACGACAGTGTGCTTTAGAAATGCTCGTATTACGGTCAACGTTAATAGTTTGCAACTGACAAATTAAATGTTGTAAAAATATTTAATTGCAAAAAAAAATTGTAAATACTTTTTTTATGTATGTTATTATAAAAAAACAGCAACCAGGAAGTGCTATTATTTTTCTTGCAGTTATTGGAAAGTACAATAAGATTTTCTTTTAGAATTTTCCAAAACATCTGCAAAATCTTGTGCGTAAAAACGCGGATTTTCTTACCTTTACGCACTCATTATTTAATAACTTCGGTGGGTACTGCCCGATTTTCAATTTCTCAACAGATTTGAAAAGCATGAGTTGAGATCTTTCGAATCACATGCAATTTGTTTAAGAAACTTTGGAAAACAGTCTTCCAAGAACTTCCGATATTTTATATTTCATAACTGCCATCTTATTAAAGCTACATCTGCCAAATTAGTGGCCAATTATTCAGTCTTTCTGAATAAAAAAACTACCGTACGCAAAGTCTGGTACAAAATTAATAACAAGAAACATAGGATTTAACTACAATTGGCATTCCCCCTGATTGTGTAAGGCGTTAACGTTTACACCTCTGTCGTATTTCGTAGTATATTAAAGAAAACTGCGTGTATGTTTCTTTAATCTTGTATAAAAAACGCCAACGCCTTACACAATCAGGCCGATTATTTTGCATAGTTGTAATGAAACCGTTCTATTTTGATGTTTTTACAGAGAAATATGTAGTCGCAAGAGAATTTGCAGTGAAGAATTTATATTTGGGCTGTCACAAAACTAATCTATTAACCAGTTATGAATTCGCCCTTGTAGACACATTATGAAAAAAATTTTTGGGGTCTAACAATTAAAAAGTAAAATTTTTTAAAATTACCATACAAATATAGCAATTACCTGCTTACCGTTCGGAGAGCTAAATTACCGTACAATACGGTAATTACCGTACGGTTAACATCACTGGTTCACTGGTTTAGATCGACCGACATGCATTAAGCACAGGTTACCGACTACAGAAAAAGGATACGTTTATACTTGAGAGCTCGTTAAAATGGGACTTTGTATATATATAATACCAATTCACTTTTTGTTTATTTGGAGTTATAACTTTTATTCTAAATATTTATTAAATAAACATTAAAAAAAAAAAAAAGGATACTTGTGATTATATAGGAAAAGTAGCATGGACAACAACCTCCTTTCCGGGCGTACAAATAATCATTTACATATAAATACATATATTTCATTGATGTAGTAGGTAGCCTGCAGTCGTGAATGTGTTCAATGCAACACTCGCACGTCGACGAAATGCAAAATCTGCCGAAAATGTAGCAGCTCTTAACGAGAAGGTGTAGGAGAATACTTTAGAAGTCGATTTTGCGTCGCTCACAAGATCTAGGCCTTTCACAGAACACAAGTTGACGACTTTTGTGTCGTGAGTTGGGCCGGCACTCGTACAAAATTCTTCTGACCCAGGAACTGAAGGTAAACATCCATACACAATGGCGAGTGTTCGTTAAATAGGCTCTGGACCAGTTGGCAGCTGATCCCAATTTTAATCGAAAAATCATAGTCAGCAATCAGGCCCATTTCTAGATGACCAGGTACACGAACAAAAAAAATCATCGGACTTGGAACGTTATCAATGCACATGAGAACCAAGAACGTCCAATGCATCCAAAAGTATTCATTGTTTGATGTTGATTTTTTTATACTCTTCAAAAAGGAATTGAAACGCAGCGAAATATCCCTCTAAGACCCCATAAAGTATATATATATTCTTGATCAGTAATAATATCTAAGACGATCTAGCCATGCCATCCGTTCATCCGTTTCTCCGTCCGTCTGTGGAAATCACGACTCAGTGCAAACGAAAAGAGCCAGACCCTTGGAATTCGGTATAAATATATCTAGAAGGATAGCAAAGGTCAAGTTCGTAAATGGGCTGAATCGGGATGGAGGGGAAAAAGTTACCCTAAGAAGAACTATACTAACCTCGAAGAAACAATACATTTTTTGTAATTTTGCTAAGCAAATGATATATTTTTATATTAAATTGAATTAAGATTCTATAGGCTAATTGTTCGAAATTTTTAATTTAAATCTCAGAAAGACATGATATTTATCCAAGGCACAAAGGCAAGTCAACATCAGTTTTTGTTATTCAACTTACACAGCAGAGCAGAACAGCTGTTTTCGAAAGACGCAACCCTTTCATCATCAGTGCTCATGTGTATTGTGTTTGTCACCATTTATTAGGTGGCTTAGTTGAATTTGATAACAGTTCCTATTTACACAAATTATATTGTGAAAAAGAATACGAGAACTGTATCAAGCTGATGTTAACATGTTATTGTTATAATACCCGTGTTACCGTTTGATTATTTTTCTTCATGTCCCATTTTATTTTTATGCCAAAGAAGGTCCAAACCAACCAGAAAATCCGAAAAATCAATTTTTGTACCCCACCCCTTTTTGGTAGGCGTTGAAGTAACATATTACATGGAAAAATAGTATTCAAAAAAATCAAAATTTCGAATCTAGGGTTGGACAAGTGCAATATTTTATAGTTTATAAAGGTGGCCAAAATGGTTACATATATTAATTTTTTCTTAAATAAAACCATTTCATGCCTTACTAAGAGTTGCATTGGTGAAAAAAAAATTAATTTCGCTTCCAGGGTTGGGAAATTTAAATATGTTTTCTACATAAAAGTAACCAAATAGGCAATTGACGTTGTTGTTTTTGCTAATTAAAACTGTTTTATAATTCAGGAAGAACAAAATTAGTATCAAATTCTTAAAAAATCAAAATTTTGACTCCAGGGTTGGACAAATGAAATATTTTATGGTACATGAAAGTGACCAAAAAGTTTAAAAATTTAAATTTTTTGTCAAGTAAAATTATGTTACACCTCAAAATAAAAATTCGCTTCCAGAGTTGGAAAATCGAAATATTTTTGGTACATTAAATTAACCATATAAGTTCCCAATTTTGGTTTTTTTTTCAGTGACTTAAACCTATTTTATACTTCACTAAGAATTAAATTGGTATTAAAAATTTCAAAAACTAAAAATTCGGTTCCAAGGTTGGAAAATCGAAATTTTTTAGTACATAAAAGTAGCCATATAAGTTCCTAATTTTGGTTGTTTGTGGATGAAATCTTTTTTATACTTCGGGGAGAGTTAAATTGTTATTAAAAACCAAAAAAATTAAAAATTAAATTTCAGGGTTGGAATATCGACATTTTCTGAGTCATAAAAGTAACCATAGTATTTGTTATTTTTGATTGTTATAATGAATTATACCTACTTTATATATCAGGAAGAAATAAATTGGTAATTCAAACCAAAAAAATCGGATTTTTTCTTTTTGTTTCTAAATTAAACATATTTAATATTTTTGAAAGACATTCAGAGGTACTAGAAGTAAGAAGAGCCAAGCATTTAGCTTCCTAACCAAAAAAATTTAAACGTTGTCTTATATATAAAAGTAACTGATAACATCATTTTGTTTTTTTTATACCCTCCAAAAAAGAATTTGGAGGGTATATTCACTTTGTCATTCCGTTTGTAACGCATCGAAATATCCATCTCAAACCCCATAAAGTATATATATTCTTGATCAGTGATGAAATCTAAGACGAACTGAGCATGTCCGTCCGTCCGTCTGTGGAAATCACGATACAGTCCAAACGAAAAGAGCTAGATTCTTGAAATTTGGGATAAATATATTTTAAAGCTTAGAGCAGCTTAAGTTCGAAGATGGGCTAAATCGGGCAAGAGGGAAAAAAGTTCCCCTAAGAAGAACTAAACCAACCCAGAAAAAACAACATAATTTTTAAAGTTTTTTGGTTATTTTGTTAAGCAAATGATATATTTTTATGTCAAATACGGTCCAACGCCTTAAACTTGGAGCCATTAAATAAAATAAAAATATTTTTTGACCCCGCCCACTTCAGTGGGCGTTATTATAGGCAAAAATAGCATAAAAATTTAACAAATTGTTTGACTTCAGCCTACATTCCTTAAAAATAACATTTTTAAGCTTTAATGACGAAGCTGAGACGTAACCTGGTACTACTCTGCTCTACCCCCTCCTCCCCCTTCACCCCCTAAATGACCCTACCAAAAAAAAAAAAAAAATTTTAAATTTTGTATATAATCATCCCAAGCATTTATTTTTAGAGTTTTATGTCTACCTCAACTCCTGGGTCAGACAAATTTTGCACGAGTGCAGGCTCAAGTCACGACACAGAAATCCTGAAGTTGTGACCTGCCTAGTGTTTATGAGCGACGAGAAATTGACTGCCAAGGATTCTCCTGAATATTCTCATGGAGAGCAGCTACATTTTCGGCAGATTTTGCATTTCGCCGAAGTGCGAGTGTTGCATTGAACACATTCACGACTGTAGGCTACCGAATACATAAATAGAATATATGTGTTTATATGGGAATGATTATTTTTACAGCTGCAAGCCAGGTTGTTGTCCGTGCTACTTTTTCCATATACACAAAAGTATTCTATTTCTGTAGGCGGTAGCCTGTGTTTAATGCATGTCGGTCGATCGTTTACTAAAATTTATTATTTGCACGTGCTGCTGAATGTTATATCTAAACAAGTAAAAACGTTATATTCGACCGGGTCGAATCTTAAATACCCTCCAAATATTTAGTAAATAAATTTAAAATGTTTAACCTGCTGGATCAGAGCTCCTTTAAGACACTTCTGTTCCTCATTTTAAAACTCTATTTTGACAGGGTCATTCCGGGAAGGGCAGTGGAGGATTTTTTTTGTTTTTTGGGTAATTAAGGTTACAAGAACATTTTTCTGTTAAGGTCAGAGGAGTCTCTCAGGCTTAATTAATACAATTTGTTAAATATTTGCGTTATTTTTCCATGTAACATGTTACTTCAACGCCCTCTACACGATGCGGGGTCCCAAAATAGATTTTTCTGCTTTTCGGTCTCCAACTTCGACCTTTCGCGTTTTCTTTGGCCTAAAAATATATCCTTTGCTTAGCAAAATTACACAAAAACTTCTAAAAATTATATAATTTTTTAGAGGTTGATTCACGTCTTCTTAGGGGAAATTTGAACAACAAGGAGGCTTTTGGAGAGTGCGTTGGAAAGATACTGCTGAGATAACGTTTGTTGCTAGCAAATCCAAGTGTGCCCGTTAAAGCCTATTTCCAAGCTGCCGTGCTTGGAGTGATTTTAAAGGAGGCCACCGCTTTAAGCCACGACATTCAGCCGATGAAAATAGTATTTTGGTCAGACTCAAGAACAGTAGTGAAATGGTTTCAATCTGATTGCCGAATTTATAAATAATTTCTATTTCACCGAATCGCAGAGATTTTAGAACATTCAGAGGTGAAACAATGGCGATGGGTACCTGGATCTCAGAATCCCTAGTCCGATTTAGCCCGTTTATGAACTTACTTCTGCTATCTTTAAAAATGTATCTATGACAAATTTCAACGGCTCTAGTTCTTTTCGTTTGGACTGCATAGTGATTTCCACAGACGGACGGACATGACTCGATCGGCTTCGATTTCATCAATGATCAAGGGTGTATATACTTTATGGGGCCTTAGAGGAATATTTCGCTACGTTACACACAGAATAACAAAGTGAATATGCCCTCCAATTCTAAAAGAGAAGAGATAAAGTGCACGAGCAACACGGCTAATCGTTATTATAGGATGCACTTATTGTACCCTCAATCAAAAATGGTGCAGGGATATTAAAGGTTCGGCATTTCGCGAGTAATGTCCACAATATTTTTTTTTTATCTTGGACCAGCACTCAGGGGATGACCCCTATACATGCAATGCATTGCGCCGGAACTGAAAACGAGGGCATAGTATTGAGGGGACAGATTTGGAAAGATGAGAAGATAGACAGTTATTTTTGTAGCTATTTCAAACTTTTTTTTACTTCGCCGGGTAATTTTTGCTACAGGGCCGAGTGCTGTTACTCGGCTTTTTAGTACAGGATAGTGTCAGTCGGTGCCAGTTATGTTCAGTGACCAGTGACTATGCCTTCATCATTGAAACAGGCTGGCAACAACTAACACAACCACGCACTAACGCTGATCAGAAGAATTCAACACAATATTTCATGACTCAGCGCGGGCTCGAACTCACGACCCTCCGCTTCATAGTCTCGTGTTCTACTACTTCAGCCAACAGCCCACTAAATTAATCTATGAAGTGCATGCATATATTTCGGCTCGTCTGAAGACCCCCTTAAAGCTAGAAGTTTTGAATTGATGTATTGGAAATTGAAGATGAGCCCAACATCGTTCCAGAGCTGGAAAGTTTTACTTATATAAAAATATATATATATTTTTTTGCTAGTTAAATCTAATTAATTTTTAATTAAATTGGTATTAAAAATCAAACAGAAAGACGATTGCAGGGTTAGACAATTGAATTATTATTATTATTATTATTATTATTGTTATTGTTATTGTAATATTAATCGAGCTTGTGGTAGTTTTTTAAAATAGGATATTTCGTCTAATTTTTACTCAATATTTCGTTAACAGTTTGTCAAGATCTTCATAAAATAAAACTTAATAAAATTGAATTATTTAAAAAAAAACATCAGCATGACTAAAAAGTTAAGGTTGTTTATAGTGATCTAGGAAAAACCCGAGCGTAATGGCCATGAAGCGCAGCTGTTATTTAGTTTTAAATTTAAGGAGGGAATTATTCTGGCCGTCATAAAATTATCATTTCCCTGAATTGTATTCACAACGTGTAGTCTGCATGTGCATAATAGTGATATGCCGAATGTCTTTTTTTTTTTTTTTTGATAATCGCGAACATGAAAACGAATATCTGAATACAAATATTTGGGGTACCTATTCACACTTCGTGCTATTTAGTCATATTGTCATAAAGTCATAATATTTTAGACCAGTTTAAAAAAGTTGTTGTTGTGCTGCATACAAAAAAGTCATAAAATAATAGCACTCTTTCAGGTATGTTTTTGTTTTGTCATACTTAAAATAGCTTTAGAGATCTGAGTCGAACGGCTGAAAATCTTTAGGCGAGACGGCGATAGTATTTGTTTGCTGGCGTTACTTATAAATGATTCACGACAAAAAAACGTATAAAAAATTATTCTGTACATTAAATCGCATATTTATAACATAAAAAAATTCAAAGAGAAGTAAATCGCAAAAAACTAAATACATACAAGTGAAAAATTTTTCTGGTTTAACTAACGTAGCTGGCAGCCACTGAACGCTTTTCCGTATGACGTCGCAAAAAAAAATTTATTCAGCTCATATCAAGGCAGCAGCTGTTTTAGTTTATACATACAAATGTATTTAAATATTCCTCTGCACCAGAAGACAAATTTCATAATTTTAAATAGAAATGGACTTTTTCTCATATTCAAGCTACTTTATTACAATTACCTTAATTATATTTTGCTTTGATAACATCTACATAACTACAAATGTGTTGTTATCTTATCAGCTGATGGATGTTTGAAATAGCATATTAAGTTATGACGGGTTGTTCACACTAGTCATATTTTTCCTGCTATTATTTTATGACTTATGACATTATGACTACAGTGTGAACACTCAAATTATGTGTACAACTTTAAGACATTTAAATGAGCTATGGAAAATTTTATTTAACAATAGAACTTCATAACCCTGTTCGTGCACATTGAAGTTAATAATAAGTTGCCAAAATTTTGGACCATAAAAACTCAATGTTCCGCAACAAATGGATGGATGCCAATGCTCCATGACAAAATTTAGTACTTAATTTTTTAATTTTATTCTTTTTTGCGGCATAGTCAGATTTTACAAAAAGTCCACAATAATCGTAGTCAGATTTTTTTGTATACCTTGGACCAGCACTCAGGGGATGACCCCTATATATGCAATGCATTGCGTCGAAACTGAAAACGAGGGGATATTATTGAAGGGACAGATTAGGAAAGATGAGAAGATAGACATTTTTTTTTTTTTTTAGCTATTTCAACCTTTTTACTTTCCCGGCTAATTTTTGCTACATGGCCGGCGAAGGAGGGTGCTGTTACTCTGCTTTTTAGTACATGATCGCGTCAGTCGCTGCAAATTATGTTCAGTGACCAGTGCGATTTGTGTCAAACACGTTCCTTCGTAATTTGGATCCTACACTTTGGCCTTTAACGAATATAGGAATAAAGGAGTTTTATCGAAGTTTTGATATGGCCAAAGTGGTTTAAACGGCGTTTATTTTTTAGACATATTGGCCCTTTGAAGAAATTTAAATTCAAATAAAGTCACTGTTTTAATGTTTACAACTAATAATCGCCTAACGAAACGAATACAAATATTCGCACATCACTAGTAGAAATTATAAAATGGATGTGTTTTTCCTTTGTGCTAATTACGGCAGGCATGTGTATGTGTAAGCGCTTGTAACGATTAGTTCCTGGAATTTTAAGCCCATGAAGATAAAAGATTTTACTTTTGTTTCAAAATAGTTTTAGGATTGAAAAATTTTAGTATTTAAGGAAATGTAGTTGTGAAAAAGAAAATCACTGTCTCACAAACATTCGACTGTAAACGTTGTGTTTTACTTCAAAAATTTGTCTGATAATATTTAGAAAACCGTAAGACGTGGATATAAAACAAACGACTATTTCAAAAAAGAAATTTATTTAACTAAAATCAATAATGGAGCAACAGCAGCATTTATATGAATCTCAGAAGAAAATTAGCGAGGAGATCGCTACAATTCTAACAAAATTAGAGAATGTTTCATTAAAAAATATATCATTGGCCCAACACGCCATGCTAATCGGCCTGGAAGCAGTATTTAAGCATAATAACGACAAACTCAACAAACCGGCAATAGAAATGATGGATCGTTGCAAAAGAGCAATACAAACTCCTAAAGAAGCTACACAAACGATAATAGAAAATAAAGACTCCTGCCAGAATTCAAATGAGTTGGAAAAATATGCAAGTCAATTAACAAAACCGATTACACACGAGGAGGTAACAGAAATTGTGAAAGAACAGCTCCAACATTTTCTTGAAATACAAAATGCTCAAAAGGAAAAAGAAAGAAATTCAGGCCAATTAACAAAACCGATAACACACGAGGAGGTAACAGAAATTGTGAAAGAACAGCTCCAACAATTTCTGGAAATACAAAACAATCAAAAGGAAAAGAAAAACTCTCACCCGAATTCAAATGAGTTGGAGAAAAATTCAAGTCAATCGACAGAGTCGATAACACACAAGGATATTGCAGAAATTATGGCAGATCAGGCCCAACAGTTTCTTGAAATTGAAAATGTTCCCAAGGCAAATACAGGCGCCATAGAAAACTCAGGCGAGTTGAAAAAGGATTCAACTCAAGTTGCACAAATTCCAGAAGAAGAAATAAAAAATAACTTGCTCAAACAGTTGCGAATAGAAATACAAACACAAAAAGATTTCTTGGCAGACCTCAAGGTAGAAAATATTGGAATCTTAGAACATATAAAACATTCTTGGGACAAAAAAATGGCGAACATTAAAAACATTTGCGATGAGCTGGAAATCACGCACAACGTTGAGGAAGATGTTGATGGAGAATTAAAACTGATTAACAGCCAATATGAAGAAGCCCTTAATGGCATTTGCATGAAAATGTCTGTAAAAATACAAATGTTCAATAGTGAGATCGAAGAATGGCCTTCATTTAAATATATGTTCGGCCAAATTGTACATTTGAGTACACTTCCTGCTACACAGAAATTAAACAGGCTAAAACATCATGTAAAAGGGGAAGCCTTCGAATTAATTAGCAATTGCAAAGATTATGAAATGGCTTGGAACAAATTAAACGAACGATATGATAATAAAAGAATATTATTCACAAAACAAGTGGATAAAATATTATCTTCACCACGTTTAGGCTTAAATAGTGGTAGTCATAGATTAAAAAATACACGAACTGTGCTTGATATTTTAAATGAAACTATTCTAGCTTTGAATGCAATTGACGTTCAGATTGAAGATGATCCAATTGTTGCCTGTATTATTTTGAGTAAATTTGACCCATACATTCTGAACTTGTATGAGAAGTACATAGAGAAATCGGAAGACATACCAAAATTAAGAGATGTGATAAATTTCATTCAAAATTATTTATTAAACCTCAATTTTATTGTTAGTGGCACATCGCTGCCACTGCAATAAGAGTTGAGAAGTATGACAGTTCCACGTGTACAAGAAACGAGCATCAAAATCAGTTATGGGATTACATATCGCTGGTCACAAGTAGAAACTCAAATAATTGCAATTTTACAGGAAAAGGAAAATCTAACTGAAAGTGTATGGAGCCCAACAGAAACTGTCACTGTCATTTGCTTGTAAACTTCTTATTTTCGATACTATCGCACTAAAATTTTGTCACAACGTGTATTTCTGTGAAACGTGTTGGAATCACTGAAAAAGCCAATTTCTTAAAAATTGGAGTTGAAGCCTTTCTACTTGTGACCATTGATATACACATGCACATGACACCAAGATCTCGTTTCAGATTTAAGTAAGCGATCTTTACAGCTATCACAAAATTAATGTGTCCTTGAATTGTATTTGTATTGTGTAGTTTAGATGGGGTTTTCCCTTGTGCCAGCTAATTGTTCGCGAAATCTTGTGTTTATTACGGTTTCTTTACCTGTAACCAGGCTAGTAAGCGCTGGTAAGGCTTAGTTAATTGCTTCTATGGAATTTGAAATCTTTATGTATAAGAGACTCGACTTTGTTTTAGAATTACAAAATGTTAGTATTTAAGAAAATGCATGTGCAAAAATAAATCACTGTCCTACAAACATTCAACTCAAAATATTGTATTTTACTCGTAAAATCTTTACAAAAATAGCAGATACAAAAACAAAGCAACAGTTTTTGGGTGGAACAACTCGAACTTAAGCCAGTAATTAAGAGGATTTGTCCTTTATTGCTCAATGGCTAATCAGTCCTGGTAGCCGCCAAAAAAAAAAAAAAAACTTAGACAAGCATTATTTCCAAGTTCAGCTTGTCATGAAGATTTGTCTAACTGGAACTGACATTCGGGAATGGCAATGGCTTGGGGCCATTTTTAATCGGGTCATTTAGGGCCAAAGGGGGAGGAGGGGGTAGGGCAGAAACATGCATTCATAAAACTCTAAAAATAAAAGCTTGGGATGATTATATTTAAAATTTAAAAAATTTTTTTTTTTGGTAGGGTCATTTAGGGGGCGAAGGGGAAGGAGGGCGTAGGGCAGAGTAGTACCAGGTTTCGTCTCAGCTTCGTCATTAAAGGTTAAAAATTTTATTTTTAAGGAATGTAGGCTAAAGTAAAACAATTTGTTAAATTTTTACACTACTTTTGCATATAATAACGCCCACTAAAGGGGGCGGGGGCGACTGACGCCATCATGTACTAAAAAAGCAGAGTAACAGCACCCTCCCTCGTCGGCCCTGTAGCAAAAATTAGCCGGCGAAGTAAAAGGTTGAAATAGCTATAAATAAAACTGTCTATCTTCTCAGCTTTCCTAATCTGTCCCCTCAATACTATCCCCTCGTTTTCAGTTTCCGGTGCAATGCATTGTATATAAAGGGGACATCCCCTGAGTGCTGGTCCAAGATAAAAAAAAATAAAACAAAATTATCATTTTATTTATGACCCCAAGGTTAACGCGTTGGACCGTATTTGACATAAAAATATATCATTTGCTTAACAATATAGCCAAACAAGTAAAAGTGCTGTATTCGGCTGTGCCGAATCTTAAATACCCTTCACAGATGTCATTCTTTTCGTTTAAATTTTTCGGCTAGGAAGCTAACTGTTTGCCTTTTCTTATTTCCAATACCTCTGAACGTCTTTCAAAAATATTAAATATGTTTAATTTACAAACAAAAAGAAAAAATCCGTTTCATGTACCCCAAACATTTCTAATTGTCCAACCATAGAATCGGCTTTTAGATTTTTTTGGTTTTTAATACCAATTTATTTCTTCCTGATATATAAAGTAGGTATAATCCATCATAAAAATCAAAAATATGAAATTATATGGTTACTTTTATGAATCAGAAAATGTCGATATTCCAAACCCGAAATTGGATTTTTAATTTTTTTGGTTTTCAATACCAATCTCACTCTTCCCGAAGTATAGAAAAAAGTTCATGTACAAAAAACCAAAATTAGGAACTTATCTGGCTAATTGTATGTACTAAACAATTTTGATTTTCCAACCCTGGAACCGAAATTTACATTTTTTTACCAATGCAACTCTTAATGAGGCATGAAATAGTTTTATTTAAGAAAATCTTAGTATTTGTAACCATTTTGGTCACTTTCATGTACTACCAAATATTGCATTTATCCAACTGTGGAATCTAAATTTTGATATATTTCTTTTTAATTTTTGATAACAATTTTGGTTTTCCTGAACTAAAAAATAGTTTTAATTAGTAAAAAACCAACGTTCGTTGCATTTTGGGTTACTTTTATGTATAAAAAAATTTAAATTTTCCAGCCCTGGAAGCGAAATTTTAATTTGTTTAACCAATGCTAGTCTTCATTAAGTATAAAGTCGTTTTATTTAAGAAAAACTTAAAATTTGCAATCATTTTAGTCACATTCATGTACTACAATATATTGCATGTACCAAAAAAAAAAAATTCAATTTCCCAATCCTGGAAGCGAAATTAAAATTTTTTTTTTTAATTTTCTTTATCAATGCAAATCTTTATGAGGTATAAAGTAGTTTTGTTTAAGAAAAACTAAATGTTTTTAACCATTTTGGTTATTACATTTACTACAATATATTGAAAGATAAAAAAAAAAAAATTTCCCAACCCTGCAAGCGAAATTTTGATTTGTTTGTTTGTTTTTTTGTTTATCAGTGCAACGCTTTATGAGGTATAAAGCAATTTTTTTTTAAGAACAATTTCAAATTTTTAACCATTTTGGTCACTTTCATGTACTATAATATATTGCACTTGTCCAACCCTGGATTCGAAATTTAATTTTTTACTTTTGAATTTTTGATACCAATTTTGTTCTTGCTAAATTATAAGACAGTTTTAGTTAGCAAAAAAAAAAACAAAGATCAGTTGCCTGTTTGATTACTTTCACGTATAAAAAAATTCAATTTCCCACCCCTGGAAGCAAAATTTGAATTTAAAATTTTCTTTTCTTTTTGCCAATGCAAATCTTCATGACGTATAAAGAGGTTTTGTTAAAGAAAAACTTGAAATTTTTAACAATTTTAGTTACTACATGTACTACAAAATACGGAATAGGTCGAAAAAAAAAATTTTTAATTTCCCATCCCTGGAAAATTTTTTTTATTTTTTTAGTTTTTAATAGACCATTGAGGCTCCCCAAAGCACGAAGTAGGTTTAATTTACAAACATTAAAAAAAATAATTGATTTTTGGTATAAATTTTGCGTCGAGAAATAGGTGTAAGCTTCCCAGCTCTGGAACCGTACTTCAGATCATCTATTTAAGCTCATTTCCAATCCAACGGTTTAAGAACGAAGTCTCTAGCTCTCTTGGGGGCTTGGGAAAACCGATTTCACGTACAGACGGTCGGACAGACGGACATCGCTCAATCGTCATAAGGATCCAGAATATATATACTTTGTGGGGTCCCATGTGCATATCGAAGAAATTACACACGGAATGACAAACTTATATATACCCTTTCACTTTTTTGTGAAGGGTAAAAAAAGCTTAAAAAATTATGTTGTTTTTTATGGGTTGGTTTAGTTCTTCTTTGGGGAACTTTTTTCCCTCTTTCCCGATTTAGCCCATCTCCGAAGTTAACCTATGCTATCCTTTAAGGTATATTTATACCAAATTTCAAGAGTCTGCCTCTTTTCGTTTGATTTCCACAGACGGACCGACGGGTCTCAGATGGATATTCCACTGCGTTACAAACGGAATGACAAAGTGAATATACCCTCCATATTCTTTTTTGGAGGGTATAAAAAAAAAACAATTGTTCAGTAACGAGTTCTACTATGCCATCATCACTCCAACAGGCTCACAACAATTAACACTCTAATGCTGATCGGACGAATTCAACAAAATATTCAGGAATGAGTGAGGAGTCAAACTCAGGACCCTCCGCTTCATAGTCTCGTGTTCTACTACTTCAGCTAACAGCATCCTTTTGATGTGGCGGCGTCATCGGTTCATTACAGTCACCGGAGATTGCTATAGGTTAATGAGTGACAACATCATTTGGCTAGAGTTGGCTGATCTGGACACCAGCAACATGTTTTTTCAACAGAATAGCACCACGTCCCACACAGCTACATTGAATATTACGCACGAGCGATTTGATGGCATAGTCACATCACGTGGAGGTGATGTGAACTGGCCACCGAGATCGTGAGACTTGACGGCGTAAGAATTTTTCTTGTCGGGATTTCCTTAAGTCGCCGGTTCATGGCGGGCCTCAAAGTCAACATAATCCGCACCATGGGTCCAGTTCAAAGTCATGCAAAGTGGGTGCTGTTGGCTGAAATAGTAGAAAACGAGACTATGAAGCGGAGAGTCCTGAGTTCGAGCCCCCGCTGAGACATGAAATATTGTGTTGAATTCTTCTGATCAGCATTCGTGCGTGGTTGTGTTAGTTGTTGCCAGCCTGTTTTCAGTGATGAAGGCATAGTACTGATCACTGGACAATTACTGGCAGCGACTGACCCAATCATGTACTAAAAAGCAGAGTAACAGCACCCACCTTCGTCGGACCTGTAGCAAAAATTAGCCGGCGAAGTAAAAGGTTGAAATAGCTACAAAAAAAAAAAAACTGTCTATCTTCTCATCTTTCCTAATCTGTCCCCTTAATACTATCCCCTCGTTTTCAGTTCCAGCGCAATGCATTGCATATATAGGGGACATCCCCTGAGTGCTGGTCCTACTCCTAAAAAAAAAAAAAAAAAAAAAAGTTTGACATCTAGAGAAGCAATGACGAACATTTCCACGGTGTTCTATTTCACATATAATGACATCAATAACTCTTTCAAACGAATAAAAAATTCCGATGATATCTCAAACACAAACACACACACACTTTCTTTTGTTTAAATTCAAAAATATAGGAAGCGCTTAATGAAACACCCATTACGAGTATTTATTCATTTCTATGCAACACATATTTGTTAAATTTGTTTTAAAAAAAGGCACAATACCCATCCAGGCAACATTTCCCAATAAACTCATATGCATAAACACATTTTAAAAGTTGATGAAAAATACGTTCTTGGGTAGCACTTTCCATTATCGCGCTGCGCTGCAACATTAAGTGAATGGAAAAACTAACGTCCGAAACACGCGTTTTAATTTATTTGAGCAGTCTTTAGTATTAATTTAAAAACATAAATAAAATAAAAGGGATTAAAAATAGAAAAGTGGAAAAGAATAAATAAATTACGAAGCAATTTCTCATCTGATTATTTTAAGACAACATTTGGCCATAAACGACTTTGTTAAAATGACCAAGAATGTTGGACACTAGCGAAGACACAGGAATTATTAATAATAATTATTAGACATTAAAGAAATTTTTAATTTGTGGCAACTATTGTTATGCAAAATGGGCTTAAGTGGTTGGAAACAGGAAAACATGGTCGGCAACAGCGGCCACGTTTATAATTGAGTCATAAATTTAACATATTTTATCACTTTAGTATGCAAATCGATTTTTCGTTTTTTTTTGTGATGAGGTGATTTCAGTATTAAGAGAATGAAAACAAAACAAGAACTGAAAATAGCAGGCAGCCACACGTAGCAATCAAACACAACATGTTCATCAAAACTATTTGTTAGTTAAAGTCAAGACTTCACACATACACACACACGCACACAAAAGTGATCATATTCTTTTGTTCCACTCTAAGGCTACTTTGCATTTTTAATTAGAATGTTAAGGAAAAAAATATGTGTAAAAATATAATTTTTAAAACTGACACAAGAATTTACATTTTTTAACAAAAGCACCGAAAAAATACCATCCGAATTTGTGTGTGAGCGTGTAACTCGTCATACCTCGTATTTTTGTTTGTCGGCTTCGAAAAGCCTTTTCTTGGAAGGGTATTTGAATTGTGTGCTGCTCTTTGTTTTCCTTTCTTTCTTCCGTCATGTTGGGACTTCTTTCAGAAAAACTCCTCAAATATGATGGAAATGTAGTTTCACTTTGACTTTAATTTAAAAAGTTTTCTTTTAATGATGATCTTTTATGTTGTGTTAATATTTTGTTTTCATTTCATAAATATTAACACATTTTAAAAGAATTCTTACAGATACTTTTGGTTTGTATGGATGTTTAGCTCTTTTAGATATAATAGAAAAGTATGTGGCCTGGACTGCACAGTAGTTCGATAGATTGTTTATACAGCAATCCAATAATTCCAAAAAGTATGTCTTTGCCGTGCTTTTATGTTGTTAATAAATTTCAAAAAGGGAGGACTGACTGTCCTATAATAGGTTAGACTAGGCTTAACTAGACTCATGCAGACAAGGCCATACTACTCAAGACCAATATACTTGAATGAACAAGAGTAGGCAAGATCAGTTTAGCTTAGACTAGACTGGATCATTGTCGCTTGCACTAGCCTAGACTAATCTAGACCAGATTAGACTATTCTAGATCAGGCTAGAGTAGTCTAGATGAGGCTAGACTAGTCTAAATCAGGCTAGACTGGCCTAGAATAGATCAGGCTAGACTAGTTTAGATCAGGCTAAACTAGTCTAGATGAGGCTAGAGTAGTCTAGATGAGGCTAGAGTAGTCTAGATGAGGCCAGACCACTTTAGATGAGGCTAGACTAGTCTAGATCAGGCTAGAGTAGTCTAGATGAGGCTAGACTAGTCTAAATCAGGCTAGACTGGCCTAGAATAGATCAGGCTAGACTAGTTTAGATCAGGCTACACTAGTCTAGATGAGGCTAGACCAGTCTAGATGAGGCTAGAGTAGTCTAGATGAGGCCAGACCACTTTAGATGAGGCTAGACTAGTCTAGATCGAGCTAGAGTAGCCTAGGTCAGGCTAGACTAGTCTAGATGAGATTAGACCAGTCTAGATGAGATTAGACCAGTCTAGATGAGTCTAGAGTAGACAAGATCAGGCTAGACTAGTTCAAATCAGGCTACACTGGGCCAGAATAGATCAGGCTTGACTAGTTTAGATGAGGCCACACCAGTCTAGATGAGGCTAGACTAGTCTAGATGAGTCTAGACCACTCTAGATGAGGCTAGACTAGTCTATATAAGGCTAGACCAGTCTAGATGAGGCTAGACTAGTCTAAATCAGGCTAAACTGGGCTAGAATAGATCAGGCTGTACTAGTCTAAATCAGGCTAGATTAGTCTAGATCAGGCCAGAGTAGTCTGAATGAGGCTAGACCAGTCTTGATGAGGCTGGACTAGTCTAAATCGGGCTAGACTCCTTTAGATCAAGCTAGACTAGTCTAGATGAGGCTAGAGTAGTCTAGATGAGGCTAGAGTAGTCTAGATGAGGCTAGACTAGTGTAGATGACGCTAGACTAGTCTAGATGAGGCTAGACTAGTCTAGATGAGGCTAGACTAGTCTAGATGAGGCTAGACTAGTCTATATAAGGCTAGACCAGTCTAGATGACGCTAGACTAGTCCAAATCAGGCTAAACTGGGCTAGAATAGATCAGGCTGTACTAGTCTAAATCAGGCTAGATTAGTCTAGATCAGGCCAGAGTAGTCTGAATGAGGCTAGACCAGTCTTGATGAGGCTGGACTAGTCTAAATCGGGCTAGACTCCTTTAGATCAAGCTAGACTAGTCAAGATGAGGCTAGAGTAGTCTAGATGAGGCTAGACTAGTGTAGATGACGCTAGACTAGTCTAGATGAGGCTAGACTAGTCTAGATGAGGCTAGACTAGTCTAGATGAGGCTAGACTAGTCTAGATGAGGCTAGACTAGTCTAGATGAGGCTAGACTAGTCTAGATGAGGCTAGACTAGTCTAGATGAGGCTAGACTAGTCTAGATGAGGCTAGACTAGTCTAGATGAGGCTAGACTAGTCTAGATGAGGCTAGACTAGTCTAGATGAGGCTAGACTAATCTAGATGAGGCTAGACCAGTCTAGATGAGGCTAGACCAGTCTAGATGAGGCTAGACCAGTCTAGATGAGGCTAGACTAGTCTAGATGAGGCTAGACTAGTCTAGATGAGGCTAGACTAGTCTAGATGAGGCTAGACTAGTCTACATGAGGCTAGACTAGTCTAGATGAGGCTAGACTAGTCTAGATGAGGCTAGACTAGTCTACATGAGGCTAGACTAGTCTACATGAGGCTAGACTAGTGTAGATGAGGCTAGACCAGTCTAGATGAGATTAGAGCAGTCTAGATGAGGCTAGACTGGTCTAGATGAGGCTAGACTAGTCTAGATGAGGCTAGACTAGTCTAGATGAGGCTAGACTAGTCTAGATGAGGCTAGACTAGTCTAGATGAGGCTAGACTAGTCTAGATGAGGCTAGACTAGTCTAGATGAGGCTAGACTAGTCTAGATGAGGCCAGACTAATCTAGATGAGGCTAGACCAGTCTAGATGAGGCTAGACCAGTCTAGATGAGGCTAGACTAGTCTAGATGAGGCTAGACTAGTCTAGATGAGGCTAGACTAGTCTAGATGAGGCTAGACTAGTCTACATGAGGCTAGACTAGTGTAGATGAGGCTAGACCAGTCTAGATGAGATTAGAGCAGTCTAGATGAGGCTAGACTGGTCTAGATGAGGCTAGACTAGTCTAGATGAGGCTAGACTAGTCTAGATGAGGCTAGACTAGTCTAGATGAGGCTAGACTAGTCTAGATGAGGCTAGAGTAGTCTAGATCAGGCTAAACTAGTCTAGATCAATATAAACAGATTTACATCAGATTAGACTAGTGTAGATCAGGCTAGTCTAGTCCAGATCAGGCAAGACCAGTCTCGATAAGTCTAGCCTACATCATGCTAGACTAATCTAGTTCAGGCTAGACTGGTCTAGATCAGGCTAGAATGGTCTAGATCTCGAATGCCATAGACTGCTCTCGATCATGCTAGACTAATCTAAATCACGATAAACTGGTCTGAGTCAGTAAGTATTTTCGCGAACATTTATATTGCTATATTAAATTGAATTGAGGTCAGGTTAGACTAGTCTAGATCAGGCCAGTCTAGATTATACTAGACTAATCTAGATCAGGATAAATTGGTCTAGGTAACGTTAGAATGGTATAGATCAGGCTAGTCTGGTCACGATCAGACTAGTCTGGTCAAGATCAGGATAGTCTGGTCTAGGGAAGACTAGACTAGTCTAGAGCATGCTAGACAGGCCAGACTGCACTGTACCAGCTACGCCTAGACTAAGCCAGGCTAAATTCGACTAGAATAGGTCATTCCAGAATTTACTATGCCAGACCAGACTAAGATTTCACGAGATTATACTACGTTAAACTTGGATGAATTAACTCAAACTTAGGCTAGGCTAGATTAGGGTAAACCACTGTAAGCTAAACAAGACTTGGCTAGACTAGGCTAGAGCAATCTAGGCTAATGCACAATACAATGAACAAATCTAGATCAAACTATTTTAGGCTATATTAGACCAGACTATGTTGCTTTAGGCTAGATAAGACTAGGCTAGACTAGATTAGGCTAGACCAGATTAGGTTAAATAAGACTAAATTAGTTTATTGCAAACGACAATAGGCAAAACTAGACTAGAATCGGCTGAAGCACATAGCACTAAGCTAGACCACGCTACATTAATCTAGCTCGATCAGTTTTTCTCAGACTAGGCTAGTCCACAATAGCCTAGGCTAAGCCAGTGTAGACTACACTGTCCTAGAATGTTCAAATAATTTATCTTATTTAGAGTTCAGATAGAATTTCTGTTGTTGCAAGTTTTGATGCACACTAATACCACAGTGCGTACATTGACTCTTATTTGCCCGTAAATATTCATAAATTTGTGGTGATATTCCGCTTTAATGTGTTTCGGTTTATTAAAAATTTTGTCATTTACACATATTTAAGTTGTTTGTAAAAATTATTTAAAACACAATTAATCAGCATTAATGTCTTTGTTAATGTGGGAATTACAAATGGAAAAAATACAATAAAATTATTAGCCGTTAGAGTTTAGTGTGACTGACTGACTAGAAGCAACTGACCGACCAACTAACCACCATTATTATCATTAATAATATTAACCAACGCCACATCAGAGTGCTTAACATTTCAAACCCATTTTACACTACAATTTGCTTTGCTGCCACTGTGTCACTTGCTACCGCCGTCTGTCGAAAACATTAAAATGTTGTCTTGTTTTATCTAATTTATTTCCTTTTAAAGTTTCGTCTCAAAATTAATTATTGTTTTAATTAATTTATAAAGAAAAGCGACACACAGAAACAACAAACACGTTAACATATTGCTGGGCTTCTGATAAATCGAAATTTATTAGATAGCAGGTATTAGGAACAGGGCAACAAAACAAATGACAAATGATAAAAACTTTTTCGAAATTAATGCAAGAGAGAGGGCAGGTAGGGAAGCAGGCAGGCAGCCGCTTCATTTGCTTGAAATGTGAGTTTCCTGGCCCTGCCTGGCTTAACATAATTCAATTTTATTTTCTTTTTCAAGTAATTTATGTTGTTATGGTTTTAATTAGTTAGTTTACAAGTCTATTTAAGTAGTTGCACACCGTTTCCCATAGCAATTGAGATAATTACATGAGGGGTTATATTGTGGATAATGTGGTGTTAAGGGAGAGAGTTTGTTAACAAAAATTATTTGTATAAAATGGATAAAGGAAAGACTTGTTTATTTTATTATTTAAGTAAAGCACTGTTTTCGAAGGATGCTACACTAAAGCATAAGAGCACTTTCGTTTGTTAATATGTTTTTAGCGGAGGACGCTACACTGCAATATAAGAGTTCTTTCGTTTATTAATATTTTTAGGTGGTTGCGCGAATGTTAACTGTTCCGAAAAAAACTTTTTTGTTAATTGAGGAAAGCGCTGTTTGCAAAGGGCGCTACATTCCAGTACAAGAATTCTCTCGTTTATGAATATTTTTAGATTGCAGTTCGAATGTTAAATACTCCGAAAAAACTTGTTAATTCTATTATTTGAGGAAAGCGCTGTTTTCGAAGGACGCTACACTCCAGTATAAGAGTTCTTTGGTTTATAAGTATTTTAAGGTGGTTGTCCGAATGTTAAGTATTCCGAAAAAACGCGGTAATTTTATTATTTGAGACAAGCGCTGTTTTCGATGGACGCTACACTAAAGCATAAGAGTTATTTCGTTTGTTAATATGTTTAGGTGGCTGTTCGAGGAAAGTGCTGCTTTCGGAGGACGCTACACTGCAATATAAGAGTTCTTTCGTTTATTAATATTTTTAGGCGGTTGTCCGAGTGTCAACTATTCGGATAAAAACTATTTTGTTATTTGATAAAAGCGCTGTTTTCAGAGGACGCTACACTCCAGTATAAGAATTCTCCAGTTTATGAATATTTTTAGATAGCACTTCGAATGTTAAACATTCCGAAAAAACTTGTTAATTCTATTATTTGCGAAAAGCGCTGTTTTCGGACGACGCTACACTCCAGCATAAGAGTTCTTTCGTTTATTAATATAATAAGGTGGCTGTCGGAATGTTAAGTATTCCGAAAAAAAGCGGTAATTTTATTATTTGAGACAAGCGTTGTTTTCGATGGACGCTACACTAAAGCATAAGAGTTATTTCGTTTGTTAATATGTTTAGGTGGCTGTTCGAAGAAAGTGCTGTTTTCGGAGGACGCTACACTGCAATATAAGAATTCTTTCGTTTATTAATATTTTTAGGTGGTTGTCCGAATGTTAACTATTCCGAAAAAAACTATTTTGTTATTTGAAGAAAGCGCTGCTTTCGGAGGGCGCTACACTCCAGTATAAGAATTCTCTCGCTTATGAATATTTTTAGACTGCAGTTCGAATGTTAAATATTCCGAAAAAACTTGCTAATTATATTATTTGCGATAAGCGCTGTTTTCGGAGGACGCTACTTCCAGCATGAGAGTTCTTTCGTTTGTTAACATATTTAAGTGGCTGTCCGAATGTTAACTATTCCGAAAAAACGTGGTAATTCTATTATTTGAGACAAGCGCTGTTTTCGGAGGGCGCTGCACTCCAACATAAGAGTTCTTTCGTTTCTTAATATATTTAGGTGGCTTTTTGAATGTTAGCTATTCCGAAAAAACTTTTTAATTATATTATTTGAGCAAGGCGCTGTTTTCGGAGGACGTAACACTCCAGCATGAGAGTTCTTTCGTTTGTTAAGATATTTAAGTGGGTGTCCGAACGTTAACTATTCCGAAAAACCGTGTTAATTCTATTATTTAAGACAAGCGCTGTTTTCGGAGGGCGCTACACTCCAACATAAGAGTTTTTTCGTTTATTAATATATTTAGGTGGCTTTTTGAATGTTAGCTATTCCGAAAAAACTTTTTAATTATATTATTTGAGCAAGGCGCTGTTTTCTCTCCAGCATGAGAGTTCTTTCATTTATTAATATATTTAGGTGACTGTCGGAATGTTAACTATTTGGAAAAAACTTGTTAATTTTATTACTTGAGGAAAATGCTGTTTTCGAAGGACACTACACTCCAGCATACTGGTTTTTTATATGTTTTTTTTTTTGTTTGCTTATTAATATATTCAAATGGCTGTACGAATATCAACTTTTCCGGCGAATTTTTTTAAGTATAAAGCCACTCTACAGCACCATATTAATGGTTGTAAATATTTATTAAGAATTTTAAAACGTTATATCTTTTAAAATATCTACCCGATTTCAATGAAATATATATTGGGCAAATGGGTAAGCTAATGCCTTTCAAACCTTAAATTTGCATTAAAATTGGCTGATAAATAAAAGGATAAAAGGGATCACAAAATTGCCACGGCGTTTTATACAATCAAGTTTTTCACTTATTTTAGTTTCAAATAGAAAGTGGGGAAACACTGTAAATATATTTAATTGAATAATTTTGCTATTTGTTATGCTATTGTAATGGTTTAATTGTATTGTTTGTTTTGGAAAACAGATATTTCCACAAATATGATATTATATTTATTTGTTTACTTGAGAGCATGAATAAGTTCTATTCCTACGACCGTGTGTTAATATTAGCGAGTGCGAAAGAGTACCCATGAACTCTGGAACACGTTAGAAGTAAGTATTACAATTGTAACACTATAATGCCACCAAGTGGCAGTCAAGCAGGTCGTATGAATACAATCAACACAGAAGTGTGTGCATACAATCCTGTTTGCATTGTGTAGTCATAGAATATTGTAACTAAGTAAATGTTCATTAAAAAGTAAATTAAGTAATTAAGATAATTAATGTTGTTTGGTTGTCTTGTCTACTTTGGCCAACAACTTTTTGCCAGCACCAGAACTACAACAAAAAACACCGGTACATTAACTATTGAAAGCATTTATTTAAATTTGAAAAAACAAACATTTAACTGAATGTAGAACGTTAATTAAAATTTTTATTATAAAATTCATTAAATTATAAATAATATTGCAACATTAAGCAAAGTCTGTGGAAAAGTTAAATAGAACGTTATAAATTAGTGCTTTGAAAATGTTTAAAGTATTTAAATTAATTGCAGTTATTGTTCATTTAAATGTGGGCACATATTTCAAGCGGGAGAAAAAACCTTTATTTTTAATTTCTACATTTATAAAGGCAAGATTTTGCTAAAGCCTGGTGCCAGCTTTTGACTGGCACTTGTTTTGTTATCACATAAAATTGATTACTTTTATAAATTATAGTTTTACATAAAATAGCAATTAATACCACAATTATAATAACAAATATTCTGTTCTTACTTCTTTTGTTCTATTATCTGTCTCCTGCTGCCTAATCCATCTTAATATTTTTAACAATAAAAAATATTTTTAACTGCGAATAATTTTCTGTTTAAATGCTGGCGAAATGTTATCATACTTCATTTAGAAATTTTTTATATGAAATATTTTCAAAAAAAAAAAAAATAAATAAATAAAAAATTGGAAGAGTTGTGCTCTGTTCTTTTGACAAAAAACATAAAAAGGGCAACATATTTTTTTAATTTCATTTAACTGCGAGAGAACATGAGCAGTATCTCTTTCACACGGAAATACCAAAAACAATGTTGCATACTTTCAAGCAATAAAAAACTCTTTAATGAACCAAATGCTATTCCATATGCTCAGAGAAGGATTGCGGTTTAGGGCCTCCGCAAAATACTTTTAGTACAGCAAAAATATTTTTCTATGGACATCACGGCATTTTGAAAAATTTTAGAATGTCTAATTGTGTGTCGCAGCGTCATTAGGTTCAATGTCTCCGGTAAACTATAAAATTCTATAAAATTCTTCGTAGGCCCTGTAGCAAAAATTAGCCGGCGAAGTAAAAGGTTGAAATAGCTACAAAAACAATTGTCTATCTTCTCATCTTTCCTAATCTGTCCCCTCAATACTATCCCCTCGTTTTCAGTTCCGGCGCAATGCATTGCATATATAGGGGTCATCCCCTGAGTGCTGGTCCAAGATTAAAAAAATGGCTGCCATTCAAGAGCATAATTTTTTTGAAATAAAGGAAATGCAAGACCGCTTGAAATTTATATTTAAAATGTTGTGTATTTGTAAATAGGATTATTTCTTCAAATATCGCGTTAATAAATATTAGCGGGAAGGATTTGACACTATCATGTGCTAAAGGGGTGCAATACAGCCCCTCTTACGTCGGTGCTATAGGAGAATTTTGCAGGCAAAGTGAGAATTAAATTTTCTCCTCCTTCTTCATCTGTCCTCTCAATACTTTCCCCTCTTCTCAGTCTTTCAGCACAATCCATTGCACTATGGTGCATACCCTGAGTGCGGGTCCAAGTAAAAAAAAATATTTAAACTGATATTTATTTTTCTGTTTTTTACCCGCCGCAAAAAGTTACACAGAGGCATTTGAAAGTGTATACATACGTGCTTGCAAGTATAAAACAAAAATGATATAAAAAAGATTTCTTAATGATTCTTTTTTAACAAATATAAAAAACTTTGCTATATAATTTATATCAAAAAATTTATCAAAAATATTTCCATTGTGCAAATCTACATGAAAATACCTCTTAAATCATAGATCTCTCAGCAATTTCGGTAGACAATAAGATGCTTAAAAGTGTACCACAAAACTCAGTAGAAATGTAAAAAAAGTTAATTAAAATTATAATTTAATCATGAATATAAATATTTTATTTTTCGAACTTATTAATTTTTATACCCTACAAAAAACAATAGGAGGGTGTATTCACTTCGTCATTCCGTGTGTAACGCAGCGAAGTAACCCTGCCTCTAAGACCCCATAAAGTATATATATTCTTGGTCAGTGATGAAATCTAAGACGATCTAGCCATTTCCGTTCGTCCTTCTGTGGAAAACACCATATAATCCAAACGAAAAGAGCCAGACCCTGGAAATTTGTTATAGATAAATTTTGAAGAATAGCACAGGTCAAGTTCTTAAATGGGCTGAATCGAGGCAGATGGAAAAAAGTTCCGCTAAGAAGAACTAAAACAACCTCTAAAACACAACATAATTTTCTAAGTTCTTTTGTAATTTTGCTAAGCAAATGATATATTTCTATGTCCAAAGCGTTGAACTTACAGTCAGAATGCAAGAAAACTAAATTTGTTGGACCACGCCCCAATTGGTGGGCGTTTAAGTTACATATCATATGGAAAAATAGTGTGAATATTTAACAATTTGTATTCCTTAAGCCTACATTCGTTACAAATATAATTTTTAAGTCATTACGGCGAAGGTCCCCCAAAAAACCCTATCAAAAAAATTATTTTCTACACTCAATTACTCCATAAATTTATTTTGTTAGTTCTTACGATAAAAGTGAGATGTCTCCCCCACGGCCCTTCCCGGTGTGACCCTGTCAAAATAGAGTTTTAAAATTGGGCACAGAAATGTCTTAAAGGAACTCTGATCCAGGAGGTTAAACATTTTTAATATATTTACTAAATCTTTGGGGGTATTTAAGAGTGGACGCGGTCAAAAATATAACGTTCTTATTAAGAAAATTATTATTTTTTATTCAGACTCAAGTTCAAATCTGCGATCTGCGATCTGCAAAAAAAAAATTTTTTTAATTTGTTTTTTTTTATTAAATTCAACTTATTTTACTAAATAATATTTAAACTATTTTTATAATCATGAGACATGTAAATATTTTATTTTTCGAACTCAATTAATTTTTATTATTAAGAAAAGATTTTTTTTATTAAGAACCAAGTTCCAATCTGCAATCGGCAATTTATTTTTTAATAATTTTTCTTATTGAATTTCAAATTACTTTACTTAGAGTGGAATATTTGGAATATTTTTGTCTTCACGAGTAACGATTTTGAGGCCGGGTGTCTTCGTTTTTTAAACATGAATGTAAATATACTATTTCTCGAACTTATTAATTTTTATTATTAAGCTAATAAAAAACAACTTGAATTTAATAAGAATTACAAAAAAAAATAATTTGCAGGTTTCAACTTGTGTTTGAATAAAAAATATTCTAAAATGGGACATGAAGAAAATAATCAAACGGTAACACGGGTATTAAAAACAATAATGTGTTAACATCAGGTTGATACAGTTCTCGTATTCAATTTCCTAATAATTTTTTTTTTTATATAAGAACTGCTATCATATTCAACTAAGCCACCTAATAAGTGGTGACAAACACAATACACATGAGCACTGATGATGAAGGCGTTGCGGCTTTCGAAAACAGCTGTTCTGCTCTGCTGTGTAAGTTGAATAACTAACAACTGATGTTGACTTTCCTTTGTGCCTTGGATTATTTATCATGTCTTTCTGAGATTTAAATTAAATATTTCGAACAATTAGCCTATAAGTTTTAATTAAAAAAATATTCTTATTTTAATAATGAATAAATAATTTAATAGCAATATTTAATTAAAATAAAATCACATAAATGATTACTTTAACACAAAATGAATAAAAACTTTTTTCCAGTTACAAACAAATTCCCATAGTTTAAATGAAAAACCAGAAGAATAAAATCAATAAAAAATTTGTGATTAAAAACAAAAAATAAACTGTTACAATTGCGAAAAATTAGTGGTCCCCATTGCAAGTTTTATTTGTAACAACTATAACAACGACGTCAGACTGGACGACAGCAGCAGCAGCAGCAGCAGGTTGCATAAAAGTTCAGAACACACTGACACTCACATATATGGCTACTGATAGCTTGCAACATTGCACGTTGCAAGTTTAGTAGAAGCGATGACGATGTAGCACAAACGTACAAGCCACTAATGAGAGACCAATTTGTTTGGATCATTAGTAACCATTGAACATCGGTATTTTATTAATACTCATGCAACAAAAATTACAGCAACAACAATAAATATTATTGCAAAAAAAAACAACAACAACATGTTTTATGGTTTCTCCTCTTTGTGTCTCATTTTTATTTTATTTTATTTTTTTTCAAGAGGAAACAAAAATTCAATTGTTTTTGCAACACTAACATTTGTCTCCAAGTCATTTAATTTGTCAGTGATATGGCCAATTTTGGAAGAATTTTTGTGTAACCGCACAACTGACATGGAATGAATGGATACGTTCGACTACAAAGAGATGGATAACGGCATATAAGTCTTGAAATATTCATTCGTACAACAGAGATGAAAAGGAATTTAGTTGCCTTTTTTTGCAAAATATTTTCTTTGGTCGCCCCCCTTCAACCAACCGTGGGTTAACACTAATTACATCAAGAGAGAAAAAAGCGGCAAATAAACGAAAACCAACACGCTAAAGTATAAACAAATATTTGAAATTATTTCATATGTTTGGTTTGGCTTTTTGAAATCATAAGATGTTGCCTCATAATGCAACCAAAAGATAAAAGTAAATAAAAAAGGCAACATTAAGCAACAACAACAGCATTCTTTTGAAACGCCAGCGCCACAATTTCTTACGGTTTTTATTCATTCTCTCATTATATGCTGATTGTTCTGGTATTTATCATATCCGACAAAATGCCATAAAATTTTCAAATTATATTCAATTTCATCTCCGTGTTGTTTGGCTGAGTGAGTGTTGGCTATAGACATTGAGAAGTGCTGGAAAAATATTCATATGTGAACAAAAAAAAAAAAAAAAAGAATATCTTACACCCATGTGACAATTAAATGTACGGGTATAATAAATGCTTGAAACAACAATATTGCACACGGAAAATGTTTCTTTTAATTAGTTCAAAATGTATCATACACTGAGCGGAATTACTGTGTTAAGAACAGAGGAAAGGAATATTTTATTTAGGCGACCATTTATAACTGCTTTTGAGCGTAACAGTCATGTATACGAGGATGTGGTTTTAATTTTTTTCATATTTTTTTTTTTTTTGTTGAATTAAAGACTTGTACAGGGTGGTATGAAATTCATCACCAAAAAAAAAGTTCGTTACTTTTTACCAAATGAAAAACAAACAAGTAAAAACGTTATATTCGACAGGGTCGAATCTTAAATACCCTCCAAATATTTAGTACATAAATTGAAAATGTTTAACTTGGTGAGGCAGAGTTCCTTTAAGACGTCTCTGTACACAATTTGAAATCTCTATTTTGAGAGAGAGTCATTCCGGGAAGGGCCATGGGGGTGACGTTTCACCTCTGCAAAATCAGAGAACATCTTAGCTTTTTATAGGCTTAAGGAATACAAATTGTTCAATATTTACACTATTTTTGCATATAATACCGTACGTCAACGCCCACCAAAGGGGGCGTGGTCCAAAAATAAACCATATCGTGTTTTCCACAGATGAAATGCATCTCAGACTTCATCACTGATCAAGAAATATTTATATACTTTATGAGGTCCAATTCTTTTTTGGGGGGTATTAAAACTGTATTTTGTTGGGGGTCTCTCTGGCAAGGGCTGTGGGGGAGACATTTAACCTTTGCCATAAAACTCTAAAAATAAATGTTTGGGATAATTAAATGTAAAATTGAATTTAATTTAATTTTATTTTATTTTTTTGATAGGGCAATTTAGGAGGCAAAGGGGGAAGGAGTGGTGGTAGGGCAGAGGAGAGCCAGGTTACGTCTCAGCTTCGTCTTTAAAATTTAAAAATATTATTTTTGGAAAATGTAGGCTAAAGTAAAACAATTTGTTAAATTTATAATAACGCCCACTAAGGGGGGCGTGGTCCAAAAATATTTTTTTTTTATTTTATGACTCCAAGTTGGAACTTCTTTGACATAAACATATATCATTTGCTTAGCAAAATTACAAAAAAAAAACTTTAAAAATTATGTTGTTTTTTGGAGGTTGCTTTAGTTCTTCTTAGGGGAACTTTTTTCCCTCTGGCCCGATTCAGCCCATTTAAGAACTTGACCTGTGCTATTCTTAAAAATTTATCTATAACAAATTTGCAGGGTCTGGCTCTTTTCGTTTGGATTATATGTTGTTTTCCACAGACGGACGAACGGAAAAATTTCTAGATCGTCTTAGATTTCATCACTGATCAAGAATATATATACTTTATGGGGTATTAGAGGGAGGGTTATTTCGCTGCGTTACACACGGAATGACAAAGTGAATACACCCTCCTATTCTTTTTTGAAGGGCATAAATATTAATAAGATCGAAAAATAAAATATTTATATTCATGATTAAATTATTATTTTAATTAACTTTTTTTACATTTCTACTGAGTTTTGTGGTACACTTTTAAGCATCTTATTGTCTACCGAAATTGCTGAGAGATCTATGATTTAAGAGGTATTTTCATGTAGATTTGCACAACAGAAATATTTTGGATATTTTTTTTTATATAAAATATATAGCAAAACTTTTTATATATGTTTAAAAAGCATTAAAAATTCTTTCTATATCATTTTTGTTTTGTACTTGCAAGCACTTAAGTATACACTCCCGAAAATCTCTGTGCATCTTTTAGCGGCCGGTAGAAAGAAAGAGAGTAAATATCAGTTAAAATATATAAATATTTTTTTTTACTTGGACCGGTGCACAGGATATGCACCACAGTGCAATGAATTCTGCTAAAACACTGAAAGGAAGGGATAGTATTCAGAGGATAGATGAAGAAAGAAAGGAAACTAGAGACTTTGGTGTAACCACTTCACTTTTTACTTCGTCGGCGAATGTTTTTCCTATAGGACCGATGAAGTTGGGTGCTGCAGTGTACCCTTTATTACATGATGGTGTCAATCGCACTCAGTGACCAGCCACATGGCTGCGCCAACAACTAACCTACCATTATTGTGACTGAATGCGGAATCGAATCCGTGAACTTTGGCTACGTAATTTGAGCTTTAACTACTTCAACCAGCATCACCCTTAAAAGATGCTTCATTCACATTAAACAATAAACAAACTTTTTTCGGAAGCTCCGACAATCCCACATCTCACAATTCCTACTCACACATATTGTGTAAAAGAATTTAAAAATCAATTGCAGATCTCATCTTTTCTGAGTGTCCATTTCACAAGGATTTTTTTTTTTTTTGTTTAACAACAACTTCTAATGCAAGTGAGGAAAACAAGAAAACAAACTGAAAGACACATAAACCATATTTGAATGCCGGCTTATAAGCGAATACCGCTTTTATTACAAAGAAGTGTAGAAAGCAAAACTAACAAACCAGCATGCGCTGGGTAATAAACACATACTCAGACTAACAAATAGTGGCCACTTATAGACAGACTGACAAATAAACAAATCATTTCATTATATTTTATTTAACAACTTCATTAGAAAACGCAAGTCAAGTCGAACAAACAAGTAAAACAAAACAAAAAAATACTCGTATGAATAAAATAGAAGGGAAAAAAACGTCTAAATCGAAACTGGCTTAATGGCTAATTAGACTAATTAGCAGGCTTATTACATACATTCCCAAACATTACACTCAGTCAGTCACACACGTACTCCTTAATGCATCTAGATTCTAGAGTCTAGATACATGCCCGTGGCTGTGTGTCTGTCTGTCGGTCTGTGTTAAATACGAGGCTTACATGCAAGCCTTTATACGTACGAGTACTAACACTTGTTTTATAGTTTTATTAATTTCAACAGCGGCAACAACAACAACTACAGCCTAATAAAAAACAGTAACAAGAAAAATAAAAGCACGAGAGAGTTAAGAGAACAGGTTCATATTAGAAACAAATTTTCAAAAATCCAAAACAGGGAAAACCACAACAGCAACAACTACAAACAACTTTCCGCTTACCAATAGTTTTCTGTTGATATAATAAATATTTCTTTTTATACCCTCCAAAAAAGAATATGGAGGGTATATTCACTTTGTCGTTCCGTTTGTAACGCAGTGGAATATCCATCTGAGACCCGTCCGTGCGTCCGTCCGTCTGGAAATCAAACGAAAAAAGGCTGACTCTTGAAATTTGGTATAAATATACCTTAAAGGATAGCACAGGTTAACTTTGGAGATGGGCTAAATCGGGAAAGAGGGAAAGAAGTTCCCCAAAGAAGAACTAAACCAACCCATAAAAAACAACATAATTTTTTAAGCTTTTTTTACCCTTCACAAAATAGTGAAAGGGTATATATAGGTTTGTCATTCCGTGTGTAATTTCTTCGATATGCACATGGGACCCCACAAAGTATATATATTCTGGATCCTTATGACGATTGAGCGATGTCCGTCTGTCCGACCGTCTGTACGTGAAATCGGTTTTCCCAAGCCCCCAGGAGAGCTAGAGACTTCGTTCTTGGACTGTTGGATAGGAGCTTAAATAGAGTGCTATTGAAATTCAGGAAGATCTGAAGTACGGTTCCAGAGCTGGGAAGCTTACACCTATTTCTCGACGCAAAATTTATACCAAAAATCATTTTTTTTAATGTTTGTAAATTAAGCCTATTTCGTGCTTTGGGAAACCTCAATGGTCTATTGAAAACTAAAAAAATTAAAAAAAAAATTTCCAGGGATGGGAAATTAAAAAAAAAATTTTTTATCATTCCGTATTTTGTAGTACATGTAGTAACTAAAATTGTTAAAAATGTTAAGTTTTTCTTTAACAAAACCTCTTTATACGTCATGAAGATTTGCATTGGCAAAAAGAAAAGAAAATTTTAAATTCAAATTTTGCTTCCAGGGGTGGGAAATTGAATTTTTTTATACGTGAAAGTAATCAAACAGGCAACTGATGTTTGGTTTTTTTTATTGCTAACTAAAACTGTCTTATAATTTAGCAAGAACAAAATTGGTATCAAAAATTCAAAAATAAAAAATTGAATTTCGAATCCAGGGTTGGACAAGTGCAATATATTATAGTACATGAAAGTGACCAAAATGGTTAAAAATTTTAAATTGTTTTAAAAAAAATTGTTTCATACCTCATAAAGCGTTGCACTGATAAACAAAAAAAAACAAGCAAATCAAAATTTCGCTTCCACGGTTGGGAAATTGAATTTTTTTTTTTTTGGTACATGCAATATATTGTAGTACATGAATGTGACTAAAATGATTGCAAATTTTAAGTTTTTCTTAAATAAAACGACTTTATACTTAATGAAGACTAGCATTGGTTAAAAAAAATTAAAATTTCGCTTCCAGGGCTGACAAATTTAAATTTTTTTATACATAAAAGTAACCCAAAATGCAACGAATGTCGGTTTTTTACTAATTAAAACTATTTTTTAGTTCAGGAAAAACAAAATTGGTATCAAAAATTAAAAAGAAATATAACAAAATTTAGATTCCACAGTTGGATAAATGCAATATTTGGTAGTACATGAAAGTGACCAAAATGGTTACAAATATTAAGATTTTCTTAAATAAAACTATTTCATGCCTCATTAAGAGTTGCATTGGTAAAAAAATGTAAATTTCGGTTCCAGGGTTGGAAAATCAAAATTTTTTAGTACATACAATTAGCTAGATAAGTTCCTAATTTTGGTTTTTTTGTACATGAAATTTTTTTATACTTCGGGAAGAGTGAGATTGGTATTGAAAACCAAAAAAAATTAAAAATTCAATTTCGGGGTCGACATTTTCTGAATCACAAAAGTAACCATATAATTTGTTATTTTTGATTTTTATGATGAATTATACCTACTTTATATATCAGGAAGAAATAAATTAAAAACCAAAAAATCTAAAAGCCGATTCTATGGTTGGACAATTAGAAATTTTTGGGGTACATGAAACGGATTTTTTTCTTTTTGTTTGTAAATTAAACATATTTAATATTTTTGAAAGACGTTCAGAGGTATTGGAAATAAGAAAAGGCAAACAGTTAGCTTCCTAGCCGAAAAATTTAAACGAAAAGAATGACATCTGTGAAGGGTATTTAAGATTCGGCACAGCCGAATACAGCACTTTTACTTGTTTGGCTATATTGTTAAGCAAATGATATATTTTTATGTCAAATACGGTCCAACGCGTCATAAAAAAATGATAATTTTGTTTTATTTTATTTATTTTTTATCTTGGACCAGCACTCAGGGGATGACCCCTTTATATGCAATGCATTGCGCCGGAAACTGAAAACTAGGGGATAGTATTGAGGGGACAGATTAGGAAAGCTGAGAAGATAGACAGTTTTATTTATAGCTATTTCAACCTTTTACTTCGCCGGCTAATTTTTGCTACAGGGCCGACGAGGGAGGGTGCTGTTACTCTGCTTTTTTAGTACATGATGGCGTCAGTCGCCCCCGCCCCCTTTAGTGGGCGTTATTATATGCAAAAGTAGTGTAAAAATTTAACAAATTGTTTTACTTTAGCCTACATTCCTTAAAAATAAAATTTTTAACCTTTAATGACGAAGCTGAGACGAAACCTGGTACTACTCTGCCCTACGCCCTCCTTCCCCTTCGCCCCCTAAATGACCCTACCAAAAAAAAATTTTTTTAAATTTTAAATATAATCATCCCAAGCTTTTATTTTTAGAGTTTTATGAATGCATGTTTCTGCCCTACCCCCTCCTCCCCCTTTGGCCCTAAATGACCCGATCAAAAATGGCCCCAAGCCATTGCCATTCCCGAATGTCAGTTCCAGTTAGACAAATCTTCATGACAAGCTGAACTTGGAAATAATGCTTGTCTAAGTTTTTTTTTTTTTTTTGGCGGCTACCAGTACTGATTAGCCATTGAGCAATAAAGGACAAATCCTCTTAATTACTGGCTTAAGTTCGAGTTGTTCCACCCAAAAACTGTTGCTTTGTTTTTGTATCTGCAATTTTTGTAAAGATTTTACGAGTAAAACACAATATTTTGAGTTGAATGTGATTTATTTTTACACATGCATTTTCTTAAATACTAACATTTTGTAATTCTAAAACAAAGTCGAGTCTCTTATACATAAAGGTTTCAAATTCCATAGAAGCAATTAACTAAGCCTTACTAACGCTTACTAGCCTGGTTACAGGTAAAGAAACCGTAATAAACACAAGATTCCGCGAACAATTAGCTGGCACAAGGGAAAAACCCATATAAACTACACAATACAAATACAATTCAAGGACACATTAATTTTGTGATAGCTGGCGTGGTCGCTTACTTAAATCTGAAACGAGATATTCATATGCATTTGGGTTTTTTCGATTCACTATAAACGACCCTTTTCATTTCAATTGATGTGTTCAGGCTTCAACGTTTTACACCACACGGAGGCATGGAAATTTAAAAAAAAAAATGATTGAATGTTTATTGCGAATGGCGGTTTTGAAATCTGCATCTAATATCCGGTTTGCGTCGAATTTGTAAATATATAAAGGATATCTTTAAATTGGAGGAAATTTAAGTCAATTTTAATTTGATTATCGCGATTTTGGTGTCATGTGCATGTGTATGTCGATGGTCACAAGTAGAAAGGCCTCAACTCCAATATTTAAGAAATTGGCTTTTTCAGTGATTCCGATACGTTTCACAGAAATACACGTTGTGACAAAATTTTAGTGCGATAGTATCGAAAATAAAAAGTTTACAAGCAAATGACAGTGACAGTTTCTTTTGGGCTCCATACACTTTCAGTTAGATATTTACCTTTTCCTGTAAAATTGCAATTATTTGAGTTTCTACTTGTGACCAGCGATATGTAATCCCATAATTGAGAGATTTTCAACTATTATTGAAGTGGCAGCGATATGTCCATAATGGGGCAATAGACATCAAATTTATTTTTTTAATAAAACAGTTTCCATAAATTTTATCACATCACTTAATTTTGGTATGTCTTTCGATTTCTTTATGTAGTTCTCATACAAAATGAGACTGTATTCTTCAAATTTACTCACAATAATACAGGCAACAATTGGATCATCTTCAATCTGAACGTCAATTGCATTCAAAGCTAGAAAAGTTTCATTTAAAATATCAAGCATATTTCGTATATTTTCTGGATTAATATAACGTGAATATCTATTATACGATAATTCCAAACGTGGTAAAGTTAATATTTTATCCACATGTTTTGTGATTAATATTCTTTTATTATCATATCGTTCGTTTAAAGTGTTCCAAGCCACTTCATAATCATTGCAATCTCTAATTAAGTTTAAGGCGTGCCCTTTTACATGACGTTTTAGCCTGGTTAATTTCTCTGTAGCTGGAAGTGTACTCAAATGTACAATTTGGCCGAACACATATTTAAATGAAGGCCATTCTTCGATCTCACTATTGAACATTTGTATTTTTACAGACATTTTCATGCAAATGCCATTAAGGGCTTCTTCATATTGGCTGTTAATCAGTTTTAATTCTTCATCAACATCTTCCTCAACGTTGTGCGTGATTTCCAGCTCATGGTAAATGTTTTTAATGTTCGCCATTTTTTTGTCCCAAGAATGTTTTATATGTCCTAACATTCCAATATTTTCTACCTTGAGGTCTGCCAAGAAATCTTTTTGTGTTTGTATTTCTATTCGCAACTGTTTGAGCAAGTTATTTTTTATTTCTTCTTCTGGAATTTGTGCAACTTGAGTTGAATCCTTTTTCAACTCGCCTGAATTTTCTATGGCGCCTGTATTTGCCTTGGGAACATTTTCAATTTCAAGAAACTGTTGAGCCTGTTCTGCCATAATTTCTGCAATATCCTTGTGTGTTATCGACTCTGTCAATTGACTTGAATTTTTCTCCAACTCATTTGAATTCGGGTGAGAGTTTTTCTTTTCCTTTTGATTGTTTTGTATTTCAAGAAATTGTTGGAGCTGTTCTTTCACAATTTCTGTTACCTCCTCGTGTGTAATCGGTTTTGTTAATTGACTTGCATATTTTTCCAACTCATTTGAATTCGGGTGAGAGTTTTTCTTTTCCTTTTGATTGTTTTGTATTTCAAGAAATTGTTGGAACTGTTCTTTCACAATTTCTGTTACCTCCTCGTGTGTTATCGGTTTTGTTAATTGACCTGTATTTCTTTCTTTTTCCTTTTGAGCATTTTGTATTTCAAGAAAATGTTGGAGCTGTTCTTTCACAATTTCTGTTACCTCCTCGTGTGTAATTAGTTTTGTAATTTGACTTGCATATTTTTCCAACTCATTTGAATTCTGGCAGGAGTCTTTATTTTCTATTATCGTTTCCGTAGCTTCTTTAGGAGTTTGTATTGCTCTTTTGCAACGATCCATCATTTCTATTGCCGGTTTGTTGAGTTTGTCGTTATTATGCTTAAATACTGCTTCCAGGCCGATTAGCATGGCGTGTTGGGCCAATGATATATTTTTTAATGAAACATTCTCTAATTTTTTTAGAATTGTAGCGATCTCCTCGCTAATTTTCTTCTGAGATTCATATAACTGCTGCTGTTGCTCCATTATTGATTTTAGATAGATAAATTTCTTTTTTGAAATAGTCGTTTGTTTTTAGCCACGTCTTACGCTTTTCTAAATATTATCATAGAAATTTCAGAAGTTAAACACAATCTTTGCAGTCGGATATTTGTGAGACACTGATTTTCTTCTTCGCAACTACATTTCCTTAAATACTAAAATTTTTCAATCCTAAAACTATTTTGAAACAAAAGTAAAATCTTTTATCTTCATGGGTTTAAAATTCCAGGAACTAATCCTTACAAGCGCTTACACATACACATGCCTGCCGTAATTAGCACAAAGGAAAAACACATCCATTTTATAATTTCTACTAGTGATGTGCGAATATTTGTATTCGTGTCGTCAGGCGATTATTAGTTTTGAAAATAAAAACAGTGACTTTATTTGAATTTAAAGTGCAAATAGTGCTAAATGGCTACAACATTGAAGTTTTCTTCAAACGGCCATATCAAGACTTCGATGAAACTCCTTCATTCGTTCGTTGTAGACCAAAGTGTTGGATCCAAATTACGAAGGAACGGGGAAGGAACGAGTTTGACACAAATCTGACTACAATTTGTGTGAACTTTTTTTAAAATCTGACTATGCTGCAAAAGAGAATAAAATTAAAAAATTAAGTACTAAATTTTGTCATGGAGCTTTGGCATTCATTTGGATCAGAACATTGAGTTTTCATGGTCCAAAATTTTGGCAACTTATTATTAACTTCAATGTGCACGAACAGGGTTATGAAGTTCTTTTGTTATATAAAATTTCCCAGAGCTCATTTAAATGTCTTATAGTTGTACATATAATATTTGTATTCATGTATTCGCATTCGTATTCGTATTCGCGATTATCAAAAAAAAAAAAAGACATTCGGCATATCACTATTATGCACATGCAGACTACACGTTGTGAATACAATTCAGGGAAATGTTAATTTTATGACGGCCAGAATAATTCCCTCCTTAAATTTAAAACTAAATAACAGCTGCGTTTTATGGCCATTACGCTCGGGTTTTTCCTAAATCACTATAAACACCCTTAACTTTTTAGTCATGCTGATGTTTTTTTTAAAATAATTCAATTTTATTAAGTTTTATTTTCTGAAGATTTTAACAAGCTGTTAACGAAATATTGAGTAAAAATTAGACGAAATATCCTATTATAAAAAACGACCACAAGCTCGATTAATATTACAATAATAATAATAATAATAATAATAATAATCCAATTGTCTAACCCTGCAATCGTCTTTCTGTTTGATTTTTAATGCTAGAGTTAATGTCGACGTCGTCGACGGCGTCAAATGTCAAAAAAAAGGTTGAATCGTATGAAATTGTATGAGAGCAGTTAATCTCAACGACGTAAAAAATTTGACGCCGAAAAAGTTCAATCTGTTTCAACTTTTTCGGCGTCGTTGCGGTGTTGCTCAGACAAAAACATGTTTTTTAATTAAAATGAATTCGAATCTCACATTAGATGAGCAGCTTATAAATGCTGTTTGTGAAAATGAACTGTTTTACAACAAATTCTCCAAGAGCTATAAGAATATACATATGTAGCTCTTAAAGGGGAGGGTTGGAAAAATACTCGTATAGGGACAGCTTTGGGTATATCAGATAAAAACATTAATAAACTACATATTTCAATTATTTATGTTTAATTTGTTAATTATACCCTCCAAAAAAGAATTTGGAGGGTGTATTCACTTTGTCATTCCGTTTGTAACGCATCGAAATATCTATCTCAGACCCCATAAAGTATACATATTCTTGATCAGTGATGAAATCTAAGACGAACTGAGCATGTCCGTCCGTCCGTCCGTCTGTGGAAATCACGATTCAGTCCAAACCAGAAGAGCTAGACTCTTGAAATTTGGCATAAATATATTTTAAGACTTAGAGCAGGTTAAGTTCGAAGATGGGCTAAATCGGGCAAGGGGGAAAAAAGTTCCCCTAAGAAGAACTAAACCAACCCAGAAAAAACAACATAATTTTTATAGTTTTTTGGTTATTTTGTTAAGCAAATGATATATTTTTATGTCAAATACGGTCCAACGCCTTAAGCTTGGAGCCATTAAATAAAATAAAAATATTTTTTGACCCCGCCCACTTCAGTGGGCGTTATTATAGGCAAAAATAGCATAAAAATTTAACAAATTGTTTTACTTAAGCCTACATTCCTTAAAAATAACACTTTTAAGCTTTAATGACGAAGCTGAGACGAAACCTGGTACTACTCTGCCCTACCCCCTCCTTCCCCTTCGCCCCCTAAATGACCCTACCAAAAAAATTTTTTTTTTTTTAATTTTGTATATAATCATCCCAAGCATTTATCTTTAGAGTTTTATGACTGCCGATTTCTGCCCTACGCCCCCCCCCCCTCTTCCTTTGCCCCCAAAATGACCCTACCAAAAAAAAAATTTTTTTGTTAATTTTGTATATAATCATCCCAAGCATTTATGTTTAGAGTTTTATGACTGCCGATTTCTGCCCTGGCCCCCCCCCCCGCTTCTTCCTTTGCCCCCTAAATGACCCTACCAAAAAAAAAATTTTTACTTTAAATTTTGTATATAATCATCACAAGCATTTATCTTTAGAGTTCTATAACTGCCTGTTGCTGCCCTACCCCCTCCTCCCCCTTTGCCCGCTAAATGACCCTATCAAAAAAAAGAAATTTTAATTTTGTATATAATTATCCCAAGCATTTATTTTTTGAGTTTTATGACAAAGGTGAAATGTTTCCCCCACAGCCCTTGCCAGAGCGACCCCGCCAAAAAACAGTTTTTATAGCCTCCAAAGAGAATTGTGATGACTTCACAATTTAGTCACGCATTGCTAGACTAAGACGGTCTAGCAATGCCCATACGTTCGTCTGTGGAAAACATGATATTGTATATTTTTAAACCCCGCCCTCTTTGGTGGGCGTTGACGTGCGATATTATATAAAGGAACTCTGTCCCACCAAGTTAAACATTTCAAATTCACTTACTAAATATTTGGAGGGTATTTAAGATTCGACCCGGTCGAATATAACGTTTTTACTTGTTTTATTATTTAATCTTTTAAATATTTTGTTTATGGGTTTTTTACTTTTACCACAATTTAGGTGCTAAGTCTCTACTAACTTTGTTCAGTGAGTTGTACTTTGCTCACTAAACACACTTTTTAGTAGAGCTGCATTTGTAATTTCACTCGATGTTATAGCAATTAAGTGTTAAATTTTGTATAATTAATTGAACTCAATAATGTTATTAATTGCGATAAACTTAATTAAAGTATAGGTCTGAATAGCGCATAAGGGATTTGTTTTTATACTTGAACCCTCAGTCAGATTATGAACCCTAAAAGTGCAGAACATTGCACCTGAACTAGAAAAGAGGGGATGGTTTTGAAAAGGCAGATGAAAAGGTGAAGACTTTTTTGTAAGAAAAATTTTATATTCATGACTGAGTACGGAATCAAACTCGGAATTTTGATTAAAAATCACCAATCGAGGGGATACCCAAAACATTAAAAAGAATTGCCATACAGATACACACACATTTTTTAATAACATATGATTTTTTAAGAGCTATCGGAAATTTTTTTCAAAGAAAACATATAAAATTCAAAAAAATGCATAAAATATTTATTTGGATCGATAGTAGGGCCGATATAATTTAATGTTTGAAGATTATTATATGCAAATGTTGGCTCTTCTATTTTGGACAAAAAAAAGTTTATTATCATCGCACGGTAGCGCTCACCATTCACAGTAACGTTGTGATTCGCATCATCTTTGAAGAAATACGGCCCAATGATGCCGCCAGCCCATAATCCGCACCAAACGGTTGTTTTTTTTTGGATGCATTGGTAGCTCTTGCAATGCTTTTGGCTGCTCTTCACTCCAAATACGGCAGTTTTGCTTGTTCACGTATCCATTCAACCAGAAATGAGCCTCGTCGATGAACACAATTCTTCGATAAAAAAAGTGGATCTTCATCCAACTTTTCAAGAGCCCATTCACCAAAAATTCAGCGTTGTGGTAGGTCGTTTGACGATTCATGATTAAATTATAGACCAAACTGAAGATGTTTGACAGTGACACAAGATACGAAACGTGCGTGAGCTGTCAAAACCAGTGTTGCCAAAAAGATAATAGCAAAAAAAGCACCCTTTATCTAAATAGCCATTGAAATAGTATACTACAAACGACTTTTAAGGCGGTCCTCGTATAATCTAACAATCTTTTGCCACATAACTGCTATTGGTTTTATTTGTTATTTCACAGACTGTCTTAAAGTGAAGGGGTGTAATTTTTATTTTCTTTTTTTTCGTTTTACGCCGTTAAAATTATTTCTTACCACCAGCCGCAAACAAACAACAACAAAAAAGAAAAACAACAACAGCCAACCTCATCGCCCAGATGCAACTGCAACAAGCCGGTGCAGCAACAATTAGGCTACTGGCTGTTTTCTATATGGCCATTGCGTGAAACTATGCAGTCATACTAGAACCAGGTGTATAGCGTTTCTATAAATTTTGTTTTTCTTTATCCTCCACAAAATGCATATTAATGAATGCTGCGTAGATTGGCTCAATTAATACGAGAACGAGCCGCAACAACTGTAACGCGAAATGTGTATTACATGTCGTCTACGATAATACGCGCAAGAACGGGCCGCAAATGCATTTTTCTGTTATGAATACTAAATTATTGAATATTTATTAATCATTATGAGATTTAATTAAAAAACGCACAAGTGTCAGACCAGAATTCTGATTGAGATATTTGAATTTTTACCAACTTGGACGGATTGCAGTTCGTATGAATTTGCATTAAATTGTTATTAATTTTCCATAAGCTCATAATGAAAAAAAAAATATGTGTATGATAAAGTAGACTAAAAGCACTGTACACTCACATGTACAAAGTGTATGTGAGTACATACGAGTGTGTGTGTGTGTGTGTGTAAAGCAATATGAGTTGGCTATTAAAATGTTTTAATTGTAAAACTATAATCTATTTGGTTGCATGTCATAATGTTCAATGTCACAGTGTCCACGGCTGAAAAAGCGTCATAAATTTCTCAGTTAGTGGACACTTTCCAAAAGAATTTAATGGCCATGTTCATTCAAATATTTCTTCCCACCGGTATAGATTTACTGCTTATTTAGTTAGGTCGGCCTATAGATTGTAAGTCCTTATAGACTAAAAATACGGTGTTCAGACATACACCTTAATTAAATTTATCACAATTAATGCCACCATTGAGCTCATAAAAAAATTTTATTAAGTGATTGCTCAATTAATTGTTATAAAATCGAATAACATTACAAATGCAGCCCTGCTAAAAAGTGTGTTTAGTGAGCGAAACTCAAAGTTAGTAGAGACTTAGCACCTAAATTGTGGAAAAAGTAAAAAAACAATAAACAAAATTGATATTGACATAAAATGTATTATTAACTAGCTTTTACAAGCGACTTTTTCCGCGAAGAACATGTGAAATTTCAGCTAATTTGCATGTTATGTCAATGATGTGATGTATTTTTACTGGATCAAAGTTTAAAACGTTCTTAGTTATCAGCTTAATATTTTCATTCGACCAACCTTGACCACTCAATACGACCATTTCCAAAAACAAAACCCACCCTATGTTATTCCTCGGATCTTACACTATGTCTATGCCAAATTTCATCTAGATCACTTAAGCGGTTTGAGCATGACAAGGTAACAGACAGACAGAGTGCAAGTCATCATAAAAAGTGCGACTCATTATGAAAAGTGCAAGTCATTATAAAAAGTACAAGTCATCATAAAAAGTGCAAGTCATCATAAAAAGTGCAAGTCATCATAAAAAGTGTGAGTCATCATAAAAAGTGCAAGTCATTATGAAAAGTGCAAATCATCATAAAAAGTGCAAGTCATCATAAAAAGTGCGACTCATTATGAAAAGTGCAAGCCATTATAAAAAATGCAAGTCATCATAAAAAATGCAAGTCATTACAAAAAGTGTAAGCCATCATAAAAAGTGCGAGTCATTATGAAAAGTTTAAGTCATCATAAAAAGTGCAAGTCATCATATAAAGTGCAAGTCATTATGAAAAACGCAAGTCATCATAAAAAGTGCAAGTCAACACAAAAAGTGCGAGTCATTATAAAAAGTGCGAGTCATTATAAAAAGTGCAAGTCAACACAAAAAGTGCAAGTCATCATAAAAAACGCAAGTCATCATAAAAAGTGCAAGTCATCATAAAAAGTGCAAGTCATCATAAAAAGTGCAACTCATCATAAAAAGTGCAAGTCATTATGAACAATGCAAGTCATCATAAAAAGTGCAAGTCATCATAAAAAATGCAAGTCACCACAAAAAGTGCAGTCATCATAAAAAGTGCAAGTCATCATAAAAAGTGCGAGTCATCATAAAAAGTGCGAGTCATCATAAAAAGTGCAAGTCATCATAAAAAATGCAATTCATCATAAAAAGTGCAAGTCATCATAAAAAGGACAAGTTATCATAAAAAGTGCAAGTCATTATGAAAAACGCAAGTCATCATAAAAAGTGCAAGTCATCATAAAAAGTGCAAGTCATCATAAAAAGTGCAAGTCATCATAAAAAGTGCAAGTCATTATGAACAATGCAAGTCATCATAAAAAGTGCAAGTCATCATAAAAAATGCAAGTCACCACAAAAAGTGCAGTCATCATAAAAAGTGCAAGTCATCATAAAAAGTGCGAGTCATCATAAAAAGTGCAATTCATCATAAAAAGTGCAAGTCATCATAAAAAGGACAAGTTATCATAAAAAGTGCAAGTCATTATGAAAAATGCAAGTCATTATGAAAAATGCAAGTCATTATAAAACTTGCAAGTCATTATAAAAAAGTGGAAAAAAATGAAATAGTGGAGAAATTTTTCTACAGGGACGACAAAGGAGGATGCCCTTACTCCGCTCTTTAGTACTTGACACTGCCAATCGCTGCCAGTTACGATCAATGGCCAGTGCTATGACATCGTCACTGAAACAGACCGACAACAACTAACACACCCATACACTAAAAGCAGATATGAAAAATTAATGAGTGCCGAGTCGAACTCTGTATTTTCAGCTTCTTAGTCTCGGGTTCCTGCGCGTTACATTTCATGAGTAGAAGTCATCCCCAGAGCGGTGGTCTTAGTCAAGAAAAATAATTTATTCATTTATATTTCATATTTTTTCTGTAACAACTCTCGTACACCATAATTTTTCCAGTATTTTGCATAGAAAATAATCAGTGAGAAAAAAAAGTATTTGCGTTTAATTTCTTTTTTTGCAGCAAAAATATCAACTATTTGAATATAAATTCTCATACTTTGTGCCCTGAACAATATGTTGGGATTATAATTAAATTGAATGCGAAAGTATGCCGCACATAATCTGATTACAATTGCTTGTGTGTGTTTGTGTGTGTGTCAGTGCAAACGAAATTCCATTTATTAAATGAAGCGCCATTGAAAAATTCTCTGCTAAATTTTCGTAATAATTTTGTGTTAATAAACAAAGAAACAAACAAAAAAAATAAATACAAGAGAATAAAATGACACAAAATCAGATTGTATCTTGGGCTTTTTATTTAATTTAAGCACTTAATTTTTGTTTGGCGGCCGTTCGGTCGGTTGGTTGGTTGAATCGCGGTTTTTTATTACTTTGACTTTTGATTCACGTAAAAATTGTCGCTTGAATTTTTCAAATTCTGTGGGTATGAGCTACATGGCGCCCTTGGGGGTCCGAGCAACAAATCTAAAGGAAATTTAACAACTACAAAAAAACACAGATACCGTTTCAATTGTTCTTCTTTTTTTTGGAAATGACAAAAAGAAAACAAATAAATAAATTCTTTGCAAGTTGCATGTTCAGGAGGATTGAAAAGAAATTCCACTTGGCAGGAGAATTTTGCGTGAGCGAGTGTGAGTGTGTGTATGTGTCGGTTTTTAGCAACTTTATCTCTAGTGGAAAAGCAAAAAAAAATAAATAAAAATAAAAAACAGTAAAAACATTGGCATCTTCACATAAATATCATTTGTGCCACAATTGTTTAAAATTTAATGAAAAAGATGAACAACTTTTTCCAAACTTAATTCTCAGTTGCGCCATGCAGAGATAAAAAGTTGATTTCGGATACCCTACAATATGTTAAGTGATGCCAAGTCAAGTGTTTTAGCGAAGAGCGAATGAAATGGCGTAGCATTTTGGTGATACTGTTTATCCCCCGTTGCCTGAGAAAGGAGTGCGATGTCTTAAATGACTTATTCTCGGGATGTCACTGATGCATTTTTCTTGGTATTAAAAAAATTAACTAAATATATATAGTCGAATGAGCTTTAGCGCATCACGCTTTACTGAAAAAAATCGGATTACTGAAAGCGATAGAAATCACCGCACTGATTTTAAACGCAGCTTTTCTTATTCACTTCACTTTAGCGAAACATCGCTTTACTGAAAATATCGTATTACTGAAAACCAAAAGCAAGCCCACAACTACTTTTTTTATGAAACTTAGTTCGCTTTAGTAAAAAAATAAACAATGACAAATTTATTTATTAGAAATCGATTGCACAACTTAAGGCTCAAAAAAATTGTGCTTGTTTCGTCCGTTAAAAAATTAAATGGTAAAATGTATTTGTCCTTTTCGCTCTTACGTACTTTATTGTATTTTTCTATTATATGGTCAATGCAAGTGGATAGACATTTTCGAGGAATTCGTGAAAAATTTCAACAACAAAATGAATAATTCTATGAATAATTTTTTTTTAAATAAAATTTTAATTGACTTAAAAAATATATACAGATTTGATATAAAAAATATTGTTTTACTCATTTTAAGCAGTACGCTTAACTGTAACAATTTTCAGTAATCCGAACTACGTTTTAGAGAAAAAATCGGATAACTGAAAAAATGGGTTTTGGTTATTTCCAAAAAAAGTGGAGTCGACTGTAGAACGATTTTTAGGCAGTACGCTTAACTGTAACAATTTTCAGTAATCCGAACTACGTTTTAGAGAAAAAATCGGATAACTGAAAAAATGGGTTTTGGTTATTTCCAAAAAGGTGGAGTCGACTGTAGAACTATTTTTTAGCAACCTTGATTTTGACAACACTGTTTTTGGTAGGTTAACTGTTTTCGTGTAATATGTTACAGTTGAGCATGTTCAGTTTGGTTTGTAATTTCACCACGAATCGACTTAAAAATTAAAAAAGCCGTTAGATTATTGAATTTTATTATCAAAATTCATGCTCGATTAAGAAAGTGAATCGTGCTCATCTCTTCTTAATTGGATACGAGGACAAGGAAAATTGCTCCACATATTTAGTGTGAAGATCGGCGGGAAGATTCACTGTTTGGTATAGATTATGTGCCGGTGTCATCATTGTGATAATGGCAGGAACGTTACTGAGAATAGCGAGCGCTACCATTGGAAGATTTAAAAATTTTTTTTGGCCAAAATGCAAGAGCTGGACTTCATTAAAAAAAAATTGTTTAAAGAACGTGTTCGGCTAAGTCGACCTTGAATATCTTTATAATGCCGGTATTTTAATTCATTTGATTTTTGTGCCCCCGTCTTTCGTTTAGTGTTTATAAGTTTTTGGACACCGTGATATTGAGTTGATCTTTTGAAGTTTATTAAGTAAAAGGCAGATCAGTATGTTCTTTTTTTCTTATTGTTTTAAAATTCTACTGTCGATTTTTCTTTATAATTTATTTTTATGGCAGAGCAATTTTTTCTTTAATTTTTTTTTTCTCTCCCCAACTCTTAACAATTTATTTTAAAGCTTCTTGTGGCCAAGTCAATGTCGCGAAAATAATGCTGGCGTATGTGTAAAAATGTTGAGGCTGGGGATTTTCTTGTATTGTGTGTGTGTTTTTTTTTAACAATTTCGTGTGTCTTTTATTTATTTGTTTTTCTGCCTTTTTCCTTCTTTTTGTTTTTTTTTTTTTTTTTTGTCCGAAATGAACATTATTCAATTTGTCATTTTGCCACAATGTACCGGTGTCATCGCATCCCATTTGCTTGGCTGCTCTTCTGTGTGTTTTGTACGTGGATTATTCATAGTTGGTGGCTGCATTTTTTAACAACTTTGGTCTTAATGGCAGATGAGCCCTCGTCTTAAGGTCATTTAAGTGAAATTAACAATTCCAGCAAAACATGTTGTTGCCTGATCGTTCGTAGTTGCCCGGTTGTATGTGTTCGCTTTAATGTTTGGCTGTTAACTTCCTTTAGTCAGCTGCAAATTTCAAAGATGCAATGGACTAAAACAACACAAACCGAACAAAAGAAAAAAAAAATAAGAAACGCTACTGCTTAAAACACGTAAATGACTTTTGACCAAATTCAGTGAAAACATAATTTTTTCCTTCTTCTTCCTTGTTTCGAACTGTCCAACACACAACCAAATTGGTCAGAATGTTAAGGAATTATATTGAGAAGTTAACAAAAAAGATGACAAAGAAAAAGGAATTTGCCTTTTTATCATGTGAAAGGGTTAAATATTCATTGTTCGAAAAGAACAGAAACCGAAATGAATTGCCACATTTACAAGTTTATAAGTGAAATTTTATCTCAATATTTTGTTTTATTTTTTATACTCTTTAATTAAATTTGAAAAGATATGTTGGCCTCCATAGAACAAATTAAAGGAATATCACAAGTTGATGTATAGGAAGCGAAATTAATTGCAAAAATACGATTTAAAATGGGGAAAGCAAACATTAAAATAAACAAGTAAAAACGTTATATTTGACCGGGTCGAATCTTAAATACCCTGCAAATATTTAGTAAGTGAATTTAAAATGTTTAACTGGGTGGGACAGAGTTCCTTTATATAATATCGTACGTCAATGCCCACTAAAGGGGGCGGGGTTCAAAAATAGACAATATCATGTTTTCCACAGACGGCCGTATGGGGATCGCTAGACCGTCTTAGACTTAATCAAGAATATATTTACTTTATAGAGTCCAATTCTATTTTGAGGGTATTAAAACTGTATTTTGGCGGGATCGCTCTGGCCAGGGCTGTGGGGGAAACATTTCACCTTTGCTATAAAACTCTAAAAATAAATGCTTGGGATAATTATATAAAAAATTTGATTTTTTTTTATAGGGTCATTCAGGGGGAAAGGGGGAGGAGGGGGTAGGGCAGAAACAGGCAGTCATAAAACTCTAAAAATAAATGCTTGGGATGATTATATACAAAATTAAAAAAAAAAATTATTTATTTTTAATAGGGTCATTTAGCGAGCAAAGGGGGAGGAGGGGGTAGGGCAGCAACAGGCAGTCATAAAACTCTAAAGATAAATGATTGGGATGATTATATACAAAATTTAAGAAAAAAAAAATTTTTTTTTGGTAGGGTCATTTGGGGGGCAAAGGAAGAAGAAAGGGTAGGGCAGAAATCGGCAGTCATAAAACTCTAAAGATAAATGCTTGGGATGATTATATACAAAATTTAAGAAAAAAAAATTTTTTTTTTGGTAGGGTCATTTGGGGGGCAAAGGAAGAAGAAAGGGTAGGGCAGAAATCGGCAGTCATAAAACTCTAAAGATAAATGTTTGGAATGATTATGTACAAAATTTAAAATATAATTTTTTTTTGATAGGGTCATTTAGGGGGCAAAGGGGGAGGAGGGGGTAGGGCAGAGTAGTACCAGGTTACGTCTCAGCTTCGTCATTAAAGCTTAACAATTTTATTTTTAAGGAATGTAGGCTGAAGTCAAACAATTTGTTAAATTTTTACACTATTTTTGCATATAATAACGCCCACTAAAGGGGGCGTGGTCCAAAAATAATTTTTTTTTATTTTATGGCTTCAAGTTGGACGTTCTTTGACATAAAAATATATCATTTGCTTAACAAAATTACAAAAAAAAACTTTAAAAATTATGTTGTTTTTTCTGGGTTGGTTTAGTTTTTCTTAGGGGAACTTTTTTCCCTGTAGCCCGATTTAGTCCATCTCCGATATTAACCTGTGCTATCTTTCAAGATATATCTGTATCAAATTTCAAGAGTTTAGCTCTTTTCGTTTGGGCTGAATCGTTATTTTCACAGACGGACGGACGGACGGACATGCTCAGATCGTCTTAGATTTCATCACTGATCAAGAATATATATACTTTATGGGGTCTCAGATGGATATTTCGCTGCGTTACAAACGGAATGACAAAGTGAGTATACTCCATATTCTTTTTTGGAGGGTATAAAAACAGGGGATTTCACTGGCTAAACGAGCACCAAAGAAGATCAACCTGGGTCTGTCAGCCAACAAGGTCATGACCGCAGTTTTTTGGGATGCACGCGGTGTCATTAACATAGATTACTCCGAATAGGGTAGAACTATCACCGGTCCAGTCCCTACAATTCAGAGATTTTAAGCAGATGCGATACTGACTTAAAGCAAAAACGACTATATAAGGCGAAAAAAAAGCATGTTCTATCAAGACAATGCATGAATGAGCACGCCTGTCGTTAGTATGGCAAAAATCCATAAATTGGGCTATGATCCAGTATATATTCCAGATTTATCTTTTCCAATTAACAAAAAAAAATATTAAAAGGTCCAAGTGATGATTTTTATTACTTAAAAAAAATATATATTTTTGCTTTTTTTATTTTTTTAATTTTTTTTTTAATTGTGCCTAAATTTTATCAAATTTAATAGAATAAGGTTATAAGGTTATATATAACAATAGTATTTAATTAAATTAACTTTTTTTATATCCATAAGCACCCTAGCAACCCTCGTATAAAATAACTAGCCCTTTAAGCAAAAAAAAAGGTACATTCAGTTTCAAGCCTTTAAGATAAATTAAGACTTACAACAGTCGACGGAATATTAAATTAAAATCATTTAACTTAAAGTGAATCCAGCAGCATGAAATTAAAAACTAATAGTTCTTTGCAGTTGTTGCAGGCAACAACAAAACAAAAAAAGGAAAAGACAAACGATTTTAGCGATAGTCTTTACAAAGTTTTACAATACAAATTTCGCAAGTAACTAAAATGATTGTTGGAAAGCACATCCCCACAGTTTTCACAGATATGTCTAAATCGAGCAGCGCTCGTTAAATACTTAGCGAGCAAAAAGAAAAAAAAAAGGATGTTGTAACATGAAGGGGTGCGGTGGAAGGCGACGAGTAAGAAATTATTAAAACAAACAATGTTTAAATCAAATCATGCTGTTGTATATTCATTTACCTCCCTAAAGCTACAAATTTTCTTCATCATTCAACATCAGTCAATCATGACCACAACACCAAACGACAGCCAACCAACGAACCAATAGACCAACAAGGAAGACCAGAATTAACCAGCAAAAAATATTTGTGGAAATATTTTTTCAGTCAGCGTTGAAATAATTTTGGTGAATAGCAACAGATTTTTTATTATTAAATTGTAATTTAATTCAAAATTCAGTGTTTTTTTTTTTTTTTTTTTTTTTTTAGGAGTAGGACCAGCACTCAGGGGATGACCCCTACATATGCAGTGCATTGCGCTGGAATTGGACCGCGCACGACATACTATCGCAAAGCGGAGACAGCAACCTGTTTGCTTGGATATCCGAAAGAGGAAATAGAAGTGGATAGAAGACGTTTTCAGGTGTCCAACAGAAAAAATCTCCTGAAGTTCGTGGACTGGAATCCACATTGTCAAAGACGTACAAGTGTCTAAGGTTAACATCAGTACCAGCCTTGTGGCCCATCCTGATGATGATCTTAGCCCTGTACAAAGTTAAGTACTGCCACCCGTGTGATCCTACACACACGGGTGGCAACTTCTCATGTATTGACCCCCACAACTCATGCACGAACAACTCGTTGAGCCTAAGATCTTTTTTGCGTGTATTTGAGCTAGAATCTCTTAATTGATTCAGCACTCTTCACTGGGTTACAGCCGCCGCCAACCTTGTACGAGACAAAGTCATGGCTGTTTGTTTTAAATTTTTTGTTTTGTTTTTTTTTTCTTTTTTGCCATCTCCATTCTATTGCAAATGTTTAGGACGAAATTGAAAATTGTTTCTAATCAATCATCATTGAACAGCGATTTGTAGTTGTTGTAACTGTTCAATGATGTTGCTCTTGATGTTGTATCTATTGTTGGCCTTTTGTTGTTGATGGTTAAAATTATTTGTCTTATTTGTATATCAAGAATTATGTTTTTTCTTTCTTTGCATCTCTTTCTTTGGCCTTTGTTTTTCCTTTTTTTCCTGGTGCTCCAGAATTAATGTTTCAATGTTTCAAAGGAAATTGTAGCATAAATTAAGCTCAACTGTGCATGCTTGAGTTTGTCAAAAGGGGGGAAGAGGAAGAAGAAGAACATTTTTTTCTTGCTCTTAACATTTTAAATTATGAGTTCAAATAAACTAATAGACTTTTTAGAATTGTTTAATAAGGTGACCAGCTGTTTATTTGTTTGTTCGTTTATATCATATTCTTTTAGTTGAAATCAAATCGTTGCCCTTTTTTGTGGGCATAACAAGATTTCAAGGAAACAGTTGAATATCAAACAACATCTATCCACACAAGTATTTACGTACTTGCTAACATGCAGACAACATTTGCCTATGAGAAGCATGTACGTGAAGTGAACAATAAACTAAGCATTAAAGTAACATGACAGCTATGGAATATTTTGACATTTTACGCCGAATTTGTCAAAAAGAGTCAAGAAAAGTAACGTGGAAAGAAAATGTTAACAAACACAAAGAACATGAGCGCAAATAAAAAAGAAAGGAACGAAGCAACGGCCACAGTCAGGAAAAAAAATTATATGAAAGAAAGATCCTCTTAATATGGAAAATTTATACTGAAATTATGTTTAGTGTAATAGAAATAAATGCAGCGAAAAAATCTGTAATTTATTAACAATTTTTGGTAGTGCAATAGTTAGAAGTATTTTAAATCGGCCATAGCGATGTATGTATTCTTTGGAAGGACATGAAATAAATGTGTAAAGTTAGATCATCCAAGAGCTAATGCCAATTATAAAAAGCTTTAAGAAAATCCATATTATATCTTTGTAAAATTATATTTTATAGCAAAACAACAGCATCAGTTTCAAATTCTAGTATTCAATTTTATCGTAAAATTTTTAAAAATAAAAAAACATTGCGATCTTTATCCTAAAAATATTAATAGCAACAAATTATTGGAAAAAATAGTGACACAATAGGTATGATTTTTGCACTTATATGCATATAGGAGCAATTAACACAACTACTCATTAATGCATAACAAACCTTCGGTTTCACTGGTAACAGCGTTTAATATTTCAGCCAAATCTCAAAAACATCAAATACGTAAATGGGTCTCAGGTGTATTTATTATTTATGTATATCCTTATTTATGCAGAAAAGTACCTCCAAAATGGATCCATCTTGAGTTTTAGAAAACATCTAATTTATATATACACGTATTTTTAGTGTTGAATTATTTTATTTTGTGGTAAAGAACTTTAAACGGCAGATTAATTGGATTCCTATAGGCTGTTAATAAGAATAATTATTTTTTAATTGTCCACGCCTTGCGAGATAAACGGAAATGTTAAGATGTTAGGATGACGTTTTATGGTTCAATTCACTATACAAATTGCAAGTCAAGTTATTATAAAAAGTGCAAGTCATTTTAAAAAGTTCAAATCATTACAAAAAGTGTAAGTCATTGTAAAAAGTGCAAGTCATTGTAAAAAGTACAAGTCATTGTAAAAAGTGCAAGTCATTATATTAAATGCAAGTCATTATATTAAGTGCAAGTCAATATAAAAGATGTAAGACATTATAAAAAGTGTAAGTCAATATAAAAGGTGCAAGACATTATAAAAAGTGCAAATCATTAAAAAAAGTGCAAGTCAGTATAAAAGGTACAAGACACTATAAAAAGTGCAAGTCATTATAAAAAGTGCAAGTCAATATAAAATTTGCAAATAATTATAAAAAGTGCATTATAAAAAGTGCAAGTCATTATATAATATGCAAGTCATTTTAAAAAGTGCAAGGCGTTACAAAAAGTGCAAGGCGTTACAAAAAGTGCAAGTCATTATAAAAAGTGCAAGTCATTATTAAAAGTGTAAGTCATTATACAAAATGCAAGTAATTTTAAATAGTGCAAGTCATTATAAAAAGTGCAAGTCATTATAAAAAGTGCAAGTCATTTTAAAAAGTGCAAGTCTTTTTAAAAAGTGCAAGTCTTTATATAAAGTGCAAGTCATTTTAAAAAGTGCACTTTATTTTAAAAAGTGCACTTTATTTTAAAAAGTGCACGTCATTATAAAAAGTGCAAGTCATTATATAAAATGCAAGTCATTTTAAAATGTGCGTCATTTTAAAAAGTGCAAGTCACTATAAAAAGTGCAAATTATTATAAAAAGTGCAAGTCATTATATAAAATGCAAGTCATTATACAAAATGCATAAAATGTGCATAATATGTGCGTCATTTTAAAAAGTGAAAATCATTATAAAAAGTGCAAATTATTATAAAAAGTGCAAGTCATTATATAAAATGCAAGTCATTTTAAAATGAGCGTCATTTTAAAAAGTGCAAGTCATTATAAAAAGTGCAAATTATTATAAAAAGTGCAAGTCATTATATAAAATGCAAGTCATTATACAAAATGTGCATAAAATGTGCGTCATTTTAAAAAGTGCAAGTCATTATGAGAAGTGCAAGTCATTATAAAAAGTGCAAGTCATTTTAAAAAGTGCAAGTCTTTTTAAAAAGTGCAAGTCATTATAAAAAGTGTAAGTCATTTTAAAAAGTGCAATTTATTAGAAAAAGTGCACGTCAGTATAAAAATTGCGATCCCCCTTTGCCCGACCTTCGGCTTTGTAGTAGACGAGTTAACTACTTCAGACAACAACAAAATATAATATGGAAAGTGTTCTTTGAAAATATTTCAAAGAAACCACAACTTTAATATTAATACCTTTGAAATTGACATGAAAATGTTTTGCTCACATTAAAACTTGGTTTTTGAGCATTTTCCATCTGCTGCTCAGTTTAAAAGTTTCTTAGAATTCTTAGCAAAATTTTCAATTTTCTATACCACCAATTCCTCTGTTTCCCTCACTAGTCAATTCAACGGATGTGAGTCAAAAGTAACACACATTTATTCCCGATTTATGACATTCTATAGATAGCGTTTTCTGAACTTTTATAATTTTATATTAAATCTCTCCAACAACACACAACAGCCATAGATCGAACTTAATCTTTCATAGAGAAGGAAAAAAAAACTTGCATTTCCCAGCAACGACACAATCATAAGAACAATTACTACGATGAAAATCCCATTGATGATGGCAATGACGTAGATGAACATGATAAAATTTCCGCTGCAAGAACAGCAACAACAACAACGGCAACAGACAACATCAGCTTGAAGCAGAAATAACATGTTACGTTGTTAAAGTCGTCTAATAATTTTTGTTTTGATGAAAACTGTTGATGTGGTAATATCAAGTTTTAGTTGCAACCATTTGCAGCAACAAGAAACAGACAGACATGGATACAGACAGACAGACTGACACAACAAACAATATATTGCACTACATTGTAAAAGTAATTCTAGTGTACATTAGACAGCCTATCATGATTAATGGCTGGAACACTAACATTTTGCGAATAAATATGAACGAAGAATGAACAGAATAAATGTTACCAATTGTGTGTAATCAGAGAACATAAATCTTTAAAACAATCGTTCTTTTTTTCCACATTTTTGTTAATAATTTTGGCTTTCGATAGACAACAAAAAAAAACAATAACTACTCACTCGTATGAATGCTGAACGTAAGTTAAAATTACGAGTGTGCAAAATTCTATTAAAATCATAAGGTTTCATTCACATTTTCCTTTACAACGTCTGCCATTTTACAATTTTTGCTGTTGCAGCATTAAATTAATTTAAACGACGATTAATGTCATCTGCATTAGCGAACGCAATAAAATCTAACATTTTCGTATAAGAGTGACATTATGGCAATGGCATGTTTTCTTTTTTTTTGGAAAAGTACTTAACCTGCAAAACATTTGCTATTATATAAGCGAATGAGCGTAAGGAACGGTTTTAAAATGTCAGTTTAAGCTGAGTTTAACCGTGAGTAATGCAACCATTTGTGCCATTTTTAAAGTCAATGAGAAATATGAGAAGATTCATATCGAACGCAAATAATTTTTTGTGTTGTTTGTGGATTCTTCCTAGAACCATTTTATAGAAATCTGAGAAGTTTTCAAATCTGGGCAGCAATTTGTCCGGTATCCGAATTATGGAAGACCGGTATTGCACTGGTAGAGACCTGTTCTTTACAATTTTGGAATAGAGGCTATTACCCACGCTACAGTTATTCCCCGGACCTATTCTTGACTTATACTGAGGAGATGTTAGGTTGGCAGGTTGATGACGAAAACAGTTCCAGCTCACTTGGGTCCCATATGACTTATTAAAAAAAAACAAGTAAAAACGTTATAATAGACCTTAAATACCCTCCAAATATTTACTAAGTATATTTAAAATGTTTAACCTGGTGGGACAGAATTCCTTTAAGAAGTCCCTGTACCCAATTTTAAGTCTATTTTGAGAGAGCCATTCCGGGAAGGGCCGAGGGAGAGACGTTCCATCTCTGCAAGATCAGAGATCATCTCAGTTTCTTATAGGCTTAAGGAATACAAATTATTCAATATTTACACTATTTTTTCATATAATATCGTACGTCAACGCCCACTAAAGGGGACGAGGTCCAAAAATAGACTATAGCATGTTTTCCACAGACGAATATATGAGCATTGCTAGACCGTCTCAGACTTTATCACTGATCAAGAACATACATATATACTTTATGGGGTCTCAGATTTCTTTTTTGGACGACATTTCGCAAGGAAAATGGAGGCAAACAAAGAATACGGAAGAAAGAGTGAAAAAAATGTTGATAGGGGAAAAAGGATCGTACATTAATGTCTTAGGGAAGTCAAGATCTGAACCAATCGCTCCGCTAATAAAGAGGATCATGGTCTTGAGGTTAATTCAAGATACTCGTAACTCTGATATGCTACTGAGGAATGCTCCTCAGAGATTGCAGGCGGTGGTACTCCAGGTGCTCTCCTCCTATTCCTCCTGATGAGATGATATATTGCCGTGATTGGTCCAAGGGCGAGTACCCTAATGCAAAGGATTACTAACACTGTACAACAAAATAAATTTTTTTAAAAAATTGCTAGGTCCGGCCTATAAATTTTGATAGAAGAAACAAAAAAAAAAAAAAGACACATGTACCATCCTTTTGAAAGTTTACATCTGGAAGCACATTACGGCACTACATATCGAACGAAATTTGTATTTAAATTGTATGGAAATTTCGTTCGATATCGAATTTGGCCCCTGAATTTAAAGGGGGTTAAAGTTTCCCAGCTCTGGCACATTCTTATTGTTAATCGGCATACGAAACCTGGTGGCACTTACATTTTAGGTATAAAATATGTTCAGCAAATTTGTGTAAAATATTACGGAGAACATTTTCGTAGAGCATATTAACCCTCTAACTCCTCAAGGTATGGGTCTTTTTTGTCCTTTTTTTAAAAAGAGCAAAAAAATAACATTAAAATAGGAATTTAAGGGGTTAAAATGTTTCATGAAAGACGGTGCTGCAAAGCTGGCTTTTAACCATGATAATGTTAATTGCTGTTGGTAATGTTCAGCGACCAGTCTTCTGCTTTGGCTACTGAAAAAGGCGGACAATCCATTTAATAATGCAGCTTAGAAAAAGTTTATATTATATTCATGACTGAGTGCGGAAACGAACCTGGAATCATCTGCATCATAGTCTTCGCTTTAACTCCTTCAGCCAATAGCACATTATTTTAAGTCCCAGACAATTGCAGACATTCATTTTATGAATATTCCACAGAAATTTGAAAACTTATCGCCGGATATGATGTGGAGAGTCATTGAAAATGTTATAAAACCTTTTCTAGTTTATAGAAAAAATTGGAGAGAGAAAAAATTGGAGAGAAAAAAATAATATACTTCAGATATTCTTTTTTTCTATTTATTCGGGAAAAAGTTGTATGAGTAATTTTGCATTAATCTGTATTTTCAAATAAATTTCGATTTTTGCTTGCATAAAGATTTTAGAAGAAAATGGCTTAAAATTTACTAGAAATAGATATAGAAGAAAATAATCAAGAGGCAACACGGGTTGATACACTTCTCGTATGCAATTTCCTAATAAAATTTTTTAAATAAGAACTGTTATCATATTCAACTAAGTCACCTTATAAGTGATGACAAACACAATACAGTCGCCTCCGCTTTACTGGAAATAACAAAAACCCATTTTTTCAATTATCCGATTTTTTCTCTAAAACGTAGTTCGGATTACTGAAAATTTTTACAATTAAACGCACTGCTTAAAATCAGTAAAACGATATTTTTTATATCGAATCTGTTATTTTTTTTACGTCAATTTAAAGTAAAAATTTTATTTAAAAAAAAATGATTCATAGAATTATTCATTTTGTTGTTGAAATTTTTCACGAATTCCTCGAAAATGTCTGCCACTTGCTTTGACAATATAATAGAAAAATAAAATAAAGCACTTAAGAGCGAAAAGGACAAGTACATTTTGCGATTTAATTTTTTAACGGTCAAAATGTGCACATTTTTTTCAGCCTTAAGTTATGCAATCGATTTCGAATAAATAAATTTGTTATTGTTTATTTTTTCACTAAAGCGAAGTAAGTTTCATACAAACTAGTAGTTGTGGGCTTGTTTTTGGTTTTAATAATACGATATTTTCAGTAAAGCGATGTTTCGTTAAAGCGATGTTTCGCTAAAGCGAAGTGAAAAATACTAGCTGCGTTTAAAGTCAGTGCGAGGATTTGTATCGCTTTCAGTAATCCGATTTTTTTCAGTAAAGCATGTTGCGCTAAAGCGGATTCGACTGTATACATAAGCACTGATGATGAAAGCGTTGCGGCTTTCGAAAACACCCGTTATGCTCTGCTGTGTTAGTTGAATAGCTAAAAACTGATGTTGACTTACCTTTGGTCCTTGAAATATTTATCGTGTCTTTCTGAATTTAAAACAAAAAATTGTCAAACAATTATCCCGGTATTCATAAAAAAAATAAAACGTATTTGAAATCTGTTTTAAGGAAATTTTGTATGGAAAAATTTGATTAAAATACATTTCAAACTCATTTTAAATTTTATGAATACCGGTGAAAGCCTATAAACCTTAATTGAATTTAAATATAGAGCCATTTACGATTGCATAATCTTTTGCACGATAGATAGCTCTTGGGAAGATTTACGAGTACTAGTATGAGGTAATACCATTTTTAACGGTATCTCGCACCGACGATTGCTTTAGCTTCGAGAGAAGTAACGATTCTCTATGTGAGGCTGCTCAGCTCTTAAAAATATTTGCTCTTGAAAATTGAGGTGAGTTTTTTGCTACAAAAATCCCACCTTCTTAATGGTACAAGGCATTGCACTTTATCCCATCATCCTATGGAAAGAATTTCGTAAATAGCGAAAAATTCTTTTATAATACGAAAATAAAAATTGTAGTGATCAGGAATTTTAAATAAATTTCCAATACGAGGCCTCCGTCTTTGATTGTTGTTTTCAGAAACAAGAAGAGTCTTTAAATTTGCCTGCACTACAAATATTCCTCACATGTCTTTTTTATTACACCACTAACGAAACTATTTAATAGCCCACATTTTCTAGAAATAATCACTGCAATTGAAAGGCTGCCTAAAGCCTCTTCCAATTGTCTCATTTAAAGTTTTTATTTTCTATTAAATTAAAGTTTCCTAAACTTCATTCAAACGAATTAGGAAAACTTTTAGCCGCAAACCGTACAACTTCACCTTTTATACGAGTATTTCCCACATCTAATCATTTTCGTTTTTGGGTGGCACAACGAAAGAGAGAGTGCAAGTTCATACATCGTTTAATGCAATCAAGTGTAAAATTACTCGTATCGTAAGTATCGATAAAAATAAAAATAAAAAATACTCGTCGTAACACAAATAAGAAGAACATAAAATACTACTTGTGTTCTGACAATTGTCATGCTCTTGCCTTCTTTTTTTTTTTTTTTGCAGCACGAGCATTTCTACTCCAGCAATTTTTCTTCTTGCCAATTGAATGCCGTTTAATGCTATAACAAGGATGCTGCACTTTAAAGAAAATCCTTTGGTTTATGGTTGAATTTGTTTCTGTTTTTTTTTCATTATTTCTTTCGTAAAACGTTAAGTAAATGTGACTTACAAATAAACCACTTGGCAACGCCACATGTCATTCTGTACGAGTGTTAAGTACGAGTGTATGGTACTTGCAACATTCACTAGTCTCCAGCACACACACACACTGATGGCTGGACAAAACTGTTAACCAACTGTCGTGGTAGCAGCAACATCAACAGCAGCAGCACCAGTCTAATATTCTAAGTTCTTGTATCTGGCAATCGTTTGTCGTTTCCAAAATGGCCACCGCCATTGAATTGCAATGGCATTGGCTCATTAAATTGTAAAGTAAACGTTGCTGTAGGTAAAATGAATTATTGCTACTATGTTACAATTGCTATTGTCACTAGCAATGATTGCTAAAAGGTAGACAGCAGTTGCAGCTCTCAAGCTTTTTGGTATACAAAAATTTCTGTGAGTTTGACTACAAAGACTAACAAATGCTTAAGGGTTCTAGTCTGGCAATAAATTTTTTGTTTTCCAATATACCAGCAAGTACTTACACACATACATAAATAAATACATATGTACATATGTGTAAGTGTGTGTGTGTGTGTGCATGTGTGTAATAAATGTTCAAGTACATTTTTTTGATTTTTTATTTTCATTACAATTTTTATTTTGATAGAGATTAAGAATGATTGGTTTTTGTAATAGTTAGAGAATACAAAGTGGTGGCGATTAAAAAGATTTTGAAAATAAATTATAGTTTTCATACGAATAGTTATGGGAAAGTGAAAGAGATAAAGATAAAAGATATTTCGTTAAAGGAATAGTGCTACAATGTAACCTGCTTTAAGGAGGTAAAGGTCATGACTCGTTATCACGTAATACCATGAGAGTGATTCTCGAGACGATGCAGACGTATGCACAGGAGCATCCATAATGGATATTGTGAAAAAGCGTTCCCTGGTTTCGAAATCTACCGATCGAAATTTGTATTGAAATTTCTATCGATATCGAATGCGGTAATTTGGCCCCTGGTGACTTGTGTCTTGATTATTTCAAGCCCCAAAAAATCCCTGCAGTTACACTAAAATAATTTGACCTCATATATCCAATGAAATAATTTTATTAAATTTATTCATGAATGTAATGAAAATGTTGAGAATATTGTGAAATTATTTCATTGTTTTATTGTATTCTGATATTTTTAAGCTTAAGGTCTCTTTATTTTAGATTAATTTTTAATTTCAATATTTCGTCACTCCTTTGTGTGACTTCTTCAGGAAATTAATTTTTCATTGTTTTAACGTTCTTGCTTTATTAAATCAATTAATTTCACTGTATCAATGAAGTAATTTCATTGAATAAATGTAATTGCTTCATTCTATTGATGATATCACTTTCTAGTATCAATAAAATTGTGTCGTTGCATCAACTAAATTAGTTCATAGCATTAACGAAAGTATGTCATTTGTTTGATGAAGTTTTTATTAAACAAAGTTCAACACAACTTATTTCATTAATCCAACAAAGTGTGACATTGACTGAATTCTAATGAAATTTTTCATTGGATTAATGTCGACTTTCATGCAATTTATAAAGAAAACTCTGTTAGTGTAAAGAGAATCTTCAACAATGAGCTGTTGGGTGCAATTCTAGAGTACGAAGTCAAAGATCCAAGGCTCAATTTTTTTTTACCTCGGACCAGCACTCAGGGGATGGCCCCTACATATGCAATGCATTGCGCCGGAACTAGAAAGGAGGGGATAGTATTGAGGGGACAGATGAAGAAAGATTAAAAGATAGAGAATTAATTGTTTGTAGCTATTTAAACTTTTTACTTCGCTGGCTAATTTTTCTCTACACGGCCGACAAAGGGAGGGTGCCGTTCCTGTGGGCTTTAGTTAATAATGGTGTCTGTCGCTGCCAGTTATATTCAGTGACCAGTGTTCCGCCTTCATCACTGAAACAGGCTGACAACAACTAACACAACTACTGCTAATCGGAAGAATTCGATACAATATTCATTACAGAGCGGGGGGTTGAACCCAGGACCCTCCGCTCCATAGTCTCGTGTTAACTACTTTAGCCAACAGCACCCACCATTCCGCACTCAGTTGTGATTCTGGTGCTTGTCTGGTGTTACAGTTGTGTGAATTGACTGAAGTCACTCGATATTCTTCTATCGAATAATTATCTAAGAAATTTAGATAAAATTGAAGAATATTTTTTTTTAAATCTTATTCTGCGACAGATCGATATCGAGTAAATTCAAGAATAATATTGAATGATTAATTATATGTCCACCTGTGCATTGACTTAATTTGAAAATAAATTAATTTGAAAATAAATTTTGGAATACAACTTATTATTAAGATAGTTTAGGTTTAAGAGCTATTGTTTCCTCGAAAAAAATTCACTTGAATTCGTTGATTCGATTCCTTTTGGCCTCATCAAACCATCTTGTATTGTTTAAGAAAGGTTATATCTTGGTAAGCTCCATATTCACCAGGCTAGCCTAGTGTGACTGACCGAAATGGCACCAACATAGAAGAAAGAGCACTTTTTGGGCATCCTGTTTATCTCTTCATCATTACGGCATCTGCAGTAATCATTTTGTACCAGGCCCATCCTTCTTGCATGAGGCCCAAAGTTCCAGTAACCTGTTGGAGAAGTCATCAGTTGACGAAGTCGAATCTTAAATTCAATTAAGATTTATAGGCTAGTTGTTCGGAAACTTGTTTAAATTCAGAAAGACATGATAAATATTCCAAGTCACAAAGGAAAGCCAACATCATTTTTTAATTTTTCAACTTCCATAGCAAAGCATAACAGCTGTTTTCGAAAGCCACCACACTTTCATCAACAGATATTTCATATATCAACACATTTATTTAATACCCGTGTTGTCGTTTGATTATTTTCTTCATGTCATATTTTTCTGAATTTTTCGATAAATAATAGTAGCGCGATAAAGATGTGGCTGATCATTCTGTCCCCTGTCTAGCAATGACACCCACCACGATAATCCAACAACGATACAAGAGTCGCTCTTGAATATATCTTTAAATCATTCATAGATATACGGCATTCGGATACAGCTTTTGATGTAGTCTAGACTCCTTTAATAGATGGACGCTGTAATGTCGGTAACAATATAGATATTATTCCATATCTTATAACACCACACAGTGACCTTGCTAACCAATTTATAGCAGAGACTTTAACCATCTTGAAGCCTAAATGAAGTTCTCCAAGTAGAAACCTCCTTCATACTCAGTTTTTTATACCCTCCAAAAAAGAATATGCAGGGTATACTCACTTTGTCATTCCGTTTGTAACGCAGCGAAATATCCATCTGAGACCCCATAAAGTATATATATTCTTGATCAGTGATGAAATCTAAAACGATCTGAGCATATCCGTCCGCCCGTCTGTGAAAATCACGATTCAAGCCAAAAAAATAAAAAATAAGAAAATAGCTAGACTCTTAAAATTTGGTATAAATATATTTTAAAGGATAGAGCAGGTAAAGCTCGGAGATGGGCTAAAAAGGGCAAGAGGGAAAAAAGTTCCCCTAAGAAGAACTAAGCCAACCTCTAAAAAATAACAAAATTTTTAAAGTTTTTTCGTAATTGTGTTCAGCAAATGATATATTTTTACGTCAAAGAAGGTCCAACAAATCCAAAAAATTAATTTTTGGACCCCGCCTCCTTTAGTGGGCGTTATTATATGCCAAAATGGTGTAAAAATTTAACAAATTGTTTTACTTAACCCGACATTCCTTAAAAATAAAATTTTTAATCTTTAATGACGAAGCTGAGACGTAACCTGGTACTACTCTGCCCTACCCCCTCCTCCCCCTTTGCCCCTAAATGACCGTATCAAAAAAAAATTAAATTTTGTATATAATTATCCCAAACATTTATTTTTGGAGTTTTATGACAAAGGTGAAATATTTCCCCCACAGCCCTTGCCAGAGCGATCCCGCCAAAATACAGTTTTAATATCCTCCAAAGAGAATTGGACCCTATAAATTATATATATTCTTGATCAGTGATGAAGTTTAAGACGGTCTAGCAATGCCCATATGTTCGTCTGTGGAAAACATGATATTGTTTATATTTGAAAGCCGCCCCTTTTAGTGGGCGTTGACGTACGATATTATAAAAAGGAGCTCTGTCCCATAAAGTTAAACATTTTAAATTTACTTACTAAATATTTAGAGGGTATTTAAGATTCGACCCGGTCGAATACAACGTTTTTACTTGTTAATATCTAGAATAAAATCTGTTTCCCTTTTTCCTGTTAAACAATAGCACGATCTTTTAATTGACTTTGAGCTAAACTTCATTAAGTTAACTTATTCTAAATAGTGCTATTAGGCCTAACACTTTCTTTACACTTGCCGTTAAGTTCCGCCCCCATTTAGTGCTTTCTAGGAGATTCAGTAAATTTCCACTTCCGTTATTTTCAAGTGCAGGTGCTTTCTCGTTAAGCCGCATTAATTAAAGATCATATAAAATGGATGTAGAACTTGTCTAGCGTTAGTATTTTAGCTTAATTTTTCAAAATTAGTTTTTTAACACAAAATCCGACAGTTTTCATCACGGTTTAATTTGTAAGCCCAAATATATTTTCAAGCCATTATTCGTAGTTGATTAAACTACCAAATGTTGATGGCTTCCATCGTATTCAACATTTCCCACATTATGATTCATAAATCCATTATATTTACGCATTCTTTCATGTATTAACTTTACACCAAAAGCTCTGTGTATGTTAGTAAGCAAAATAATAGCGTTCTCTAAAAGAAATAAATTAAATAAAGAAACCCCAGACAAAATACTACATGACTAAACAAGATTAAACAGAAGCATTTTTGCTTTAGTAATTATAGAGTAATAACTGTATAATGACTTCTGGTCTGTTCATTATTAAAGTTTTCACGAAAATTGTTTCATTATATTTTTCCTTTTATTATTCTCTTTTATAATTTTATTATTAATGTTAAATTTATGCAATTAGATGTTAAGAAATATAAACATGAACAATGACGGAAAACAATTTTAAAACAAATTTAAATATTAAATACAGCGAATAATAGCGCATTTATAATTGTATGTGTATGTAGGTAAATATATATGTATATGGTGTACCAGGAGTAGACCACCTGTTGCCGGGCATGTAAAAGGGGCAACAAAATTATATATCTCTCTTTATGTAAAACCTTTTGTAATATTGAATTGTCATGTTGTTATGGCTTGAGTTTTGGTGGAAAGACTTTTTTTTATAAAATGTTGAAGAGTTAAATTCATATGTATATGTAAATGAGATACAGGCTTGAAGTTGTAAGTTTTTGGGACAAAAACCTTCTCAAGATATTATTATAAAACAATATGCAATAAAATTTGGTTTTTTTGAAAAGTTACAACGCACGAGTATGTTTAAGGTATAAGTACTTTTCAGCAAAACTTTGTGGTGGCATTTCGGAAAAAATTGTGGCAAAGAGTTTCTTTGTGCAAATGGTATTCGGCATAAAATCATTTCATAAATTAAAGAAAATATAACAAACCATCAGGCTCAAGCAAACGTTGTATTGATCACAACCAAACTCGTAAATGAATATATTTTACACATGAGTATATTGTAAATTTTAAGCTGAATTGGTTCAGTGCACCACCGTGAGGGCATTTCTACCTGCCACAAACTGAATTTAACATATTAAAGGCCATTCTTAAGAGAATCATTTCTCCAAACATTACCTAAAGCAAGAAGAATTAAGAATTTGTTTAGAAGTTTTTTTTTCAAAAAGTACCTTTTCCAAAAAGTACTTTTTCCAAAAAGTACTTTTGCCAAAAAAAGTACCTTGTTGAAAATATACTTTATTAAAAGTACACCTTTGTTCAAAAAGTACAATTTTCCAAAAAGTAATTTTACCAAAAACTACCTTTCCCAAAAAGTACTTTTTTTTTAAAAGTCATTTTCCCATAAAGTAATTTAACCAAAAAGTGCCTTCTCCAAAAAGTAGCCTTTCCAAAAAGTAGCCTTTCCAAAAATTTTTCCAAAAATTTATTTTATAAAAAGTACTTTGTTTAAAAACTACTTTGTTTAAAAGGTACTTTGTCCCAAAAGTTACTAAAAGAAACTACTAAGTATTAAAAGAACACTTTTGTTTTAAAATCACCTTTTGCCAAAAAGTACTTTTTTTCAAAAAGTATTTTTCCATAAAGTAATTTTACCAAAAAGATTTTTCTCCAAAAATTTCATTTTCCCAAAAGTACTTTGTTCAAAAAGTACTTTCTTTAAAAAGTACTTTGTTCAAAAAGTGCTTTCTTTAAAAAGTACCTTTTTCATAAAGTGCTTTCTATAAAAGTACTTTTTTCAAAAATTAATTTATAAAAAAAGTACTATCTTTAAAAATACTTTGTTCAAAAACTGCTTTATTAAAAGTACATATTTATTCTAAAATACATTTTTCCCAAGAAAAGTACCTTTTCCAAAAAGTACCTTCGATAAAAAGTACTTTTTCAAAAAAAATATTTTTTCCAAAAACACTAAAAAGTAATTTTTCCAAAAAGTACCTTTTCCAAAAAGTACCTTTTCCAAAAATAATTTTTCCAAAAATTTATTTTATAAAAGGGTAACTTTTATAAAAAGTACTTTGTTAAAAACTACTTTGTTTAAATGGTACTTTGTGCAAAAAGTACTTTATTAAAAGAACACATTTGTTTTAAAATCACCTTTTGCTGAAAAGAAATTTTACCGAAAAGCATCTTTTCCAAAAAGAACCTTTGCCAGAAAGTACTTTTTTTCAAAAAGTATTTTTCCATAAAGTAATTTTACCAAAAAGTTCCTTCTCCAAAAATACACTTTCCAAAAAGTACTTTCTTTAATAAGTACTTTGTTCAAAAAGTACTTTCTTTAAAAAGTACTTTGTTCAAAAAGTACTTTCTTTAAAAAGTACTTTCTTTGGAAAGTACTTTGTTCAAAAACTACTTTCTTTAAAAAGTATTTTGTTCAAAAACTACTTTATTAAAAGTACATATTTATTCTAAAAGTACATTTTTCCAAAAAAAAAGTAAAAAGTACCTTCTACAAAAAGTGCCTGCGATAAAAAGTACTTTTTTCAAAAAATTATTTTTTCCAAAAATTAGTTTTAATAAAAAGTAAATTCTAAAAAAGCACCTTTTTCCAAAAACACTAAAAAATACCTTTTCCAAAAATAATTTTGTTTAAGTACTTTTTAAACCGTATATGACGTCAAGATAGTTAAAAATTTAACACAAAAATGTGCGGCGTATTTATATCTTCTGAAGATAAAAGGGGGACGTAAAAATGCAATTTTTTATCAGCTTTAAGAACAAACATCCAAAAAAAAGTACCAAACTTATTTAACTACATTCAAATGCAATTTTACGTTTTACTTCTGGATGAAATAATTCTATAGTAGGTATTAGTCTATCGATTTAACTCATTTGCATCCCATTAATATATAAACTAACAGACGTTAACGTTCACAAGTATATACATACGCATGTATATGTATATATGAGTATGTATGTATTTATTTCAATTCATATATTGCCCTTTTATGAAATAAAAACATTCTGCTTTAAGACTAAATAAAAGTTAATAAAATCCAATTCTCTATTGACCAAGTTAGGGAGTTTTTTTAAATATATGTAATTGTATTTATTTATACACTTTTGCTTTTGTTATATACATATATATTATATTTTCTTTTTTTTTAATTTCAGATACAACTGGCGAGCTCAGCTGGGCGTTTACCCTGATTGTAGTTTCAATTTTATCGGCTCTTATTGGTGCTATTATTATGGTCATAGTTCTAAGATGTAGAAGGTGAGTAGAGCTGCATTCAGTTTTCATTCTATTGAAATTTATTTACATAATGCAAAATTGATTTACATATTGTATAAAAATTGTCATAAAATATATTTTCCTTTCCATAAAAATTTTCAATTGTTTATTTTAGAAAAGTATTTGAAACAAGTTGTTTGATCTGGCAAATAAGTGGTTGACTTTCGATAATTTGAAATTCAGGGAATTATCCTTAAGCTTTAAGTAACCGATAGTTCATATTAAAAATAGTTCACAATAGCAACAGGGAGAAAGAATATATATAAATTAACAAAAGTATTTTTATGAATGCCGTTTATTATTATTCCAAGTTTATAGATAAAAATTATTGCTGAGGGTCAAGTTCAAATTTGTGATTTAAAAATAATTTTTTTCTAAGAATTTTTTTTATATAAATTTTTTTATTGATAGAATGTTTAGAATGTTTTTTATATTTAGCATATTTTTGGCGATTATAAAAAAAAAATTTTTTTATCATCAAACTATCAGCCCGGTTCAGGGCTTTTTTCGAGGCCACTCCTCAGCGCTTTTTGTTTATTTTTTCCCCTTTTCAAAGTGTTACTGGTTAGTAGTTAATAAATTCGCAGATATGAACTTTATCCTGAATAATAATTTTCAACTTAGTAATTTATTGATTTAATTTTTTAAATTTAAGTGCGACAATTATGCTAAAAAGAGCTCGCCAACTTGTGGCACGTGACTAATTTTTGCATGGCATAGAAACTAAAGTCAACGACCTGGGCCCAAATTACCGCATTCGATATCGAACGAAATTTCTATACAATTTAAATACAAATTTCTATCGATATCAAATGCCGTAATTTTGCTCCTGATTTTTTTTATTTCCTTAAATTTTTTTCAATTAAAACTCAGCACAATAAAATAATTCAAATTATAAATTAAAATTCATATTAAATTTCAATTTATAATCCATCGCCACTGAAGATGCAATCCAAATTATTTCAAATTACCCAGAGAACCAAAATACATTGATGTTTTCCAATTCATTGGAACGTTTTAAAAGGCCTGGGAAACAATTCAAATTATCCAAATATTCTAATTCACAAGTTTAAATTTTTAAAGAGTCAGTATTGGAGTGGGCTGGGCCATTTTTTAATAAGATTACTGTATGGGGACCCTGAAGGTGTGTGCAATTTTTTAAATATGAATAGTTGTCCACTTTGTTAAATTCTACAATTTTCGAATCTAGGCCTATCAATCTTAATTAAATTTAAATTAAAAAATCCAAAGAATATTTATACAACTCTAAATAAAGTTTGTTAACAACAAAATATCTTGTAAAGTTTTTTTTACAAAATTATTTTACTAAATTATTTTTAAAATATTTAAATGCTTTTTTTATCTTGGACCAGCACTCAGGGGATGACCCATATATATGCAATGCATTGCGCTGGAACTGAAAATTTATTATTTAATAGAGAAAAGCAGATAGTTTTAAATTGCGTTTTAATTGAACTGCTTAAAATTTAAATAATGCCATCATCCTTTTACGCAAATAAAGTAAAAACAACAAAAATAATATTTACTAATCCAACCATTTGAGAAAAGGCTTTAACACTTTGCCGAACCTTTTAAAATCATATTATGACAACAAACAAACAGCTATTAACAAAGTCAATAATGACAATAAAAATGAATGCAACAATCTATACAAAATCAATAGCCATAGAAAAAAAAACCATGAACAAACATCCAGCAAAAAAAGACTCACGCATGCAGCCAATCACTCGTTTAGTCATTTATTATTTTACCCAAAAAAAAAGACCAAAATGAGGGTAAACAATTTTTTCATCTTCCAGAAACTGTTTCTCATTAACTGTAATTTTGTTAAAAATGTATCTCCATTGAAATTGTTAATTGATTAAAATAAATGACTTGCAATTTGATTTGCTTTCTTTTACGCTCTCCTACACAAACTCACACGCACTCACTTTTATTTGCTTTTAATGTTACAAATAATATTTTTTCAGCTGCCTTGTTTTTTCTTTGAGTCTTCATAAGCACTATGGATGGGAATAATTACTTAGCAAAAAGTTACTGAAACATTCAAAATTATAGGACTTAACAATTTCCGACACTCCACAGTTTGAATACCCAAAACAAAATATAATATGAATAATAAAACAATTTATTTTATTATATTTATTTATTTTCTTTTGTTGAATACATTATTCTTCAATAAATAAATAAATGTGCAAACTGATCATTTCTTAGATATATTTTCCATATCGTATTTCACATCTTGATGAGGGCCATACTGTGGCATTTTCTGCTACCCCAATCAAACACAAACAGAGTTGTTTCTAGTGGCAACGTTTGTCATTTTCGTTTATTTTGTTGTGTGGCATTGTCTTTCAAACTATAGATTTCTAAAGAACAACACAAATGATCGCAATTAAAAAAAAAAAATAAATGTAAAATGGTATATTCGGCTGTGCCGAATCTTAAATACCCTTCACAGATGTAATTCTTCTTTCTTTCTTGCTAAAACAGAAAGTAGGTTTAATTAAAAGATGTAACATAGTTTTACGTGACAAAAAAAATTTTAATTTTTAAACTTTTTGGTCACTTTCATGTACCATAAAATATTTCATTTGTCCAACCCTGGAGTCGAAATTTTGATTTTTTAAGATTTTAATACCAATTTTGTTCTTCCTGAATTATAAAATAGTTTTAATTAGCAAAAACAACAACGTCAATTGCCTATTTGGTTACTTTTATAAATTTCAATTTCCCAACCCTAGAAACGAAATTTAAATTTTTTTACCAATGCAACTCTTAATGAGGCATGAAATACTTTTATTTAAGAAAAACTTAATATTTGTAACAATTTTGGTCACTTTCATGTACTACAATATATTGTATGTACCAAACAAACTTTAAACCTCCCAACCCTGGAAGTGAAGTTTTAATTTTTTTATTGTTTTTTTTACCAATGCAACTTTTCATGAGGTATAAAGTAGTATTATTTAAAAAAATTTAAAATTTTGAACCATTTTGGTCACCTTCATAAAATATAAAATATTGCACTTGTCCAACCCTGGATTCGGAATTTCGATTTTTTTTTGAGAAATTTTTGATACCAATTTTGTTCTTCCAAAAATATAAAATAGTTTTAGCAAACAAAAAACAACGTCAATTTCCTTTCTGGTTACTTTTATATATAAAAAAATATTCAATTTCCCAACCCTGGAAGCAAAATTTGAATTTCAAAAAATTTTTTGGCCAATGCAAATCTTCACGACGTATAAATAGGTTTTGTTAAAGAAAAACTTTAAATTTTTAATAATTCTAGTTACTACATGTACTACAAAATACGGAATGGGCCGAAAAAAAAATTTTTAATTTCCCATCCCTGGAAAAAAAATTTTATTTTTTTAGTTTTTAATAAACCATTGGGGCTTCCCAAAGCACGAAATAGGTTTAATTTACAAACATTAAAAAATATAATTGATTTTTGGTATAAATTTTGCATCGAGAAATAGGTGTAAGCTTCCCAGCTCTGGAACCATACTTCGGATCCAAGAACGAAGTCTCTAGCTCTTCTGGGGGCTTGGGAAAACCGATTTCACGTACAGACGGACGGACAGACGGACATCGCTCAATCGTCATCGCTATTCATAAGGATCCAGAATATATATACTTTATGGGGTCCCATGTGAATATCGAAGAAATTACACACGGAATGACAAACCTATATACATATACCCTTTCACTTTTTTGTGAAGGGTATAAAAAACTAATCATCCTTATTGTGCTTGGCGTTTCTCGTCTTCAGATTCGATTAAAGAAATTTTTAACTTTTTGTCTTTAAGCTATTACAATTTGTCGAATTTGAAGGCGTCAAACACAATAAGGGTGAATTTTTTCAGATATATGAAGAAAATGTTGAAAACCGACCAAATTACATGAGATTAAGATTGATAGGCTAATTGTTCGAAAATTTGTTTTAAATTTAGAAAGACAAAAAAAATTATTCCCATCCTCAAAAGAAAGTCAATATCAAGTTTTAATTTTTCAACTTATACAGCAAAGCAGAACAGCTGTTTTCGAAGGCCACAACACTGTCATCATTAGGTACCCATAAATCACCTCTTCTTAGGTGGCTCCGTGGAATATGATAACAGTTTTAATTTATAGTTAATTTTTATTAGGAAATTGCATACGAGAATTGTAACAAACCGTTGATTTGCTGATGTGATTTTGAATCTGAATAAAAAAATTCTATCTTAATAAAAATAATTTTTATCTTAATAATATTTTAAATATTACTCCTTATTCTGTAACTATTTGTCGACGTCACGTTAAGATAATATCAAAAATAGGGCATTTACAATATCGTTGCGGCCAACAACTGATTAGTAGTGATAGTGTCAGACTATTCCCTAAGGCCTGGAAAGTAATAGGAGGCTATTAAAAATAATTATGTGCCGAGGGAAGAGAATATGCAGATGTTTTACTTATGATATTGTCTTGACGTGACGTTGACAAATAGTTATAGAATAAAGGGGATTAATAATCCCTTAGACTGCAAATTTTGTATAATATCGAGTAAAAATGCAATAGTCGGCTGCAACGAATCTTATACGCCCTTCATCGACGTACGTCTCTAGTATATACACATACATTCTTTACAACCCTTGAACCATTTTTTTCTCCGATTTTCAATAATAATTTATTTAATTCTAAAATAGAAAATTTCTTTGAATACCAAAGGAAAACTTAATTTTCATACCCCCCAAAAAAGAATTGGTGGGTATATTCACTTTGCCATTCCATTTGTAACGCAGCGAAATATCCATCTGAGACCCCCCATAAAGTATATATATTCTTGATCAGTGATGAAATCTAAGACGATCTGAGCATGTCCGTCCGTCCGTCCGTCTGTGGAAATTGCGATTCAGTTCAAACGAAAAGAGCTAGACTCTTGAAAATTGGTATAATTATATCTTGAAGAATAGCACAGGCCAAGTTCGGAAATGGGCTAAATTGGGCAAGAGGGAAAAAGTTCCCCTAAGAAGAACTAAACCACCACAGGAAAAACAAAATAAATTTTAATACTTTTTTTGTAATTTTATTAAACAAATGATATATTTTTATGTCAAAGAAGGTCCAACGCACTAAATTTAGGGCCATAAAGTCAAAAAAATTAATTTTTGGACCCCGCCCTCTTTAGTGGGCGTTTTTATATGCAAAAATAGTGTAAAAATTTAACAAATTGTTTTACTTAAGCCTACTTTCTTTAAAAATAACATTTTTAAGCTTTAATGACGCAGCTAGAACGTAACCTGGTACTACCCTCCCCCCTTTCCCCTTTGCCCTCTAAATGACCCTATAAAAAAAAAAATTTAAATTTTGTATATAATTATCCCAAGCATTTATTTTTAGAGTTTTATGGCAAAGGTGAAATGTCTCCCCCACAGCCCTTGCCAGAGCGACCCCTCCAAAATACAGTTTTAATACCCTCCAAAGAGAATTGGACCCCATAAATTAAATATATTCTTGATCAGTGATGAAGTTTAAGACGGTCTAGCAAATGCCCATACGTTCGTCTGTGGAAAACATGATATTGTCTATTTTTGAACCACGCCCCCTTTAGTGGGCGTTGACGTACGATATTATATAAAGGAACTCTGTCCCACCAAGTTAAACATTTTAAATTTACTTAGTAAATATTTGGAGGGTATTTAATATTCGACCCGGTTGAATATAACGTTTTTACTTGTTTTTCTCTGATTTTCAATAATAATTTATTTGTTTCTAAATTAGAAAATATTTTTGATTGCCAAAGAGAAACATAATTTTATTAGTTACTTTTATATGGGAAAAATAAGTTCAAAATTTTGTAACTCTGAAACCGTATTTTGGATTTTCAATAGCAAATTATTTAGAGCTATTTGCGGAAAATCAATCCAAGACCTTTCTTTTTTATCTTGGACCAGCACTCAGGGGATGACCCCTATGCATGCAATGCATTGCGCCGGAACTGAAAACGAGGGGACAGTATTGAGGGGACAGATTAGGAAAGATGAGAAGATAGACAGTTGTTTTTCTGTACCTATTTCAACCTTTTACTTCGCCGGCTAATTTTTGCTACAGGGCTCCAGAAAACCGATTTCACCTACAGACAAACGAGCATCGATTATTTGCCTTCCCTGAACATAAAGACCCAGAATTATTATGGTGGCCCGCATATGAATACTTTGGCAATTACAGACGGAATGACAAGCTTTGGTAAAGGGCATCAATCATATCAAATCAAATACTTGCACTCCTTTCAACCATTGAAGAAGGTCAAATCTTGTTTCAAATATTTCCTAACAATAACTTTGATAATTTCATCAAACAATTTTCATAAATTTATGAAGCATCCAACAAAAAAATTGCATGCAACAATTCCCAGCAAAAAGAATAAAAATCTTAAAGCAGCAGGAAAACTTGTCTTATTTATCGACTTTTAACATTTTCCTAGCTAAACGATACTCGTAATTACGGCCGTAGCAACGTGGAGAAATTTAATCTATAAAAATCACTTTAAACAATTGTTTAATACCGTTAAAATCATGTGCAAAGATGGCCAATTATGTTGTCACCGTAAAGCATGAACGGATAAATGGCGAAAACTTAATTTGAGTATTTGTTGAATTTTTTTTTTTTTAATTTTTTTGCTGTAGATAAGAAAATTGATGGGAACGGAAATGAAAATTTACGACTTTTGTTTGTTAGAAAATTGTAAAAACTTATATAAGAAACAATTTTATTTTTAATTTTGTATTGAAACTTTTTAATTTATTTATTTTTCATTTTGGATTTTTTTTCTCTTTCTCTCTCTCTTCCATTCATTACAGAATTAAATCAGCCAATGCAAATGGTAAGTTGAGTATCACTATTTTTTATATTTCGTACACAATCAAACAGTTTGTTGAAATTTGCTAACAATATCTTAAGTATTTGTTAAACATACAGTATCTATGAGTATTGAACATGTTTAAATGGCATGGACATTATCTGCCAAATGTTTCTAAATAATACTTATAAACTGAATACGAAATTTATTAACTTGAAAGCAGTGACGTGGTATTAATGCGAGGAATTTAATGGGATGAATTAAATAATTTATACGAGTATAAAATGAATCATTGGCAATAATTTTAATATTGAAGGAAAATATAATTTCCACTCAAATTATAGAAATTTCTGAAAGAATTCATATTTAAAACTGTCAGATCTACAACGTGGGCAAATTTTAGGTTAGGAAGCAGATTGGCTGTCAAATAATGAAATGTCAAGATTTGAGCTGTCATTTTTTGACATTTATTTAGTAAAAAGTTGGGAAATTTTAACCCTACAATGCTACACTCTTGAAAAAAAAATTGTGAAAATTTTAAAAACGGAAAAAATAGTGCATTTTTCAATAAAGTCATCTTTAGTGATGAACTTCATTTTCAATTCAATAGTCGCATATGGGGCTCACAAAATCCACGAACAGTCCTCAAAAAACCATTCCATTCAAAGATAGTGACCATGTGGCGCGATTTGTGCTCAGGTGGCATCACCGGCCAGTGTTTCTTTCTTTCGCAAAAGAGTAAGGAAACGCCGTCACCGTGAATTCTCTGCGCTATCAAACCGTGATAAGCGATTTTTTGTACCCACAATTGGCTAATGTTGGCATCAGTGGCTTTTGGTTTCAGCCGCCGTCATAAGCCACACAGCCGGCACCACAACCTTTGCAGCCGGCGCCATAAGCCAGATAACCGTCGCCACAAGCCACGCAGCCGGCTACACAATGCAGTTATAGCATGAAAAATTTCCCGGTCGCGTAATTTCCCGATTTGGCTATGGCAGTTGGCCGCCTCCTTCTTAACGCGGATGGATTATTTTCTTTGTGCCCATTTGAAAGACCGGGTTTACGTGAACAGACCACAAACAACTGATGCTCTGAAAGCTGAATATCGGCTCCGCATTGACGACATAAACAAAGCTTTGTTGCAAAATTTTCTTCAAAATTTTTTTAAAAGAGCGGACGACTTAAAGACAGACATTTGTCCGATATCATATTCCATTATTAATTCACATATTTCTACTTTACATTCGCATCAATAAAATCGAATTTGTCAAAAGATAAATTGTGTTTTTAGGACAATTTACTCCCTAACCTCAGAATTGCCCAACTTTTAATTTAGGTTTACTCATGATGATCCTAAACTTATTGTTACAACTGTTGGTCAAGGACAAACTTTCTACAGCAATAGAAAGAACTATACGAGCCAAAGAGATTTTTGCTGTAGAGTCTACACTGTAGATATTCACACCACCATCATGAATAATTTTTCCTCCGAAATTCTCTAAAATTGCAATCATGACCATGAAAAAATTCCCCGTGAAAGATTTCATGCTAAAATGGAATTCCTCTTAAAGCGAGTGATATTTTTCCTGCGACTTTTTTCGCTTTTCCCTTTAATTTATTCACTTAGTTTTTGGTGGGGAAGAGAGTAGAAAATGTAAATATTTTTTATTATAATTCGAATATTAGAGTTTACAAATTTTATTTTAGGGCCAAGACCCGTTAATAAGACACAAACTGATATTTTTGCAACAAATCAATTGCCTGCGTCATGGTAAAACTTTTTGCTCCAATTCTAAACATTAACCCCCATATTCATAAAAAGATAAAACGTATTTGAAATCTGTTTTAAGAAAATTTTGTATGAAAAAATTTCATTAAAATACATTTCAAACTCATTTTAAATTTTATGAATACCGGCGTAAGAATATTTTTAATTTGTTTTGTTCGGTTTCCAAAATGTGTGCAAATTATTTTATTACTAATCCCGTTATTTATAAAATTTAAAATGAGTTTGAAATGTATTTTAATCAAATTTTGTTCATACAAAATTTTCTTAAAACCGATTTCAAATACGTTTTATTGATGTGTTAACATCTATACGCGCGCCTCTAGGGCGCTGATAGTAAACTATCAGTTTCAATACATACGCAAGTGTAAGTGTAAGAGTTTGTTTGTTTGTTGTTGTTGCTTGGCAGTCGGTATTGAAAGTGATTATTGGGCGATTTTCATATAATTTTCCCACGCGATTTTCTTCGGAAATTCATAGCCGATTTTATGAATTTTTGGATTAAAACGCTAGTGCGGGTTTCGACGAAGAGTTTAGGCCAAAAATTAAGGCGATCCGATATCGGCGAGCGGAGATTTAAGTGTTTTAATTCGGAGTATTAATTTGGAGTAATATTAAAAAAGTGTTTTATGTTGATCTTTGGTTTTGTCTTATGCATAGCAAAGAGAATAGTGACGTGGTTATACGTACGTATATAAAAATGAGATAGCCAGACAGCAACGTATGTAGCTTATGTACAAACATAACAATGTATGTATGTACATTTGTCTGTTGCTTTGCATTCTCTTTGTTTTTTGTGGGTTTAATATAAAATAAATAAACAAAAAGGTGTTAACACATCGCCCGTGAGATCGAACACTCATTGATTTTTTATTTTTTCTGAATATTGGGGTAAATATTTAGCCATACATTTTAATTAATTTTTTTAAATTATTACATAAACGTAAATTTTTCAACACAAAATTTCATTGATTTTTCATGTTGTTTTCAGCTTTTTCACTTTGTTTACATTCACTGAGAACTGATAGCGGGAATAATTTCTCACGGGGGATTCACGATAATATTTTTCCCTTCGAGTGGAATAAAAATTTCATGTGAACAAAAAAATTCCACTTGTTATTCATGATGGAGGTTATTGCATAAACAAATGGAAACGGGGGTATTTGTTTCGGCGCTCCTGCATTTGCCACTGATACATAATCATAAATGTTGTCACCTATTCGAACATGACCACTGACTTGGACATTGTTTTTCCTTTTTTTTAATTTTTTCATATCAATTTTACTTCTAAGTAGAGGCGCAACCATACAAATGCTGCAATAAAACAACTTATGCCAATTCGCCAAAATTTATGTTGTTCACTTTTTTCATTTTCATATCCACATGAAATTTTTTGGCTTTTAAATACGAGATTCTTATTAAATATGACCTGCCATGCATGCAGTCGCTTGTATAGAAGTACTTTAGCGCTGGCAACAAAGTCGTATCTAATGCGTAAAATATTTTTCCTTGAACAATGTGTTATGCAAATTGTTAAATAGTGCTGTTTCCCTAAAGCCAAAAAAAATATATATGCAAACTCGTATATTGAAAATTGAAAAAAAAGTTAAAAATAAAAAAATTTACTCTGTGTAATATTTATCGGTTAAAGGCAAAATTTGTTTTGAAATCCTAATGAAAAATAAAACCAAGAAAAAATAATCAAGAGATTGTCTAGCGTCAAAACGTTGTTGGCTAAATATTTGCTTGACTATTAGTTATTTTTATGTGTGTGTGTGTGTTTTTTTAAATAAATCTAAACTGTTTACTTGGAAAGCAGGCACCGGGAGCTTGAAGAATTTCAACTCTGTGAGTTGAAAACATAAATAAAAGTATTACTTAGGTGACAAAGACACGTAGCCGTGCATGCAAAACGTCACACACACACACACATGCTGAAACAATATGTACGAAGTTTAATAGGAAGAATAATTTTAATAGTTAACTTTAACATGTTTTTAATTTTGCTTAGACACCCTACAACAAGCAATTAAGAGGACCACTAGAGCTACAAAATAAAACAATTTTGAATCGGCCACATATTCCCGTTTTCCCAAAATCCTGGTTTATCCTCTCTAGAATTTTAAAATTTTTGTGTACAAAAATTAAAGCTTATCGGCATAGCTTTACCAAAGTACATATTAATATATTATGAAAGCTATGGATTTCCTTGTCTGTTCCGTTAATTTCTTTCAAGGTGGGTCCAGAAATGTGGCCAGTATTCTATTTGGTGCACAAACACTCGGATTTTTCATGCTTAACAGAGCACTGTTAATATGTTAACAGAGCTCTGTTAACGTTCTTTTTATACCCTCCAAAAAAGAATTTGGAGGGTATATTCACTTTGTCATTCCGTTTGTAACGCATCGAAATATCCATCTCAGACCCCATAAAGTATATATATTCTTGATCAGTGATGAAATCTAAGACGAACTGAGCATGTCCGTCCGTCCGTCCGTCCGTCTGTGGAAATCACGATTCAGTCCAAACGAAAAGAGCTAGACTCTTGAAATTTGGTATAAATATATTTTGAAGATTAGAGCAGGTAAAACTCGGAGATGGGCTAAATCGGACAAGAGGGAAAAAAGTTCCCCTAAGAAGAACTAAACCAACCCAGGAAAAACAACATAATTTTTAAAGTTTTTTGGTTATTTTGTTAAGCAAATGATATATTTTTATGTCAAATACGGTCCAACGCCTTTAACTTGGAGCCATAAAATAAAATAAAAATATTATTTGACCCTGCCCACTTTAGTGGGCGCTATTATAGTAGGCAAATATAGCATACAAATTTAACAAATTGTTTTACTTAAGCCTACATTCCTTAAAAATAAAATTTTTAAGCTTTAATGACGAAGCTGAGACGACACCTGGTACTACTCTGCCCTACGCCCTCCTTCCCCTTCGCCCACTAAATGACCCCACCAAAAAAAAATTTTTTTTTAAATTTTGTATATAATCATCCCAGGCATTTATCTTTAGAGTTTTATGACTGCCTGTTGCTGCCCTACCCCCTCCTCCCCCTTTGCCCTCTAAATGACCCTATAAAAAAAAAAATTTTAATTTTGTATATAATTATCCCAAGCATTTATCTTTAGAGTTTTATGACAAAGGTGAAATATTTCCCCTACAGCCCTTGCCAGAGCGACCCCGCCAAAAAAACAGTTTTCATACCCTCCAAAGAGAATTGGACCCTATAAAGTAAATATGTATATTCTTGACTAGTGATGAAGTTTAAGACGGTCTAGCAATGCCCATACGTTCGTCTGTGGAAAACATGGTATTGTCTATTTTTAAACCCCGCCCCCTTTAGTGGGCGTTGACGTACAATATTATATAAAGGAACTCTGTGCCACCAAGTTAAACATTTTAAACTCACTTACTAAATATTTGGAGGGTATTTAAGATTCGACCCGGTCGAATATAACGTTTTTACTTGTTTTTGTGTAGGGTGATAAATTTCGAAATGTATCTTCACACACGGGTTTCTTTTTTGTAGGGTATAAAAATACTCAAATAAGGTTTTGTTTCAATATAAAATTCCAAATGAAAATTTTTTTGTTATTTACAAAAATATGCGGTTAATACTGATTTTAATAATTCTCGTATTTTGTAAAATTTTATTAAAAAAGTGTTGAGATTTTGCTTTAATCAAATTTAGCTGAAATTTAGCTAAATTTGATTAGGAACTGTACGTTCTTAAAAACCATATACCATGCAGGCACTCTAAGCCACTGCTTGGAGGAGTTCTTTTGATAGAGATAAAAGTTTAAACATTTTTGAAATCTTAATTTCATATCAATTGATATGAGTTTGATGAAAAGATTATGTGATATTAAAATAAAGTTTGCTGACTTTAATATCTTATCGCTGCGTTAAAAATGAGGAAAAAATAGTTTATTGATAACAAAAGACAGGTTGCACTACTTCGTACAGTCAGTCCTTGCATGTCAGTCAGTCAGCCAACCAACCATGAGCTGTTTATTTTGTATTTATTCAAATGTATTTTATATTGCGGCTATAAAGCTTGAGCATTTGAAATTAATTGATGCTTTAAAAACGATAAAGCGTTTTTTTTTTAAATTTTCAATTTGCATTTAAAAATAGACAAGGCAAAAAGTAAAATTACAAATAAAATAAATAAGACAAATATCAGTAATTTTATTTTATATTTTTTTTTTGTTTGTTAACAAGCTGATTTTACGTTAAAGTGGCAACAGTAAGCGACAACTAAAACAAAACACATGTGGGTTGTCTCACCGAGCTAAAGGTACGCGGTGCAAACCAACAAACTGCCAGTCTCTCGTATTGTGACTGTCTGTCTCTTTGTCTGTCTGCTCTTCTGTCTGTCGTTCTGTAGTGTATCTATAACTAAGTTTTATTTTAATTTTAACAGGAAATTATTTTTAAAAAAAAATTTTTTTTTTCCATTTATACAGTCACTTGCAAGACACATACAATAAAGAAGACCAAAAAGAGAGAGAAAAAAAAAAGAAATAATTTTGACTAATTTTACACTTGTTGGCAAGTGCAATATGTGGCATTTTACACTGGCTGCAACTAGACACATGTAGTCGTATGTGTTGCTCAGCATCCATGCATACATCCATTCAGCCATCGCCATCCTCCATGCTCTTTTTGAATTACTAAACCAAGTTACGCTAACTAAATATAATCGTACAATGTGGCAACAAACAATTCGCATAAATAAATACTTCTTCATACAGTTGCAAACATAATTACTTTCAAAAAGGGGGAGAATAAATCTTTTAAACAAAAAACAGCTAAAACAGCAGCAGCAAGAACAAAATGTTGCAATTCATAAGTTAAATGAAGCTTAAACTTTAACTACACATGACGTACTTGATGGTGGCTGGCATTCACACACTAAAACCTCATATAATAACAACAACAGCAACAACATCAACAACACCAACAGCAAAATAAACTTTTCAAAAAGATGTGCAACACAATACTTTAGTTGCGGCAATGACTGGCAAAAATTCATACCAAATCATTTTGTACAGAATTAATAGAAATAAGCCTGAAGCCTAATTAAGTGAAAGTGGTATGAAAAGAAAAAAATTTAAAATTGTTTATTTATGTGCAAATTAATTGCAAGAACAAAAATAATTGCTTCATAACGAGCAAAGTAACTGTTAGAAAGCAGTTCGTTGTTCATGGCTGGCATTGAGGCACAAGTTCATTGTGATGGCATTCTACTCGTATTGCGACCCAATGGAGGAGTCTATTTTAATGAGTTAATGCTAGAATAAGTTTGCACGGAATATTTAAGAGGATTTAATTTGTAAGATTTATTTAAATTTTACACTCAAACAATATTTATAAATTTTGCGTAAATGAAAAGTTTGTAAATAGTTTTATTTATGTACGAGGGCTATTTGATAAGTCTGTTGTAGTCAAGAATGATAATATAAAGATTACGCCAACAAGCTGAAATAAAAATTCTTTTCTGCGCATGACGGAACTCTGACGTCACTCAACATGTGCTCTGATTGGCTAATAAAATTCAGCTGGAGAACTATTATGTCATTGTAAAAACAGGACAGTGGGGCAAATTGCGATTTTTCAAATTAAATTTGATTGATAATAAACAATTTTTAAAAAAAAAATTATTATATTTTCCACGTTTTTTATTTGTTATTGTTAATTTATAGTTATTTTATATAAATATTGAACCCAAGTGCTAATTATTTTTCTTTTTTCCCCATTCAAAACAAAATTTTTTGCTTGCAATATATCAGCCATAACTTCCTTTGAGCTTCATCTCTTGGAAAACTATAAAATGACACAGCTTTTTGAAAACAAACAAAATTTTTATAACAATATTACAATTTAAAACAATTATTTCTCACTTGTTTTTTTGCTGTTACTTTCTTTGCAATTGCCCACTGCACATTTCATGCTTGCTCTTTTTGTTCTCCTTTCTCTTTAATTTAGGTTTTTTGTTTACAGTTTATGAGCTTTAAAAATCAAGTTTTAATAAGTTTTTTACACTTTAAGTTATTTAATAATTATTTTAATATATTTTTTTTAAAATGTAACACAATTTATTCTAAAATATAACACAAAACATGCACTTTCATAAATCCGATTTAATTTGCTTGTTAGAAATTTCTCTGAGTAAATTGGAAATCTCTTTGAGTAAATTGTGTGAAGAGTTGCCCAATTTAGCATAAAATATTAATTTTGTACGAGAAAGTATTAGTTTTGCATATGATAAACATTTGGCAATCTCTTCGAGGGAACAAATACGTCATCAAACGGTAAATCATGCGCAAGGCGTAATCTTTATTTTATCATTCTTGGTTGTAGTATCGTTATAGGCAACACCAAAGTATATCTATATGAAGTATATGCAAGAGCCCAGCTGACTAAAATTTTCTTTTTTAGTTTTTACCTGAACGTATGTCAAAATTTGTTTACTTTTGTAGCGAGCCATATTTGTTTATTCCGTTGAAAAAATAATTTTGTAAAATTGTGAAAAACATTATTAATTCAACAAAAGTAGCAAAAAAGAATTGTTGTGGAAAAGATTTTTGTAAAAAAGTGTGCAATTTGAATTGTTTAAGAAAATTAACAAAAAGAAATTGTTTAAAAAAAGTTTTATGCGAAAAGTATTTAAAATTTTGGAAATAATTGTGAACAAAATACTTATATAATAAAAAAAAATTCTGACACAAGATTAGAATTTTACAAAAACAAAATGTACGGTGGTTTTTGTAATTTTATGTTGTTGTACTCTTGCGACTACTTGATAGGTCTGTTCCAAGTAATTTCGGTCAAGTTTGGGCTAAGGAGAGTAAAAATAAAATTACTCTCTCAAAGTTCAAAATCTACCCAAATTTGCTGGAACACAAAAAACCATAATTACATCTTTTGAAAAACTAGTGCTGCTTACTTTTTAAATTAATTTTTATTTTAGTGGTTTTATACACTGAATAAGGCTCAACATCATGAAATGAAAGATTAGCATCATTGTAAATGTAAAATGTCGTCTCAATCAGACCCACTTGATGTGTCCATAAGTTGTTCACTAATCCGAAAAAGCATTTTTGTATACTAAACAAAGGGGCAAATGTGCGCAAATGTACTAACAACTTCAAGTTTTTTTGAAAAATCTTCCATTTTACTTTTAACCAATTTTCAATTAACAACTTCTTTCCTTTATTTGTAAATTTTCTCTTTACTTTTTTATTTTCAAATGTAAACAAAAAACAGCTGATAAGATAATTCTTGCCCAAACTTACCCAAAGAAATAGTTCGGGCGACTTTGTACAGAAAATGAAAAAAATTACTCTCTCATTTTCTCTCAATATTGCACAAAAAATGTTATCTGGAACGCATTTGGGTAACTTTGGGAGAGTTCGGGCTGTTTCGGGCTGCATCTGGAACACAGCTGATATAGATAAACTTTGGGCAACACTATCAACATCGTTTTAAATTCACCGTTTGTTGAGGTTTCTACTTTGCCTGTATCATCGTCACTCCTTATTTCTTGTGAAATAGGCATAGAGCTGCCGCTACTAACTGAATTTTTGTTTCCAAAAACTAATCAAAAAGACATCAACAACATTTGGTGTGAAGTTTAAACATATAAAAAAGGCTGTTTTTTAAACAACACACCCAGAGTCTCTGGCGGGAATCGAACCCACAACCATCGGACTGGCAGACTAGCATTGCTACCCATCAGTCACAGAGGCACCCAATTTGGTGTCAATAAGACGGTGTAGCTTCTCAAAGCAAACAATTATTATTAACAAACAATTTTTTGGCGAAACTTTTATTTCCAAAAGTGGTCCTATTCCTAATCCTCTGGATTACTTTCCATGAAAGACAAACCAGCCACTCTTGAAAAATTGCAGTGTAATATTTTTAAACCCGGTATTAAGCGCCTGTTTTTTTGTAAATAAAATAATTTGAGCTTCTTTATAACCTCCAAAAGGGAATTAGGGTATATATTCACTTGGTCCATGCGAAATATTCCCCTAAGACACCATAAAGTATATAAAGGGTATTTTTAGAGTGTCACAACACCAGAGCAACGCAAGCAAATTGTAGAAATTTTTAGTAAAAATAATTGTTCTATTAGTCAAACTCATCGTGCAGTTCTTGCATTTTATGGCGTATATAATCGTCCTTCAGAGCGGCTAGTTCGACGAACATATATGTCATTGATTTAACGTTAGTTCCTGCCTTGCGGCCTAACTTGACGATGCTTTTAGCATCGGGGGAAATTGGGTGTCACCACTACCCCTCTTAGCACCAAGAGGCCACACGAAGGCGACCTCGGGTCACCCAGGTGGCAATTTTTAGAACATGATTTGGTAAGCCCCATGATCTAACACCTTTCTAAAGTGCCGATCCTATCTAGATGATCTTTTATTTGTTGATTCACAACAACGCATAGATTTTGCTACTATCAGCCGGACCAAAGTCCAACCGCAAGGATCAATCCTTAGCTGACAAATCTTCCACCAAATTGGTGACCACAACCACCACGTGTACTCCCGAGGGAGACCTCACCAATATTCAGCTGCAGTAAACTGCGGGGCTTGTACTGGATCCCGTGGTACCAGTTCTGACTACTGGTAAAGCCTCGAAAGTCATACCAGTGGAGGTTCTATAAGTTTTCTATCGACTTCGGTTTCTTTTTTACACAAACCCAGGTGTCGCCTCACCTATTGGTTCTTACTCAGGCACGTAGGCGAAGTTCGACGAACAATAGATCGTTTTCGGAGCACATTTATTGTTACTGATAATGGGCATCCCATGAGAAGCCGAACAGTTGATCACTGAAGAAACTGTAGCCGCTGTACAGGAAAGCATTGAAGATGCTCCTAATCAATCAAATCGTCGCCGTTTGCAGTAATTGTGTCCTTCCACTTTATGGCAGATTTTTTTTTAGCTGTTGAAAATTGGTGTTCCAGACTGTGCCTTCAATGCGTCAGTCGTGGTGGCGCCACATGGCAGAAATCATATTTAAACATTAATTTTATAAAAAAAATTCCAATATCGCCCGTTTCATTGTTATTAAAAATATATTTCCTTATTTTATTATGATTTAAACTTGTGACACTCTATAAGAAACACCCTTTATATTCTTGATCAATGATCTAAGACAATATAGCCAAGGCCGTCCATCCGTCTGCCCGTCTAGACGCAAATCAAAATGCAATCAAAATGAAAAGAGCCAGACCCTTGAAATTTAGTATAAACAAAATGTTGAAGGATAGCACAAGTCAAGTTCGTAAATGGGCTGAATCGGGTCAGAGGGAAAAAAGTTCCCCTAAGAAGAACCAAGCCAACCGCTAAAGACCAACTTAATTTTTAAATCTTTTTCTTGCAATATTTTGATTTTGATTAAATCAGACCGAAATCCATTTTTGGACCAAAATCAATTTTTGAACCCCGCCTCCTTTAGTGGGCGTTGAAGTAACATATTACATGAAATAATAGTGTGTAAGTATTTATCAAATTGTATTCCTTATGCTAGAGTTAATGTCGACGTCGTCGACGGCGTCAAATGTCAAAAAAAAAGTTGAATCGTATGAAATTGTATGAGAGCAGTTAATCTCAACGCGATGCAACGCCGTAAAAGTTCAATCTATATCAACTTTTTCGGCGTTGAAACGCCGTCAACGGCGTCGACATTAACTCTAGCATTAAGCCTACATTCCTTAAAATCAAATTTTTATGTTTTTGCGACGAAGGTAAGATGTTCTCTGATCTTGCCCTGCCCTACCCCTACACCCACTTTTGCCGCTAAATGTCCCTATCAAAAAGAAAAAAAAATTCTACACTTAATTAAGCCAAAAGTTTACTTTTTAAGTTTTTACGGCAAAGATGAGATGTCTCCCCCAGGGCCGTTCCCGAACTGGCCCTGTCAAAATAAAGTTGTAAAATTGGGCACAGAAATGTCTTAAAGCAACTCGGGCTCTCCGTTCCTTTTTGTGCGCGTTGATATGAAATATTAACTGCAAAAATTAAATATGTAAATTGCTTTTATGCTGCTGGAAAGGTGTCTCAGCCATACTGCTTCTATTTGGAGGGCATTTAAGATTCGACCCGGTGGAATATAACATTCTTACTTGTTTTCTTTTTTATTGTACGCTATTGTTAACGAACGGTGTTCTGTAGCCCACTTAATGTCACACTTTAGCTAATTTTCACTGGAGATCAGAGTAGAGTAGAGACTTGAGAATTGACTTGGCAAAAGACCTTTGAAACGCACCTTAATGTTTGACCCCAAATCAAAATGTTGTAATTTGTTTATAAGGCAGAATTGTTTTTGGCTCTTTCCATTTAGTTTCTATCAGTATTATTTGTTGGTGCCGTTATTGCCGTTGTTGTTGCTGCAGTTTGCGAACAACACTTTGCAAAAACAAAAACTGATTTTCATGTGCCATTTGTCTTATTGTTTCTAATGGATTGTTTGTTTATTATTTGAGTGTGTGTGTGTGTGTTTGTACGCTGTTGTTGTTTTTAGGAAACTGAGTGGGGAATTTCATTAAACATATTGGAGGCGCCACTTTTTCGCCTACATCTCTTGACTTGTTAAAGTACGAGTAAATTTTTTCTCCTTTTATTTTATTTATTTTTTTTTTATAGAGATTTTGTGTGTTTTTGGGGAAAATGTTTTAGCTTTTTTCGGGTTTTCTTTAGCTGCAGTAAGTGAGTGGTATGATGAGGGGTTTGTGTAATACTGCCTTGACAATTTAACGATTTGTAGCGGTAACAGTTGTTGTAACATTGCTGTATCTGTTTGTTGCAGCAACAACAACAACACCAATAAAATTTCCAAACAAAAAAAATCTAAAAGATCTCTTATTTCGTGGTATACGTTGCTTTTTGCGCTGTCTTAAAATTACATCAAAAGCTTTTTGATCATTTACAAGATTCGTTTCATTGCTTAATTTTTTAATGTTGTTGCTGTTGTTGTTTTTATAGTTGTTTTTTTTTAAGAGAAGCAAGATTTGGTTTTTTCCACTGCAACATTGCTAGTTTTTGATGTTGCATTTGTTGTTTGTTACTTTACCTGCAAATTGTTTCTTTGGACATCATTAAGTGCTAATTGATCTTTGGTAAGACTTGTAGCTTAAGCCCCAGAAAAAGCCAACAAAGTTAACTTTAACTGCAGCCAAATAACGAAAAGGTTAAACATCGTCTGCTCCTCCAGATAATCACGGAAGTTAACATATTTTGCGTGAGATGACATGACAAAATGCTTTTTTTTGATTTTAGATAAAAAAAATTATTTAGCTGTTTCATTTTTGTTAACTGTTTACTGTTTTACTTCGAAAATGCGTTGGAATTTACGAGTATCTTTAATTTGACAGCAGAAAAAAAGAAGATGAAATTTGTGAAGTTATAAAGATTTGTTGCATGATAAAGGAAAGTTTTTCGGATTAAAAAGTTTCAAGATTGGAATTACAAGAGACGTACTCAAAGCGTTAAAAATTCGATACACGCAAAGAAAAAAAAATTGATTGAGGCAAACATATTGAAGTCTTATCCACTAGATGATCGTAAGAGGAGCATAATAATGTAGCATAAAAAGATTATATTAATATAATTTTTTGTTAAGTTCAAAATTTTAATTCGAGTATATTTTTCGAGTACGGAAAATTGGAAAAACTGTGGAAAACAGTTCCTTTTGATTTCCTTTAAAAGGATAATTAATTGAAACCAATTGAAATTTGTGAAGAACTATTTTCATTGACAACTTTTGAGGAATAGTTTGTTGCTGTATTCATGTTTGCTTGTGTGAAGGGACCGCTACTTTATATCTTAATATGTTATTTTTTTTTATTTAAACAAGTAAAACTCTTTAATCAGTAAATAGAGCTTTTTGCACTTTCTGTCACGATATGTATGTGTGTATGTATGCATAAAAAATTTTTATATTAACTTAAACAAATTATAAAATCTGTTATTCTATACAAAAATTAATATCATTTTCGCCGTTATAAAGGATTATTGCTCTATTATCAATTTCATATGGCAAAAGCAATTTCATTTAAATTCTTTTTTTTCAACATATTTTCTCATTTTTAACTACAAAAAAATTTGTATGTATGTATTTGCAAAAAATTTTACCACCAACAAATCTTTTTCCATGGAAAAAGTAGAAAATTTATATAAAACCAGCCATGAACAAACCAAATTTCATACAACAACAAAAACTGCAACTGCAATAACAACAACCATCGTGATACTCGTAGCTTAACAATTTTACGATATGTTTTTCATTGTTAAAGCAATCGCTGAAACAACTACAACATTAATACAGCTTCACCAGCAACAATGAATGGAGGAATAGAAAAATATATATGTATGTATGTACAAAAAAAAATACAAAATAATAAAAAATAAACTAAAAACGTATTAGCAAACGGCAACAATTTAATTAAATTGCCCATGGAGGATGCGGTTGTAAACATTTTGCATGCACTTTGCAACAATTTTTAGTTATACCCAGAGACACAATCATCAAATAGTTTTACAATGGCAAATGAAATAAAAGGAATTGAAAAAGTGAATAGATTGTTAGATGTATGAATGTGCCTAAGTGTGTAATAATAAAAAATAGGGACGACTTCTAAAATACCCTATAGTGTGTTTTATATGCAAATGTAGAAAATACATACATATGTATATTATTACAATAGTTACATTAGCACATAACAAAACAATTATGTAGGATAAAAGTAAATTTGTTCACAACAAAACGTTATAGTGTGTTCTCCAACAAATATGCGTGTATGCACGTCGCTTTTTACTATCACTTTTAAACCTAAACATACGAGTACTTTCATATGCATGAGCACATGTATGTATGTATGTACGAGTATGCATGCATAATTTAATAAACAAACAAACTTACCTTGCCCACACTGTTCACCCACCTCATGGTGATTATTACATCAGCCCTCTTTCTCACGCCACTCATCATTTCAAGTTATTTATACAAACCACACACACACACACACTAACATATTATAAGACTGCATACTATGGGCAATTGCACTCTTTATTTGTATTTTGCTCTGCTTTTTGCTTTTTTTCTTTTGCAACAACAACACTTAAACATAATAGCGGCTTCTTTTTTTCTTTTCTTTGCTTAGGTGAAATTGAATTTTTTGGCAAATTTTCACGCACAATTTTTACTATTTTCGCACAATTTTCACAATTATTTTTTTACGTACACTTGAAGTCCACATTCTAAGCTACATTTTGATATAAATTTTATGACGGGGGCTTTAGTATTTCTTAAGAAATTAACACTTAAACACAATAACTGTTTCACCCACTATAATTTCCATGTTAATTCTTTGATATAAAAGTGCGGACTAAATGACAGATTAAGTTGATGGATAGAGATGATAAAATATGAGAGCAAGAAGTTGTCATTGTTATTTGTTTAGTGTCCTCTTTAATAACCATTCAAATTCATAATATCGATTAATAGGAACTGTTACAAACTATTTTCAAATTAAATTAACACAAATTGTGTGAATTTATGTTTATTTTTATATTAAAAATATTTTCTATTATAACAAAATTAGAGCCATTTTTGCCTATCGTTTAGCATTCATAAAGTAAATAAAAGTGTTTGAGGAAAATATTTTCATGTGTGTGTAAATAATTTATATGCAAATATGAACAGAAATAAATATTAAGCAAAAATTATTTATTTTACAAACTGTTTTAATCAGAATTCAATTAAAAAATTTAGTCAGTTAGATTCCAGATTGTTTTGCAGTTTGCTAAAAATATGTTTTCAGTAATGGACACGTTTTTAAAAGTGAAAAAAAAGAGTTAAACTTAATGGATGGACATGGTGAAGTTGCTAGTGGAGCAAAAAACATAAACCTCATCAATCCTATCAACAATATCCTCCTCCTTTCCCGTCACTCAATACATTGCATAAGAGAGCCGGCCCAAGTAAAAAAAATTGCTGAAACAAGTCGCAATTTTTCGAGATGCTTGAAAAAAAGAGTACCAAAAATTTATTGAAGTTGGAAACTAGAAATTTATCAGAAAGTTTAGTTAATTTAATTTAGAAAAATGTTGGTTATGTATGCGTTATCGATAGCTGAGGCTATGTATGAGTTATCTATAGAAATTTCGATTTAAGATGTTATCGGAGTCCCTTAGAATTTGAAAAACTTTATTGTGAATAGAAAAATGTATGTGTAGTAAAGCTTCAATTGAAATTGTATGCCCGAAAAGTTTCACGTAGAGCCTAAAAACAAAAAGACATTCACATTCATTCAACACTATATGAATGTAGCCTGGCTTAGCCATGTAGCACATACGAGTGTATGCATACCCAGTCATAGCAGCACCACTATCACCAGGCACATCCATATCGTCAACCGTTTGTATGGAGCAAACAAATTTCCACGATTGAGTTGCACGTTTGTTTATTACACTCCTGTTATTTGTATGTTGCTGTGATTAGGATGACGATGATGCTGTTGCTGTTGCCTTAACTCGCTGCCGCTCCTAGTGGTAGTCGATTTTTTCCTTCTTTCCATTTCTTCTGCTTCCATCTGTATTAGTAGATGATGTGTGTCGTTTGATTTAGTTGATTTTAGTTTTGGTTTCTTTTTCGTCTATTTTGCATTTAGTTGATTTGTAGTTTTTTTCATTTATGTTTGTTTTTGTGCATAAAAAGCCGGCTTGGAAATCATTTTTATTTAACTGCTGCATGGAACTGGAAAAGATGTGGTGCTGGTGGCATGGTTTCTCCAAACCCTCTTTCTAAACAAATAAGCTTTTGTAAATAAAGATGAGGGAACAACAAAAAAGAAGAAATAAAATAGTGATATGGTAAAAATTGCTTAATGAAAACATTCGAACTCGTCGTTTAGTTATTAGAGATTCATTTGCCGGCTTTGCCTTGCTTAACAGTTCATAATTTGTTTTATTTTCCCTGCCAATTTCTGTAGGATTTTGATTTGTTATGTGTGTGTGTGTTTGTTTGTGTTTTTAATTCCAAACCCTTTATGCACAAGACTTCATCGTACAACATACATATTTGTTGTGCCACAAACGACTTAAAACAAACTATTGGATTATTTTGGTGCATTTTTTACCTTTTTTTCTACAATTCCATTTTATTTTCTCAAGTGGTTGTTGTATTTTGTAGATTGTGAATTTGACGTTAATCAAATTAAACGGTTCATTCGAATGTAACTGAAATAAGCAGCGGTGGCAGAGGCAACAACAGGCACGTTAGTGGCAGCCAGAGCTGCAACGAATTCGGTAGCAATGAATCAATGAGTGATTTTTAAGTAGAGATTAATAGGATTTCGTTCGTGTTATTTTATTTTTTGCTTTTCTTGCAAACTAATACTCTCTGCATACTTTTATTTTAAATTAAGTGATCAATGAATTATGTAAAAAAATGGGAAAAGGAATTTGTTTTGGTTTATAGTGGCATTAGGATTGTCAATTAATGTCAAATTGATGGGAGATAAGAAACCACCAGCCATGTAATTTAGTGCCTTTACTTGTTCATATTTTCTGTTAATGGAATTAAACTTATTTGTTCGATACAAATAACTTGTGTTGTTTGCATATAGATTACTGTCATTTTTTCAGTAAATTGGTTTGATTTTTTTTTATATCTCACTTAATGGTATTTTAACCAAATTCGCCTAGTCCGATTTTGCACGACTTCTGCGAGCTTGTTCTGTATTAGTGCGTCAATAGTGCGCCGCGTGTTAAAGTATTAGAGACGGTTGATCTTGTAGGTCATCTCGGAAACTTCCCCTAAATATCAAGCCTTAAAAGCAGACTATTGTCGAGCTAGCGTGATTTTTCATGATCATGCATTATTATGAGCAAATAATTTTATAGGAATCAATCTCTACTTTAAATAAAAATGTTCTAAATTTCATTATTCCCATATAAAATATCATAACGTGTGATTTTTTAGCAACTTTCTGTTTGACAACACTGTTCTTAACAGATCAGCTGTTTCCGTATAACATTTTACTGTTAAACATGTTCAGTTTGGTCTATAATTTAAACATGAAGCGAACAACACTTGCAGATTATTGGATTTTAATATCAAAATTCATGTTCGGTTAAGAAAGCGCATCGTGCACTTCTTGTGTTCAGCGTCGAAGCTCATTTCCGGTTAAATGGATACGTGAACAAATAAAATGCCGTGCAGAGAAGACTGAATCATTGCCAGAACTGCCACTGCATCCCGTAAAATGGACGGTTTGGTGTAAATTATGGGCCAGTGGCATCATTGGACTTTATTTTTTCAAAGTCAACGAAAACAGAAATGTTGATGTGAATAACGAGGGATACCATCCGATAATTCCAAGTTATGTTTCTTTTGCCCAAAATGGAGGAGCTGAACTCGGCTGACTTGTGGTTTCAAGAAGGGTTTGCCAAATTCCTTGAACAGTTTATTTTACGTTTGGGGCCGCTCAATTTGCCGCCTAGATTTAACCTTTGAGACTTGTTTTTGTGGGGCTATTTAAAGGCATATGTCTATAGGAATAACCCCGCAATGGTTGATGCACTGTAAGCCAATATTGAAGAATTTATTCGCAAGATATCGGCCAAGATATTGAAGAGAGTATGGAGAAATTGAACCCAGAGTATGAACCATTTGAGCCACAGTCAACATTCACATGAAATCCATCTTTACAAGCATTTAATTATATAGATCGTTCTATGGACTCAAATAAAGATCTCATACATTTTTTTAAATTTTATGTATTAAAAAAAAGCTCTCGAATTCAAATCGCCCATCCTTGAAAGGATATGACTTAATTCAATTCACTTACCGTTTCCTTTATTAATTAAAATTTTGAATTGAAATATTTTACGATTTATTTTCCCATATCTTGTTAATGAGTTTTGGCATGTTGTGAAAGTTTTTTATCTCTTGGTCACATTCAGTAAAAAAAAAATATATGTATATTTTAGCTCTTTTACCCTTTATCTTGTTAATTATGGTTGTTGCTATTTGGCTTGTTAACAAATATGGGCAAATAGCTAAACAAACATAAAGTAGTACAAATTCCGTATTTGCAATAAATATTCATATGGGAATTACTCATAGATGCTGGTACACATGCGCAGCCATAAGTTAAATGCAGCAAAGGAACAACAACAAAAAAAAGCTCAGCAAAATATATTTTTGTGCAGTTCATGTTAAATATTTTCAAAACATGCGAGGCAAGGGGTATTTGATTTCTCTGCATGTAGAAAATAGTGTAACCAATACCAGCAATAATAACAAAGGTGACAACATTTATGGTTTTACACCTTTTTGTAGGTTGGTTCAATGCTGCTGCTGCTGATGCTGCCGCTGCGACTGCGACAATTGGACAGGAACAACAAAACTGTTGCGTTTAACAAATTGACAGATACTTAATTTACGCTTTATACAATTGGCAAAAAAAAAACAACAATATATTTATGTTGCAAAAGTTTAGCAAAAAATAAAAGTAACGAAATCGAATTTAAAAGCCAGGTGATCAAATAACAAAAGATTTATGATCCCAGCTTGTTTGTTGAGCCAAAAAATGCGAAAAAATAGATATAATAAAATAATTGTAAAATGAAAATAGTTTTGTAACAAAAGCGTATTTGTTTTCTTTACCTTTTCAGGCCGGCCCCAGCCTTGGTGGTGTCGTAATAATCGTAATGCTGCCACAAATGGCAGAAATTCGTTGTCCGCCAAACACTCGGCCGATAGCATACGAAGGCCTACAAGTAACTCGGGCGTGTGGACTTGGTTGGGTGGCAGCCGACGTTCGTCAGAGGGTCCCGATCAAATTGGGCCACCCTCCTCATCGCCGGCTGAAAACCATTACACCCATATGGATGATGCCTACAGTCCGGTGGGTGTTAGCGAGGCTTTATATGCAGAACTGGATCGTGAATCTGTTCGATCCAATAATCCCTCATATCAAAATACCGGTTACAGTCAGTGTGGGGATGTAAGTTTGACTAAAAATATTTACCTTTTTGGAGAGTCTTGAATCTATTAATTCTTTTTTTCTTTCCGTAGAAATACAATTTCCAACATCAGGAGCAAGACATACCCATGGTGGTTTCTTCGGCGCCCAGCAGTGCTTATTATTCCGATTTATCTGTGACTGCTGTACCCAGCGGCTCGAGTACCAATGAAAGAGCTTATGAAATTGTTGGCCTTACGGTTATGAATCAGCCGTTACCCAATTGGGATGGTGGTGGCGGTGCTGGCATGGCGGCAACTGCTCCCCATCTAGTACCCGCTGCCGAGGGCACAGCTTCACAGCGTAGAATACCTCGTTTAGCGGCCATTAATGAGACCAGTACGACAACGGTACCGTCAGATTACGTATGAGACGAAAGTAAATTTTAATTAGTGTTAAGAAGAAGAAGAAGAAGACAAGTTGCGTGGAGTAATTTAAAAGGAATTAAGAAACAGTTACGGAATTTATTGGGATATGATGGCAGACAAAGTTATTCCCTAGAAATTTGGGAGGGGGGAAAAATACAGAATTTTATAATAATCGAATACAACGGCAAATGACAAATCGATTAAAATGTGACAAGACATATATGGTGATGCTCGATCCTTTTTAATGAATTGATGGGTTAGGGGGTTAAGCTTCTCGTTGAATATTTAAATTTCAGAAAATTAGTCTATTCTGCAATATGAACCTGGCACCAACGAAATGCATGCTACACGAGCAATAAACATCAGAATGTAGAGTCCTTTAGCAGCCATAATTTAGAACTGCGCTTGGATCAAAATTTTTCATCTTTTTTGAGGTTAAGAATTTTATATAAAAAAATTATCGATTAAAAGGTCTGTCACTTCATCAATCAATCTGTCAAAATGATTCGAATTGTTAGAATATTTGGAGTCAAAAAAGATAAATAAAAATATTTTCCACTATTTTCTCTAACAACTTGATCGATTTACATCGAAAAATTTTTTTTCTCCGAAAACTTGCAACAACAATGGCTCTGGAAAGTGTAAATCGGTTTTAAATAAATTTTAAACAATTCTTTATTGAGATTAATAATGGGCTTCCGATTGCCAGCACTTGCTATAGTATTTTTCACGAAGAACTGTCAAGAGGTGGTTGCGGTTTTCAACTCTCCACACGATCGGTTGACATGCCATTTGACACTATAAGGCACGGATATTTTTGTGTACTTAGCAAGTATCCGGCTCCGACTTTCTCGAGACAGAAATATTTAGGAAGCCACATTCTAGACGATCTTTCGGAGTTATCACGGATCGGACATCGCAGCGATGAATTTTGAAGAATTCACTATTTTGAGAGTTCTCATTTTATTTGACGTTTATAGTGAAATTAACTGGAATGATTTTTTTGTTGTAATTTCAGTAGACGGGAGAAAGAAAAAACTTACTGAAGAGCAAAAAAAAAATTATTTTTCATAAATTTTTTTTTATCAAAATATAGTGCATTATTTAAAACTATTTTGCACTAAAAACAAATTGCTTTCCTTCTATTCAGATGCACCCAGTCACTTTATAATTTATTCTTTTAATTGCAAAATTTATTATTAAAATTCACTGGTAAAAAAAATTCATCTTTGACTAGTCCGGCCCCTGATCAAATATTTCAATGCGGTTCGCTTATTAATAAATTTGCGATACAAGAGATTTTCAGGACTTATTTTTTCAGTGAAATTGCATTTTAATTTAATTTAATTCAACAATTTGTCTTGTCATATTTTTTTCGCCAACGTTATAAATGCCGTTTCCGCATATTCTAATAGCAGATAATAAAATGTCTGCAATTTTTTTTTGAAAAAAGAGCTTAAAAAGAATTTTTGTTTTATAAAATCTATATAAATCTTTAAAAAAGAATTATGATATAGTATAAAAGTATGTGCAACATATTTAAAATAAATACAAAAACAAAAAACAAGTTAAAACACAGATTTTATAAATTATTGATTGAAATCAATTTTATGGTAAGTTTTAAGTAAAATAAAACGATTTTTTAAAAAAATCGTTAGTGATATTTAGACTTTAAAATCTAATAAAATATACAAGAAATAAAAGTTATATGTATGTATTTGAAAAAGAAAATAAAAAATAAACAAATTATATTATAAATATTATTAAAATTATTATTATGTCATATGATTATAAAACACAATCTATGTATACATTTCAAACGAATTATTGTTTAAGTAAAAATAATATTATTATATTACAGTACAGGGCAAATAAATTAAATGAAATTCAAAAATACACAGAAAATAAAAATATTTCAATAAAAAAAAGTACTTAAAATGATTTTTTGTAAACACCAGAAGCACATTTTAAAAATAAAATTTTCATGCAAGTAAATCTATTAACAGTTCTGTTTAACAATTTATCATGAATTATTTACCATTTTATTTTAATTAATTTTATTTGTATGTAGCATATCATTTAAAATCATTGTTTAGTTTTTAAGTAGTTGAAAACAAATATTAAAGATATATAAAATAAATACAATATTTATATAAATGAAGCAAAGAAATTATTAATTAGAAATATTAGAACAAAGAAAAACAAATAAAATTAATCGTATTTACAAAGTAATGAAATAATTTTTAAAAAATCTAAATTCCGAATATTATTTATAAAGCCTAATTTATAAAATAGTGTTTCTGATTTGTAACTGTAACAGGTTAAGAGGACAAAACTTTCATACAAAAAATTTTTTATATGTCTGTTATTAATCAAAAAGTTTTTTTTTTATAAATTAGGCTGATAGTGTTTAATGTTTCATTAATTAAATACTAAAACAAAAAGGAAGAGAAAAAAATTATGTATAGCTGCAGAATATTTAAAAGTTAATAAATTATTTATACACACTTAAGAAAACAAAAAATATGAACAAGAAAAGAAAAAAATTAAGCAAAGAAAAAATTCAACAAATAAATACATATTTACAAAAAAAACACAAACTTAGTTTGAATTATAACCTAAAGAACGTGCATGCCAAATCCTGCATTTCGATTATTTTTGAATTTGTATCATAATTGCACTACTTTAACGGTGTAAACTGAATATTCTTCTTCCTGTTTTTTTTTTTTTTTTTGCAATAATTCTTCAGCAAAAAAATTTATAAAAATTCATAAACAAGTTTAATTTTGAATAAAATAATACACGCGTATAAAACCTTTACTGAATAGCAGACGCGTAGTATTTTAATTTTAACTTCGAATCCTTTCAATTATACGCTTATATTTCTTCCAGTTAAAAAAAATTATTGCAAACAGCAAAAATTAATTTTCTTAAACAAATTTACATTTAATTGTTTAACAAAAATCAATCATAATTTTAACTAGTGCCATTTTTAATTTAAACTTCAATAGACTGCTTAACCGTCTTCTCATCCAATATCTCTACTACAATCGATTCCTTAGACGTTCCATTTTCTGCCAATTGTGCCTTTTGTCTTAAATGTATCTTCCGATGAGTCCTTAAGGCGGCTGGTTGAAGAAATCTGCGGCCACATTCTTTACACTCGTGCGGTTTTTCTCCCGTATGTGTCATTTCATGATACTTTTTCGTATCGGCTTTAGCAAAAGTACGTTCACAAAAGCTGCAAGCAAAATCTTTAGCTCTCTCGTGTATATTTTTCACGTGCATTTTTAAATTGCCAGCACTATGGCAGACTTTAGGACAAAAACGGCACGGATAAGTTCTTTCCAGGGTGTGATAATTAATATGAATTTTAAGTTCATTTCGTGTAGTCTTGCGCATACCACAGTGGGGACATGTAAAATTCTTTATACCAGCATGACGCATTTTATGAATTTTCAACTTTTCCTTATTGGAAAAGCGTTTGCTGCAGCCCTCCTCTTCGCAGGCAAATGGTAGCAGAGTTTTATCAATATGGATATAATGATGATCATTTAATACCGCCGATGATTTAAATACTTTCCCACAGATTTCGCACATATGTGTTTTAAGTTGTGGACCCAAATTGTGAAATTTCCGTTTGTGTATGTTGAGGTTTGATTTATTTTTGTACATTCGTTCACAATTGTCCACATCACATTTGAAAGTTTCCTGTTGTTTTAAGTTATGTTCCCTTTTATGTTTGTTATAGAAATACCAACTATCAAATGAACTTTCACATCCTTGAAATGTACACCAGTAGGGAGGCAAACCATCGTGTTGCTTTATATGGGCATTCAATCTTAACAGAGACTTAAATTGTTTATTGCAATAGTCGCATCGATGGGTTTGTGTTTGCCTTTTTAATTCCTGTGTCGAACTGCTGCTTTCCGGATCTGTGGAACACTTTAGATATAAAAGAGAAAACTATTTGTTCAGTCCGTCAAGTGGTTCTATAGCAAGAAATTATTGTTAAAAAGAGTAAAATTAAAATATGAAAAATGCAGGAAATATTTTGTATTTCTTTACAACTTATCTATTATGTAATTTCCTCAGCATGTAAATTTTGGCTGGACATTTTGCTCTTACCTTTTCTTCCTGTTCTTTCGTACTAGTACTTTTAAGTTCATTACTTAAGCCCGACTCATGTTTTGTTAAATGTGGAGAGACTTGTTGAGGCGAGGATTTTTTGCCTGCAGTTGTATTGTCCTTTTCCAAATATGGCTCACTTTCTTTACCATTTTGTAAATATTCCTTCAAATTATTTCTCTTATCATGCTTGGAAAAAATTTCGTTTATTTGTTTCCGCATTATATTTCTCTTAGTCCTCACAGATTTGGCTGAACAATCTATATTTTTCTTTTCCCGCAATTTACTCGTACTTTTTATATCTTCTGCCGTCTCGATCGGCTTATTTTTTAAAGGACTTGAAGTTTTATGGTCCAAATTTAAAGGGTCCTTCGCTTGGTTATCAATAGGAACATTGTTTTTTCCGTTTTCTTCACTTAAAATTTCCCTGGTTTTTAAGATTTCGCGAAATGTGGTCAAAGATTTACAGCACATTTGTTGAAATTCATAAAACGTTACAATTTGTTCGTAGCATTTTAAGCAAACGTTTTCAGGATATTCATCTGTGGTTTCCACTGGCAGTCCAGAGCATATCACTAATTTCTTGGCCAGATCCATTGTATGAAATATATTGTAGGCTTTTGTTTGCAAAAAAGCTGCCAGGCAAGTACGACAAAGTGAAAGTTTTAAATTTGAATTAAACATTTTAAACTAATCCTACTATTATCAAATATTTTCTGGAGCCCGTATAAAATTTTCGTTATATTTATCTTAAGACCAGCTGTTGTTTGTTTACATTTTTCTTGATTTTTTCTTTTTGTTTTTGTAACAGTACGCCTTCATGCTATCACTACAGGCTGAATGGTGTGAACAAGAAGTGGACTGATGTAACAGCTGTCTTTTGTTTCAGTATTATTGTTTTCTTTTTTGTTTACGAGATTTGAGCAGGAGAAAATAAAATTAAAATTAGGATATATTAATTTTAATATGGATAGTACCATGCATTACATTGAGTTATCAAGAAATCCCATACGTTTTGATGCCGTCAGTCAGCTAACGAATGTGTTTTTCGATGATTCCAATAAACAGGTAGGCTAGCGCTGATGCAGCTGAAATATGAGACTAGTGTTCTTCATTTTCATGGAAATCTAATTATATATACTCAAATTGAAACTATTTGTACGACCCCTCAATATGAAACCGTATTCCAATTCTACTGCAATATCCGTTTGCCTCCAGAAGTCTTATGAGATATTTACTCCTTTCAGATTTTCGCAGTCCGTTCCGGCGGAGCTACTGGTGTCGTTGTCAAAGGACCCACCGAAGACAAAATAATATCCTTTTGTATGACTGATCGTGGTGCTATACGTTCCATAAAATTTTCGCCCGACAATCAAATACTTGCGGTGCAAAGACGAGAAAATTCCGTGGAATTCATTTGTTTTCAAGGCGAACAACCGATGTTGCAGGAAATTATAGTACATCAAGTTAAAGCTTTAATTTATGGATTTGTATGGGTACACAATAGAGAATGCGCTTTGATTTCGAATTCAGGTGTAGAAATATTTACAGTAGTGACCGAAAAGAGTCAAGTGAAGTCGTTAAAAGCCATGAGTATGAGCATCAAATGGTTCGCCTGGTGTTCTGAGGCCAATATAGCTGTGCTATGTACGGCTGATAGCAATAGTTCTTTGATACCAGTATTAATAAAGCAAAAATCTATAACAAAATTGCCCAAGTTGGAGTGTAAGTATTCTCATCTTCCAATAACAATGTTTTCATTGGCATCAGCAATTTTCAGCAGTGGGCAGCACAAGTCGTGAAATCCAGGAGAGTAAAGTCACTTTAGGTCAAATTTATGGCATTATGGCTGTATTAATTTTACAGGCTGGTGCCTCGGGCATGATGGAGGTGGAGGTATATCTACTTAATGGTCCAGGATTGGCGCCCCGTAAATGCCATGTACTACGTTTGGGCTTAGTAGGACGTTTTGCCATTAACACTGTGGACAATTTGATAGTAGTACACCATCAGGCTTCAGCAACATCTTTGCTGTTTGATATTTCTCTTAGTGGTGAAGTTGTAAATGAAATCACATACCATTCGCCGATCACGGCGGGTCGATCTATAAAACCTTTTGCTTTAAAACTGCCCAGTTTAATGCCAGACGGTCAAATTTTACAATGTGAATTGTGTAAGTAAGGGAATTTTCTTTATTACATAGATTTAGAAGTACTCAAAAGCTATTTAAACAAACAGAAAAACCTCCCTAATTATTTGTGTAATGTTCGTCCTTTTTCTCTTTTAATATCATTTCAGACTCCACGAATTGGGTATTATTCCAGCCCAATATAGTTATAGATGCCAAATTGGGGTGCATGTGGTATCTGCACTTAGACATTGAATCACTGTGTACTTTAATCTCTGACAGAATACGACTTACGGAACTACTCTTACAGCGTAATCAAGGCAAACAGGCTCTGTTAAAAGTTATAAGGCAATTAGTCGATGAACAATACAGTGGAGCATTTTTGCCAGTTTTAGAGACTATATTTAGCAAAATCAATAAAGTGTATGCGTAAGTTAAATTCCAGTGCTATATAAAGCAGAGATTCATAATACTAAATATCCATCCAACAGGTCTTGGGTTCAACTGGAATTACAAAATCAAATGGCACAGCCTTCAAATATTAAAACCACACCGAAATTAGCAGCAGCGCCAAAAGTCCTTATCGAACAAATTGATATGCACTCACAAGTCTTCCAATCGATTGTGGAAAAACCCCAGTGTCAAACAATACTTTTGCTGTACCTACAATCGCTATGCAAACACAATATAGCAGCCCAGGAAGACCTCAGTAAAATGTTAATTAATGAGTTGATAGTAAATAAAAGTTTCGATACTCTACGTCGATTGGCAGAGTACTCGTTGCTGATGGAATCTAAAGCTATAGCCTGTTATTTACTATCACATTCCAATGAAGATCCTGCTGTGTCACAAGTTGCCTTAGACATGTTAACTAAAATAAAAGCTCATGAGATAATCATAGAAGTGTTATTAGGTCAAGGTAAAGTTATGGATGCTTTACGTCTGGCCATTAACACTAGTGATGCTGATCGCATATCGGCTAGAAAATTTTTGGAAGCGGCTCAAAAAACTCAAAATGATATGACATTTCATAGTGTTTATAAATATTTTCAAATGTGCAATTTAAAACAGCATGGCTCAACTGATTTTTTAAAGGGTAAATATTTAAAATTTTGTGCGATTCCCATTTGTTTAATAAATTTTTTTTTGTTGCAGCTGATCAGTGCGGAGAATTTGTTCAATATTATAATAATTTGTATAAAACAAATTAACCTAGAGGTTTATATTTGCTTTTCGCAATAGAAAAAATTATATAAGATAAAGATGTATTTTTAATATATTGATTGATACTATTTTATTTTTAATTTTCACGTTTTTTTTTTCATAAAACTAAATAAATAGACATGGTCTTTAAGACAAAAAATAAATAATGCCTAGTCAATTGTGAAAAATTCGATTTAAAAATCGGCAGGCGGAGAATATACTTTACAGTTGCATTCCTTTCCAGTCGGATTACGTTTTTGTTTTTTAACTTTTTTATATTGTTTTATTACATAAAGTACAGATACACGTATGTATTCCTTAATATATTTGTATACATGCTTAACGTAACAGCAAATTTACGAAAATACAAGAACTTATATTAAATAAAATTAATCGATCAGTTGAGTTATTATTCTTGGTTTAAATCGGTTATAGAAAAAACCATAGTGTATATAACAATTTAATAGGAATACTGTTGTTTAAATTAACATTATTTCTATATATTAATAGTAAACAATTGGAAAAATGTAAATAAGGAATAAAATTTAAATACACATACAATAATTAAACATTAAGCTTAAGACGTTTAATAAATTACAGATACTTTCACAGCGAGCACAAAGAAACAAAAATCGTTAATAACAAGTGCAATTCTCTCAGATTTATTTTAAATTTATTTCTGTTAAAAAGAAGTGCGAAAATTAAAATTTTCTAGGTGGTGATTTCAACTGTAATACTCCCAATTCTCTACATGAATTAGGATCAGTTGTGTTAGTGTTATAACTCTCATGGTTATTGCTGTAATTCATAACATTATGACTAGGTTTGGCCAATTGCAGAGGTGCGTCAAATATTCTAATATCGATTTCATTAAGGCAGTAAGGACATTGTAAATAATTCTCATCCGTTGACGATTCACCATCATCGTCATCATCATCAGTTTTCAAAATACCTGAGGCATCTTCAGCTTGTCGGCTTAAAAAGTCTTTGGAACATTGTTCATGCATGGCATGGCCACAAGAGCCTAAAATTAAAACAGCCGATTGATTATACAGGCGCTGATTGCAAACCACACAACGCATCATGGTTATCCACAGGCCACGTGTAGCCTTTTTGTGATACTTATGGAAGACACCAGCCAGTTCTTTTTCCATTATTTTCTGACTTATTTCCATGGCATTGGTTTCTTCTTTCGACTGATGTAACATGCTTAAAAGCAGTTCTTTAATATCACCAAAACTACCCGAAACATGGTGTGTATTCATAATGAGTTGCACCAAATTGGACAGATCAACGTGCTGTGAAGCTTCATGCAGCATAGATTTTGTTATTGACTTGAGTTCTTCCAGCGGCAGAATGAATTTTAAAAGTTCCATCCATAAATCTTCACGTTCTTTTGGTGTTAGCAACGACTTGGAATTCGCAGAAGAGCGGGCACATAATTCTGAAACCGTTTTGGCTGCTTCAGCTCTATCGTCTGTGTTTGCGCTTTTCAAAATGTCCATGGAAATGTCAAAAGCTAATTTATAGTTAAACAATTTTTCGGCCAAATATATGGCCGAGTGTGAGAGTTGAAATTTTTGTACCACTTCCAAGGCTGCTTGCGTGTGATAACATTCGTTGGCCTTTAAGAACTCATCCACATTTGCAACTTCAAATTTACACAGCAGTTCTAATAGCCTTAGCTTTTGAGTTAATGGCAAATTTTCATTTCTTTGCTGCAAATGTTTCAGAAAACTAAACAAAACTTTCTCATCATCTTGTACCAATTCCAACAAGTCCGTAATTTTATGATGATAATATAAATCCACTAAACGTGTCGTTTCCTTAGCATCTATTGTCAATAAACGTTTTATGTTTTTATGCAATTGCTCATAGATCTTTCTTTGCTCGTCCTTGTTATGGCGTTCCATATATACAAACATGGTTTCATGACGCAACGGATTGTTTAAATAGCACTCTAGGATGGTGTCGTAGCGTTGTAATTTTTCCAATAAATACTCTTCCACATAATGGCAGCTCGCTTTTCTAGCCAGTTGCAATTGTTCTTCATCGTTCGTTATTACATCGAGGCAATTATTGACTAGTAGCTCGTGCCAGGCATTTTCGCGTTCGGAATGTAAACGCGCACTTTCGTTTTCAATACTCTCCTTGGATAAATAATTTAAGACCTTTTCTAAAAGTTGGGTGTCAGCTGGCAAACAGGACTGCGATATTTGTTGAGCTATAAAATTCAGAAGGCATCCGATTTCACACCACTGCAAAGGAGACATGGGTTTTACTTAAAGTAAATTAATTTGTCATAATAATATTATATATTGTGATATTATTCATGCTCGCAATTCGGTTAAAAGATTTGAATGAAATTTGGCGTAAGCTCTTCGGCAAATATACCATAACCAAGTTTTTGGGGATTTCCAAAAAAAAAAAAATCATAAAAAACGCTGATTGATACAATAAAAGAAGAACCAAATAATAAAGCATAAAAACATAAATTTAAACCAAACCTAATAATTAATATGGATTTAATTAAATTTGTGTATTTCAAATTACACTCACTGTTTGCCAAAAACATAATAATAAAAGTTTTAGCGAACAAGACCAACCTAAATCAAAGCTTACCGTGTTATTTTCTGGCGTCATAATTTCCAACAATATATTTATAATTCTCTTGCGATGCTGAAATCCCAAATCACTATTAAATTCTTTTTCCTGAAAAGCCAACGATATCACATTCAATGTTTCGCGTGTATCAAATTTTAATAAGGCTCTCAAATACGGATATGGCAGTTCATTGGGTTCACTTTTATTCGAATGCAAAGAAGTCAAACACCTGAGAACATCATGTTTAACATGTTGCTTTAAGTCTTCGGGTATATCTCCTTGAGGATAGCCACGTCCGGCCAAACAGCTTGATATATAAACCAATAAGCAGTTTCCCAAATCGGGATGTGCCAAATCCAATAGTGGTATGAGTTCGGTTAGGGAAACAGTGTAGTCATGCAAAGCATTGGCATTTAAAAAGATTTGTACCTTATAGAGATTATATTTTTTGGCCGCCCTAAGCACCTGATTTAAATCTAAGCAAGTCCAGTCCATTTTTAAAATAATTTCTTCCATTTGTAAAGGTGAAATCTTTAGCCAGTATTCTACTAGAGCCTGTGATATAATGGGATTAACACGGTATATATCGTCGCTTTCTATGTGTGCGGTAATGTGATGTAAAAATAATTCCTTATTTTGTAAACGTTCCCACAATTGGGTCCACAGCAATTCAAGTTCTCCTATGGTTATCAGACATTTTATGATGGCACCTAAACAGTAATCGGGAGCTCGAGCAGATGCAGCTATGTACTCTTTGAAGAGCATAATAATACGTTCCTTGGCTTGCTGTTTGCGTTTGGGACGATCTCCAGCCGCTTTGTAGCCATCTAAAGCTAGATCACAGGCTTCTTGCCATCTTTGGTTTTTAACCTACAGGAAAATATAAGAAATTTGATAATTAACTAAAACCCATTCCAACTTCTGGTCACTTACCAAATATGTTATTCTCTCCATCCATGTTCTCACTCCTATGGAATGCATTGTTTTTGATCCTAATATATATAACTGTACTCCTCGGCAGGCCAATGAATTGTAACAGGCGTGTGTGCCAGCCAAAGCTAAAGCCGGCGAAACATTTCCACCCGTAGCCAAACCCTTAAACTGTGCCGATCCATACACCATACCAGCATTGGCCAAATCAATACATTCTAATTCTTTGCTAGTACGGACATCCAACAAATGTAATATTTCCGAAGTATCCAGACAGCCTACGCATTTAGGCCCCAGCCAATGGGCAGACAAAAGGTTAGTTTGTATGTTTATATGGCGTAACAACAGCAACGTAATCCGGCCATGTGATATAAACAATTGATGGAAATACAGTTGACTTCCCCGGCCAACAACTAGCACTGGATCCACAGACCTTGAAGTATCGGCAGCTTGTATAAGAACCATTTGCCAAGCTAAAACTGGCAAACAGTCGGGTGGTCCTTGTAAAAGATGATATTTAATGACCTTTAGACGAGGTCTTATAGTTACAATGAAATACTTTGATAATGTAGCCAAAGCGACTATACAATATTGATCTAAATCATGATGTTCATTGGTTTGGCTTAGCAAAGGCTCAACGGCACACACCTCGCCACGAGCTCCGGAAAAGAGGCATCGCGTGGAACACCCTCGAACGCCTAGCTTACGAGTAAAGCTTAGCGACCAAACAGATCCTCCCGAATCAGCTGCTAAGGCCATAGCTGCTCTGGAAGTCCACTTGACGTGCAAGACTCCCGTATTGGGAGTTACAACATCAAACAATTGACGCATTACATCTCCGGATTGAGTATCTAGCATTATCACTAGGCCTCGTGCAAAACCAGCTAAGAGGCGATTGCACTCGGGATTGAAAGATATAGATGACACTGCTCCTTGGCCATGCTTGTCCTGATGAGCCCATCTCAAGGTTTGGGTAATGTCAAAATTTAGTATGTGCCCATGTGAAGTACCCACTGCGAAGTAATGAGTACAGACACAACAAGACGAGGCCATGCCAGCGTTTATCCGATCTGCTGCTGAGGATACCTGTGTGGAAATACCTTGCAGCATAGTATAACGCATAATGCTACCCCCACCGCCGGAGCCAGACATACGCACACTACTTTCATCTGCTATGGAAGGGGTGGGAGTCGGTGGCGGTATACCTAGTTCGGAGGCAATATCGGAATCTGCCTCAAATTCACTTAGAACTGTTTCCAAAGACGGTAAAGCTCCCGTAGGTGGTATCGAGTACTCTACGTCATCTAACTGAAATTTATAAAATTAACATAAGTGACGCACAGGCAACATCATTGAAGTATGTTTACCTCTTCCATATCGAGCAACGATTCGGCTAACAAGCTGTCCGTGGAGCCACGTTCGGAACCCAGCAGTGAATTAAGTGACGGAGCTTTAAGTTCATTCATTTTAAATTAATAGAACTGTTCCAAAATTAAATTGTATATAAAATTGTTCTATTTTGTTGTCGTATGCGGCTTTTATCCGCCCCTCTCTCTGTGTTTGTTGTAAAAATTGTTGTTATTTAACAACTCTTTTATGCAAACTAAACATGAATTTTACACTTCTCACATATTTTAAATCAACATACACTTGCTATTGCTCATATATTTTATTTAATATTGCAAACATTGAACCTTTTATCACGGAAAAAAATCTTTATTTATTTTTTGCACAACAAATTAATCAAATGATAGAAAATACAGAAATGTCAAAGATTAATTGTAAGAGCTACCAGACTCGAGTTTTTAAAAAACACCGAAGTAAACGATTTTGTTGGTGTGTGTGTGAGTGCTTTAAATTATTTATGAATAATTAACTCCATAAATAAATATATAAAATGGTTATGTATGTATGATAATATGTAAAAGATAGCAGGTTCTCAAACTGTGGGTGAGAGATGGATATTGAATAATTTACAGTCTTGTAGATTTATTTAATGTTTTATATTATTAATAATCCGTTATCTATGAAATCCTGTGTTTGACTATACGATTTCAGTATATTAATATCTTCAAATTTTGTAGCACAACTAAGGGATGGTTCTTTTTTTTGAAAGTTAGTGTTTTTCTAACTTTTAATTATATGTACTCTTAGCTTTTGCAATAGAAAAGTAACGTCTCAAATTTAATACACTCACCTTAGATTGATAACACCAAGATATGCAGAAAGGAGTACCCGGTGCATCATTTTTAATCTATGATTAGTTTTCATATGTGATCCAACCAAAATATTCTTATTAAATTATTAATCAATGTAACTCCAGCATACATATATATTTTGCATTCTTTAATTGTAGAAAAAAAAACAAAACAGTGGCAGATATCATGAATGTGTATTGTATTGACTTATGTGACATATACATACTAATATGATATCCTAACGAAATTGAATGTACATATATAAAGTCTTATAATATGTGAATAATAATAGGTATGATAAAATGTTACTGCTTGTATTTCCTAACCGCCCTCTGTTTGTGTTCTTTGTCTGTTGTATCACTTTCCTGCAACACCTTCAACGAAACAACCATTTTAATTTGTTTTCTTGAGTATGGCTTGAAAGCATATTCGCGTGCTGCCTACGTCACGAATTTAAAATTTTGTTAATTTTGAATTTTGCAGAGCATTATATGGTTGTTGGTACATAGCCAATATTTGTGGTTACTTAAACTAAGTACCCGGCAATAACTTTAGTAACACTAACTACATTTAATTTTATTTGTACATATGTACAAACATTCTTGTTATCATTTTCATTAGAATAGAATACAAAAAAACAACAAATAGAAATGAAAAAGGAACAAATACGAAGGAAGCACATCAAAAAGGGTTTGTGTTTTGGACTTGTTGGATTATCTATAGTCCTGCTGTTGGTAGCATATGCCTCAAGTGTCACAAACAAAACTATGACCAGTTGTATATTCTGTGATATTGTGGCCGGAAAGCAACCCAACACTAAAATTGAAGTTGAAACGGAACAATATGTTATATTTAAGGATATTAAGCCAGCATCTACTTATCATTATTTATGTGTAACAAAAACACACATAGAAAGTCTAAAGGTCATGACCAAACAGGATATACCTCTAAGTAAGTATATAACCAATTTTATTTAAAACAAGTTGGTAGCAATTTATCGTTTGTTTTGCAGTCGATAGCATGGAAGAGGGTTTAAAGAATTTTTATAGATCCAAGAATATTGACACAGATGATGCTTTATTTGGTTTTCATATGCCACCCTTTATAAGTGTCAAACATTTACATATGCACGGCATTGCCCCACGATCCAATATGTCTTGGGAGAATCGATTTATGTTCAAACCTTCTTCGTATTGGTTTAAGACGGTAAGACTTATATGTTCAATGATAAGAAAAATAAAAACTTATTTTGCTTATAATATTTAGGTCGACGAAGCCAGGACTTATTTAAGTGGTAAATCTCAAAATTAAAAACTTCCTGTGTAGATATATATGTAGGTACTTTACACCTATTATCTACATTCATTTTAGTTAAGCAATATACTATTTTTAGTAGCAAGGTTTATATTTTTATTATGTAAATTGTTTATTTTATACCAAATGACTAAACAAAAGAATAAAATTAATAGTAAATATGCATACAGTTAAGTTCATATGAGTGACGTCATATATAGCGGGAGAAAAATTGGAACAGCGACAAGAGTTCATATATATTAAAAAGTGGTGTTATTTGAATGACTTGTTTTATAAATAGTCTGGCAGTTTCTTAGAGGAATTTGACATTGCGCCATTTTTGCTAGTTTCCTTTTATTTCTAATAAGTTCGGTTGATTTTTCTTGGTAATGTTGTGAAAAAGTTTTTAATTTGGAAATATTATTCAAATAAGTGTTTACTAAGTAGTATGTGTAAGTGCAATGTTTAAAAAGATGAAAATATCACAAGAAATTCATATTTATATGAAGAAATCAAAGAAAGTTATATGTATATAAAGAAATCAAAAGAAAGCCATATGTATATAAGTAAATGTATTAATAAATTGCTTTAAGTTAATGCAATAAGCAATGTTAAATAATATAATTGTAATATTGTGGAAAAGTTAATTAAAATATATATAAATAGCATATATATGTGCAGTGGGTAAAAAAGAAAAATTGTGTGGTTTCAGAGTGCATTTAGGAAAAATGCACTACCAAGAAAATCCTATGTATATAGGATTTATATAAATGTTAATAAAAAGCATTAAGTTTATTAAATAAGCAAAGTTAAGTAGTGTAATTTAATGTGAAATAAATAGTGTTTAAACTTTAGCATCCGTCCACTGAAAATATAAGGTAAGTCTTTTAAATTAAAAAAATTATGTTTCCCCATAAGTATTACAATCAATATACCCGCTGTACATCTGCTGTCCTAGATTCTTTTATGCCCTCTAAAAAAGAATTTGTAATTACGCAGTAGCGCAAACCATCATTTGAGACCCCATAAAGTATATATATTCTTGATCAGTGATGAAATCTAAGATGATCTAAACCTGTCTATCCATCCGTCCGTCTGTGGAAATCACGCCTCAGCCCAAACGAAAAATGCCGGGCCTTTGAAACTTGGTATAAATATATTTTGAAGAATAGCACAAGTCAAGTTCGTACATGGGCTAAATCGGGTCAGAGGAGAAAAAGTTCCCCTAAGAAGAACTAAACTAACCTGTAAAAAACAACATAATTTTTAAAGGTTTATTGTAATTTTGTTAATCATAATGGTATATTTTTATATCAAAGCAGGTCCAACACTTTAAACTTGGAGCAATAAAATAAAAATAAATTGTTGGGCCCCGCCTCTTTAGTAGGCGTTATTATATGCAAAACTAAGTGTAAACATTTAACAAATTGTATTATTTAAGCCTGCATTTCTTAAAAATAACATTTTCAATCTTTTATGACGAAGCTGAGACTTAACCTGATCCTCCTCCTACTTGGGAGGGTATTTAAGATTGAACCCGGTCGAATATAACGTTTTTACATGTTTATATGAAAAGCACAAACTGAGAAACATAATTTCAAATAATTTTTGTTGCTAATAGGACATGCAATTGCAATATCCCTTTAGTATAAAAATCTAGAAAAGTCTTGCGAAGGATCTTAAACACAAGTAATCTATTATAGAAATATTTAAATTTCAATATTAAAAAGCATTCAACAGTTATTTGTTGATTTTCAATTAAGCCACCTGGAAAAACTAAAATATAACAAGTCTGGCAGTTACTTTTATTAAACATCCCTTAACACACTCACGTGCAATATGTTGTTAAGGAAAACTTGTAACTTGGCTATTTGACAAGTAGTTAGTAATAACATCGTCCTGCGTAAACAACAATCTAACAATGTGGCAAAATAAGCAACAATTTACAATTTTTACAAGTATTACATTTATAATAGTGCAATTTTTAAACGAAACTTATTGTCAACAAGAAAGAGGTACTGACGGTAAACCTTTAGCCAAAGCAGCAACATTCCATTTTCCGGAATATGCCTACAAGGAAACAAGCAAAAATGTAGGTCAAAGAAAAATAAATATATTATTGATTTTCTCTATAAAGAAAATTCAAATGTGAATTGATATTAATTCTATTTTGCAAATAAAACAACTTTATAAAAAAGGAGCTGACATACCATGATTTCGAGGTTACCTGTGACCATCATGTAGCCTGTGAAAATCTAGAAGGTGTCAAACGAAAAGCCTGTGTTAGACGTTGCATATCGTATTCTTGCTACCAGGATATATACGCTTTCGACGAGGTGTGTATTTCGAATTTTATTTTAAAAAAATATATATATCCTTATGTGCAACATTATTTTTTAATGCTGTTCTCTTTTGTTTAATATTTATACGAGTCAGCTCGAAGATGGCGAAATTGATGTACGCCTTAACTCATTTAAGGGTTGTGTCATTCAAAGAACCGGCAACACAAATCGACGTGCTACTTAGCATAGGGCATTACGTTTACAATTTGATGAATTTCTGCATGAGCTGCATTGGAAATTTTCGAATTTACTTAAACATTTTACATAGGAAGCAGTATTAATTGTTATGATTTCCTTCATTATGATTTTGATGTAAAAGGGAAGAGTAGTAATTTTTATATACACACAAATACTTACAAGTAACATTAAGCGAAAGCAGTCGAATAAAATATGATACGAAAAATTATTTCATTGAAATATCATTAACAAATAATTGGTATAAAAACATATGATAAAGAAGAAAGTATGCATTAAGTACTATATTTTAAAATGTTGTTAGAAAATTGCATGTGAATTTTTTTTTGAAAATTGTAATTAGACTGAATTGAAAATGTGATAATATGGTCGTCCATGCGTTTTATATATATTCACCATGTGTTTCTTTCCATAATCTGATGTTATACCTTTGAGCCCATTTTTTAAAAATTTCTTTCCCTCTCAGCTATTTCATGAAAGAACAGATATGTCATACATAAATATTATTATGTCGGCCATCACTAATTGTAAATTTCCGTCCTTTTTAAAAAACATAAACATTTGCTTTAAGAAATATGTGCTTTTTTGAATACGTAATAGAAAAATTCTTTTTAGAAGCGGTACTTTTAAGTTCGACTTTTAATAATCAAAAGTACCCTTTCAGAAATATGTAAATTTGCCTTTTAAGAAAAAACTTTATAAAAATATATTCTTTGGAGGAAGCGCTTTAAAAATGCATTCTTAGAATATGTATAATTTAAAAACCCATCTTTTTGGAGAAATTACTTGTTGTTAATTTTTTTTTTATAAATATGTTATTAGTGCTTTTTGTTTGTTATGTGGTCGAGTATGTTTATATGCCTGCATTTCATTGGTTCTTACACCAAATCATCAGTAGACTTTAACCTAATTCCAAAATAACAAAAAACCTCTCAGTTTACACATAAACTCCCAAAAATGAATTGAGAATTACACAAGCAAAACCATAGGACAGACTAATTGTATGAAGGTGGAAAAACAAAATAGATTTATATCGAATAAATTTTGTTTGTTGTGTTTTCTTGAATTTCAAATCCTATGGTTTTGCTTGTGTAATTCTCAATTAATTTTTGGTAGTTTATGTATAAGCTGAGAGGTTTTGTTATTTTGGAATTAGGTTAAAGTCTACTGATGATTTGGTGTAAGAACCAATGAAATACATATGCAATACAATACACATATGTACATACATATTTGACCACATAACAAACAAAAAGCACTACTTTAATTGAGACAATATGTCGAATGAACGATTTTAAAAATAAATGTTATTCATAAAAACGCGCCGATGAAGTGAAATTTGCATAGAAAAGAATTTTAAAATATTCTAAATCTCGGTTTTGTTATCATACCAAATGTTCTTCTGTTTTTAAATGAAGTAGAAATGTGCGTTTTCTTATTATTAATAATGAGTGGATAATCAAAGCATTAGTTCTCATTTAAATTTTCACTTGTCGACACGTTTTCTGGAATAGTAGCCTTTGCACAGTGGGATTCTACATAAACGGATTAAGCGATTATAATGAAATTTGATAGGGCATTTAAGGAACTTTTGTTGAGTTTACTTTTACTTTTCGCATTTTATATCAGTAAAGAGCAAGAAGATCTCTAAGTAAAAGGCTTGAAAATTTCAAACCTATGCCGATTTCATGGCAAGTAGATTTTCCTATACAAGGGCTAAGAAAAGTCTGCTTATTTATGGTTTACCGCTAGCAGCTGAGCAGAGAGTTTCCATAATATATTTAAGATTTAAGCTATTTACCTATCGTGATCCACTGTTATGCAAATAAAAAATTCCAATCTTTTTCAATTGCCAAAAACTTTTCTATCGTACACTGAAAATTAAATTTCTTCATATTCCTAAAGAAAATTTACCAACAAAAGCATATTTCAGTCAAAAATTATGCACAGTTTAAGTTAAAATGAAAGTAGCAAGTTATAGGCGTGTTTTCTCAAAACACAAGACTAGTCCGATTTTTAATATTCCCCCTTATTCTATAACTATTTGCTAACGTCACCTCAAGGCTACAACAAAAGTAGGCCACTTGCCTACTCCTTGTAGACAACAATTAATTACTTCTGACAGGCCGGGAATATTCTCTAAGACCTTGGTTATACCGAGATGATGTTAGAAAAAGAGCACATATTTTTAATTTTCATAATAATATTGAGCTTGAGCCTTATTTTTATAAAATAATAACTATAAAATTATTCATTTTATCGGCCATGTGATGGACATCGCTTGTCGCTTGAAATAAAGCGTTTTCGATTTGAAGTCACAAAATTGGTGTGCAGAAGTTCGCAATCGCTCAAAATCGTTCAAAAGAAATTGGCGTTTTTCAAGTCGCATGTGATTCGACAATCGTGCGATTCAGAGCACATACATACATGTATATTTTAATCAATATTTCGATATCCTCTGGATATCTTTTTTAGGATAACAATTTAAAATTAATTATCATATGATAACAATAACAAAATTTTCAAATTATTCAAAGTTAAATATTTTTGTTGTTTTTTTGTTTTTATATAAAAATAATATTATAATTAATTTTAAATTGTTATCCTGAAAAAGATATCCAGAGGATATCGAAATATTCATTAAATATAATATTATAACAATAACAAAATTTTCAAATTATTCAAAGTTAAATATTATTGTTGTTTTTTTGTTTTTATATAAAAATAATATTATAATTATATTAAATTGAATTAAGATTCATAGGCTAATTGTTCGAAATTTGTTTTTAAATCTCAGAAAGACATGATAAATATTCCAAGGCACAAAGGAAAGTCAACATCAGTTTTATTCAACTTACACAGCAGAGCAGAACAGCTGTTTTCGAAAGACGCAACCCTTTTCATCATCAGTGCTCATGTGTATTGTGTTTGTCACCACTTATTAGGTGGCTTAGTTGAATTTGATAACAGTTCCTATTTACACAAATTGTGAAAAAGAATACGAGAACTGTATCAACCTGATGTTAACATGTTATTGTTATAATACCCGTGTTACCGTTTGATTATTTTTCTTCATGTCCCATTTTTCTGAATTTTATAATTAATTTTAAATTGTTATCCTGAAGAGATATCCAGAGTATATGGAAATATTGATTAAAATATAAAATAAATAATTTTATAGTTATTATTTTATAAAAATAAGGCTCAAGCTCAATATTATTATTAAAATTAAAAAAAATCAAAGGCTGAAAAATTAGAACAATATAGCACATATTTTTGATATTATCTTGACGTGACGTGACGAATAGTTACAGAATAAGGGCGATTATATACTATATGTGATGTCGAAAAATAGTTACAACAAAATGGGAATATACATTTTTCAATTACCATTGATTAAAACCATTTCTATAAGAACTTTGTTACTTAATAACGATTTTAGGAATATTTTAATCTTTACAAAAAAAAAACAAAACCATTTTGCCACAATTTTTCATTTTATCAAGTTCACGCCATTTTTTTTTATAAGGCATCGACAATATTTTTATATACAAACAACTTCCAAACATAAAGTTAGTCAATCTCTGTCTGCAAAAAAAAAAAAAAATTTAGTTTCATCAAAATTTTATCTAACAAAAACCTATTTTTCACGTTCATTGCAAATAATTTTTCATCATATTATAAAACAGCTTCACTTTTTTCGAAATAATAAATTAACAAACATGCATTTACTATACACAGCAAATTAATAATTAATATTACAAATTTATTAAAACATAGAATTAAAAAAAATATGAGAAAAAAATAATAAAATTTTAATAATACATTTAATAATAACCTACACATAAAATTAAAAGTTTATTTTCACAACAAAGTATGGCTGGGTGTGTGTGTTTTCAAGTTTATTTTGCTCTTCAACTGCGTTTTTTTTTTAAACAAGTGTTTCATAAGTAGGCGGCTATTTAAATGCTTTTGAAGCCGAAATTTCTTAAAAAAATTAAGCTCCACATAAAAGTCTTTTATTTTGTCTTTTTAAATATCAAAACTTATATTAAAATCAAGTATTAAAAATTGTGCTTGTATATGTAAGTTTCTATGTTGGTATTGCAGGCATGCCAGCAGGGTTAGATAAATAATTTTTATTAAGTTTTAATTAGATTCTGGCTTTTCGTGCAACCATGGGCGAAATATTGGCAATGTTGAGGGATAGTGTGTGTCTGGCTTGAGCACCGAATCTGGCCAAGTATTGGAAATGTCATTGCCCGTTGAACGGAACGGATATGTGGCCAAAACAATGGGTAGCTGCAGTTTGATTTCCTTTTCCAGCGACTTGGGTTCAATTACAAAGAAAACATCATATGATATTTTAATCAAATGGCAGCCGTGTAGATTGGTCGGCGGCAATGGCGGCACATACAGACTATCATTTTGCCATTCATCCTTGCCGCCGGGTCGTATTTTGCCTCTTACTAAAACCGCCAAAGCACGTTTTTCCGTTTGCACCACTTTGCCGCGAGCCAGATATTCGATGGTCTAAAAGGAAACAATAAAATTCATTATTTTAAAAATTTTCTCTCTTTACCCGTTTACCTCCGTCAGAGATGCTTTGGTACGCTTGATGGTGGCATTGCTGTGATTCGATATGAATGCAGTCACTAAAACACTCTCTCCGGGCACATAACCGCCACGATCTAAAGCTACACGACACTTGACCATGCCACCGCCCACACAAGCCACTCCCATTTTATGCTCAACTTCACAAGTAAACGGTTGCTGTAAATACATGTTTTTTTTGTGCAAATAATTTTTAAATTATTCTAAGCGGTTGGAAAAAATTCGATTAAAAACAAAATTACCGCTAATATTGGCTTTTCCATATTCAAATCAATGGGATTCATGACAATAAACACTTGATGATTTTTGTGTATTAAACCATTAGGCTCCCTCAAGGCCGCCTTACAGTAGTACTGTATCCAGCCATAACGGCCGAGAAAAGTCGAAGGCAAACCCAAAGGTAAACCGAGTTTAAAGGGAAAACTGTGTATGCCAGGCGACAAAACTGTTGGTCCCTGATCCACATCGCCCAGTAGACGCATTCGAAAATCTATATAATTTTCTTTGTCATAAGTGCCACGTTCCTGGCGTCCAGTGCCTGCTCTCACCACACCTTCGCCCACTACATGAAAGTGCAGGCCCAATGCCGGTGTATCATCTTGCAATTCCAATAATACACGACCCGATAAAAATTGTCCGGGAAAGTACAGCAGCGATGTATTATCGAAAATTATAAGAAATTTTAAAAGTTTGCGTGGCATTTTCTTTTTCTACTTTGCTATATGCCGGTGATGTGTGTCATTAGTTGCTTCACTCCCAGCAGATTTAGTTTAAAATCATGTTTCCTTTCGTGCAAAAAATTTATCTGTAAATATGTATAATGTTTTAAGTAGGAAAAAATGAGATATTCCCCCTTATTCCGTAACTATTTGTCAACGTCACGTCAAGACAATATCAAAAATAGAGCAGTTGTATTTTGGTTGTGGTCACCAATTGATTAATGCTGACGGCCTCTGATTATTCCCTAAGGCCTATAAAATAATAAGAGGCTGGTAAAAGAAATTAAATACGAAGGAAAAATAATATGCAGATGTCTTAGTTTTGGTATTGTCTTGGCGTGACGTTGACAAAATGTTACAGAATAAGGGAGATTATATTTTATTAAATATACATATTTTACTAAGAAGACAATACAGAGATTACAAATTTCTTTTATTTAATAGAATTATACATGAAGAATACTGAAATTATAAAATTTTCGTTCTAATTTCTCTTCCCTGAAAATTATTTATTTAAGCTAGGAACACAACTGCGACGAACGACGAATTTTTGGTCGCGAATATTCGTCGCCATGAAAATGCACACAATCGTGATGTTGGTCGAAATTCGTCGTACTCAGCGGAAGTTGAAATAGATTTATTTCTAATTGTTTCGTCAGCGAAGGACGAACAAAACAGTGATCAGGTGACCAGGTTTCATATATTCAAAATGGTTTTTTGTGGAAAAACATAGTTTGCTAGTGTATCGTTGCACGTGGCACGAACATTTTCTGTGCATACTAAAAATGCATTCACTAATTCACAAAAATTTATCATTCGGACGACTTTTTATTAATTTTGAGCACTTTTTATAATATGTGACCTGCTCCACGAAAAGGGGCGAAAAGGGACGAAAAGGGTAATTTTGTACCTTTGATATTGAACTTTTTTTTAAATTTCAAATATTATATACATGTATTATCTGTTTATATCACATTTTCAAATTTTTTCATTAATTATGTTCATCTTTACAGGTGATTTGTAAAAATACTAAAAGACATAGAAACTTGCGGTCTGCGACATTTGAAAGAGTGTTTTTTTCCTATAAGAATCAATAAAAAAAAAATTTTTTTCGGTAACTTTTCGTGGAGCAGGTCACATATACAGCCCAATTATGAATAACAACCCCCCGGGAATTTTCTCTATTTTCCCTTTTCCCTTATTCTAAATAGAATCTCCCCGGGAGATTTTTCCCTTCTTCCTTTTCCCTTATTCTAAATAAACTTCGAAAATGGGAGACTCTTCCCCGGGAAAAAAGTAGGTATTATGAATGTAAATTAAAGGGAGAATTTGATAATAAATTTAGAAAATAATTCCTTCAAAAAATAGCAAGGGAGTTGTGCTGAAAAAGATATTTTTCACTTTTTAAGTCAAAACAAAACAACTGAAAGCAAAACAGTTGACTGCAAAAATTCGAAATTCCCTTTCCCATAATACTGTTCTCCCCGTCTGTTTAGAATAAGGGAGTTTTATTCCCGGGAAAATGAATTCCCCGGGAACTCTTTTCCCCGGGAATATTTATAATTGGGGTGATAGTATTTCTTGATATTTCCTAGTTTTTCATATGGTCACCCCATCAGCTCTTAAATGAAAAGCGTAATTTATTTACAGACAAATAATTTTATATAAATATTGGTTTTTAAAAATACATTTTTGAAATAAAATTTGGGACAACAATTTTTTGGTCAGAAATATGTACATTTCGAGGCTTTTGGGCCAAAATTTAGTTATGAAATGTTTATTTTAATATTTGGGACAAAACCCTTTTTTTTAATTCTTTGAAAAACATGTTGTTGGGATTATGCCTACAATATGATTTTGTTAAAAATATTTGTTAAAATTTTTAGAGATAACAAATATCTGGGAAAAGGAAATATTTTCCAAAAAAAAAATCGTTTGTGAAAAATTCATTAAAAAACATTATCTGCAGCAACAATAAATTAATTTCTCTTGCGAGTTTTCCAAAAAAATATCACAAATACCACCAATTGTGTCCCCGACATGAGTTTTGCAAAAAAATATTTGTGTATAAAGTATAAGTATATGCGAAGAAAATTTTTTTTAACAAAAAGCTATTTTGGGACAAAAATTTTTTTTCGGAAAAAAAAATCGTTTGATAAAAAAATTTTTTTTGGCCAAAAAAGCTTTAGGACAAAGATTCTTCTCGGTAAAAAAGTTTTTGTGACAAACATTTTTTTGGGAAAAATTTTTTTTTGGGACAAAAAAGTTGTATGTAAAAATTATGTTCTGGAACGAAGAAAATTACTTTTTTGGAACTTTCCAGAAGACCACATATAAGAAACATTTTTTTCTGTAAAAATTTTTTTGGGACACAATATTTTTAGGCAAACAATTTTTTTGGGACAAAATTTTTTTCGGTAAAACAACTTTTTGTCGGTAAAAAATTTTTTTGGGACAAACATTTTTTATGTGAAAATTATGTTCTGGAACGAAAAAATTAATTATTTTGGAACTTTCCGAAAGATCCCTTATAAGAAAAATTTTTTTAATGTAAAAATTTTTTTCAAGCAAAATTTTTTAGGTAAAGAAATTTTCAGAAAATGATTACAAAAAGGAATTTGTTCGCGAAAAAATGAACACCACCGGAGTAATTATTGAATGTCTAAACAATCTAGCATCAGAAGATTACAAAGATTTAAAAACAATGTGCAATTTTTGTTGCTAATTATTTTAATTTATTCGTCGTTATTGTAGAGCGAATTTTTGCCAACGAATTCGTCATACTGACTGAAATTCGTCGTTAGTCCCAGTTGTGTTCCTACCATTACCTATTTTATTATTATTATTTTTTAAATATTTCGAGTGTATGAATGTAGATATGCTGACCTATATTTTTTCCATTTAATTGAAAAATGTTCATAATTTTCTTTTGGTTATTTGGTTGTTAAATTTCCACTTGGTAAACATTTTTTCATTGGCATGTGTAGAAAGAGTTTTGAGTTTCCCTAAGAAATTTATTTGTTGCTTAAAAGCTAATTAGTTATTTAAATGCTGTTTTCACAACACATTCAGTAGACTTTTTGTAATTTTGTAAGATAAACACACAAATAATTGCGTACTTTTTCTGTCAACTTTCTACTAAAGCCGAAACATTGAATTGTGAAAGTCGTGCAGTGTTTATTTATCAAAAGAAACTAATTACTTGTATATTAAAGGCCTAATTTATAAAAATATATTGTAAGCATTTAACCTTTTAGAAACACAAAATATTTTACAAGAATTACAACAAACTATTCACAAAATCCTAATGCTAATAACAACTCATTCTCGGGCGCTGTAGCAAAAAGGGTGGAAGAGCCACAAAAATGCTCTACTCATCTTGCCTCATCTGCTCCCTCAATACTATCCCTTCCTTTCTAGTTCCGGCGCAATGCATATATAGAGGTCATACCCTGAGTTCTGGTCTGAAAAAAACAGCTCATCAGTACTCGTACATCTGCAGGCAAACATTTTCAAACTGGATGTTACTCCGTAATTCGATTCTAAAGGAAAACTGTTCGAATTTGTATGTTATTTACATTGCAATTCGAAAGTATTTTCTTTCGATTCGAATTACAGAGTAACCCCCAGGTATTTTTAAATAAAATATCTCAAACAAGGAATAAGAATTTATATAAAAATAAATCTTATATAAATTAAAAAAAAAAGAAAACAAGTAAAAATGTTATATTCGACCGGGTCGAATCTTAAATACCCTCCAAATATTTAATACGTAAATTTAAAATGTTTAACTGGGTGGGACAGAGTTCCTTTAAGACATCTCTGTACCCAATTTTGAATCTTTATTTTGACAGAGTCATTCTGAGAAGGGCCGTGAGGGAGAAGTTTCACCTCTGCAAGATAGAGAACATCGAAGCTTCTTATAGGCTAAAGGAATACAAATTGTTCAATATTTACACTATTTTTGCATACAATATCGTACGTCAATGCCCATTAAAGGGGGCGCGTTCAAAAGTAGACTATATATCATGTTTTCCACATCACTGATAAAGAAAATATACACTTTATCGGGTCAAATTCTCTTTGGAGGGTATTAAAACTGTATTTTGGCGAGGTCGCTCTGGCAAGGGCTGTGGGGGAGACATTTCACCTTTGTCATAAAACTCTAAAAATTAATGTTTGGGATAATTATACACAAAATAAAAATAAAAAAATTTATATAGGGTCATTTAGGGGGCAAAGGGGGAGGAGGGGTTAGGGCGGAGTAGTACGGCAGGTTACGTCTCAGCTTCATCATTAAGGCTCAAAAATGGAATGTAGGCTTAATTAAAACAATTTGTTAAATTTTTACACTATTTTTGCATATAATAACGCCCACTAAAGGAGGCGGGGTCCACAAATTACTTTTATTTTATTTTATGGCTCTAAGTTTAACGCGTTGGACCTTATTTAATATAAAAATATATCATTTGCTTAACAAAATTACAAAAAACTTTAAAAAATTATGTGTTTTTTAGAGGTTGGTTTAGTTCTTCTTAGGGGAACTTTTTTCCCTCTTGCCCGATTTATCCCATCTTCGAACTTAACCTGCTCTAAGCTTCAAAATATATTTATACGAAATATCAAGAGTCTAGCTTTTTTCGTTTGGACTGACCCGTGATTTCTACAGACGGACGGACGGACATGCTCAGATCGTCTTAGATTTTATCACTGATCAAGAATATATATACTTTAAAGGGTCTCAGATGGATATTTCGCTGCGTTACAAACGGAATGACAAAGTTAATATACCCTCCATATTCTTTTTTGGAGGGTATAAAAAACTTTTTTATTGATTCACGAATATATTCCACAATTCATAAATTACAGTGACTGTCCTAGAAAATCGTATATGTAAAAATGTCACTCACTTTATTGTGGTACACTTTTAACTAGTTTCTCGTCCACTGTTACTGATGAAGGAAATATGGGTTAAAAGATTTTTTTATGTAGATATGTAAAACACTAGCATTTTTTTCTAAATTATTGATATACAATTTTCTAAAAAAAATTTGCTTGAAAAGTAAAACTTTCTCTTGTTTTGTACAGGTCTACTTATAATTTTTATATCTGGGAGGTAAAAAGACAGCATTTGCTTTTTATAGTTCTCTTAAAGTGTTTTGTGCAAAAGGCATTTATTTATATACATTTTTTTCTTAAATTTATAAAATACATAAAAAATTCCCTTTCCGAATGTAGTAGAACTCTGCCACATCGCTGGTTGCTTAAATACGACAAATTTAATTTCATTTTCGTTAAAGCATTCTTTAGTCACTTGAAACTATTGTTTATTGTTATTGACTTAAGATGTTAATTATATTTATTCACGTTTTAACGCCTCTAAAACTCCTCATTTTTATCTCTCTGTATGGAGAATATTTTAGCACAGGAAATCACAAAATGTTGTTAGTAACATTAGTGACTGCTAAATGATTAACGTGACCAGCTGCTTATTATCAAAAACATGCTCGTTATTTAAAATTATTTAATTTTAAGAAAATGTTATGCGATATCGGTGTTCTAACAAATCATGCTGGAAAAAATAAATTATATAAATACTACGCTATTCAACTAATAGTTTTTCTGGATTAAGATTTATAGGCTAATTGTTCGAAATTTTTTGTTTTTAAATTCAGAAAGATATGATAAATATTCCAAGGCACAAAGGAAAGTCAACATCAGTTTTTAGTTATTCAACTTACACAGCAGAGCAAAACATCTGTTTTGAAAAACCGCCACGCTTTCATTATCAGTGCTCATGTGTATTGTGACCACTTATTAGGTGGCTTACGTTGAATATGATAACAGTTCTTATTTAAACAATTTTTATTATCAAGTTTTTCTGAATTTAAAAACAAAAAATTTCGAACAATTAGTCTATGGGCACTGCTACACGTTCAATATATATTGTGATATTTGGATCGCGATCCATTTTAATGGATTGATGGATTACGAGCGTATGCTACATGTTCAATGTTTATCGCGTCAGTATTTACGTTATTTTTGTGCTGTGCGGATCATTTAATAAAAAAATGTCGCGAGAAAACAAAAAAAAAACTTTAGCCGACGAGTCCCACAAATCCGGCAATGCCTCCAAATTAAAAATGAAGTCTTTCAAAATAATTTCTTCGGTCCTTAATTCCAATTCCACCGGCAGAACCCACTCGCTTTTGCTATCTTCTTAAAACAAACTTTACAGAAATGTAATAAACTTTTTTAATTTCTATTTGTTACGTTTTTTGCATGCGTCTTTGATTTATTTTATTTATTTTATTTCACTTCTTATTAACCTTTAATAGCCGGATATTTTCTTTTGGCCGGAAAAAATCAGTGTTATAAAACTTGCAATTCTAAACATATTTTACTTTCTTCGCAAGTTCTATTTACCTGAAAAATTTAACATATACCTGGTTGGTTCCTACCGGGACCAGTAGGCTATTAAGGGTTAACATATCGCGATCTAATATCATGAAAATGCTACACGTTCAATATTTATTACGCGATCCACGTTCTGGATTTCATATTTTAGGCCATTCTGCGATATGGATCGCGATCCATCAATACTGCATGCTACACGTACAATAAATATCGCGATACTTTATCGCGTTCAACATATATTGAACGTGTAGCAGTGCCCTATAAATTTTTCTGTTTTAGTCGGTCTGTACAAAAAAACCTTAGGCGACATTCAATGCATAGTTGTGCATATATTGAGTATAAAGGCCGTGACTATCCTACACAATCGCGCTATATGCCAAATACGGCATGAGTGCTACAAAAGTGTGATAGTGTGGCCTAACAATTTGACTGTGTAACAGACTTTCTGGCAAGTCTGTCCGATTTGAAAACTTTTAAAGGGTGTTTTTATAAGAGCTTGCTGATTTGAAATTTAAATAAAACACATGCCAAATTACGAAATGGCCAAAAAATATTTTTTATTTGGTAGATAATTTCTTGTCATTTAACATTTAAATATAATTTCGGGCATATGGCCATCACGACTATTTTGCGCAAAGGTCATTCTGGAGGTCCAATATCCGACCACCTTTTCAAGCATTTGAGGGCGTATTTCAGCAATGACACGTTGAATACTGGTTTCCAAAGCGTCAATCGTTGCTGGTTTATCCACGAAAACCAATGATTTCAGGTATCCCCACAAAAAATAATCGAGTGGCGTCAAATCATACGAACGCGGAGGCCAATTCACCGGTCCATTTCTCGAAATAATGTTGTCGTTGAAATGTTCTTTCAATAAGTCCATTGTTTCGCCCGCAGTATGACAAGTGGCACCATTCTGTTGAAACCACATTTCGTTTACATCCATATCTTGAAGTTTTGGCACCAAAAATTCATTGATCATGATTCTGTATCGATTTCCATTCACGGTAACGCGTCGTCCTTCCTCATTTTTAAAGAAATAAGGACCGATGATTCCACCAACCCATAGACCGCACCAAACAGTACATTTATCGGGATGCATTGGTAATTCTTGAACGACGTGTGGATTATCTTTGCTCCAAATACGGCAATTTTGCTTGTTGACATATCCATTCGACGAAAAATGCGCCTCATCACTGAAGAGAATTTTGCGGTAAAAAAGCGGATAAACATTTTTAATTGAACACTCTTTTTGAAAATAAATTTCCACAATTTGGAAGCGTTGTTCTGGAGTTAACCTGTTCATGATGATTTGCCAAACAATACTGAGTAGAGACGTCACTTTAAACTGTCAAAACAGCTGTCAGACAACAGAGTGATTCGTATAAAAAAAACTTCATAAAAAACACCCTTTATTAAAATTTTCATAAAAATATAGTTTCCATGCGATCAGAGTTGTATTCATTGTTGGCCAAATGCTTTTGCATCATTATTGTATAATAGTGTGTCACCTACATCTCCATTTCGAACAAATTTTTTAAAGTCGATCAGACGTTTGCAAGATTTTCCTGAGAATGTAAGTGCGGTTGTGTAGAATAACTAGTCAGTCACGGCCTTAGTAAGAACCTTATCCATGTGAATTCGCTTAACATATTTGCATTCCGCGTAAAAAACAAAAAACACCGATCAGTAGTTGGACAATGCTAAAAAAATATATTTTAAAAAATTGCATATATCTTAATATATGTATGCGACACTGGCGAGATGAAAAGCAGCCTGGTCACGTTACACATTCTACTTCTGGACGTACGAATGGTGCGACTTGTAGAACGTTTTGATGTTCTTTCGAATTCTATATATATACATATACATATGAACATATGCATACATATATGTACATCCGTATGTATTTTTCTATGTAGCTGTTATTATTGTTGTTGCATGTATTTTCCTATTCTAAAAGTAGTTTTTTTAAATGTTTGTTGACTTGGCTGGTGTTTATCTTTTCTATACGAAAATGTACAAAAAGTTAACTCACACACATCCAAGTGATACGAACATATTTTGTACATGAGTGGGCTTAAAAATCAAGGTCAAAAACTCACATCATCATTATCAAATGTTTACGTATGCATGTGTGTTTGCACAATTTGTAGTGAGTTAACAAAAGCCGGGCTTTAATATTATTTAATTTTTTATATAGGTAGTTTGCGTGTGTTTGTAAGTTTAATGCATGATGGAAGTGCTGGTCGTATACTTGAATTAGGGATGGAACCGTGCTGATGAAAAAACAAATACTAATTGTATTTTACAGGCCTATAACAGTTTTGGCAAACCCACTTGCTATAAAAGCACATTCTATGCGGTCCTGCTTGATTTACTAAAAAACTGCACTCTCGTGATACCCACGAAGATTATTTGGTTTTTAAAATTTACTAATTTAATTCGAGATCATATTTAAAAAAAAAATTTGAACAAACTTTGGAAACATTTATGCTTAAAGATCTACTGACATGAACAGATTTGCTTAACACACGATAAAACATGTCTTCATATATTATTTCAAAACGTTTGAATTGTATTATTACTACGATAAGAGGTTAAAAAAAAAACAAGTAAAAACGTTATATTCGACCGGGTCGAATCTTAAATACCCTCCAAATATTTAGTAAGTGAATTTAAAATGTTTAACTGGGTGGGACAGAGTTCCTTTATATAATATCATACAACAACGCCTACTGAAGGGGGCGGGTTTAAAAATAGACAATATCATGTTTTCCACAGACGAACGTATGGGCATTGCTAGACCGTCTTAAACTTCATCACTAATCAGGAATATACATATTTACTTATAAAAACTGTATTTTGGCGGGATCGCTCTGGCAAGGGCTGTGGGGGAAACATTTCACCTTTGCCATAAAACTCTAAAAATAAATGCTTGCGATAATTATACACAAAATAAAATTTTTTATATATTTTTATGGGGTCATTTGCGGGGAAAAGGGGGAAGGGGCTAGGGCAGAAACAGGCAGTCATAAAACTCTAAAAATAAATGCTTGGGATAATTGTATACAAAATTATTATTTTTTTTTTTGGTAGGGTCATTTAGGGGGTGAAGGGAGAGGAAGGCTTAAAAATGTTATTTTTAAAGAATGTAGGCTTAAGCAAAACAATTTGTTAAATTTTTATGCTATTTTTGCATATAATAACGCACACTAAAGTCGGCGGGGTCCAAAAATTATTTTTTTATTTTATGGCTCCAAATTTAAGGCGTTGGACCGTATTTGACATAAAAATATATCATTTGCTTAACAAAATAACCAAAAAACTTTAAAAATTATGTTGTTTTTTCTGGGTTGGTTTAATTCTTCTTAGGGGAACTTTTTTCCCTCTTGCCCGATTTAGTCCATCTCCGAACTTAACCTGCTCTAAGCTTCAAAATATATTTATACCAAATTTTAAGGGTCTAGCTCTTTTCATTTGGACTGAATCGTGATTTCCACAGACGGACGGACGGACATGCTCAGATCGTCTTAGATTTCATCACTGATCAAGAATATATATATACTTTATGGGGTCTGAGATGGATATTTCGATGACAAAGGGAATGACAAAGTTAATATACCCTCCAAATTCTTTTTTGGAGGGTATACAAACGTATAGTCCGCTCCAAGAAATCCATAAACATACATATTAGACATGTATATACTCCTTTATTGCAACATAGTCATATCTCAAAAAATTAACATTTTTAGTTATTTAAATATTAGTTATTGAAAAAGTAGTCCTTCGTACAATCTGTATTTTAAAAAAAAAATTTAGCTGAGCCGAAGTTATAACGAAAAATATTTTCTGTAATCGTATCGTAAAGCGTAAATTTTTTTTTAAACTTGGACCAGCACTAAGGGGATGTCCCCTACATAAGCAGTGCATTGCGCCAAAATTAGAAAGGAGGCGATAGTATTGATTGTTCCGATGAAGAAATATGAGAAGATAGAGAATTTTTGTAGCTATTTCAAACTTTTTACTTTGCCGCCAAATTTTTTTTCCTACAGGGCCTACACAGGAGAGCGCTGTTCCTCTGCTCTTCAGTACATGGTAGTGTAAGTCGCTGCCAATTATGTCCAGTGATTATGTCTTCATCACTGAAACAGGATGATAATAACAATAAATAATTGCTGATCAGATGAATTCGACACAGTATTCATGAATGGGGGTGGAATCGAACTCTGGACCCTCCGTTTCATAGTCTCGTGTTAACTACTTCAGCCAACAGTACCCTCAAAATCTTGAAAATCTCCTCTACTCGCTTCTCCCTCCTAGTAAATATTGTAAGAATTTTAATTTTTTTTAGGAGTAGGACCAGCACTCAGGGGATGACCCCTATATATGCAATGCATTGCGCCAGAACTGAAAACGAGCGGATAGTATTGAGGGTACAGATTAGCAAAGATGAGAATATATACAGTTTGTTTTTGTAGCTATTTCAACCTTTTACTTCGCCGGCTAATTTTTGCTACAGGGCCGACGAAGGTGGGTGCTGTTACTCTGCTTTTTAGTACATGATAGTGTCAGTCGCTGCCAATTATGTTCAGTGACTAGTGACCATGCCTTCATCATTGAAACAGGCTGGCAACAACTAACACAACCACGAACTAATGCTGATCAGAAGAATTCAACACAATATTTCATGACTCAGCGCGGGCTCGAACTCACGACCCTCCGCTTCACAGACAATGGAATTTTTTTTAGGACCCGCACCTACTGACAATAATAACAATATTGTTATTATAGAAAAGAGATAATATTGAGGCAGCCTTATTCTTTAATATTTCTTTAACATGTCCGCCGAATTTGCTCATACCGACGAATGAAGTTTTTTTAGTACATGTTTAGCTCTCGGTGCTGTTCAATGACAAGTGCTATGCCTTCGCCACCCATCCGCTAATGCGGATCAGAAAACTTCGATACCATTTTATGACCGAAGTCACTATGAAATTGTCATTTATATATTGAAACACTACATCTTCTCTTGCGGTGCTATTGTGTAATTCGATTCGAAACAACAAGCTTTCGAAACTCCTTGTTAAAAGCATATACTTTCGAGCGATTTCCACTTCGAATTACATAATAACCCCCTGTACATTTTTATAGTTGCCACAGAATCTATAGGGGCTAAAAGTGGCAAGACCCTTAACAGAGGTTACGTAAATGAAAACCTTTCTAATATAGTGTTAACATCACATCCAGAAATTATTACACAATGGGACGGACTATATTTTAGTATGGCAATTTCTAAGATAAAATTTAAAAATTTATGTGTCAAGTCTAGCTTTTTTTGCATGAATTATATTCCAAGGTTATCGATCTAAAAAAAAAGGTCTAAAAACAGATGTTTCTAATTCCAAACATTCACTCACTTAGTTCTGCTCCGCCATCAATTTATTTATGGTCATGCACGCTAATTAATTCATAACCCACGTGAATTGCGTGATTGCTATTCATCACAAATCTGAATTTCTTTTTGTAGGTTGTGTAAATGCACACATACATTTACATTGTACACAACCATATACATACATGTGTTTTACGGTTAGAGCAAATAATCGGTCAACGATACAAAGGATTTGAAGTATATAGAAAAGTATTTTTGCTTTAATCCATAAAAATAATATTTTCTTTAATCTTTCGTTAAAATGCCGAATAGCTAACCATGCAAACATTTTCAACAATAATTTTATATGTATAGGTATTTGTTATCACAATATACTTTTGCCCAAAGTGAGAAATAAAGTCAGCTTTAACAAATATGTACTTTTGTTGTAGATTATGCCAGCATTTTCTTTCTGTTAAGGTTCACAAATTGTATAAAAATTTAAGAAAATTTAGTGCAATATTGTCGCGGAAACTCCTTAACTTGTTTTTTTAACTTTCCACTAAGAAAATCGAAAATTTAAAAAAAAATCGGGAAGTTATTGTCTTTACGCCCTTTTGAAAAAATCTAGTGTTCACGTATATGAACCTCTTATATCTATTGAATGGATTGACCGAATTGAAGAAAAAAGTTTTATCTTGGACAAATTTTTAAATGGCTTTACCGATCGATTCCACAGATTGAAAACTGCTCCACGTCGATTGCCACTAGTCGGTTCAAAATCGATTGATGCGATATCGTAAATAAAACAAGGTTCTAGAAAGTGTTTTTGTATACCCTCCAAAAAAGAATTTGAAGGGTATATTAACTTTGTCATTCCGTTTGTAACGCATCGAAATATCCATCTCACACCCCATAAAGTATATATATTCTTGATCAGTGATGAAATCTAAGACGATCTGAGCATGTCCGTCCGTCTGTGGAAATCATCAGTCCAAATGAAAAGAGCTAGACCCTTAAAATTTGGTATAAATATATTTTGAAGCTTAGAGCAGGTTAAGTTCGAAGATGGGCTAAATCGGGCAAGAGGGAAAAAAGTTCCCCTAAGAAGAACTAAGCCAACCCAGAAAAAACAACATAATTTTTAAAGTTTTTTGGTTATTGTGTTAAGCAAATGATATATTTTTATGTCAAATACGGTCCAACGCCCTAAATTTGGAGCCATAAAATAAAAATAATAATTTTTGGACCCCGCCCACTTTAGTGTGCGTTATTATATGCAAAAATAGCATAAAAATTTAACAAATTGTTTTACTTAAGCCTACATTCCTTAAAAATAACATTTTTAAGCTTTAATGACGAAGCTGAGACGAAACCTGGTACTCCTCTGCCTTACCCTCTCCGCCCCACTTCACCACCTAAATGACCCTACCAAAAAAAAAAATTTTTTTTTAATTTTGTATATAATCATCCCAAGCATTTATTTTTAGAGCTTTATGACTGCCGATTTCTGCCCTACCCCCTCCTACCCCCTCCTCCCCCCTTGCCCGCTAAATGACCTTAAAAAAAATTCAAATTTTTAAATTTTGTATATAATCATCCCAAGCATTTATTTTTACAGTTTTATGACTACCTGTTTCTGCCCTACTCCCTCCTCTCGCTTTGCCCCCTAAATGACCCTATCAAAAAAAATAAATTTTAATTTTGTATATAATCATCCCAGGCATTTATTTTTAGAATTTTATGACTGCCTATTTCTGTCCTACCCCCTTTCCCCCTTTGCCCCGTAAATGACCCTATAAAAAAGAAAATAAAAAATTTTATTTTGTATATAAGTATCCCAAGCATTAATTTTTAGAGTTTTATGACAAAGGTGAAATGTTTCCCCCACAGCCCTTGCCAGAACGACCCCGCCAAAATACAGTTTTTATACCCTCTAAAGAGAATTTGACCCTATAAGGTAAATATGTATTCGTCTGTTGAAAACATGATATTGTCTAGTTTTGAACCCCGCCCCCTTTAGTGGGCATTGAAGTACGATATTATATAAAGGAACTCTGTTCCACCAAGTTAAACATTTTAAATTCACTTACTAAATATTTGGAGGGTATTTAAGATTCGACCCGGTCGAATATAACGTTTTTACTTGTTTTTAATAAAAAAACAATAATAACAAAAACTGTTCTTAAACTAAATGAAGCAGAAGAGAAATAGATAAATGTCTTTTTAATAAAAAGGATAGCAGATCCTTTTTATTAATAATACAGATCTCCAAAATAAATCTCTTAGAAATAGGATCTCGTTCAAATGTCTAACAATTGAATATTATGATCTCTGAACTATTTTCGATTGTGGCAGTAAAACAAACCAACTATTACCCACCTTGAAAAATATATCATAAAATATACATATATATATGTATACATATATATATATATACATATATATATATATATATATATATATATATATATATATATATTTTTTTTTTTTTTGGAGTTTAAAGTATGAATTACAAAAAGCTTTACGGCTTAAAAAATCCTATTCATAGGCAGTACAACTGACTGCAAGAAATCTATAAATGTAAGACAGTGAAAAAAATATATGACTATTATTATATCTAGGTCATCAACGGACTTTAAATATAATCCATCATTAAGAAGACATTAAGCAACAGGCTGCCACTTTCAAAGTTGTTACACTTTACAACGTTGTGTCGTTTAATATTTCAGGTTTAAGTTCTATTCTTTTATTATTATGCACTGAGCTTGAATCTCAAGATCTCCATAAAATTGCTTTAGTTATAAAATACAATGGATGTAAGCATCTTATTGCACGAGTATTTAAGTATCCATTAACATCTTTTCTCATACGTTCACTTCGTCACTCTCTCATTATTATCTCTTGAATAAATGCGGGCAATAACTTATTAACTGGTTTTCGTAATTTTCATTTTTCGTGTTTAAATTCATTTAAATTTTGGTTATTTATTTTAAATGAGTTGGAGCTAAAAAAAAAACAGCGCCGTTTTAAACCAATTTGATGACACAAGCAAGGAAGGGATTTGTAAATTGTTTGTCATAAAACTATTCAAATTTATAAAAAACTTTAAAATTTTAAATTATTTTACTTAAATGATGTAAGATTTTTACAGTAGGTAGATATGACCACTGTATGATGAGGTGTGTTAAAAAATTAAAGGGAATTTGAAAATTTTCAATATTGTTACACTCGTTTCGAGAATATGATAATAGTTTCAGCTATTTAGCGTGTTTAGTTTGTTTGTAAAGGTGGGCACACACTTCGTTCTTGTGAACAGTTTTAACCGAACGGGTAAAACTGTACTGGTTAACACGTACAACGACCATGCACACACACTATACGTTCTTTTTTTCTTCGCAATAATAAAAACAAAACAAACAAAAAATTATGCAAATGTCTGTAAACACGCGAATCAGAAATTTTTACATTTTCAGTATATTACACTGGCAAAAGCTGTCCTTCCTTATTGTTTGGCCCACACACAAGCAGTTTTCAAGTAACACGTGTGAGAACCGACTGTTAAAGTGAAGACGCGACAGATTTTTTGCACGTTCCAAGAGAACGTCGGTTTTTGCCCACATACTAGCAGTTTCAACCGAACAGTTTGAACTGTACGGTTAAAACTGTGCAAAAAGAACGATGTCTGTGTGGCCCTTAAGAGTCATAAAAGTTAGAAAGATTTGGCGTGTTCGTAGATTTTCTGCTATAGCAAAAACTCCATGAAAGAATTTACATTAAATTTTCAAACGCACTGGAAATGTTAACAGTGGCATACGATGATGTGCTCTGATTACAAAAAAAAAAAAAAAAAAAAAACTTAACAAATAATTCCAAACTTTTCCAAGAAGGTCTAGAAGATGTGAATGACGTCACTCATCATGGACGCCCTAGCACATATTAAAAACCGTCGGATGACAGCTAAAAGTAACACCGTAATCATTCCCCAGCCACCGCATTGACCAGATTTACCGCCCTGTGAATCATGTTCCCTAAAATGAAGAGACCTAAAGCAGGAAGGCGTTTCGCGATGTTTCAGAAGATGAAAACTGAAATGCTGAGAGAGCTCAAGGACAGACAGTTCATATAACTCCCTAATAGCTACAAAAAATTATCTATCTTCTCTTCAATCTGCAACACGTCTTTTACTATTTATTGTTTCAGCCTTCTCTGCGATTATATTTCGTACGACCTATTATTGCCTGACGACATGTTTGGTCCTGTTGAAGGCATCAATATGTTTTCTTTTAATTTATAGCATTTCTACTTTTTAGGTTTACGAGGACTTCTTTTTTTATATGATCTTTGATATTTTTCCTCGAAATAGTTTTTGTAACTGAAAATTCAATATATAATAATAAATGAGAAAAAAAATGTTTACAAAAATATTAGAATTGACTATAATAGCCTTTAAAAATGAAAAAAAAGACGATAACCTTTAAACATGAGAAAAACACCTATATCTCGAAAACTAATACCCATATTTTGATGAAATTTTGCGCTGGTTTAATGTTAGCGCAAACTATAAATGAAAATTCAATGAATAACCATAAACAAGAAAAAAATTTTTGACAAAAAAAGGGGATGGGCTATAGCCTTTGAAATTTGAGAAAAAAGTTGCATGTTTTGAGCGAAGTTGTATCTCCTGTATCTCGAAAACCAGTGGGCATATTTTGATGAAATTTGGCACTGGCTTAATCTTAGCGCAAACTATAAACGAAAATTCAATGAATAACCATAAACAAGAAAAAAAAAAATTTACCAAAAAAAGAGGATGGGGCTATAGCCTTTGAAATTTGAGAAAAAAGTTGCATGTTTTGAGCGAAGTTCTATCTCCTGTATCTCGAAAACCAGTGGGCGTATTTTGATAAAATTTGGCACTGGCTTAATCTTAGCGCAAACTGTAAACGAAAATTCAATGAATAACCATAAACAAGAAAAAAAATTTTTTTACCAAAATAAGAGGATGGGCTATTGCCTTTGAAATTTTAGAAAAAAGTTGCACGTTTTGAGCGAAGTTGTATCTCCTGTATCTCGAAAACCAGTGGGCGTATTTTGATGAAATTTCGCACTGGCTTAATGTTAACGCAAACTATAAATGAAAATTCAATGAATAACCATAAACAAGAAAAAAACATTTTTTGACAAAAGAAAAAGGAAAGAGCCTTTGAAATTTTAGAAAAAAGTTGTACGTTTTGAGCGAAGTTGTATCTCCTGTATCTCGAAAACTATTTTGATGAAATTTCGCACTGGCTTAATGTTAACGCACACTATAAATGAAAATTCAATGAATAACCATAAACAAGAAAAAAAAATTTTGACCAAAACAAGAGGAAAGAGCCTTTGAAATTCAAAAAAAAAAGTTGCATGTTGTGAGCGAAGTTGTATCTCCTATATCTCGAAAACCAGTGGGCGTATTTTGATGAAATTTCGCACTGGCTTAATGTTAACGCAAACTATAAATGAAAATTCAATGAATAACCATAAACAAGAAAAAAAAATTTTTTTACCCAAAAAAGAGGATGGGCTATAACCTTTGAAATTTGAGAAAAAGTTGCATAGAAAAATAGAGAACACTCGATATTTTTTTTTCACTCGCAGGAGTGCTGAAATTTCAATATATAATAATAAAGGAGAAAAAAAATGTTTACAAAACTATTAGGAATATTTTTTTTTTGCTTAAATATTTTATTTTTATTTTATATATAGTAAAAAAAAAAATATTGTGTATATACATCTTTGTATATATATATATATTTAGTGAAAGAATAATTTCGCGTAGAAGCAATTTTAATTGGCCTACACGTTCCCTGGATTTAACCGCTCTAGACTGTTTCATTTGGGGTTATTTAAAAAGGAAAGTTTATGTTAATAAGCCTAGGACGACTATTGAGGAATTAAAAACCAATATTCGAGACGAAATTAACAACATAACACCGGAAGTTTTGGGAAAGGTCATGGAAAATGTGTTGGAAAGAGCACATTTGGGCGAAGCAGAAAATGCCCACCACTTGCGGGATATCATTTTAAATAACTAATCTAAAAATATTCCCTATAAATTTACTGTATTTAAAAAACAAAAAATTAAAAAATATGTCTTCAATAAAAAGTTATAAGGAATTCACACCACTTCGGTATTTCTGAGCCACCCTGTATTTTCCCATCACCCGTAGATAATAAAGATATTTTCAAATTAAGAACTAAGACGTTAATAGCTTTTTCATATATAATAATTAATTAATCATGTTAATTAATATAACATAATTAAACGATTTGCTATTAAACGAAAATAGATTTTTAATTCTTCTTTATGTGTTCATACGTGTATTTGTCTCTGTAGTAGTTTAATAATTCTGAAATCACATGCTACCCGATTTTAATAATTTTATGCAGCCACAACTCAAACAGTACACAGTCAATGGCCAACCGGTCATTGAGTGAAATGTGCGGCAATTAACTATACGAGGGGTCACTTAAGCGCAGCGGGTGATCGATGTGTTTGCTAAACAGGGGTTCATTTAAGTTAATTGCACTTTTCCATTGTTATAAATTATTATATTTTTTTATATAATTTCCTAAGCTATCATCAAAACTTGTCCTCGATTCAGCTTTAAGATCACGAAAAAAATTTAGCATGTATTTTATATATTTTACTATTTTCAATTACTTTTAATATTGCATTACATACGAGTATGCGGGGTTACTTAATATTTTTCTTTTGTTTAGGAAGTTGTTTAATAAAATGTATTACACACTTCATTCACTCTATCACTCGGTGGCGAAAATATTTATTTATTTATATTGTTGGAATTTCAGGCACAACAATATAAATTAAACAATATTTTTTGTTGCTTTGTTGTTGTTGTATGTGTTTGTTCCATACCATATTGGCTAAAAACTACATCAACTAACTGACTTTTTTTTACATTCGTTTTTGGCTCACGTAATTCACATTTAACTGGTTATACAGGGTCTCTCCTTCATTTTCGTTTTGTTTCTTTTTTTATTTTTTTTATAAATATTATTGTGTATATGTTGTTGTTATATCAGTGTTGGTTACGTTGTACACATAATAAGTACTTTTTGAACATTAATTGCTCCCACATTTTCCACACTAGATAATTATATTACTTTTTATTCTAGAATATGAATTTTGCTGAAAAGCAGGTTATAAAAATGATTTAAAAGCTTAGAGCTCAAACTGTGGCGCACGCTATAATAATTAATATGCTAAATTTTGCTTATTTTTTATAGCAAAATTTTAATTTTGCTAAAGAGCCGGATATAAAATTAATTTAAAAGCTTAGAGCACAAATCGTGACGCACGATACCGCAATTAATATAAAAAATTGTGTTTACTTATTATACAAAAATTTTAATTTTGTGACGCACGCTACAATAATTAATATGAAAAATTTTATTTACTTATTAATCTAGAATTTTTTGTTTTGCTCAAAAGTAAGATATAAAATCGACTTGAAATTATCGAGCTGAAATTGTGACGTACGTTACAATAATCAATATTAATCTAGAAAATCAATATTGCTAAAAAATAGCATATAAAATTGATTTAATAAATATCTCAAACAAATTATAATAAGACCACTTAAATCAAAAAATTTTCCTTTAATAATTTCTATCATTTAAAAGTATTTAAGCCTGCGATTCGATGAATACATCTCACTGTACGACATTAACTGGTGAAGTGCTATTGAACTTTCTGGTTGAATTAGTACCAAACAACAAAAGTACCGTCGCCAATGGTACCAACATTTCCATTATTTACTTTAAGTAGTGTCAATAGTCTGGGTGTTCAAACATTAAAAAAATTAAAAAAAAATATTGAAATACAAATGAATTTACGTTACATACGCTTTGCCAAACGCTTCACTGCATTTTAAGTGCTTTAACTTCCCGAACAACAACAACAACAACAATATCAGAAACTGCAACAATATTTAAGCACAAAGCAATAAATGATCATTACATTTTAGTAATCATCAAGATCATCATCATCATTATAATATTTTTCGACTGCATTTATTATATTGAAGAAAAAAAATGCATTTAACATGAAACGTTAATAAAATATAATTCCACGCACTGATGAATTCATTTCAATTTGTTTGCATAAATGAAAAATGCGGGGGAGTTTTTCTTATTTCAAATCTTGACATTTTTCAATGTACAAACGATAAGAAACAATTTCAATTTCAGTTTTTTCTTTTGTTTCAAAACACTCGAAATATTTCTGCAGAAACACACTTATTTTGTATCTTTTTGTGAATTTCTTGCTGTTTGTTTTATTCTAAAACCCAAAAATAAAACTCACTTAATACAAAAAAAAAAAAAAAAACAGAAACTAGAAAAACGCGTATTTTATTTATCGATATTTAAACGTTATTTAGACAACTTAACGGCTACACGATCATTTTAAGACTGATCTTGTTTTTGCTGTGTATGAACATAATAACAAAGCTTAGAAAAGTTAACTTGGCCTAAGTTAATAAAGAGTTTAAACGGAATGAGAGGGAGGCTTGTCAGTCAAGAGACTAAAAATATAGACAAGTAGGGTTTGCAAGTATAAGGAATTGTATAAAAATTATTTTAAATACAGTGGAATTGAAAATATTGCTATTGAAAATATTAAATTTTTTAGCCTGTGCAAAATTTTTTTTTAAGTGAAGAGGGGGACTAAAAAGGCAATGCTTTTTTCAAATAGTTTTTAACGACGAATCGAGTTGACTTATACGCCATTTTAAAAATCACTTCACAGTTTTCTTTATATGTCCTTAATTGTATTATTATAGTCTAAAAATTTCATAATTGGCTTATTTTACAACAAAGTGATCATTTTGCATGATCTCAAGCAGACTGGATTCGTTTTTTCCATTTTTCCACCTAACCTAAAAATTTCATTGTGATCGAAAATGGTTCCGTTCGAATAATGACAAGCCAAAGACTAGATACTACTTTTTCGAAGTGCAATGGACAAACCCCCGATTCAAGTGATTATTTAAAAATAACGATTTAATTTGAATTCTCTTTAAAAGTTGCATAGGAAAATCTTGTTCATTCATACGATGATTTTTTTCCATGCTTTTTTTAACTTAGTATATATTTTTCTAATATTCCATTTTATTATTTTCTTATTTTAAAAATGGCAGTATGTCTAAAAAAAAGGGGAGACCACCGAAAACCGGTTACTTCTCCATAACGTTCGCTAACAAACACCAAAAATCTTGTCTGAAAAAAAACATGGATGAAAAACTTTTATTAAATTGATTTATATTAAAAATCTGGGGCCAAATTACGGCATTCGATATCGATCGAAATTTGTATATATATTGTATTGAAATTTAGTTTCGAATCGAATGCCGTAATTTGGCCCCTGCTTACATATTTATTGGAAACCCTTTTAAATTACATGGAAGTCATTGTGGCAGGAGGAAAGTGAAAGAAATAGCTAGGAATTACGGAATTCATATGGTGCATACTTTTAGGAACCTCAGATAATTTTTACTGCATAACATTACCCTAGTTACGGCCAGTGCTGCCATATCTCTTTTACGATTTATCTTGATATTATATATGGAATCGCTTAAAAGATTTTTAACCCAGGAAAATGTTTTTTTTAATATTAGAAATAACATTTTTATATATTTTCAAAGCTTTATATAAACAACTGATCCGGGAAAATTTATGTTGTTAGCTAGAGTTAAAATTAATGAAAGATACTATTTAATTCTTCTAGTTTTTTAACCTATTTTTCAGTTCTAACAATCTCTAAGATTTTTTATGCTTAAGATCTGTTTATTTTATATAAGAATATATAATGTTTTTATATAAAATACACAGAACTTAAGCTTAAAAACTAAATTAGCTTCAGGCAAATTGCTGCTCACAAAAGTATACCCTCTAAATCGGAGATAAAACATATTTAAGGCAATGATCCCATATTCATAATCAAAACAAACTTTAATTGTTCCAAATAAGTATAATTTTTTGTATAAAAAAACCTTTTAATATTTCAAATAGACGATTCTCTCGAAAAATTACAGAAAACATCTATTTCTATTTACGTTTAAAAGGCCTTTGGTTAATTAACTAAAAGCTAATAAATTTATAAACGTGGTCATAAGAACTAAACCCTTGTAATTGATTAAAATAACACCCGTTGACATTTTTTTTAATTTCAATTTATTTTTTATCTTTATATAATTTTAAATAGTATTATTTATTTCATTTATTAAAGAAATACACACAAAAATATGTATTTTTAAAATAAACTTACATTTTTGCCACTTTTAAACTTTTTTTTTTTTTGGTTTAATAACAGTTGAGAGAGATATTCTTTATACTTATTGATGTAGAGGCTGTATTCACAACAATGTGGTGCAATGCGAATATAATTTAATATTAAAACTAATGAACGAAGTGCAAGAAGAGTTCAACGATAGTAAAGCAGTTCAAGTAAATATTGGACATGTAAATGGCAAATAAACGGAACAAATATATTTTTATAAAAACAATATTATTTGTTCGTTTCTTTTTTTTTAATTTAAACCTGAAAATTTAATATCTATGGATATTGTTATTAGTAACATTATTTCCTATGTACTTGTTTGGTTTCCTTTTTGTATTTAGCTTTAGATGACGGCAGTTGACCTTTTCATTACTTTATTTTTGTTTTGTTTGTTTTGTTCTTCATATGGAAATCTCTTGAATGTGGTTTGGGGAATCTCTTAAAAGTGTAGTACATATAATTTAATTAATTTTGTTTTTTGGTTTTATTCATTTCAATATTAATTTCAATTAAACTTTATCGGTGTGTATGATTTGGTTGAGAGTTTATGACTTTAATTCTTTCGCGTTGATACATGCTTCATTTGTTTAATTTCGAACTATTCGCTTGGCGTCGTAGTTCTAATTCCTAGGCTAATTCTAAACGTTTCATCTCTTTGAACAATTCCCTGCCCATTTGTGCGGGACTCCGGGTAACAATGACATTGGCTTTTTCCAAAGCTTTGATCTTATCACCAGCACCACCTTTACCGCCTGAAATAATGGCACCAGCATGACCCATTCTTCTGCCGGGTGGAGCGGATATACCGGCAATAAACGAGACAACAGGTTTTGCTTTCATGCCCTGCAACCAAAAAACCAATATTAAGACATTTTCGGCTTTATTTTAAAATTATTTTACTTACAGTATTGTGTTGTGTCAAATAATCAGCAGCTTGCTCTTCGGCTACACCACCAATTTCACCAATCAATATAATGCCCTTGGTATCGGGATCCTTTAGGAAGATTTCGAGGCAATCAATGAAATCGGTACCGTTGAAGGGATCACCGCCAATGCCGACGCACAAAGTTTGCCCCAAACCAACTTCAGTGGTTTGATTAACAGCTTCGTAGGTCAAAGTACCAGATCTTGATACTACGCCAATCTTGCCTCGCTTGTGAATGTGGCCGGGCATAATACCAATTTTGCACTATAAATAAACAGAATGAAATATTTTTATGTTTTTAAAATATAATTGAACAGATGACAAGTTTACTATTGGCAGTGCTCCAACTATCTTGGAAATTCTATTTAATAATAACATTTTGTTATTGAGATTTTCAAACAATTTGGAAATAACACATTATTCAATATTTGTTATTAGATGTCTATCACAAGTTAATGGTTTGTATGCTGTAAATAGAGTTTATTTAAATGGGGAATTTGTTAACCTAAGTTCCACTAACAGATTGGTTTTGTCCTGCTCTTGTGGTTTTTATCATACTATAATTTAAATATGTAAAAAGTTCTGGTTCTCAGGAACTGGAATAAAAGAACTTCGAAAGATTGTACAATAGTTTGTGGGCAGCCATTTCATTCTAACCTAACCTTTGCAAAGCGCAAACCATTTTATATTAAAGTAACGCAAATTAAGAATTCTTAACCGTTTTCGAAATGTTCATCAATTTTTCTATATTATTTTCATCTTCATTTGATCACATACATTTTTTAAAATGTATTGCCATTATTTTTTAATATTTTATTTTAGTTCGAAATTAATTTCGGAATTTCGACATTAGAAAAACCTTGTTTGAAATCCTTTACATTTGATATTTAATTAGTTAATTACTTTATAGCCTAAAATGCAGACAGTGCATTTTTGAGGTTTAATATAAAATATAGACTGAAACGTGTTTTAATACACACATCTACATGTACATATGTATGTATATGTATTTGAAAATTATTAAACAAACGAAAGATAGAAAAACATACACTGCAAATTGCATTTTCGCACAAATTTGCTAAGTAGAAATAATAATAAAAGCGAGTAGAATTTGAAAATAATATTAAAATGAAGTTTTAAAAATACCAAAGTTTTAATAATATCCACATTAATTTTTATCAAATTTACTATTTGACATATTGTCATAATTCTATTTTCAAAACATAAATTTTTTCCACAGTTTTAGTTCCTCAAATCTTATAAACATTGATCAAATTAAATTATTTATGTGTTTACATACATTATAAAAATTTTAACTGAATGGCTGACTCACTGAAAACAGCAGTCAGCTGAGTGTTCGAAGATAAAATGCTGTCGTCATTGAAAAATATTTACTTTCAGAGAACAATCGGCATATTGATACATTATTTAGAAAGTTAACTTGCTTAATCAATAACAACAAGGGGGGAAAATAAAATTCAGCTTTATCTGTTTATATAAATCAATGAAACTTTGCTGTTAACATTAATTTTGTGTATATTAGAAATGTTAAACTTATTCAATATTGCCCGCTTACTAGGGGAACTGCGCTTTAGAGTTTAGAAATAGTTATCACCCTACTGAGCACCCTAAGAAACCTACCAAATGAAGTGGAAGAGCACAAGGTACATTTTTATTATCAAAAGGAATGAACTTTGATCTCTGAGTACAGATTGTGTATACAAATAATTGATACTTTTTATAAAAACTATATGTAGGTATGTGAATGTTTGTTTGTTTATAGCTTATCAATTTATGTACATAGGAGCAAATGAAAAAGGAAAAGAGAATGTAATAACAAAATAAATCTGTGATATGATTCACAGAAATATGTGTAAACTGATCGCTAGATTAATTTTACGTATAGATGTATTTAAGAATGCAGTTAAAATAATTCTTTTGCTGCATTAAAAAAGATTAAAACTGCAGCATTATATTGCATTCTATTCCTTCAATACAATTTATTTTGATTAACACGCAGTGTTATCGGAGAGGTCAAGACCACTAGTGGTGTTCATGATAGCATTCGTAATTGAGGACAAACCAGCTTTCAATAAAGCATATAACTTCCAAGTACAATTATAATATGAGTAATGAAAATCAACTTACTCTCTCTGGTGCAATAATGCCAGGACAATTAGGACCAACAAGACGAGATTTGCTTTGGGTCAGGAGTGCATTTTTGACGCGCACCATATCGTGTTGGGGTACACCTTCCGTTATGCACACAATTAATGGAATTTCGGCATCCAAAGCTTCCATAATAGCAGCAGCAGCGCCGGGAGGAGGTACATAAATGACGGTAGCATGGGGATCTGTGGCTTTTTTGGCTTCAGCAACCTGGGGATACAAATATATTAAATAATATTTGAATAAATCGATATTATAGATGTAAATTATAATACTTACACTGGCAAAAACTGGCAAGCCCAAATGGGTGGTGCCTCCCTTCTTGGGTGAGATGCCACCAACTAGTTTCGTACCATAATCTAAAGCTTGTTGGCTGTGAAAGGTGCCTTGCTTTCCGGTGAAGCCTTGGCAGATGACACGCGAGTTTTCGGTCAACATTAAGTTGCTACGTGTCTTATGATATTGAGAAGTATGGCGTACAGCGGATGCCAAGCCATCTGAAAAAGTAAAATGCATTTGATAAACAACGTACATAAATTGATCTTAATTACAAATGCTTTTAATTAATTGCTATTGCTCTCATTTTCGAACACACATTCGAACAAAAAATCACGGTCACTGACAGTTCGTTAAATTCGATTTTTTTTTCTGGTCACATTATCAAGGTCCCATTTTGTCGTAACTTTATTTTCAGGCACTTTGTTGTTATAGTACTTCAATGAAAAATTTATTATTACACACAACTTTTTGACCTCATTATTATTTAACATTAAATTTTTTCCAAACACCTTAAGGCCGGCGCAATTGAAGATTTTTTTCCTAGTAATTTTTTCCATTTTTGTTATATAATTTCTCGTTCAATTCCACTTTCAAATTACTTTCTTGTATTAATTTAAGAAACACTTACCGCGTACTTTAAGCAAAACTCTAGAGCTAGCGGCCATGGTTTGCTTTGCAATATATTAGTTTTAATTAATATTAATGTAGAAATCCAATTATTCAAAAAATTTGGAAATTTGTCTTGTGTTCTTTTGCTCGTTCGTACGCAAACCAGCAGATTTGGCTGAGAACGATTCGTTTGTTAGAGATGGTAAAATCATTTATTTATTTTAATGCTAGAGATGTGGGAAACAAACTGTCAAAAGTTTTAGTGATTGTATTTTTGTGTACAGCTCATATGGACAGGGCGATGGCCAATTTAAGAGGACCTTTTTACAGTTCTCAGCAATTGACCATGCATTAAAAAACACATATGTTATTCGTGTACACAGTTCTTTTAATATAAAAATCTTCAAATGGAGCTAAACATTTTATCTCTTTTAATATTATATTTGGTACAATATGTAAATTTTATTTGTCGAACTAATTGTTGATATCAGACTTCCTTTATGGGACTCAAGTTCAAATCTGCAAATTATTTTTATATGGATTATAAAATATTCTAGTGTTCCATTCTTAATAAAAATAACTTGTATTTAATATAAATTCATAAAAAATATAATTTGTAGATTTGAGCTTGAATCCAATAAAGGAATTATTGCAATGTGTTTTAGTTAACAAAATTTGATAAACGCTGACAGAAAGGTTATAATGTATTCCATATGGAAATTTTTTACCTTCCCTGCATATTACTAATCGAGTGAAGGTAGCGCCATAAGTATAAAAGGTTTTATACACGGTCAAAATGCTTACTGAGATTGGTTATAGCATGAGTGAAAATTTGTTACTATATGTGACACCAACATTGTTTGATGAAAAATCAAACAATTTTGATTTTTAGCATGCTTGCTTTCACTTGTTCTAAATGTGTATGTGTTAATCCGTCAAGCACGAACAAATTTTCATTAAAATTATCACCCCAATAATAAATATTCCCGGGGAAAAGAGATCCCGGGGAATTCATTTTCTCGGGAATAAAACTCCCTTATTCTAAACAGACGGGGAGAACAGTATTATGGGAAAGGGAATTTCGAATTTTCGCAGTCAACTGTTTTGCTTTCAGTTGTTTTGTTTTGACTTAAAAAGTGAAAAATATTTTTGTGAAAAACAAGCATCAGTACTAAAAAAATATTTTTAAATAAAACAAATAATGTTTAGTGTAGCATTTCGGGTTTATTTATTTTTTTCGAAGTTTATTTAGAATAAGGGAAAAGGGAGAAGGGAAAAATCTCCCGGGGAGATTCTATTTAGAATAAGAAAAAAGGGAAAAGAGAGAAAATTCCCGGGGAGTTTTTATTCATAATTGGGCTGTATATTTTTGTTTAATATTATTCATTTCGTAATAAAAATCCAGTTTGGCCAAAATATATATTACACAGTTTGCTTAAACCCAAGTATTAAAAACAGAATTACAGTATTTATACATATTTAAATATTCAAATATATATAATAAAATCATGTTAACATATCGGAATTTAAGAGAAAACAGAACAGTTAGTTATACAAAAAGTTACTTATACAAAATTAAATGAAAAAAAAAAAACAGAAATGACTGATAAAAAAAGTGTTAGAACTCATTATTGTTATTAGCACTTCCTTATTTAGAGATATTTTTTATAATTTCTTAACCAAATGAGCAGCACAATATAAAAATGAATGCTTGATGGGCCTTCAAGCATGTTAACATCAACCCCGCAAGCAGACGTACACGAACTTGACATCAAGCATTTTGACCGTGTCTTATCACCTTTATATACATATATTTCCCAAACTAATGCGACAAACGAACATAGCACATCTTGTCGTTTTTGGACTAGTAATTACAACAACAAAATTTTTGAATGGTTTTGTTATACCAAATTGAGTTAATGTAGGGTCTTGTGTATAACCGAACTGGTTTTGCAGTTCGGGATATTTATATGTACTCCAGATAAATATGGCGAACATGAGGCACACAATAAATAAACAAAGGATGTGTTCATGCTCGTTAAAAACACAAGAAATCTTTGTTTAAACCGAAAAATATGGCAGCCCTGGTTTTGTTTTCTTCATACCGCGACATCATATATGACTAAATACATTTAACAGTGATTATCCTGAGATTAATTAATTATAATACATTCATAAAAACAACGAAAAAGAATTTTATATTAACTTCATTCTAGAAATTTTCCTATGAATATTAATTGCGCAATTTGAATAAACGCAAATACAAAACAGAACAGTGTGAATTACTTTGACAGTTGTCAAAAACAATAGATGGGAAACAAACAGCTGGTTGATAAATTGACGTGTTGCAATTAATAAAGGAAAAAATTCAGAAATTTGTGTGAAATATTAATAGAATATAAAAATATTCCAGTGAATAGTGAAATCATAGACTAAGTAATTCAGTGACTGAAATTGAACGGCCTGTGGGTTGGAAACTTCTCATGTATACATAATTAAAGATCTCAAAAAGTTTGTCTGGAACAATGGATGACTTGTCACAAGGCGACATTTGTCGCGTTTGCCGTTGTGAGGCTCAGTCAGATCGTCCCCTCTTTTATCCTTGCGTATGCACGGGAAGCATAAAGTATATACATCAGGATTGCCTAATGCAATGGATGCGTTATTCCCACAAAGAGTATTGCGAGTTGTGTGGCCACCGCTTCAGTTTTCAGCCAATATATTCTCCTGATATGCCCCGTGTGTTGCCATTGCGTGATGTGGCTGGTGGTTTAATTTCGGCTATAATGAAGGCTGCCAAGTCATGGGCCCATTATACGCTTGTAGGTTTGTCGTGGTTTGTTATTGTTCCGTTATCGGCTTATCGGTCGTATCGTTATTTGTTTCGAGCTTCATCATTCGATATGATACTTTCATTGCCGTTTGACTTATTTTCAACGGAAAATATGGCTTCTGATGTTTTTCGTGGCTGCTTTGTGGTAACCTGTACGCTGTTGTCGTTTATTGGCTTGGTATGGCTAAGGGAACAGATACTGCTGGGCGGTGGTCCGGACTGGTTGGAACGTGATGATGCCCCTGCGGTTGGTGCTGGCGAAGGTAATGGCAATAACAATGGTGACGACGATGTCGATCTGATAGCTTTGCCTGCCGATGCTGTAGGCGATGAAGTAGGTGGAGATGCCAATGCTGTAGAAAATGTTGGAGTTGGGAATATTTTGGAAGAAGCTATTCCCGCCGAAGGCGATGCACTTTTGGATGCACACAGAAATAATCAAGCTTATGCTGTTGTTAATGAAAATAATGTAATTGAAGCACCCGTTGTGGAACCAATGAACAACAATGCACCTGCTGTGGCAGATCCAGCAGAAAACGAGGGTGAGCCACCTTTGGAATTTGGTCCTCAGCTGCCGCCTGCCTTAGCAGGACTCGGTAATAATAATCAAAACAACAATGCTGCCGCTAACGCTGCTGATAATGACAACGATGAACCAAATTGGAATCCCATGGAATGGGATCGTGCTGCTGAAGAGCTAACATGGGAGCGCTTGTTGGGCTTGGATGGTTCTTTGGTCTTTTTAGAACACGTTTTTTGGATTATTTCCTTAAATACAATGCTAATTTTCGCCTTTGCCTTTTGTCCATATTGTATTGGTCATTTCATATTGCAATCAATGAATCTGTTGAATTCGGAGAAACCACTTTTACATTTCCACGGGCTGATAACGACGCTATTTGGATATTGTTTTATTGGCCATATATTGGTAGTATTACATTTTTTAGCAAAAGCATTCCATATGAGACGTGTTCGCAGCCTAATTGGTTTGTGTTACATAGTGGTAAAGGTTTCGCTATTGTCGGTGGTTGAGATAGGCGTTCTGCCTTTAGTTTGCGGCTGGTGGTTGGATATATGCTCGCTTCCCTTATTTGATGCTACGTAAGTTTTGTTAAAACTACTTTTGTTTTCGCTTACCAAAATTTTCTCTGCTTTAGTCTAAAAGATCGTAAGGCTAGTTTTACGGCTGCTCCTGGCACTTCACTCTTTGTCCATTGGATGTTTGGCATGGTGTATGTTTATTATTTTGCTGCTTTTATTTCTTTATTAAGAGAAGTACTTCGTCCGGGAGTTTTGTGGTTTTTGAGAAATTTAAATGATCCCGATTTTAGTCCTATACAGGTAAATTTCATCGAGGCTATTTAAATAATTATTTATTCATTGGCGTTTTTTTTATAGGAAATGATTCATTTACCAATTTTGAGACATGTACGACGTTTAATATCTTCTGCCATGATATTTGGTTCAGTTGTACTACTAATGCTTTGGATGCCAATTAGAATATTGAAAACAGTTTGGCCAACATTTTTGCCTTACACTTTATCTGGTGATTCGGAAGTAAATGAATTGAGTTTGCAGCTTCTACTTTTGCAGGTAACAGAAGGGGAAATTAATTTTTCTTATCCTTTTCCATGTTTTCGTGCTTCATGTTCGTATGTTATTTGTCTGTTTCAAAATTTGTACACTAACTGGTTGGCCCACGATGTCACTCGATATTGTTCTATGAGTAATTATATTTAAAACAAAAACAAATTTCAAAATTTTGTTTTTGTTTTACATATGGTTATACGAAACAACGAAATCGAGGGTATGACAGTAAATAATCAGAAAAGTTGTGGAATTTTGTTCTGGAGCCAAATCACCGCATTCGATATCGAACGAAATTTACATACAATTTATATACAAATTTCGAACGATATCGAATGACGTAATTTGCTCCCTCTTCGAATTAAAATACAAAATAAAAATTTACGTGCTGGGGCCAAATTACCCCATTCGATATCGAATGAAATTTCAATACAATTTTAATGGAAATTTGCCCCCTGTTTATAATTAAAAATAAAATTTTCTAGCTTAATAAATAATAAAATAAATTTTCTATAAAATACTACTAATTGTAATACTTCCATAAATTATAAATTTTTTGAAATTTTCTTCAATATTGAACTAAAGTATTGAACGAAAGTATTTAAATGTTTTTGATCATGCAAGAATTTAAAAGTCGAACGAATTGCCCAACTTTGCATACACACTGAACCGAATGTTCCACTTTCCATGGAATCACATTTAAATGTTATTATAGAACAACTTTATTTCTTTTTATTTCACACTTGTATGTGTGCATATTTTAGATTATTTTGCCCGGGTTCTTCGAACAGTCGCACACAAGAGTTTGGCTTAAAAAGCTTTTGCGCATCTGGTGTATTTGCGTGTCATGGATTTTGGGTATACGCAGCTATCTGTTAAGCAACGATCCATCTCCGGAACCCACCAATCCACCAGCCAATAATAATAATGCAGACAATGCAGCAGAAAATAATGAGAACAATGCACAAGAAAATAATGTAGAAAACGGAGATCAAGCAGAAGAAAATGTAGATGTAGCACAAGCCCAACCACAGGCACCACCTCCTCCGCCACCACCACCACAAGCTGAACGTAATTTGGCAGCTGTTCATCATGCTATAATTCATCGTGATGTTCCGGTGGCGTTTCAGCCGTATGAAAAGCCATCTATATTTCCCATAAGACTTTGTGGTTTAATCTTTTTTATGTGTATATCGTTGGTGGTGGCTTCATTGCTAACATTAACGGTGCCGGTGTGGATAGGACGCCAGGTTATGTCGCTGTGGTCGGTGGGTAGCATAACAACCCAGGTGGTGGTGCAAAGCACTGAAGTTACACCACGACCCCATGAATTGTATACAGCCGCCTTGGGTACTTATTTGTGCTGGATGATAACGAGGGGCATAGCTATAGCAGTTACTCTGTTACCCCAGGGCAGAGCAGCTGTTATGGATAAGTTTAAGCAGTGGCTGAAAGTGGGTGCTTCCTATGCTCTACCGGTTTTAATAATTGTTTTAATGCTGGGTGTTATACCTCTACTCTTTGGCCTGTTGTTGGAATTGGTGGTGGTTATACCCGTGCGTGTGGGTATACGACAAACACCCATTTATTTCATCTGGCAAGATTGGGCCTTGGGAGTTTTGTACACTAAAATAGCTATTGCGCTAACATTAATGGGTCCTGATTGGCATTTGAAGAGGGCATTGGAACGAGCATATCGCGATGGTCTTAGAGATATTGACTTGAAGTTTTTAATCTCCGAATTGGCCACACCTGTTATAACCTGTTTTGGTTTAGCCTTGGCTATACCCTACGTCTTAGCCCACTCTGTATTACCCATATTTTTCAAAGACCCTTGGGTCCAATTGGAAATCGCGCACTTTGTGTATCCGGTATTCTTTTCGGTTATTGGCGCCATAGGCTTAGTTTGTTTCCAAATACGCCAGTTCAAAAAGTTATATGTTGCCATAAAGGTGGACAAGTATTTGGTGGGACAACGTTTGGTCAACTATGAGCATCGCAAGAAACAGCAAGAGGCTGCCGATGCTGCAGCAGCTGCACGTGAACAGGAAGAAATTGAAAATGTACCCATAGCCAATATTGTGGAACAAATGGAATTGGAACGACGCCGCAGGCAGGAAGAACATCAGCAACTCGTACAAGATTTAGTTCGCGATGAACTATTGTAAAAAGCAAACAATAGATGTTGAGTATTTTTTAGACAAAAAAAAAACAGGTCCTTTCATAAATTTTGCTTATTTTTATATACATTTAGTTTTTAGTATTCTTGTGTTAATTCTCCTTGAATGTCTAAAATAATAAAACTATGTGATTCGGACCATTGATTAGATATATAAAACACAAAATGTATTGTTAAAAATCCTTTAAATTTAAACGATAATATACAAAAATTAAAATTTTTTGTGTTACATTTTGCTTTGAAATCACATTTTTGCAAATTTGGTGGCAGATTAAACACCGGCTGGTTGAATACCAGCTGGCAAATGCAATATGAAAAATATCAAAAATCAGTTTCTAACACAAAAAGTTCGTTAGTTTTTTTAAGTCAGGAACTTGCAGCTGTTTGTTGTTGGATATCCCTCCCTTAACGTGGTTTAAAAGGTTTATTATTTAGCTGAAACATTTTTTTTAACTATTAATTATTTCCATTTTTTTTTTGTAGAATTCCAACATCATTTAATTTTTTTTTTGAACTGCTGTTTATAGAATCCAAACTATCGGTTTGACTAGGACATTTTGTATGGAGTCTTTTAAAGAATCCAGTCGAACGTCTGGGTTGTGTAAACGGCATACAATTTTCACAAACACTTAAACTTTTAAACTTTTATTAATTTCCCGTATATGTAGAGGCAAAATAAAAATATTTATTTATCAGTTACTCATAAAATTTACATATTGCGCATTATACAATAAGAAAAAACTTTAAGATATAAATATCTTTAATACAGTTTTTATTAAATTAAGAGTTATAAAAATATGCACTAAATTCATACTTTTCAAATGATTACAATGAACTGCATACATTTTGATTCAACACTAATTTACATAAAAAAATAATTCTTACAAATTGTAAAAATATAAAATATCTTTGCATAATTTTCCTAAAGTAAACAAATTCAAATATGTGGAATTTTCTTTGTTGGATTTGTAATATTATTATTTGATTAAAACTTAAGTTATGTAAATTTCATTACATTTAATTGGTTTGTTTGTTTTTTATGAAAATTTATTTTTGTTAAAACATGTGTTTATTTCGGGCATATTTTCTTATTTAGATAAAAATATTATTAAAGTATGTAACTTAAGTTTATGCACTTTAATGAAATTGCATGTGAAATTAAATTAATTAATAAAAGGGATACTTTTGATTCTTAATATAAGAAAAGTTAAAAATTTACAAATAAAATAACGAAGTCGATATTAATTTAAGCTTTTAAATAAAACTACCATAAAGTTTGTCTTTATTTAAAATATAAAAAAATTTTCTGGTTTGTACTAAATATTTAAAAAATATTATTTTGAACAAAAAAAAAAACGAGATTGAAAATTAGCAATTTTCAGATACTTGTGTGGAAATTTTTTCGAACTCTTAACTGCCCTGGCCCACTATATCACTCGATGTCGTCCTTTTGAATACAGACATTTAAAAGAAAAACAAGATTTTTGAATTTTGTTTTTGAATAATATTTGCAATATGTATATATTTAGAAGATCTACATATAATGCTAATATGGCGCTGGAGCGAATCATGTAAAATTGTTTATATCTTATAATAAAAACTTATTAAAAAAAAGTGTTGAAAAAATGTTAAAGTGATTAAAATTGGTGTATATCGTCGCAGCAAATGCAAAACGTTCTATCTAACATTTTACGAGTTTAACAGAGGGAGAGTTCTAAGTTTTATCGAAAAATATATTTAATGTAATTTGAGAAAAGAATCAGTACGAATAAAATTAAAAAATTATTGTTAAATAAAAAGTTCCATAAAAAAAATTATTCATTTTAATTTAAATCTCTATTTAACGTTTTACATGTTCGCTTTTCGTTGTGAATCTATTTTGTAAAATAATTCGCGGAATTAAAATATTGGCGTTGCCATATTTTTTCGGTTTGTGAATTCTTTTTCATGGAAAATATTCACAATAGCAAATCAGAAATCTTGAGAGTTATTTCATTTCCATAGGTTTTTGCAACAGACGTGGTTATAATTTTCCCTTATTCTGTAACTATTTGTCGACGTCACGTGAACGAAATATCAAAAATAGTTGACTATTCTCCAAGGCCTAGAAAATATTAAGAGACTGTCAAAAGTAGTTAAAAGCCGAAGAAAAAGAGTATTCAGATGTCGTATTTTTAATATTTTCTTGACATGACGTTGAAAAATATTTACAGAATAAAGGGGATTATTTTTGCATTCGCTTCGTAAAATTTTATTATGCGTATACGACATTTTTTAATAATTTTACACTATATTACTCATTCGCTCCGGTGCACAATGGTTCAGTAGTAGGACATAGTGGTCAAAGGACTATGTTCGATTTTATCATCGTTAGTTCGCTGTAATACTCACTATTAGTGGTACTACTAAAACATGCAAAAAGATCTGCAATCAGCTGTTTTTTACATTGACTTTTGTGCATCGGAAGTGAACAAATCAAAACAACTTTCCATATATTTTTCAGCAGTGCCAATAAAGTTAATTTCTAGTGCGTGTTTTTCAAAGAAAAACACATTTTTGACTTATTTTTTTACAGTGGATATTTAAGTTGAAGGTGTCTACCGTTATTATTATGTACTTAATAATTTTTTAAGCAAAACGTATTTTGCGGCAAAGCGGTTTCATTACAAATAAATTTTTACGTATATTTTTTACGACTTTTTTTTTACTTAAGCTACTTGCCGTCCTATGACCCCTTCAAGTTACATATCAAAATGTAGCTCTATATCTGTACTTTTAATTTAAAAAGAATTTATCTGCGTTTGTTTGCGAATGTGCATGGTACAGAGGGTCTTCGCCTCTACGACTAGATTTGTAGCACATACATATTTGCCACATAGTTTTTACCTTCTGTTGCTCACTGCACAGTTCATGTTTACGATTTGATTTATTGTTTTATTTCTTCACAATTTTTAGGACACGATTAGGTTCAATTGTCGACAAAGCTCAAAGTGGCGGAAGTGGCACATCCAATAACGGAAACACTGCAAGAACTTCTTTTTAATTCAGCTATATCATTTGAAATAACTGGCTTAGATCAAGCAGTTATTGGTCGGTGTCATCATCTTTTGCAATGTCTTTCATCGGGAAACAAAATTAATAGTGTAGAATTTAGAGATTACTCGTTAGGAACCGCGCGAATGCTTATTAGTGCGTATCCATGGTATAAATTGCCTGCTTCTGTTCATAAAGTGTTAATTCATGGATCGGAAATAGTTGATCACTGTCTAGTTTCCATACGCGAGCTCTCTGAAGAAGCCGCTGAATCTTGTTACAAATTAGTTAAGCAATTCAGACGAGACAACACGCGAAAAATGTCTGGTGTTGTCACTGATCTTTTGCATAGACTTCTTCTAAATTTCGACCCGTTGATTTCTTCTTTACGTAAATTATCACAAAAGAAGAAGTCTATGCTGTCAGCTGAGGCTCTACGTATGTTACGTTCTTGAAAATAATGTACAAATGTTGTATTAAATTGCCGTTATAAAATTTATTATTTTTTTAATTAATAACTAACATTTTTAGTAAATAAATTATTATAATATTATATTTAAAGACATTTTTTATCTTATTTTACTCTAATTGGCCCATAAATACCGTAAACATAAATATTCATATTAATTTTGATGACTATAGCTGAGTAAACCACGTATGACCGCCTTCCTTAGAAGCTTGAACCACTGTGCGGTGGTGTTCTCCTAAAAACATCCAAAATTTCCCTACGAAAGTTCTCAATTAAGCAGTTTATAAACATAAAATATTTTTTGCTATTTATGTGAGATATCTCAAATAATTTGTTGCAAAAAAGCAAGATAATGCAGGCATAGAAACATATTGTTACGTTTTTAGACCTTTTCGTAAAAACGCTTTTTACTTATCCTTCAAGGATTCGTTTAATTGCATCAAATTAAAAACACAGACAATTAATTTTAGAAATATAATGCGGCAACACTTTATTTACTACTTTATTAACACGAGTATTTGTACTACTAAACACTTAGCGATGTAAACACGTCTAGATTTAAAATCACACTGATCCCGCTGTTCACTGGCAGCGTCTTTATATAGCAAAATGACGTCGTCTGGTAACTTCGCGAAGCATCTGGTCATGGTTGTTGTTGGTTGTGCTTTACTTAACATGTAGCTATATACGTGTGTTTGTATATATGACAATGCTGTCTTGTGTTTTGTTTATTGTAGCTATGTGTGGTTGTATGTATGAGTGTTTTGTGTGTTGTGTAGTTTTGTTTCTTCTTGTGCTATGTGGGCATGTTGCTGTGTATATTGGTGTGTATGTTGCTGTGTATATTGATGTACATGTTTAGTTTTTATTAGCAGCGAATACTTGCGTACAAGATCATTAAGAATAACATCATCATCTCTTAGCATTGATGTTGCTAGGTTTTTCGTTATTGTTATTTACACTTATTATTGCACAGCCTCGAATGATCTTGTATATTCTCAACGATGTATCCGGAATATTCCATTTCCGTTAATTCAAATATTATCTGCATGGTGTTGACCAGGGTTGTAACATTTTGACAACTAGAGATGGTTTGACAGTGCTGCCAAGTACATATAGCCACATTGTCGTTATATTTGAATCTATTTTTAAACTTTGTAACACTGCCGCCCACTTAAGCCTGTTCGACCCGAATAGGCATACAATCACCTCTTCCATAGTGCGCCAATCGTTCGAGATGTACTATCTTCATTTTCGACCTTGGGCTATTGTGCTTCTGTATCCGGTACACAACGTCATTCACTCTCTTAATCACTTTATACGGGCCATCCCAGTGAGTCTGTAATTTTGGGGACAATCCTTTCTTCCGTTGTGGGTTATAAAGTAGAACCAATTGACCTTCCATAAATCCCTCTGAATTTGCTGCGCGGTCATATCTAGCCTTCATCTTGTCACTGACCATCTTGATTCTATTACGCACGAAATCATGCAGCTCGTTTAAGTTCTCCTGCTCTTGGGACGTAGTGGCTCCTTCTTCTACCGCTGGCTTAACACCAAATTCCAAGTCACCAGGCAGTTTTAATTCCGTCCCGAAGATAATTTTAGCTGGCGTTCTCGATGTGGAGTCGTGTACAGCTGACCTATATGCCATCAAAAATTTGGGAATGTGCTCGTCCCAATCCCTCTGATGGTTGCTTACCACTTTTCGCAGGTACTCTTCTAAGGTGCGATTGAACCTCTCTACCATGCCATCAGACTGTGGATGCAACGGCGTTGTTCTGGTTTTCTTTATCCCATATAATTCGCACATTTCCCTGAATATGGCAGACTCGAAATTCCTTCCTTGGTCGGAATGTAATTCTATTGGGACACCATAGCGACATACCCAGTTGTTGACGAATGCATTTACAACTGTCTTTGCTTCTTGGTTAGGTATAGCATATACCTCTGGCCATTTACTGAAATAGTCCATTACCACCAGAACATAACGATTTCCGGCTTCAGTGACGGGAAAAGGACCTGCTACATCCATTGCGATCCGCTCGAATGGTGCTCCTGAGTTGTATTGCTGTAGCTGTCCCCGGCTTCTTCTTACTGGGCCTTTGGCTGCTATGCACTGTGGGCAGTTTGCTATCCAGTCGGCTACGGCTTGTTGACATCCAACCCAATAAAAACGCTGCTTCAGCTTCTCAAGTGTTTTTGTTACTCCAAGATGACCGCCACTAGGTCCATTGTGAAATTCTTGCAAAACTTTACTTATCTTGGAGCATGGCACAACTATTAAATTTGAAGTTGTTTTGCCATCTACGCTTTCCCATACGCGGTATAGGCACCCATTCATTACCTTGAGGCTGTTCCACTGAGCCCAATAAGATTTGGCGAGTGGGCTTTCAGCCGAAATTTCATTCCGGGACGGTCTTCTGTCCTCCTCTTTGGCTGCTATAATTTTTCCCAGTATACTGTCGTCCCTCTGTGCCGCTGACCAGTCTTCATCAGAGTCGATGTGCATTAGCCGAACATCAACAACGCCTTCCTTTTGTTCGGTTCTAACGCAATGTTTACACTCTAAACAGCAGGGTCTTCTCGAAAGAGCATCCGCATTGTTATGTTTTGTGCCCCTTCTATGCTCAATACTGAAGTCGTAGCTCTGCAGGCGCTCAATCCACCTTGCCAGTTGCCCTTCAGGATTTTTAAACTGCAATAACCATCTCAGTGCAGAATGGTCAGTCCTTAATGTAAAGTGTTGACCATACAGGTACTTATGGTAATGTTTAATGCATTCCAATACTGCCAGAAGCTCACGTCGTGTCACACAGTAGTTCCTCTCAGGTTTTGAGAGTACACGGCTATAGTATCCTATGACTTTCTCAGTGCCATTAACTACTTGGGATAGCACGCCCCCTATGCCATAGCCGCTCGCATCAGTATCCAGCACGAATTTTTCTCCAGGTATGGGATACGCTAGTACTGGTGACGTACACAATAATCCTTTAAGTTTCTGGAATGCCTTTTCCTGTGGCTCGCCCCAATGGTATGGTCTCGACTTCTTTGTCAGCTCATGAAGGCTTGCAGCTACACTGGCAAAATTTGGCACAAAGCGTCTGTAGTATGTACAAAGGCCCAAAAAGCTGCGCAATTCATGAAGATTTTTAGGTTGATGCCAGTCCCTTACTGCTTGTATTTTATCTTCATCTGTTGAGATTCCGTCTGCTGTAACACGATGCCCCAAATACTTCACTTCTTTCTGGAACAATGCACATTTCTTCAGGCTGAGTTTCAATCCAGCTGATGATATCCGTTGAAGAACTTCTGCCATGTTTTTGAGGTGTTCATCAAAAGTTTTCCCCATCACGATTATGTCATCCAGATATACCAAGCATGTCTTCCAGTGGAGTCCTTTCAGTACCTTCTCCATTAGGCGTTCAAATGTGGCCGGAGCATTGCAGAGACCAAATGGCATAACTTTGAACTGCCATAATCCGTTACCGACGCTGAAGGCAGTTTTCTCCTTGTCTTTCTCTGCAATCTCCACTTGCCAATATCCGCTTCGCAAGTCTAGCGTAGAGAACCATCTCGTACCAGCCAGCGTGTCCAAAGTATCATCGATTCTGGGGAGCGGATAGCTGTCCTTCTTGGTTATGTCGTTGAGCTTCCTGTAGTCTACGCAGAATCTAGTACTGCCATCTTTCTTTTTAACTAAGACTACTGGCGAACTCCAAGGACCAGAAGATGGCTCAATTACGCCTTCACGCTCCATTTCTCTTACAAGCTCTTTGACTTCATCTCGCTTTGCTAGGGGTACACTTCTGGGTGGCTGTTTAATCGGCCTAGCTTCGCCTGTGTTTATTTCATGTTTAACCAATGCAGTTCTACCCTGACTTTGGTTTCCCATGGCGAAGATACTGGCATGCCTTTTTAACAACTGTTTGGCTTTATTTCTATCTGTCGCTGACAGTCCTGCTACCCATTTTCCTACGTATTCCTCAAATTGTTCACGTTCTTTGGCGGACAAATTGGTAGGCTCTATCTTCCTCTCACAGTTTATTATTGCCTCTGCTGGGGTACACTGGCCAATCTCGCAATTTTCTTTGATGAATTTTTCATGGTCTGCCAAGTTAAGTACTCTTATAGGGACTATTCCTCCTTTACTAGTTTTTACTAGAGCTTTTGCTGTTATAAGCTCTCTCTTTAGATCTGCTGGTTCTACAACCCACAACCGATTGTCCTCACAATCTCCCTCCATACGCGCCCATATAACTGTTTCAGACTGCGGCGGTAACGTCTGACTCTCAATAGCAAATACTTTTCTTACTTGCGGCTTGCTGTCATACCCAACATCAAGGGGTATTTCCACATTACGCCAAATCATCAGCTGTTGCCCCATATGTAGATTAATGCCATGATTAATCATAAAATCGGCTCCAATAATTACCTCATCGACAATATCGGCAACAATAAACACATGCCTCACGCTGATGTTGGCTATAGTCACCTTCACTTCAGTCTTACCATAGACAGTGGCAGGCTCTCCAGTAGCTGTACGTAGCCGTATATTGCTTAAACGATCGCATTTCCCCTTTACTATATCGGGCCTTATTATTGACTGCGATGCCCCTGTGTCTATGGTAAGTACGTGCTTTTCCCCGTTGATGTGTCCAGACGCAGTAAGATTGCTATTTTTCTGCTGCATAACTGATATGGAGATTGTGGGGCCCTCGTTTGTGGGAGCTAGCTCTTGCCCCTTAGCGCTAGCTCGTTTTAGTTTAACGGGGACTCTTGTGCTGTTGTTTGGTTCACCCGTTTGCTGTTTCTTGGTGGCGAAACAGATCTACCTCTTTTTCTTGGTGCTTTGCAGTTGCGCTGAAAATGACCGATTTTTCCGCAGTTAAAGCATTTAGGCTTTTCTTTGGTAGCACTTTCCGCCAACAGTTGTCGCATTGCCTCCTTAACACTAGCGACCAGGTTATTATCATTCTCGGACAAAACATCCACATTCCGCACCTTACATATCTGTGGCTTGAAAACCATCCTTGCAGTCTCTTGTGCCAGCGCAAATGAAACAGTCTCAGCGAAAGTGGATTTCTGCGTTGCGCACACAGCTAGTTTGACATCAGAGTCGCGAATGCCATTAACGAACGCCTCAGTTTTAAAGTGATCCAGGAACGGGTGACTCTCGCCTGGATATGTGAGCTGCACTAAACGCTCGATTTCCATTGCGAAATCTTGTAGAGACTCGTTAGGCCTTTGAACTCTACATCGCAATTCCATTCTGTATAAATCGCGCTTGTGCTCACCACCGTACTTGCGCTGCAATGCTGCCATTATTTCATTATAGTTGTTTCTGCTGCTCACTGGCACGGTCTCAAGTACCTCTGCGGCTGTACCCTTTAAGGACAAAATCAACTCTATGGCCTTTTCTTCAGCATCCCATCCATTTCTGCTAGCAACCGTCTCGAACTGGAATTTAAAGATGCCCAATGGTACGCTGCCGTCAAAGCATGGCGCTTTTATTCGCGCAGAAAACTCCGCAACTGCTCGTACTGGCCCACCACTACACTGAAGGTTATGCATTTTGTCCTCTAGAGCATGCAATTTTTCTTCGACCTCTTTTGCATGCTGCTCCAGGCCACCGCTTTCTAGATGTTGGACTCTATCTGCCAGCTCTGAGAATTTATTCTCAATAGAATCCACCCTCCTATTAATGGCCTCAGAAACCTCTACCAGAGTCTCGTTGGTGGCTCTATTTGACTCCAACAGTTTTGTTTCCACTCCCTGTATTTCGGCTACCAGCTTTTCAGTGCTGATCTTTGATGCTTCATGCATCTGCTGAGAGTTCTGTTTTATTTCAGTTATTTCGGCTACAAGCTTTTCACTGTTGATTTCTGAGTTATGTTTTATTTCAGTTATTTCGGCTACAAGCTTTTCAGTGCTGATCCTTGATGCTTCCTGCATCTGCTGAGAGTTCTGTTTTATCTGGATCATCATAGCAGCGAACATTGAATTTATGTCCATGCTGCTGGTCGTAGCTGGAGGACATACCTCTACATCGTCTTTGTCCTCAAACTCGTATGTACCGATGTCCATGCCGCGATTCTTAAACTCATCTATCAGCCTCTTCTGCAGTTCAGCCTTGTTACCTGCTGTTGGCAATTCCCGCTTACTAAGCTCCCTTTTTAGCTGTTCAACTTTTAGCTCATCAAACTTCATAATTATTTTTTTAATGTCCTTTTTTTCCTTAAATTGCAATGTCCTTTTTAATTATTTTTGCAATCCCACTTCTGACACCAATTGTTACGTTTTTAGACCTTTTCGTAAAAACGCTTTTTACTTATCCTTCAAGGATTCGTTTAATTGCATCAAATTAAAAACACAGACAATTAATTTTAGAAATATAATGCGGCAACACTTTATTTACTACTTTATTAACACGAGTATTTGTACTACTAAACACTTAGCGATGTAAACACGTCTAGATTTAAAATCACACTGATCCCGCTGTTCACTGGCAGCGTCTTTATATAGCAAAATGACGTCGTCTGGTAACTTCGCGAAGCATCTGGTCATGGTTGTTGTTGGTTGTGCTTTACTTAACATGTAGCTATATACGTGTGTTTGTATATATGACAATGCTGTCTTGTGTTTTGTTTATTGTAGCTATGTGTGGTTGTATGTATGAGTGTTTTGTGTGTTGTGTAGTTTTGTTTCTTCTTGTGCTATGTGGGCATGTTGCTGTGTATATTGGTGTGTATGTTGCTGTGTATATTGATGTACATGTTTAGTTTTTATTAGCAGCGAATACTTGCGTACAAGATCATTAAGAATAACATCATCATCTCTTAGCATTGATGTTGCTAGGTTTTTCGTTATTGTTATTTACACTTATTATTGCACAGCCTCGAATGATCTTGTATATTCTCAACGATGTATCCGGAATATTCCATTTCCGTTAATTCAAATATTATCTGCATGGTGTTGACCAGGGTTGTAACATTTTGACAACTAGAGATGGTTTGACAGTGCTGCCAAGTACATATAGCCACATTGTCGTTATATTTGAATCTATTTTTAAACTTTGTAACAATATTTAATCTGTAGCATACAAAGTAATTTTTATAAAATATATTTTCTTTAAAATTTTAACGAACAAAAAACCTGAAAATCAGAAAGAGTAGTTAGTTGGTCATTTTATTGTTCCTGACGCAACATGCATACGAGTATGAGTTGCAATGTAACAAGTTTAAGGCAAGAAATTCATCAAAAAGAGTTTTTAATTATTCAGCAAACATTTCATTCCACAACCATAAGCATAAATGTGTATGTATACACATACACACATGTCATGTATATCCACCCATCCAGCATTTTTGGAAATTTTTAATCGAATTCGAGTCTTTTTTGATTCTTATGCGCGATTAAAAAGCTAGAGCATGCGCTCATTTTCTGATCATAAAATATACTTTTGTCGGGAGAAAAGAGTGACTACCCGCGACTCTTCCTAAAATGTCATTTATGAGTCATTTTCTATATTAGTTTAGAGTCATTTTCGACCCTTTACTAGTACTAGTACTTTTATGATTGATTTCGAATCGCTTTCTGATCATTTATTATAGTCTTATTTAACTTCCTTTATGATTCTTTTTCGAGTCGTTTAGGAGTCCTTTTATAGTCATTTATCAGTCATGTTTGTATTATCTTGGACTCTTTTTTACGTCATTTAAGCCGAGTTTAATCATCTATCACTTTTCAAACGCCTGCTTGATCTGTTTTTGATTAAACGTAAATAACGTAAATAATAGTCACATTTCAAACGTCTGGATGATTTATTTCCGATTGCTATAAATATTGTAATTGTATTTTAGATCGAACTCATTTTACTCATTGACGCGAATAATTTTTGAGTCCTTTTTTAATCGTGTAACCGACTAATAAGTTTTTGATCGCCAAAAGTAATCTCAAAAGACTCAGCAAGGTGATTTTTGTAAAAACAATCTTCCAAATGCTAGCAGGGCAATTTTAAATAAAATACTGCTTTCTATGCAAATGCTATAAGAATTCATATTCATAAAGAATGCTGGACAATAATGCAGACATAAAAAATGCACAAAATGGATTGAGGACCCAAGAGAGATTATGTGATTTCTTGGGGATTCGAGTAAAATAATTTATGCAGATGAATTTTATAATAATATTATAGATACAAATATTTTTGTATGTCTGTCTATATACACATAGACATTTATGTATACATTATGTACATCCTTCACGTATACCCTTTAGGAAATTTCAGTAGTGGAACTGTAGTGACTTACTGTTGACACAATCACCAGTATTACTGACTTTTTTTAATATGTGAGGCAATGCTATTTTCTATAGGCATTTAGCATGTGAGTGTCATTGAAAATCCACTATCGACATTGGTACTAGTAATTTACTAGTACATTTTAATAATTCTAGACTACAATTTCGATACTTTTCTGAAATAGATGTAGATAATGTTAACTATTGGAGTTTTATTAGAAAAAATTAAATGACTAAAATTCACAAATTCTTAAAAGTTGTTATACCCTCAAAAAAAAAAAAAAAAAATATTGCGGGATATATTCACTGTTTTCAAGTTTTTTGGTTATTTTGTTAAGCAAATGATATATTTTTATGTCAAATACGGTCCAATGCCTTAAACTGGAGCCATAAAATAAAAATAAAATTATTTTTGGACCCCGCCCACTTTAGTGGGCGTTATTATAGGCAAAAATAGCATAAAAATTTAACAAATTGTTTTACTTAAGCCTAAATGCCTTGAAAATAACATTTTTAAGCTTTAATGACGAAGATGAGACGATACTTGGTACTACTCTGCCCTACCCCCTCCTCCCCCTTCACCCCCCAAATGACTCTACCAAAAAAATTTTTTTTTATTTCTATTTTGTATATAATCATTCCAAGCATTTATTTTTAGAGTTTTATGGCTGCCTGTTTCTGCCCTACCCCCTCCTCCCCCTTTGCCCCCTAAATGACCCTATCAAAAATATAAAAAACTTTTAATTTTGTATACAATCATCCCAAGCATTTATTTTTAGAGCTTTATGGCTGCCTGTTTCTGCCCTACCCCCTTCCCCCTTTTCCCAGTAAATGACCCTATAAAATATATAAAAAATTTTATTTTGTATACAATTATCCCAAGCATTTATTTTTAGAGTTTTATGACAAAGGTGAAATGTTTCCCCCACAGCCCTTGCTAGAGCGACCCCGCCAAAATACAGTTTTAATACCCTCCAAAGAGAATTGGACCCTATAAAGTAAATATATTCTTGATCAGTGATGAAGTCTAAGACGGTCTAGCAAATGCCCATACGTTCGTCTGTGGAAAACATGATATTGTCTGTTTTTGAACCCCGCCCCCTTTAGTGGGCGTTGAGGTACGATATTATATAAAGAAACTCTGTCCCACCCAGTTACACATATTAAATTCACTTACTAAATATTTGGAGGGTATTTAAGATTCGACCCGGTCGAATATAACGTTTTTACTTGTTTTTTTTTCAGCATAGGCAAATATAAGAGTATAAACGCTTTATTGACAATGTCGCCAAACGGTCACCAAATAGTAGACAAAAGTGGTGACACTCGTCCTTCTCGTATTTTTTTATTACTTCCAAATAAGAAGTATTTATATGCACACATACACACACATTTTCTACCTTAATTCTTAAAGCAAAAAATATTTGCAAAAAGGAAATATCAATAGAAGAAAAATGACAAACTTTTGTTTTTGTATCTGAAATAATTTATTATGGAGCAGAAGTAACGGTTAGTTAGTGATTGTGTATCAATCAATTGCCTAAATTCCTTGGAAGGGATTTAGTGAAACTGATGGGTTAAGCAAACGAAGATGTGTGTAAACCATTAATTATCTATGGGTTCTAATTCCTCGTTATGTCAACTTAGAGATTACAGATAACACTGATATTTTAGGAATAACTACTAAAACCAGTAATAAGTTGTACTTATCGAGGGAATTCATACAACAAAGAAACTTTATTTCATATAAGCGAGTATAAAGCAAACGTGACAAAAGCATGGGAAAGTATCAAAGGGATGTAAGTGAAGTGCGTGTATTGGTAACACTAATACATACTGAAATGTGACTTATCGCTGCATAAACGTGCTTAATAGCTACTAATCTATAAAGTTAAAAGCCAAGGCCACTTAAAGTTACAGCAGCCAGTTTTGTGGCAATAAATAAAAGAATAGAAGGAAAGTGTTAATAAAAGTAAACAATACATTTCCCATATATAAAGTTTGATATCTGGCCAGCGCATTTGTCAAGGCGTATTTTATTTGCACCTTCTCTCAACTTGTGTAATTAATTTCCCTTAGTAGAAGTTAGGGTATTCATTTAATCGCTCGATTAGTTAACTCAGACTTAATTTTGCTATTGTTATATTTTTGCTGAGATCGGTTAACCGATTGATAACGTTATTTTTTATAGATTAAGTAATTCCAGTTATAAAGTATAAATTACACTGTACAACAATTTCAAACTTTTTGCAAAATTACGGTGTTCTGACGATTGATCTTGGTAGAGGAGACTTAAAAAATATATAAATACGTGTGTCGCCGTTTTGAAAGATCACATTGGAATTTTATTTTATAGGCTGTTGAAATTTTCCATCTCTGGCCTGTTCTTGCATCATATTGCGATATAAAATTTTGTTTTCCTTACATCTGAGGTGTATGGCATGTTCAGCAACTTTGTAGAAAATGTCACGGCAAGTATTTTTGTAGAACATATTAACCCTCGTTTTGTACAAATGTCATTAAAGGCCTAAAATATCAATGTTTCGAAAACTTTCTTATACTAATTATAAATCAGACATAGGCATTGTGGGTGAGCGCACTTCACATGTATATAAATTCGCTCTTGAGAAGTCACACGTATCTGTAGTTACTCACAAATCACAAAAATTGTGATTCACAATTCAGTCTCTCACAAGCTTCCAACCAAGACGGTTGTTTGGGCGCTTCTTCAAAAAAGTCATTTAAGGGTAGGGAGAATGCTCGTTTGTTTGCAAAATTTCTCTCACACACACAAACTTAAAATGTTGAAGTGTTTGTGCCTATGTCTGCTCTAAATAATAACTAAATTAACCCTAAATGGGCAATCTTGAATTTGATTGTTTTTTGGTGTTTGCGTTAAGTTTTGGGTTTTGGTGTGTTCTGATATATATATAGTAAAATTTTATGGCCAACATTTTTGTAGAACATTTCATCCCCTCGCCACCCCTTCTTCGGGGTGTTTTTACGATTTGTTAGAATAAAGCCGCAAAACGCTGTTATGAGGGGGTGTTAGAGGGTTAATATGTTCTACGAAAATATTTGTCGTGATGTTTTCTACAAAGTTGCTGAGCATGCCATACACCTCAGATGTAAGGGAAACATAGTTTTATACACCGATTTGCTGCAAGAATTGGCCAGAGATGGCAAATTTTAAGCGCCTCTAAAATAAAATTCCGATGTGATCTGTCGAAAGGCCGACACACGTATATTTTTTTTGCTCTCCTCTACAAGAATAAATCAACTGTCGGAACTCCGTAATTTTTTTTCGCGTTGAACAGTGTTATTTATTATTTGGAGTTTATTAGTAAAAAACTGTTTGTCAAAATCACATCAAATAAATATACAGTAGCACACTTAGCGAGAATTATGAAAATGACCTTGAGTATTTGGCCGGGGGCGAAAAATTATAAAATATTGCAAAAAATCAACAATAGAAGATGTTGTGCACACACCCACACACATATACAAAACTATATTGAATTACAATAGCACTTTAAAATTGTGTGTGTGAATATATTATGTACGGCCAGCAGGTGTTGTCGCTATGAGTGATATATTCATATTTCACATACGCACTGTTGCACATACACTCAATCATTGTGTGTATTGTGTGTATGTAAACGGTTATGGCGGGCACCGTTTAATTTCACTAACACATACTCTAAGGCGCCACAATTTTAATTGAATTTTATTCCTCCCGTTTGGTCTTAGTTTTTTTTAATTGGATCGAAAGGATTAAAATGCCTCATGCTGTTTTGGTTTATATAAAAAAATATATAACAAAAGAGAGGGGGAGAGAGAGAGAGAAACCAATAAGAAGAGTTTAAACCAGTGGTGTTCAAAAATTAAAGTGAAGATGTATTGGTGAGAGACTTTGCCCAGCAAACATAATGTCAAACACTTAAAATAAGAAAAAAAAGACAGAGTTTTTGACAACTTATTAAGTGAATGTAATTTTAATTTTAAGAAAAAAAATATCGGGGCCCGTAAATAGCAGTTATCAATATTAAAAAATAGAACAGTTATATTGAGAAAAAACAAAAATAAATCTTTTTAAACCAGTTTTTTATGTATCATTCCTCATTATAATTTTTAGAATCGCTATGAAAATTTTAAATTAAACATTCCATGTTAATAATTGCGTGACAATTGCGAATTAGTAAAATATTTTTTAAGTTCAAAGAAGTTATTTTATTTCGCTGCTTAGAAAAAACATTTTTCATGTTTGAAAAAATTTGTTCACATAAGTAAGTAGTGGAAAAAAATTATATATATATTTTAAATAAATTTTTTTGAGCTGGGGACATATTGCAAGTTGCAACATCTAAATTTTTCCAAAATCCAGACTACTAACTTTATCGAAATCTTTTACTTCAGATCTAATTCAATTTCTACTTTAACTTTCGTGTTCAATTGTAATTGAATCGCTTGTGTTTGCTATGCTTCGTCCAACAAGAAGCAACAACAATGCTTAATAAATTTCTGAAATAAAATGACAACAACCATCCGCATGTGTTCTCATCGCTTGCTAAACGACGACTGAATGAAAATTTTTATAAGAGCATAACAAATGTGTGTAAATTTTTTAAACAATTGTTCTATGGGCTGAACACCACTGGTTTAAACGATGTTCACATCCATCAAATATGTGACGAAATAAGTGCGAACAATAATTTTGCTTTAATATTTTATAATTTCAGTGAACTATTTTTAAAATTAAAATCATGGGCCTATTTGGTAAAATATTCAATATTCAGTATTATTTTTGATCGTTTAATATATGTGACCTGCTCCACGAAAAGGGACATCTGCGCCGAAATTTTTTTTTTACTTTTTGAGTGATTCTTATAGGAAAAAAACGGTCTTTCAAATGCCGCAAACCTCTGTTCGGCGCAGAGGTCCCTTTTCGTGGAGAAGATCACATATATATTTTTTTGATTCGAACCATCACTGAGGGGATGACCCCCACATATGCAGTGCATTGCGCCGGAACTAGAAAGGAGGGGAGAGTATTGGGAGGATAGATGAATATTGATGAGATGATAGAGAAGTTTTTGTATATAGTTATTTGAACCTTTTACTTCGTCGACTAATTTTTTTTTTGTTACCGAGGCCGACGATGGTTTTACCAAATCACCGTGGACGGATATAGCATTTAACAACACGTGCAAGTAATAAAATTCTTTCAATAAAATGTTTGTGCTGTTCGGTACGTTGCCCGCGCGCTTCATCCATTTTACGATCACCATAGCAGCCCTATGAGGTTCTCAAAGCCAACGTAAGACCTTCCAGAGTCATGGAAAATTGGACATGTGGGATGTACTACACCCAGGCTTAGGCCAACGTAAGACCTTCCAGAGTCATGGAAAATTGGACATGTGGGATGTACTACACCCAGACTTTATATTCCACACATAATAATGACATCAATAGGTTTTTAAAACGAATATTTAAATATAAAAATAGAAGGCGCTTAATGAAGGACCCTTTATTTACTTTTACTCTTTCTAAGTTTGTGTTTTCGTTTCCTATGCATTTATTTTTCTTTTATTACAAAAATACTTATTAGCCCTAAATGCCTCTTTTTTCAATTGTATAAAAAAAAATTAACAAAAAAGCTAAAACACATGAGTGTTAAATTTGAGGCCAGCGCAATTTTACCCTTTAAGTTTTTTGTTTTTGTAAATTTGTGTGTTTGTGTACTTGAATCCACGTAAATAAAAATATTGCCTTTGAAAGCTCTAATTATTCTGATGCAATACACACACGCAGGTTATAAATATAAATGTTGTTCTCGGGTTGAGAAACATTCTCGGGTTGTGAACTTTCAAGCAATTTCAAAGCATTTATACAATTATAGAAATTATTTTTGCACACATGCAGACACACTCTTTGCTGGCATTCTATTTGGATAACATTATCAATAATGCTACTAACCATTAGCACATACATAATTACTATTTGAGCCAACATGTAACATACTTTTGCTAATTTACACTCAAATATTTACCCAGAAACACTCACTTGCTTAAGCAGCAGTTGTTAAAGTTTTTGATGTTGCAGGCTGGAAGGCCATAGACAGTTAAATACTTTTTCAACTAAAATAACACTGTTCAACCCGAAAAAAAAAATTACGGAGTTCCGACAATTGATTCTTGTAGAGGAGACAAAAAAAATATATACGTGCGCTTTGACAGATCACATCGGAATTTTATTTTAGAGGCGCTTAAAATTTGCCATCTCTGGCCAATTCTTGCAGCATATCGGTATATAAAACTATGTTTCCCTTACATCTGCGGTGTATGGTATGTTCAGCAACTTTTTAGAAAATATCACAACAAATATTTTCGTAAAATATATTAACCTTCTAACCACCCCTCATAACAGAGTTTTGCGGCTTTATTCTAACAAATCGTGAAAAGCACCCCCGAGGGCGGGGATGAAATGTTCCACAAAAATGTTGGCAGTAAAATTTTACTATATATGTGAGAACACACCAAAACCCAAAACTTAACGCAAACACCAAAAAACAATCAAATTCAAGATTGCCCATTTAGGGTTAATTTAGTTATTATTTAGAGCAGACATAGGCACAAACACTTCAACATTTTGAGTTTGTGTGTGTGAGAGAAATTTTGCAAACAAACGAGCATTCTCCCCACCCTTAAATGACTTTTTTGAACAAGCGCCCAAACAACCGAATTGTTTGGAAGCTTGTGATAGACTGAATTGTGAATCACAATTTTTGTGATTTGTGAGTAACTACAGATACGTGTGACTTCTCAAGAGCGAATTTATATACATGTGAAGTGCGCTCACCCACAATGCCTATGTCTGATTTATAATTAGTATAAGAAAGTTTTCGAAACATTGATATTTTAGGCCTTTAATGACATTTGTACAAAACGAGGGTTAATATGTTCTACAAAAATACTTGCCGTGACATTTTCTACAAAGTTGCTGAACATGCCATACACCTCAGATGTAAGGAAAACAAAATTTTATATCGCAATATGATGCAAGAACAGGCCAGAGATGGAAAATTTCAACAGCCTATAAAATAAAATTCCAATGTGATCTTTCAAAACGGCGACACACGTATATATTTTTTAAGTCTCCTCTACCAGGATCAATCGTCAGAAGCCCGTAATTTTGCAAAAAGTTTGAAATTGTTGTACAGTGTAATTGGTTTAAATATTTATTTTTATTTATTTATTGAAAGTATTTTACAAAGATAAATTTATAAAAATTTTAATTATTTTTTTGTGGAAAAAAAAACAGCACGATCAAAAATAATATCATAAAAAGTGTTAAACAACAACACTCGGGTAAAGAAAATTTAGAAATAAATATTGTTGGAATTTCTTCTATTATAAATAAAGCAAAATCGACTTGGTTACACTATTTATAACTGAAAAGCGGCTGGACAGATTTTGATTAATCATGTTTTGTCAGGTTCGTCTGGGCCCTAAATGGGTGCTGGTGGCACCCATATAAAGGGTGTTTTTTATGAAGTTTTTTTTATACGAATCACTCTGTTTTCTGACAGCTGTTTTGACAGTTTAAAGTGACGTCTCTGCTCAGTATTGTTTGGCAAATCATCATGAACAGATTAATTCCAGAACAACGCTTCCAAATCGTGGAAATTTATTTTCAAAATAAGTGTTCAATTAAAAATGTTTATCCGCTTTTTCACCGCAAAATGGTTGAATGGATATGTCAACAAGCAAAATTTCCCTATTTGGAGCAAAGATAATCCACACGCCGTTCAAGAATTACCAATGCATCCCGATAAATGTATGGTGCCACTTGTCATACTGCGGGCGAAACAATGGACTTATTGAAAGAACATTTCAACGACAACATTATTCGAGAAATGGACCGGTGAATTGGCCTCCGCGATCGTGTGATTTGACGCCACTCGATTATGTTTTGTGGGGACACCTGAAATCATTGACGCTTTGGAAACCAGTATTCAACGTGTCATTGCTGAAATACGCCCTCAAATGCTTGAAAAGGTGGTCGAAAATTGGACCTCTAGAATGACCTTTGTGCAAAATAGTCGTGGTGGCCATATGCCCGAAATTATATTTAAATGTTAAATGACCAGAAATTATCTACCAAATAAAAAAATTTTTTGGCCATTTCATAATTTGTCATGTGTTTTATTTTAATTTCAAATCAGCAAGCTCTTATAAAAAGACCCTTTATAATAATTTATAATCACGAATTACGTGATTCACACGTGACACGGCGTTTGGACATCTCTCATCCAAATACCTGGAAAAAATTGGTCGTTTTGAAAATAATATATATAAATTTTTAAAATTAAATTTAACTATGCTAATATTGTTTCAAAATATTGAGGAGTGTCCCTTACCCCCCCGTTTACAGGGTGATAATCTCAATAGCTGATGTGGGTTACCCTACAATAAAGTGGAACTCCCGGGATAGGGGAAACCTATACCCCCATTCAAAGCAGTTATCAAGCAGTTGCTATATCTGCACAACTATAACACTGATGCTCTTTTAATAAAAGCGAAATTTCTAAAATGTAGGAGCTATAAGAGAGACAAGAGGGGTACCACTGTGCACAGTAATTTTTAATTTTCTTTCATCACCACAACAGGAATAATAAGACTGCCTCTTCTGGGTGACAAAATATTGAAAAAATATTTATTTAACAAAAAAATGGACATAAAAAGACCTCGAGCTTAAAAAATTATTACTAAAATATTATAAAAAAGTCAAGAATAGAAATCAATTTTGTTCTTAATTAAATAAAACAATTAAAAACGTTATATTCGACCGGGTCGAATCTTAAATACCCTCCAAATATTTAGTAAGTGAATTTAAAATGTTTAACTTGGTGGCACAGAGTTCCTTTATATAATATCGTACGTCAACGCCCACTAAAGGGGGCGGGGATCAAAAATATACAATATTATGTTTTTCACAGACGAACGTATGGGCATTTGCTAGACCGTCTTAGACTTCATCACTGATCAAGAATATTTTTACTTGATGGGGTCTAGTTCTTTTTGCAGCGTATTAAAACTTTTGGCGGGGTCGCTCTGGCAAGGGTCGTGGGGGAGACATTTCACCTTTGTCATAAAACTCTAAATATAAGTGTTTGGGATAATTATATACAAAATTAAAATTTCTTTTTTTTGATAGGGTCATTTAGAGGGCAAAGGGGGAGAGGGGGTAGGGCAGCAACAGGCAGTCATAAAACTCTAAAGTACCAGGTTTCGTCTCAGCTTCGTCATTAAAGCTTAAAAATGTTATTTTTAAAGAATGTAGGCCTAAGTAAAACAATTTGTTAAATGTTTATGCTATTTTTGCCTATAATAACGCCCACTAAAGTGGGCGGGGGTCAAAAATATTTTTATATTATTTTATGGCTCCAAGTTTAAGGCGTTGGACCGTATTTGACATAAAAATATATCATTTGCTTAACAAAATAACCAAAAAACTTTAAAAATTATGTTGTTTTTTCTGGGTTGGTTTAGTTCTTCTTAGGGGAACTTTTTCCCCTCTTGCCCGATTTAGCCCATCTTCGAACTTAACCTGCTCTAAGCTTTAAAATATATTTATGCCAAATTTCAAGAGTCTAGCTCTTTTCGTTTGAACTGAATCGTGATTTCCACAGACGGACGGACGGACGGACATGCTCAGTTCGTCTTAGATTTCATTACTGATCAAGAATATATATACTTTATGGGGTCTGAGATGGATATTTCGATGCGTTACAAACGGAATGACAAAATTCTTTTTTGGAGGGTATAGAAATAATTTTCATTTAAAAACAAATGTTTTTTATTACTGTTAGTCGAAAGCTGCATATGATGTCTATGGCGAATAAAGTTTGCGAACCACTGGCCCGAGTTGTTCTTACTGTCTTTACAGAATTCTTAATTAGATAAATACACACATCCTCAACATCAACATTAAAACAAACAAACAAACAAACAAACAAACAAACAAACAAACAAACAGAACCTTTCCTACCGAACACTTGAAGAAGTTGTTTAAATAGTGTCACAATGAAAGCAAAAGAAGTAAAACGCAACATCTTGCCAACATTGATGTGGATTAAGATGGAGTGAGATATAAAGGGAATCTGTAAGCACGCATGCATGCCTGCTTATACAAAATCCGTGTGGTCTGGTTGCGGTACAAGCACTTAAGGAACTGCTTGTACATTCATACACCTGCCTGTGTGTGTGTGTGTGTAAGGGCGTTTTTAATTAATATTTGCATAATGTATTCATGCTGGTTTAATTCTTTGGTTCAAAGTTAGAAGTCCTATTCATATATTGCGCGCGGTTACTCTTCATTGTATTTCATTTACATACGAAAATATTTGGGCCACTCAAACGGTGTGCTATTTATTAATCTATAGTCATAATGTTTTAGAATAGTTTAAAGAATTGTTATGTGCTCTAAACAAAAACAAAATCCTAAAATAGTTAAACTTCTCGAAATAAGTTTTTAAATTAGAGTAGAAATACGGAAGAACTCCGCTAGAAAGTTAACAGGGTGAACGAGGTTGGCAATTCATTGCCTAAATTAGTTTATTTACAAAATCTTGATGTATTTTTAAGTGAGCTGTTAATTATACATACGTACTTGATATGTTGCACGTGACATTTTTTATTTATTTTTGGTTGATGATATAGAACAACAACAACAACTCACGGGATGCACATGCAAATCTGGGGCCAAATTACCGCATTCGATACCGAGCGAAATTTCTATACAATTTAAATACAAATTCCGTTCGATATCGAGTGCCGTAATTTGCCCCCTGGTCTGAAAACGATCTATTGTTCTTCGAATTAGCCGCTCTGAAGGATGATTAAAAATTGCCACAATTTGCACGCGTTGCTCTGGTATTGTGACACTCTAAAAAACACGCTTTAGTTTTGTGAGATCGTTTTCAGCTGGTATTACATTTCTGGGAGGTCTTCTGTCCTCCTCTTTGGCCGCTATTCTCAATACGTTTTAAAGAGTTCATGTATAAGCTAAAAGGTTTTTAACGCACAACAAACAAAGCATCTCGTATGCATTATTTTTTGCTCCTTAATATTTTTATTTAATTATGTTACTCTCATTGAAGTATAACATTTCATGTCAGAGTTATTTAGCAGTATAGACTATGAAGCCCAAGATCCCGCGTTCGATCTTGCACTCAGTCATGAATATCATATAGAATTTTTCTGATCAGCATTAGCGGAATGGTTGTGTCAATTGTTGTCAATCTGTTTCAATAGCGGAGCCAAATCACTGGTTGATAAGAAGTACCGACAGTGCTACTCTGGCAAAAAAAATCGTTGAAGAAATACAAATTAAAATGACTGACAAAATTCCTTCTCTTCTCTTTCAACTCCTTTTCATAGTTTCGGGAAAATGCACTGCAGGATTAGGAGTTATAGACTGAGTGCACGTTCAAATTGAAAAAAAGAAGAAACGAAGAATCATATAAATATATAAAAAAAAATTTGATAATGTTGCACGTGACCCAATATGATATTACGAGTGGTATTTCAGCTGATATTTCATTTCTGGGAGGTATCTTTCCCTCCTCTTTGGCCACTATAATTTTGTTCAGTATGTTTTCGTTTCACTGTGTCACTGACAGGTGTTTTCACCAGAATCGAAGTTGCTGTTGGTTGAAGTAGTTAACACGACCCTATGAAGCCAAAAGTACCGAGTTCGACTCCGGGCTCAGTCATGAATATGGTGTCGAATTCTTCTGCTCACCACGAGGGCATGGTTGTGTTAGTTGTTGCCAGCCTGTTTCAGTGATGACGTTCACTGAACAATTACTGGCAGAGATTGACACTATCATGTACATGTAGCAAAAATTAGTCGGCGACGTTAAAAATAAAAATAGCTATCGGGTGCTTTTTATAGAGTGATACAAGTTTAAATCATAATTAAATATAGTAATATATTTTCGATATCAATGAAACGGACTTTATTGAATAGAAAATTTTATGACTTAATGTTTGAATATGATTTCTGCCATGTGGTCGCCATGGCTGCCACGTAGAAGGCGCATTCTGGAACACCATTATTCAACAACTAAATAAATCTTCCATAAAGTGGAAGGACACAACCTGCCCAGTTGCTGAGAACGGCTATGAATTGATGGATTAGGATCATCTTCAATGCTTTTCTGTACAGCGGCAACTACTTCTCCAGTCCACATTATCACAGTAACAGTATATGTGATCCGAAAACGATCTATTGTTCTTCAAATTATCCGCGCCGCTCTGAAGGACGATTGTGTACGGTATAAAATAGAAGAAGTGCACGATGAGTTTGACGAATAAAACAATTATTTTGATTACAAATTTCCACAATTTCGACGCGTTGCTCTGGTGTAAGTCGATCTATAATAAAATGTCAAAGCAAACTAAACAAAACGCAGCTAGCAGCTGTTAAATGGGTGGTCAAATAAAGCAGTGATGCCAACTCAAAGTTGTATCACTCTATAAAAAACACCCTATACAAACAAATTCTCTACCTTCTCATCTTTCTTCATCTGTCCTCTCAATATTATCCACTCGTCAATGTGCTGCATATGTAGTGGTCATGCCCTCAGTGCTGCCTCTATTTCTAAATAAAAAAAAAACACACAAATCTTTTCATTATATTTCATTTTAATTGTTTGAACTATTTCGTTTGTACCGAACGTTTGTAGTTGTTTTTCAATGTCGCACGTGACACAGAAATATGCGATTTTGTACAAAAAATTTTTTTTTGCCTTCTTTTTTGACTTTTTGCAGCCACAGACAGATTTTCCTATCCTTAACTTTTATTAAAACAAAAAAAGAGAAAGATTGCACTTTGGTTACAGGCGATTCACACGATGATTTAAGATCATGAGTAAATGCCAGTAGAAAAACATCACGATTTTTATTTTCAGTCCTTGCCTTTTTAATTTTTCCTTACATTCAAGCTAATTTTTTTTTGTATTATGTTTTATTCCCGTTCTACTTTCAAAGAATATGAATCAATCATAAGCAAAAAAAAAAACTTTGACAAGAAAAAAAAACTCATGTATTTAAAAATCATAGTATAAATGCAAGATATTTTTAAAGATAAGTAGAAAAACATCAAACAATTTTCTTTTAGCATTTTCGGGTTTTTTATTTACTTCTTTTCTGGCTCATGACAAATGATAAAAAATCAGTTACGAGGTGTCAAGGCATGACTATGAATGAGGCCATGATTTAAATATTTTCACATCACGTCACATAATTTTTTTTTTGTTGCAAAATATCCCACTGTACCTGTACATGTATCCACATCAGGTTAAATAAAATTTAGGTTAGACATTTTCGCGCAAACAACAAGGACAACAAAGGCAACAACAACGTTTTTATTAGCAACAAAACATATGGTTTGTGTTAGCACACCAAAACGCAAACAGAAGATGACGTCGAGGAGGGAAAATTCAACATTTTACGTGAGACATAAAAATCACACATTCTAACAATTAAAAATATTATTTCTTAGACAATAAACAGTTTTACTTTCATCGTTTTTATTGTTCCCTCAGTTTATTTTAGGTTCTAACGCATTCATTTCCGTGTTGTTGTACTCTTTACAATGTCGTAGCTGCTACACATTTTTTTTTGCTGGGAGTAGTAAAAGTTTATTTTGCCAACCGTAGAACAAATCATGAAGCAGGATCTCATGTCTACGCTTATGGTTGTTCTTTTTCTAACATACGATTGAGTAGAAACGCATGAAAAAGGTCTTTTGCTTAAGGATAATATATGTTGTGTTTATTTTTAATTAATATTATAATGTTTTTCGTCCTTTTAGGTTTTTATTAAAGGCCATTAAGTGGGTGCTTAAGTTTGTGTTGTACAACAAACAGGTGAAATATTTGTTAGTTCGCCTATTGGGTACCTTTTTATATATTGACTTTTTTTAAAACAAAAAAATATTTTTCTGTTTTTGCTGGGTGTTACATTTAACTAAGTCGCAGTTATAAGTTCCTAACGAGCCTGCAGGAAAATATCATTAATTATGTACTCGTACATGTCTGAGCGTGTGTGTGTGTGTGTGTGTGTGTGTGTGTTGATGGACTGTGAAGGTATTAAATCCACGTGTAGACGAAAACAATTTTTCGCATTAGGGTTTTAAAGAAAATTTATGCTTTTCAAGAGAAATCTTGAAGAGGGAGTTTTTTTTTACTATTTTTGTTTTTACTTGGACCGGCTTTCAGGGAATGATGGCTAGTTAATTAGTGCATTGTGCTGGTACTATGAAGAGGGGGAGGGGAGGGGGGGGGGAAGATATGGTGTTGGTAGGACAGATGGAGAGATGCAGGCAATTAATTGTAGCCATTTTTATTTCTTACTTCAGTGATATGCTTTTCTTATTGCAAAGGGGCCTACAATTATCTCATATTCATGACTGAGTGCGGCATCGAACCCAAGATCTTAGGTTTCATAGTCTACGATATAACTGCTCTAGCCAACAGCAACTTATTTATTTAATGATTACAATGCTTTCAAAGAAATTTTTCTTAGGCTGACGTGGCACAGTGGGGCTGTTCAGTATAATAATTGTAACACATCTATATAAATTTTTTTTATGTAGGACCAGCACTTAAGGGACAATCCCTACATAAGCAGTAAGTTGTGCCAGAATTAGTAAGTAGGGGGAAGAAAGATGAGAAGATAGAGAATTTTTTGTAGCTATTTCAACCTTTTACTTCGTCGGCTAATTTTTTCCTACAGGGCCGACTGCTGTTTAGTAGATGATAGTGTCAATCGCGGTCACTTATTTTCAGTGACCAGGGCTATGCCTACATCACTGAAACAGGATGGCAACAACTAACACAATTATGCCCTCAAGCTGATCAAAAGAATTCGGCACCATGTTCATGATTGAGTCGAACTAGGGACTTCATAGTCTCGTGTTAATTACTTCAGTCAATAGCAGCTTCAGTCGGTCTCCCTTCTTTTTGGGTACGCAGCCAATTAAAAAACATTGCATGAAAAGTCTTGCAAATCGCCCAATTAAATTAAGCGATGAGTTCCAGAGTATCCAAGGCAAATGATGGGTTTTAAAAGTGTTGCAAATATGGACTGAAATAATTTCGGGATATAAACTATTTTGACTTTCTCTTCTGATGAACTCGGAAAATAGAAGAAGGCCTTCTAGGTTTAACTTATATCGTTTATGCCTCACCGTAGTAAATCATGCATCTTAATATAGTGATACAAAACTAAATTTTCCCAAATTTATATCTTCTGCTTTGACTCCTTCATATAACCTTTTATACAAACAGTGTGACTTTTCGCAATATACATATACATATATTTCTTCTTTTAACTTGGAATGGTACTCCGGAAATTGCCCTTATGTAGCCCAATGTACCAGAGCTGTTGTTATGGGTGGTATAAATTGTTCTTTTAAGTTGCAATATAAGCTCTCAAGTGCTTCTGCTTCTTAAGATTATGGAAGAGTTACTGCAACCAATCTGATCTCCCCACTATTTAAAGGACCGAAAATGGAACACAGCCCTCTCTCAGATGAGTGAGCCGCTGCTTAAAAATTTATTTTATAATTACCCGATCATATAAACGGGAAGGCGAAGAATCGCCTTCCTTGGAGACAGCAATTCGTTTTTCTATCGCTACAATAATGAGACATTTTTTAATAAAATCAAACTTCTAGCCGATTCCCATTCCATTTTATAGCAAAAAAAAAAAAAAAAAAGAATTGGAGGGTCTATTCACTGTGTCATTACGTGTATAACACAGTGAAATATCCCACTAAGACCCCATAAAGTATAAGTGATGAAATCTAAGATGATCTGGCCATGTCCGTCCGTATGTCCGTCCATTCGTCTATGGAAATCTTAATACAGCTCAAATAAAAAGAGCCAGACCTTTGGTATAGATAAATTTTGAAGCATAACACAATTAAATTCATAAATGGACTGAATTGGGTCAGAGGGAAAACAGTTCCCCTAAGAAGAACTAAACTAACTTCTAACAAGTAAAAACGTTATATTCGACCGGGTCGAATCTTAAATACCCTCCAAATATTTAGTAAGTGAATTTAAAATGTTTAACTTGGTGGCACAGAGTTCCTTTATATAATATCGCAAAACAACGCCTATTGAAGGGGGCGGGTTTAAAAATAGACAATATCATGTTTTCCACAGACGAACGTATGGGCATTGCTAGACCGTCTTAGACTTCATCACAATTCTCTTTGGAGGGTATAAAAACTGTATTTTGGCGGGGTCGCTCTGGCAAGGGCTGTGGGGGAAATATTTTACCTTTGTCATAAAATTCTAAAAATAAATGCTTGGGATAATTATATACAAAATTAAAATTTCTTTTTTTTTTGATAGGGTCATTTAGAGGGCAAAGGGGGAGAGGGGGTAGGACAGAAACAGGTAGACATAAAACTTTAAAAATAAATGCTTGAAATGATTATACACAAAATTAAAAAAAAATTTTATATATTTTTAATAGGGTCATATAGCGGGAAAAGGGGTAGGAGGGGGTAGGGCAGCAACAGGCTGTCATAAAACTCTAAAGATAAATGCTTGGGATGATTATATACAGAATTAAAAAAAATTTTTTTTTTGGTAGGGTCATTTTGGGGGCAAAGGAAGAGAGGGGGGGGGGGGGTAGGGCAGAAATCGGCAGTCATAAAACTCTAAAGATAAATGCTTGGGATGATTATATACAATATTTAAAAAAAATTTTATTTCTTTTTGGTAGGTTCATTTAAGGGGCGAAGGGGAAGGAGGGGGTACCAGGTTTCGTCTCAGCTTCGTCATTAAAGCTTAAAAATGTGATTTTTAAGGAATGTAGGCTTAAGTAAAACAATTTGTTAAATTTTTATGCTATTTTTGCCTATAATAACGCCCACTAAAGTGGGCGGGGTCAAAAAATATTTTTATTTTATTTAATGGCTCCAAGTTTAAGGCGTTGGACCATATTTGACATAAAAATATATCATTTGCTTAACAAAATAACCAAAAAACTTTAAAAATTATGTTGTTTTTTCTGGGTTGGTTTAGTTCTTCTTAGGGGAAGTTTTTCCCCTCTTGCCCGATTTAGCCCATCTTCGAACTTAACCTGCTCTAAGCTTCAAAATATATTTATGCCAAATTTCAAGAGTCTAGCTCTTTTCGTTTGGACTGAATCGTGATTTCCACAGACGGACGGACGGACGGACATGCTCAGTTCGTCTTAGATTTCATCACTGATCAAGAATATATATACTTTATGGGGTCTGAGATGGATATTTCGATGCGTTACAAACGGAATGACAAAGTGAATATACCCTCCAAATTCTTTTTTGGAGGGTATAAAAAATAATAATATCTTTAGTGGGCGTTATTATATTAAAATCCTTCCCCTTTGTTCACCAAATGACAGTATAATTTTTTTTTTTTTGCACTTAGTTATTCCAAAAATTTTTATGGCAAAGGGAAAATGTCTCCCCCACGGCCTTTGCCAGGGCGTCCTCGACCAAGTACACTTTTAATACTCTCCAAAAGAATTGGACCCAATAAAATAAAAATATTCTTGATCAGTGATGCAGAGTAAGACGATCTAGCAATGCCCACAGGTCCGTTTGAGGAAAACACCCCGGCCCTTTTAGTGGGATATTATATGCGAAAATAGTGTAAATATTTAACGAGTTGCATTACTTAAGTCTACATGGCTCAACAATTAAATTCTTAAGCTTTTATGACAGAAACTGGGATGTTCTCTGATCTTATTCTGTCCTTTTCCTCCTTCACCTCTTAATCACCATATCAAAAAAATATATATTTTTTTCTACATTTAATTACACCAAAAATTTACTTGTTGTTTAAGTTTTTACGACAAAGTCGAGACGTCTGCCCCACAAACCTTCCGGGAGTGACCCTGTCAAAATAGAGTTTTAAAATTGGATACAGAAATGTCTTAAAGGAACTCTGTCTCACCCAGCAGGTTAAACATTTTTAATTTCTTTACTAAATATTTGAAGGATATTTAAAATTCAACCCGGTCGAATATAACGTGCTTACTTGTTATTTATTTATATATTTAATTTAATTATGCATTTCCTATACAACAAAATGTCTGTTCTTCATAAAGAGCACCTCCAACTTGTGATCAATGAGCCAACGAATCGTGCTACGCATTGCACAGAAGATTCGTTCTTTGGCCGCACAATCCGTAAGTGGTACAAAGTATTTCCAGATTTGAGTAAATTAAAATTAAATATCTTTTTCGTTCAAAACAATTCCTTTTCCTTTTCCCACCAGCATATTTTTGTAGCACCTGAATTCCTCTGTCTGTCATACAGCAAAAAATCAACAATTCGGTTAATAATTTTTTTTTTACTCCATCCACTTAAAAGAGCAAAAAGTCACCGTGTGCTGGATTGTGAAGAATATAAAAGGTTATGAAAAATAAATTGAAATGCAAGTCTTTAAAATGTTCAAGACGTGTGTGTTATACTCATAATGCGCACTTTCGTTTCTTCACAATAAGCAAATGCTTTAAGCCCCTTGAATACTTTTAAACACCCAAACGCAAACGCATACACTCTTAGATGTGGTATTATATGCATGTATATGCGTGTATGGGTGTGTATATGTGTGTGTGTGTGCTAATGGTAATAATACTTACTTATTTCCTTATTTCTTTCAACATAATCATAACTCATGGCTGCTACCTTAAAATATGTTGTGCCGGTTTTTTATTATTACTTAAATTGTGATTTGTTTTCAAGCTGCACAATGCCTGTGGGAATAATGAGTTTATTTTCTCAGAACAAAATATCTGCGATTAACTTCCTTTTTACTCATGTTGTGTTGTTGTAAACAAGCTACAAAAGTGGCAGGAGGCACAAAGACAAAAAAAAAAAAAAAAAGGAAAAGAATTTAAGTAGCATTAGAACAATAATAACGAAACAAGGAAATACGTTTTTGTTATAATATTTAAAAGCGAAATAATATTAAAAATTATAAGAATATTATAAAGTTTTTACCGAAATGAATTCACAAATATAATTTTATTGCCTAAAAAGGAATTGTTGAACCATTTATTTGGTAGTCGAGTAGGCCAAAAGCAAAGAAAGAAATAAGAACGTTATATTCGACCGGGTCGAATTTTAAATACCCTCCAAATATTTAGTAAGTGAATTTAAAATGTTTAACTGGGTGGGACAGAGTTGCTTTATATAATATCCTACGTCAACGCCCACTAAAGGGGCGGGGTTCAAAAATAGACAATATCATGTTTTGCACAGACGAACGTATGGGCATTGCTAGACCGTCTTAGACTTCATCACTAATCAAGAATATACATATTTACCTTATAGGGTCCAATTCTATTTGGAGGGTATAAAAACTGTATTTTGGCGGGGTCGCTCTAGCAAGGGCTGTGGGGGAAACATTTCACCTTTGTCATAAAACTCTAAAAATAAATGCTTGGGATGATTATATACAAAATTAAAATTTTTTTTTGTATAGGATCATTTAGGGGCAAAGGGGGGAGGATGGGTTAGGGCAGAAATCGGCAGTCATAAAACTCTAAAAATAAAAGCCTTTGATAATTACATACAAAATTCAAATTTTTTTTGGTAGGGTCATTTAGGGGGCAAAGGGAGGAGGATGGGGTAGGGCAGAAATCGGCAGTCATAAAACTCTAAAAATAAATGCCTGGGATAATTACATACAAAATTCAAATTTTTTTTGGTAGGGTCATTTAGGGGGCAAAGGGGGAGGATGGGGTAGGGCAGAAATCGGCAGTCATAAAACTCTAAAAATAAATGCCTGTGATAATTACATACAAAATTCAAATTTTTTTTGGTAAGGTCCTTTAGGGGGCAAAGGGGGAGGAGGGGGTAGGGCAGAAATCGGCAGTCATAAAACTCTAAAAATAAATGCCTGGGATAATTATATACAAAATAAAATTTTGTTTTTTTGTTGGTAGGGTCATTTAGGGGGTGAAGGGGGAGGAGGGGGTAGGGCAGAGTAGTACCAGGTTACGTGTCAGCTTAGCCATTAAGGCTTAAAAATTTTAATTTTAAGAAATGTAGGCTTAAGTAAAACAATTTGTTAAATTTTTACACCATTTTAGCATATAATAACGCCCACTAAAGAGGGCGGGGCTGCAAATTTTTTTTTTTAAATTTGTTGGACCTTCTTTGGCATAGAAATATATCATTTGGTTAATAAATTTACAACAAAAGAATTAAAAATTCTGTTGGTTCTTCGAGGTTGGTTTAGTTCGTCTAAGGGGACATTTTGTCCCTCTTACCCGATTTAGCCCATTTACGAACTTGACCTGTGCTATCCTTCAGGATATATTTATAGCAAATTTGGCTCTTTTCGTTTGAACTGTATCGTGATTTCCACAGACGGACGGACATACAGACGGACGGATGGACGGACGTGGACGGATCGTCTTAGATTGCATCACTGATCAAGAATATATATATATATATATACTTTATGGGGCCTCAGCTCGATATTTCGATGCGTTACACACGGAATGACAAAGTAAATATACCCTCCAGTTCTTTTTTGGAGGGTATAAAAATATTTTTTTTCATAGATTCATTAAGGGGCAAAGATGTGGATGGAAGAGTTTAAAGCCGGGCAAGATCGGAGAAAATCTTAAAAATTGTATTTTTAAGGAATGTAGGCTTAAGGAATACAATCTATTAAATATTAACAGTATTTTTGTATATATTATCTTGCGTCAACGCCCACTAAAGGGGGCGGGGTCTAAAAATGCATTTTTCTGCTTTTCTGGCTCCAAGTTTAACGCTTTGGATCTTCTTGAAGAAAAAAAATATATTAAAATTATTTGGTTTTTTTGGAGGTTGGTTTAGTTCTTCTTAGAGGAACTTTATCCCCTCTAGCCCGATTCAAACCATTTACAAACATGACCTGTGCTATCCTTAAAAATTTATCTATACCAAATTTCAAGGCTCTGGCTGTTGTCGTTTGGGCTGTATCGTGATTTCCACAGACGGACGGATGTACGGACAGACATGCCTAGATCGTCTTAGATGTCGTCACTGATCAAGAATATATTTTATGGAGTCTTAGAGGGATATTTCGCTGCGTTACAAACGGAATGGCAAAGTGAATATACCCTCCAATTCTTTTTTTTTTTTGAGGGCATAAAAAGAATGCTATTTCCATTAAAATATATAAAGGAATTTCATAACTTTTAGAAAATTATTTGGTAGACTTTGGTTTGGCTTTGAAAAAGTATTGAATATTTTAAATTTTCAAGGGACTAAATACTAAAGAATTTAATTCACTAGCTTCGTCTTGAGGCACTTAAGGGCTTCCTATTAATCTTTTTTTTTTCTTTTCTTTTGCATTAAAAATACCATCTATTGCTTTTGGAAATTAATGATGCGGCCATCAAAAGCATTGCATGTACTCGTATATATTTTTGTTTGGGGGCCATAAAAATTTGAAAAATGCTCATCATTAACTTGCCTAAAAGAAGTTATTTTAGTTTCTCTTGATATTTTATTTATTTTTGGTAAATGTATTCTTACATATGGGCAACTGAATAATAATTCCTTGTTGAATAATTAAATTTATTTTGTTCATTCTCAAAAACAAAACTTAAAGCTAACATTTTCACGATTTTCTAAGAGCATTTTTAATGACTCTATTCAAGGGATCGGTGTGTGGAAATTCTAAAGATTTAAAGTTTACAGCACAAGAGGTGCTACACTTGCTATTGCAAATTTATTAAGAAAGCACTTTATTATTATATTTGATATATTGTCTCTATTTTTAATATGATGCTACGGTCGTTAACTCTCCTGCTTGTTTTAAGTTCACATTTCCACTATGAAACTTTCCACCGGAAAACAAAAAAAAAACTTATAAACTCTTATTTAAGTAAGAAAACTTTTGTGTTGCTACAAACCACTTTTACTCTGGCATATACTCGTTTATAAAACTTTTAAAAGAAAACTTCCTTAAGCTCGCTCATATCCAATCACATCGAAAAACCATGTACTCGTATATAATGAAGTTATTTAATAAAAGGGTGTTCACTCGAATAATGACTTCCCGACTAAAAATAAAATTAAAAATTTTCAATGCGACTGATCAATACTTGGCGTGAGCATGCAAAACTAATTTTTGCCTTGCTGTTTTTGAGGAAATACATTCACTCCATTGACTTGGGAAAACGTTCACTCCATTATCTTCTAATGGGAAATTCATTCCAAAATTACATGCAAATTAACAAGTAAAAACGTTATATTCGACCGGGTCGAATCTTAAATACCCTCCAAATATTTAGTAAGTGAATTTAAAATGTGTAACTGGATGGGACAGAGTTCCTTTATATAATATCGTATGTCAACGCCCACTGAAGGGGAAGGGGTCCAAAAATAGAGTACATCATGTTTTCCACAGGCGAACGTACGGGCATTTGCTAGACCGTCTTAGACTTCATCACTGATCAAGAATATGTATACTTTATGTGGTCTAATTCTTTTTGGAGAGCATTAAATCTGTATTTTTATGGGGTCTCTCTCTGGCAAGGGCCGTGGCGGAGACATTTCCCCTTCGCCATAAGACTGTAAAAATAAATATTTGGGATATTCAAATGTAAAATTTATTATGTGAGTGAAGATAAATATGCCGAGTTAAACATGTTTTGACGTAAGCAGTTACGAAACAACGTATTTAGCTGTCAAGTTAAATACGTTATGACGTAACGAAATGGCAAGCAGAGACGTTTTTTTTTATGAAAATCAATATTTAATAAATTTTTTGAGCATTTTGTAAAAATATTTACAAGCCATGAAAGGTCAATTTACAGGCCATGAGAGTGTGTGTGATCTTGGAGAGATTTTGCCCCCAGTGACCAAATAAAGAGTTGACATGCATTGCCAGTAAATAAAAAATGATGTATGGGATAGAAGACACTTCCATAATAATTTTTTATATAAATATGGATTTTTATATAAAAAAAATTTTCACTGATTGCCATTTCGTTACGTCATAACATATTTAACTTCACTTCGTAACTGCTTACGTCAAAACATATTTAACTCGGCATATTTATCTTCACACACATAAATTTATTTATTTATATTTTTCTGATTTTTTGAGTACAAGAAAAACGCTTTCAAACGACGGGTTTGAAAACAAAAAATTTAGTTATTTTGTTTTTTAGAGGTTGGCTTAGTTCTACTTAGGGGAACTTTTTTCCCCTCTGGTCCATTTACGAACTTGACCTGTACTATCCTTCAAGGTATATTTGTACCAAAATTCAAGAGTTTGGCTCTTTTCGTTTGGACTGTACCGTGATTTCCCCAAACGGGCAAACTGACGGACGCACATGGCATGGCTAGATCGTCATCACTGATCAAAAATATATATACACTTTATGGCGTCTTAGAGAGAATTTTGCTGCCTTACACACGAAATGACAGAGTGAATATACACTCCAATTCTTTTTTGTAAGATATAATAATTTGCATACTTTTGGATTTGAACTTGAGCCTGAATAAAATCACTTGGCCTTATAATCAAATGAATAAAATTTACAATCATCAGTAAAAGTTTTATTTAAATTTTATGCAGAAATTAAGCAATAAAAAATGATTAAATTTTAAAAATTTCCACTTAACTCAAGTGATTTTGAAAACTTAACAATTACTCGAATAACTTGGTGGAGTTAAAACTTGTATTCAATTGGAAAAATTTCAAAAGCGAAAATTTATTTTCAAATGATTAATTATATATGTGGGTGCTGTTGGCTGAAGTAGTAGAACACGAGACCATGAAGCGGAGGGTCTTGAGTTCGAGACCGCACTGAGTCATGATATATTGTGTTGAATTCTTCTGATCAGCATTAGTGCGTGGTTGTGTTAGTTGTTCAGCCAGCCTGTTTCAATGATGAAGGCATAGCCAGTGGTCACGGAACATAATTGGCGGCGACTGACACTATCATGTACTAAAAAGCAGAGTAACAGCACCCACCTACGTCGGCCCTGTAGCAAAAATTAGCCGACGAAGTAAAAAAAAAAGATTGAAATAGCTACAAAAAAAAACTGTCTATCTTCTCATCTTTCCTAATCTGTCCCCTCAATACTATCCCCTCGTTTTCAGTTCCAGCCCAATTCATTGCATATATAGAGGTCATCCCCTGAGTGCTGGTCCAAGATATAAAACAGGATTAAACCGAATACCCTAATGCATGCCAGAAACTGTATTAAATATTATTGTATCCAATACAACTATTCAGGGTTAATTTACACTGACGACATTGGAGATTGAAGCACTTTGCAACTTCTTAATTTTTGGTAAATTTATATTCTAAGTGCTTTATTTGTAATAGCAGAGAAATTCAAGATATAATAATAAAGCTGATAAAAAATTTTTAAGATTATACTTAGAAACGAAATCAACCAAATATTTTATATTTGAATTTCAAAGAAACTTGAACATATAAAAATGTTAATAGAAATTTGGAAAGATTACTAAAATATGTTTTCTTCTGCAAGCATATCTATACATATTTTCAATTTTATCGCATGCTGTCAAAGTATCTATATTTTGTAGAAATTCAAGAATTTTTTATGATAAGTCCAAATTTTTTTTTAAAAGCGAAATATTAAATCCGCACACTAGGTAAGCAAACCAATCAATAGTGATTTCGAGTCTTATTGGTTTTTATAATAATATTTTTGTCATTTGCGACCTTGGGTAGTTACCTTCCGTTGGTAGTTAAGTTCTATACTCCCTTCAAACCCAAAACAGTGAAAACAACGAGATGAGGTGGTAAAAACTACTACAGAAATATCATTGTAAATAAAACAAGTAAAAACGTTATATTCGACCGGGTCGAATCTTAAATACCCTCCAAATATTTAGTAAGTAAATTTGAAATGTTTAACTTGGTGGGACAGAGTTCCTTTATATAATATCGTACGTCAACGCCTACTAAAGGGGGCGGGGTTTAAAAATATGCAATATCATGTTTTCCACAGACGAACGTATGGGAATTGCTAGACCGTCTTAGACTTCATCACAATTCTCTTTGGAGGCTATAAAAACTGTATTTTGGCGGGGTCGCTCTGGCAAGGGCTGTGGGGGAAACATTTCACCTTTGTCATTAAACTCTAAAAATAAATGCTTGGGATAATTATATACAAAATTAAAATTTCTTTTTTTTGATAGGGTCATTTAGCGGGCAAAGGGGGAGGAGGGGGTAGGGCAGTAACAGGCAGTCATAAAACTCTAAAGATAAATGCTTGGGATGATTATATACAAAATTTAAAAAAAAAAATCTTTTTTTTGGTAGGGTCATTTTGGGGCAAAGGAAGAGGTGGGGGGGGAGGTAGGGCAGAAATCGGCAGTCATAAAACTCTAAAGATAAATGCTTGGGATGATTATATACAAAATTTAAAAAAAAAATTTTTTTTTGGTAGGGTCATTTAGGGGGCGAAGGGGAAGGAGGGGGTAGGGCAGAGTAGTACCAGGTCTCGTCTCAGCTTCGTCATTAAAGCCCAAAAGTGTTACTTTTAAGGAATGTAGGCTTAAGTAAAACAATTTGTTAAATTTTTATGCTATTTTTGCCTATACTAACGCCCACTGAAGTGGGCGGGGTCAAAAAATATTTTTATTTTATTTAATGGCTCCAAGTTTAAGGCGTTGGACCGTAGTTGACATAAAAACATATCATTTGCTTAACAAAATAACCAAAAAACTTTAAAAATTATGTTGTTTTTTCTGGGTTGGTTTAGTTCTTCTTAGGGGAACTTTTTTCCCTCTTGCCCGATTTAGCCCATCTTCGAACTTAACCTGCTCTAAGTTTTAAAATATATTTATGCCAAATTTCAAGGGTCTAGCTCTTTTCGTTTGGACTGAATCGTGATTTCCACAGACCGACGAACGGACGGACATGCTCAGTTCGTCTTGGATTTCATCACTGATCAAGAATATATATACTTTATGGGGTCTGAGATGGATATTTCGATGCGTTACAAAAGGAATGACAAAGTGAATATACCCTCCAAATTCTTTTTTGGAGGGTATAAAAATGGCGAGCTACAATTTCTAATATTTGATAATGGTCTATTATAATGTAGTTCTTTTCAAGTTAAATTATTGCGACTGGAGTTGAGGTTTTGGAAACTCTTTAGGCTTCATATTTGTTTTTTAAAGCCCAAAACCCTAAAACAAAATCTTTGGAAATTAGATATTAGAACCTTTAAAGGCGGGCTAAAAAGCAACATTGTGTAATGGCAGCTTGAAACCCCAAACACTAAAAAATGCCTCTGAAATCATACATGTGAAACTGATATGACAAAATCTTTATATATAAGAAAGTCGCGAGTCACAATTTAGGATCAAATCTATTGATTATTTTAACCAATGACTTGCAGGTATAACGATTTAATTAAACCGAAAAAATATATCATCTTTTTTTTTAAAAAAAGAACGAAAGATGCGACCAAAATGCTTAATGTCACCGCTGTCACATATAGTAAAGTCACACTGGTGTTACATTCATGCCGCAAAAATTCTTGTTAAGCATTTTGATCGTACCTAGCACCCCCCACCCCTTTAAATATCGAAGAGTCTCCATTAATTTTTTCTTATTTCATTTTCATTTCAGGTACGCTAAACTTCATCCTAGAGCAATAGAAATGGACAGCTTCTTACCTTTTTCAGGTTTTTATGAATTTCCCACAATTAAAATACTGTAAATATTTATCAAAATAGGTTTTTCAAACTGAATAAATTCGATATTGTTAATTTTTTCAACGGGCTTAAGTTCGAATCTGCATGACTGCAAATTATTTTTTATTATTTTATTAATAAATGAATTTGTTCAAATTCTTTTTTTATTAATTTATATTAAGATTGGAATATTAAGAATATTTTTCAATAATCATCAAACCAGCAGAACGGATCAGTACTGATTTCGAGGCCGCTACGCCATCTCATCAGCGTTCTTTGTTCAATTTTTCCACTTTTGCAAGTGGTGCTAGTTAGTAGGAATATCAACTATTTAACCAATATTTTAACGAAAATTGAATATAAGAAGTTATCACATTCATATTTTTAAGTTATTACATTTTTGGTTAGTACAAAGGTAGTCTGCCCTACCGCTTTCTCCCCATTCCATGACCCTACCAAAAAAAAAATTTTTTTAATTTTGTATATAATCATCCCAAGCATTTATTTTTAGAGTTTTATGACTGCCTGTTTCTGCCCTACCCCCTCCTCCCCCTTTTCCCCGTAAATGACCCTATAAAAAAATAAAAAATTTTACTTTGTATATAAGTATCCCAAGCATTTATTTTTAGAGTTTTATGACAAAGGTGAAATGTTTCCCCCACAGCCCTTGCTAGAGCAACCCCGCCAAAATACAGTTTTTATACCCTCCAAAGAGAATTTGACCCTATAAGGTAAATATGTATATTCTTGATCAGTGATGAAGTCTAAGACGGTCTAGCAATGCCCATACGTTCGTCTGTGCCAAACATGATATTGTCTATTTTTGAACCTCGCCCCTTTTAGTGGGCGTTGACGTACGATATTATATAAAGGAACTCTGTCCCACCCAGTTACCCTTTTTAAATTCACTTACTAAATATTTGGAGGGTATTTAAGATTCGACCCGGTCGAATATAACGTTTTTACTTGTTTTATTTGATTTTTGCAGTACTCTAAGAAGCTTAAAGCTTTTAATACACCCGGAGAAAAAGCTTCAATTCACAAATAATTAGTTCCCAAAGGGAATGCGGGCTTCCATAAGGAAGACTTATTTTTAAATATTTGATAGATTACCTACTGTTTTTTTTTACTAAAAAAATTTTATTAAAAAATTTACACTAAGCAAGTGTAATATGTTACTTAAAAAAAAAGTCTGTACATAATTTTAATTTTTCTAAAAAATAACGTTAAGCACCGTTGCCCGTTTAATATCTCAATAAAACACTTCAAAAATTAATCGTCGAATCAGTTTACGTTTCAGTTAATTTTAACTTAATTTTTTATTCATTTCTTGTAGCTTATCTCATCACAGATTTTAATGGCTTTAAGATTTTTCGTTTTTACTTTTTCTTATACTTCAAAAAGCTGAAAAGTGTTATTTATGTGCCTTTAATGATTTAAATGGATAATATGCCTGAGAATAATTGTTATCGTAAAATTAAAAGCCATAAAAAAACGTGGCCTGTTATAACAATTTTGTTACTCTATGCAATTCTGCCTATCGAAAGACATATTAGAAAAGAAGGTGTGGCATTAAAAAAGTTTAATATCGACGCAGACACTTAATGGCGAAAACAAATGCAATGAGGCAAAAAAGAAGATATAATTCAACAATTATTTCACCCAACAATAAATATAAAATTTTATATGTTTTTTAAATGAATTTGTTTTCGTAATGCTTAGGATAATAAAATCCATGCAACATTAAAGTGTGAGTTAAATAAGTAAAATCGAGACAATTGAACGATAAATAAAGGGTGTGTCAATAGGACAACAATTTTTATTTTCAAGTATTTTTTTCGGAATACTAGTGATTTTCTTTCAATTGATTGTAAAGAAGACAAGTTGCAATTAAGTGGGGAATAATATATTCCTTTCGTTACACTTTTCGTGAAAATCTCCATCAGGTTTTCATACAGATTTAGCTGCATCTTTCTCCTGGAAGCATTGAATCTCGGTTTGGAGCTCAGGAATTGTTTCTGGTTGCCATCAGATTTTTTTGGGATGATTTGTTTTGGGAATCCGTGCTGCAATAAATCGATTGCTTCAATCACGGTCTGACAGGTGGCGCCGTCTTGCTAAAACCTCATGTAGTCCAGATACATTCAGTTGAGGCCACAAGAACTCAAAGCCGTTTTTTATAAAATTATTAAAAATTTTATTTATTTTATTTATTAACAGTCTGCTAACAGCATCAAAAATAAAGAAATTTCAATTTTATAAAAACGAATGCGAGCTTTAAATATATAATAATTTATATATAAAAAAATTCGGTAAATGTTTTTCTAAATATTTTTTGATATATCATTTTATTAAATTATTAAAAATTTTATTAGTTAAAATTCAATATTTTGTTAACCGTTTATTAACATCATCAGGAGTAAATAATATAAAATTAAAATTTTTTAAAAAATAAATATATTTTAAAAATTAAATATATTTTAAAAATTAAATATCTTTTAAAAATTAAATATTTTTTAAAAATTAAATATATTTTAAAAATTAAAAAAATTAACAAATTAACAAATTAAATATATATTAAAAATTAAATATTTTTTTAAAAATTATAAATTTTTTTAAAAATGAAATATTTTTTAAAAAGTAAATATTTTTTAAAAATTATATATTTTTAAAAATTAAATATTTTTTAAAAATTACAATTTTTTTCCAATATATTTTTTTATATATTTTGTATATTATTTAATATATTCTTAAAAATTTTTTATGTTTTTTATATATATTTTTATTTTCCAGAATATGCCAAATTAATTTAATTTTTTTTAATAATTTTTTTTTTAATTTTATTTATTCTTTAATTTATTTTTAATTTATTTTCCACATTGTGCACCCCTAAATATAGTTTGATGGCATCATCAGTAGTAAATAATATAAAATTTAATTTAAAAAATATATATGTATATATTTTTTAAAAATTAAATATTTTTTAAAAATTAAATATATTTTAAAAATTAAATATTTTTTAAAAATTAAATATTTTTTAAAAATTAAATATTTTTTAAAAATTTAATATTTTTTAAAAATTAAATATTTTTTAAAAATTAAATATTTTTTAAAAATTAAATATTTTTTAAAAATTAAATATATTTTTAAAATTAAATATATTTTAAAAATGATATATTTTGTAAAAATTATATATTTTTAAAAATTAAATGTTTTTTAAAAACGATATATTTTTTAAAAATGAAATATTTTTTAAAAATTAAATATTTTTTACCAATATATTTTTATATTTTTTGTATATATTTTAATATATTTTTAAAATTTTTTTTATATTTTTTATGTATTTTTTAAAATATTTTATTATTTTCCAGAATATGCCAAATGAATTAAATTTTTTTTTATAATTTTTTTTTTTAATTTTATTTATTCTTTAATTTTTTAAAATTTTTTTCCACATTGCGCACCCCTAAATATAGTTTGATGGCATCAGTTAATTTATTTATATTTCTATTTTATACTCACCTCTAACACTCTAAAAGGGTCGAAGCTGTTGTTTATATCATTAAAGTTTTTCCAAACCACTACCACCGTAAAACGCAATTTTGCGATTGCAAAATTTATATTATCTTAAAGTGCTTCTTCATGTTTTAGTACTTAAGTTTTACTCTATTTGTCATCAACAAAAAGGGACAAAAGTTTGATGTTTTAAAATAAAGAAAAAAAAGAGTTAAAAGCAAAAGATGCCTAAAAATATGTTAATTTTATAATTGAAGTTTTACAAAAACGATTTGGGTGGCAAACAAGAATAGATAATTTGATTAAATTGTAATTTATGTATAGGAATACCGAAATTGTTAATCTTGGCCGTGATAAGTTTCCTTAAAAATGTTTAAATACTAAATGAAAGAATTAATGTCCCAAACTTTTATTTAAACAAAAACACTGATATACAGAAAAAAAGTCCGCCCATAGAGTTTTATTGCAGACATACTCCGCCCAAAATATTCCAAACATGTTTGTGCATAATTTTGCCAGAATTATTACAACGGGACTCAACAGCACATACAAATGCTTTTATATTCAAATATTTATATATTAGCATATTCCAATTAAAATGAAATATCTTTCATTAAATTGTATACATAATCACTCTTCAATTATTCTCATCCTGATCGAAATACATATACAATTTACTTCATAATAAAGAGATTCCAATAATTCTCTGTGACGTATACGTAATATTTATTCAATATGCATGGCATATTACTCATACGTAAATTCATATATTCTATGTATGAGTGCACTTATTACTTCGCAGTAAGTCTCTTTCTAAAAAAAATAACACAAGTAAAAACGTTATATTCGACCGGGTCGAATCTTAAATAACCTCCAAATATTTAGTAAGTCAAATTAAAATGTTGGGTGGGACAGAGTTACTTTATATAATATTGTACGTCAACGCCTACTAAAGGGGGCGGGGTTCAAAAATTGACATTATAATGTTCTCCACAGACGAACGTATGGGCATTGCTAGACCGTCACTTCAGACTTCATCACTGATCAAGAATATGTATAATTTAGGGGTCTTTTTGGAGAGCATTAAATCTGTATTTTTATGGGGTCTCCCTGGCAAAGGGCCGCGTGGAAGACATTTCACCTTTGCCATAAGACTCTAAAAATAAATATTTGGGTTAATTAAATGTAAAATTTATTATGTGAGTGAAGATAATTATGCCGAGTTAAACATGTTTTGACGTAAGCGGTTACGAAACAACGTATTTAGCTGTGAAGTTAAATATGTTATGACGTAACGAAATGGCAAACAGTGAGGTTTTTTTTTTAATGAAAATTCATATTTAATAAATTTGTTGAGCATTTTGTGAAAATATTTCTAAGCCATGAAATGTCAATTTACAGTCCATGAGAGTGTGTGCGAGCTTGGAGTGATTTTGCCCCCCGGGGCAGGCATTGCCAGTTAATAAAAAATGATTATGGGAGTGTCTTCTATCACACACAACAATTGGAATAGGTGAGTTGAGTTTGTAAAAATATTTACAGGCCATGAAAGGTCAATTTACAGGCCATGAGAGTATGTGATCTTGAAGGGATTTCGCCCCCAGTGGCCAAATAAGGAGTTGGCATGCATTGCCAGTATATACAAAATGATGTATGCGATACAAGACACTCCCATAATAATTTTGTATACAAATATGGATTTTCATAAAAAAAAAAAATTTCACTGATTGCCATTACGTTACGTCATAACATATATAACTTCACTTCGTAACTGCTTACGTCAAAACATATATAATTCGGCATATTTATCTTCACACACATAAATTTATTTTTAATTTTTTTTTGAAAGGGTATTTTTGGGGGTAAAGGGGGAGGAGGGGGTAGGGCAGAGGAGTACCAGGTTACGCCTCAACTTCGTCATTAAGGCATAAAAATTCTATTTTTAAGGAATGTAGGCTTAAGTAAAACAATTTGTTAAATTTTTACCTTAATTTTTGCATATAATAACGCCCACTAAAGTGGGAAGGGTTAAAATTTTATTTTTTTATTTGTTTTATTTTATGGCTCCAAGTTTAACGCGTTGGATTTGCTTTGACTTACAAATATATTATTTGCATAACAAAATTACGAAAAAAACTTTAAAACTTATGTGATTTTTTAGAGGTTGGTTTAGTTCTTCTTAGGAGAACTTCTTCCCCTCTGGCCCGTTTCCGACCATTTACGAATTTGACCTGTGCTATCCTTCAAGGTATATTTGTCCAAATTTCAAGAGTTTAGCTCTTTTCGTTTGGACTGAATTGCGATTTCCACAGACGGACGGACATGCTCAGATCGTCTTAGATTTTATCACTGATCAAGAATATATATATTTTAGGGGGGTCTCAGATGGATATTTCGCTGCGTTACAAACGGAATGACAAAGTGAATATACCCTGCAATTCTTTTTTGTAGGGTATAAAAAAACTGCCTCGAAATTTAGTTTAATTTTTTATTGTGCCCCCTGTGCATTTTCAACGTCAGCATAAAAGCAATTTTATTTTTATAGTGAAAATGTGAAATATTTTTTTGTTTCACATCTCTTATTCTTCAAATTAGAGCCATTACAATAATTTGATTTTTCGATTGTCATGAGTTAATTTTTTTTTTGCTTTTTCTGCTGTGATTTTATTTTTATGACACCCATTCATTCAATAGAAATTCCATTACGGCTAATGAAATAATTTTATATTGCAGCACGTAAAGCCGACATACTCGTATTTTTATTCATAGAATAATAATTTTTCATGTACGAGGAGTAGTTGCGGGAAATACAGGTGAATGAATGAAAAGAAAAGCTTTCAATCAATAAATTACAAAAGCCAGTTAAAATAATATGGGTTTCATAATAAACAATGGAAAAAGAATTAAGAAATAGATTAAGACTTTAAATATGTTTTTTACATTCTCACACAGACACTCTCACACCCAGACACTCTCTCGCCTACACAAATAATCTAATTAAGTTGTACATTAAACTGAAGTTTAATTTATTCCATCTCCAAGTTGATGTTGCCACACACAAAAACACAACATAATCACGTAATAGACTAAAGAAATAAGCCTGTCCTGTGCAAATAAAATTCATATAAAATGTATAATTTATTCTTAAATTAAACAATATTCCACATAAAAGGGAATAAATAAATCAACAAGAATCATAAAACATGCATAAGTTGTTGTCGTTATTAGGCCGCACTAAGCCGGCCACAAATTTATTTCCAACTACGAATATAAAAAAGTTTCATTTCATTTCATTTTAAACAGAAAATAAGCCTGAATAAGCTGTTTTCAATTTAATTAAATTTGGAAGCTTAATTTGTTGTAAGACCATGATTTCATTTAATCTGTAACAAGATTTTTGAAAATTTCATGAATATTATGGCACAGCATCAGACAAAATTGAAAATTTTACGACTTCTATGACGAACAATTGAGAAGAAATCTCTCACACTAACGCACATTTTTGGGGGGGGAGGGATAATATTGACGTATTTCTATTTTATTTTTATTTTTTATTTCGATGTTTCTTAAAAATATTTATTTAGGGCGGCTGTTTGATAACTTCGTCACTTTGTGAATTTCCTTGGCAGTGACTTTAAGTGCTACACTTGCATCTAGCAATAGAATACCGTTAAATCTGAGACAGAAATATTTTTTGCCTAACAAATACCATCACTGAAACAAAAGGCAAGGACTTGATAAATACTATGGCAACTCTACACCATCACTTTTTTATTTTTTCAATATTGTTAGCAATATTTTATTTAAAATTTTATTTCAATGATTAAGAAGTGGTTTGCTGAGTTCTGTTGCTCACCCAAAAGAAGTCATTATGTACGACATCGTCAATAAAATTCTTGGAATAATATTCGACGATGGGGGAGAATGAAAATACATGAGGTGGCTGAGGCTGTGGACATTTCAACTGATGGTAGAAACACAACTGGGACGAACGACGAATTTCGTTCAGTATGACGAATTCGTTGGTAAAAATTCGCTCTATAAATTCGTCGTATGAAAGACAATAACAACGAATGAATTAAAATAATAAACAAAAAGATTGTAAATTTTTTTAAAAATCTTTGTAATCCTTTGATGCCAGATTGTTCACATTCAATAATTGAGCCGGTGGTGTTCATTTTTTACAGAACAAATTCATTTTTATAATTATATTCTAAAATAAATTTTTTCTGTAAATAAATTATTCTTTTCATTTAACAGCTGATGGGGTGACCATATGAAAAAGTAGAAAATAGGAAGAAAGAATGTATTATAAAAAGTTTTAAAAATTAATAAAAAGTCCTCCGAATGATAAATTTTTGTGAATTGTTGAATGCATTTTTAGTATGCATTGAAAATGTTCGTGCTACATGCAACAATACAGTAGTGAATTATGTTTTTCCAAAAAAAAACAGTTTGAGTATAAGAAACCTGGTCACCTGATAAGGTTTTATTCGTCGTTCGCTGACGAAACAATTAGAAATAAATCTATTTCAACTTTCGCTGAGTACGACTAATTTCGACCAACACCACGATTGTGTGCATTTTCATATACAACCCCCCCCCCCCCCCCCCCCCCCATGTCTTTTAATTTTGGCGCGACCAAAAATTCGTCGTTCGTCGCAGTTGTGTTCCTAGCATGAGCTGGTATATCACATTTTACATGAATATTTGGACATGCAAAAGATATCCATGACATTGCGTGCAGTCGACTGTAGGCGCAACCGTAGGACCACTTCAAAAATGCACAGAGTAGGCTACATCATTCTGCATATTCTCCACATTTACAGCATGCGACTAATTTTTTTTTCAAACCTGAAGAAATGACTGGGAGATAAGAGATTTGGGCCGAAGGAAGCGGTCATAACCGATATAAATGGGTGCTGTTAGCTGAAATAGTAGAACACGAGAGTATGAAGCAGAGGGTCCTGAGTTCGAGTCCGCGCTCAGTCATGAAATATTGTGTTGAATTCTTCTGATCAGCATTAGTGTGTGGTTGTGTTAGTTGTTGCCAGCCTGTTTCAATGATGGTCACTGAACCTAATTGGCGGCGACTGAAACTATCATGTACTAAAAAGCAAAGTAACAGCACCCACCTCCGTCGGCCCTGTAGCAAAAATTAGGCGGCGAAGTAAAAAAGGTTGAAATAGTTAAAAAAAACTGTCTATCTCTTCATCATTGCCTAACTCTTACCCCAAATCAACAGTAGACTTTTCTTATCTTTTGTGAAAAAAATCATGTGATAAAAAAAAATTATTAGTGCATCAAGACGAACTGTTAAGACGAATAGTGTGATCAGTGTTGACATATCTTCAGATTTATTTGTTTATGCAAGTCTTTTTAGGTTAGGTTAGGTTAGAAGGGCTGCTCGGAGGCCATAAAAGGTCCATTGTAATGCCCAGAGGACTATACCCCTCCCCAATCTCCTTAAAACGAAGTACTGGTTCCTGAGAACCACCCAGAACTTCCGGCCAGGCCAGCCAGCTGTGCATGCCTCAGGCATTACAGATCTCGCAGGAAACGAGAGCCTAGATATCTAAGCCTACGCTCCTGCAGGGCCGGACAATCACAAAGGAAATACTGTACTGACTCCTTTTCCTCCTCATCGAAACAGCTCCTGCAGCGACCTTCATGGGGAAAGCCCAAACGCTCCAACTTGTGCCCAATTGCACAGTGCACCGTCAAGACCCCTACCAGGAGTGCCAATATCCCAACGTGACACGGCTTCATCCAAGGCCGAACCCCCTCTTGCGCATTCGTCCGCCATTTCATTTCCCTGAATGTCTTCATGCTCTGGAACCCAAACTATCCTGACGTCATGTTTTTAAAGTCGAGTCAGAGATTGAATGCATGCCAGCACACATTTCGACTTCACTATCTTCGAGTCCAGGTCCCTAACTGCTGCCAGACTATCTACACAAATGTCAATAATTCTTGCCTCTAAACTGAGACCATCAATCCTCAATGCTGCCTCGATAATGGCATAAGTCTCTGCCTGGAAAACTGTCGAGGTATCGGGTAGCCTGAGCGATACAGAAAGAAAGGCCGATATCCTCGGAATATACCCCCTTTTTAAATGCAAAGAAGTTTTTCGGTTTTCTTTCTAAAAACACAGATTTTTTTAAAATAGAACTTAAGTTTGTGTGTTATTTGCTTAAAATAAAACTTCACCAAGTTGAATTTATTGATAAATTAATTTTAACTATAATTAAATTATACTGTTTCAAAATTGCTTAGCGTTTTTTCTTGTTCAACAATATTACGATGACTATACACGAGGGAACATTGGTAGAAACATGGCCAATTTCCATCTACTGCTCCATCGTGTGTACAAAAGTTTCCTGTTAAAATTAATGTTTCCCTTGTGGTTTCTCAAACATAATTTTCTAAACTGTTTTCCACTGTCTGTAGCGATTTTTAGTGGTTGTGCTTTGATATTTCGTTGAGAGCTGTGGTGACAATTGAATACAATGAAATTGGCAAAAATGTTGCTGAAATTTTCCCCGAAATTATTTTATGTTTATCGATTAAGTACAGTTGAAACACTTTGAATTTTTTAATAATTTGTTGAGAAAAAGTTTTTTTCTTCGAGAAAAAAAACTTATATTTTTCCAAATATAAAAAATTTGTTGATAATATAATATGACAACACTGAGTATGATACACAACCGTAGTCAAGGGGCGAAGAAAGGTGCTTCATTTTGTCGTAAAAACTTAATACGGGCATAATTTTAAGTTTCTGTAAGTCACATTATTTAAGTCAAGACAAGACAAGACAAGACAAGACAAAACAAGACAAAACAAGACAAGACAAGACAAAACAAGACAAAACAAGACAAAACAAGACAAAACAAGACAAAACAAGACAAAACAAGACAAGGCAAGACAAGACAAGACAAAACAAGACAAGACAAGACAAGACAAGACAAGACGAGGCAAGTCACAAGGAAATCACAATGCAGTCCAAACGAAAAGAGCCAGACCCTTGAAATTCGGTATAAATAAATTTTGAAGGATAGCACAGGCCAAATTCGTATATGGGCTGAATCGGGCCAGGGGTAAAAAGTTCCCCTATGAAGAACTAAATCAAGTTCTAAAAAATATATAAATAATTTTAAAAATTTTTTTTTTAAATTTGTTAAGCAAATGATATAATTTTATGTCAAAGAAATATCTATTTTTGAGACCCGCCCCCTTTAGTGGGCGTTGAAGTAACATATTATATGGAAAAACAGGGTAAATTGTATCCCTTAGGTATATATTCCTTAAAAATTAAATTTAGCTTTTACGTCCAACCCACCCACCTTTGGCCCCCCTAACTGACTTATTTTCTACACTTAATTACCCCAAAAATGTGTTTTTCAACTTTTTACGACAAAGGTGAAGATGTTTCCCCAACGGGCGCTCTTCCAGGAGTGATCCTGTCAAAATAGAGTTTTAAAATTGCGCTTAAAAATGTTTTAAAGAAACTCTTACCCAGCAGGTTAAATATTTTTAATACATTTCCTAAATATTTGAAGGGTATTTAAAATTCGACCTGGTCGAATATAACATTCTTGTTTATTTATTTACTAAGTATATATTATATGCTTACCTGTTGCCATAGTAAATGGTTTCAATTTGTAAATCTTCATCGATTGAGTTTATTGTGTGTTAGAGTCTGTGAGCATGTCCGTCTGTGTGTCACTTGCTAAACAAATATTCATTCTTATTTACATTCATACATAAATTTATTTGAAACGGATTTAATTTCCATAAATATTTGCTATTTGAAAGTTATACTTTGGTAATACACACACACAATCGATATGTCTATCATTCAGCTCTGCGAGTACAAACAGCATAAGGCTTCAATACTATGACAATGTCAATGATTTATTCCTATTTTTGTTAATATTGATGAATAGATTTAATAATACACACATTTTGTAATAAAATAAATAGAAAAAAAATATATAAATAAAATGTAACAGATGAGCACAAGTGATTGTTGGTTTTATGTATTTGAAATTCAAAGCGAAAAATTGATTTTAGAAAAAGTTGAACATGACATCAGTTTAAAATGATACAGAATTTATAATGATGTACAAATGAAAATTTCTTTTGAAAAAAATGGCAAGTTTAAATTCGTTTAAATTTCATATTATTGATGGGTGCTGTTGGCTGATGGAGTTGACTATGAAGCAAAAGGCAGTTACGCACTTAGCCACGGATATAGGATCGACTTCTTCTAATCTGAATCTTTTTACATGACGTCATAGCACTTGTCACTGCATAGTAACCGACAACGATTGACAATTATCTTAGATTAATCAATTACTGATCCGAGCAAATTTTCAATGGCCTAGGATTTTATAGTCTGTGAGAAGATGTAATAAAAATAATACTTTTCATTAAAATATTAATTGAAGACTAAAACTGTACCAAATTTTGTAAGAAGAGAGTGTCACAAGAAAGAAAAAAATACAGCAGTGAGTAAATGCCATAAAAGGTTTCAGTTTATTGCATAGTCTTTTCATCGTAGCCTTATTGAATTCTTTTACAATATATGTTTATATCTTAGAAGCTTTTTACGCGCAACTTTGTTAACCAGTGCTATTAAAAAATTTAAACCCACTGCGAACACCACCGCTATGGTGTGACTTGCTAACCGATTTATTTGGATACATATTCGTTTGGATTCAACTGCCTTTTGACTTAAGTCCGCAGCATTTTCAAACATTCATAGATAAGAAAATATTTATTCCAAAAATACTTCTTCAAAAAAGTACCTTTTTCAAGAAGTACTTACTTCAAAAAGTACCTTTCTCAAAAAGTATTTACTTCAAAAAGTACCTTTTTCAAAAAGTGCTTATATCAAAAATCACCTTTTTCAAAAAGTACCTTTTTCAAAAAGTACCTTTTAATAAAATACCTTTTTCAAAAAAGTACCTTTTTCAAAAAGTACCTTTTTCAAAAAGTACCTTTTTCAAAAAGTACCTTTTAAAAAAATACCTTTTCCAAAAAAGTACCTTTTTCAAAGAAGTACCTTTTTCAAAAAAGTACCTTTTTTCAAAAAAGTACCTTTAAAAAAAATAAATTTTTCAAAAAGTACCTTCTTCAAAAAAGTACCTTTTCAAAAAAGTACCTTTTTTCAAAAAAGTACCTCTTAAAAAAATTAATTTTTCAAAAAGTACCTTCTTCAAAAAAGTACCTTCTTCAAAAAAGTACTTTTTTCAAAAACCACTTATTAGAAAAATACGTTTGCTTAAAGGTACCCTTTTAAAAAGAATTTTTTCGAAAAATTACATTCTCAGAAAAGTACTTTCGCAGAAAAGTACCTTCTCAGAAAAGTACCTTCTCAGATAAGTACCTTCTCAGAAAAGTACCTTTCAAGAAAAGCTCTTTTTCTGGAAAGTACTTTTTCCAAAATGTTGTTGTTGTTTAAGAACGTTTCCCAAAAATTACATTTCTTGATAAGAACTTTATTTTAAAGAACCATTACCAAAAAGTACGTCTTTCAAAAAGTACGTCTTTCAAAAAGTACGTCTTTCAAAAAGTACCTTCTCCAAAAGATTTCGTATCCCAACATTACGCTTTCAAGAAATTTATATTCAAAAATTATGTTTTCAAAAATTACAGCTTCAAAATAGTAGCTTTCCAAAAGTACCACTTTCAAAGGTACCATTTTCAAAAGTGCCATATCAGAAAAAATCGTATTATAAAAAATAGGCCCCAAATTCATCTTCAATGCACCACTTTAATACGAATATTCAAAAATGCACTATATGAGCTAATAATCGCCGCTATTATGAATGACGACATCGACATCATATCAAGACGACAGCAAAAAATTGCCGCATGTCCACTCTTTTTCGACAGCAACTGACTACTACTGACATATTCTATCGATATTATGTGCCCTAGAGAATGCTAAGAAATTGTCCAGAGTAATTAATTGTTATCGACAACTTCCAGACAAGTGAGTATATTTTACTGTCGAGTTGATGCGACGTCGACGTCGCCATTCATAATAGGGGCGAATATTTAACTTGGATTTGAATGGTCGTATTTATAAAAAAATATTTTGTGTTTTAAATAGTTTGTATGAAAAATATTTTTTAAAAAACCCTGCAATATATTTTTTAATAAATAAGGGCGTATACATTTCAATTACATGAATCTTCCGGAATTTTAAACTTTTAGCATCGTTTTCCCTTATTTACCCTTTTGTCACCTTTTTTGCTCCCTTCGTAAAAACACACATTTTATTATCTCAGTTTCTACTGAGCGATAGGAAGTCAAAATTATTTTTACAAGCACATGCTTTATCATAATCATTGTGATTTTTTTAAAAAGGTGTAACACATAATTTTTTTCTAGGAGAATAGAACACGCAGATGTGAGGAGTGTAAAAAAGATATCAAAGTTCATGGTTTAGCCCTTTTCTAACCTCTAACCGTATGGGATTAGTTTTTACCAGCATTTGAAAATTTTTGTCATTCTACTGTAATTACCGAGATATAAAAGAATTAGGGCCAAATTACGGCATTCAATATCGACCGAAATGTCCATTTGAATTGTATTGAAATTTAGATCGATATCGAATACGATAATTTGGGCCCTAATTGTACTAATTTTTTAAAAAAATACCTTTTTAGTAGATTGATACATACGAGCAGGAAGGTGAACGTACATAAAAATGTTAGCTCTCTAGCTATTGTCATTTGGCCTTGGCGACGATATGTCAGTCACTCAGTCATTCGGCCAGTAACTTTATTCCCTTACATACGAGCATAAAGATGATAAGAAATAACATGTAATTACATTTACGAAGAATGACTTAATGTAGAAACACATAATTTTGCTAATATTTTCATTTTATATTGTTGCGTAGCGATAGCACGTCGATTCTTTGGCAGTTGATATCATCTTTCTGTAGTTACACTCACGTATGAATAACTTTGTGGCACGTAGATACCGTCCGTACACGTCTGTAAAGTCTAGAAACACATGTTTTGGCCCATCAACTGCGCATTCATTATTTTTGGAATGTTAATTTTTACAAATAGAAATACTTTGTTGTTTACTTTTTGTATCATATTGTTTGTTTACAAAAACATAAAAATAAAGAATTTTCTGCCTTTCAAAAATAAAACAAGTAATTAAAGAAATTATTTTTGTTGCTATTTGCCTGATGAATAATTTTTTTGGAATTTACAATTCATCAAGGTGAACAAATCGGTTGGTAGTTTCATGTCAAATTAATAATAGCTTGTCGTTTGAAAGTTTATTTTTGTTTTGCGACACTTGGTGATGGAAATTAAAAAAAAGCCGTGGTATGGAGCTTTAACTTGTAGTGAGTTGAAAGTCATGTCTATACTTGGATTGCTGGGAGGAAATGTTTTGTTATATTAAATTTGTAAATGCGCTGTTCAGACATACACCTTAATTGAGCTTATCGCAATTAATGCCATTATTGAGTTCCATTAACCATATAAAATTTTAATTAAGTAATTGATATTTAATTGCTGTAAAACTGAGTAAAATTTTAAATGCATCACTGCTAAAAAATTTGTTTAGTGAGCAAAACACAACACACTGAACAAAGTTGGTCAAGACTTGGCACCCAAATTGACAAAAAGTAAAAATAAAAATCACAAATCAAATATGTGGAGTCATATTGAAGTTAAATTATTGACGTTAAATTTATTATTAATTAGAAAATTGAACAAGTAAAAGTGCTATATTCGGCTGTGCCGAATCTTAAATACCCTTCACAGATGTAATTCTTCTTTCTTTTTTTCTTGCCAAAACAGAAAGTAGGTTTAATTAAAAAATCAAAATGATGTTATCGGTTACTTTTATATTTAAGAAAACGTTTAAATTTTTCGACTAGGAAGCTAGATGTTTGGCTTTTCTTATATCTAACACCTATGAACGTCTTTCAAAAATATTATATATATTTAATTTACAAAGAAAACAAAAAATCCGTTTCATGTACCCCAAAAAGTTCTAATTGTCCAACCGTAGAATCGTCTTTTAGATTTTGTTGGTTTTTAATACCAATTTTATTTCTTTCTGATGTATAAAGTAGGTATAATTCATCAAGAAAATCAAAAATAACAAATAAAATGGCTGCTTTTATGAATCAGAAAATGTCGATTTTCCAACCCTGGAACCGAATTTTTAATTTTTTAATACTAATTTACTTTTTTCTGATGTATAAAATAGGTTTAATTCACTAAAAACACAAACATTTGAATATATATATGTACTTTTATGTACCAAAAATATTTCGATTTTCCAACCCTGGAACCGAATTTTAAGTTTTTCAAATTTTTAATACCAATTTAATTCTTAGCGAAGTATAAAATAGGTTTAAGTCACTGAAAAAAAACAAAATTGGGAACTTATATGGTTACTTTTATGTACCAAAAAATTTCGATTTTCCAACCCTGGAACCGAATTTATAATTTTTTGATACTAGTTTAATTTTTTCTGAAATATCTAATAGGTTTAATTCACTAAAAGCACAAAAGTAGGAATTTATGTATGTACTATTATGTACGAAACCGAAAGGTTTTCCAACTCTGGAAGCGAATTTTTATTTTTTTACCAATGCAATTCTTAGTGAGGTGTAACATAGTTTGACAAAAAAATTTAAATTTTTAAACTTTTTGGTCACTTTCATGTACCATAAAATTCATTTGTCCAACCCTGGAGTCGAAATTCTGATTCTTTGAATTCTGAATCATAAAATAGATTTAATTAGCAAAAACAACAACGTCAATTGCCTATTTGGTAACTTTTATATATTTCAATTTCCCAACCCTGGAAGTGAAATTTAAATTTTTTAAAATTTTCTTTATCAATGCAAATCTTCATGAGGTATAAACTAGTTTTGTTTAAGAAAAACTCGAATTTTGCAACCATTTTGGATATTACATGAACTACAAAATATTTCATGCACCAAAAAAAAATCAATTTTTCCAACCCTGGAAACGAAATTTTAATTTTTTTTGTTTTAAGTAGTTTTATTTAAGAAAAATTGCAAATTTTTTTCCATTTTGGTAACTTTCATGTACCATAAAATATTGCACTTGTCGATCCCTGGATTCGAAATTTTATTTTTTATTTTTGAATTTTTGATACCAATTTTTTTCTTCCTAAATTATAAGACAGTTTTAGTTAGCAAAAAACAAAAAAAAACAACTCAGTTGCCTGTTTGATTACTTTCATGTAACAAAAAATTAAATTTCCCACCCCTGGAAGCAAAATTTGAATTTAAAAAAAATTTTTTTTTGGCCAATGCAAATCTTCATGACGTATTAAGTGGTTTTGTTAAAGAAAAAATTGAAATTTTTAACAATTTTAGTTACTACATGTACTACAAAATACGGAATAGGCAGAAAAAAAATTTTTAATTTCCCATCCCTGGAAAATTTTTTTTATTTTTTTGGTTTTTAATAGACCATTGAGGCTCCCCAAAGGACGAAATAGGTTTAATTTACAAACATTAAAAAAAATTTTATATTTGGTATAAATTTTGCATCGAGAAATAGGTGTAAGATTCCCAGATCTGGAACCATACTTCGGATCTTTCTGAATTAATAGCACTCTATTTAAGTTCATTTCCAATCCAATGGTCCAAGAACGAAGTCTCTAGCTCTTCTGGGGGCTTGGGAAAACCGATTTCACGTACAGACAGACGGACAGACGGACATCGCTCAATCGTCATCGCTATTCATAAGGACCCAGAATATATATACTTTATGGGGTCCCATGTACATATCGAAGAAATTACACACCTATATCTTTTACACCTTTCACTTTTTTGTGAAGGGTATAAAAAAAATTGCAGATAGCAGATTTGAACTTGAGCCTTAATAAAAAAATTTCTTATCATAATAATAACAGTTTTCATTTAGAAAAATTTTATTAGCATACGAGAAGTGTGTCAAACTGATGGTAAAACAATTTAAATCACAGTGTTAACGTTTGATTATTTTCTTCATGTAAAATTTGCTGATAAAATACTTACATCCAATATTTGTTTAATATTTATTATAAAAAATCTTTAAATGCAGAAGATATTGTGACTTTAGAAAATCTATATTCTTTAATTTATAAAAGCAGAAATAACTTAACTTTTGTTTTTCAACTCAGCTATTGTATTCGCATCAAATGAAAGACGAGTAGAATCGCTCTTAAGCCATAATGATCAATTTCTTCGATTGTCATGTAGTCCACACCAGCATTTATGCGGCCAAAATGAAATGATGGTATATTTTTATATTCACTGAAGTGATTGATTTACAACTTGATATTTTTACTTGTATTATAATTTGTATTTTTTTTTACGAAATTTGTCATGTCAACAATTGAGTAATTGGGAATAAGAGAGATAGTCAAAAGGTAAAATGACGCTGTTTTTTTCCATGATAACAAGATACCGAATTAAAAAAAATATATATGTATTTCTCAAATACATGCTGAACATTTTGATAAACATGATGTCTGTTTTTTTACGTTATTTCACTATAAAAACTCTAGAATTTCATATATTTATCAACAGTTCGATTTGTGAAGAGGAAAGAAGTTAAGAAAAAACGAAGATAAAAAACAAAGAAAAAAACAGAAGAAAAACTCACTATTAATGATGGTAACGAAAATTTCAAGTTTTATGGCCGCATTGATCATTTTCAGCTCCAGCGCACAGGCTCAAGTTGTTTCATCTGGCGTTTGTCCTTGTGATGTCGATGTTGTGCCCAATTTTAATGTTTCACAATATTTGGGCGTTTGGTACGAATACGCCAAATATCCCGTCTACTTTGAAGCTGATGGCGTTTGTATAAAAGCCGACTACACTCTTCGCAAGGACGGCAATGTTGGCGTGAAAAATTCCCAAGTTAATGGAACGTAAGTTTACAAAATTATGGTGTAGTTGATTGTGGTTGTTTGTCTTTATCTTGTGTTGCAAAGAGGTAGTTGTTTGTGTTTTCTCTTACTTGTTTATTTATTTAATAAATTTATTTTTGGCCCCGAGTCAATAGAAACTGAACAGAAATGTATAATTATCAAGATATAGTTGGGGTAATCACAGATTGCGGCTTAGTTAGCAGTCAGTTTTGGAATCTAACTTTAACGGAATAAAACAGCTGATTGGTTTTGTTTTGTGTTATAAGGCAGAGTTGTTATTGATGTGCAAAAACTGGATTATTATTAAATGTCAATGATATTTTTAACGTTCGGCTTATTTTTGGAGATACTAGGCCAATAGTACGGAGGTCGGGGTTTGATACCCGCCAAAGATCTTGCGTAACCTAACCTAACAGTCGACTAGTCTTACTTAACCTAGCATTCGCCTAGGTTAGATTGAAGAGAGGAAAATAAAATGCTTATTTGCAAAAATTTTTTTTTTTCAAACAACCCTCGTACTTTGGATATTAGTCAGAAAGTTTTAAAAATTTATCAAATGCTTTATCACAAAATTTGTTGGAAAATAAAATGCTTATTTGCAAAAAAAAAAAATTTTAAATAACCTAGAAGTAATCAAACAACCCTCGCACCTTGGAAATCAGTCAGAAAGTTTTAAAAATTTATCAAATGCTTTATCACAAATTTTGTTGCAAAATAAAATGATTATTTTCCAAATTTTTTTTTTTCAAATTATCTAGCAGTAATCAAACCACCCTCGTACTTTGGAAATCGGTCAGAAAGTTTTAAAAATTTATCAAATGCTTTATCACAAAATTTGTTGGAAAACAAAATGCTTATTTGCAAAAATTTTTTTTTTCATATAATCTAGGAGTAATTAAACCACCCTCGTACTTTGGATATTAGTCAGAAAGTTTTAAAAATTTATCAAATACTTTATCACAAAATTTGTTGGAAAATAAAATGCTTAGTTGCCAAAAAAAATTATATAACCTAGGAGTAATCAAACCACCCTCGTACTTTGGTAATCAATCAGAAAGTTTTAAAAATTTATCAAATGCTTTATCACAAAATTGTGTTAAGCAATTTATTTTTAAAGATCAGAAGTCCAATGATCAGGATGTAACTCGCAACAAAAGCAACATTTTTCTGGATGCTACAGAGTCTATAGGGTCTTTGTGTGGGCCACAACATGGGCCTAAATTCTAAAAAAAAAATATTACGGTGAAACATGAACAGTTATTTATTGGCGATAACGAAAAGAGTCGCTGTCAAACATCCTCTGATGCACTAAATTAACAGACTGTGATATGCCCCACAAATCGATTCAATTAAATTTTGAGTTTTGATTTTCACTGTTAAGAATTTTTCTCCAAGTTCTTTGCTTTTGTCTTTGCTTTTCTTCCTTCGTTGTTGACATTTTAAGGACTGGTGCTATTGAAGAAATTAATGGTTACGCGTCAGTGGTTGCCAATGGAAAATTATTGGTTGTATTTCCCGTGAGTCCGGCTTCTAACACCAGCAGCAATTACTGGGTGCTCGACACAGATTATTGTACTTACAGTGTCGTGTACTCTTGCCAACCTCTAGCCGATGAACAACATGCAAGTAAGCGGCGTGTATTATTTTGTGCTGATTTCAATTATAACATTAATAAGAAAATTTCTTCCTTTTGTTATTGTGTACTTAAGCAATTGCTTGGATATTGACGCGTGAACGTGTGCCCTCAACCGCTACCATTGATAAGGCTGTGAATGTATTGAAGGACAAGAATATTTCATTGGATCCCTTAACGCTAACCCAACAAACGGGATGCTAACGAGTGCGTCTGTGTTTTCAGATATCTTTTGATTTTTGATAAAGTGTGTACAGATTTAATTAAGTGCACTTAAAGCATGAGTGTACATGAATAAATCCATTATTTGTTACACATTAAAAATATTTCTTCTATGAACACCAGACTACCAAATTTAAAGTACTTCAAGTCATGCGTACACAATTTCAAGGACACTTCTATTAAGCACGAATTACTAATTGCGTTTAATGTTCAATTATTTTAGTTTTAGCTGAATAAAATTATTTGCTCAATGCAAACACAATTAATTAATCAATGAAATTTGCAGATGTTTCTTGCAGATGGAATTACTGTGTCCCAGCATGTGAGGAAATGACACTCATTAATTAATGATGTTTGTTGTAGAAGATTAGGCTAATTTTTTCTGTTTTAATTTACGCTTGAGATAGTTTTTTGTTAGGAGGATTTAGGTGCAGATGTACTTAGTTCAACTAAGTACAGGGTTTTTATAAGCGGATTAAGTTGAATTACTGTTAACTCAAAAACAACTTGCGAAAAGAGCTTTTGGAAAAAGTACTAATTTTAAAAAGAAGGTACTTCTTTGTACTGATATATACGTTTAGTGTTTATTTAAAAAGGTGTTTTTTGCAAAAAAATAAATTTTTGGAAAAACTACTATTTTTAGAAATATACTTATAATATTTTTGAAAGTTCTTTTTCAAAAAATCACTTTATTTGAAAAATTTTCTTCCTTTAAATATATGTACGTAAAAAAGTACTTATAAAGAAAAGTACTTATCAAATATTTGATGTTTGGGAAAAGGTACTCTTTGGAAAAAGTTAAATTTTCATATATATTTTATTCGGAAAGTACTTTTCGAAAAAATCATTTTATTAAAAAAAGTGCTCTTTCCTAAAATACACTTTTTTAAACTGCTCTTTCAAGTAAATGTACTTATACAAGGCTTTTTTTTTGGGAAAAGGAGTTCTTTGGAAAAATAATTTTTTTGAACTAGTATTTTATTATACATGAGAATATGAGAATTTTGTGCAATTACTTTCAAAACGAAAAGCTGCTCAAAATCAAACTTAGGATCAATGACAAATATAATTTATTGCTACATGATAAAGATAAAGAAAAAGATGTGAAAAGGTATTTTTGGAAGTGGTACTGTTTTGGACATAAAATTCTTGATAATACAATTTTTAAAAATAAACTTTTGGGATACGAAAACTTTTGTACTCGTAGAAGATACACATTTTAAAAGTTGTACTTTTCGGTAAAGCTAGCTTATGCAAAAAGTACTCCTTCCAAAAAGTACTTTTGAAAAAGAGCCCTGTTATTGTTTTCAAGAAATATGCTTTTTTTAAAAAGAACTTTTTTAAAAAGTACTTTTTGAAAGTCCTTTTCCAGAAAAGGTACCTTCCGAAAAAGTACTTCATAAAAAATTGTTATTTTTCTTTCCTAAAAAAAAGTAATTTTTGAAAAAGAACTTCTCCAGAAAAGTACTTTTTTGAAATGGTACTTTTTGAAAAGGTACTTTTTCAGAAAATATGTTGTTTATCAAAATATACTTTTTTGAAAGGTACTTTTCGAAAAAGTACTTATCCAGAAAAGGTACTTTTTGAGAAGGTACTTTTTTTAAAAGGTACTTTTTGGAAAAGGCACTTTTGGAAAAGGTACTTTTTGGAAAATGTACTTTTGAAAATGGTACTTTTTGAAAAGGTACTTTTTCAAAAAGGTACTTTTTTAAAAACGTACCTTATTAAAATATGTTGTTTCTCAAAATATACTATTTTAAAAGGTACTTTTCGAAAAACTACTTTTCCAGAAAAGGTACTTTTTTTAAGAGGTACTTTTTGAGAAGGTAATTTTTTTAAAAGGTACTTTTTTGAAAATGTACCTTTTCGAAAAGGTACTTATTGAGAAGGTACTGTTTTTAAAAGGTACTTTTTGGAAAAGGCACTTTTGGAAAAGGTACTTTTTGGAGAATGTACTTTTGGAAAAGGTATTTTTTGAAAAAGTACTTTTCCACAAAAGGTACCTTATTGAAAAATGTTCTATCTTAAAATATGTTTTTTAGACGGCAGTTTTAATGACAAGTAATTGTGTAAACATTTGGTTTTTGGGAAGGTACTGTTTTTGTGTAAAAAAAAAGGAAATTAAACTGCGAGCAAAATTTTTTAGCACTTGGATAGGAAAATCTACTTGCAGAAATTAATTAATCAAAGCCATTGGCTTAACATGACTTTGCATTATTCTCAGCATCCAGGTGGCCCTCCTTAGGGCTTGTGGTTCCGTCCTCACTTTATGAAATTGATTACACTTGGACTTTCCTGAAATAATTGCTTGATGTTGATTTGTTTGTTTACTGTTTTTGTTTTTTATCAAAGTTAAACCAATTTTATTAAAAGTCCGTAATTATTAAAATTTTTATTAAATAGTTTTATGTGGTTCCAAAAATTTCATTTGATCTTGCATTCGTTTCGCAAAACCAACAATTCCATTTATTATCTTTTAAAGATAAGTAATTAGATGAAATACATACTGTTTAAAGCTACTTTTAAAACTACAGTTCAGTTTACATATTTACAATTTAAAATACTTATTCTACTAGCAAATTATTACATTTTGCACTTTACACATTTTACTTTTTGGGATATTGATTCACAAATTCTAATGCGTACATCGATTTTGAGATTATTTTTTTAATTCTTAAACATAAATAAATACAACATTTATACAAATACTAAATACATCTAGAGAAAAATATTTACAGCTTGGAATTAATTTATATGCTTTTGTGTCATAATTTGACTGTTTGAATTTAAGCGGATGTACTTTGATTTTGCTGCCTCTATAAATAATTTAAATAGCGAAATGGAATGATTTAAACTGAAACTCTAAGCCATACGAAAGTAATTTTTTGTTAATTTAACAGAAGTGATTTCTAGTTCAAAAATTTTAAATGTAAAGGAAATCACATATTTAAAATAAATATAAAGCGTCTTCCAACAGGGACTTCCCTACATTTTATTTGTTGTCATACACGTTTCAACAAATAAGCGTATGTCGCTCTAACTCCCTTAATGGCCTTGGAACTTATTCAAGAGTTTTCAATTTTATGATGAAGAGTACTAGTCTACAACGTTGTTTATGACCCATAAAATGGCTTGGGCGTGATAATAGTACGATTTGACTACAACTATAAAATCAATCATATGCTGTTCATGGATTGTGTTTAGCACAATCATATTTTTAGTGCACTGCTTTTTATATCTTGGCAAAGGTTATAAAAACTAAAATATATTTCTTACTTGACACAGGCGGCTTGTTTAGTTCTGCCGAATAGTTCTGCCACCGTATCAATTCGGTTTTTATGGCTTTTATTATCTGCAATTTGTCCTTTCCAGTACACATTAAGGCTCAGCCAGTGTTAGAACAAAAAAAAAAAGGAGAAATATATTTATTTCCCAACAGCTTATAAAATTTAAAGGACATATTAACAACCTGCAGTATATTTCATCACTTGCCTGATTTGTTGTTCAGCCAAGCAACACGAAATAAATTATTAAGTAGACCATCATTCGTAACTGGTGGCAAAATATTAGTTTCTAACCCTTGATTAGCTTAAAATCTAAAAAAAAAAACAAGTTAAAGTGCTATATTCGGCAGTGCCGAATCTCATATACCCTTCACCGGTGTACATATGGAGTACATACATGCATTTACGCCAACACTGGAACCATCTCTCTGATTTTCAATACTAATTCGTTTTTCTTTCTAATGTATAAAATGTGACGACACGTTTCCGCTGGTATGCTGGGGTATGGCTCAGCGGCGTCCAGGGTCATTACATAAATTTTTAATTTTACAGTGATTTTGTTTGTTTAGCAAAGAAACAAAATTTTTCATTTATGTGATTCAATATTTAAAAAAAATATTTCAAAGAAAATTTTTCATTTATGTAATATAATATTTAAAAAAAAATAAAATTTTCCAGCTCTGGAACTGCCTTTTCGGCTGTACTGATTTTGAATTTATTTAAAAAATATCATATATATTTAATATATAAAACCACAAAAAATTTGTTTCAGTTGGTTACTTTTATGCATAAGAAAATTCAATTCTCCATTCCTGGAGTCGTCTTTTTGATTTTGATTTTGACTTTTAATGCCAGTTTTATTCCGCTTGAAGTACAAAATAGTTTTAGTTAAAGAAAGTAATTTTGGTTACTTTTATATACCGAAGAAAGTTTCAATTGTCCAGCCCTGGAATCGTGTTTTTGGGTTTTTTAGATTTTTGGTATCAGTTTTATTCTTCCTGCACTATAAAATAGTTTTAATTAAAAAAAATATATATAGTAGCACTTTTGCTTACTTTTATGTACCAGAAAGTTTTCAATTATCCAACCCTGGAAACGTCTTTCTGGTTTTGTTTGATTTTCCAAAGCAATTAAGTTTTTCCTGAGGTATAAAATAGTTTAAAAAATATATAGTAGCCTTTTTTTATTACTTTTATGTGCCAACAAAAATTTCTATTCCCATCCCTGAAAGGGCCTTTTGGATTTTTATTCCCAATTTTATTCTTTCTGAAGTATAAAGTAGTTTGAAGTAGCAACAATACAAAAAAAAATTAAAAATTATATAAAAAAAATTTAAAGCCTTTTTGTACCGAAAAAATTTTTAATTGTCCAACCCTGGAATGCCATTTTGATTTTATTTTGGATTTTTAATACCAATTTTATTCTTGCGTTGAGCACTATAAAATAGTTTTAATTAAAAAAATAGTGGCTTTTTTAGTTACTTTTATGTGCCAAAAAATTTTTAATTCTCCATCCCTGGATTTAGATCTTTTATTTTGATTTTGAATTTTATTTTGATATTTAATTTTAATTTTTCTGAAGTTTAAATAGTTTTAATTAAAGGAAAAAAGTTAGTCGCTTTTTTGGTTTCATTTATGTATGTACCAAAAAGGTTTCAACTATCCAGCCCTGAAATCGTCTTTCTGATTTTGCTTCATTTTTAAAACCAATTTAACTTTCCCTGAAGTATGTACCAAAAAAATTTAAATTCACCATCCCTGGAAAGGTCTTTTTGATTTTTATACCAATTTTATTATTCTTGCATTATACTGTAGTTTTAATTAACAAAAAAAGTTAAAAAAAAAGTTAAAAAAAAGTTAAAAAAAAGTTAAAAAAAAGTTAAAAAAAAATAAAAAAAAATTAATGGCCTTTTGGTACCGAAAAAGTTTCAATTGTCCAACCCTGGAATGGTCTTTATGATTTTTTTTAATTACCAACAATAACAAAAATTTAACAATTATATAAAAAAAAATTTAAAGCCTTTTTGTACCGAAATAATTTTTAATTGTCCAACCCTGGAATGGTATTTTGATGTTATTTTGGATTTTTAATACCAATTACAAAATATGAAATAGTTTTAATTAAAAAAATAGTGGTCTTTTTGGTTACTTTAATATACCAAAAATTTTTCAATTCTCCATCCCTGAATTTTTTTTAAATACCAATTTTATTCTTTCTGCGGTATAAATAATTTTAATTAACAAAAAAAATTAATAATAGTAGCTTTTTGGTTACTTTTATGTACCAGAAAGGTTTCAATTATCCAACCCTGGAATAGTCTTTCTGATTTTGTTGGATTTTTAAAACCAATTAAGTTTTTCCTGAAGTATAAAATACAAATAATTAACAAGAAATAAATAAAAATAAAAATTCATTTTAGCTCGTTTTTTTATATACAAAAATTATTTTAAAATATTCCAGCTCTGGAGCTGTATTTTGGATTTTGCTGATGATCAATAGCAGACTATTTCTAATACATCTATCCAACTTCTGGGGCTTTGAAAAACCGATTTCACATACAGACTGACTACTGACGGACATGACTTATTCGTTTTAGTTATTTACAAGGATCAAAAATATTTATATACTTTTTAAGGGGTCACACGGTATGACAAACACATTATTTTTGGTGAAGGGCATAAAAATATGAGACACATTTAAAATAAAATCTACGCTTTTGTACACATGTTACATGGAGGAAGTGTCCCAAACCCGTTTATAAAATGTTAAGAACTTTACGATGTTTCACGCTAAAAGCAACATAAATGCCAGCTGGTTTTGCCAAGAGTTATTTGCAAGGACCTTTTAAATTTTCACCGAATCAATCAACTATAAAAGTATGCAAAGAAAAAGAAAAAACGTGCACCAACATCTTCCGCATCTACACATTTGAAACTTGCAAATCGAATGCGTACAAAAAAGTTACATAATTTTATTCTAAACACATACAAACGAAACCGATTTCTTGTCAGTCAATGATATTAACAATTAGATTTCTCTTATAAAATATCTAGTTTACTGGTTGGTTCTTTCGTTTTGTTTTTTTTTTTTTGTTTCTGCCGCTTTGATTGCGATCCTAGTCATAATCCGTAACAGTCAGCAATTCTGTTTCTGTCACAGCGAACATGTCGTTGCCTGCTTGACTGCAGTCCTCCTGCTACACTTGTGTCACTTGTGTTGTAGTTTGACACCACTGCTCAATGTATGCGCTACGACGGCGATTATCGTTTGCCAGCAGACCATTAACGACTGTAAAATTATCCTCTTGCAATGGCATGTCCTGATTGTGAGCATCACAGTCAGCTGGAAGGTAATGATTATTTTGATCATCATTATTGTGACACTGTTGCTGATGATTGTTGTGATGTTGGGTGTGTGGGTCGGTTGGACGTTGCCGCCGTTGGTAATGGTGTTGATGGTGATGACGATGCGATAGTAAACATCTGCTTAGGTGACGAGGACAAAATAACAATACAAACGTTTGACGAAACTGACGACTCATGGAACAGTAGAGTATGAAATTTATGCTCGAATTAAGTAAAGCCAGCACATCCATAAGGTCACCTGCAACGATTGAAAACAAAATAAAAATTTATGTAAAAAAAAATATATGTTTTTTCTATAAAAATAAACCAAAAATAACAAATGAATGCGTTAGATAATAGTTAGAATAGAAATTGGTGTTTTCTGTCAGCTTGTGAGTATTTATGGATGTTGATATACATGAATTTGGTTCGTGCCTCATCAACAGGACCTGCAATATATTTAGTGGCTTTGTTTTTAAAATTTTACACACACACACACCACACACATATTTCTTTGTGTTGTTTATTTTTATTAAAATTTAATTTATTTAATAAATCATGATGTTGTTGCTGAGGAAGTTGCTTATCAGAATTTGTTGGCAATATTGGCGTATTATATTGCGGAATAATAAAAATCGTGTTATTTAAAATTGTTATGGATATTCAAGGAATTTTTGTTGTTGTTTATTTTAAGTAAAATTTAATTTATTTAATAAATCATGTTGTTGCTAAGCAATTTTTCTTTGTCACAAGTTCTAACAAATATTCTTATTGTGTTTTGGAATAATACAAATCGTTGTGAATATTTAAAGGACTTATTTTTATATGAGGGTGCTGAATTAGTTAACACTAGACAATAAAGAGGACAGTCCCGAGTTCGATTCCACGTTAAATCATGAATATTGTGTCCAATTTTTTCGATCAGTATTAGTGAATGGTTGCGTAAGTTGAGGTCGGCCTCTTTCAGTGACGAAGGCATTTCACTGGTCACTGAACAATTACGGGCAGCTATTGACACACTATAAAGCAATAAAGAGGAGAGAAACAGCAAACTCATTCGTCGGTCCTGCAGCAAAAAATTGGCCGGAAATACCTACAAAAATACTCTCTGTCTTCTCAATACTCTGTCCTCCTTTCAAGTTCATTAAAAATACCCTTATAGTCGACGGGGTCGAATCTTAAATACCCTACAAATATTTAATCTGTTAGGTCAGAGTTCCTTTCAGATATTTCTGTGTTCAATTTTAAAACTATATTTTGACAGGGCCACTCCGGGAGGGGCCGTGGGGGAGACATATCGCCTTTGGCGTAAACATTTAAAATGTAAATTTTTAGGGTAATTAAATGTAAAAAAACATTTTTCTGGATGCAGTCATTTAGTGGGCAAAAGTAGGTGATGAAGGGGCAGGACAGGCAAGATCAGAGAACATCTCAGGTTTGTCATAAAAGCTTAAAAATTAAATTGTAGGATTAAGTAATACAATTTGTTAAATTTTATAATTTTTTGCATATAATATCTAACGCCAACGCCCACTAAAGGGGGAGGGGTCTAACAATGAATTTTTTGAACCTTCTTTGACATAAAAATTTCATAATAAAATTACAAAAAAAATTCATAAATAATACTTTTTTTCAAGTTGTTTTTAGTTTTCCTTAGGGGAACTTTTTTTCCTCTGGCCCGACCTTCAAGTTTTATTTATACCAAATTTCAAAAGTCTGGCTCATTTGGCTTGGAATGAATCATGGTTCCCACAGACGGAGGGACGAACGGACAGATCGTCTTAGATTTCATCACCGATCATGATTTTTATATATAACATATGCGGTCTTAGAGGGATATTTCACTGCGTTACATACGGAATGACAAACTGAATATAACCACAAATTATTTTTTGGAAGTTATAAAAATTAAATAAAAATACGAATTTCGTAGGGACTCTTAAAAGCTGATAATAAAACTTTTTATAAAATTTAACAAAAATTTAGAAAATGGGATGCGAAAAAAAAAAAATAATTAAACGGCAACACAGTGACATAAAATTAATACCTATCGGCTTAGTTTTACTAGGCTACTCGTATGCTACGAGGCCTATTTGATAATTTTGTGAATACATGAATAAACAATTTTTTTTTTAGCAAAAAAACCTTTTATTTTTCATTGCCATATATTTTTAGAGCAGTACATTTAGTCCAGCGTTTGCCAATATTTTTATTCCTTCCGGACTGAGGACCTCATAATAGGCGTTTGTTTCTGTTATGAGCCCTTCAGTCAACCCGAAGCTTTTAGGTATGCAAAAGGAAAATTAAGTGTGGAAAAGGAAAATAGTCTCATGGGTCTGGAGAATATGAAGGATAGAACAGCAGTTCGTAGCCCAATTTATGGATGCCTGTCATATTGACTGCAGACATGCGCAATCGTGCACTGTCTTGCTGAAGCAGAACTTTGTTAGCCAATTTTTAAAAGCCGGAGGTCGTCCAAAATTTGCCTAGGTAATGTAGATGAGTGACAATCCGTGTGCATCCCAAAAAATTCTTGCCTGGTTGGCTGACAGAGGATGCATGTTCCCACTACGTTTATAAAGGGTGTTTTTATAAGAGCTTGCTAATTTGAAATTTAAATAAAACAGATGCCAAATTATGAAATGGCCAAAAAAATATTTTATTTGGTAGATAATTTCTTGTCATTTAACATTTAAATATAATTTCGGGCATATGGCCACCACGACTATTTTGCACAAAAGTCATTCTGGAGGTGCAATTTTCGACCAGCTTTTCAAGCATTTGGGGGCGTATTTCAGCAATGACACGTTGAGTACTGGTTTCCAAAGCGTCAATCGTTGCTGGTTTATCCACGTAAACCAATGATTTCAGGTATCCCCACAAAAAATAATCCAGTGGCGTCAAATCACACGAACGCGGAGGCCAATTCACCGGTCCATTTCTCGAAATAATGTTGTCGTTGAAATGTTCTTTCAATAAGTCCATTGTTTCGCCCGCAGTATGGCAAGTGGCACCATCCTGTTGAAACCACATTTCGTTTACATCCATATTTTGAAGTTTTGGCACCAAAATATCATTGATCATGATTCTGTATCGATTTCCATTCACGGTAACGCGTCGTCCTTCCTCATTTTTAAAGAAATAAGAACCGATGATTCCACCAGCCCATAGACCGCACCAAACAGTACATTTATCGGGATGCATTGGTAATTCTTGAACGGCGTGTGGATTATCTTTGCTCCAAATACGGCAATTTTGCTTGTCGACATATCCATTCAACCATCATTCAAGCCTCATCACTGAAGAGAATTTTGCGGTAAAAAAGCGGATAAACATTTTTAATTGAACACTGTTTTTGAAAATAAATTTCCACGATTTGGAAGCGTTGTTCTGGAGTTAACCTGTTCATGATGATTTGCCAAACAATACTGAGTAGAGACGTCACTTTAACCTGTCAAAACAGCTGTCAGACAACAGAGTGATTCGTGTAAAAAAAAACTTCATAAAAAAACACCTTATATAACAGCGTAAAAACTCATCTGCATTGCTGTTGAACGTCGTCAAACACTCTTTAAAAGTGGCCACACGGTTCTTGTAACGTGCAAAAAAAATTTTACAAAAGAGGGGAAGGATCCGATGTATCATATATGAAATATTTAATTTCATATATGATCATAAAGTCACCTGAGGATAAAATGAAGCCATAGTCTAGCCATGAGAACGAACATTAAATAGCGGCGGTATATATAAAAATAAAAAGTGCTACATTTGGGGGCGTGGCAACTTTTTTTCTGACTTTAGAATTTTTAGAAACTTTTTTGACTAATCTTCCATTCTAGGAGGTGACTGGCACAACATTTGTTTTTGTATGGAGACCGACCCGTTCTACTGTCCATCCATCTGTATTTCTGTCTATTGTTGTGCTGTACTTTTTTTTTATTTCCCGCTCCTGGCACATCAAGTGTGCGCAATTGTATAACTATTGCCAGGATAAAAGACGCATGTAGTTGTAATTAAATGTTTCTACTGTTATTGATTTTTGCCCACCATCCAATTCGTTTGCTGGTCTCATTATCGTACAGTAAGTAATTTGGTAACATTGTTTGGCCATAAATCTATTGTGTTATCAGTACAGGCCGAGTAAATTGCTTACTGGTAAATAGCACTCGTACTCGTGCTCGTACAATTGCTTATTTATTTCCTTTGGAGACAAATAAATTGTTGTTCTATTCTTTTCAATTGTGGGCTTTCGTTAGTGGATGAGTTCATGTTACACAAATCTGATACGGGCTTTGAAAAGTGGGTGTTGAAGTCGTTAGTTGAATGTAAATGAGTTTTGGCCAGTTAATATCTGTTTTTGTTGTTGATTAATTTTTTGTTTGTTTGTTTGTTATTAATGAAACCGATCTGTAAGTGCACGTATTAGATAAGATTTTTAATTGTTATGTGTTTTCGTAACAAATAGATTTGATGTTATTTCAGATTTCTGCGGCAAATATATATATTTTTTTTTATATTCGGTTTTGTCATGAATTCCACATGCGAAAGTTTTCGAATAAAATTCATAAAATTTTATGTTATTCTGGCTATCAAGTATGTGAAATTTTTTCATGATAAAAATCATTAAAGTTAGTTTTAGAAAGTATTAAATTGAGGTTTAGAAAATTTTTGTATATTATAATTCTTCCAATATTAGATAAGCTTAACCCATTAAAAACAATAGTTTTGATACACAAAATTTATTTTAAATTGGAAAGGATTTGCTGTCACCACACATCGAATTTGCTGTGTAAAGAGACCAGTTTCAGCAAAGTATTGCTTGCAGTAGGTTAATTTTATGCACCATAAATGGCTGTGTCGAGTTTTATATACCCTTCACCGATGTACGTCTGCAGTAAATGCATACATTCATTTTATTTTTTTATCTTGGACCAGCACTAAGGAGATGACCCCTATATTTGCAATGCATTGCGCCGGAACTGAAACGAGGGGATAGCATTGAGGGGAAAGATGAGAAAATAGACAGTTGCTCTTGTAGCTATTTCAACCTTTTACTCCGCCGGCTAATTTGCTACAGGGCTGACCATTTTAACCCTGGTACCATCTTTTTGATAGTTTTGATTTTGATTGTTTTTTTAACATTGAAAAAAATGGTTTTTTAATATATCAAAAAATTTATAATTCTCCAGCTCTGGAGCTATCTTTTTAACTTTTATGATTTTTAATACCAAGGATTTTTTTTAATATATAATATATAATAAAAAAGAAAAAATAAAAAGAAAAATAAAAAATTATTTCCAGTTGGTTACTTTGTGTACCAAAAAAGTTAAATTTTCCAACCCTGGAATCGACTTTTTTAATTTTTGTTGATTATTAACAGCAATTTAATTCTTCTGTAAGCACGAAAAAAGTTTAACTATCAAATATAAATAAATAAAAAATAAATAGTTCTAGTTCGTTATATAACAAAATATATAACAAAAATAAGTTTAAATTTTCCAGCTCTGGAATCGTATTTTGGATTTTATTGATTTCCAATAGCAATAGCAATCTATTTTGGAATATTTCAAATACATTAATCCAAACCTGACATTTCCACACACAAAAAAACCACATTTATATCAAGAACGAACAATATTAACCCTAGAAGGCTAAGTACTAAAATACTTTGTATATGTTTTTTTATTTGCTCAATAGCAATTAAAAACAAATAACTTGCTGAATTTGCTACCATTAGATCACTGGATACTTGTGTATCAACAATAATTAGAAAAAGTACAAGTAAAATTAACGTGGATTAATCTTCTAGGGTTAAAATTGGTACTAAGTTTGCTTTCTATACATTTTAAAGTGTCGCAAAGCAACTCTGAGTCAAGCAGCATCGAGTCGTATTGTATTCGTAAAAATTTTACCATCATGCGCACAAAGAAGTTTCACTTCAAAAATGAAAAATTTTTATTTATTTTTTTAAATTAAATAATTTTTGATTTCATTAGCGAAGTCCGTGCTTAATATTACAAATGAGTTCGTTGTGAGAAATAGTTTGGTTTTTCACTGACCAACCAAACTGCAGCATCAATTCTGTTCCCCAACGAAATTGAAATCTGCCACGGTATGGTTGCGTATGATTAATATTTGTTCGTATGGATTCGTATTATTCATACGTTTTAAAAATATATTTTGGAACAAAAACGTCCCACATTTTCTTTTTACTGTAAATAATCAAAACCCATTTATTTTTTCAGCTATCCGATTTTTTCTCTAAAACGTAGTTCGGATTACTGAAATTTATTACATTTAAGCGTACTGCTTAAAATCAGTAAAACAATATTTTTTATATCAAATCTGTATATTAAATTATGTATGAATTTTTTATTAGTCGAACTTTCTTATGTAAATTGTTAATTTTATCAACGGGCTTAAGTTCGAATCTGCAAGACTGCAAACAATTTTTTTTGTTTTTTTTTTTTTTTAAATATATGTAAATTAATAAAATAGAATTTGAACAAATTCATTTATGTATTAATAAAATAATAAAAAAAAAAATAAAAAAAAAAATTGTTTGCAGTCTTGCAGATTCGAACTTAAGCCCGTTGATAAAATTAACAAATCTGTATATTTTTTTTACGTAAATTTAACGTAAAAATTTTATTTAAAAAAAAAAATATTCATAGAGTTATTCATTTTGTTGTTGAAAATTTTCACGAATTCCTCGAAAATGTCTAGCCACTTGCATTGACAATATAATAGAAAAATACAATAAAGTACGTAGGAGCGAAAAGCATAAATATATTTTGCCATTTAATATTTTAACGGACAAAACATGCACAATTTTTTCAGCCTTAAGTTATGCAATCGATTTCTAATAAAAAATAAATTTGTCATTGTTTATTTTTTCATTAAAGCGAACTAAGTTTCATAAAAAACGTAGTTGTGGGCTTGCTTTTGGTTTGCAGTAATACGATATTTTCAGTAAAGCGATGTTCCGCTAAAGCGAAGTGAATAATACTAGCTGCGTTTAAAATCAGTATGGGGATTTGTATCGCTTTCAATAATCCGATTTTTTCAGTAAAGCGTTTTGCGCTAAAGCGTATTCGTTTGCATACGTACAAATTTTACACTCATGCACGCAAAGAAGTTTCATTTAAAAAAATTCTTAATTTAAAATAAATTTTTTTAAATGAAGCATTTTAAAAACTAAAACGCCAAGTTTATGTTTTAAGATTTTTTTATTTTTGTTCAGTGTAGTTTTTCTTGCGGCTTCGGAATACCGATTATGAGTACAGGCAGATGGATATCGCTTATTGGCTTCTCTACTGATAAGTACCCAGAATATATATTATTTATGGGTCGAGCAAATTACACATGGAAACAAAAATTTTTTTTCATTTACATATTTTTTTCGAGGGAACGACATCGAGAGACATCGTGGGTCAGGCAATAAATGTACCTTCTTCTTTCATGAATTTTTAAATGATTTTCCAAAGATGAGCAATAATGATTTGTACAAGGAAAAAAAATTCTCTTTTAAGAAAATAGTAAATGTTTTGTCTACTCACTCAATTTCAAATAGCACTGCATAAAGAACGCCTCTCCCAATATCGTATTCAGTAGACCCATAATGCCCTGAGGAAATTCGGTGATCAGAAAGAGGAGTAAAACAGCCAACAGCATTTGTGTGGTACGATCAGTCTGTTTCGCCTTATCGATTTTTTTCCGCAGGGCATATGAAGAGTTCACCATGGTCGTCTGGCTGCCATCGGCGATCGAAGAGAGCGGCATTAAAGTATTCATTGTTGTGGATTGTGCTGATTTCTCTTCGGCCTTTAGCAATTGATTGCGCAGCATGTGCCGACGTTTCTTAACCTCCAAAAGGGCTGATATCAAACGCAGGGAGAGAATAGTTAAGGCAATGCATGGTATGAGTTTGATAAGCACCGAATAGATGAGAAGAGTGCCCAAACGCAGAGCGCTGTGCCGCAACGCCATGTCGCTGTGATATAAGCGGTAAACGGTTATATTGCGTTCTAAGACGCTGTGATTGTTGCTGCCACTGTAGTGGTCATTGTAGTTGTCGCTAAACGTGATGCCGCCACCACCGCTGCTGCCATTGTATGTATTGAATTTCGCTAGATTTGCATAATCGTGTTTTGCCTGATAATTGATAATGTACTCACTCAAGGGCCGAGAGTGCAGCACTTTGTTGTTGCCATTCACCACTTCCTCAAATTGTGCTATCGAACTGACCAGATACAGCCAGGGTGTCACTACCACACCGCACAATAGATACGATGAGATTATTGTCAGGACAGTGTTACGCATGCCGCACCACTCCCGCGACAATTGCGGATATGTTACGGCCAAGTAGCGCCAAACAGCCAACATGACTGTTAGCCAAATGGAGATGGTGTGCAGCACTTGGGCGTAAATGGCATGGAATTTAATGTAACAAGCCCAAGTGTAATTGAGTTGCTGCTCACGCGGCCACCGTTCTGTTAGGATGTAGTCATGTATCGCATACGGCATGTACTCGAGCATAACGGCCAAATCGGCCACGGCCAATCCGGTGAGAATTGCATTCGTTGGTGTGCGCATTTCGCGACGTGTTAAGACAATTATATTTAAAGTATTTGCTAAAGTGCCCAGCAGACACACTGAGAGCGAGAGGTAGCCGTGTATAAACTTGTAACTGTAATCGAAATCGTGCGAAATGAAAAGAAGAGGGGAAAATGAAAATTACGTTCTATTTTACTGAAGCGGAAGAAATACATATTTTATTTGCTACAAAAAGAATAAGTACGTGAACTTCATGTATGAAAGTATATTAATTTGCTGTGCTAAATTGGCGTAAATTTATGGTACAAGATGTTGAATAACAACAACTTGTCTCTTCTTGTATTCTACTACGCGCCTTCTCATACGAGTGCGTAAAAATACCATAAAAAGCTGATAAACAAAACAATATAATGGAAACTTCCAGGGAAGTTCGCTGCCAACAGAATTTTATGTAAAAGAGACTATCGATTTTCGGTTTGCTTTGCTTCTTAAAATATTTTATCAAAAATAAAATTATGTGGCAGAGTATTTTTGGGTTTGTTGTTGACTGTTATCAAAAACAAAAATCAAAATGTTGGTTCGGTGCTTCTGCCGAAATGAAAACAATTCATTTTGTTATCAAATACAGGGTGACAAGCAATTAGTCATTCAGTTTTTTTGTTGTATAATTTGTTTACTCTATAAAGAAATTATTTTCATTTTCACGGCAAAATTTTTTTTATTCAACTGCCAGTTTTCCCGTTTTAACTGAAATTGCCGGTATTAAATTTTCTCATTCATGCCGAATATTTTGTGTTATTTTTTCAAACTGCTATAATTTTTGATTAATTACGATCGCCTTTGTTTTTCAATGACAAGAGCAAAAATCGATCGATAGAGCCAGAATCCACCGGGGCGAATAGGTTTAGTTCGATTCTGTCAAGCCTAAAAGGCTCATATCTTTACACACACACAAACACACACACAAGGACACACACACACAAGGACGCACACACAAAAGGATTTATTATCTTCTGCCCATCGTAATTCCCTGGCTGGAGGCGCAACACTGCGAGCCCAACTTTTATATGACGCAGTTCTTGAGTGGACATGGTTGTTTCAGGAAATATCTGCACAAATTTGGGCACGATAGATCCCCAACATGCCCAAATTGCGTTGACGAAGATGAGGACGCTCAGCACGCTTTATTTTGCTGCCCGAGATTTATATTACTCTCCGTCAGCTTCTAGACGAGATTTTGGGTTCCGAAATTAAATGGAACGAGTGCAACCGCCATATATCTGTAGTTATGCAGGAACTACGAAGGCTGGAAAGACAGAGATCGAACGAGCGTACATAAGATGAAGCGAAATCGCTAACCAGCCCTAACCAGCGAAGTAATACCTAGCGACAGTCCCGCGGAGGGAGAGTGGTCGAAGTGGAAACAGGGGGTGGGTTTAGTACGTAGGCACCAGTCATGGTGAATCGTGCATGCTTATGATGGAACATAAGTATCTTTTGAAGATTACCACCTCCGATTCTATAAAAAAAAAAAAAAAACACACACACACACAAACGCACACATACACACACAGACATACACACACAGGCATACACACAGACATACACACACAGCCATACACACACAGCCATACACACGCAGACATACACACACAGACATACCCACACAGACATACACACACACACATAAACATACAGTGACACCCTGTCAGGAAATCTTCCGAAGAACTCAAAACATCGAGATCTGATGAAAATTCGATTTTTCTAAAATCAATAACTTCCCAATTTTTTATTTAAATTTTCAATTTTCATAGTGGGGAGCTAAAAAGTAATACGGCCCGGTTACTTCTCCGGCTTGAACTTCGCACCTCGTAGTATGGAGGGGATATATAATGGCCGAAGGGGCATAACAGGGGGATTTTCAGTGCTTCAGAAACGAAGTTTTGGGCAGTACTTTAAAAAAAAAGGTCATTCCATACTCAGTTTAAAAGTAGTAATTTCAAGCGAAGCGTATAGAAATTTTTTAAACGATCAGGAGAACTTTTGGAAGACATTTGATTTGTATAACAGCGAGAAATAAAATCCCCTACTTTATAAATCTCTTAAATATTTCTATTGTGTTGTAAACAATTTGTTGGATCAACAAAAAAAAAAAAAAAAAGAAAAAAATAGCAATTCATCCTCTCTAGCAGTAAATTTTGATAAAAACATAATAGATTTATAAATTTAACACATGCAACGAAAAACTCTGGCGTTCTTAGTTGCTGCTCGTGTATTCCGTTCACACAATTGCTCACTTACTTTGTATGGAAGTCGTCAACATTTTTATCACAGTATATTATTTGGGAAGTATTCTGCGACATGTTGCATATTACGTGTGTGGAAAAAACATTAAAAATGTGTTTCATTTAAAACTTTGCGATTTTCCTTTTACAGCCAAACAAATATCTGCAAAGAAAAGAGGGAAAGAAAAGTTAATAAATGTTTTATAATGAATCTTTTGTAATTTTCGGGGGCAACAGAGAATGCAGTTTAATTTAACAAATAAGTTTTTTGCATAATTAATTTTTTTTAAGTGTGGAAATAAATTATTTTGGTGATACAGAATTGTAAAACAGTAAAAATACAGCAACCGGAAATAGCCCATCAAAACACAATTTTATAAATGAATTGAACTAAATTTGTTATTTTTTTAAATCGTATATTAGACTAGATATTAAAATGTATAAATCTAAAAAATTCAATTTATTTTAATGATTAAGTAATACACAAATTGTTGATAACATTTTCGGCACGAAATTAAATTTTTAGTTTTTTAGATCGTTGGTGTAGATTTTCAAATCGAAAGCTATATATTTATTCATTTCATTATCTTTAGTTTTGGTAAAAAATACTTGTTAACTATTTCGCAAAGATTAAAATTATGTGTGAAACGTTAGTTCCGTACTTTGTAGCGTGCGTCACGGAGAACAAGATTACTTTAGTTCTGAGTGTTGAGAGAATTTTTCTTAATATCGAATAAAAAATGACTAATAAGTCATAATCGATGTCAAATCTTTTAATTTTCTGCAAGAAATTAAAATTTTTTAGTATTTCAGCTCATTAATACAGATGTTCCGATCGAAGGACATATTGTTATTAATATCCTTAATATTATTATTATTATTATTATTGTTCATTCAACTATCTTAAGTTTTAGTAAAAAAAATGTTTGTGTAACATTTTGCCACGATAGAAATTAGATATGATATGCCAGTTACATGACTTGTAGCGTGCGTGACGTACAGTAAGGTTGCTTTTATACTAAAATTACTACTACATACTAGTTGTCAGATATTTTAACTTTCTGCAAGAAGCTAAAAATTTTTCATCATATATTGGTAGCGTGCGTCACGTACACTAACGTTGCTTTTATACTGTGTGTAGAGTGACATTTTCACCGTATTAACCCAAAAATTACTATTACATACTAGTTGTCAGATATTTTAATTGTCTGCAAGAACTTAAAAGTTTTTCAACACATATTGGTAGCGTGCGTCACGTACAGTTAGGTTGTTTTTATACTACAATTACATACTAGTTGTCAGATATTTTAATTGTCTGCAAGATCTTAAAAGTTTTTCAACATATATTGGAAGCGTGCATCACGTACAGTAACGCTGCTTTTATACTATGTGTAGAGTGAATTTTTCTCCATATGAAATCCAAAATTATTCTTACATTCATAATTTCAAATCTCTTAATCAATATTATTATTGTTATTATTCTAAAAATATGTTTTATAACTTGTAGCGTGCGTCACGGACAGTAAAGTGCTTGTTATAGCATACTTAGAGTGAATTTTTCTCCGTATTAAATCAAAAAATCTACTCAGTCAGTATTTTGAAAATGGAAATTTAACGGTTCAGAATCAAAAGAATATGGAGACTCTCATCGAGAGAGAAAGAGGACTGATTTCAAAATAAACTGTGAGATAAAAAATTTCTATAGCTAAAGATTACACTTTGGAAAGTATTTTGGAAGCGATTTTTACGTCAAATATAAATTATGAAATCTAACCTCAGCTCCAGTCTTTGTCCGCATATTCGTATCGCACCTTAAGCCCACATTTAAGGAAGAACTGTGACAGCTTCTCGACCTTTAATTGCTTCAAGCATAAATCAAAGCATCCACAATTCGTGATGTTTTTCCAAATGGTTCTTTTGATACTAGAAATGTGTAGAGAATTTATCGAAGGCGTTACTCCTCCACAAAGAAACATGTTTCTAAAAATTTTTCGAAGATTTTTATCTGCTTTTATTTACATGCTTTCCCATTTTCAATAAATAAATTTATTTTTTTATTACTTTCATATTATTTTATTTTTAGCTACAAGTTATTAATTGCCTTGAGTTTAATTAAAAAAAAATTGAGATTGTAATCTTCAGTTACAATGTTTTGGGTACTGACGGCATAGTCTGCTCTGTCATGGCAGGCAAATTTTTCATAACTATAATAGACAGAACGGTAAATACTGTCATCACGGATCGTTCCATCATGTCCTGTGTTACACCATTTTTCCACTACGGCTCGAACATGATGGCAATAACCGTTAAATAATATTATTTAAAAGGGGACTAAATTTAACTGAATTCTAAACTCTAATTATTTCGCGTCAAACCTGCATAAATTATTTTCATTTAAGTAGAAGATATAGACTCTGCTTTACAACGACACAATGAAAGACTGACCTCTCCGCTAATATATTAATAAATGCAGCAAATAATATTTTCTTGATTACGAGTCCTTCACGTTTCAGTCATTATGAATAAGACATTAAGGCATATATTTACATATTCCTATTAGATGGCGATTAAGACGGGCAGTTGAGCTTTTCAGTGCTGAATATGCATACAATCGTACTATTTATTTATTCAATTACGTGTACGACGACCTCATTAAAATTCTAAAAACATATTGTAAGATTGAATTTATTTCAAGGCAATTGAGCAATTTATTTATTTAATTGAACTGTTACTAAGTGCTGTCACTTTTTATATAAGAAAAAAAAAACAAGAAAAAACAAAGATAAAGAGGAAAACAAGAGGCAATATTGCGCAAACACTATAAAACCATTTACACATTTGGGGTATTCACACTTCGTGCTATTTGGTCATATTGTCATAAAGTCATAATATTTTAGACCAGGGGCCAAATTATCGCATTCGATATCGATCGAAATTTCCATACAATTTAAATTCAAATTTCGTTCGATATCGAGTGCCGTAATTTGCCCCCAGTTTAAAAAAGTAGTTGTTGTGCTGCATACCAAAAAGTCATAAAATAATAGCACTCTTTCAGGTTTGTTTTTGTTTTGTCATAAAATACTGCTCTAGAGATCTGAGTCGAACGGTTAAAAATCTTTAGGTGAGACGGCGATAGTATATGTTTGCCGCCGTTACTTATGTATGATTCACGACTAAAAAAAGGCTAAAAAATGATTCATACCTATATCTCCGTACATTGAATCACATTTTTATAAAGGGTCCGCCATCTAACTTTTTTTTTTCAACTAGTGCTTATTTCGTGAATGGTAACACTTTAGCTCATGTCTGATTTGACAGATAATTAGTTTTATTCTTCGCTAAGTGGCCCTGCGATCGACTTACAGAAGATGCCGATTTTGCCAAAAAAAAAAAAAAAAAATCATCTTTTCAGATGAAGCTCATTTTGATCTTGGCGGGTATGTAAACAAGCAAAATGGTCGCATTTGGGGCACAGAAAACCCGCACGCATATATTGAGAAGCCGACGCACCCAAAACGAGTCACTGTTTGGGTGGGTGCGGATTTTGGTCCAGAGGCATAATTGGGCAATTTTTCTTCAAAAATGAGCAAAGAGTGGCCGGTTACAGTCAATGGCGATCGTTATCGGGCCATGTTGAACGAATTTTTGTTCACAAAAATTGAAGAGGAGGATATTGGCAACATTTGGTTTCAACCGAACGGCGCTACGTGCCACACAGCCGAAGCTACACTCGATGTTTTGCGCCCTGTTTTTCAAGATCGCATTATCAGCCGCAGAGCTGATGTCGTGTGGCCACTTCGGAGCTGCGATTTGACACCGTTGGACTATTATTTGTGGGGTGCCGTGAAAGATAAGTGTTACGCCGACAAGCCAGAGACAATTGACGCTTTAAAGGACAATATTCGTGTGAAGCCATTGGTGAAATACAGCTGCACACAATCGATAATGTGCTTAAAAATTGCACCGATTGTGTAGGCTACTGCATGGCCAGTCGAGGCAGCCATTTGAATAAAATTATTTTCCATTATTAACCGGAAGGATTGTACTTTCAAATAAAAAAAGAAATTTGAGGAAATATTCAGTAGTTTTTTTTATAGCATTTTCAAAAAAAAAGTTATTTGGCGGACCCTATAACATAAAAAAATTTAAAAGAGAACTAGATCGCAAAAACTAAATATATAAGTGAAAAATCTTTCTCGTTTAACTGACGTAGCTGGCAGCAGCCACTGAACGTTTTTCCGTATGACGTCGCAAAAAAAAATTTATTCAGCTCATATCAAGGCAGCAGCTGTTTTAGTTCATACATACAAATTTATTTACATATTCCTGTGCACCGAAAGACATATATAATAATTTTAAATAGAAATGGAGTTTTTAGACCAGGGATGCCCAAAAATTTTTTTTGTTGTGTATTAGTGAGTAAGAGAGAAAAAACAAATTGAGAGAATTGACTTATTTACAGCCAAATTATAATGTTAGTAAGAGATTGAAAAACCGAATAATTATATTCATACATAAAAAGCTTTTGTGACAAGCATTTACATGGCATTGAATGACCACTCAACATTTTTTGAGTGTGACCTGAAAAAAGTAATAAAGCATCCGCTAAACATGTGCACTTGTCGACTTATCATCAACGACTAAATGAAAGAGCATAAGAATATGTGTGAGTTCTGTCCAAACAATTGTTTCATGAACTGGGCATCCCTGTTTTAGACGATTCATCTTTAATTGTATTAATTTTCTTCTGCTTTGATAACAGCTAATTACAAATGTGCATATTAAGTTATGACGGGTTGTTCACACTAGTTGTATTTTTCGTGCTATTATTTTATGACTTATGACTTTATGACTACAATGTGAATACCACAATTGTGCCATAAATTCAAGTTGAATATTAAATGCTAAAGTTTTTGTCTTATATTTTTTGTTATCTTAAAGGAAAACAAACATATTGTGTATTGAAGGGCTTTTAGGGGAAAATATAAATTTAACAATACACTGACTTAAAAACAGCTTGTCTTTTGGGAGAAAATCAAATATTTACAAACAGAAAGTGGTGTTGTTGTTGGTGTTGCTTGGAAGTTCTTTTTCTTTTTGTCTCTAAAGAAAAACGTTGTCTTAAGGTATGCTGCTGGCGCTGTTGTTAAGCTGGTCTGAAGAGTATAAGTCATTCATTTGTTTGGCCATTTTTAATGCATACATGCTGAGATACATATGGAGCTTTTGTGCCTCATCCAGCATTTAATCGGATGTATGTTTTTAAATCCTTAATCACCCGCTTAATTAATGGAATTCAATGCGAAAGACACAAAAACTCCAAAAGCATATAAATGCTGCTAAAACGGGTATCTTTTTTGAACTCGATACACTTTGAGTATTGAGTATAACAGAGAGATTTTCTCCTGAAAAAATCTATAATATATTTCGGAGTTTTTGAAAATTTGCAATAACAAGGGGTAAAATAGTACCCAATTTCGGTACTTTTTATTTAAAGAACATGCATATAAATATAATTTTGACTTCCTACTGCTCAGTAGAAGCTGAGATAACAAAATGGGTGTTCTTTCCAAGGGGGGTAAAAATAGGTGATGAAAAGTGTAAATATGGAAAAACCGTACAATATATTTATAATTCGAAAAAAATCATATAATTGGAAAATTTTGAATCTCAGTTACCTTATGTAGTGTATTATTGAACTGAATTGGAAAAAAAATACTTTTTGCAAAAGCTAAAAAAGTAATAAAACATCTTCGTAACTTCTGGAAAGGGTACTTTTTCCAAAATATAGTTAGTTATTGACCAACTTTTTTAAATATACTTTTGGGATTTGAGTACTTTTCAGGAAAGTACTTTTTAAAACATTAATTTTTGATAATAGTACCTTATGGAAAGAATGCAATTAGAAAAATAAATACTTCTAAAATATATACTTTTCGGATTTGATTACTTTTCAAGAAAGTACTTTTTAAAAGATGTACTTTTTGATAATGGTACTTTATGAATAGAGCACTTTTACAAGAAAAGTAGTTTTAAGAAATGGTATTTACTGAAAAAAATACTTTTTGTAAAAAGTAGTTTTTGTGAAAAGTACTTTATGTGAAAAGTACTTTTTGTGAAAAGTACTTTTTGTGAAAAATACTTTTTGTGAAAAGTACTTTTTGTGAAAAGTACTTTTTGTGAAAAGTACTTTTTTTGAAAATTACTTTTTGTAAAAAGTACCTTTTGTGAAAAGTAATTTTTGTAAAATGTACTTTTTGTGAAAAGTACTTGTTGTGAAAAATACTTTTTGTTAAAAGTACTTTTTGTTAAAAGTACTTTCTGTGAAAAGTACTTTTTTGAAAAAAGTACTATTTTTAGAAATAAAGGTACTTTTTGATAATGACACTTCATAAAAATAGCATTATTCCAAAAAAAAGTTATTAAAGAAAGGTACTTAAAAAATTTTTTTCAGAAATGTTCTTTCCTAATATAATCTTTTCTAAAAATTCACTTTTGAGGAAACGTACTTATCAGAAATGTGTTTTTTGGGAAAGGTAATTTTTGGAAAAGTTACTATTTTTAAAAATGTACTCAAAAAAATTATTTTGAAAAAGTACCTTTCTGAAAAACACTTTATTTGAAAAAGGTTCTTTCTTGATATATAGTTTCTTAAGAAGGCACATTTAAGGAAACGTACTTGCTAAAAATGTAGTAAAGGAGCTTTTTGGAAAAAGTACTATTTTCGGATAATTACTTTAGAAAATTGTTTTGCAAAAAGTACTTTTCCGAAAATCACTTTATTTTTGCAAAAGGTTCTTTTTTGAAATAGACTTTTTGAAAAGACACTCTTTAGAGAACATACTTATCACAAAGGTATATTTTGGAAAAGGTACCTTTTGGGAAAGGTACTTTTTGGGAAAAAGTGTCATTTTAAGAAAAGTGCTTAATTTATTTTTTTAAATAATTTTCCAAAAGTCACGTTATTTGAAAAAGGCTCTTCTTTAAAAGAGACTTTTTTAAAAATGGTACTTATTAAAAAGGTGGCTTTTGGAATGTGTGTTTTTTGTTATGGAAAAAGTACTTTTTTAAACTATATACTATTCTATTGTCTGTGAAAATAAAAATATTTTGCGCACTCAACTAAAGGGACAGTTAAATCAAAACTATTTATACCATTGCGTTGATTATTAGTATTTTTTGAAAACGAAAACTTGCTAAGACTAAAATTTTTGTCAAAGCGCTATGGGTTGCGCTTAATGTCAAAATAAAAATCAGCTTTATTTTCACATTTTTACCACGTTTCATAGTGTACAATTGTTACGTACAAACTCATGGAGATGCCCATATTTTATTTATTTGATTAGCCGTATTTAATTATGAATTTTTTTCTGACAAGATCTGGGTTATTGTTTTCCAAAACCGCTTTTTACTTAAAACACTCTCATGTTGTAGCGCTCATTTTATTCGTACGCGATTGACAAGTCGATCGAGTACTTCATTGCAAACATAAATCGTTCTTCTGTCTGTGGATTAAACTGCTTGTAAATGTATTTTCTATAGTTTTCAACGTTGGAAAGTTCAAACGAAATTTTCATTTCCGTTTTGACTGGCTGGTCCACTGGTTCATCAGGGAAAACAATACGGTGCCGCTTGTAGCTGACAGCTTCATCAATAAATTTATTATTACAAACAGTTTTGTTTGCTCTGTATTTGCTGTCGTACAAACTCATTGGCCTGTTTTACTGCTTCAGCAGCAGCAGCAGCAGCAGCTGTTGCGTCAACAGCAGTTATTGGGTTTCGAAGCCATAGTGTAAATTTTCTTGCAGTAGTTTATTTATTACATGAAAAGCACATGATCCCCCACTGGTTACTAGTTGTCTAGGTTTTTAATATAAAAAAAATCAACACACACAAACATACACCCACACCCACACACAAACAAACACACACAAAATATAAAATAATAAATAGAAAGAAAGAGGAAATGAGCCTGAATATAAAAATCTTTAGATTACATTCAAGTCAGTTTGAAAAAATCTTCACACAATTCACTTGTCAAAGAGAAAATAATCAAATAAATAAAATAAAATAAATTAGTGAGTGATAAGTAAGTTTTGCTTGGACCCTACTCAGTTTCAATGTCAATATGCTGGCACAGAAACTTATTTAGACTGGAAGGAAGTGTACGGTCTCTCTGGCCTTCTTCCTTCTCATAATGGACGTAAGGAAAATGTACATATTTATTGATAGTGTCATCACGAATATCTTGAAAGATCCATCATTGCTTTTCAGCTCTCCCTTCTTTCTATTTCCGCCTGAAATTATTTTTTATTTATTTCTGGTTATTAAGTTGTGCCACAAGGTAATAACAGGTATATTTTATGTGTAAACAGGAGCGTGCAACTACATGTTTAGTATTATTGCTGTGTGTGTGTGTGTGCATGTGTTTGTAAATGTATCCTGTTTATGACAACATTTAGCTAGAAACAGAAGTGTTTCTGTGCAATCAATCATATAAATGGGGGGTGGCTGAGAAAAGGATATTTTCAAATGTTATTATTAGTCAGGCGACAAAGGATTACTAAAACACAAGTTGTCTTATTATTGTAAGCTGCCGCTGCTGCTGCTGCTGTGTTTTTCTTAAAATACTTAAGGAAAAAACATAATATTGTAAAGAGAAAAAGTAAAACAAAACGTGGCTGTTGTTTGCTTCAGTGGAGCCGTAAAAAGTTTGAACATTTCGCCAAATTAATTGAAATTTTTATGAAATCCGTGGTGAGGCATGCTTCCGGCTTAAATGTTTTGTTGTTTATTTTCTTTTTTTATCACGGATTATTTATTTGATCCTTTTGATAATTTTTGACAGAATTTATTTTACGCTTGTGCATAACAAACCATGAAGTAAATTCTAAAAACTCGCTGGATATGAAAAAAAGGGTTTATTTTTAGATTGAGAAAATAACTTTGAAATTAAATCAAAAGTTTTTTAATATTCTTGTTTTTATTTATATATATTTTTTTCATCTAACCGTCGCTTTGGGGAAAAAGTACCTTTTTTTTATTGTATTTACGAGAGTTGGAATTGATTTATAATTGTCACTTTCAAAAGGTTTAATTTTCATGTTTCAATTAATTTTTAATCATAAGATATTGTTAAGGTCAGAGACTTTTAAAGAGGGAAATGTTGAAGAACAACAGTCTTGTGGGATAGAAGGGGGACTATTCAATTTAGAGGCACATCTGTCATCGTTAACAATCTCACAAAATTAGGAATCTTTGTTAATGCTTAAATCGATCTTATTGTTCATTCTTCGAAAGTGTCTGAGCGAATCTGAAATTGAAACCGAAAATCGGGAAATTTCGCTAAGCTCGGCAAATCCCTAACTGAACCAAATCTGTATTTTTCTTTAATGTTCCGATTACGTATAGAGTAAAATATCCTTCTAGTATAAAATAGGTTTAAGTCACAAAAAAACCAAAATTATCGCCCTTTTTGGTTACTTTTATGTACTAAAAAAAGCTTAAGCTGTCCAACCCTGAAATAGTATTTTTTATTTGTTATACCAATTTATATCTTCCTTGAAGTATAAGACACATGTAATTCACAACAAACTGAAATTATTGTAGAAACCGCTTTGATTACTTTTATGGACCAAAAAAACTTTTAATTGTTCAACCCTGGAATAGAATTTTTAATTTTTAATTCATATTTAATTCTTTTTGATATGTAAAGTATTTTAAATTCCTGAGAAAAATTTGTACATATATAAAATAAAACAAATATATACAAACAAAATTAATAACTTTTTTTAACACTTTTATGTACCAAAAAGAATTTCTATTGCCGACCCCTGGACTCAAAATTTTGATTTTTTTAATTTTTGACACAAATTTAATTTTTCCTCAAACCTAAGTAAGATATAGTTTTATTAAAAAAAAGTCAAAAAGAAAATCAGCAATATTTTGGTCACGTTTATGTACCAGAAAAAATTCCTGGTGTCGAACCCTGGAATACAAATTTAAATTTTCTTTAATTTTTATTAGAAATTCAGTTCTTCCTGAAACCTAAATTAGTTTTAATTAAAAAAACAACATCAGTAACCTTCTTGGTCATTATTATGTACAAAAAATAATATCTATTGCCGAGCCCTGGAGTCAAAATTTTATTATATTTTTAATTTTTATTACAAATTTTATTCTTCTCGAAACTTAAAATAGTTTTAGTTAAAAAAAGGACAATATCAGTAAACTTTTTGTTCACTTTTATGTACCACAAATATACGCTATTGTCGAGCCCTGGAATCAAAATTTTATTTATTTTTTTTTTTCAATTTTTATTACAAATTTAATTCTTTCCGAAACTTAAAATAATTTAACTAAAATTAATTTCACTAAAAAAACAACATCATTAACCTTTTTGTTCACTTTTATGTATCAAAAATAACTGCTATTGCCGAGACCTGGAATACAAATTTTATTTTTTATTACTTTTTAATACAAATTTAATTCTACCTGATATATAAAAAATTTTAATTAGCATTAACAAAAAAAAAAAAAAAAAAAACAGTCACCGTTCTAAAGCAAAAATAGTTCCTAGTTTCGAGCCCTGGGATAAAAATTTTTATTCTTTTAACTTTTGATACAAATTTAATTTTTCCTGCAATCTAAAACAGTTTTAATAAAAAAACAACATGAGTAACCTTTTTGGGCACTTTTATGTTTAAAAAATAATTGCCATTGTCGAGCCCTGGAATCAAAATGTTAATATATTTTTAATTTTTATTACAAATTAAATTTTTCGTGATATATAAAATAGTGTTAATTAAATAACAAAAACCCAATATCATTAATTTTTTTTTGTCGCTTTTATGTTCCAAAGTTTGCAATTTTCGAACCCTGGAATCGAATTTTTTGATTTTCTTTTTTTCATTTTTTCCTGCAACTTTAATTCTTTCTGAAGTATTAAATAAGTTTAATTAACAAAAAAAAAAATAAAGAAAAATAATAAAAATTTATAAACAAAAAATATCTCGTTTTTGCTACTTAATTTAATATAACAACACAAGTCCAAGCTTTCCAGCTCTGGAGCCGTGTTTTGAATTTTGCTGAATTTCAATAGCACTCTATTCATGACCATTTCCAATCCATCAGTCCAAGAATGAAGTGTTTCACGGATTGGCTAACTTATTCCTGCACTTTTTTTTTTTGAAGTGTGTAACAATTACAAAATTTTGCAACAACAAACGAATTGCACATCTCTGATATTATATACTGGCCATAGAGTAAAAATAAATAAAATTGAACAAATAACGCTGATGAGATGGCGTAGCGGCTTCGAAATCAGTACTGATCCGTTCTGCTGGTTTGATAATTATTGAAAATATTCTTAATATTCCATTCTTAATATAAAATATAATAAATAGAATTTGAACACATTCATTTATTAATAAAATAATAAAAAATCATTTGCAGTCATGCAGATTCGAACTTAAGCCCGTTGAAAAAATTAACAATAAATCTGAAACATTTCTTTAGCTCAATTTATTGCTGTTAACGTGTTAATTTTTTCTATTTGGCAAATTGTAGTTTCATTATTGCATATTTAGTCAAACCGTTTAAAAGCAATTTGTTTCTATGGTTTCCTTAGCAGCAGCCTGGCTTTGCCTTGCGTCGACTTTGAGTGCATGTGCTAATGGGATATTTTCAAATGACATTGTTAATCCTTAATTACTCAATGTTTCGAACGAATAAAAAAAGGAATATATTTTTTTTAATATAAAAAATTTTATTTGTTTTATTTAACAAATTTTCTTTACGTTTGTAGTTCTTGCGTTTGCTGCTTGTTAGCAGGTTTTTTCAACATCATTTTCAATTCTCCTAAAGCGACTAAGATTTTGCTTTTCGAAAATTGTCCTTTTGTTTTTGCTTCTTCTTCTTCTTCTTCTTCTCGATAGGTTTGTTTATGTGTGATAAATGTTTTTTGCTATTGTATTGCTCTGGTGTCGTTGTTGCTGCTGCTTCCTTTATCCTTAAGATTACAAAAGTAATTTGTCATTCCATCTGTATATTGATTGTTGTTTCAATAGAATTTCCCATCAGCTTGTTTTTTTTTTTTGCTTCTGTTTGTTGGAGAAATTCTTTCATTCCATTTAATGCTATCTATCATTGCGTTTTATTTCATATTTCTAACTTTATTTATAAGGATTTACTTTCGTCATATTGTTTTGCTAGATTTTTGTTTTGATTATTTTTTTATTTATTTATTTATTTTTTAGCAAAACGATTTATACGTCATTTCTTGGATGATGGCACACCAGAAGTGCTTTAGTCTAGGGAGTTTTTTTTTTGTTCCATTGCAGCATTTCCTTGTCGCACCAACTTAATGTCAGTGAAATCAGCCATAAGTGTTCCATTATTTTTTATTCGACTTTATTGGCCTTAAAAGCTTAATATTTGGTGATTTATTGTTTATCATCGTGCACATAAAACAACACTATTATTGTAACAAAAGTGTATTTTGTCTGCGCGTAATGCTTTTTGTTTTCAGTCTTCATTGGAGGAGGTGTGTGTTTAGTGATTTGGTGTAGATTAAAAATTAGTGGCGTGTTAGTGCTTGGCGGGTGATTAAGAACTTAAGCGATTATATTTAAAGACTTTTACTTGCACGTATTGCCTGATCGTCAAAGAATATTGAAGTTTTGAATGGTTATGGCCTTTACACAATAGCTGCCTGCTGAAACTATTTGCAGGCATGCACAACCCAAAAGTGTTTTGAAACTCGAATTTATTGCGAACGTGTGGTAAAAAATATTGCTTTCGTGTGCAAAAAACTAGAAAGACTTTAACACGCACATCTCCAATTTATTTTTTATGGTTAAAAAAAAAAATTCCCGAAAATGTTTAGTTCTATAAATACGCAATAAAAGTTTGAAATATTTGATTTATGTAATTTGAAATTTAGTTGTAACTTTAATATTGGAAAAATTCACTTAAAAGCTTCCGCTTAGGCAAAATTTTATTATAACGAGGATATTCGCTATTAAATAAATACATGTTTCATATTAAGGACGAAGGCAAAGAACTGGCCGTCTGTGTGTATTTGAAATCCGAAGACCCACCACAACGGCTATCGACTTCATTTTTGGATTGATGTATTGGAAATAGTCTTAAATGGATTGCTATTGACAATAAGTAAAATACAAAATACGGCTCCAGAGCTGGAAAACTTAAACTTTAATTTTGTACGAAAAAGTAACGATTTAAAACTAAATTTTTATTTTTTGCTAATTAAACCTATTTTATATTTCAGGAAATTATTCAAAATCAAACCAAATAAAAAATATGAGTCCAGGGTTGGAAAAAGCACATTTTTTTTAACATAAAAGTAGCCATGTAATTTACTAACTTTTGTTTTTTTGTGAATTGAACTTATTTTATAGTTCTGCATCGTCAGGAATAAGTAATAAAAAATTTATTTTCAAAAATTTTCAAAATTCACTTTTCACTTTTTAAATAAAATTAAAAAATTTTATTTGCTGAAATGCAAGTTATAAAACTGATTTCGAATTAAGAAAACAACAATATTATTTTTGGTGACGCACGCTACAGAAATCAATATCAACATATTGTTTACTTTTTATATTAAAATTTTATTTTTTTTCTTTTTTTTTGCCGAAATACAATATATAAAATTGAAAAAGAGACTATTTTTTTTCGTGACGTACGCTACAGAAAACAATAACAACATTTTGTTTACTTCTTATTTTAAAATTTTAATTTTTATTTCTTTCGTTTTTTGCCGAAATATAAGATATAAAATTAAAAAGACAGTATTATTTTTCGTGACGTACGTTACAGAAATTAATATCAACATTTTGTTTACTTCTTATTTTAAAATTTTAATATTTTTTGCCGAAATACAAGATATAAAATTGAAAAAAAAAATATTTTTCGTGACGCACGCTACACAAATTAATATCAACATTTTGTTTACTTATTATTTTAAAATTTTAATTTTTATTATTTTTTGCCGAAATACAAAATATAAAATTCAAAAAAATATGATTTTTCGTGACGTACGCTACAGAAATTAATATCGACATATTGATTACTTTTTGTTTAAAATTTTCTTTTTTTTGCCGAAATACAAGATATAAAAATGAAAAAAAAAACAATATTATATTTCGTGACGTGCGCTACACAAATTAATATCAATAGTTTGTTTACTTCTTATTTTAAAATTTTTATTTTCATTTTTTTTTGCCGAAATGCAAAATTGCAAAGAACACAATATTATTTTTCGTGACGTACGCTACAGAAATTAATACCGACATATTGATCACTCTTTATTTTAAAATTTTAATTTTTATATATTTTTTTCGCCGAAATACAAGATGTAAAATTGAAAACAAAAACAATATTATTTTTCATGACGTACGCTACACAAATAAATATCAACATTTTGTTTACCTTTTATTTTAAAATTTAAATTTTTATTTATTTTTATTTCCGAAATACAAGATATAAAATTAAAAAAAAAACACAATATTATATTTCGTGACGTACGCTACAGACATTTTGTATACTTTATTTATATTTTAAATATTTCTTCTTTTTTTGCCGAAATACAAGATAAAATTTGAACAAAATAATATTAATTTTCGTGACGTACGCCACAGAAATTAATATCGACATATTGATTATTTTTTATTTTAATATTTAATTATTTTTTTTTGCCGAAATACAAGATATAAAATGAAAAAAAAAACAATATTATTTTTCGTGACGTACGCTACAGATATTTTGTTTACTTCTTATTTTAAATTTCTTTTCTTTTTTTGCCGAAATACAAGATACAAATAAAATCGAACAAAAAATATTAATTTTCGTGACGTACGCTACAGAAATTAATATCAACATATTGCTTACTTTTTATTTTAAAATTTTAATGTTTTTTTATGCTGGAATGCAAAATATAAAATTGGGTTAAAATTATTATATAATTTTTTTCCGTGACGCATGCTACAACGAATGGTGCAGAGTTTTCATGGTGTTTTTGTAGTATTTTCTACGTTTCAGTGATGGTGTTTTCATGCAAAAAAATAATGCTAAATCAATAACAGAAACTCATTTTATTTTCCATTTTTCTTAAAATTAATAAATTTGTCTGCTTCTAAAGCCCGTCAAGCACAAAATAATTAACGCAATGGTGGTTGACCACAGCATGAAGTTACTGACAGGGAAATTCAAAAAGCCACTGGCCTTGAAATTTTTCCAACGTATATAAAATATGTTAGCCGACGGTCTAATAAAGCCTTAACTATAGCACGCTTTTATAAAGCGAAGAAGTCGATAAATGGTATAGGTGCCAAATACAAATAAATAATTGCATTCTGATGAAGAGCAGAATCGAAGTTAACTTCAGCTCAATTAATCACTCCGGCATATGATTTGCTTGAGACAGATTTTTAATTATTATATGGTTGCCAAGTGTAATAACAATTTCACACCAAGTGTAACAGTTTTGAATAAAAATGGCTATCAGCAGAATATTTGTGCTAACGTTTCAGTTACACTCATGTAGATGCACATGCCACAAAATTTATCATATATATACAAATATATAAAAAAATAGTACATTAACATCCATATAAACATCAAATATCTCCACAATATTCGATTGGTTATTGACCCAAAAATAAGATTTAAACATAAAATTGTGTAACATGTTTCAGCATTTTTAATATCCTGTCATGAGCCCTTTTTGAAATTGCATATTAAATTACTTTTGTGGCTTTTTTTACACTTTACGATATCATAAATAATATATTCAAAGCTTTTGATAATGCTTACTTAACGCACCGCACACTGGGACGGAATTGCAAAATTATTTTCAAATAGCAAAAAAAAAATTTCCCACAATTTTCCACATCAGCCAGAGTATAACAGTAATTGTATTTAATTTTTTTATAACAAATTCTTTACACATTCATAATGTAACCATGCACCACAGTGCAATCCGTCATTGAATACTTATTATTATCCAGTGTTTCCTTTTAATGGCTTAACTAAAGACAACTGAAATCTAAGACTGTCATAAATTTTGAAAGACAAAAGCAAAAGACACAAAGAAAATTAACCAACCAAAAATAATAAAAGAAACATAAAAGGCATCATTTAATGGCTTCAAGTGTCTTACAACTCAAGCAAGAATTATTGTATGTGCGCGTATGTAAATGAAATAAAATGAATTTAAATTTTATTGTTTAATAAAAGTAAAGATTATTGGCATGTACTTCGTGATTGATAGGAAACCAAGATTGACAGCTGCACACCCAGTAGAAGTAATTTCTCTTTTAACAACAATTGCTGCGCATACAACGAGCAAATCCCATCAATGACAATATCACGAGACTAAATGAGTTTTTTGTGTTGGCTTTTGTTTTCCCAGACAAAGAAAATTAAATAAGCTTTTGACATTGTTTCACAAAAAAATTAAATTTTTTTTGTTTGTTTAATACTTTAAGAGCATTTTTAAATAAAAGTTACTCAGAATCGATTTAATGAAACAGCTGTGGAGGTCTTTAAAATAATTCATAAGATGCAGGAATGGAAGTACTAAAAGCATGTAGAAAGGATCAGCACCCATGCCATGCCTTGAACCAGAACTGGAAAAAATTGGCTATGGGAAGGAGGGTGTTACTTTCCTTTACTTGCCAATTCTATTCATCCTGAAGTATAAAATAGGTTTTATATATAAACAAGTAGAAACGTCATATTCGACCGGGTCGAATCTGAAATACCCTCCAAATATTTAGTAAGTAAATTTAAAGTGTTTAATTTGGTGGGACAGAGTTCCTTTAAGACATTTCAGTACCCTATTCTAAATCTCTATTTTGAGAGAGTCATTCGGGGAAGGGTCGTGGGGGGAGACGTTTCACCTCTGCAAGGTCAGAGACCATCTCAGCTTCTTATAGGCTTAAACTGTTCAATATTTACCCTATTTTTGCATATAATATCCCATGTCAACGCCCACTAAAGGGGGCGGGGTCCAAAAATAGACTATATCATGTTTTCCACAGACGAACGTATGGGCATTTCTTAGACTTCATCAGCGATCAAAATATATTTACTTTATGGGGTGGTCGAATTCTCTTTGGAGGGTATAAAACTGTAATTTGGCTGGGTCACTCTGGCAAGGGCTGTGGGGAAGACATTTCAGCTTTGTCGTAAAACTCTAAAAATAAATGTCTTGGATAATTATATACAACATTAAAATTTTTTTTTTTGATAGGGCCATTTAGGTGGCAAAGGGGGAGGAGGGGTAGGGCAGAGTAGTACCAGGTTACGTCTCAGCTTCGTCATTAAAGTTTAAAAATGTTATTTTCAAGGAATGCGGGCTTAAGTAAAATAATTTTTTAAATTTTTATGCTATTTTTGCATATAATAACGCCCACTAAAGGGGGCGGGGTCCAAAAATAGACTTCCACAGACGAACGTATGGGCATTGCTATATCGTCTTAGACTTCATTACTGATCAAGAATATATATTTACTTCATGGGGCCCAATTCTCTTTGGAGGGTATTAAAACTGTATTTTGGCGGGGTCACTCTGGCAAGGTCTGTGGGGGAGACATTTCACCTTTGTCGTAAAACTCTAAAAAGTAAATGTTTGGGATAATTATATACAAAATTAAAATTTTTTATTTATTTTTAATAGGGTCATTAAGGGGGCAAAGGGGGAGGAGGAGGTAGGGCGCCCACTCAAGGGGGTGCAGTTCAAAATTATTTTATTCTTATTTTATGACTCCAAGTTTAACGCGTTGGACCTTGTTTAATATAAAAATATATCATTTGCTTAACAAAATTACAAAAAAAAAACTTAAAAAAATTATGTGGTTTTTTAGAGGTTAGTTTAGTTCTTCTTAGGGGAACTTTTTCCCTCTGGCCCGATTCAGGCCCTTAACGAACTTGTTCTGTGCTTCAAGATATATTTATACCAAATTTCAAGAGTCTAGCTCTTTTCGTTTGGACTGAATCGTAATTTCCACAGACGGACGGACATGCTTAGATTGTCTTAGATTTCATCACTGATCAAGAATTTATATACTTTATGGGGTCTCAGACGAATATTTCGCTGCGTTACAAACGGAATGACAAAATGAATATACCCTCCATATTCTTTTTTGAAGGGTATGAAAAAAAACCAAAAAATCGATTGTCCAACTCTGGAATCAAATTTTGGATTTGATTGGTTTTTAATACCAACTTAATATTTCCTGCAGTGTAAAATAGGGTTAATTCAAAAAACCCCAAAATGGTAACATATTGTATGCTTACTTCGATTTTCCAACCCTGCAGCCGAATTTCAATTTTTTTTTTTTGGTTTTTGATACCAACTTAATTCTTCTTGATATATAAAATAGTTTTAATTCACTATAAAAACTGCAATAAAGAAGTTATATGGCTAATTTTATGTATCAAAAACTTTAGATTTTCTAAACACTGGCATTTTTTATTTTATTTTATATTAATTTTTATTTTATATTAATTTTTAAATTTAATTATTCTAGAGCTTAATGAACATAATAACATTTTAAATTAATAAGTAATAAAAAAAGTTGATATTAGTTTCTGTAGCGTACGTCACAATTTGAATTTTAAGCTATCACAATTTTGTTGTGGTCGTACCAGTACAAGTGGCATCATACATTAAAAAAAGACACCGTATAGAAAATTATTCGATAAAATTTCTGGAATAATATTGGACGATTGCAGGGAGAATGAAGCTGTAAGATTCGAAATCAGCACTCCTAGTTTGATGATAATAAAAAATATTCTGAATATTTTACTCCTAATAGATAATTTGAATTTTCTTTGAATTAAATTTTTTCGAACTTATTAATTTTGTTATTAAGCAAATAATTTTTTGTTCAGACTCAAGTTCAAATTGCAAATGATAATTCTTTTATTTAAAAATTCTTATTAAATTCAAGTTATTTTATTAAGAAATTGCAGCTAGAAGATTTGAACTTGGGTCTGAATAAAATATTCTTATCTTAATAGTAAATTTAAAAAAAAAAATTTATCGGATTGTAGATTTGAACTTGAGTCTGACTAAAAATTTTTTAACTCGATAACAAATTCTTTATAGTAAAAAAAAAAATAGATGGAACAAAAAGTTCAGAAAAATGGGACATGAAGAAAAATAATCAAACGGTAACACGGGTAATAAAACAATAACATGTTGACATCAGGTTGATACAGTTCTCGCATCGTTTTTCACAATAAAATTTGTGTAAATAGGAACTGTTATCACATTCAACTAAGCCACCTAATAAGTGGTGACACACACAATACACATGAGCACAGATGATGAAGGTGTTGCGGCTTTCGAAAACAGCTGTTCTGCTCTGCTGTGTAAGTTGAATAACAGAAACTGATGTTGACTTTCCTTTGTGCCTTGGAATATTTATCATGTCTTTCTGAGAATTAAAAACAAATTTCGAACAATTAGCCTATGAATCTTAATTCAATTTAATATAAAAAAAAAATAATTTACATATATCTGATTTGAGCTTGGGCCTGAATAAAAAATTCTTATCTTAAATAATAAATCCTTTAGAATACGATGCTTAGCTTAATAAATTCCAAATGTTTTTTAATAAGTTTCCACAATTATAAGTTATGAAACGTTTGTAAAGCTCTCCAATTTTATTAATCGGAATATAGTCGGAGTTGCCACTTGCACAAAGAAATTAACACTAAATATAAAAAATATGCATTTTTACCCTTTAAAATAAATTTTCTTAAAATAACGTGCTTTATTATAGTCATACTTTTACTGAGATCTGTTCTATTATTTATTGAAACTACTTCTTAAATTGCCCATCAAAATTATACAAAAATTATATTTTACCTGTCCTTCTTGTACCACACAAAAAAATTTCCATTTAGCCAACAACGCAACAACAGATGATGGATGATTGACTGAAAAGACGCTGGCGTGTTTACTTTTACGATGGTCTTTATTGTGGTAAAAATGTTATCACAGACTATTCGTTTATTCATGTTATGAAATATTATTTTATATTTCCTGTAGCTGAGTAGGCTTTAGTTTTGTCCCCAGGAAAGTACAAGAAAATGTACAAGATACATGTGTAGTGTGTCTGGAAAAGTAGTATTCCTTGTAAAAAAATTTATTATTTATTTGTTTGTTTCGTTAACTCAAACAGTAACATATGCGGTACCAAAGAGGAAACACACACACACACAAACACATACATATATTCTCTATATTGCGATTTACTATGTTTGCGAAATTTTCCGAAAAAGGGTGGAAATATAATTAAATTCTATGCGAAAAAAAAAGAAGGAAGTAAATATATTTCTATACAGAAATATATACAATTTCATTATAGGAAAAGATACAAAAATAGTTTCATAATTTTAGGCTTTAAAGTTTTACTTTGGTTATATAAATCAGAGTTACCACACTGTAGAAAAATAAAAATTTTATTAAAAAAAAGAAATGTTAGTCTAAAATGGCTAATAACCAGGGACCGTAACTGTTATGACTTTTATCAAAAAAATCAAGAAATAAGAGTTATTTTTGATTTTTATATTTTTAGATAGAAAATAAGAGTTATTTTTGATATATATTATTTTAAATGAAAAATAAAAGTTATATTTGATTTTTATATTTTTAAATGAAAAATAAGAGTTATTTTTGATTTTTATTTTTTTAAATGAAAAATAAAAGTTATTTTTGATTTTTATATTTTTAAATGAAAAATTAAAGTTATTTTCGATTTTTATATTTTTATATCAATAATAAAAGTTATTTTTGATTTTTATATTTTTATAATAAAAATCAATTCAAAATTCGTGATATAGGTAATATGTTTGTGTTTCCATGGCTTCGAAAATTAGCTTTAATTGTTCATTCTGTACCTGCCACTCAAGTCAGTGTAGAAAGGTAATTTTCAGCACTCAGATTAATATTGGGAGATTTGAGATACAATTTATCTCAGGAACATTCAAAATCAATTATGATGTTAAAATTGAACACCTGCAAACGACCTCTTAACACTGACTTGAATGGCAGCCAAAACTTATAAACTATTTCTATGCGTTCATGTTTTTATAGCTGATAATGGATAAGTCACATAATATATTATGTTCATATAGAAATTTGAATGAAGCAGCATATTATAATACATACGGCATCAACAAATAAATAAGAGTTTTGAATTGATTTTTATTATTGATATAAAAATATAAAAATCAAAAATAATTTTTATTTTTCATTTAAAAATATAAAAATCAAAAATAACTTTTATTTTTCATTTAAAAATATAAAAATCAAAAATAACTCTTACTTTTGATTGTTAAAATAAAAATCAAAAATTTTAAAATCATGCAATATGTTGGATGCATTTCGCCTAAAAATCATGATGGTGTAATTAAAAGTTTTCTACGATGTTCATTTATGTACGATTTATTTCTTCAAAAATTGAAAAATAACTCTTATTTCCGACCCCTGCTAATAATATCTCTTTATTAATGACACTGCGCTAGGCATATCCCTGGTAAAGTTAATCCGAGCATCCCAAACTCAATAATAATAGGGATTGTCGTAAAATACATTTTTATATCCCCTAAAAAAAGAAATGGGGGCCCACTTTGTCATTCCATATGTAACTCAGCGAAATATTATTCTAAGACCCCTTAAGGTATATAAATTCTTGATCAGTTATTAGATCTAAGACGATGTAGCCACGTCCGTCCGTCTGTGGAAAGCACGATACAGTCCAAGCGATAAAAGTCAGACCCTTGAAATTACTTATAGATAGGTTTTAAAAAATAGCACAGGTCAAATTCGTAAATGAACGAAATCGGACCAGGGATAAAAAAGTTCCCCCAAGAAGAACTAAATCAACTTCTAAGAAACAAAATAATTTTTATATTAAATTGAATTAAGATTCATAGGCTAATTGTTCGAAATTTGTTTTTAAATCTCAGAAAGGCATGATAAATATTCCAAGGCACAAAGGAAAGTCAACATCAGTTTTATTCAACTTTACACAGCAGAGCAGAACAGTTGTTTTCGAAAGCCGCAACACCTTCATCATCAGTGCTCATAATTTTTATATGATATGATTGCTGGTTCTTCAAAATTTTAGATATTTACAGAAAAATGTTTAATTTAATTCGTGCTGATGGCTGAGTGGGTGCTGTTGGCTGAAGTAGTAGAACACGAGACTATGAAGCGGAGGGTCCTGAGTTCGAAACCGCGCTGAGTCATGAAATATTGTGTTGAATTCTTCTGATCAGCAGTGGTGCGTGGTTGTGTTAGTTGTTGCCAGCCTGTTTCAATGATGAAGGCATAGTCACTGGTCACTGAACATAATTGGCAGCGACTGACACTATCATGTACTAAAAAGCAGAGTAACAGCACCCACCTTCGTCGGCCCTGTAGCAAAAATCAGCCGGCGAAGTAAAAAAGGTTGAAATAGCTACAAAAACAACTGTCTATCTTCTCATCTTTCCTAATCTGTCCCCTCAATACTACCCCCTCGTTTTCAGTTTCGGCGCAATGCATTGCATATATAGGGGTCATCCCCTGAGTGCTGGTCCAAGATAAAAAAAGAAAAAAAAAATCAAAAAATGAGTATTGAGGGGCTTTAGCAGATTTGGACAAATGCCGAAATATATAAAATAAACTATTTAGATTTTTAATTATCTGTTTTTTTTATCAAACTTTAGGTCACTTTTTTCTAAAAGAAATTAAAATTTTTTTATTATCCGATGTTTCGATACAAATAAAAAATAAATAAAAATTTTTATACAAGAAATTTAAAAAGCAAAAAATAATATTTCTGTTATAAATTTAAAAAAAAGATGTTTGGTGTAGTAGGATACCGGATAAGAACGAAGTTCCTTATTATAAAAATATTATATATTAAAAAAAAACAAAAAAAAAATTTACAAAAATATTAATTTTAAGTTCTATTTGAGGTCTAAGGAAAATAATTATTGGGGTATACATTTATTATAAAATTTTTTTCGCCGGCCAACGAAAATACCGAATCAATTAATCCCAAATGAAATTGAATTCTGTCGCGGCACGGCTGCGTATGATTAATATTTGTTTGTATGGAATCGTATTACTCATACGTCTTAAACATTGATTTAGAAAAAAAAATCTTACATTACGGACGTTTTTTTTCCGGTTAGGGTTCCATAAGGAATTTCGTTCTAAAAAAAAAATTTTAAAATGTTATATAAATCTTAATTATAATTATTGCCCTGAAGAAGATATCGATATCGGATATCGAAATATCGGATAATAAGAAAAAAATTAAATTTCTTTTAAAAAACAAGTAATTAAAAATTTTTGAAGTTTTTTTCCTGAAAGAATGTCCAAAGCGTGGAACTTGGAGCCAGAAAATCAGAAGAATACATTTTTGGATCTCGCCCTCTTAGTGGGCGTTGAATTAAAATGTTATATGCAAAAATAATTTAACAAATTGTATTCCTTAAGTCCTTAAAAATTAAATTTTTAAGCTGTTATGACGAAGCTGAGATGTTCTCTAATCTTCCCCTGCTCTGTTCATCCACCCAACATTATCTCCTAAATAACCCTATTAAAATTTTTTTTTTCTATACTAAATTATCCCAAAAATTTAATTTTTAAGTTTTTACGTCAAAGTATAGAGTTTTAAAATTGGACACAGAAATATCTTAAAGGAACTCTGACTCAGCAGGTTAAATATTTTTAATTTATTTACCAAAGAATTTAGAGGGTATTCAAAATTCGAACCGGTCGAATATAACGTGCTTGCTTGTTACTTATTTATTTATTTAATTTAATTGTCCATTTCGAATAGAACTTTTTTAAGAACGTTCTTACTTGTTTACTTTACAATCAATTTAAGTACGTACGAGTATATAACAAGAGTTGGCGTGACGGCCTTCGAAAACATCTGTGCTGCTCTGCAGTGTAAGTCGACTAAATAAATTGAAGTTGATTTTTCTCTGTTCTATGGATTATTTATCACGACTTTCTGAACATAATAGTTTATGAAACTCTTATGTAAATAACATGGCGCTCTTATAAAAATAATAAAAAGTCCATTTTTGAGGTACTCAATGTTTGTTTGAGTACCTCAATTTTGAGGTACTCAATGTTTGAAGCCTACAAAAAATTATATATAAAATGGAAATATAAGAAAAGGTTTTCATATTTGGCATTTTTAAATCATGTTTCTTAAAACATTTAAGTATTTTTCTGCCGTTTTCTTTTTGTTTAACTGTTGGCAGCACTGGCAAATGATAACTCAACACATCAACAATAAATAGTTTTTTTTGTGTTCAAATTTTATTCTTGTAGTTGTTGCCGCAGTTGCTATTCCATTACGCCGCGACATATACCGACTGTTCTTTTCGCTGTTTCGTCATATTTGTCAACAGCAAAAACAACAATTTACAAGGCCATAAATTATATGACAGGCAAGAAGCTGACTGAAAGCATAGTGTGTGTACTTCCGTATGAAAGGGTGTGTATGCATGCACAGGTTACATTTGTTGTGTGTGTGGCTGCAAAATTTCAAGGGGAAGCATGTAATAATGACGGTTATTTTTTATATCTCAGAACATGAGTAATTTCTTTATTTTGTAAAAGAAATGATTTACGGAAAAGGTATGCCATGAGGATGAATGAGTTTAATAACACACTTTTAAGCTTTTAAATATTTTCGTTTGTGGCAAAATATGAAGCGCAAGAGCAGCCAAATAGGGCCGAATAATGAAGCATTTAAAAATAGTTGCTAAAAACTCATCAACCAAAGAAACTTCGTAGACCTTTTTGCCATTTTAAACCGTTTCAAATTCAATTAATACCGAGAACTTAAAAAGGATTTTCTTAAAGTTTTGCTTTAACTCCTTGAAATCTTTAGATTTTTAGCAAAGGATATATTTTTCATAGAAATTTTCCAAGGTTATTTTATTTTACTCTACAAAATGACCACGACGCATATAAAGACGAAGCTGGAATACGATGTAGTTGGCAGTTTTTGGCGCCAACATTTACGAGTTTTCAAAGAAAATTAATAAATATGTGAGCAAATATATAGACAAATTATGTTTATTCAATATGATCATGTTGCGAAATAAATTGGTTTTATGTTCTTTTTGTTTGTTTTAGGCATCTAAATGTATGTATGATTTATTACGCGAATTTAATTAATTGTGTTTTGTTAAGTTTTTCTAGTCAAATTAGCTTTTTGATAAAGTGACAATTATTAGGGTAATTTTTTGTACCGATTTCTAGTCCTTCTTGACCTTCTTGATATTATTTCAATAATAACTTTTTAAGTTTGAGGTCCTTTTTTATAAATTTTTTTTTTTTACATATCAGCTCAGCTGCGATTGCTGACTTATGGTCAATCCTAGTGAAAACAATTTTAAGTAATTTTTGGAACTGCCTTTCCTTTGCTTCCAAAGTATAAATAAGAGCGGATAAATAATTGAAATATACAAAATTCGAACAATATTTATATATTCGACCCTATTATGAATGACGACATCGACGCCGTATCAAGACGACAGCAAAATATTGTCACTTGTTCACTCTTTTTCGACAGCAACTGACTTCTCTTGACATGTTTTATCAATATTATATACCCTATATATACCCTATATATATATACTAAGAAATTGTTAAAAATAATAATTGTTATCGACAACTAATAGAAAAGTGATAATTTTTTACTGTCGAGTTGATGTGGCGTCGACGTCGTCATTCATAATAGGGGCGATTATATTTTTATATATTTATATTATATTTTATTTCATTCGAACTTATTTCGTAATTAAATTCTCATTTTTGTATTGTTGGTCTTCAGGCCGATTAATACAAAAATATGTTTCTAATTTATATAATTGAAATATTATTAATTAATAAATTGTATTCTTGAACATTGGCATTGAAGAAGCACCTTGAAGATTAAATGAAGTGTACAAGTTTTGAAAAGTAATTTGAATGTGAAAAGTACCCGGTTCAAAAAGAATATATTAACAATTAATTTAGAGTACTCTTTGCAAAAAGCAAAAAAGGTACTTTTCCCAAAAAGTACTGTTTAAGAAAAAATATTCTTTTATAGTATTTTTTGGAGAGGGTCTTTTTCAAATTTGTGTTATATATTATTCTCAGACCTAGAATATTCCTGAACATTGGCATTCAACTGAAGATTAATTTGGTACCTTAATAAAAAAAATTCTTAGCAAAAGATTTAAAAAAAATACTTTCTTGAAAAAAAGAATATTTTTTATATTCCTTTTGGAACGTGATCTTTGGTACGTTTGGAAAGAAGTACTTTTTGGTAATGGTACTAATGCTAAAAGTACTGTTTGGAAAATTATTTACTTTACTGTACGATAAAAATAATTTTTTTTTAAGTTATATTTGGGGTAAAGCATACAAAAATATTTTTGGAAAAAGTACTTTTTAGTAAAAGTACTTTTTCAAGCAGGTACTTTTTTGAAAAAAAATAATTTCTTTAGGTATATTTAAAAAACATAAAAAATACTTTTTTGAAAAAATATATATATATTTTGGAATGTGTGTTTTTGTCAAATGGTACAAGTATTTTTGGAAATGGTACTTGTTTGAAAATGTATTTTTTAAAACATAAAAATATATATACATATTTTCGGAAATTGTACTTTTGGAATACGAAATATTTTAGAGCAGGTACGTTTCGAAATTAGTACTTTTTAGTAATGGTACTAATGCTAAAAAGTACTTTTTGGAAAATTATTTACTTAAAAAGGTGCTTTAGGAGAAACATATTTTTTAAAGTTATATTTGGGGTAAAGCATACAAAAATATTTTTGGAAAAAGTACTTTTCAGAAAAAGTACTTTTTAAAATAATTACGTTTTTGAAAAAGTTTATTTCTTTAGATATACGATAAAAATATTTTTTTTAAAGGTATATTTATATCAAGTATGCAAAAATATTTTTGGAAAAAGTACTTTTGAGAAAAGGTACTTTTTCGAGAGGGTACTTTTTTGAAAAAATTTATTTCTTTAGATATACTTTCTAAAAAAAAAATGTTTTTTACATACAATATATGTGTAAGTGTGTTTTTCTGCAATAGTACGAGTAATGGGTAATGGTACCTTTTGAAAATGTAATTTTTGAAACATAGTTTTGAATATATAAAAATATATATATTTTTTGAAAATTGTACTTTTGGTATACGAAAAGTTTTTGAACAAGTACTTTTTGAAAGTTGACTTTTTTGCTAATGGTAGTAATGCTAAAAAAGTACTTTTTGGAAAATCATGTACTTTTCAGAAAAGGTACTTTTTCAAGTAGGTACTTTTTTCAAAAAGTTTATTTCTTTAGATATACGATAAAACTATTTTTTTAAGATATATTTATATAAAGTATGCAAACACATTTTTGGAAAAAGTACTTTTGAGAAAAGGTACTTTTGAAAATGATACAAAAATATTTTTGGGAAAAGTACTTTTCAGAAGAGGGACGTTTTCGAGAAGTTACTTTAAAAAAATTATTTCTTTAGATATACTTTTTTAAAAGAGTACTTTTAAGAAAATGTACTTATATAAAAAGTGTTTTTTTTTGCAAAAAAGTACTTTTTTGAACATGTATTTTATTATTTATCAAAATAAACAAATAATCAGAGGATAGAGGAATCAAAACGAATATGTATCAAAATAAATCTCTCTACAAGTCTCAAAAGGTCATATTGTTCCCAATATTGCTTCCAATGGGTTAGGCTCATTTTTGGGTAACTTTCTCTACCAAAGTAGCGGGTGATACTCATATGCTTACAATATTTTTGGTACCATTCTAGAACTCCCATTTTCTAGCTCAGCTTCAAATAGTGACAAAACCTATTATGTATAGCCTAAAAAATATTTGTCGCTTTAAGCTGCAAATTCATCTTTTTTTTTGTTCTTGAAAACAACTGTATTTCATATTAAAAAAATTCTGACATTAAGACTTTTTTATGTTTCCAATGAATTTTTAATATAGATATGTTCTTCCTTTTAATAGTATTTATATGCTCTTTATAGTGGAAGTACTCGTGCCAGGGGAGTTCACAGGAGTGCAATAAAGTTTTGTAATAATTGTTGAGTGTTAAGATTTTACAACAACAATAAACTGTGTACAAACAGTAGTAAAAAGTTTTTTTTATGGAAAGAATATTAAACATTGTTTTTTGAGATACCTTCTGTTTTCGGAGAAATTTTTAAAAATAATATGGAAAATTAAATTTTCTTAAAATATTATAAAAGATTTGCATTAAAGCTGTTTTAAAATTTTATCAAGTACAAGTTTAGTCAGTATTCAGTGAAAGAATGAAGCCACGATAAAAAGGTAGAAAAAATAAAAAAATCCTCAGCAAAGTAATATTATATAAGATAATAAAAAAACAGCATGTTTTTGTGGTACAGTTTTAAGTATTTTATTATAAACCGAATTTGACAAATTATTTGTTGTTTGAAAGGTATTTTTATGTAGATTTGCAGAATATATAAGTTTGTTTTAATTTTTGAGCATAAACTTTGTAAAGTGCGTGGTTAGTTTGCTTGAAAAAAAAAATTATTAAAATAATAAAAAAAAAAAATTAAAAGTAAAATGAAAAATTGCACTTGCATAATAAACATGCAAAGATTTTATATGTTTTAATTTCTGGTAGAGAGATTCCAAGTCCAAGGCTTGATTTGTTGGACCAATTACTTTTTCTATTGCTTTAAGTGAAAACAAAAATTGCAAATGAGTTGCGTAAAATTTTCTTTAGCAAAATCTAAAACTTTTTCCGTTCACTATTTCTTTCTGTGCATTGTTGTTGTATGTATATAAATCGTTTAAATATTTTATTACACCATTTTAATGGTTGAGTACCAGCACTAGACAACTTGTTTCTTAAGCCTCATAAATATTAAGATCCCCTTCACAAGAAACGTATAATTGGTCACATGGCCCCCACTGCCAAAAGAGAAAAGAAGAAAAATGATTAAATAACAAAACAATAAAATTGATATGACTACCGCAACGTTTCCTTATAACTAGACGAGTAACTTCCTTTTCATCTGCAGGTTTCAAATGAGCAACATGACTGACTTTTATGGCCGCACAACAAGTGTTGGAATTTTATTACACTTCAGTGCTATTTATTTTCGATTTTATAGCTGTTTGCTCATCATTTTATTCTATTAGTTTGTGCTGGCATAAAACTATTGGCCACATATGAGCATATAGTTTTTACTTTTACGTACGAGTGTATAAGCGTCAAGCCATTGTACGAGCATTAATGTCATCATTATCTTTCAATACTCTGCAGTCATATTATGCGAGTATTTGTGCCATCGCAGCAAAAGCAATAAAATTTTACTGCAAAATGTTTGCAGTTTGATTTGCTGGTAAATAACAATTAAATGGGGGTTCTTTTTATTCAACTGGAAGTAAGTCAAAGACAAATACGACTAATTACAAACGAAACTGCGTCTATTAATTATGATTTTGTTGGCTTTTGAAAAACTTGATAAAAATTTATTGTACTTGTCTGCACAGCAGAGAGAAATTGAAATATACGACTGGCAATGAACTGGTTGAAAGAACTGCTGTTTGGAAATCCTGAAATTCTTAATTAAACTATTGTTGTTTTATCTTTTCGCTTTTAATTAACAACTGAAATAATTAAACAGAGCGTGGCTCTTTGCAGCATGTTTAAGAAATAATTACTTCATCAATTTGGTGCGGTGCCGTAGGTCTTTAAAAACTTTAAGATAGCAGAAGTTTGATTGGCAAAGAATTCTATTAAAATGTTTAAAATTATTTTTAATTTTACGAAAATTTTTTTATTATTATTCTGCGGGAAAATTTAAATCAATTATCTTAATAACCAGTCCTGTGACTAGTGCAAATGGGAGTGCTAATAAATGATTTAAAGCAGAATAAAAGTACTAACGAAATTCTTTCACTGAAGCTCTATTCACAATCCTGGGCAAATGGTCTTGCATTATTGCATTTGTAAATAAAGAGAGAGTATTGGAGAGCATTTTCAATGTATTTTGTTGGTGTAGAGCACAATTATTTTGCAAATCTAATGATGCCAGACTATTTGCACAAGATTGTGAATAGGGCTTGAGTGTCATAACGAATGATGTTTTTAAGTTTTTTTTTACATATAAAGGGTTCCTCATTAAGTAGGAACCCTTCGGCAAGAAACTCGGGCAAATTTTGTGTTAACTTTTTCTGTGAAAATATCAACTGTGAAATTTGGCAGCTGTGACTCTTGTTTATTCCGATTATAAAAATTATGCTCTTAATGCATGAATGAATTGAAAATAATCCTAAATAATTGAATAAAAAAAAAGAAAATCCAAAATACGGTTCCAGAGCTGGAAAATTTAAATGAATTTTTGATGCGTAAAGGTAACCAACGCAAACTATTTGTTAATTAAAGCTACATATTTAATATTTCAGGAAGAATTAAATTGGATTTGAAAATAACAAAATTAAAAATGCAATTCCAGGGATGGAAAATTGAAAAATTTTTCTTAGATTAAAGCCAACTAAAGAAATTTTTGTTTTCATAATTAAATTTATTTTGTGTTATTTTGTACTTCAGAAAATATTAGATTCGTTGTAGAAACAAAAATATAAGATTAAAAAGTCCACTCCAGAGATGGAAAATTGATAAAGTTTTGTTACATTAAAGTCAACCAAAAATTATTTTGTTTTGATAATCAGACTCATTTTATACTTCAGAAAGAATTTAATTCGTTGTAGAAACAAAAAAAATTAAAAGAAAATTTCAGGGATGGAAAATTGATAAATTTTTCTTAGATTAAAGCCAACTAAAAATATTTTTGTTTTCATAATTAAAGTTATTTTGTGTTATTTTGTACTTCAGAAAATATTAGATTCGTTGTAGAAACAAAAATATAAAATTAAAAAGACCATTCCAGAGATGGAAAATTGATAAATTTTTGTTACATTAAAGCCAACCAAAAAATATTTTGTTTTGATAATCAAACTTATTTTATACTTTAGAAAAAATTAAATTCGTTGTAGAAACAAAAAAAATTAAAAGTAAATTTCAGGGATGGAAAATTGATAAATTTTTCTTAGATTAAAGACAACTAAAAAAATTATTCTGTTATTTTGTACTTCAGAAAAAATTAAATTCGTTGTAGAAACAAAAATATAAAATTAAAAAGACCATTCCAGAGATGGAAAATTGATAAATTTTTGTTACATTGAAGCCAACCAAAAATTATTTTGTTTTGATAATCAAACATATTTTATACTTCAGGAAAAATTAAATTCGTTGTAGCAACAAAAAAAAATTTAAAAGACAATCCCAGGGATGAAAACTTCATTTATTTGTGGTACATTAAAGACGACTAAAAATATTTTTATATTGATGATTAAATTTATTTTATACTTCAGAAAGAATTAAATTCGTTTTAGAAACAGAAACAAAAACAAACAAAAAATTAAAAATAAAATAGTAATAAAATGAAAAGACAATTCCAGGGATGGAAAATTTATTTATATTTTGATACATTGAAGCCAACTAAAAATATCTTTATTTTGATAATCAAACTTATTTTACACTTCAGAAAGACTTAAAATCCTTTGGTAAACAAAAAAAATTAAAAAAAACCCTTCCAGGGATGGAAAATTGTTGTATTTTTGAAAGTATTAAAGTAGCCAAATGGCTTACTAATTTTTGCTTTTTTCTTAATTAGCACTATTCTATATATCAGGAAGAATAAAATTATTATGAGAAACCCCAAAAATGATATTCCAGGGTTGGACAATTATAACTGTTTGGTACATAAAAGTAAACATAAAATAAATGGGTTGGTAGTTTTCGATTTATTTTTTGTTAATTCAGCATATTGTATACTTCAGGAAGAATTAAGTTGATATTAGAAGTCACTAAAAATCGGAGAAGTGATTCCAGGGTTGGAAAGTTTAAACTACAAAATAAAACAATTTTTTTCTTTTATGGATATATTTGAGGTTTTTGAAAGAAAATCTCTGGTAATTGAAATAAGAGAAGACAAAAAAAAAATACATTTCAGAGCTGGAAAACGTAATATTTTTGAAAAAGAATTTTTTTTTTTTTTGGTGAATATAGGACTATAAAAAATGCATTTAATTTATTTTAAGCAATTTTTTATATATTTTCTTTAATTTTAAGATAAAGATGGGATTTTGTTATAAATATATATTTTTTTTGAATTAAGGAAAATAAAAAATAACTCCAAATAAATTAAGAAATCTTTGTATGTTTAAATTAATACGAATCAAATATTTCTATTCATCAAAGCAAAAAAAAAATTATTTTTTAAAACAAAAGGAAGCCAAAACAAGTAAAAATGTTATATTCGACCGGGTCGAATCTTAAATACCCTCCATATAATTAGTAAGTGAATTTGAAATGTTTAACTTGGTGGGACAGAGTTCCTTTATATTATATCGTACGTCAACGCCGACCAAAGGGGGCGGGGTTCAAAAATATACAATATCATGTTTTCCACAGACGAACGTATGGGCATTGCTAGACCGTCTTAGACTTCATCACAATTCTCTTTGGAGGGCATACAAACTGTATTTTGGCGGGGTCGCTCTGGCAAGGGCTGTGGGGGAAACATTTCACCTTTGTCATAAAACTCTAAAAATAAATGCTTGGGATAATTATATACAAAATTAAAATTTCTTTTTTTTAATAGGGTCATTTAGCGGGCAAAGGGGGAAGGGGTAGGGCAGCAACAGGCAGTCATAAATCTCTAAAGATAAATGCTTGGGATGATTATATACAAAATTTAAAAAAAAAAAATTTTTTTGGCAGGGTCATTAAGGGGGCAAACGAAGAGGGGAGGGGGGGGGGGGGGTAGGGCAGAAATCGGCAGTCATAAAACTCTAAAGATAAATGCTTGGGATGATTATATGCAAAATTAAAAAAAAAATTTTTTTTTTGGTAGGGTCATTTAGGGGGCGAAGGGGAAGGAAGGGGTAGGGCAGAGTAGTACCAGGTTTCGTCTCAGCTCCGTCATTAAAGCTTAAAAGTGTTATTTTTAAGGAATGTAGGCTTAAGTAAAACAATTTGTTACATTTTTATGCAATTTTTGCCTATAATAACGCCCACTGAAGTGGGCGGGGTCAAAAAATATTTTTATTTTATTTAATGGCTCCAAGTTTAAGGCGTTGGACCGTATTTGACATAAAAATATATCATTTGCTTAACAAAATAACCAAAAAACTTTAAAAATTATGTTGTTTTTTCTGGGTTGGTTTAGTTCTTCTTAGGGGAACTTTTTTTCCTCTTGCCCGATTTAGCCCATCTTCGAACTTAACCTGCTCTAAGCTTTAGAATATATTTATGCCAAATTTCAAGAGTCTAGCTTTTTTCGTTTGGACTGAATCGTGATTTCCACAGACTGACGGACGGACGGACGGACATGCTCAGTTCGTCTTAGGTTTCATCACTGATCAAGAATATATATACTTTATGGGGTCTGAGATGGATATTTCGATGCGTTACAAACGGAATGACAAAGTGAATATACCCTCCAAATTCTTTTTTGGAGGGTATAAAAAGTTACAAACCGAAAAATTAGAGTATTTTATAAATTTTTTATAAATAAAACCTACTTTTTTCTTTGTCAGCTAAACATATTTTATATTTTGAAAATAGGAATGTAAATCTCTATTTTTAATTTAGTATTAATAGAAGAATTTTAATAAAATAGTTTGAATTTAATACAAATTCTTAAAAAACTATTTTCAGATGGCAGATATGGGTTTGAGTCTGAATAAAAAATTCTTATCTTGCTAATAAGTTTTTTATAAAAAATAAATAATTTGCAGATTGCAGATTTGAACCTGAGTCTGAATAAAAGTTCTTATCTTAATAATTTTGAAAACTCTTTATATTGAAAAATAATTTCATATCTCGATTGTAAAACATGTTTATTTTAAACGCTGCATGTAATTTTAACGACCCAAGAAGTCCCACTCATATTTGCCATCAACTGCCGGCTTTAATGGATAAAGTTAACTTATCGCATTGTGGAAAGGAAATACGCATAAATAAGTTGTAATGACGCAAATGGTGTGGCTAAAAATGTGTTCCTCTTCCAACAAACTGGTATTAAGTTAATGTGTGTTGCCAAAAACAAAAAAAAAAAAAAACTTTTTCCTTCACGAAATTGATATGAAAAACGAACCTGAACCTGACGAAACAAATTTTTTTTTTTTTTTTTTTTTTTTTTTCTTGGACCAGCACTCAGGGGATGACCCCTACATATGCGATGCATTGTGCCAGAACTAGGAAAGTTGGTTATGGGAAGGAGGATAGAGGGAGTAGTGTTTGTGGACGTTCGATTTGAACCTCCCCAAGTTAAAACTGACAGGAAAGACCTCTGCTGGAAGTTTGTTCCACATACGAACCGTTCGGCCAAAGAACGAATTTTCTCTGTAATGCGTGGTGCGATTCACTGACAACTCAACCACAAAAGGATGTGCTCTATGTGAAGAGCGGGTAGCTCGCAGAAATAAACGGTTATTCGGCACAAGCTCCCTTATTTCACCAGAACACATTCCGTTGTAGTATCGGTAGAACAGTGAAACACACCCCACGTTGCGTCGATGCTCCAGTGAGTCAATAGAGTTGGCTACCCTACTGTCACCGATGAGCTTCTTCGCTCTCTCTTGTACGCGGTCGAGCAACTTCAAAACAGACTTTGAAGCACCGGCCCATACATGAGAGTTGTATTCCATCTTTGGTCGGATGTAGGTGGTATATATATTGAGGAGATCAGTTGGGGTGAAGTATGTCTTACACCGTCTTAAAAAGCCGAGACACTTGAATGCTTCTTTTGAAATATGAAAAATGTGATCTGTCCATCGAACGTCACACTGTATTTTCATACCAAGAACATCAAGAGCTTCTGATTCCCCAATACCTATACCACCCATAAACACGGATGGCGCAGAACCTTCGACCAGCCGCCTATGCGTAAGCACGCAGCACTGCGTCTTATGAGGGTTAAAGTTAACCCTGTTCGCGAGGCCCCATTCGGAGATTGACACGAGATCACTTGTGAGTGACTCGTTCATACTTTGTCTCCTGGCGTCAATCTCCTCCAGGCTTGGCCGGCTGGTGAAAGAGAATGAATGGATAATGCTGCTATCATCCGCGAAAGAGTAGATAGGGTTTGAAGTTTGACATAGAAGGTCATTTATAAAGATGAGGAAGAGAGTAGGAGATAGAACAGAGCCTTGCGGTACCCCTGAATTTACCTTGAACTCGTTTGATGAGACCCCGTCTATAACAACTCGTATAGTGCGGTCTCTGAGGAAGCTCGCTATGAAGCGAGAGAAATCATCACCGACACCAAAAGCAGTCAGTTTTGACAGAAGTGCATCATGCCACACTCTATCAAATGCTTTTGAGATATCTAGAGCCACCACCTTACTCTCGCCGAAATGGTGAATCGAATTGCACCATTTTTCTGTTAACAGAGCGAGCAGGTCTCCTGTAGAGCGAGCTCTGCGAAAACCATACTGCCGGTCGTTAAGTAAGGTGTTGGTCTCCTAATTATACAATTCATAACAATTTAACATTCTATTACAGCAATATACTAATTTTTGTTCTTGTAGCTGATGCTTATCAGCACGCTAACGTTACACAGTAGTGTGATTAGGCAACCATTATGTTCGCTACAATTACATATAATATGAGTAAATGCTTTCGTGCAGCAAAACACCAAATTGCGAATGACTAAGAGCAGCACAGGAATAAATTGTAATTAGTGGCATGTATAGTTTCCTGCAAAGGACATGATGTCTAACAAATGAAACCCAATTTATGCAGGTGGCATGAATTCATTTCCGCATAAAATAAATGACAGTTCCTTTTAAAAACAACTCAAATTAAATACGACTAGAGCAGAGCGACTTGGCAAATCATAAACAGAGACTTGGTAAACTTTTGCTTAATATGTTTTTTTCTATTGTCACCCTCCAAGAAAAAGAGGAGGGTGTATTTAGTTTGTCATTGCGTGTGTAACGTAGAGAAATATCCCTCTAAGACCGAATAAAGTATATATATTCTTGATCAGTGATACAATCTAAGACGATCTAGCCATATCCGTCCGTCCATCTGTGCGTCCGCCCGTGGAAATCACGATGCAGCCCAAACGAAACGAGCCAGGTCCTTGAAATTCGGTATGGATGTAATTTGAGGGATAGCGCACATCAAACTTTTAAATGCGCTGAACCGAACCAGGGGGGAAAAAGTTCCCATAAGAAGAACTAAACCAACCTCTTACATTTTTAATTTGATATATTGGCTGAAGTAGTAGAACACGAGACTATGAAGCGGGGGGTGCTGAGTTCAACCCGCTCTGAGTCATGAATATTGTGTTGAATTCAACTGATCAGCATTAGTGCGTGGTTGTGTTAGTTGTTGCCAGCCTGTTTCAATGATGAAGGCATAGTCACGGGTCACTGAACGTAATTGGCAGCGACTCACACTATCATGTACTAAAAAAAAGCAGAGTAACAGCACCCACCTTCGTCGGCCTTGTAGCAAAAATTAGCCGGCGAAGTAAAAAGTTCTCTACTTTCTTCATTTGTCCTCTCAATACTATCCCCTACTTTCTAGTTCCGGCGTAATGTACTGCATATGTAGGGGTCATCCCCTGAGTGCTGGTCCGAGATAACAAAAAAAAAAAAAAAAAAAAAATATATATATATATATATATATATATTCATTTTTAAGTCAAGGGGTGTAGACCTGATCGTCCGCTGCTCTACCCCTTCCTCTCCCCTTTGACCATATAAAAAAAATATATATATTTTACACTTAAGTATTAAAAAAAAAAAATTATTTTTAGTGTTTTATGGCAAAGGGGATATGTTTCCCCTTTGCCCTTGCCAGAGCGACCCCGACAAAATACAGTTTTAATACCGTCCAAAAAGAATTAAACCCCATCAAGTAAAAATGTTCTTGATCAGTGAAGTTTAAGACGATCTAGCAATGCCCATATGTCCATCTGTGGAAAACATGATATAGCCTATTTTTGGACCCCGCCCCCTTTAGTGGGCGTTGAAGTTACATATTATATGAAAAAATAGTATGCATATTATTGTATTCCTTAAGTCTAAATTCTTTCAAAATTTAACTTATATATGTTCTATGATTTGCCCTTGCCCTACCGCTGCAACCCCTTTGCCACCTAAATAAAAAATAGAAATAAAAAACAAAGAAAAACGTTATATTTGACCGGGTCGAATTTTAAATACCCTACAAATATTTAGTAAGTGAATTTAAAATGTTTAACTTGGTGGGACAGAGTTTCTTTACATAATATCGTACGTCAAAGCCCAGTAAAGGGGGAGCGGTTCAAAAATAGACAATATCATGTTTTCCACAGACGAACGTATGTGCATTGCTAGACTGTTTAAGACTTCCTCACTGATCTAGATTATTTTTTTTTTTTAGGAGTAGGACCAGCACTCAGGGAATGACCCCTACATATGCAATGCATTGCGCCGGAACTGAAAACGAGGGGATAGTATTAAGGGGACAGATGAGGAAAGATGAGAAGATAGACAGCTTTTTTGTAGCTATTTCAACCTTTTACTTCGCCGGCTAATTTTTGCTACAGGGCCGACGAAGGTTTTGGGATAATTATATTCAAAATTTGATATTTTATTTTTTGATAGGGTCATTCAGGTGATAAAGGGGGAGGAGGGGGTAGGGCAGAAACAGGCAGTCATAAAACGCTAAAATATAAAAGCTTGGTATGATTATATACAAAATTTAAATTTTTTTTGATAGGGTTATTGCGGGGGTGAAGGGGGTTGGAAGGGGTAGGGCAGAGCAGTACCAGGTATCGTCTCAACTTCGTCATTAAAGCTTAAAAATTTTATTTTTAAAGAATGTAGGCTTAAGTAAAACAATTTGATAAATTTGTATGCTATTTTTGCTTATAATAACGCCCACTAAAGAGGGCGGGGCGCAAAAATTATTTTTTTTATTTTATGGCTCCAAGTTTAACGCATTGGATCTTCTTTGTCATAAAAATATATAATTTGCTTAACAAAATTACAAAAAAACTTTAAAAATTATGTTGTTTTTTCTGGGTTGGTTTAGTTCTTCTTAGGGGAACTTTTTTCCCTCTTGCCCGATTTAGCCCATCTCCAAGCTTATTTTGTGCTATTCTTCAAGATATATTTGTACCAAATTTCAAGAGTCTAGCTCTTTTCGTTTGGGCTGAATCGTGATTTCCACAGACGGACGGATGGACGGACGGACATGCTCAGATCGTCTTAGATTTCATCACTGATCAAGAATATATATATTTTAGATGTAACATTGGTTAGTGCAGAGCACACCAATCTGGTTAGCGGCTGGAGGGTTGCGGATGACTGCTCCCTATCCAATCATCGCTATATTGCCTTCAGCATAGGGTTAGGTGTAAGTAGATTAAATCCTATAGTTAACAGAAAGAAGACTGACTGGGAGCTACAGAACAGTGTACTCTGCAACTCCTTATCGACGTCTCCAACTATTAGAAATATTGGGGACATCGACTCTGCTGTGGAGATTCTAAGTGAATCGTTCCGCTGTGCTACTAATGTGGCTTGCAAACCAACGGTTTGCAGGGGAAGGGCCAGACCACCATGGTGGAGCCCGGAAATTGCACATTCACGAAAGGAATGTCGTAGGCTATTCAACGAGGCTAAACGATCAGGCGACTGGTCGGCATACAAAACCTCCGTGAATCGCTTCAAGAATCTTGTCAGGAACGCAAAAAGGAGGTCTTGGAGGGCTTTCTGCAGTAATGTGGAGGGTTCATCTGAAACCAACAGGCTGCGTAAGATGCTATCAACCGCACCGGTTGTACCCAGCTACATACAGAAACCCTGTGGTAACTGGACCATGAGTAGTCAAGAAACGCTAAGCGTACTACTCGACACTCATTTTCCTGGCAGCCAGGCGGCACCTTTAACAGGCACTGCCGATGGCAGCTTGGCGACAGGCGCAGTCACAACTCCATTGGATATGGATAGGCTCCGCTGGGCTGTACACAGCTTCGATCCGTTCAAGTCTCCGGGACCAGATGGAATAATTCCAGCGGATCTACAGAGAAATGCGGACATTGTCCTACCTTGGCTCACGGTAATTTACAGTGAATGCCTTAGGAGGGCTTATATACCTATATTTTGGCGTACGTGCAAGGTTGTCTTTATCCCGAAAGGGGGTAAGACGTCACACACTAAGCCTAAAGACTTCAGACCGATAAGTCTTACTTCTTTTTTACTCAAAACTTTAGAAAGAGTAATTGATATTCATCTGAGAATGACCATTCCGAATGAGCTTCTCTCCAAATCACAGCACGCCTACACTAAAGGCAAATCTGTGGAAACGGCACTACATTCTCTAGTGGGCCACATAGAAAAATCTCTTGAGTATAAGGAATTTACTATGGGGGCTTTTCTGGACATAGAGGGTGCTTTCAACTATGTCAAACCCGATTCCATTATAAATGGGATGGCAGCGGTAGGGATTGATGACAATTTATGCCGGTTTGTTAGAAACTTACTAACTTTCAGGGTAGTCAGGGCCTCGATTGGGGATGTCACTGAGTATAGGGCAGTCTATCGGGGCACTCCACAGGGAGGTGTTCTGTCACCTCTGTTGTGGAACCTGACCATTAATTCGCTTTTGCTAAGTCTAGAACGCAGACAGATTATGACTGTCGCGTACGCGGATGACGTAGCGGTGGCGATATCGGGTAAGCACTTGGATACCATATCTCAGTGTATGGAGTCTGCGCTGGCTCTGCTGAGTAGGTGGAGCGTCAGCTGTGGGCTCGGCATCAACCCAGCCAAGACTGAGTTGGTGCTCTTCACTAGGAGGTACAAGACCGATAGCTTTATACACCCAAAGCTTAACGGCACCTCCTTGGAACTATCTAAAACCGCCAAGTACCTGGGTGTGATTCTGGATAGTAAGCTATCATGGAATCAGAACATACAGGCGAGAGCGGAAAGGGCCTTAGTGGCTATTTATACATGCAAAAGGGCAGTAGGCCTCAAATGGGGTATCAACCCTAAGGGGATCAATTGGATCCTTGAGGCTGTTATTAAACCAGTACTCTTTTACGGGGTATTGGTTTGGTGGAATGCGATGGACAAGCAGGCTCATCGCAGGACCTTTGAAAAAGTCTTTCGGGTCGTAGCGAGACTGATGACAGGCGCACTACGATCTACACCAACGGGAGCAATTTTTGCAATGCTAAACTGGCTCCCGGTTGACATTCTGGCCAGACAACTGGCTCTTTTCTCAGCGGTCAGGTTGAATACAGTATGTCCATGGACTAGGACTGACTATGGGCATGCTAGGATTTTAAGAGAGCACTCGGAAATCCATGCCAACATTGACTACTGTGTACCAAGACCCTTCTTTGGTGGACTTTTCCGTTCCATTGTCGTTGACAGGGAACAGGTGGACAGGCTTACCTTTCCCGAGGATTCAGTTAGAGTTTTCACTGACGGATCCAAAAGGGGAATAAGAACGGGCGGAGGCTTCTATGTGGAGAACTTCAATGTTAGATCTCCATTCCGGCTCCAGGACGGTTGTACTGTCTTACAGGCCGAAATCTCTGCTATTACTCGGGCAGCGAGGTGGCTAAGGTACTATAGGATATCGAATGATATCTTCATTGTTACCGATAGCAAGGCAGCCATCTCTGCTATTAATGGTGTGTACAGTACATCAAAAACTGTGGTCGAATGCCGACTGTCTATCAACGAGATAGCGAGACATTCGAGGGTGACACTGGTTTGGGTGCCAGGGCATTCTGGATGTCCAGGCAACCATACTGCGGATGAGATTGCCAGACAAGGGACTGAATTGAACAGTTCAATGATCAGTCACTTCACTGGCATTCCATTAGCGCGATGTAAGTCTCTGATTCAAAGCGAATCATACAAACTAGCTCAACTTAGGTGGGATAGTGTGGCTAACTGCCTCGTGGCGAGAGCCACGTGGCCCCATTACGATTTGCGCAAAACGCGCGACCTTCTCAAATTTGACAAGGCGCGCATGCGTCAACTGGTGACTGTTTTGACAGGACACTGTAGCTTTGGGACTCATGCTAGGAGGATGGGTCTAATATTCAACGACTATTGCAGAAGCTGCAATGATGAGGAGGAGGAAGAAACTGTCCTCCAACTTCTGTGTCAGTGTCCTGCCCTCGCTAATGCAAGGGTAGCGGCGCTGGGCTCCCGATTCCTGTCAGACTTAGACAGCCTGGCAAACATGGAGCTTTCAGGGATATCATCCTTCCTCAGGGGTACAGGATGGTTTGAAACGGCGGAGGACATCCCTTAAGAGGTCCTCTGCTTAAGGGCATCACAAAGGGACCGAATTGACGGACCCAAGTGGATTGTCCCGCCAGGGACAACGGCCCTCTAACCTAACCTAACCTATGGGGTCTGAGATGGATATTTCGATGCGTTACAAACGGAATGACAAAGTGAATATACCCTCCAGTTCTTTTTTGGAGGGTATAAAAAACTTTTTTTTCTACACTTATTTACCCCGAAAATGTAGTTTTCAAATTTTTACGATTTAGGTGAGATGTCTCGCCCTAAGGGCCCTTCTGGGAGTGACCCTGTCAAAATAGAGTTTTATAATTGGGCACAGATATGCCTTAAAGGAACTCTGATCTAACAGGTTAAAAATTTTTCGTTTCTTTACTAAATATTTGAAGGGTATTTAAGATTCGACCCGGTCAGATCTGCCGTTCTTATTTGTTTTCTTAACGTTTCATTAGAATGTTTAATTTGCACAATGGTGTGCGTCAGTATGTGTATCTGTTAATTCCATAATATTTTTCCATAATGTCGACTTGTTTTTAAAACACTCGCACTGATTAAAGTTGGCATGTTGTTTTTCCTTTTTTTTTTTTTTTTGGTGGCCCTACCCAAAGTTGTAGCCAAAAAAAAAAAAATATGTATTATAACTTTATAAAATATTTTTATTTATTTGGCTTTTGTAAAAGTTTTCATTAGATAAAAATCTTTTCTTTTTGTCGTTTACTATGTTGTATTTTGATTTAGGTCTTTAAGATGTTTCTGTGCCCGCTTACAAAACCCAGCGAAAAGCTCATAGGCGTTTAGTAAGGCCGTTGATTGGGATTTAATACGAAAAAAAAATATTATTATTATATTTTCCATACTCGACACTGTGCGTCTGTTTAATGAACGTATTTGTGTCAACATTTATTATGACATATGTTACACGTATCAAGCACATAAATCAGAATTATGAAATTATTTTATTAAAATGTATTGGATTGTTAAATATCTCTTGTTTATTGCTCTTACGCCTCTGCCCATGTGTGTGTGTGTTAAGGTATATGTTGTCATGTGCAAAATACAAATTTTCTCGTTTTATGGAAAATTCTGCCATGCACAAGACTTTTTCCCATATTCAGCTGTCATGGCAAAATTAACTTCATACTAAATACTTATTTCATTCATTAGCAGCAAATCAATTTTACATCCAACAAAATAAGGATTTCCGTAAGCACCTTTGCTTACTTAGTAATGCCTAGGCACGAGTAGTAGCTGAACTCTCTAAAGTTCTTTTGCTGGGATGTTTGTGTTGTTTTGTCAGGAGCTGGTGTAGTGGATAAAACTTTAAGCATTTAAGTGTGTCAATGTTTTTGCCAGTGGATTTAAGTTTGTTAGGGATGTTTTATTACAAGTGATAGTGATTTAGCGTATGGAAATTTTATGGGAGTGTTTTATTAGGGTTCTGTTGTTTTATCAAAAAAAAAAAAAAAAAAAAAAAAACACATGGTAATACGTAGTTGACATGGCTCATATAAAGCCCATAAGCCTTTGGCACTTGTTTAATTAAAAACTTAAATTGTAAAGGAGATTAATTTAGACAAGAGTTGTCAATTGTTTGAGTTGGTAATTTTATTTGTAGCTAGTGATTGTTTTATTAACTGGCTGCTCTGCAATGATAAAAGCTGGCAGGAAGAGAATTTTGGAATTTTTTGTTGTTCCAAAAGTTATTTATGAGGCTCAGGATAATTGTGGAGCAGATAGAAATTTTTTCAAAATATATTTAGCAATATTTATAGTTGAGAAAGTTTTTATTAAAAATTTAAACACTGTGGCTCCTCACTGCATGAGCTATTTTGTGTGTTTTATGAAAAACAGGTCCCTGGTACCCCTAAACAGCGAGGTCAGGGTTTGTTAGGAGCCACGAAAGCTATTTTCCCTGTCTCTGAAAATATGAACTTTAAAAACTAAACTTGTACTCGCAAATAAATAAAAATTGAAATGTAATTTACTGCTTATTTAAAATTATATTTATTTCTTATAATATTTTTGGAGACAAATTTCTTTACAAAATTTGTCAAATAAGCAGTTTATAAACAAATAAATTCTGTTAAAAATTAGACCTTAAAATATAAATGTTTATAAGAAATTTATGTTAAACATGTTAGTCCTTTAGCTCCCTATTTTGTGTGTCTGTCATAGTTTTTTTTTTTTTGTCATAAACTTAAATTATAATTTTCTGAATACACTAGGGGGAAAAAAGACAATTTCAATATCAAACAAAAATGCCAAATTAAAATTCTATTGAAGTACAATATCAACTGCCAGTTTCACAATGTCGCAAATTATTGCTCTATAGCAAAAATAACATTTAAAACCGAAATAAATTCTAATATTTTGCTTTTGTTTTTTATGCTATAGTTTATTATGCAACCAGCAATAAGTCCTTTGGCACATTTAAATATTTTAATCAATGCTTGTCAATTTGTGGCCTTGAGACTATTCAGGGATTTTTTATTAGAATTTAATTATTAAGCTAAGAATTATTATACAGACCTAGGTTCAATTCAGCAAACTAATTTTTTTTAAAGAACTTGATTTTAAACTAGAATATTTGGAATAATAGCCATACAAGCGATAGTGATTTAATTAATATAAAATTGATATAAAATTAACTGATCCACCTCATGTATATGATTAACAAGTAAAAGTGCCTCCTGAAGCATTTTTGTACCTAGATAAAATTAAATTCATACAAAATGAAAATGCAGTTCCAATATTCTATCACAATTTTAGAAGGGCAAATATTAAAGCTGTAGATTGCAGTATAGAACAAAATAATTTAAGATATGAAACAAGTATTTCCAATAATGATAAATATATTTGTCAAAGGCAAAGTATCAACAAATTTTGGTGGTTAAACGAATAAGCAATTTTTTTATTGCTTTCAATTCCTTGTTTTTACTTTTTATTGACCTTTTTACATATCAAAATATCAAAGTAATGTTTTTAAGAAAATTTTTCATTACAGAATATTAAATATATTCTTCATTCGAAGTAAAGAAATAATCAAAAACAAAAATCTATTTAAAATGTAAAATTATATTATAATTATTGTACTTGAGAGCTCTAGAAAGGGACTGTGTGTATATTGTAAATATTTATAATTACTAACTATTGTTTATTATAGTTTCGTGAAAATTTTTTTCAATAGTATAAATTAATAAACAAATAAAAAAAAAAAAAAAAAAAAAAAGTAAAAGTGCTATATTCGGCTGTGCCGAATCTTAAATACCTTTCACAGATATAATTCTTCTTTCTTTCTTTCTTGCTAAAACAGAAAGTAGCTTTAATTAAAAAATAATAAAAAACAAGTAAAAACGTTATATTCGACCGGGTCGAATCTTAAATACCCTCCAAATATTTAGTAAGTGAATTTGAAATGTTTAACTTGGTGGGACAGAGTTCCTTTATATAATATCGTACGTCAACGCCCACTAAAGGGGGCGGGGTTCAAAAATATACAATATCATGTTTTCCACAGACGAACGTATGGGCATTGCTAGACCGTCTTAGACTTCATCACAATTCTCCTTGGAGGCTATAAAAACTGTATTTTGGCGGGGTCGCTCTGGCAAGGGCTGTGGGGGAAACATTTCACCTTTGTCATAAAACTCTAAAAATAAATGTTTGGGAAAATTATATACAAAATTTGATTTTTTATTTTTTGATAGGGTCATTCAGGTGATAAAGGGGGAGGAGGGGGTAGGGCAGAAACAGGCAGTCATAAAACTCTAAAGATAAATGCTTGGGATGATTATATACAAAATTTAAAAAAAAAATTTTTTTTGGTAGGGTCATTTAGGGGGCAAAGGAACAAGCGGGAGGGGAGGCTAGGGCAGAAATCGGCAGTCATAAAACTCTAAAGATAAATGCTTGGGATGATTATATACAAAATTTAAAAAAAAAATTTTTTTTGGTGGGGTCATTTAGGGGGCAAAGGAAGAGGGGGGGGGGGTAGGGCAGAAATCGCCAGTCATAAAACTCTAAAGATAAATGCTTGGGATGATTATATACAAAATTAAAAAAAAAATTTTTTTTGGTGGGGTCATTTAGGGGGCACAGGAAGAGGGGGGGGGGGGGGTAGGGCAGAAATCGCCAGTCATAAAACTCTAAAGATAAATACTTGGGATGATTATATACAAAATTAAAAAAAAAAAAATTTTTTTGGTAGGCTTCGTCATTAAAGCTTAAAAGTGTTATTTTTAAGGAATGTAGGCTTAAGTAAAACAATTTGTTACAATTTTATGCTATTTTTGCCTATAATAACGCCCACTGAAGTGGGCGGGGTCAAAAAATATTTTTATTTTATTTAATGGCTCCAAGTTTAAGGCGTTGGACCGTATTTGACATAAAAATATATCATTTGCTTAACAAAATAATCAAAAAACTATAAAAATTATGTTGTTTTTTCTGGGTTGGTTTAGTTCTTCTTAGGGGAACTTTTTTCCCTCTTTCCCGATTTAGCCCATCTTCGAACTTAACCTGCTCTAAGTTTTAAAATATATTTATGCCAAATTTCAAGAGTCTAGCTCTTTTCGTTTGGACTGAATCGTGATTTCCACAGACGGACGGACGGACGGACGGACATGCTCAGTTCGTCTTAGATTTCATCACTGATCAAGAATATATATACTTTATGGGGTCTGAGATGGATATTTCGATGCGTTACAAACGGAATGACAAAGTGAATATACCCTCCAAATTCTTTTTTGGAGGGTATAAAAACCAAGTGATGTTATCAGTTACTTTTATATTTAAGACAACGTTTAAATTTTTTCGTTAGGAAGCTAAATGCTTGGCTCTTCTTACTTCTAGTACCTCTGAACGTCTCTCAAAAATATTAAATATGTTTAATTTACAAACAAAAAGAAAAAATCCGTTTCATGTACCCCAACAAGTTCTAATTGTCCAACCGTAGAATCGTCTTTTAGATTTTTTTTTGGTTTTTATTACCAATTTATTTCTTCCTGATATATGAAGTAGGTATAATTCATCATAAGAATCAAAAATAACAAATTATATGGTTACATTTATGAATCAGGAAATGTCGATATTCCAACCCTGATATTGGATTTTTAATTATTTTAGTTTTTAGTACCAAGTTAACTCTTCCCGAAGTATAAAAAAGATTTCATTCGCACACAACCATAATAACTTATATGGAACTTATATGGTTACTTTTATGTACTATAAAATTTCGATTTTCCAACCCTGGAACCGAATTTTTGATACCAAATTAATTCTTTCTGAAGTATAAAATAGGTTTAATTCACCAAGAAAATAAAATTTGGAATTTATGTGGGTACTTTTATGTACCAGAAATATTTAGATTTTCCAACTCTGGAAGCGAATTTTTATTTTTTTACCAATGCAATTCTTAGTGAATTTTTGAACTTTATGGTCACTTTCATGTACCATAAAATATTTTAATAATGAGGTTTATGCAACTCTTAATAATGAGGTTTATTTAAGAAAAACTTAAAATTTGTAACCATTTTGGTCACTTTCATGTACTACAAAATATTGCAGTTATCCAACCCTGGAATCGAAATTTTGATTTGTTTTAATATTTGATACCAATTTTGTTCTTCCTGATTTTCCAGCACTGGAATTGAAATTTAATTTTTGTTGCTTTTTTATAAATGCGACTCTTCATGAGGTATAAAGTAGTTTTATTGAAGAAACATTTTAAATTTTTAACCATTTTGGTTACTTTTATGTATGAAAAGTTTCAATTTCCCACCCCTGGAAGCGAAATTTTAATTTTTAAAATTTGTTTATCAATGCAGATCTCCATGAAGTATAAAGTGATTTTATTTAAGAGAAACTCAAAATTTATAACAATTTTGGTTATTATAAAGTGAACAAAGAACACAGATGAGATGGCGTGGCGGTCTTGAAATCAATTCTTATCTGTTCTGCTGGTAAGATGTTTATAGCGGATATTTTAAATATTTCATTCTAAATTAATAATCTCTGAATTTTCTCAAGAAAAAAAATATTACTCAAATGTGTCGAAAGATTTATTGTCTGTTCCTCAATAAAACAAGCTAAAATAACAAAATAAAGTCTCCGCCATCTAACGTTTTTTTTCAACTAGTGCTTATTTCGTGAATGGTAACATTTAGCTCATGTCTGATTTGACAGATAATTAGTTTTATCTTTCCGCTGAACGAATATGGTTGTGTATACGCTTTAGCAATGCTGGTAAGTGGGCCTGCGATCGACTTACAGAAGATGCCGATTTTGCCAAAAAAAAAATCATCTTTTCAGATGAAGCTCATTTTGATCTTGGCGGGTATGTAAACAAGCAAAATTATGGCATTTGGGGCACAGAAAACCCGCACGCATATATTGAAAAGCCGACGCACCCAAAACGAGTCACTGTTTGGGTGGGTGCGGATTTTGGTCCAGAGGCATAATTGGGCAATTTTTCTTCAAAAATGAGCAAAGAGTGGCCGGTTACAGTCAATGGCGATCGTTATCGGGCCATGTTGAACGAATTTTTGTTCAAAAAAATTGAAGAGGAGGATATTGGCAACATTTGGTTTCAACAGGACGGCGCTACGTGCAACACAGTCGAAGCTGCACTCGATGTTTTGTGCCCTGTTTTTGAAGATCGCATTATCAGCCGCAGAGCTGATGTCGTTTGGCCACCTCGGAGGGGCGATTTGACACCGTTGGACTATTATTTGTGGGGTGCCGTCAAAGATAAGTGTTACGCCGACAAGCCAGATGACAATTGACGCTTTAAAGGACAATATTCGTGAAGCCATTGGTGAATTACAGCTGCACGCAAACGATAATGTGCTTAAAAATTGGACCGATCGTGTAGGGTACTGCTTGGCCAGTCGAGGCAGCCATTTGAATGAAATTATTTGCCATTATTAACCGGAAGGATTGTACTTTCAAATAAAAAAATGATATTTGAGAAAATATTTAGTAGTTTTTTTATAGCATTTTCAAAAAAAAAAGTTATTTGGCGGACCCTGTATTTAGTTATTACTTTTTAATAAATATGTTCCTATTACGTAATAGCATAGATCCTATTTTCCACTTTTTTATATATAAAGTTGAACGATTTATAAACGTTGTTCAGGCGTAAGTCTTTCCATTATGAAATGCCAAACAATACTAAACATAAATAACGTGACAGCATGACACGACTCACACGTGATCTGTCAAAAAAATGCTATTGAATAAAGTATCTCTACATGAATCACCCATTAAAATTAAAAAAAAATTTTCCTGAATTTTCGTAAGATATTGGAATATGAATATTTCTATTAAAAATTTTCTCAGTCTTAATATTTTCAATAATTATGTGTTGTAAATATTACACTTTCATGTGTTTCCAAGAGGCCGTCGTAGCGTATGATTAATATTGCATACAAAATAAAAGCAATTTATATCAAGTATACGCCCTAGGTCAACTACTGTGGAATAAAGCTGGATTTTTTCGAAACAAAATATTTGTTCGAAACAAAATTTTTAACCTTACGTTAAGAAAATTGCAAATTTTTAATAAAATCGGGAAGTTGCTGATTTTACCTCCGCTTTGAAAAAAATCAAGTTTTCAGCAGATCTTGTGTGTGTGTGTGCAATTAAGCGACCTGCTTATAGTTTTTGCACAGCTGGAAAATAATATTATTATTTATTTTATTTTTAGTTTTGGTAAAATCAGTAAAGGAAACTGTCACAAACAATAACTTATTTGAAATAAAATTAAAATAACACTTTCCTAAATTTTAAGAAAATATTCAATTGGGGTATTTACACTGTAGTCATAAAGTCATAAGTCATAAAATAATAGTACTAAATATACAACTTGTGTGAACAACCCGTCATAACTTAATATGCACATATGTAATTAGCTGTTATCAAAGCAGAAGAAAATTATTACAATCAAAGATGAATCGTCTAAAAACTCCATTTCCATTTAAAATTATGAAATTTGTCTTCTGGAGCAGAAGAATATCTACATGAATTTGTATGTATACACTAAAACAGCTGCTGCCTTGATATGAGCTGAATACATTTTTTTTGCGACGTCATACGGAAAAACGTTCAGTGGCTGCCAGCTACGTAAGTTAAACCAGAAAAATTTTTCTCTTGTATGGATTTAGTTTTTGCGATTTAGTTCTCTTTTAATTTTTTTTATGTTATAGGGTCCGCGATTCACGAAATAAGCACTAGTTGGAAAAAAACGTTAGATGGCGGACCCTTTATAAAAATGTGATTCAATGAACAGACATATAGGTATGAATCATTTTTTAACCTTTTTTTAGTCGTGAATCATATATAAGTAACGGCGGCAAACATATACTTTCGCCGTCTCACCTAAAGATTTTCAACCGTTCGACTCAGATCTCTAGAGCAGTATTTTATGACAAAACAAAAACAGACCTGAAAGAGTGCTATTATTTTATGACTTTTTTGTATGCAGCACAACAACAACTTTTTTAATCTGGTGTAAAATATTATGACTTTATGACAATATGACGAAATAGCACGAGGTGTGAATACCCCAAATATGTATTTTATATTACATATTCATGTGTTACCATAAGGCTTCCGCAGCGTATGATTAATATTACATACAAAACATAAGCAATTTGTATCAAGTATACGCCCTGGGCCAACTGTTGAGCAATAAAGCTGGATTATTTTGTCGAAACTAAATTTTTGTCTGAAACAAAATTTTTAACTTTACGCTAAGAAAATTGAAAATTTAAAAGAAAAAATCGTGAAGTTTTAGTTCCTTCTGCCGTAAATTGGTTTGCAAAAACTGTTGCACAGTGTATATGTGGTGTACAGTGTATTTTGATTAACATGGCCGTAGCTTTATAAATTATTGTTAGAAATATATGATTATACATATACTGCGTAAAACAATAAATTATTTTACATGGTTTGTGTTTTTTTTCTCTTTTTGCTGCTACTGACTATTTATTTTATTTACTAAAATCATGTAGAGCAGTGAAATATAAATATGTGCAAATTCTGAAAATAATACTCGTAACATATTTTGTTTGATTCAGCAGAATTGATCTAGGGCGGTAGAGTGTTAGAGCGAGTATTCCTACCTATAAAACATTTCTATAACGAATAGCTTTAATAATTAAGTTAAGAATTATTATATATGCTCCAGTTCTGGCCGCGATATTAAAAACTATTTCTTATTTCACGAAATATTCTAAATATTAATAAATAAACCAATTTGAAAAAACAAAAACAACAAAAACGTTTTACAAAACAAATAAAATAAATAATTTCCTTAAAAAGTCACACAAAGGAGTGACGGAATATTGAAAAATAATATATTTTAACATTAAATTAAGAGACCTTAAGCTTAAAAATATTAGAGTATAATAGGAATATAAAAAAAATTAATAAAAAAAGTAAAAACGTTATATTCGACCGGGTCGAATCTTAAATACCCTCCAAATATTTAGTAAGTGAATTTAAAATGTTTAACTTGGTGGGACAGATTTCCTTTATATAATATCGTACATCAACGCCCACCAAAGAGGGCGGGGTTCAAAAATATACAATATCATGTTTTCCACAGACGAACGTATGGGCATTGCTAGACCGTCTTAGACTTCATCACTGATCAAGAATATATATACTTTATGGGGTCCAATTCTCTTTGGAGGGTATAGAAACTGTATTTTGGCGGGGTCGCTCTGGCAAGGGCTGTGGGGGAAACATTTCACCTTTGTCATAAAACTCTAAAAATAAATGCTTGGGATAATTATATACAAAATAAAAATTTCTTTTTTTTGATAGGGTCATTTAGAGGGCAGAGGGGGAGAGGGGGTAGGGCAGAAACAGGTAGACATAAAACTGTAAAAATAAATGCTTGGGAGGATTATATGCAAAATTAAAAAATTTTTTTTTTTTTTTTTTTTGGTAGGGTCATTTAGGGTGCAAAGGAAGAGGAGGGGGTGGGGCAGAAATCGGCAGTCATAAAACTCTAAAGATAAATGCTTAGGATGATTATATACAAAATTTAAAAAAAAAATTTTTTTTGGTAGGGTCATTTAGGGGGCGAAGGGGAGGGAGGGGGTAGGGCAGAGTAGTACCAGGTTTCGTCTCAGCTTCGTCATTAAAGCTTAAAAGTGTTATTTTTATGGAATGTAGGCTTAAGTAAAACAATTTGTTAAATTTGTATGCTAGTTTTGCCTATAATAACGCCCACTAAAGTGGGCGGGGTCAAGAAATATTTTTATTTTATTTTATGGCTCCATGTTTAAGATGTTGGACCGTATTTGACATAAAAATATATCATTTGCTTAACAAAATAACCAAAAAACTTTAAAAATTATGTTGTTTTTTCTGGGTTGGTTTAGTTCTTCTTAGGGGAACTTTTTTCCCTCTTGCCCGATTTAGCCCATCTTCGAACCTAACCTGCTCTAAGCTTCAAAATATATTTATGCCAAATTTCAAGAGTCTAGCTCTTTTCGTTTGGACTGAATCGTGATTTCCACAGACGGACGGACGGACGGACATGCTCAGTTCGTCTTAGATTTCATCACTGATCAAGAATATATTTACTTTATGGGGTCTGAGATGGATATTTCGATGCGTTACAAATGGAATGACAAAGTGAATATACCCTCCAAATTCTTTTTTGGAGGGTATAAAAATTTAAAGCTCGTGGAATTGAACCTGCGTCTGACTTATAGTTCCTTGCTTAACTATTATCAATTCAAGAGTGCTAATAATAAAATATATATTAATGTTTTATTTGGAAATTAATTGACTTAAGAAAATTTTTATTAATCGATTAACTAAAATTTAATCGATTAAAAACCGATTAATACAAAATATCGTTTAATAAATCAAGCCAATTGATTGAACACTCTAATTATTTTCCACACAAATTCCGCTACACTCAATCAATTTAATCAAGACTTTAAAGACTGTAAAAACAATATATTTATTTTTCTAAATGTAACCGCACAATAAATCTGCGATTCTAATTTAACCAAAAGAATTTCACACATAAAAACTTTTTATGCACACTTTCTTGTACTTTCTGTGTTTTGTCAATGATTAATTATATAATTTATATAGAGCCATAAATTATTTAAATGTTGTAAACAAGAGCCAGAGAAAATGATTTTATTTGTTGTTTTTATTTTTTTTTTTTTTGATACACGAGAAGGATCTCTTCGTTAAGCCTTCAGGAAGTATATGGAAATAAGAGGGAATGAATTGATGGCTTTTGGCAATGAAACCTAAAAATAAAGAAAACATAAACTCAAAATATAAAAGTGGATTCTGAAAAAGAACAACTAATTAGGAAATTAGTGCGCTGCCAGTAGAATAGGAGAAATTTGAAATACAGTACATTCGTTTGATTGAATACAAAGAGTGCTTCATAAAGAGGTGATATTTTCTCGAGCCATTTGCTTGTTAGTTGCAGCGGCAGTTAAGGACAATATGTTAAAAAGAAACTGGGCCATGATGATAAAAATAGTCCAACCATGAATGGAAGTTTCTTTTCCATTCTTCATTTTCTGTGAATAACCAGCATTTTTTACAATCTGCTTTTTAAAAAACTTTGCTAAAGAAACCTGTTGTAGAAACATATTCAAAGAGAAAAATGCCATGAATTCTTTATAGTTGTCTTGAAAAACCAACAACAACAGCAATACTTAATTAAAGGAAAAAAATAAGAGAGAAAAATATGAAGCCATATTTTATTTTAATTAAAATTTATTACTTTTCTTTAGCGACATTTTAACAGACAACATTTTATTGCCACTCTATTATGTGCTGTAATTGTTTCTGGCTAGAGTTTCAAGTTACTCTTATCTCTTTTCGGGAAATCAGTCATTCTTGTAAGTTTTACATAAAAGAAAAAACTTGTGTAAGACAAAACAAACGCACACTTTTTTTTTCTTGCAGGACAAAATGAATAACAAATCAATATATTGCGCCTACAGGAAGTTTGTGGTTTTTGTAAATTTCTGATTCGTGAGGACGTCGCATAAATTAAAATATTTGTACGCTTCTTGGCATTTCTTTTATCGAGTGTGATGTAGTGTGAAGTAGTTCTTTTGTAAACAAAAAAGGCGTGAGTTGTGTGAGTTAAGCTTTCATGGTATTTAGTTAAGAGCTGCTGCCTAGAGAAGTTGTTAAAAATATAAAAAATATTTCAATTTTGATGGGAAAATAATCAATAAATTTCAGTTCAAATACTTTTCAAACTATTTTTAAATTCTAATTTTTTTATACCCTCCAATTGGAGAATTGGAGGGCATATCCACTTTGTCATTCTGTTTGTAACGCAGCGAAATATCCCTCTAAGACCCCATAAAGTATGTATATTTTTGATAAGTGAAAAAATCTAAGACGATCGAGTCAAGACCGCCCGTCTGTGGAAAACACGATTCAGTCCAAACGCGAAGAGCCAGACCCTTGAAGTTTGGTACAGTTGAAGATCAAGTTCGCAAATGAACTGGTATCGGTTCACCGAAAATGAAAAAGGGTTTGTCATTTCGTCTGTAATGGCTCAATATTAATATGCAACCTCAAAAAGTGCATTCACATTCTTGGTCCTCGTAAAAGAGGAAGTCGAATAACCGATGACCGTCTGTTCGCCTGTCTGTACGTGAAATCGATTTTTCCAAGTCCCAGAGGAGCTAAAGTCTTTGGTCTTGGCTTGATGTATATTTTCAAAATAGATTGCTATTGGAAATCAGCAAACTCCAAAATACGGTGCCAGGGCTGGAAAATTTAAACTTAGTTTTGATAACTAAAAGCAAATAGCTTTTAATCAAAATTTTCTTTTTGATTATTTTTGTTAATTACACCTATTTCAGAAATAATTTAATTGGTTTTAAGAATAAAAAAAAAAAATTAAATCAGAAAGACGATGCCAGGGCTGGATAATTAAAAGATTTGTGGTACATATAAGTAACTAAGTTTTTTTTGTTAATTAAAACTATTTTGTACTTCAGAAAGAATAAAATTGCTATAAAAACAAATAACGAATAAAAATAAAACGATTCCAGAGATGGACAATTGAAATTTTTGTAGGCACCAAAAATGCATGAATATTTTCTTTTCTTAAATAAAACTTTTATTATAATGTAGGAAAAAAGAAAATTGATATAAAAATAAAAAAAATAGATAAAAAACACGATTCCAGAGATGGATAATTAAAATTTTGGTTGGTACATAAAAGTAATCAAAAAGGATAACATAGTTTTTTTTAAACTATTTTATACTGCAGGAAAAATTTAATTGGTTTTAAAAATCAAACAAAATCAGAAAAACGATTCCAGTGTTGGATAGTCGAAACCTTTCTGGTATTTAAAAGTAACCGAAAAGGCTACTAGTTTTCTTTTTTATTAATTAAAACTATTTTATACTTCAGAAAAAATAAATTTGGTATTAAACATCTAACAAACACAAAGAAACAATGTCAGGGTTGGATAGTTGCAACGATGTTTGTACATAAAAGTAACTAACTTTTTTTTTATATATATTAACCATATATGATGTTTTTGACAGCAACTAATTGATATTAGATATCAGTAAAGACAAAAAGTCGTTGGCAGAGCTGGAAAAGTTATACTTTTTTTGGAGCACTAAAGAAATTAAATACAATAAATTTGTTTCTTAGATAGTCAAACATATTTTATATTTTAGAGAAAAATAAATTAGTATTGAACATCAGAAAAGTCAAAAAGATGGTTCCAGGGTTGGAATTAATGTATTTATATACTTCAGACTTAGGCGGTGATGGGTATGTGAGGTTCGGAACAGCCGAATATAGCATTTTTACTTGGTTTAAGATGATATAACTCTGTTTTATTTCTATTTTTTATATTTCGATTGCATAATTTTCTGTATGACATTTTTCCGTAAAAATTGCAACCCTTCGAAGCCTCTATTTGTACTACAAAGTGTTTTACGAGCTGAAAATTTGTTTAAATAAAATAATTAAGGAATGGTTATAATTCTTTAATTTTTCTCTATTTAATGACTTAAAGTTAGTTTGAAGGAAAAAAAATGTATTTGAAAATAAAATAAATAAAATATAATAAAATGGAAACACAAGTTTGTCATTAACTTACTTACATAACAATTGGCATGTATTTTAAATGTACGTGATAAAAATACAAAATAACGCATGAAAAGTATTTTCAAAACTTACAGATTTATACGTTCCATATAAACAAACAGACTTTAGCAAGTCTGCAGATGTTTTGCTTGTTGGCAGTAAAGCTGAGAGACCTTGAAACTGTTTGTGTCACATACTGAAGTGCTACAACGTGATAACTATTTGTTTCTTTTTCAATCATTTATTTTCCTTTAATGAATTTCATTTTTAAAGTTTTTGATATGCCTGCGAAAATAGTTCGTACAATATTTGTGCAATTGTATGTAGGAGGTGCTGGCTGTATTGCAAGGACTTCTTGGGTTAGGGATTGTGTTGATCAGTTTTTGTAAGTTTCTTTTTCTCAACACAAAAACCATTGTGTAGGTGTAATATATAGACAAAAAGTGAAAACGGGGAAAAAATCTGTAAGTGGCTGGATTTTTCTTAAAACTGAACTTCGGAGAGATATGCTTGTGAAAGGTGCGCTCGTCCTCTGAAATCGAGTTTTTTATACCCTTCACAAAATATTGAAAGGGTATAGTATATAGGTTTGCTATTCCGTGTGTAATTTCTTCGATATTCACATTGAGCGATGTCCGTCTGTCCGTCCGTCTGTACGTGAAATCGGTTTTCCCAATCCCCCAGAAGAGCTAAAGACTTCGTTCTTGGACCGTTGGATTGGAAATGACCTTAAATAGAGTGCTATTTAAATTCAGAAAGATCCGAAGTATGGTTCCAGAGCTGGGAAGCTTACACCTATTTCTCGACGCAAAATTTATACCAAAAATCAATTATTATTTTTTAATGTTTGTAAATTAAACCTATTTCGTGCTTTGGGAAGCCTCAAAAATACTAAAAAATAAAAATACTAAAAAAATAAAAAAAAATAAAAAAAATAATTAATTTCCTGAAGAAGTCACACAAAGGAGTGACGAAATATTGAAATTAAAAATTAAACCAAAATAAAGAGACCTTAAGCTTATAAATATCAGAATACAATAAAAAAATAAAAATTTTTTTCCAAGGATGAGAAATTAAAAAATTTTTTTTCGGCCCATTCCGTATTTTGTAGTACATGTAGTAACTAAAATTGTTAAAAATTTTAAGTTTTCCTTTAACAAAACCTCCTTATACGTCATGAAGATTTGCATTGGCCAAAAAAAAAATTTTAATTCAAATTTTGCTTCCAGGGTGGGAAATTGAATTTTTTTATACGTGAATGTAATCAAACAGGCAACTGATGTTGGTTTTTTTGCCAACTAAAATTGTCTTATAATTTAGGAAGAACAAAATTGGTATCAATAAATTAAAAAAAAAAATCAAAATTTTGAATCCAGGGTTGGACAAGTGCAATATTTTATAGTTCATGAAGGTAACCCAAATTGTTGAAATTTTTAAATTTTTCTTAAATAACACTACTTTATACCTCATAAAGAGTTGCATTGGTAAAAGAAGAAACGAAAAAAAAAATTTTCACTTCCAGGGTTGGGAAGTTGAAAGTTTTTTTGGTACATGGAATATCTTGTAGTACATGAAAGTGATCCAAATGGTTGCAAATTTCAAGTTTTTCTTAAATAAAACGACTTTATACTAGACTAGGATTGGTAAAAAAAATAAAATTTCCCTTCCAGGGGTGGGAAATTTAAATTTTTTTATACATAAAATAAACCAAAAATGCAACTAATGTCGGTTTTTTTGCTAATTAAAACTATTTTTTAGTTCAGAAAAAGCAAAATTGGTATAAAAAATAAAAAAAAAAATAAAAATTTAGATTCCAGAGTTGGATAACTACAATATTTTGTGGTACATGAAATTGACAAAAATGGTTACAAATATCAAGTTTTTCTTAAATAAAACTATTTCATGACTTATTAAGAGTTGCATTGGCAAAAAAAAAAAACAAAAATAAAATTTCGTTTCCAGGGTTGGGGAATTTAAATATTTATTCTGCATAAAAGTAACCAAAAAGGCAATTGACGTTGTTTTTTTTTTGCTAATTAAAACTGTTTTAAAATTCAGGAAAACTAAAAATTTTTTATTAAAATCTTAAAAAACCAAAATTTCGACTCCAGGGTTGGACAAATGAAATATTTTATGGTAAGTTTAAAAATTTTAAATTTTTTGCCCAGTAAAACTATGTTACACCTCACTAAGAATTGCATTGTAAAAAATAAAAATTGGCTTCCAGAGTTGGAAAATCGAAATATTTTTGGTACATAAAAGTACCCACATAAATTCCAAATATTTTATACTTCGCTAAGAATTAAATTGGTATTGAAAATTTTTAAATTAAAAATTCGGTTCCAGGGTTGGAAAATCGAATTTATTTTTGTACATAAAAGTAACCATATAAGTTCCCAATTTAGTTTTTTTTTCAGTGAATTAAACATATTTTATGTTTCGCTAAGAATTAAATTGGTATTAAACATTTTAAAAACTAAAAATGCGGTTCCAGGGTTAGAAAATCGACATTTTCTGATTCATTAAATTAACCATATAATTTGCTATTTTTGATTTTTATGATGAATTATACCTACTTTATATATCAGGTATAAATGAATTGGTATTAAAAACCAAAAAATCTAAAAGACTATTCTACGGTTGGACAATTAGAACTTTTTGGGGTACATGAAACTGATTTTTTCTTTTTGTTCGTAAATTAAACATGTTTAATATTTTTGAAAGACGTTCAGAGGTATTAGAAATAACAAAAGCCAAACATTTAGCTTTTTTAACGAAAAGAATGACATCTGTGAAGGGTATTTAAGATTCGGCATAGCCGAATATTGCACTTTTACTTGTTTTTAAATACAAAGAAAATTTTCGATTATTTGAAATAACGATGACCAACGGATATTTTATAACATGTATAAGACGATACACATTCCCTTCATGCATCTTTATTGTACTTTTTGTTACTACTCATTTGACTGATTAAAATGAACGCCATCTTAGTTTTTCAGTAAAAAAGAATTTCTGAACGCACGCCATTTGCATGTTAGACGAAATAAATAATTAAAATCACAAAATATTACGAATTTTGTTAAATCGATTAATCATTTATTTGATTAATATTAATCGGTTAAAATTATTCGGTTAATCGATTAACATTAATCGATTAACATTAATCGATTAATTGATTAAAATTAATCGATTAAAATTGTTGGGCTTAATCGCCCAAGAGTTAATCGCGTACTAATTGTATTAATTGTTTAACCGAATGAATAACCTAATCGCTATGATGTACACCGTTTCCAACTTGTGTAGCCCATCAGTGGCTAAACATCAATAATTTTTGAAAATTCACAAAAACTAAATTTTATTTTCAAGAAAATTGATTTCTGGCGATTATATTCATTAAGACAATTGAGTGATTTACTGTTCCTTTTATAGTGAGGGAATAAATCACTTTTCCAACCTGTACACTCTGCCAACGTGTTCCACCGGGGCTTTATTGAATTTATAAATTACATATTATTTTTCATATTTATGATTACTTTGGTGTTAAGCTATATTTTTGGATTTGACATAATGGCCATAATTTATAGCTAAACTAAGAGCTAAGAAAATTGTTTGTTATTGATAATAATGTGATTAAAGGAAATTGAAAGGCTCAGTGAAAAGAAAAAAGGAAATAAGTATATGCGGAATATATAAAAGAATACACACATAAAATAACAGCTTAAAAAAAATCAAACATATAATTTTATTTTAAAAAAATATACCGCAATTTATTAAAAATACTTACACAAATATTTTGCTTAAAATTTCTGTGAACAATTTTTTTTTTTTAGGTTCATAGAAGATGTTTTAGTGTGAATTCCAAATAAAAATTTATATGAATTTATATACTCCTGGTAAATGTACACACAAGCACTTGCACATACATATACATATATTGTGCATACATGTTTTCACATGTATATGCACATGTTTAAATTTAAAAAAAAAATATATATATATAAAAATACCATGTAATTAATGTTATTTTGTTAACTTCACATGTAAAATTGACTTGATCTGGTTGCTGTTTTGGACCCTCATCAAAAATATTCGACACTTAGCGGCCAAAATGTATGCCCAACCGAACAAAGAAGTCTTTTATATGACCATCAGCAAATCTTTAAGATATTTATAAAAAACTTTTTATGCTTGAATGTGTTTTTCTTTTTAATACAAACACTCACACACACACACTTGCAAATTTCTAACGACACACAAATTCACACCAACTCAAAATGCTTGCAACACTTAATTTTAACTTGACTTGTATTTTTCTGGACTTGAAGTTAACTTTTCGGTATCTTTTTCTTGCTTTTTGGCAAATTTCCTTTGTGTTAATATTAACTTTCTTTTTTCTTTTATTATTATGCAAATTTATTGTAATTGCATATCAATTATCTTTTTCTGCTATTGTCAGCTCTACTTTTTTTTCATTATTATTATTATTACATTGTTTCATAAAGAATAACCATTAATATTTAGCAAAAAAAAAGAGAAAAAAGGAAAATAAAAAAAAGCTATTAAAAAAAGTAATTTTTTGTTGTCGAATGCCGCTAAAAAATTGGTGCACGTTTGAACGTTGCTGTTTACCGAATTTTACTGGCAGCATAAAATTTAAAAATAAAGAAAACGAAAGTGAAATGAAAGCAAGAGTGAAATATGTAGAGAGCAGTCAGTCACGAAATGTGTGCACAAACAAAAGAAATAAAAGGAAAGCAAATAACATCACACACAAACACACACACAATATAAATAATATAAAGAATGTGGCTTGAAAGTAAAATGATGAAATTGATAACGATTTGTTTATAATTGTTGAACTGTATAATAGACCGGGCTACAACATGCAACAGTTGTGGCGAGATAATGCTGGTACTCTGAGAGCGGTTTTCCAGCTCCCAATGTTTAATACACTCGCACACACTCTCAGTCTCTCATTGCCGGATATTTTGTTTTCATACCCTTCACTAAAAATGTTAAGGGGTATAAGTTAATCCTCTCGTGTGTAATTTCTAACATATTAAATGCGACCCCAAAAAGTATGCTATATATTTTAGGTTCGCATTCATAGGAAAGTCATAGAAGTGACGTCGGTCTGCCCGTCTGTCTGTATGTGAACTTATGTTTTCAGAAACACCGATAGTCGGTTTTGGATTGATGTATTAGAAATAGTTGTAAAGAAATTGCTGTTGAAAATCAGAAAAATCTAATATAAGGCTCCAGAGCTGGGAAATTTCAGCTTATACATATATATCATGTTTAAATGTAACAACGTAAAACTATTTTCTTTTCTGTTAATTAAAACTATTTTGTATTTTACAAACTATTGATAAAGAAAAAAATTTTATAAAAAAAATCGAATCCAGGGCTGGATAATTGACACTTTTTCAATATAAAAGTAGCCAAAATGACTATTAACTTTTGTTGTTATTGTTTTTTTTTGCTAATTATTACTATTTTAGGCTTCGGAAAGAATAAAATTGGCATCAAAAACCCAAAAAGTCAAAACCTCTATTTCAGGGTTGGACAATTAAAATTGTTTTGATACGTAAAATTAACCAAAAAAGCTATTAATTTTGGTTTTTTGTGTATTAAACCTATTTTTAACTTCAGGAACAGTTGTGGGTGCTGTTGGCTGAAGTAGTAGAACACGAGACTATGAAGCGGAGAGTCCTGAGTTCGAGCCCCAGCTGAGTCATGAAATATTGTGTTGAATTCTTCTGATCAGCATTAGTGCGTGGTTGTGTTAGTTGTTGCCAGCCTGTTTTCAGTGATGAAGGCATAGTCACTGATCACTGAACATAATTGGCAGCGACTGACACTATCATGTACTAAAAAAGCAGAGTAACAGCACCCACCTTCGTCGGCCCTGTAGCAAAAATCAGCCGGCGAAGTAAAAGGTTGAAATAGCTACAAAAACAACTGTCTATCTTCTCATCTTTCCTAATCTGTCCCCTCATTACTATCCCCTCGTTTTCAGTTCCAGCGCAATGCATTGCATATATAGGGGACATCCCCTGAGTGCTGGTCCTACTCCTAAAAAAAAAAAAAAAAAAAAAAAAAAAAAAAGTACGTATTAGGATTCGAAAATATAAAAACGGCGATTCCAGGGTTGGACAAATGAAATTTTTTTGATACATAAAATTAATCCAAAAAGTTATTAATTTTGGTTTTTTGTGTATTAAGCCTATTTTTAACTTCAGGAAGAGTTAAGTACGTATTAGGAATCCCAAAATATCAATTGTCCAGGGTGGGACAATTGGAATTTTTTTGATACCTAAAAGTAGCCAAATGAGTTATTAATATTGGTATATTTTTTTTTGCAAATTAAACCTAATTTTTACCTTAGGGGGAATAAAATTAGTATAAGACATACAAAAAATTCAAAAAGACAATTCCAGAGTTGGGAACTTTAATTTTTTTTTATAAATAAAAGTAACACACTTAGACGTATTTCTTCTTTTTCTTTATATATTGAACATATTTGTTGGTTTTTAGAGGAGTTCAAATAGATTTTTCCAGAGCTGGAAAATTAATTTTTTTTTCTTTGGAAAATTAAAGCAAATTTTTTTTCTTTGGTAATCGAACTTATTTTATATATTAGAAAGAAAGAAATTATTATTGAATATGAGAAAGATCAAAAAGAAAGCTTTAGGCTGGGACAGTTGAAACTTTTTTTTTTTTTTTTGGTACATAAAAGTGACTAAGTCCCGGTTTACATTGTGCGATTTTTGTTGCAGCAATTCTTATTTTGTGTAAGAGTCCTGAAATAGGAATATATACCATTTGTATTCCTTTCTCGCTCTTCCGCACTGAATATCAAGAATTGCTGCGACAAAAATTGCATAGTGTAAACCGGGACCAAATCAAACAAATTTTTTTTCTTTACATATTAAACATATTTGTTATTCTTGGAAGAAATTGATTGATTAGAAATCAGAAAATTCAAAAAGACAGATGCAGAGTTGGAAAATTTAAATCCTTTTGTTTGGAATATTAAAGTAACTATATTAAACTTTTCTAAACAATAATAAAGAGTGTCCCAACAAGAACGCAAGATTTAAATTTTAAATAAAACACAGATATTTAAAAAAAATATCGTGAAACTTTATTATATCGTAAAGTAGACAGAATGAGGTTATGTATGGAACAACATATCGGGCAGATGGAGGCCACGGCTTTGCTGGCACACACGCGATCTTTTAATGAAATTTTCAATGACCGTTTTGCATAAATGCTGCGGTATTTCATTAATGCAAACCATCGACTTCAAAAAATCTTAAAGAAAAAAGTCTAATGGTGTTAAATCGCACGATCTAGGCAGCCAATTCTGATCTCCAAAACGTGATATAACACGACCGGGAAATGAATGTTGCAACAATTGAATTGTTTCTCTGGCTGTATGACATGTTGAAACCACATGTCCTCAACATTCATTTCTTCAATTCTAGGCACGAAAAAACTGGTTATCATTTCACGATACCGAACGCCATTGACTGTTTGCGCTTGACCTGCCTAATTTTTTTTTTTTTTTTATCTTGGACCAGCACCCAGGGGATGACCCCATATATGCAATGCATTGCGCCGAAACTGAAAACGAGGGGATAGTATTGAGGGGACAGATTAGGAAAGATGAGAAGATAGACAGTTTTTTTTGTAGCTATTTCAACCTTTTACTTCGCCGGCTGATTTTTGCTACAGGGCCGACGAAGGTGGGTGCTGTTACTCTGCTTTTAGTACATGATAGTGTCAGTCGCCGCCAATTATGTTCAGTGACCACTGGCTATACCTTCATCATTGAAACAGGCTGGCAACAACTAACACAACCACGCACTAATGCTGATCAGAAGAATTCAACACAATATTTCATGACTCAGCGCGGGCTCGAACTCATGACCCTCCGCTTCATAGTCTCGTGTTCTACTACTTCAGCCAACAGCACCCACATTTTCATAAAAAAAGGGCCAGTGATTCCTCCAGCTCAAAATCGGTCGATCGACCTGGTCGAAGGCGCGTTGTTGTCTTTACATCACTAACAGACCCAGTTTCGCCGAATTTATCCATTAATCTCTTTACAGTTGAGTATTTTGCAGCATTATTGTGACCCCAAATTGATGGCAATTTGCGACCTGTAGCCGCAAAACTTTCACCATTTTGGTAAAATAATTTCACAATGATTTATTTTATATTTTAGAAATAATTTAATTATTATGGAAAATCAGGAAGATCAAGTAAATGGCGCCAGATGAAGGGTATATAAGATTCGGCACAGCCGAATATGGTACTTTTAACTGCTTTTTTTTTCTATCATCTATAGTTGGCATATCTGTTACAACAACATACAAGTTTTATTGTACATTAGCTTGTACCTTGTAAACTAAAAATTTGTTGCGTTAGTACTCTTCTGAGAGAGAGAGAGAGCAAACGCTTCGCTCACATTTTCTATTCAACTTAACATAGAATCCACATTTTAAGTTTGTTGTTAGTGATACACGTGATACGGATAACACCGATCAGATGTATACAACAGGGATGGAAAATGGCTATTTTGATTTTGTACCAACAAAATAAGCAAAATGTACTTTTCACATCATGGCGGTGAAACTATTTAATATATTTCAAAAACAAAAACTTTAAGAGAATTTGTGTACACATTCCCAATTATATAATAAAATATATTGGATCCATAAATTTTATTGTATTCTGATATTTTTAAGCTTAAGGTCTCTTTATTTTAGTTTAGTTTTTAATTTCAATATTTCGTCACTCCGTTGTGTGACTTCTTCAGGAAATTAATTATTTTAATTAATTAATTTCCTGAAGAAGTCACACAACGGAGTGACGAAATATTGAAATTAAAAACTAAACTAAAATAAAGAGACCTTAAGCTTAAAAATATCAGAATACAATAATAATTAAAAAGAGGTCAAGAAACAAGAAGAATTTATCCATAAATTTTATTTAAAAAAAAAACATTTTAAAATAATATTTCTGCTATTTTATAATCAATTAATATTCTTTGCAAATTCACACTCACAGAATTAAAGAAAGCGGAGACAAGAATAGTTCCACTCAGCAGAAAGGAAATTGGTTTTTAGCAATAGTCGCTAAAATGGGTGTTTTAGATGATCAAAAGATGATTGATTAATCAGTTCTGATATTAACACAAAACTCGAAAGAGATTCCCATCCATGCAAGTAACTTGTCTAAAAAACAAATTATTTGTTTTTATGTATAATGACAATGAAAAACGTTTTAGTGGCGGAAAAGCATCATGCTAAAGCAAGTCTGTCTTGAAACCTATTCATACTTGATTAGAAATGAAAATCATAAAAATTCTTTCAGAAGAGTCCTCAGAACCTAAGGAACCTTTTCTCCCGAAAGCGCAATAATTTTCAACTAAAAAGGAAACGCCTAAATAGTTACTCTGATCGAGCAGACGATTAAAAAAGACTGCATAATTTCATGTAAGGCTTTCTCGCATTTTGCCATACAGTAAATTAATTATTTGCATTAATCATCAAAAATATTTGACTTTTATTAACTGATTATTTTACAAATTTCTGTATACATTTTTCGAATAAGCTTATAATAAACGTAAAATAATTTTTATGAATTAGTCTGATTATAAATTGATTGAGATATTTAAATTGTGCTAATTAAGTGACGTTAGTACCACGGTACCAACAAGGTCGGAAATGTACCATAAAAAGTACAATTCCACCATGTTTTCCATCCGTGGTATACAAGAAACTGTTTACTCGAGCAATTATCATATGAAGATATTGACATTTCTGTTTTGAAAAAAAAATTTGTTTGCTTGATATTAATTAAAGAACCTATATTTTAACGGCCAGTCCTATAACAATCGGGAGCAGTTGAAAATGAAGCTTATTAAAAAAAAATTTTAAGTCCCTTAGACTTTCCATGAGTAATAGAAAAATGTTTTGATTGTAGGACTTGAGATCCTTAAAGGTGCTAAAGGTTCTGCTGATGTAAAGTGTTCAAAATTTGCCAAAGTCTATTAATAGATGGCGTTTGGCCGCAGCAGTGTTGCATTTAATGCAGGTATCGGCAAACACATACATCTTCATTGTAAGTTTGATGAGTGAGAGAAAATAACATTTTTCTCCATACACTTTTTTCATAAACACAACAACGACAATAGCAACAACAGCAAGGTATTTTTTCATGAACATACAACAACGACAATAACAACATCTCCATTAAAGGTTCGTACGAGAATGAGAGTAACTATATGTACTCAGTAAAAGCATGTGTGTGACTCTCAAAAGTAAATTTTATTCTCACGTGCAACCCGCCGCCGAATTTTGATATAATGTTACTTCGAGGCATATTAAAAAAGTAAAGGACTTATTAAGGGCCCCACAGACATCGTTCTTTTTGCACAGTTTTAACCGTACGGTTCAAACTGTACGGTTAAAGCTGCTAGTATGTAGGCAAAACCGACGTTCTTTTGGAACGTGCAAAAAGTCTGTTCCGTCTTGATTTTAACAGTCGGTTTTCACACGTGTTTGTTCAGAACTGCTTGTGTGTGGACCAAACACACACTGGCTTTTGCCAGTATGAAATACTGAAAATGCAAAAATTGTTGATTCGCGTGTTTACATACATTTTCATAAATTTTGTTGTTTTGACAATTGCGAAGAAGAAAAGACCGTATAGTGTGTGTGCAAGGTCGTTGTACGTGTTCAACCGTATAGTTTTAATTGTTCGGTTAAAACTGTGCAAAAAGAACGAAGTGTGTGCCCACTTTTAGACACCCCTTGTAAAATAATTATTCATCGTTAATTTTATCAACGGGCTTAAGTTCGAATCTGCAAGACTGCAAACCATTTTTTATTACTTTATTAATAAATGAATTTGTTCAAATTCTATTTTTATTAATTTATATTAAGATTGGAATATTAAAAATATTTTCAATAATCATCAAACCAGCAGAACGGATCAGTACTGATTTCGAGGCCGCTACGCCATCTCATCAGCGTTCTTTGTTCAATTTTTCCCACTTTTTTGCAAGTGGTGCTAGTTAGTAGGAATATCAACTATTTAACCAATATTTTAACGAAAATTGAATATGAGAAGTTATCACATTCATATTATTAAGTTATTACATTTTGGTTAGTACGAAATTCCCCAACCCTGACAAATTCATTTATTAATAAAATAACAAAAAATAATTTGCAGTCATGCAGATTCGAACTTAAGCCCGTTGAAAAATTTTTATATTTCTTCAAGCTTCCATTTTCATTTTTATTGTAGTGTTAAGGAAATTGTGTTAACATTTTTTCGTTAACGGCATTATCATCATCATTTTGGGCAACATATGATACACAAGTGTGTTAAAAAAGCGGCAAAGTTATTACAGCCTATTACTTGGCCATGGCTTACATGTGCCAAAGAAAACAGTTTACAAGTCAACGACATTTCATTTGTGTGTGTATTGTAATTGAATAGAGCATGTGCCAAAAAAAATGCTCTCGCTTTTAAATCTTATTTCTCTTAATATATTTCATATTGTCCAATATTCTCTGTATATCTCAGCTGTTTAAGTATCAGCTGTTCCGGTCAGTGTGTGTGTTCTTATCATTTTTATTGCTTTTCTTATATTTTTTACATCGTTTCCTTTAAGTTTGTAATTGTTTCCTTTTTTGAGTATTTCTGTGTGTGTTCGTGTTGTTATTGTTGGTGTGAGTGTAGATGGTAAGTTTACTGAAGGGATACTCAACATTTGGTACTAAATACAATTGTGGGTAAATACAATTAAAAAAAGTACCTTTACGTTTTATTTGAGGATTCAATGATGAGTAGCAAATTTTGGAAGTGGTTTCTGGTTAGCTTCAACCTTCTGGAGACTGTACTTAGCGGGTGTTTTTTTAGCCACTTGAAAACTTAAAATACAAAATAGCAATATTGCTCGAATAATTTTTTAAAATTATAATCTGGTAGCTAAGTTCATGGCATTTATTTATTTTTTACATGATATCCATCATATGTCCGCCGCATCTAAGCATTTTATAGATTTATTTTTACTGTGATATTTTTTTCCTTTTTATTAATCAGTAAAATGACATCCTTTAGCCCAACCAATGCCTCTGTGGTGCAAACAATAGAACCAACAATAGAACAAAATATCATGGTTTAATAACATCAAATAAATATTAATATTTATGTACGACTATTACATTTCGTTTACACCGCAAGAAAGTTTAACATGGAAAAAATATAATTTTAACACTTATTTTTTTTATGCAACAATAAAACTCCACTTTCTAAGCTGATGACATATTTAATAGGCTGTATATGATCCATTAAGTCTGATGTATTTATTCGGTCAAGTTACTTTGATAAAATCTTTTTTTTTTGGGAATTTCATTGCTTTTTTTTAATAAAAGCCATTATCAGGCTTTAAAGCTATTGCTGTTATTAAGTTTATGTATAAATACATAAATGATGAAAAAGTGGAATGGGTAAATTTACATGATGGCCCCGCATGTGGCCGCATTATATTTAAGTGGCCAAGCTGATTGCCAAGTTAAGGAAACAATACAAGAATGGGAAAATAATTTGCGTATTTTTTCAGCTTCAATTGTTGATAATATATTCGTACAGTTCATTATAAGAAAATTTTTTAAACTTTTCTTTTCTACATGTTTTCTTCGAACAAAAAAACAAAAAATAATAATAATAAATACGAAAGTAAATCTGTTTGTTACGTTTTAATAAGAAAAACTCCTACTTTAATACTTCATACACTCTGGTATGAGCACATAAGCTTCCGCTTTTTATAATGACTTGCACTTTTTGTAATGACCTGCACTTTTCATAACGAGTTACACTTTTTGCAATGACTTGCACTTTTTATGATGATCTTCATTTTATTTTATAACGACTTGTACTTTTTACAATGACTTGCACTTTCTATGATGATTGCACTTGCTGTATTGACTTGCACTTTTCATTATGATTTGCACTTTTTATAATGACTTGGAATTTTTTTTATGACTTGCACTTTTTATAGTGACTTGCACTTTTTGTAACGACTTGCGCTTTTTATGATGACTTGCACTTTTTATAATGACGTCCACTTTTCATAATGACTTGCACTTTTTATGATGGCTTGCACTTTTTATAATGACTTGCACTTTCTACAATGACTTGCACTTTTTATGATGACTTGCACTTTTCATAATGACTTGCACTTTTTATAACGACTTGCGCTTTTTATAATGACTTGCACTTTTTATAATGACTTGTACTTTTTGTAATGACTTGCACTTTTTAAATGACTTGCACTTTTTACAATGACTTGCACTTTTTATAATGACTTGCAATTCATTTAATGACTTGCATTTTCTACAACGACTTGTACTTTTTAGGATGGCTTGCACTTTTTATAATGAATTGGAATTTTTTTTTTGACTTGCACTTTTTATAATGACTTGCACTTTTATGATGACTTGCACTTTTCACCATGACTTGCACTTTTTACAATGACTTGCACTTTTTATAATGACTTGCACTTTTTATGATGACTTGCACTTTTCATAATGACTTGCACTTTTTATGATGGCTTGCACTTTTTATAATGACTTGCACTTTCTACAATGACTTGCACTTTTTATGATGACTTGCACTTTTCATAATGACTTGCACTTTTTATAACGACTTGCGCTTTTTATAATGACTTGCACTTTTTATAATGACTTGTACTTTTTGTAATGACTTGCACTTTTTAAATGACTTGCACTTTTTACAATGACTTGCACTTTTTATAATGACTTGCAATTCATTTAATGACTTGCATTTTCTACAACGACTTGTACTTTTTAGGATGACTTGCACTTTTTACAATGACTTGCACTTTTTATAATGACTTGCACTTTTTATAATGACTTGCACTTTTATGATGACTTGCACTTTTCACCATGACTTGCACTTTTTACAATGACTTGCACTTTTTATAATGACTTGCACTTTTTATGATGACTTGCACTTTTCATAATGACTTGCACTTTTTATGATGGCTTGCACTTTTTATAATGACTTGCACTTTCTACAATGACTTGCACTTTTTATGATGACTTGCACTTTTCATAATGACTTGCACTTTTTATAACGACTTGCGCTTTTTATAATGACTTGCACTTTTTATAATGACTTGTACTTTTTGTAATGACTTGCACTTTTTAAATGACTTGCACTTTTTACAATGACTTGCACTTTTTATAATGACTTGCAATTCATTTAATGACTTGCATTTTCTACAACGACTTGTACTTTTTAGGATGGCTTGCACTTTTTATAATGAATTGGATTTTTTTTTTTGACTTGCACTTTTATAATGACTTGCATTTTTACTATGACTTGCACTTTTTATAATGACTTCCACTTCTTGCAATGATTTACACTTTTTATAATGACTTTCATTGTTTTGATGACTTGCTCTTTTTTTATAATGACTTGCACTTTTTATAATGACTTGCACTTTTTATGATGACTTGCACTTTTTATAATGACTTGCACTTTTTATGATGACTTGCACTTTTTATAATGACTTGCACTTTCTACATTGACTTGCACTTTTTATGATGACTTGCACTTTTTATAAGGACTTGCACTTTTTATGATGACTTGCACTTTTTATAATGACTTGCACTTTCCACAATGACTTGCACTTTTTATGATGACCTGCACTTTTTCTAATGACTTGCCCGTTCTACAATGACTTGCACTTTTTATGATGACTTGCACTTTTCATAATGACTTGCACTTTTTATAACGACTTGCGCTTTTTATAATGACTTGCACTTTTTATAATGACTTGCACTTTTTGTAATGACTTGCACTTTTTACAATGACTTGCACTTTTTATAATGACTTGCAATTTATTTATTGACTTGCATTTTCTACAACGACTTGTACTTTTTAGGATGGCTTGCACTTTTTATAATGAATTGTAATTTTTTTTATGACTTGCACTTTTTATAATGACTTGCACTTTTTATAACGACTTGCATTTTTACTATGACTTGCGCTTTTTATAATGACTTCCACTTCTTGCAATGACTTACTCTTTTTATAATGACTTTCATTTATTTTATGACTTGCTCTTTTTATAATAACTTGCACTTTTTATAATAAATTGCACTTTTTATAATGACTTGCACTTTTTATGATGACTTGCACTTTTTATGATGACTTGCACTTTTTATAATGACTTGCACTTTCTACAATGACTTGCACTTTTTATGATGACTTGCACTTTTTATAAGGACTTGCACTTTTTATGATGACTTGCACTTAATTCCCTACCAGACTTGTATAGTGTAAAGAAAATAGACTTGGCCTAACTATCCCTCATTTTAAGGAACTCTTGCTGGCTTGAAGTGGCAGAGAGAAATCGTTAAAATGTCAAACTGTTGTAGAGGCGATACCCCTTATAAACTAACGTAATCTACTAGTTATGTATTGTTTACATTTTTGTGAGTAACACTTTTCCGGCCAGCTGGTGTTCACAAGTTTTCCAGAGAGCAACATTTATAAAACCTGTTTCTAAGTTTCTCATTAGATATTCGTTGTTCGTTAAGAAAAATACTTCATAATTCTTTCATTTTTTGTTTGTTCTTTATAACTTTTTTTTTTGTTTAAAAGTTTAGCTGGACGAAGTGCATTATAATTTTGCTCTTAAGAGCAAAGATTTTTACTTAAATATGAGTTTGGAAGCATTCAATTTTTATTAAAGTATGTTTACTCTACTAAAAGAGCTTAAGATTTTTTCTATATCTCGCATAATTTTATAATGTAAAATTTTGTTTTGAAAATACATTCGAGAAATATTTAGTAATATCTTGTGTTTATATTTAAATATAGAAACGTAACCAGTGTTTTTTAAAGTTGCTCTAGTAGCAACTCGATAGTGTTTATGCCTGTTCTTGTTTCCGTAAAATTAATATTGAAATTAAAAGGCTAAAATTTGCAATATTATTATTTTCCCAAAGAGTGAATTAAAATTCCACAGAGCCAGGAAAGATAAACAGCTGAGAATATTAGCGTTGTTTTCGGAAGTCGTTACACATTCATCATCAGTACTCATGTGTTGTTTTGTTTATCACTTTTATTTTAGTTGGCTTAGCTGAATGTAATTATTATTTAAATAAAGCTTTTATCAGAACTTTTCGGAATGTTAATTTTGTATAACTTTTTTTTGCCACTATTTCCTGCTCCAGCAAAAGCCACAGCCCCCATTTGGAATTTAATGTCGAAAATAAATCTCCTCCAAAAAAAAAAGTTCAATAACTACTACAACTTTTTTAGTGGCAAACTAAAGTCAGTCTCAAGAGCTAAAGTGTAGGGAAACAGTGGAACCAACACACACACAACCATAAATAGCTTGTTTTCGTTCAAATTAATAAAATATAAATTTAATTCGATTATATTAAACCAAAAAATAAAATAAAACAAAATAATATATAATAAAATAACAATAACAAAAAAAATTTTATTTTTTTTATTAATTTTTTTATTTAATTTTTTTATTCTTGAACCAGCACCAAGGGAATGACCCCTACATATGCAATGCATTGCGCTGGAACTGAAAACGAGGGGATAGTATTGAGGGGACAGATTAGGAAAGATGAGAAGATGGACAGTTTTTTTGTAGCTATTTCTACCTTTTACTTCGCTGGCTAATTTTGGCCACAGGGCCGACGAAGGTTGGTGCTGTTACTCTGCTTTTAGTACATGATAGTGTCAGTCAATTTATTAAAAACTAGCTACTTGGACCCGTTGTTGCTCGGCCTCCCCAACTATTCGACTTTGTGCAAAAGGTTTTCGTTTAGTGCTTTGCATCCACCTTCTAGAAAATTAAAAACTGTTTTGATGTATTTTCAGTATAAATATTTTTATTTCTTTACTTAAATATTTTCGGATTATATGGACGCGGATTATATGTTAACTTCATAATACTGAGAACTTGTGCCAAGTTTCGTAACTTTTGGTGAAGAAACAAACATTTGGGGAGGCAAAATATTTTCAGGTTATATGAGCGGGATTCCGTGGGCGTGGTCATCTCTGATAAAACTTAAAATATTTCTTGACTGAGTTGATCAAAGGATTTGTGCAAATCCCACCGCTATGTGCCACACCCACTTGAGATATCAAATATAAAATTAGCCTATTTTACCCCCAAGATATCCCGTGGGTGCTGTTGGCTGAAGTAGTAGAACACGAGACTATGAAGCGGAGGGTCCTGAGTTCAAGCCCGCGCTGAGTCATGAAATATTGTGTTGAATTCTTCTGATCAGCATTAGTGCGTGGTTGTGTTAGTTGTTGCCAGCCTGTTTCAATGATGAAGGTATAGCCAGTGGTCACTGAACATAATTGGCGGCGACTGACACTATCATGTACTAAAAGCAGAGTAACAGCACCAACCTTCGTCGGCCCTGTAGCAAAAATTAGCCGACGAAGTAAAAAAGGCTGAAATAGCTACAAAAAAAAAACTGTCTATCGTCTCATCTTTCCTAATCTGTCCCATCATTACTATCCCCTCGTTTTAAGTTGCGGCGATATGCATTCCATATGTAGGGGTCATCCCCTGAGTGCTGGTCTTAAAAAAAAAAATGTACTGTCAAAATTATACATGTATGTGTAACTTCAACGAAATTTTTTGCGGCGCATGCCAAAACATCTCGGCGATTGTAGAATTTTTTCCTAATTACTTGACACTTAGCGTTATATTTTGGACACTTTACACAATATCTTTATAAATTATAGCCTATTCTGATGTAAAGGGTGTTTTTATAAGAGCTTGCTAATTTGAAATTTAAATAAAACACATGCCAAATTATGAAATGGCCAAACAAAATTTTTTATTTGGTAGATAATTTCTTGTCATTTAACATTTAAATATAATTTCGGGCATATGGCCACCACGACCACGACTATTTTGCACAAAAGTCATTCTAGAGGTCCAATTTTCGACCACCTTTTCAAGCATTTGAGGGCGTATTTCAGCAATGACACGTTGAATACTGGTTTCCAAAGCGTCAATCGTTGCTGGTTTATCCACGTAAACCAATGATTTCAGGTATCCCCACAAAAAATAATCGAGTGGCGTCAAATCACACGAACGCGGAGGCCAATTCACCGGTCCATTTCTCGAAATAATGTTGTCGTTGAAATGTTCTTTCAATAAGTCCATTGTATCGCCCGCAGTATGACAAGTGGCACCATCCCGTTGAAACCACATTTCGTTTACATCCGTATCTTGAAGTTTAGGCACCAAAAATTCATTGATCATGATTCTGTATCGATTTCCATTCACGGTAACGCGTCGTCCTTCCTCATTTTTAAAGAAATAAGGACCGATGATTCCACCAGCCCATAGACCGCACCAAACAGTACATTTAGCGGGATGCATTGGTAATTCTTGAACGGCGTGTGGATTATCTTTGCTCCAAATACGGCAATTTTGCTTGTCGACATATCCATTCAACCAAAAATGCGCCTCATCACTGAAGAGAATTTTGCGGTAAAAAAGCGGATAAACATTTTTATTGAACACTGTTTTTGAAAATAAATTTCCACGATTTGGAAGCGTTGTTCTGGAATTAACCTGTTCAAGATGATTTGCCAAACAATACTGAGTAGAGACGTCACTGTCAAAACAGCTGTCAGACAACAGAGTGATTCGTATAAAAAAGAAAACTTCATAAAAAAACACCCTTCATAAGCTAAATTATTGTAAAGTTTCATTAAAATCCATTCAGGAGTTTTTACGTGAAAGAGGAGCAAAGATCCATACACCCACATATGCACACTCACAAACATTCGGCTTTATAAATAATATTAGCAGGATGTTATTTATTTACATTCATTAGCAGTTTGTTAACAACACCAGGAATAAGCAATTCGATATTGAATTAAAATATTCGCTTCATCTTCATACCATTTACTTAATATTGTACAAATAGATTGTAAATAAAATTGCCTAAAAAAAACAAGTAAAAACGTTATATTCGACCGGGTCGAATCTTAAATACCCTCCAAATATTTAGTAAGTGAATTTGAAATGTTTAACTTAGTGGGACAGAGTTCCTTTATATAATATCGTACGTCAACGCCCACTAAAGGGGGCGGGGTTCAAAAATTACAATATCATGTTTTCCACAGACGAACGTATGGGCATTGCTAGACCGTCTTAGACTTCATCACAGTTCTCTTTGGAGGCTATAAAAACTGTATTTTGGCGGGGTCGCTCTGGCAAGGGCTGTGGGGGAAACATTTCACTTTTGTCATAAAACTCTAAAAATAAATGCTTGGGATGATTATATACAAAATTTAAAAAAAAAATTTTTTTTTGGTAGGGTCATTTAGGGGGCAAAGGAAGAGGTGGGGGGGGGGGGGGAAAGGTAGGGCAGAAATCGGCAGTCATAAAACTCTAAAGATAAATGCTTGGGATGATTATATACAAAATTTAAAAAAAAAGTTTTTTTTTTGGTAGGGTCATTTAGGGGGCGAAGGGGAAGGAGGGGGTAGGGCAGAGTAGTACCAGGTTTCGTCTCAGCTTCGTCATTAAAGCTTAAAAGTGTTATTTTTAAGGAATGTAGGCTTAAGTAAAACAATTTGTTACAATTTTATGCTATTTTTGCCTATAATAACGCCCACTGAAGTGGGCGGGGTCAAAAAATATTTTTATTTTATTTAATGGCTCCAAGTTTAAGGCGTTGGACCGTATTTGACATAAAAATATATCATTTGCTTAACAAAATAACCAAAAAACTTTAAAAATTATGTTGTTTTTTCTGGGTTGGTTTAGTTCTTCTTAGGGGAACTTTTTTCCCTCTTGCCCGATTTAGCCCATCTTCGAACTTAACCTGCTCTAAGCTTCAAAATATATTTGTAGCAAATTTCAAGAGTCTAGCTCTTTTCGTTTGGACCGAATCGTGTTTTCCACAGACGGACGGACGGACGGACGGACATGCTCAGTTCGTCTTAGATTTCATCACTGATCAAGAATATATATACTTTATGGGGTCTGAGATGGATATTTCGATGCGTTACAAACGGAATGACAAAGTGAATATACCCTCCAAATTCTTCTTTGGAGGGTATAAAAATCTTAAAATATATATTTTTTTCAGATTAAATTTCTGCGCCATGCCCACTGTTACACAAACAACAAAAAATTGTACATCAGTTGTAATATTAAGCCCGTACAATTGTAAATTTGTGTTTGTTGTCCCTTATTTGACTTTTGTTGTGTTAATAAATTACATTTAGTGTTTTACTGTGACCGACTATTTACTTAAAGACACAACATAAAAATCAATACAGTCCCTTCATTCCTTTTTCCGCAACAAACATTGAAAAAGAAAAAGAAACTACAAAAGAAAAAAAAAATAATAAATAAATAAAAATAAAAATGACAAGCAAAAGTTTATGTGTGAATTGAAGGTCAATGTTAAGCTGCTTAAGAGAAACTTGTGCTGCAAAAAGTTTCCTTTCTTTGCTCATTTCTTTAGCTGCTTATTAACTCTTTGACTGTTGTGTTTTATTGTTAAAGTTTTCACTTATTACTTATTCCCGCCTGCTTCCGACGGTCTTGAGGGCAAACTTTAGCACTTGAACGAAATTGTTTGGATGCATGACAGAAGCGAAACACAAAGCAACACTTTTCCATATGCTGCCTGTCGTCACATAGATGTGAAATATTCGTGGCACACACAATGTAAAATAAACTTTTCGCCATGTTGCTCGGCAATGACAAGTTAATTTTAAGTACGAGTAATTATAGTTTTTATTAAATAACTTTTACTGTACTTATATTTTTAATTATAAAAATTTATTTTTTCTGCAAAAAAAAAATATATTTTTGACTGAAAACGAGGGCATAGTATTGAGGGGACAGATTAGGAAAGATGAGAAGATAGACAGTTTTTTTTGTAGCTATTTCAACGTTTTACTTCGCTGGCTAAGTTTTGCTATAGGGCCGACGAAGGTGGTTGAATATTTATATGGAAACGGCTGTCCGAGGATCTTCACGCGTATTTTAAACGCAAACCTATCGTAGAGTGATCTGTTGCTCTGTTCTATACTTTTAAGCTCTGCGAAGTGCTATATCTTTGGAATGAAGCAACCGATTTCTGCATGATTAGCGGTAATTAATTTAGTTTTTCGAGTGCAAAAGAAAAAGAATCGGTAATATTATCTTTTAAAAAATAATTGGTTTTTTTAAAAAAATATTTTTTTTTGGAATTTTTGAGTAGAGATCTGAACAAATTTATTGGACAGTCTGTGTGTTGAAATTAGAATTTATTAAATTTGCAGTGTGAGATCAAAATCACATGTTTATGGTTTTAGAATTAAAACCACTGGCCAAATTTCCGCATTCGATACCGATCGTAATTTCAATACAATTTAAATACTAATTTCGAGCGATATCGCAGGCCGTAATTTGCCTCCAGGTCTTAGTTTTAAGCGTGTAAGCACTATTAGGAAAATACTGTCATATCTAAACAGTTCTCAGAAAAAGTTAAATTAAATAAATTAAAAACAATAATAATAATAATAATAATAATAATAATAAAAAATCAATGAGTGTTCGAACTCACGGGCGATGTGTTAACATCTTTTTGTTTATATATTTTATATTAAACCCACAAAAAACAAAGAGAATGCAAAGCAACAGACAAATGTACATACATACATTGTTATGTTTGTACATAAGCTACATACGTTGCTGTCTTGCTTTCTCATTTTTATATATGTACGTATAACCACGTCACTATTCTCTTTGCTATGCATAAGACAAAACCGAAGATCAACATAAAACACTTTTTTAATATTACTCCAAATTAATACTCCGAATTAAAACACTTAAATCTCCGCTCGCCGATATCGGATCGCCTTAATTTTTGGCCTAAACTCTTCGTCGAAACCCGCACTAGCGTTTTAATCCAAAAATTAATAAAATCGGCTATGAATTTCCGGAGAAAATCGCATGGGAAAATTATATGAAAATCGCCCAATAATCACTTTCAATACCGACTGCCAAGCAACAACAACAAACAAACAAAGTCTTAAGGTACGTTCACACTTATCAAATATTTTCCCCGAAAAGCGTAACCACTAAATACTAATGAAAAATACTTTTGTTCAGACACGTGTTTATTTATTAAAACAGTTTCATTCAAAACTAGTAGACAGGATCAGGAATCCAATATCATTGGAAACTATTTAACTCAATAAATACTCTTTTGAATTAAAAACTTTTTTATTAGTGTTTAGTGGTTACGCTTTTTTGGTCAAATATTTGATAAGTGTGAACGTACCTTTACACTTACACTTGCGTATGTATTGAAACTGATAGTTTACTGCCCTAGAGACGCGCGTATAGATGTTAACACATCAATAATAATAATAATAATAATAATAATAATAATAATAATAATAATAATAATGATAATAATAATAAAAGCTTAAGTCTACAATACGCTAAACAACGGCTCTAATAACTTGTTTATTATAATTACGCTTTCTTGTAATTACGCACACAGTAACAACTGAAATCATATTTATTTGCAACAAAAAAAATTTATTTAATATGCAGCCTTCAATATAAATTAAGTTGATTTTTTCAAATCAATTGCGAGTTTAAAAATGTTTCATGCATTCATTTGCTCTGCGTTACGTTGCTTTTATACAAAACAAATATCACGTATACGCCTCAGGCGAAAAGTAATCCCAAATATTATTAAAATAATTTTGTTGTTGTCATATTTGGATGTACTTATAAAAAAACAAAATAAAAAAAGCCAGTTACTTATTTCACTTGGGTAAAATCAACATTATTAAAAGCATAATATTGTTCATTATAAAACAGCAGCAACAACAACAACAACAACAACGCCGACAACAATTGCCATTAATATTTTATTATGTCTCGCTTGCGTTACAAATCGTAGCATTAACTCTGATATTGAAACTGTATAAGCAGAACTTATAGGGTGTCGTAGTAAGAAGGCACTTTTTCAGTTTAAAATAATCACACTTTTTTTGTAAGTATTTTTTTAACGAACATTCATATTGTCATATTAAATTGAATTAAAATTTATGGTCTAATTGTTCGAATTTTCTTTTTTAAATCTCAGAAAGACATGATAAATATTCCAAGGCACAAAGGAAAGTCAACAACAGTTTTTAGTTATACAACTTAAACAGCAGAGCAGAACAGCTGTTTTCGAAAGCCGCAACACTTTCATCATCAGTGCTTATGTATATTGTGTTTGCCACCACTTATTAAGTGGCCTAGTTGAATATGATGACAGTTCTTATTTAAAAATATTTTATTAGGAAATTGAATACGAGAATTGTATCAACCTGATGGTAACACATTTTTATTTTAATATGTACCTGTTTTGCCGTTTGATTATTTTCTTCATGTGACGTTTTTCTGAAGTTTTCGTTCCATTACACGTAAGCCAAACTTTTTTTCTCAGATGATTGCGATTTTTTTTATTGGATCGCAAAAAAAAAAATAAATAATAAATAAATAATTATGAAATATATAATTTCAAGCTTTGCTGGTTTTTTGATGTAAATATGAATTGTAAAATATTAAAAATAAATAAAGAGGACAATACAGTCCCCTGGCAAAATTGCCTGCAAGCAATTTTCCTGCTTCTCATTTTCTTCCTCTGTCCTCTCAAGACTCTGCCTTCTTTTCATAGATCCAGCACAATGCACTGCATCAGTAGGTTCCATAACCTGAATGGCCTGTAAAATAACAAAAAGAGATTAGAAAATAAAACAAGTAAGAACGTTAGATTCAAGCAGGTCGAATCTTAAACACCATCCTAATATTTTGTAAAAAAAATTTAAAATATTTAATCTGATGGGTCAGAGTTCATTTAAGACATTTCATTGCCCAATTTTAAAACTCTATTTTGACAGGGTCCTGTAGGAAGTTGTCGTGGGGGAGACATGTCACCTTTGCCGTAAAAACTTAAGAGGTAAATTTTTGGGGTTATTATGAGTAGAGAGCAGAGGTACATGGAGGGGTAGGGTAGGAGAAGATCAGAGAACATCTGAAAGTTTATTTATTTAATTTCAAAGGAATGTTTGTTGTAATATGTTACTGTTCATGAAATATGTTACTTCAACGCCCACAAAAGGGGGCGGTGTCAAAAATTTATTTTTTAAGCGCAACGCTTTGGGCCTTCTTTGACATAAAAATTACATTAAAAAAACCTTAAAAATTATGTTGTTTTTTAGCGGCTGGGTTAGTTTTTCTTAGGGAAACTTTTTTCCCTCTGGACCGATTCCGCCCATTTGCGAACTTGACCTGTGCTATCCTTCAAAATTTATCTATATCAAGGACCTGAAACTCTTCATTAGGACTGTACCGTGATTTCCACTGACAGGACTACACCGTCTTAAATTTCATCACTGATCAAGAATATATATACTTTATGCGGTCTTAGAAAGATATTTCGCTGCTTTCCATAGGGAATAGCAAAGTGAATATACCCTCCAATTCCCTTTTGGATATAAAAATAAAACTGCTTATAGTACGTTTCCATATACGTGATTTGGGTCAAATAACTTTATTTGCCCAAATTAAATAATTTGCGACATGATTTCCCATACATTTTTCATATGACCAAATTATCTCAATTAACTTAATCCACTTCGTCCCAGTGTTCCATTTTTCGAACAGTAAATTGCAAGCATTTAAATTTTTTTTTGTCCCTGTTTGGGAAAAACTAAGAACATATATTTTTTAAATAAAATTTAAAAAAAATTTTTGAAAAATTTTTTTAAAAAAATTTGGACATCTGATTCGTAGTCTTATATCTTTTTTAAAGAAAATTTAAAAAAAATTTTTGAAAAATTTTTTTAAAAAAATTTAGACATCTGATTCGTAGCCCCATCTCTTTTTTAAAGAAAATTAAAAAAAAATTTTTGAAAAAAATTTTTTAAAAAAATTTGGACATCTGATTCGTAGTCCTTGAACCCAAATTACCATTTAACTACAAAGTTTTATAAACTTATTTGAAAAAAAAATTTCTCTGGGACGATATGGGCTAATTTGTTTTAAATTAAGTCGAAATTTTGCCTGTGCAACACTGTGAGGCTGCTCTTCTTACAAATGCAACCTTGGGCTATCCATTATTGGTGAGTTGCAAATGCAGAAAAAAGTGACATGTAAGTGCGAATAAAATGGCACTGATTTTATTTGTTGAATATAATTTACTAAAAACTCTATTTAATTTAACATTTTTATAAATTTTCTTTTTATTTTGCCATTTCAAGTTAACAATAAGCAAACGTTTTGCTATTTTCTTATATGAAAAAATAAACAGACAATATAAATGTCAAATTGGTTTCGAAAATTCGAACACAAAATTACTTACAACATAATGGAAACAATTCGATATAATTTCCTCAAATCAACTTAATTTGCTCATAGTGGAAACGTACTCCTATTGTTATACAATCGGAAGAGTTAAAACCTTTTTTTTATAAGACTAGAAAATTTTTATACATAAAAATTCTATAACAAAATTTTTTTTCTTTCAGATTACTGATGAGTGCTGTCGCCATACTAGAAGCTAAGAAATTAATCGGCATATATAGCGCCAGGTAACAAGAAATATTTTTCATTGATTTTTCATTAATCGTTTGAAACATGATCTCACCAGTCAGTCAGCTTCCAGGACTGGCCTGTGCTATTGTTTGCTGACTGTGTATGACCAAGACAAATAAGTCACTTAATGATCTCTAGATAAACAAATTTCTACAAAGGAATAATAAATAATTTCCTTCTAATAAATAATCCTATAGGAAGTTGCGTAATCTGTAAATAGTATTTGTATAGACAAAAAATACCATCAAATATTTCTTTCCACTTCAATATTATCATATAAATTACAATAATATATCCCTTTTGAAATATTATTTCTTTGTGTGGCACAGCACACAAAAAAAAGAAAGAACGAAGTAAAATATACAAGTGAATTAAGAGCAGACAAATGCTAATGCCAATTTGCAAAACTCTCTAGTGGATTTCCTTCCTGCCCTGAAAGTATTGGAATTTACGCACATCTTTTCATTTCGCACTCCATCCCCTGCGATTGCATATCAACTGGCAAATAAAAATGTACAAATTTACTTAAATTTTGTACTTCTGCAAGAAACACTAACAGGGGATTTGTGAGCATAAGATGAGACGAGTAGAATAAATGGATTTTTCTAAGCAACATGAAACTTCCCTTCTCCCTTCCGCCTTCTGCCTTCTGTCGCCTGTTGGTCTGGGTAGTAAAGGCTTCCTGGCAGATTTGCCATTGTCAAGCGAAACACTATCGCAATTGTTGTACAAATCGAGAGATTTAAATCAGGTGATTAGCTGTAGCAAATTATACTGATGGCTTACTTAAGGAATGGTTTTCTTTTCCCTTTTTATTTTTTTCTCTCACGTTTTCTTATTTCAGCCATCACTCCGTTTATCCAACACAGTCTTGTGCAGCAAGTGTCGCTTTACTTATTTGTTAATGTTAAAGCAAAGCAATTTCATAGTTGCAAACAATAGAATTGTTTGCCCATTCCTTTTATTTCAGCCAGAAACAGATACAATTGAAATTTTTTCCGGCTAATGGAGAATATACAAGAACATTCTTGGGTTTAGAAGTGGGAATTGATAAGTGGCACATTAACAGTCATTTTGCATTCTAGAGAGAAAAAGGGGGGAAAAATGTAATTTATATAAAAACAAAACGACACTTAGCAATTTGAGACAAAATGCAAAAATATTGCCAACACTAGGGGAGCACTATAATAATAAATAAAACTAAAACTACTTGAACGGCGGTTTTTAGTTTACAAAATCGTGTTTAACAAAAAAAAAAAAAATAAATATTAATAATAAAAAGTTTTTAATTTCCCGCAATTATTTAAATTATTTATAAATTCTTCCGGTTGTTTGACCTCTTTCTAATTTTTATTATACTCTAATACTTTTAAAATGAAGGTCTTTTTATTTTAATTTAATTTTTAACTTCAATATTTCGTCAAAAAATTAAAAATTAAATTAAAATAAAGAGACCTTAAGCTTAAAAACATCAGCATACAATAATAATTAAAAGGAGGTCAAAAGACCAGAAGTCTTTTTATTTTTATTTAAAATGAAAAAAAAAAAAAATTTTTTTTTTCACATCAAATTAAATAATTAATTTCCTAAAGAAGTCATACAAAGCAGTGACGAAATATTGAAAATTAATGAATTTTAAATAAAAATAAAGAGACCTTAAGCTTAAAAATATTAGAGTACAATTTTAATTATTTATCTTATATGATGTTCAGACATTCACTCTTAATTGAGTCAATATGCACTTAATTGCCACAATTACCTTCCTGTTTACATATAAAAAATTTAGTCAATTCAATTAACGTATGACAATTAACACTAAAATTTCTCATATTTATGAGGGCCTCAAGTTCAAATCTGCGATAAGTTTTCTTTTCTAATTAATAATAAATTTAATGTCAATTATTTAACTTCAAAATGGTGGGCCAAATTTTTTTGTATTGTTTTCTTACTTCTACCATATTTTAGGTGCTAAGCCTCGACTGATCCTCCTCTGCCCTAACCCCCTCCTCCCCCTTTGCCACTAAATGCACCTATAAAAAAATTTTACACTTAGTTATCCCAAATAATTATTTTTAGTATTTTATGGTAAAGCTGAAATATCTCCCCCACGCTCCTTGCCACAGCAACCCCGACAAAGTATAGTTTTAATACCCTCCAAAAAGAATTAGACCCCATAAAGTATATATATTCTTGATCAGTGATGATGTCTAAGACGATCTAGTAATGCCCATACGTCCGTCTGTGCATAACAAGATATAGTCCATTTTTGGACCCCTCCCCTTTAGTGGGCGTTAAAGTTACATATTATATGAAACAAGTAAATACGTTATATTCGACCGGATCGAATCTGAAATACCCTTCAAATATTTAGTAAGTAAATTTAAAATGTTTAATTTGGTGGGACAGAGTTCCTTTAAGACAATTCTGTACTTAATTTTAAATCTCTATTTTGACAGAGTCCTTCCGGGAAAGGCCGTAGGGCACACGTTTCACCTCCGCATGCTTAGAGAACATGTCAGCTTCTTATAGGCTTAAGGAATAAAAATTTTTCAATATTTACACTATATTAGCATATAATATCGCACGTTAACTCCCACTAAAGGGGGCGGGCTCCAGAAATAGACTATAACATGTTTTTCACAAACGAATGTATGGGCATTGCTAGACCGTCTCAGACTTCATCACTGATCAAGAATATATATATATATATATATATATATATATATATATATATATATATATATATATATATATATATATATACCTTATGGGGTCCATAATCCGTATCAAAACGGTATTTTGTCGGGGTCTCTCTGGCAAGGGCCGTGGAGGAGATATTTCATTTTTGCCATAAAACTTCAGCAATAAATGTTCAGAATAATTATATGTATAATTTATTAAATTTTTTTTGTGATAGGATCCTTTAGGGGGCTAACAGGAAGAAGGGGATAGGGCAGAGGAGTACCAGGTTATGTCTCAGCTTCGTCATTAACGTTTAAAGATTTTATTTTTAAGGAATGTAGGCTTAAGTAAACCAATTTGTTAAATTTTTACACTACTTTTGCTTATATAATAACAATGACTAAAGGGGGCGGGGTCCAAAGTTGATTTTTTTGATTTTATGATTTTAAGTTTAACGCGTTGAATCTTTTTTGACATAAAAATATATCATTTCCTTAAAGAAATTAAAAAAAACTTAAAAAAAATTATGTTGTTTTTTAGAGGTTGGGTTAGTTCTTCTTAGGGAAACTTCTTTCCCTCTGGACCGATTTAGTTCATTTGCGAACTTAAACTGCTCTATCCTTCAAAATATATTTATACCAAATTTCAAAAGTCTAGCTCTTTTCGTTTGGACTGAATCGTTATTTCCACAGACGGACGGACAGACGGACGGACATGCTCAGATCGTCTTCGATTTCATTACTGATCTAGTATATATATACTTTATGGGGTCTCAGATGGATATTTCGCAGCGTTGCAAATGGAATGACAAAGTGAATATACCCTCCAATTCGTTTTTGGAGGGTATAATAAATTTAATGTCAATCAATTAACTTCAAAATGGTTCGACATATATTTGTGTGTGTGATTTTGTTACTTCTACCACATTTTAGGTGCTAAGTCTCTACTGATCCTCCTCTGCCCTACACCTTCGTCCCCCTTTGCCCCAAATGCCCCTATAAAAAAAATTTTACACTTAGTTATCCAAAAAAAATTATTTTTAGTGTTTTATGGTGAGATGTCTCCCACACGGCCTTTCCTGGAGTGACTCTGTTTAGAGTTTTAAAATTAGGCACGGAGAGGTCTTAAGGGGATGTGGCTCAGCAGGTCACACATTTTTAACTTAGCGCAGTCTCTTTTTTGCACCTTCATATAAAATATTAATATGTGAATTGTTTTTATGTTGACGAAAAGGTGTCTCAGTCATGCTCCTCCCAACACATTGGAAACGAGCGTATTACAATAAATATTTTTCTTGTTTACTTAAGTCAAATACTATGAAAATGTAAATTTTAATAAGAATAAAAATAGAGTTTTCATTTACCAAATATTTGGAGGGTATTTAAAATTCGACCCGGTTGAATGTAACGTTTTTACTTCTTCATATTCCAATATATAACATATTTTTATGCACTCACGTTTTTAAATGGTTGCATTTGGCAAATTTTTTGACATTCAAAAAATTTTTTATAACAAAAAAAAAAAAAAAAAACAAATAAATTATTTGTGTGCTGCCATTTAATATGGGAGTAATAAATGCTTAAAAATGACAGCAAACTTTTTTTTCCGCAGACGTGATTAAATTATGGACGTCACAGTGTCACAGCTGTGTCTTTGCTCTGTGTGTACCTTGAAAAAATGCCTTTTTGAAAACTCCAAATATTTAATATGTTGATAATAAATTGCAAATGAGATATAAAATGCCCAGCATGTTGTAACATTTTACGATTATACTTTTTTATTGCGTTTTTTTTATTTGCCATTATAATGATTTTAATATGAAATGAAGTAACAACAAGTTTTTCCCATTTAAAGGCCACCAGCGATATTTATAAAAGCGTATAAAGGAAATGAAGTTATTTAACGGAGGATTTTAACTTTAACTTTAATAATATTTGAATTCCTTGCAAAGAAAGTTTTAGCTTAAATTCTATATAAAATTTGCATGCAAAGAACTAGACAAGAGAATATATTAGATTAACTTGTTGTTCATGCTGCAGACGGACGTAAAAAGTGCAGGGTGTGACGATTGTCGTGAACATTTTAAAAATTTATAAAATATTTTTTTAGAATGACTTTTTCTTGTGGGGTTTTCGTCGCCGGAGTATGCCACGAAGCCACAATCCACAGCGGTCCTCAAAGGCAACACAACCCATCCCATGGAGTAAATTCAGCATGATTCATATCCCCGAGTCAGGTAAAATGTTTAAATTTCAGAAGAACTCCATCCAGAGAAGCCTTGATGGACATTTAGACAATTTTATATTCCATAATAATTTCGATAATATCTTACGCACATCTTGTTTTACATACAGAAGTGTTTTTTTCAAAAAGTATGTAACAAATTTTTGCCTTTTTTCTAATTTCCAGTTAAACTCAATTTTAAACCAAAAATTTATTGTCTTAAATGATGGTACATAAATTCCTAGTAAATTTACTGCTTTCAAAACACATAATTTGGTAATTTTTCTCTGAAAAGTGCAAAAATATTGCACTATTTTTTCAGAAAAGAACACAAAATAAATTCAAAGATAAGAAGCGCTTAACGAAAGTGGCTTTATATGACGTAATTCTAATAACATATTTTCTAATTTAATAAGGATTTATCGAGTCCTTGTACTCCTTTCTTATTTTTGGCTCAGCTAAAAGTGTAGGAATGTTGCATTCATCGACCACGAATTGCCCATATGTTTCAATACAGATGCCAATTAAGTAACAATATTTTTCTCTGATATGTGAAAATATCTTATGATTTTACTTAACATGTTAATAAATTATGGATAATTTTTTGTCATATAAAATAAAACAAGAAAAGGAAAGAAAGTACGTGCTAGCAAAAAAAAAAACATAAATTTTTGTGTTTGATTTAACTTTGGAGGAAAAATCTTGAAAGGAAATTTGAAAATAAATACAAGAAAAAAACTTAAAAAAACTCAAGATTTGCAAAAATAATGCCACGCTCTCTAGCATTTAGTATTGAAGTTTTTGGTGATTCAACCATTTCGTACATGAATGCACTTCCACCCACACAAACATACTTTAAATATTTCTAAGGAAAAGTAGGTCACATGTTGCACTACTGCAACAAGTAATTGTGTAAGAAAGAGGGGAGCACGTATGTGTGTGTGTGTACGTGTATGTGTCTATAAATGGATTTGATATTAAATATAAGTCCTTAATCTGTTATATGAAATTTTATAAATTTCTATGGAAATTTATCAAGAGTAAAAAATGGAAACTGAAGCAAACATTTTTAGCTGTGTTTTTTTTTTGGTAAATCTCAAGAGTCCGTACTTGAAGAAATTTACTTGATATATAAATAATTTATGATTAAGCGCTTGCCTACAAATTGCAGATGCTTGTACAGAAAGTAGTGCGTGATAACTTTTATAAAGATGGCGGTATTATAGCAAAATGACGTGTTGTTTTTCCCCGAATCTTAAAATAACTCTATACCAAATTTCATCTAAGTCGGTTCAGCGGTTTGGCCAAGCCACCACAAAAAGTCCAAGCGATCATAAAAAGTACAAGTCATCATAAAAAGTGCAAGTCTTTATAAAAAGAGCAAGTCATTATAAAAAGTGCAAGTTATCATAAAAAGTGCAAGTCTTTATAAAAAGAGTAAGTCATTATAAAAAGTGCAAGTTATCATAAAAAGTGCAAGTCATTATAAAAAATGCAAGTCTTTATAAAAAGAGCAAGTCATCACAAGAAATGCAAGTCATCATAAAAAGTGCAAGTCATTATAAAAAGTGCAAGTTATCATAAAAAGTGCAAGTCATTATAAAAAGTGCAAGTCTTCATAAAAAGTGCAAGTCATCACAAGAATGCAAGTCATCATAAAAAGTGCAAGTCATTATAAAAAGTGCAAGTTATCATAAAAAGTGCAAGTTATCATTAAAAGTGCAAATCATCACAAAAAGTGCAAGTTATCATAAAAAGTGCAAGTCATTATAAAAAGTGCAAGTCATCACAAGAAATGCAAGTCATCATAAAAAGTGCAAGTCATTATGAAAAGTGCAAGTCATCACAAGAAATGCAAGTCATCATAAAAAAAGGTGCAAGCCTTTATAAAAAGAGCAAGTCATTATAAAAAGTGCAAGTTATCATAAAAAGTGCAAGTCATTATAAAAAGTGAAAGTCTTTATAAAAAGAGCAAGTCATTATAAAAAGTGCAAGTTATCATAAAAAGTGCAAGTCATTATAAAAAGTGCAAGTTATCATAAAAAGTGCAAGTCATCATAAAAAGTGGAAATCATCATAAAAAGTGCAAGTTATTATGAAAAGTGCAAGTCATCACAAAAAATGCAAGTCATCATAAAAAGTGCAAGTCATCACAAAACATGTTTGGTTACCAAAGAAACAAAATCGATTAAGAATAAATTAAATAAAGTTAGTAGCCTTTTTGATTACTTTTATGTACCATAAAGGTCTCAAATATCCAACCCTGGGAATCGTAGTTCTGATTTTGGTTGATTTATAAAACCTATAAAATTCTTCCTGAAATAGGATTAATTAACAAAAATAAATCAAAAAGAAAAATTTATTTTAGCGAGTTGCTTTTAGTTATGAAAACTAGGTTTAAATGTTCAGCTCTTTTATATATACATCTAAACAAGGTCAAAGACTCCAACTCTTCTTTGAAGGACGAACAATATGTTTATATGCATCTGGGGGTCCCATATGAATTGTGGAAATTGCACGCTAAAAATAATGAAGATTATAAAGAGATGTAAAAAAAATATACATAAATATATGATTTGACGGGGAATTGTTGGGCAAATTTAGGAATGTAATATATTTTTTGTTTGAAATCATCTCCTAAGAAGATTTAAGAAATATTTTAGTGGTTTGTTCCCACTCTTACTCTTCTTGTTTCTGACTATTTTCATTAGTCGCACGGAATTCGTTTTAAAGGAGTTCTCTCGTATATTATTTCTATTAATAGTTTACATTATCCTTGTAAAAAGTGTCTGCTACAAGTGCACACAATAGCACGTTTTATGTAAAATAGGGATTTACTTCAAGTTTCTGTTTATATTTAAATTTCCCATAAACTTACAACTACTACAACAAAATTGTCAGACAAATGCTTTTCTATATTTAACATCGAGAAACAAAAAGTAGAAAACTTAACTTTACTTTCGCTGCAAAATTCTAGTATCGACATATTGTTTTTTGTTTTCTCTTTTTTGTTACATAAATTATCAATCTTTGTAAGTGGATGCTGGCAATAGATGGGAATCAGAAAACAAAATAAATAGATTTCGCATCGAAGCAAAATGTATCGAAGAAAATCTGTGTCAACTCATTAAATCTGTCTTGTGCGTAATGATGCATATTGATGTGCCAATAAATGATTGCAGCAACAAATTGATAGTTGATTTAAAAGATTTATGTATGGAAATAATGATGCAGTAAAATCATTTTAAAAGTGTTCTAAATTAATGAAGACTGTAGTGTTTGTAGTCGATGCCTATTGAATGAAAACAATATAACAGATAATAAAATTGTGTTATAATTGTCAGCAGACGAGTGTTTTTCATTTAATAAAAAATGTTTTGTATCTTCTGTAAAATGGTTAAAGTGTTAGAAGGCCCTTCTTCATTTTCTTGTCCTATCAGTTTATGGTTTTGCAGTTTGCATACTAAATTGTTAAATTTCTGCATCAGGATTATGCTGCCACAGCAAAACCTTCCAAATTGTCATAACACACAATCCTTTTAATTTACTCTATTTTTACTTCTGTGCTCAATCGCATCCTGTATCAAACAAATTCAAGGTCTTTAGCATATAGAGAACGTAAATAAAAATCATTTAAAACTAGATCGAAATTTTTCTGCAATTAAATTCTGTGCGGTGAACAAAGATTGAAAAAAAAAACTTATAAAGGTTACATGTTTCTATTCTTGCTCAAAGGTCGCACAAATCCAAGGAAATTTTATAAAATTTTCGTTTCTATTGTTTTTATGTTGTTGTGCTTGTATTTAAGGCAAACTAATTTTTAATAAACTGATGCTTGTAGTAGATTTCGTCCTTTGTATGATTGACATTTGTACGCTTGTCAATCTGTCTTTGGTTGAGTGATTACAAACAAAAAGGAAAAATAGTTGGACTAAATTGCATATTAGAGAGATGTGGGCGTACTATTATTTTATCATTAGAAAATTTTATTGGCAAATTGAAAAACGAAATCAACACAATTTAGTACTTAAATCTTAAAAACTTTCGGACTGCTTACACAATTTTAATGAATTATGAATAATTAAGACAGTTTGAATATTACAAAATAAGTAAAATTTAAATTAAAATTTATTTATGTCCATATTTGCTAATAAATTATTTATTATGGAAATACATGCACACATACATACATAAAAATATGCATGTTAATATTTTCCTCAAATACTTTCACTTACCTTGCGAATGCTAAACAAAGTGCGGTAAATATTATTCAACCAACAACATAAATTTACACAATTTAATTTGGAAATATTTTGTATCCATTCCAGGCTATTCCTAGAATCGGCAATATAAATTAGAATTACTAATAAAGAGAAAAATAAAGAATGACAATTCCATGCGCTCTTATTAAATCATCTCAATCAATCAACTTCTGCTGTCATTTAGTCCGCGTTTTAATATCAACGAATTAACATGGAAAATAGTGGGCAAAATAATTATTGTGTTTAATGGCTGTTTTCTTAAGAAATACTGCGGCCCCCGCCATAAATATTATATCAAAATGTAGCTTAGAGTGTGGGCTTCAAGTGTATGTAAAAATATAATTGTGAAAATCGTGCGAAAATAGTGAAAAATGTGTGTGAAAATTTGGCAAAAAAAAAGCAATTTCATATAATATAAAGCAAAGCAAAGAAAAAAAGCCGCTATTCCATTTAAGTGTTGTTATTGCAAAAAAAAAAAAAACAATAAAAGCAAATGCAGAGCAAAAGTAAATAAAGAGTGCAATTACCTATAGTGTGTGCTCTTGTAATGGGTTTGTGTGTGGTGTAATTTGTGCATAAAAGAGTTGGATTGTTGTGTGGTGTGAAAAAGAGTTGGTGAAATAACAGGCAGAGTAAGGTGAGTTGGTTTGTTGGTTTGTTTATTTGATTATGCACACACATTACATACATACATTAATACGTACGAGTACATGTTAAGGTAGTACATATGTAATTTAATTAAGTGTGATAGATAAAAGAGAAATGGAGCACATCTTGTGCTCATTCATGTCAATTGGGGATAAATGCATACTGTTTTGTTGTGTAAAATTTCTTTGATGCTATATAAATACATATATAATTGTTTCTTATGAGCTAATGTAACTGATGTACTAGAGTTTTTGTTTTTTACTTGTAATTACAATGTACTCTATATCACAATGGTCTTTATTTCTTTACAAGATAGTTTGATTTTTTAGTTTAAATTTGGAAAATATTCATTATTTGCGGTCCTTCAAATAACACTATTCTAAATTGGCAAAAATGGCTAAAAACTTGAAATAGATTAAAATATTAATTTTTGCAATTATTTAGAGTATTAAGTTTTGACTTAAACCTGCAATTTAAAGTGCATCTTTTCTACGATAAACTTACTGACTTGGTATTGTAATAAGCTATTTAATAGCACTTAAATGTAGTTATTTTAAGAAAATAAGTAGATGAATACATTCAATTTTTAATCTACTACTAACAATAAATTATGGCTTTTCTTACTGTCCTTTATTCATTCAGATATTTTGGTAGTTTGTATTGCTGCTGGTTATACTTAATTTTTTATTTTTGCCAATTACCATAAAATATAATTTTATTTTGTGCTTAATAATTCATGACCATATTAAGCATCTTTCAATATATCTCTCTTAAGGACTATAAAATTTGTTATTATTATTTTTTCTCTATCGCCTGGATGGTGATAAAATATTTGCCAGTATAATTAATGCAGACATAAATCTTTTGCAATGCCTGCAGTAAATATTGATATAATTATTTTTAAACATCTGCATTTCTTAAACAAAAAATAAATTCATTTTATGAATGCAGTGTGATGAATAAATATTTAAATACTTTAAAGAATCGTTACTAGTACTAGTGTTCATAGCTACTAAATTAGTCGAAGATGGCCCTCAGGACATGGTGACATTGTGGGTTATACACCACAGGTTCTGTGGAATAACCCGCAAATACTAAGCATACATACATACATATTAATAGACCACTCTAGCTTGAAACGGTGTTTTAAAGCTTTTGAGTAAACAACATCAAAGGCCTTGGAATATTTATAGTGCAATTTGAATTGAAATGATTAAATATTCTTAGGAAGAATATGATTTTAGCTAAAGTAACTAAAAATTTGATTTACAAGAAGCTTGCAAATTGCAGTATTATATTGAAATGAAAATAGGAATTTATATATGCTTGCGCTTTTATGTATTCCCAATTTTAATTGCAAAAGAAAAAAAAATTGTGGAAGCCTGATTGAACATGCCTTAACATGTGTTTTTGCATGCAATTTAAGCGAAACATATAAAACAAACAAAAATTTTTATTGAACTAACAAGAGAATTTACCAACTGCATTGTAATTGCTGGAAAGCTGTGAGTTATGGTTGTATATTGAATTGTAAATTTTATTACAGTCCTTTGAATAAACTTAAAAAAGATATGTATAGTATTTAAAAAAAATATAACTTAACACAATCAAGTCAGTTGCAATATTAACACTGACACGAAAAAAATTTAAATGTGTGTGAGGCCGGACAAACAAAGCATTTTGAACTAAAATGTTTTTTTTTTAATTACCAAAAATATTTGCTAAAATTTTTGTAACATTTTACTCTTCACTTTATGCATTTAAATGCATTTGAAGTGCTATAGAAAATCATGGTAACAACATCATTTGGCATTTAACTTCAGATTTATTAATGAAAATAAAATAAGTAGACAATGTTACCTCGTCATATGCTCTCAAGGCCATTTCTTATCTTATCAGTTTTTTATTTTATTTATCATTAACTCGCTCAGAAATATTTCAACTGAAAGTCGAATGAAATGTAATGAAACAGCTTTTAGATGCACTTGTCCTGTTCAGTATTTTCCAGATAATAATTTTAATATAAATCATTCCTATTTTATTTTTCTTATATATATCTGTTAACCCTTATTATGAGTGTTCTCCATTACCAGACACTTACGCAGTTTTTCGAATTGCAGTTTTTTTTACCAATAGGCTGGTATAGGATTTATAAATATTTGTATACTTATATTTCTGTCCCGTGGCATATAATATTATAAATTTTAACACACTACGCGAATTTTCTCATCATTCTTCTGACCTCTCTTTCGGCCCCCTGCTTACCAGCGTTGTCAACTCAGTGCTTTTAGCACTGTTTTTAGTGCTTTTTAAAATTTATTACGCGAAAAATGTTGGCTTCATTGCTTTTTGGTTTTTAGTGCTTTTTTTCCTTCGGTGGTATCAGACAATAAAAAATTTTGCTATTAAACTTTTATCTTTACCATATTCCCATGCTGAAGTAGAACGATTTTTTAGCTCAATGGATCTTTTAAAATTAATTAGAACCGAATGTCGCTGCATTCGGTTAATGCGCTTTTACAAATCAAAAACGGACTTAAAAGGGAAAATTCTTGTTGCGAAACGTACGAAATTCCAGATGAAGTCAATATTCATATTAATACAAAAATGGTTTATAAAACGTTGGAATATGAAATAAAAACGGTATTATGGGCAGATGACCCATGATGATTGACCTTTAACAAATACAAATTGAAATTCATTCATTATTATAGGAATATTTTTGTTATTTTAAACGTTATTTTACCTTTGTTACCTTAAAAGAAATAAAATATGGCAGAGAAAGTGCATCACTGTAAAAGTTTACAGGAGAATAAAAAACAATGTAAAATTGATTGCATTTTCTATGGCAATATTTACCATATGTTGAGTTATTTTTAGTGTAATATATGAATTATTAAAAATAGTAATAAAAGTGAACGAGTTTATTTGGCTTTCAGAACAGAACTAACTTTATTCATCCAAATTTTATTTTATACAATCGTTTTTCTTAGCCTAAATACAATTTTTGCTTATTATTTAAATTTAATAAAATCAAAACAATTTTGTTTACTCATCAAAATAATATTAAAATTGTGTGAAAATAATTGTGAAATAAAAATATGCTTGTTGGCTACTTAAACTAGGCTGAAATTTGATTCTTTTGTTTTTGTTGTTAAGTGTAAGAATTATTGAATTTGAATTTACGTGGAACATAAGAAGTATTCACTAATATAAGAGGCATAATTGGGGTATTCACTAATGTGTTAACTCCCCCCTTCCTAAGTATTAGCGTCCCGCTAATTAGAAATTTATGGATAATTTATTTTTATATCGGGAAAATTTGTAATGGGTGGAATTTGGAGAACTCCCCCGTTATTTCTGCATTTTGGATAGAGCTTAAAAGAAATGATAATGAAAAACCCTATAAGAACCATTAAGAAGTTAGAACTAACGAAAATAAGGCCCTTATGAGAAATATCTTTTACATGTTTAATATTGCCTAGATGAAGGTGATGGAGATACTGCAGGTCTAGCCTGACTTCGTTTTCAGTCACATTGTTTTTTAATATTGGCGGGAGTATTTGATAAGATGTTGTTTGCCAATTCGAATAGCTGACGTTATTTACTGTAATTGTTTCGTTAAGAAAGTTTATAATAAAAGTGCCATTAAGCGCTTGGGAGCTATTGCCGTAAGTTAAATTTCCTATAAAATTTGTTACAAAAAGTGTTCCTTCTAGTACGAGTTCCGCCACATGTTGTTTTTCAATCTGGTATTCGCATGATGCTGCTTCGCCTTCGAGTATTCTCGCAATACAATTGTCCTTACCTAATTTTTCTATTTGATTTTGTTTGCATATTGTAACGCCGTCGACTTCCAGGCATTTGCCAACAACGCCGTATTTTTCTTTTTGGGAAATTAGTATGTTTTTATATTGAAGAAAAATTCTCTTGTTATTTTTAATTGTTGACCGTTGCGTGTGTCCAGTCGATTAGGAGCCTGTAAGAAAAAAATTATTGGTTTTTTAGATGGGACTTGTGAATTTTTTTATTATCGGTTGTTGTTATTGTGACGGTATTGTCCTTCCCGACAGTTTGCTTTATAAAAATAGGTTTATCTTTGCCTTTTATTTGTTTGTTTTTTTTTAAAGACAATGTCTCCTTGGCTGTATGCTCTAGGCTTTTGCTTCTTTGCGTTTTCTCTATATAGTCTAATTTTTTGGTTCCTAGCAATTTCATTGCGTAAGTCGTTGTTTACTATCGCTTTAAAATCGCTTAATTTCTGATAATTTATTCTTTCGGTTCGCCCGAAGAATATGTCCGCTGGTTTCTTCTTAGTGACGGAATGAACCGTATTGTTGTATCTATCGACTGTTATGTTTAATAATTCTTTAAGTGTAAAATCCGGGTACTCCTCTTTTAGGCATCTCAGCATTTCAACAATTGTTGAATGGACTCTTTCGATAGTTCCGTTTACCTCACTCTTTTGAGGAGGTGCAAGATATGTCTTAATTCCAAGTCCTTCAATATAATTTAGAACTATTGGGCTTATGAAACTACTCTCGTTATCCATTACTATTGTGTTTGGTGCGGAAAAGAAATGTAGTAATTTGATGATCTTATCTCTGATGTGCAGAACTGATCTATTTTTTATATGAAAAAATTTTGTAAACTTTGAAAATTTATCCACGCAGGTTATAAATTTTTCGCCTTTGATTTCTAAAATGTCGATATGTAGGATTTCTGTCGGGTATGAGGGAATTGGAGTAGGTTGCAATTCTGGGTTTGGGGGGTGCCGGTCGTACTTGTTTTTACTACAAACTTCGCAAGACTTTGCAAAGTCTTTAACTAACTTGGCCATTTTTGGAAAATAGTATTTTTCCAAAATTTGCTCTTTATTCTCGGCAAAATTCCTGTGCGCGCGTTTGTGTTCGCTTTGAATGATAGCGAATTGTTCCTCCGGATCAACTATATCCTCTACCAATCTCTGCGTTATTCTGATTTTAAATTTAGAAAAGTGTTCCGTGTATACCTTTTGTAATATTGTGAGCTTTTCTTCTGGAATTTTTATGCCGTTTACTACGTTTGGGTTTAATTTGCTTTTTAAAGCCTGAATAAGCCTTTTTTCGTTAAGGTTTTCAAGTCTTACGTAATGCCGTTGAAATTTGTCATGAGGGACCTCCATATAATTTGATTTCATTCCGTTCATAAATATTATTTGGTTTCTGTAAACATTTATCGGAGATTCACAATGATGTATTAGCAATGCACCGTCCTCTTCAGCGCTATGTTGGGAGCAATCGTCTGTTGATGAGAGTGTGTTTACTTCCGTTGGCAAGCGGGATAGGGCATCAGCGACAACATTTGTTTTGCCTGGCTTGTATAACAGTTTATAATTATATTCCTCTATCCTGGCCTTCCATCTTTTGAGTTTTGCATTATTGTTGGCATTACTCAATGCAAAAGTGAGCGGCTGATGATCGGTGAGAATTTTTATTTCCCTAGCTCCATATAAGTAAGAACGAAGTTTGTCAAGAGACCAAACTATAGCTAACATCTCTTTTTCTATTGTAGAGTAGCTTTCCTCGGTTTGGTTTAAAGATCTGGACAGGTATACAATCGGTCGATCTTTTCCGATATCTCCTTGTGAGAGAACGGACCCTATTGCATAATTGGAGGCGTCGGTGGTCAAAATAAAGGGCTTCTCAAAATTAGGGTATGCTAAAATTTCTGATGACATCAGTAGTTCCTTTAGGTTCCTAAATGAATTTACGGCATTATCATCCAGGCTAATGTTTACGCGTTTAGATTGGTTCGCCTTAATTTGAGCATTTACTCCACGAGTTAGGTTGGTCAAAGGTTTCGCTACGGCAGCAAAATCTTTTATGAATCGCCTGTAGTATGAGGCTAATCCCAAAAAACTTTTTAAGTCTTTTAAATTTTTTGGGGCTGGAATTTTTTGAATCGCCGCTATTTTACCTGCATCCGGTTTAATGCCATCCTGGGATACTGTGTGCCCCAGGAACTCCACACTAGTTTTTAAGAATTTTGATTTTTCGAGGTTTACTTTTAAATTTGCTTTTCCCAATAAAACGAATACCTTCTTTAAGTTTTTTATGTGCTCGTCCCTATTCCTTCCAAAAACGATAATATCGTCTATATAGACGTAGCAAGCTTTTCCCAATAGTGGGTGTAGTACGTCGTTTATCATCCTTTGGAATATCAAAGGGGCATTCTTAAGGCCGAAAGGTAACCTTAAAAATTCGAACTTGCCATTGTTTGTCGAAAATGCCGTTTTCTCTATGTCCTTGTCCTTCATCCTAATCTGGTGAAATCCAGAGGTCAAGTCTAAGGTAGTAAAAAACTTACATTCTCCCAGACCAGAAAGCGTTGTGTTAATATCCGGTATTGGATAGGCGTCTGCAACAGTTACTGCATTAAGTCGTTTAAAATCAACCACAACTCTGAACTGTTTTTCACCATTTGGTTTCGGCTTTTTGGCGACAATCCAAAGGGGTGAATTATAGGGGCTTTTGGATGGTCTAATAATTCCATTTTCTAGCATTTGGTTGATTTGACTTTCCACCTCGGACTTTAAATGACTTGGATAAGGATATGATTTTGTGTATATTGGTTCGTCAGTTGTGGTCCTGATCTCTGCACGAATGTTTGTTTCAATCACACCTTTATCAGATACTGGACCAAATAATGCACGGTGTTCGTTTATTAAATTCTCTATTTCTTTATCTTCATGTTGTATTGTGTTTATACTGTTGACTTGTTTAGAAATTTTTGATTTAAGTTTAATTATAGAGCCATTACAAAGCGTCAGCGTGTTATTTTTCCTGTCTATTACTGCCTCTAATTGCCTAAGTGTGTCGTCACCAATGATCCCATCGAAAGACTTCAATCCGGGAAGGACGAAGAAAACCAAATTTTTATCTATACCGAGTGTTTTAAAGAAGGTGCCATAAATTTTATGAGTAATTGGAATTTGGCCTGTCACCGATTGTATTTTAAAAATGGATTTAACGGGTTTAGAATTTTTTGAAAATGTTTCTGAAACAAAGTTTTTGTTGGCCCCTGTATCGATCAAAAACTTATAAATTTTGTCATTTTTTGAGCGTACTTCTAAGTAAGGAACGCTGGATAGGCGTCCATCGTAAAATTTAATTCATTTAGCCCAAATTCGTTGTCCTCCTCATAGTAATTATCTTCAGAAAGGTCTTCATTTTCCTCGTTTTCTCCACAGGAAGGGTATTGCTCCTGACTGTCTATAGTTTCCGTATTGAAAACACGCTGTTGTTTTCGCGGTATATTTGCTGAGTTGTTACCAGAATATGGCAATGGCGATTTTTCGGGTCTGTTAATATAATTAATTTGTCGGGATCTTATTGAAGGGTCTATTTCCATTGGTACCGGTGGTTTTGGTTGAGTAGGCCTAGGAGGTGCCATATTTTGTACGTGAGGCTGAATTGGCGTGTTGTATATTCGCAGTTTTTCATGGACATTTAGTGGTCTTTGTAATACGTGTGGCTTATTTAAATTTGTATTTTTATTCATTTGATTAATTGGCGTGGTGACGTTATTATGGTATCGTGGGTGAATGGTGTTATTTCTAAAATTTAGATTTTGGAACTCCAGACAGGAGGTGTAAGCTTCAGGCAAGGTTCTAGGTTTCTGAATAGTTAACATTCGAGAAACATCGCCATTTATACCTCGTATAAAAACATCTAAAGCCCTGTTTCTGTAACAAGATATTAAGGCTTCAATGGTTTCTATCGAGTAATTGTCGGTTTTTAGTTTGTTAATAACTAGTGAGAGTTGGTGATTTACTCTAGCATAAAATTCGTCTACAGTTAAATTTTTTTGACGCATAGTACTGAGTTCGTATTCTAGTGTTTGCAGATCTCTTTTGTCTGCATAGTGCAGAGACAGACAATTTTTTATTCTGTCCCAGCTCTCATCAAATATGTTATATGAGATGAGGGCTGTGTCAGCTGGTCCCCTAATCTTTTGCCTAATATGTTGCAATATTGCTCTATATATTGGTTTTTCCTTTACAATCTCATAGTCCTTTAATATAGACTCTACACTATGGACCCAGGAGATATACTGAACAGGGTTACCCTCGAAAATTTGTAAATCCCTTACGCAGTCTGGGAGTTTACGTATATCATCTAAGTCTTGTGCGGTTTTAGGCAGGGCAAGATTTGATTCCTCAGTGGGAGGATTTCCTATCTTAATTTCTAATTCTATTATCTTTTGTTCCCAGTCAATCATCCTATTATTTAACTGTTTGACCTGCTCTATTTGTGCATTCAGTGCACCAGTTAGTTGTGTAATTGCTTCTCTAATTTGTTCCATTGTGTGTGTGTGTGTTTTCAAAAATATTTGTAAATTTAATATACTTTTATGCAATCTAATTTCACAGTTCGGGAATAAATAATATGTTTATTTGCAATTATGTAAAAATTTTCTTTGTTAAAGAAAAGGTGATTGGTTGTTTTTTTTTTTTGAAAGATATAATTTTTTCATGCAATTTAATTTTAATTTAATTTAATTAGTTAATTCTTGAAAAATAAAATTAATATACTTTTTATACGATTTAAGTTCAATTCAATTTGAATAATTAATAAATCTTTAAGCAGTAAAATGAGTTTTTAATTTCATAATAATTTAATATATTTTTAATAAAATTTTATGGTTAGCTTACAGTAGAAAGATCAGCATGCTGCTTGTACGGTCCGTATTTATCCTGTTTGAAGTTTGAAGATCTACTAGGGTACGGCTGACGTCACTAGTAACTGATTTGTTGAGTCTGTCTGATATGCCTTTTTGATTGATCCTTCCGCTTATTTTCTTGATTTTAAAACGGTAGTTCAGCTCGTTGTTTGATCAGGGTTTTACCTTTGTTCCCGCTTATTTTTAAATTTGTAAAACGGTACTTCCACTAAGGATTTCTTTTTTTTGAGTTCTATGATGGTTTAGCTTGTAGCTCAAACTTTTTAATTGATCCGCTTGTATTCAAAATGTTTTTCAATTTAAACGATTCTTTATAAAAGTTTTTTCCCACTAGCTTGTGTTTTTTTTTTTTTTTTAATTTTGTTCTTAAGTGTCTGTACCTCAACTTTTTAATTGTCCGCTTGTGTTTTTTTTGGAATGTTTTTTCCTTTTAAAACGGTTCTTTATAAAAGTTTTTTCCACTAGCTTGTTTTTTAATTACGTTAGTGCTGGTTTATTTTTCAGCCACTTGTAATTATTTATCTTGGCTATTGGTTTTCAAGGAACGGTTAGTTGAACAATTTTATTTTGTTACACTAAGACACTTTTAATATTTAACCGGGTATAGCTTTTTCACTTTCTTCGGGCGCCAGTGAACGAGTTTATTTGGCTTTCAGAACAGAACTAACTTTATTCATCCAAATTTTATTTTATACAATCGTTTTTCTTAGCCTAAATACAATTTTTGCTTATTATTTAAATTTAATAAAATCAAAACAATTTTGTTTACTCATCAAAATAATATTAAAATTGTGTGAAAATAATTGTGAAATAAAAATATGCTTGTTGGCTACTTAAACTAGGCTGAAATTTGATTCTTTTGTTTTTGTTGTTAAGTGTAAGAATTATTGAATTTGAATTTACGTGGAACATAAGAAGTATTCACTAATATAAGAGGCATAATTGGGGTATTCACTAATGTGTTAACTTAAATGATGTAAAATTCTTCTGGTTTTTTTGTTCTCTTTAAAGTTACTATTGTACTGTATTATTTTTAAGCTTAAGGTTTCTTTATTTTTATTGGAAATTAATTATTTAAAAATAATTAATTTCCTGAAGAAGTCACACAAAGGAGTGACGAAATATTGAAAAATAATATATTTTAAACAAAAATAAAGAGACCTTAAGCTTAGAAATAAGAGAATACTATAGAGATCATTTATTCTTATTTTATAAATTTTTTTTATAAATGTGTAAAATAGAAAAAAAATTAAATAAAATCATATAATAAAATAAAAGAATATTTATATATAGTGTTTTTTTTTTCAAAAATTACGCGTTTTTTGTCCGACTTTAGTGCTTTTCAAAATTTCAAAGTAGACAACGCTGCTGCTTACTCACCGACGCTATGCGGTGAGTACGCAGGGTGTAGCTGTTGTGCAGTTACTTCTAAGAATGATAAAATAAAGATTACGCCAACAAACTGAAATAAAAATACTTTTCTGCGCATGATGGAACTCTGACGTCACTCAACATGTGTTCTCATTGGCTAATAAAATTCAGGTGGACAACTATTATGTTAGTGTAAAAACAGGACAGTGGGGCAAATTGCGATTTTTCAAATTAAATTTGTTTGATAATAAACAATTTTAAAAAATTATTTTATTTTCCACTTTTTTTTATTTTAAATTGTTAATTTATAGTTATTTTATATAAATATTGAATCCAAGTGCTAATTATTTTTCTTTTTTCCCCATTCAAAACAAATTTTTTTGCTTGCAAAATATCAGCCATAACTTCCCTTGAGCTTCATCTCTTGGAAAACTATAAAATGATACAGCTTTTTGAAAACAACACAAATTTTGATAACAATATGACATTTTAACACAATTATTTCTCACTTGCTTTTTTGCTGTTACTTTCTTTGCAATTGCCCACTGCACATTTCATGATTGCTCTTTTTGTTCTGTTTTCTCTTTAATTGAGATTTTTTGTTTACAGTTTATGAGCTTTAAAAATCAAGTTTTAATAACTTTTTTACACTTTAAGTTATTCAATAATTATTATAATATATTTATTTTAAAATATAACACAATTTATTATAAAATATAACACAAAACTTGCACTTTCATAAATCCGATTTAATTTACTTGTTGGAAATCTCTCTGAGTAAATTAGAAATCTCTCTAAGTAAATTGTGTGTAGAGTTGCCAAATATAGCATAAAATATTAATTTTGTTCGTTTTGCATATAATAAACATTTGGCAATATCTTCGAGGGAACAAATACGTCATCAAACGGTAAATCATGCGCAAGGCGTAATCTTTATTTTATCATTCTTGGGTACTTCTACTTTTAAAACTTGTTGTTCTGAGAAAAGTCCCCTAATCCAAATATATGTTAGTGCTGGAGAATGGCGAACAAATACATTTGAAACAAAAACCAAATTTTAGAGTAGGTTTATGCTTTTAATGCAATTTTGCGATAGAACACTATTTAGTGACATCCTGGGTCAGGCCGTTGTTTTCGTTTCATAATTTTTAAACAAATCACTTAATGACTATCATTTTAATGCCCCACAATATTCATGTTTGTGGATATTGTAAACCTTTCATTTTTCATCAATATATTATAAAGGCCAAAGTGTTGAGTAAATAAAGCAAATTATTAAAGCTTAATATTTTCATAGTTTTGTTCTCTATTTAAATATGAATTTAAGTATTATCCAAGTTTATTAGATGCAGACACTTAAACACGTACACCTGAACACACACTCGATCTAATCAGTTCATTGTTATTCAATTGACCCAAATCTGTCGAAATATATTTGAGTTTTTATTTTCACCCCATATTCCTGCGTTTATATTTTTACTGTAGAGATTATGCCAGTAGTTTGTCTCCGTATGCAGGAGTGGGTTTACGTGTGGAAAATAGGTATTTATAATCTATGCTCGTATAAGAATAAATTTTATATAATTTTTTTTTTCACCACTTTACAAAACAAACTTCAATCATACGCTGACATCATAAAGCCACAAAAAGGGAAAATGAAAAAATTGTTGAAGAATACAGTGAAGACGAGTTGTATTTTAGCAGTAACGGATTTTACGTGACCCTCAGTAATAAAAATCTGTGAAAGTTTGTTAAACGACTCGAGGAGTTCTGGCCTGCGGAGTTATTTTCTATCATATTTTCATATTTTCCATCAATAAATTTGTTTATGTTTTCCTTTAGCCTTCACAACATTATTTATTGTACGTATTCTCGCTGTAAATATTATTTCTAAGCTTAAAGGAAAACAATTTGTGATGAGCATAAATATTATTTCTAAATCAAAATTTTAGTGTTTTGCTATTTGGAATATAAATTCGAACTATAAGAGGAGGCAAAGCAGCAAAATGTTTTTATATATTAGAGCAAATTATAATTTTGCACTACAAATAGGGAAATAGTTTACGCTTAGACTGTAAAGCGTAAGGTGGTGAGTTCGATTCGGCACTCAATCAATATTGTTTAATCGAGTTGCTCTGATCTGCTCTAGTGCGTAGTTGTATCAGATGTTGTCCGCTTGTTAACATGACGATGATATAGCGCTGATAGTTGAAAAGTACAGACAATTGTTAACACAATCATGTACTAAAACGCATAATTTTTCATCATTCAGTATCAATATTAGAAAATGGCCATCACGAACTCTTTCTTCTCAACTTTTGCCACATATAGCGGCATTAAACTCCATGACTTCCTTTCCAATAGTTTCGCCACAATAAATTCCATCAGTTGCTGCCGTCCCCTGAGAATATATATTCTAGATCAGTAATGAAATCTCAGGCGATCTGAGCATGTCCGCCCTTCCGTCCGTCTGTCTGTGGATATCACGATTCAGTCCGAACAAAAAGAGCCAGGCTCTTGAAATTTGATATACATAAATATAGCACAGGTCAGGCTGAATCGGGCTAGAGGGAAAAATGTTCCCCTAAGAAGAACTGAACCAACCTCTAAAAAACAATATAATTTTTAAAGTTTTTTTTTTTGTAATTTTGTTAAGCAAATATTATATTTTGATGTCAGAGAAGGTCCAACGCTTTAAAATTGGAGCCATAAAATTAAAAAAATTTGTTTTTGGACCCCGCCCCTTTTAGTGGGCGTTATTATATGCAAAAATAGTTAAAAAATTTAACAAATTGTTTTACTTAAGCCTAAATTCCTTAAAAATAACATTTTTAAACTTTTATGACCAAGCTGCCCTGCCTCCTCCTCCCCTTTTGCCCACTAAGTGACCCTATAAATTTTTTTTTTTTTAAATAAATTTTACATTTAATTATCCCAAGGCTTAATTTTTAGAGTTTTATGGCAAAGGTGAAATATCTTCCCCACGACTCTTACCAGAGCAACCGCGACAAAATACAGTTTTAATACCCTCCGAAAAGTATTGGACCCCATAAAGTACATATATTCTGGATCAGTTATGAAGTCTACGACGATATAGCAATGACCGTCTGTTCTGAAATGTTCTCTGATCTTGCAGAGGTGAAATGTCTCCCCCACGGTCATTCCCGGAATGACTCTGTCAAAATGGAGATGTAAAATTGGGTAGAGAGAGATGTTTAAAAGGAACTCTTTCCAACAAGTTAAACATTTTAAATTTACTTACGAAATATTTGGAGGGTATTTAAGATTCGACAGGGTAGAATATAACTTTTCTACTTGTTTTTTTTTTTTTAGTTTTGCTGTCAGTGTAATTGAAGTAATCATTCAGGGCATGCCTTCTATTTATGCAATGCATTTTACATTGTAATTCTAGAAGGCAGGATACCTGATCTAAAGTTTCAGATTTTGCAACAGGCAATTTTCTATTACTGACACAAACATCTACTAGAAATGGTCTTGTCGAAATTTCTAGCATAGTGTCGTGCATAGAGGGCATATTTTTCATTCCTTCGATTTTTAAATTTGGCTAATACAACGATATGTTTCGATGGTTATGTTGTATCTAATACACCGTTCATTTTGTTAGTGACGGTCTTAAAGAGGAAATTGCTTTTTGTTTGTTATTGAGTAATAGAAGTGTGCGGCTTTTAAACCAATTTAAACGAAAAACTTAATTAAAAGAAGAATTAACAAAAAAAAAAAAAAAAAAAAACAACATCTAGTCGTTGTAATAAAATTTTGCATGTGTATGTGTGCATAATTCTGTGCGTATATATTTTTTTTTTGAAATTGTTGCTATTGTTTGCAAGTATTTCGTTAAAAAAAGTGTTTTTGTGCAAGTGTGTATCAGCAGGATATGAAAAAGTTTTTGCATAGTAAAATTCAAAAGAAAATTCAGGAAATAAAGCACCACTTTTATTATACACAATAGCCCCTGGTAAATGTATTGGAAGTTATTAAACTGCAATAAAATGTGAGAATTTTAGTTTTTAGTGCAAATTTGATTCATTCCATTTTTCTTTATATATACATTTTTCAAGCATGTCATGAATTGAAATATTTAATAGAGCTAAATATCAATGTAATTTTAGTTGGGTGACCCTGTCATTACAACAACATGCATATCAAATTGTTGTACAATTTCTTTTATGCTGTATATGACAGGTCGATTTCGAGTCAATACTTTAAGCGCAATATAAAATGAAAGCTACAACAATTTGTTTTGGAAGTCGTTGTATTATTAATTCTTCTCTGATATAGTCTTCATCTAGTGGACTCGCATAATAATTTTTTTTTAACATTTTTGTACTTTGTGTTTGTGGGCTGGAGTACTCTGGTACTTTTTGTTAAAAAAGAAGAAATTTATTCTTAAATTAAAGGGTGCTTAGGACATTAAGTTGGAGTCTTTTAGAAAAATGATCTTCGCAAGAGGTATATATATCCAAAAAATAAGATTTCAGAAAAAAAGTAAAAAAAATTTAATATTCCACTTTTTGGAAAGTGTAATTTGGTGAAGAGATTTTCTTGAAAAATAAAACTGTGAAGACATAATTTTTGAAAATATATACGTTTGGGATATGAACACTTTTGGAGCAGGTACTTTTCGATAACGGTACTTTATGAAAAGGTACTTTTTGATAATGGTACTTTATGAAAAGGTACTTTTTGATAATGGTACTTTAAAATAAAAATGTTTAAGAAAAGGTGATTTCCAAGAAAATATTTTTTTAAGGTACTTTTTTTTTAAAAGTACTATATTTTAATTTTCTTTCTTTATTAATAGACAGTTTTTCTTAAAATATTTTTTTTAAAGTTACCTTAAAACAATGTTTGGCTTAAATACACTTTAGCTACGCACTTCCGATTGAGATGACATTTCGCACATCGATAGAAAATTGAAAAATAAGACGAAAATTTTAAAATGGTGAAAGTCTCGGAAATGCATAGTTTTCGAGTTATGGGGCTCTGAAATTTTCATATAAAAACGGAAAGTTTTCCTACATTTATATAAAATAAGGCCGGCAATGCAGAAAATCTTTTCTCAGCGATGCCACTGTTCGACATACATAGAGGAGAAAATCCTTAAGTCCGGCATTTTTGTACGAAAATTTCGGAGGTCCATAACTCGAAAACTATGCGTTTCCGAGACTTTCACCATTTAAAATGTTCGTCTTATTTTTCAATTTTCTATCGATATGCGAAATTTCATCTCAATCGGAAGTGCGTAGCTAAAGTGTATTTGTTCCCAATGTTTTTTTTAGAAAAGGTAGTTTTTGGGAAAAATAATTTTTTGGAGTATTTATTTTATTATTTATGAAAATTAGACAATATTGTTCCCTTAATATCAAGGGCAAGTGAATCAAAACAAATATACGAATATGAGTTGTTTGATGGGATATTTTAATAGCAGAATTCTTTCCGGCCAAAAGCCGTTTTAATTTTCCCACTTAATTTCCTTTTAGGTACATTTTGTCTAGCGCTTTTCCAATTTTTTTTTGTTCCTTACAAATAATCGCTCTTCTCAAGTCCCTCAAATAGGTGTTTGTTTCAAGCCAAAATTTCTTCAGGTTTGTAAAAAGAAAATAGCAAAATCAGCCATTACACGTATTTTCGTACGGCGATCTTTCAATATTATTTTCTGAACTTTACATATCAACGATTTCTGCCGCTATAAACTCTTCTGGGTGACCTGAAAATGCGGTGTAACTTAAGGAAAGTCTGTAAACAACTTCTTAACCATTGAAATTGCTAGTGCGGGATACCTATAAAATTTGCCATGTATTTCCTGGGTTTTAGGGATGTTTTTTTTTATAAAAGATAATAATGCTGAATCAACACACGAAATTAACTTTTTTTCCATTTTTGGCTAAAAATCACATGGTTGTCTGCTTTTAATGGTTACCAAACAGCACACAAATCTAACTCACAAGTAGCAGAGCAGGTCCTGTTGTTTGCGGTGGATTATGCTTTTTTCGTAACATCCGCCAACAAAGTAGCGGACATTATGCTGCCTGCCATCTTTATAACATTTTATTGTTAGTCATTTAATTGTAATTAATTTTCTGCTTCTATTAAGCACACTTTGACGATGTATTGACTGTACTGAAACTTTTTAAAATACAGTTTAGAAAAACCATTAATTATAAAGTAACTCACAAAATTTTTTATTAAAAAAATAAATAATTAAAAATAATGTCTCCAATTTTTGTAGCATATTTTACATCAAAGTGTATGTGTGTGAAGATAAATCTGTCGAGTTAAATATGTTTTGGCGTAAGCAGTTACGAAACAACGTATTTAGCTATGAAGTTAAATATGTGATGACGTAACGAAATGACAATCAGAGAAGTTTTTTGTATTAAAATTAATATTTATTAAATGCTCAAAACATTTATTAAATATGAATTCTAATACAAACAAGTAAAAACGTTATATTCGACCGGGTCGAATGTTAAATACCCTCCAAATATTTAGTAAGTAAATTTAAAATGTTTAACTGGGTGGGACAGAGTTCCTTTATATAATATCATACGTCAACGCCCACTGAAGGGGGCGGGGTCCAGAAATATACTATATTATGTTTTCCACAGACGATCATTGCTGACCAAGAATATATATACTTTATGGGGTCCAATTCTTTTTGGAGGGCACTAAAATTGTATTTTGTCGGGGTCTCTCTGGCAACGGCGTTGGGGGAGACATTTCACCTTTGCCATAAAACTAAACATAAATGGTTGGGATAATTAAATGTAAAATTGATTTAAATAAAATTGTTAATTTTTTTTTTCAACGGGCTTAAGTTCGAATCTACATGACTGCAAATTATTATTTTTTTATTATTATTTTATTATTAAATGAATTTGTTCAAATTCTATTTGTTCAAATTCTATTTATTATTTAAAAAAAAACAAAAAAATAATTTGCAGTCATGCAGATTCGAACTTAAGCCCGTTGAAAAAAAGTTAACAATTTACATAAGAAAGTTCGACTACTAAAAATTCATACATAATTTGAATAAAATTATTTTTTATAGCGTCATTTTAGGGGCAAAGGGGAGGAGGGGGTAGGGCAGAGGAGTACCAGGTTACGTCTTAGCGTCGTCATTAAAGCTCAAAAATTTGATTTTTAAGGGACGTAGGCTTAAGTAAAACAATTTGTTAAATTTTTACACTATTTTTGCATATAATAACGCCCACTAAAGGGGGCGGGGTCCAAAATTTTTATTTTTTTTAATTTATGGCTCCAAGTTTAACGCGTTGGACCTTCTTTGACTTAAAAATAAATCATTTGCTTAGAAAAATTACAAAATTTTTTTTTTAGAGGTTGTTTTAGTTCTTCTTAGGGGAACTTTTTTCCCCTAGGCCGATTCAGCCCATTTCCAAATTGCATCTGTGCTATCCTTCAAGCTATATTTATACCAAATTTCAAGAGTATGGCACTTTTCGTTTGGGCTGAATCGTGATTTACACAGACGGGCGGACGGACATGCTCAGATCGTTTTGGATTTCTTTACTGATCAAGGATATATATACTTTATGGGGTCTCAGATGAATATTTTGCTGCGTTACAGATGGAATGGCAAAGTGAATATACCCTCCAATTCTTTTTTGGAGGGTATAAAAGCTTCACTGATTGCCATGTCGTTACGTCATAACATATTTAAGTTCACAGATAAATACGTTGTTTCGTAACTGCTTACGTCAAAACATGTTTAACTCGGCATATTTATCTTCACGCACATTCAAACTGCTTAGATACTTTTTTGCTTTATATATAATAATTTTTCAAATTCTACTTACAATCAATATATTCACATAAAATTATTCTTAATAAATTTCTGCTGAATTATTCGTATAGATGTGCATTAAATAATTATTTGATGATTTTTTAAAAGTCAAACTTTTATGGTTATATAATTATAATTAATAATTAATACAATTTATAGGCACTGAGTCTGCTGAAATAACTTTGTTGGCTTTAATCGAACAGCAATTATTTATATTTTCATGATATTTTTTATTGCAAATAATTGCCTATAATAATTCACGTTTAATTAGCTGAACCAGCAAAGTGTTACTGCCAAACCAAATGCTCCAAAAAGGTCGAGAAAAACTCAAAAGTTCACTAATGATTATTTTCCTTTACATTATGAGACTAAAAAGTAAAGTAATTGTATATTCCCTTCTCCAATATAAACATTTTCCAGGTAATTGATATGAAAACAATCGTTGTTCATTGTTCATTGTTTAACTTATTTGCAAATAACAAATTTTCTGTTTATTCGATGGCCTGAAGTTTATTTAATTGTCTTGATTCGATTAAGATGTTCTAAATTGTCATTATGGTGTTAATCAAATTTATTGTTTTATGCCGCTTTTTGTTCTGTTTTATAAATAAATATTGTATAGAAGACACACTGAAATTGAAAACACGCAAAATAATGATTAAAAGTAATTAACAACTGCTTTTTAATGAACACAAAATTGTTAAATAATGTTAAATTGTTATAATGAAATTACTGCATGACATTAAAATAAAGATGAGTTGAAAAAGTTTTTGTGAAATTTTGTTTCAGTTCAATTTGAAATGTTTTATTAAAGTTTTTCCATTAAAATTTATCATGGATTCCATTAAATTATTTCGAGTTGAGTTTTTTATAAAAGATTTTCTTTCTTTTTTGTATTTGATATAAAGCAACGTTTAAAGAAAAGTTTATGCACATGTATGTAATTATATATAATTGAAATATTTTCCAAGAATGGCTTTTGCGGTAAAATTATCAGTAAAATCATGCAGTAATAACGTAAAAAATAAAAATAAAATTATTAAATTTGTGGGTAAATTTATATAATCTGCTGCTGTGCGAAAAGTGATTTCTGAGGAAATAGAGCCGCATCAGCCATAAAAACAAAATTCCCAAACTGATATCTGATATTTATTATGGTAAGCAGATTGTTTATCTATGGAAAACTACTCGTTTATCTATTTATTTATATGAATATAAATTAATATCTAATAGTAGTTTTTGAGCTGCAAATTGAATATTATAATTTATTGTTTTATAATATAATACACCCGGTGTGCTTCGCTACCCGTTTTCTGCTAAATTGATTTTTGTTGGAACAGCTTTTCGATTCAAGTATTTTGGATATTTAAATAATCGTTATTAACAATTGCTCTAGCCTTTAGTGCAAAACAGGATCTTTTGTACAACTTGTTGACGAATTTATTTTGTCAAATATTCCTTTTGATGCAAATGCAATTTGCACAATATTTTTTTATTTTTATAAATAATAACACATTTGGTTCAAGTTGTACCGTTCAAAAGTCACTTTTTAGATAAATACGTTTCCAATATATCCTTAAAAATATACCTTTTTCAATAAAGAACATATTCAAAATAGTTTTTCTGAAAAATGCTCTTTAATTTTTTTTGTTTGTTTGCATATATTTTTCTTAAAGACGTGCTATTCTAAAAACAAGTAATTTTCTAAAAAAAAAATCTTTTAAAAAGTTCTTTTCTTAAAATGGTGATTTTTTTTTTTAAAGTACTTTTCTTAAAAAAGTACTTTTCTTAAAGTAGTACTTTTCTTAAAAATTTAGTTTTTTAAAAAAGTGCTTTTCATTAAAAAGTTCTTTTCTTAAAAAAGTACTTTTCATAAAAAGTACTTTTCTTAAAAAAGTACTTTTCTTAAAATAATATTTTTCTCAAAGAAGTACTTTTCTTTAAAAAGTGTTTTTCCTAAAAAGTATTTAAAAAAAGTACTTTTCTTAAAAAAGTACTAAAAATACCTTTCTTAAAAAGGTATTTGGCTTAAAAAAGTACTAATATTAAAAACGTCCTGTTCTTAAAAACGTGCTTTTCTTAAAATAAGTACTTTTTAATTTTTTATTTTTAGAAAAGTGCTTTTTTTCAAAAATGTACTTTTCCCAAAAAATTTATTTTCAAAAAAAAAAGTACTTTTCTTAAAAAGGTTCTTTTCTTAAAAAAATACTTTTCTTAAAAATGTCCTATTTTAAACAAAGTGATTTTCTAAAAAAGTATTTTTTAAGGTAGTTTTTAAAAAAAAATTCTTTTCCTAAAAAAGCATTTTTCCAAAAAAGTAGTTTTATTAAAAAAGTACTTTTCTTAAAAAAGTACTTTTCTTAAAAAAGTACTTTTATTAAAAAAGTACTTTTCTTAAAAAAGTACTTTTCTTAAAAAAGTACTTTTCTTAAAAAAGTACTTTTCTTAAAAAAATACTTTTCTTAAAAAAGTACTTTTCTTAAAAAAGTACTTTTCTTAAAAAAGTACTTTTTTTAAAAACGTGCTCTTCTTAAAAACGTGGTCTTCTTCAAAACGTAATCTTCTTAAAAAAGTACTTTTTTTAAACATTTATTTATTCTGAAAAAAGTGCTTTTCTTAAAAAGTACTCTTCCCAAAAAAGTACTTTTCCTAAAAAATCTACTTTTCTTAAAAAAGTTTATTCCCAAAAAGTGCTTTCCTAAAAAGGTAATTTTCTGAAAAAAGTATTTATCTTTCCCAAAAAAATCTTTTTAAAATATGTACTTTTTTCAAAAGTAACATTTTAAGTAAATAATTATTCCTAGAAGTATTTTTTCGAAAATAAGTTTTCTTAAAGGTACATTTCCGGAGATAGTACTCTTGTCATAAAGTACCATTGTCAAGAAGTACATTTTTAAAGAAATCCCTCTTTTAAAGTTTCCTTTAGCGAAATACTGATAAAAATAATTTTATTTAAAAACAGTATCTTTTGGACTGAGTATTTTTTTTACAGGTACCATATCAATGTTCAAAGTACTTTTTTTAATGTTCAAGAGTGCATTATATCAATTCAGATTTAAAATGTTACAATTTTATAAATCTTCTGGAACTTACCACTTTTAGCACTATTTTACCCTTTTTGGTACCTTTTAAGTACGTTTCATTATCTTAACTTCTACTGAGCAGTAGAAAGTACAACAAAATATTTTTACATGCGTGTGCGTAAGAACTTTATCATTATTAACAGAGTACCGAAAACGGGGTTTTAATTTTGCGTCTTATAATTGGCAATTTTCAAAAAGTGTTGAAATATATTAGCGACTTTTTTCAGAAGAAAACAAGACGAAACAAAGCATTTTTCTATGTGCAATAGTCTGGAGTATATGGTGAATGTAAAAAGGGTAAAAAATTTAGTTTTTACCCTTTTTTTAAGATTTCTTAAATATATCAAAAAAGTACCAAAGTAAAGAAAAGGGATTTTTGCAGTATTCGCATGATTTTAAAGTTTTGAGTCTATTTAACGTATTTTCTGAGATATAAAGTTAGAGATGTTACCTTTTTTTTACCCCTTTTTGCATTTTTCGCATTTTTGTTTGCAAATTGGATCTGACCATGATTGCTAAAAGAGTTCTTCAAAATAACTAAGACCGGGATCAGCGTTGCCATAACTTTTTCAAAAAAAAAACAGCAACTTTAGAAAAAAAAACTGGTTTTCACGTAAAAAACTGCACATAAAAAATTCACAAAAATATATAGTTTTTTTCATATTTTTTTATTAAAAAAAAAACATAACACAACAAATTAAATATGATATACATCTACATATAACAAAGCAATTCATTTTAATAAAAAATATATAAGTACATAGGGTTTAAATAAACAAAAAGAGTTCATTATTATTCAGATATAATACCGCCTGTTCCAGAATCTCGACAAGTCGATGTAGTTCTCATATTTATATTGAAACCAATAATTAAAAATTTAAATTTGTTTTTGTTTTCAATATAAATATGAGAACGACATCGACTTGTCGACATTGTGGAACAGGCATACATATATTAAAAATACAATATTAACGTAAATCGTCATTTTGGACATTTAAAAAAAAATCGCTCAACAAAATACAAAATTTTTTATGGTTTGTACATTTCTTTGGTAAATTTTATTGCCATTTCGTTTGATTGCACAAAATTGCTGCAATTACTGTCATTTTTTTTAAGAAAATCTTTTGTGGTCAGGGGTGCAAAAAGATGTATGTGATAATTACATACTCGTATAAAAAAGTATAGTTAAACCTTGCCACTGTTATATTAAGCAAATGGGGTAAAATTATGGTTTCAGAAATTGGAATTAAAATAACAAAATAAGGAGTAAAAAAGTAAAATGTAAAAACTGCATAATCTGCACAATTTACAGAAAAACTGGTTTTTAAAGAAAAAAACTGCAAAACTGCTCAATGCTTAGAAAAACTGTCAAATGCAGATAAATCTGCACATTTGGCAACGCTGACCGGGATACTATTTTCTCCTCAAAGTGGTGCCATTTTCGAAATGAGAATATAAGCAGGAGTCGAAAGAGACTCCATTACGATCAATATTTTCTTAATGTGATGACTGGGTAAGCACGCATGTAAATATGAATGTATGTATGGATGTGTATCACATGTAGTAAATTTCAATGTATTTAAATGAATCATTATTTTGTTTGTTCTAGTAAAAGTATCAATCAATTTAGCTTAGAGATATAAACAAGTATTTTGTATCTCATGTTGAGTTGTTCTTTTCTGAAAAACGTCTTGTCATTTAGTATACGAGCATATTATTCTCTTGCATCATAATATTTTTATGCCAATTTTGTCTAATACCATTAACCAAAAAATACAAACACACAACAACAACAACTTAACATTAATCCCCACAATAGACACATTATTTTCATACATGCGATTGTTGTGTGTATGACAAGGCATGAGTGGGTACATTTGGCTGCAATCATTATCTGCAAAATTACTTGTTCTGGTTTATCTCAATATGTGTGTGTGTGAGTGTGTGTGTGTGTGTTTGAGTGTGTGCTTTGCTAATACCGGCTTTTATTTTGTTATCCGCTATTATATTCTGTTCATGAGCACAAATATTTGTACTCTTGGAAAATATTGTGCATGTTTTATTTATCAAACTAATCTTTTTAATTTTAATACCTCATTAAACTTGAATTAGTTTGCGTAGCTTAAGTTTTCTTTTCTCGTTGCGAGTAGTCGGTCCATGTCTGGCATGAAGATGACACTTTCGGTTGTGCTTTGTGTTTAAAAGAATTAAAAAAGATTATAAGGTAGACAGCACAGAGATATTGTATGTTGACAAAAGCACTCATGTGTAAGATTTATGTGTGTTAAATCATCATCACTCAGTTCCATTACGTGCTGCTCGTATATTCAGTCTGTCATTTTCAAGTGTTGCAAACATAATTTAACACCATCATTCTGTGGTGTGAGGAACAATGAATGATATGAATGAAAGGGAAAGTTATGGGAAGGTTGAATCTAGTGCCACGAAAAATGCGTAAAGCTTTTTATATAAAAAGAGTATTTGTAGAAAATAGATTTTTATACTCGAAGACCTGCTGTCGGCATGATGTTACAAAAGACTCCGTACATTCTTTACAGACATTGAGGATGCTTGCTGTTGGCTGAAGTAGTTAACACGAGTCTAAGAAGCCGAAAATCAAATATTCAAAATTCATTAGATACGATTGACGACGCCACATCCGTATTACAAATTCTGAATACTCTTGATTACTTCCGAAGATGCTTTTTCACAGCATAATATTTTCTGCTGTGCGATGACAATGTAAAATATTGTTTTTCTTTGTGGCTAACCAATCTTTATTGCGTCGTTAATGCATATCTTATACATCTTTGGCAAACTTTTGTATTTCCTTTCCATTCCATGCTGAAGGCTATAATAATAATGTATGGCTTCGATGAATGCTGGTATCTCATACAGGACAGCGACGCTGTATTTGTGCCAGAGAATGTTTTATGTTTTATTGCAAATATATTTCGTACAGCTAAAATGTTATTTTGAAATATGATCTTTTACATTTGCACAATTTTTGTTTTTTTGTTTTTTGTTTTTTTTTTTTGCTAAAACAATAACACTTTACGCTCGTCTTAAAATAAACATTTTCATCGCCGCAGGTGTTTGCATTAATGTGTTTGTGCTACAGTTTTCTAGCCAGGCTTGGAAAATGTATTGGTAACATATTGCTTAAGTAATTTTTTTCAGTTAAACTTATAACTTGTGGTCCTCTATTGTGTCTAATGGCCATAATCCAAATTTCTCTGTTAAAACTGCAACTGTTAAGGGTTATGGCCATTGGATGTGATAAAGGACCACAAGAGCGGGTGCTGTGGGCTGAAGTAGTAGAACACGAGACTATGAAGCGGAGGGTCGTGAGTTCGAGCCCGCGCTGAGTCATGAAATATTGTGTTGAATTCTTCTAAACAGCATTAGTGCGTGGTTGTGTTAGTTGTTGCCAGCCTGTTTCAATGATGAAGGCATAATCACTGATCACTGAACATAATTGGCGGCGACTGACACTATCATGTACTAAAAAGCAGAGTAACAGCACCCACCTTCGTCGGCCCTGTAGCAAAAATTAGCCGGCGAAGTAAAAGGTTGAAATAGCTACAAAAAAAAACTGTCTATCTTCTCATCTTTCCTAATCTGTCCCCTCAATACTATCCCCTCGTTTTCAGTTCCGGCGCAATGCATTGCATATATAGGGGTCATCCCCTGAGTGCTGGTCCTACTCCTAAAAAAAAAAAAGAGCTACAAAATAAAACAATTTTTAGTCATTCACATATTCCCAGGATTTTCGAGGATCTTGGCTTATCGACTCTAGAATTTTACAATTTTTGTATACAAAAAATCAGAGCTTATCGGCATAGCTATACCAAAGTAATAACATATTATGAAATGCTATGGATGTTCCGTTAACTTTTGTCAAGGTTGGTCCAAAAATGTGGCCGGTATTCCATTTGGAATACAAACACTAGAATTTTTCATGCTTAACAGAACTATGTTAACATGCTAACAGAGCTCTGTTAACGTACTTGGTTTGTGTCTAGGGTTATAAATTTCGAAATTTATCTTCACAGGATAATTGTGTGTCTGAGTTTAACGTCAGTACCTGGCTTGCGGCCTAACCTGACGGTGGTCTTAGCACCGAGTGAATACAATGCGTCTACCAATGCCCCCATGCGCAACAACTGTCACACATGAGTACCAATTTGAAACCATGTATGTGGACATGGCCTCCCCCTTTGGTTAGGAGCGGAGCCCATCTTAAACTCCTGCCGATCTTTGGATCACGGCACTCTGTTGCAATCGAACTCCACACTGAGCTAACGCTCTCCCCGCGAATTGGGTTTCAACACACAGCCACCACGATGCACCCCGAAGGACCACAACCATTGCCGGGCAGAAAACAAGATTCCTGGGGAATTATTTTTTTTTTTACATTTATACTAACAGGTGGCGCAAAAGTAATCTTCCTATCAGAAAATGTTATAAATTTTGCGATTGGCCCCTAATGTCAGTTCTGTTTTGACATTTGTGGAGTAGTGAACACATGCGAAATACACGTTAATAAACAATGTTACGCTACACTGCTCCAGAACGCGGAATATTGGTGACTATTTATTTGACCAATAATCGGTCGGTGACTTTGGCACAACGTGAATTTCGTCGCAGATTTTTCTGGCCATCCAACGCCTACTGGTGAAACACTGCGACGTTTAGCCGCTCGCCTTGAAGAGACTGTCACAACACGAGATGCTGCCAGGCGTGGCAGACCCCGAGGTAGCCGTTCTGCACAGAATATTGCTGCTGTAGCCGAGGATGTCATGGAAGCGCCGTCGACATCGACCAGACGACGTGCCACGCAAATGGGTATCAAACGACGGTCTTTACAGCGAATTTTGGTACAAGATTTGAAGATGTTTCCGTACAAAGTCCAGACGGTGCATCAGCTGTTAGCTGCTGACCGCCAATCGCGTCTAACATACGCTCAAGCCATCCTTAATCACCACCAAACAGGAAGATGATTTTTCATCAAAAATAATCATGAGTGATGAGGCCCATTTCCATCTTAGCGGGTCGTAAATAAGCCAAATTTACGCTTCTGGGACACTGAAAATCCGCGTGTAACCCACGAAGAGCCATTACCCCGGCTCAAAGTCACTATATGGTGTGCTGTTTTCGCTGGAGGAGTCATCGGACCTTTTTTCTGCGCAGACGTCGCTGGCCAAACGGTTACTGTGAATGGTGAGCGCTACAGAACAATGATCAACGAGTTCTTTTTGCCGCAACTTGATGAATTGGGATTGGAAAACATGTGGTTCCAACAGGACGGTGCAACGGCACACACTGCACGTGCCATAATGCCATAAAAAGGGCTCAAATGACAATCAACTGTGGCGGCGGCCATTTACATGACATCATATTCTCGACTTGATGTAAAAAAAAATTAAAAGACCAAATAAAAATAATCCACAAGAAGAATCAAAGTTTTTAATTTTTTTTTAAATTACAGCCAAAAAACATCGGAAGGTTATTTTAGCTTCGTAGAGCGATTGATATAAGAACTGGTGTATTGTTCTATGGCTCGCCCTAAAGAAATAGTACGACAAAAATAACTGTTCACGTTTTGTTGATATAAAAACTTCTCGTAGGTTATAGAACATCGACTGAGGGGAAAATAGAGCTCATACCGTATATGCAATTAAATAAAAATGTTAAATTTGGCGAAGATGGTACCATAATAAATTTTATCAAGACTGCTTCGAATTAATCATTGTAATCGATCTATATTTTAAAAATACTCGTACATTTTGTAAAGAGTTCTGTATGGCTCTCGTATTTTATAATATATAATTAAACGCAAAGTTGTAACGTGAAACACGTTTACATGAAGGTAACTTCCACGGCGTAACTCAGTACTGCAGGGCAGTGTGTATATTGAGAACTGCAGGACGAAAGGAATGTGTGATAATTAAATACTCACTGCTTGTGTACAATAATGCATACACACACACATATACGACATACACACTGCTCACAGTACATTTGCAGTATACGCAAGCCACTGTTTGTACACAATAATTCTCAGAGGCTTCATAAGTGGTACGACATAAGAAAACTAAGTTAACACACAATCGGGGCGATTCGCACAGAACACGAACCCGGGTTATACTTCGTGTCAGCACGAAGAGAAACGATAAATAATATACCGAAGGATTTACTAAAGGAAACGAATCCCACTAATACCGAGGTCGAGCCCACTCTGCCTAGGGATTCCGTAGTGGAAGGCTCCCTGTTCGCGGCTTCGGCTGACTGTTTTCCACAACGGCTCCGGCTGACTGTTTTCCACAGCGGCTTCGGGTGACTGTTTACCACTGTAGAGCGTAGTCCGACTAGCGGAAGTAGATCACCGTAGTTAGCTTTTAGTGATAACTAGCTGTAATGTTTATTGTACATATTTTACAATTAATTATAAGATGCCTCCGACCGTCAACGATTTCAAACCGGATACCGTCGTCACCGAACTTAAGCCGACAAGAAACGATCCTGGGCCGATAAGCCAAACTTCCGAACCTGAACCGAGGAGAATTATATTTGGATAAAAAACTTTAAATAAAGAAGATTGTTAATTTTGCCCAAGAAAAGGAAAATATTGGTGTTATTATTTACTTAAGGTTTGTGGATCCGTAAGTCGACCTTGGACAATCGCTGAACTACCTCAGCCGACGACAAAACCACGTTACAAAGTGTTTAAGTATTATATTTTACTTTGTGAAATGAAGTGCTAACGATATATCTCATTATGGAAAGTTTTTAAAGATAAAAAATTCGGCCAATCGAAACAGGTTTCAAAATTCCTCAACATTTTGATATTCACTTAAGTGAATTAACATTAAATGGTATTGAACTTACCATCCCCGATGCTACTCTATTTCATCATTCATATAATATAATAAATTCATACCATCATCGTAATACACATTCTACACATGCACTCACCCACACGCTCACACACACCCACACACACAGACAAAGCCAAATGATGTTTATTTTGCATGAAAAATGAGAGTGTATTATCATATTCTATGTATGACAAATAAGTACAAGATATAAAAAATAAAAACTTTAACGAATGAAAATAAGCCACTCAGTAGAAGCCAAAATTACATACGTGGGTGGTTTTAAAATAATAAGATCAAAAATTGTTATGAAATTTTTATTTGACATATTGTTGTCACAGTACTATTTTAAATGAAATTTATTTGTTGGTGGTCAAGCAATGTCTATATGCATTTCATTAATGAAATACAGACATAGACATTGCTTGACCAACCACAAATAAATTTCATTTAAAATAGTACTGTGACAACAATATGTCAAATAAAAATTTCATAACAGTTTGATTTAGATTTTATTTTTCATTTTGCCTTATAAATACTTTCCTTGTTATCCAATGGATTTCTAATTGTATAAAGGTGTAGAAAAATAAAATAGATTCATATCGAATGTAATTTGTTTGTTGGGTTAGGTTTGTATGAGTTTCAAGGCCTACTATGCTTATTCTGTTGCGATTTTTGTAAATAGTTTGTAATTTACAAATTGTGAATACTCAGATGGTTTTTAGAAGTACAGTGCACTCGCAAAAATATGAACACCCTAATATATGAACACCCCAAAATATGAACATTTTTTTCTTCCATTGACTACTCTAAAATATGAACTCAGTGCAAAAACTTTAAAATATGAACAGCTTATTTTTGTATTTTTAACGGCTTATGTCTACCTACACAGTGCTGAAATCAAAATCAACAGGGTAGTTTTTAAATTCTAACTCAACTGCATCATAATTTGGGGATTCCCCTACTTGTTTGCTTTTTAATTGTCTTCACCTGTCAATCAAAATTTCTTACATACACGTTTTAATCAGTGGCCGCAATCAGCTAAAATTCCGTATTCGTCTAGTAAAGTGAAAAGTTCTTAAACATGCATACAAAAAAGCATAAGTTTTTAACTTTAAAAGAACAATCAGAAATTTTAGAGCATTTAGGAAAAGGCGCAAGTGTTACAAATTTAGCGAATTAATTTGGGGTGACAAAATCTACAATATGTGAAATAAAAAAAAAAATAAAAATTCTATTATTAAATGTGTTAACAATACGTTTATTGGACCTGGAAAAAGAAAAACTGTGCGGCCTTCAGAGTACCCAAAAATGGAGAATGCATTATACCGATGGTTTTTGAAAATGAAATGGAACGAGGATAACATAGAGTGTAACTAGAATGAAATGGAGGAAGAACTATCCGATGGAGATGAATATCTGGAGGAGCCAAAAAGAACTATAAAATCCATGAAAGCTTTCGAACTGTTTAATAAAGCATTGGAATGGGCCGAAAGCGAAATGGTTGATCAACGAGATTTGAGTGTATTGAGACAGTTAAGAGAGCGTGTTGTTTTCAAGGTGATTCAACAAAAGAAATAGCAAAAGAAAATCACCGATTTTTTCGCATTATAAAAATCTTTTTTCTCTGAAAAATTAATGCTTCTTTTTTAAATCCAATAAAAATGAATAACAAATTTAACATAAGAAAGTTTTATTTTAAAGGGAAATTAGATGCCATTCGCAAATATGAACAATCTTGCAAAAGTGAACTGGCTTGGTTTTAAATAGTTCATATTATCGCGAGTGCACTGTATGTGAATAAGATCGCCAACAATTAAATTTCATTTAAGATTAAAAATTAAAATTCAGTTTCAATTTCAATGAAAACACGAATGATTTCCAAAATATGTGGTCAGTATATTTGAAAGAATTTTTAAGAAAATCAGGAGTTCAATCACTTCCCTTGAAATATAACACTAGATATCTGCAGTGCTGTAATAGGATATTTTAATTGTTTCGAATGTAAAAAAATTGATTTTAAAAGTCACGCTTTTTTACTCACAACTTATGGCTTTTTTACCCAAAGGTGCAGCCAATTTGAGCAACGTAGAATTTAAGTATGAGATAGTGAAATTTTATTACAATGGAGTGCGCTTGTTTACAACCTCTTGGAATGTACACATCCAATTTTTATACTCTCCAAAAAGGCGTTAAATGGTATATTTATTTTATCATTGCGAGTGTAACGCGGTGAAATATTCCCTCAAAGGCCCCATAAAGTAAATATATATTCTTGACCAGTGATGAAATCTAAGACGATCTTGCCATGCCCGTCCGTCGGTTGGTCTATGGATATCAGGATTCAGTCCAAATGAAAAGAGTCAGACCCCTGAAATTTTGTATAAATATATTGTGGTGAGTAGCACAGGTCAAGTTCGTAAAGGAAAAACTTTTCCCCAAGAAGAACTAAACCAACCTCCAAAAAACAACTTAATTTTTAAAGTATTTTTTTATGATTTTGTTCAGCAAATTAAGTATAAATTTTTATGTCAAAGAAGGGCCGAAGCGTTTAGCTTGCAGCCAGAAAATTTAGAAAGAATTTGTATAATTTAAGCCTACATTCTTAAAAAATAAATTTTAAAGCTTTTATGACCAAGCTGAGATGTGCTCTGATCTTCCTCTGCCCTACCCTCCCCAACCCACCTACCAAAAACAAATAATTTTTTTACACTTAATAATTCCAAGCATTTACCTTTTAGTGTTTTACAGCAAAGGTGAGATGTTTCCCTCACAGCCCGTCTGAAGTGATCCCCGAAAAAATAGATATTTTATATACTTAAATGTTTGTTTGAATATAACTTTCGTACTCGTTATTATTATTTCTGTCTTCTTATATAATGGACATAAAAGTACGAGTGCGTATTATTAATTTCATATGCAGTCAAATATTACTCATACGTCCTCATGTTGGTAAAGTTTAGGTTGAGAACACATGTGACGCGCAAAATAGAAAGTGACCTAAGGGTAAAACCCGGTTTTGTTCAGGAGAGCCATTTGAAAGATTTAAATACGTGTGTGTATCTTTGGTGTACCATCACTTCATAAATCTCGCATAACTCTGGGAGGAAACACTTTTGTGGCATGGGATCGGTCTCATTCGATGCTCAGATGTTGTCCACATAAGAAAAAAAGTGAAAATTGATTTTTTTACCCTTAGGTCCCTTTCTCTATGCGCTGTCACATATGGCATTTCGTGACATCGCATTTGTTCCTTCATTTACAAATTTAAAGTTTGGAGGTCACTGCCACAAAACGAAATACACCCAGGTCCCGTTTTATGCGATAGATGCGTTCCACAAAAAATTCGGATAAATCAAATTCGCATAAAACTATACTCTAACTTCATATAAAAACTAATGATTCGCTCCAAAATTCTGAAAAATCGCTTATATTCAAATTTTAGTTAACAAATCAAAAGAAAATCGCATAAAAAAAAATCAACAAAAATATATTTATATATTAAATTGAATTAAAATTCTATAGGCTAATTGTTCGATATTTTTAATTTAAATCTCAGAAAGACATGATAAATATTCCAAGTGACAAATGCAAGTCAACATCAGTTTTTGTTATTCAACTTACACAGCCTTTGACTTGCCCTTTGTGCCTTGGAATATTTATCATGTCTTTCTGAGATTTAAATTAAAAATTTCTAACAATTAGCCTATAGAATCTTAGTTCAATTTAATATAGCAATATAAAACTGTTCGCTAAAATTCTTACTACATAAAAATATATATATTTTACAAAATGAAATTTATTTGTTGGGTGGTTAAGCATTGTTATATCCAAAATGATAAACAATCACCTAGGATATAAAAAAGCCACCAAAATTTATGAATTTTACACTTACTTTTTCCCAAAGTGAAGTGTTTATTAAGGATAAAAATTGATTTCTATTTGAATGTTACAGCAATCGAATCACTCACTCACTCACTGCACCGTAATAAACAAATGAACCACCAAATAAAATATGGAATTCTCACAACACGCATGCGTATCAGCGTGATTAAAAAAACACCAGCTAATAAGAAGGGAAATCACCTGTTTGTTCTTTCAATAATAACACGCACACAACATTCATACAAACGTATCGTCTAGGCATAAAAAACACGAAATAAAACAAACTGTAACGACTATATATGTGAAGCAAACTTGGTTTAATTGAATCAGGGTAAAAGATGCCTAAAAACATCTAAAATTTCAAAACCTGTTAAAATTCTAAAAAAAAACTTTCATTTAAAAATCGCATAAATTCGAGTCCGCCAAAAAAATCCGCATAAAATGAGACCCGAGTGTATACGAAAAAAACAAACGTTGTCACATGGACACATTATTTTGTTTGCCTGCGATGCACAAAATGTCATAGTGTGTGCTCTAGGCCTTAAGTTACAGTAAAGTTCGGTAGAGCGCTCGCTATTTAATTCCACAACTCGCTCGATTAATGTTAAATATTCTTGTTAGTTTTGCTCAAAACAAAAAAAAAAAAGAAATTATATAAAATAAAAAAATTCTTTGCTCGAACAACCGTTTAATTAAAACTTATTCTGCTTGTAAATGCGACAACTTATATAAGAAAAACACCTGCTCATTTTTAACGTAGTAAATTTCAAGCCATACGTATCCTGCGAAATTTAACTTTCTTTTTTAACTGATTTCGTATATATAAATTCACTACTATATTTCTAAATTTGAAAGAAATTTATTTTTATTCATTTATAAAAAAAAAAATTAATATGACGATCACCGACTACCATTTGAAAATCACCCAAAATTGGGATCAGATCACACAGGGGAAAAACTGCAGGCATAGAGTACGATTAAAGTTTTCATCTCATAGTTTCTTTTTTCACTTGCAAACAAACTCTCGTAATTTAATTTATTTATATTTTATGTACGGCCATAAATGACATTAATTTCCTGAAAACTGTGCTCGCTGTTCGCTATTAAATCCAAAGTGATGAGCTGTTAAGGCTTTAAATATATCAACCATTGAAAATGAATATCAACATACGAGTATCACACGGGAACTTGTCTGCCCTCCACATGCTGCTTTCATTATTTATGACGGCTGCTTAACAGGAAAGACAAACAGGTAAAAGGCAAATATATTCTGTTACTTTCAAACATTGTCACACTCGAATTTGAACATCGTTTTCATCTGTGTGCATGTGTGTGTGTGTGTATGCGAATTAATCTTAAAGACTTCCATTTTAGAAAGAACGAATTAACTCCACTTTATTTAACACATTCGCCAATCTCATGTATTATTCAATTTTCTGTTGTCATATTGCTTTCCTTCTGATTGTTTGTCAATGTAACAAGTTTCCTGGTACTCCCTTTTTTTTTTTGCTTTTTTTTTTTTTTTTTTTTTGAAAAGTGCGAAGACAACCTCAGACAGCGGAAGTAATTTATCATGTAAATAAGACACGTAGAGGAAATAAGGAAACTGAAAAGACAGTTTTCATATATAAAATTTTTAAATATTGCCTGTCGTTGCAATGGATTAAGGAGAAATACTTGCTTTCGGAATCATTTACACATGCTTACACTCACACACACACACATACAAATACATACATATTCAGTATAGATATTTGAATATATGTATGTAATTTTGAAATATAAATGCGCATTTGAAAAGGTTATGCCGTACGAAGGATAAGTCAGTGCCAAACAATTTTCTTTTTTGATGATAAATTTTTTGCCATATTTTTTCACTAAAGACAATTTTTTGTTGGGATTTCTTTTGATATGCGATGATATAAAAGTAAAAATTAATTAGTGAAATTTTTATAAATTATCCTCAAATTAATGTGTGTCGTTAGGAGCTTTCCTTTTTTTTAGAAAGATTTCCAAAAAAAGTAAATAAAAGCACCCAAAGTAAAAGAAATTGTAGTAGAGAAAAGGTAAAGCCATTAGATTTTGTTGTATAAAATATGCTTTTTTTAAACTTCTTTCAAATTTCTTTGAACTAAAAACGCTCCAATTTGTTAGTTCCAAGAAATTTTTATTTGCTCATCAGTTTGTAATATTTTATTGGAAAATATGAATTGTTGTTTTCTTTTAGCAACAAAATTGTAACTCCTATACATTAGAACAGCATGACTAGAGTAGAGCCAGGAATGCAGGCTATAGAAATCTATTAAAATCAGATTACTAACCGCTAGTAAAAACAAAGTGGACCAATATTTCGTATTATAAGTTTATAATATGCATTAAGGAAAAATTTATCCATGGTTTTCCATGTTTCTTCTTAAAAAATCAATTTCTTATTTTACAAGACGCCTTCAGGCAATTGCTAAAGCGTAAGTTGTTGTTTCTAGTTTTACCATACAGTTCAAATAGCCAAGTTAAAAGAAAATGAAAATAGACACAAAGACTTACAATATATTAATTTCTGATATAATGCAATAGTTGTGTGCTTTTCCTTGGATTTTCCTCTGCGGTTAATAATTTATTTAAACATTTTATGAAAATATCTTACGCAAGCAAAACTTAATAGCATCAGAAACTCTATACAAATTTACTTATTGGCGTTTTCATACCAGTGTGCTGCATGTACAAGGATAGTATATTGAAAGTGTGTGTGTGGCAATTTCGAGGCAAAGAAGATAGAAAATTGGAATAAGAAAAGGTATTTTATTTACATGTAACTTTGGGTTATTTGCCAAACTGCTCTTATAGCAGTTGTATGCGAAATTTGATTTATAGCCTACGGATAATCGAACCAAAAGCGTAAAGGAAAAGTATATTAAAAGCATACAAAATATTTTCGTAAAGCATTTTGTAATTTGAGTAGTTGTATGAGTGTGAAAAAACAATTTCTGTGCAGGAACAAGAGGAGCATATAAAACAGGAAATAATAAAGTGGCAAGTTATTGATACAGAATATGTGGTTCATTGTTTTATTTATTACAGATCAGGGATGGTTATTTAAAGTGTGTATTTGTTTTATGGGAGGAGTCGCTTTTGCTTATGAAAATGTTATATAAAACGTGCCAAGTGGAGAGTTTTTGTTTAATTTTTTCAGCACAAAATAATTACTAAATTGAATGATTAGGCACATGACTTTAAACGTGGCCTCTAAGAGCCAAATAATGAAGCTCCTTCAAAAGATCTGGTGGAAGTAATTAACTAACAACTGATTGACAAAATTCAAGATGACCAGCTAAAGTGTCTTGTGTGGTTTCAGGCCATCAGAAATTTATTTTCTTTATTTTCTTTTCATAACAAAATATTGTTGCCTAGAAACTCTATGCCCAGCCTATTAAAATCGTGATTACGTCGGATTTTAATAATCTCTAAGAGCAGAATATAATTTTATTATAATAGTATTTTCTCATCTATTTTGCACAGTTTATACTCATTCAGCTTTTATAAATATTTGCCTAAAATTGCATATTAATTCATGGTAATAAATACGTGCTTTAATTAAATATGTTTCCACTTATGCGTGTGCGAATATGTTGCCTTGGCAGTGTTCTTCTGGGTATTTTCTTTACGCACTGCCTGAATTAAGCTTTTCCTCAATAGCGCCAGCCAATGACACAATATTATCACGGGAATAATGGCTCCACAGTTTGTATGTCTCTGTTTGCCAGCATTTAACCGAACATTTTAATGAGAAAACTTAGTGCAATAAATAAAGTTGGAATAACTTTGGGCATACGTGCGTGATTGCTTATATGAAAATAAAATAAACTGAGTGCGTTTTGGTTTTAAAGCACAACAAATATGGTTTAGGAAAAATATATTTAGCTTTAAAGTTCAGTAGAGAGCAGCAGTAAAATATACTTTATGATCGTTTAAATGTTTCTTGTTACATAAAAGAGTTTTCCAGTATTAGTGGTCATAATGGAAAAATTGGTACACATATGGTGGCCCAAGGAGGTAAAAATTCTTATATCTAAAATAATTTTGGAATTCGAATAATATAAATTGTAAACAAGTAAAAGTGCTATATTCGTCGAATCTTAAATACTCTTCACCCATGTATTTCTCCTCTCTTTCTAAAACAGAAAACAGATTTTATTCACAAAAAAATACGTAACTTATTTGGTTACTTGTATGTACCAAAAAATTTCGATTTTCCAACCCTGGAATCTACTTTTTAATTTTTTGAATTTTTCACACGAATGTAATTCTTTGTAAAAAAGTATAAAAAACGTTTAACTCAACGAAAAAAAATTAAAAAAATATATAAAAAAATTAGGTACTTATTTGGTTACTTTTACGTACTAAAAGATTTTGATTTTCCAACTATGAATTTTCAATATATTCCGCTTTTAATACCAAATTTAATTCTTCGCGAAGTATAAAATAGGTTTAATTCACTGAAAAGCCCAAAATTAGGAACTTATATGGCTATTTTTATGTACAAAAAATATTTCAATTTTCCAACCCTGGAATCGAATATCTAATTTTTTTGGTTTTTAGTACCAATTTAATTCTTCCTGAAGTATAATATAAGTTTAGTTCACTAAAAAAACTAAATTAGGAATTTATATGGTTATTTTTATATAACGAATTTTAATTTTTTTTAGCCATGCAATTCCTAGTGAATTTTTAAATTTTTTGGTCACTTTCATGTACCATAAAATATTTTAATAATTACGTTCATGCAACTAATAATGAGTTTTATTTAAAAAAAAACTTAAAATGTGTAACCATTTTGGTCACTTTCATGTACTACAAAATATTGCAGTTATCCAACCCTGGAATCGAAATTTTTATTTGTTTTAATATTTGATACCAATTTTGTTTTTCCTGAATTAAAAAAGAGTTTTAATTAGTAAAAAAACCGACGTTAGTTGGCTTTTTGGTTACTTTTATGTATAAAAAAAATTCAATTTCCCATCCCTGGGAGCGAAATTTTAATTTTTGTCTTCTTTTTATAACAATGCTAGTTTCCATTACTTATAAAGTAGTTTTATTTCCAAAAATCTTAAAATTAGCAACCGGTTTTGTCACTTTCATGTTCTACAATATATTGCATGTCCCAAAAAAAACTTTCAGTTTGCCAGCCCTGGAATTGAAATTTAATTTTTTTTTGCCTTTTTATAAATGCGACTTCTCATGAGGTATAAAGTAGTTTTATTGAAAAACATTTTAAATTTTTAAACATTTTGGTTACTTTTATGTAAAAAAAATTTCAATTTCCCACCCCTGGAAGCGAAATTTTAATTTTTAAATTTTTTTTATCAATGCAAATCTTCATAAAGTATAAAGTGATTTTATTTAAGAAAAACTCCAAGTTTATAATAATTTTGGTTATAACATGTACTACAAAATATTGCATGTACCAAAAAAAACTTTAATTTTGACAACCCTGGAAGCGAAATTTTTTTATTATTATTTTTTATCAGTGCAAGTCTTCTTGAGGTATAAAGTAGTTTTATTTAAGAAAAATTTTAATATTTTAACCATTTTGGCCTCTTTTATGTACCACAAAATATTGCACTTGTCCAACCCTGGATTCGAAATTTTGATTTTTTTTTTTTTTAATGTTTGATACCAATTTTGTTCTTCCTAAATTATAAGACAATTTTAGGTAGCAAAAAAAAACATCAGTTGCCTGTTTGATTACTTTCACGTATAAAAAAAAATGCAATTTCCCATCCGTGGAAGCAAAATTTAAATTAAAAAAATTTTTTTTTGGTCAATACAATTCTTCATGACGAATAAAGAGGTTTTGTTAAAGAAAAACTTAAAATTTTTTAACAATTTTAGTTACTACATGTACTACAAAATACGGAAGGGGCCGAAAAGAAATTTTTATTTCCCATACCTGGAAAAAATTTTAATTTGTTTTAGTTTTTAATAGACCATTGAGGCTTCCCAAAGCACGAAATAGGTGTAATTTACAAACATTAAAAAAAATAATTGGTTTTTGGTATAAATTTTGCGTCGAAAAATAGGTGTAAGCTTTTCAGCTCTGGAACCGTACATCGGATCTTTTGGAATTTCAATACCAATCCAACGGTCCAAGAACGAAGTCTCCAGCTCTTCTGGGGGCTTGGGAAAACCATTTCACGTACAGACAGACGGACATCGCTCTATCGTCATCGCTATTCATAAGGATCCAGAATATATATACTTTATGGGGTTCTATATTGATATCGAAGAATTACACACGGAATGAGAAACCTATAAAAAAAAAAATTATAAAAAAATTTAAAAAAAATCGGCTTGAGAGGATTAGTGATCATAATTTGGTCATTATAAAAAAATGGGGATGGATACACATATGGCACTACCCGCAAATTGAGGCCCATGGAGCCCTTTATATTGCAGAAAAAGTCTTATATCTGAAATAATTTTGCAATTCGAATAATATCAATCTCAAAAAAAAAAAAAAAAAAATTTTTAAAGTTGGCTTGAGAGAATTAGTCATTTAGTCAAGATTTAAAAAAAAAATTAAACTTAAATCTAATAAAAAACCCTTTGCAATGAAATAATTATACTATGAAACCTTTTCAAGATATTATCCAAAATAAAAATAACTTAAATTCCATAAAAGAAATCTTAAAGTAAACGCACATTATTTGAATTTCGAATCAGGCCGCCATGTCCATTAATTTGCATGAATAGCAGAATTATTGCCCTTCTCATCGCCGGCATCTAAAAGAAAAAAACTTAATGGAAGAAAAAACCGCAGGTAACTAATTTTTCTTTATTACCTGCTGAACTGTGCCTGGTAGCAAATAATTATTCACTTTTCTCAATTATATTTCGATGTTTATCGCATGAAATATTGCTGCTACGAGTATATTTAAGTACCTGATAAGCTCCTTGCTCCTTGGTGTCCAATAATTTGGAAATTCACAGCAGGAGTATCTGGAGCATAAAAAAATGTTTATTCAATTCACAGGAGACTCTATTGAAACCTTTTTTTTTTTTTTTGCCCAACGAAATGTATTTACTTTCTGTTTACGTTAAAGACACTAATGCGATTATTTTCTGTGTTTACAATTACACAACCAGCACACAAAGATACGCACTACACACTTACATACGCGTGTACATAAAATGTAAAAGGTATTTCACTTAACCTTTTGGAAAAATGTTATATAGACTGGAATAAATTATTGTGAAAAATGTTGCTTTCAAGCACTCTTGAACAGATTTAAATCAATGGCATCCAGGTGGCTAGAACGCTTACAAATTGACTGTGGCTTCAATGTATTGGTTATATGAGGCATTTATTTTCTGTTTTTCTTTTTCTTTTCCTATTGTAAAGGCATGTTCTTAAATATCCTCCAAATATTTAGCAAATAAATTAGAAATGTTGAAGCTGCTGAGTCAGAGTTCCTTTAACTCAGTTCTGCGCCCAATTTAAAAACTCTTTTTTAACCGGGTATCTTCGGGAAGGGTCGTGGGGGAGGCATTTCCCCTTTGTCGTAAAAACTTAAAAATAGTTTGGGGTATTAAGTAAAAATGATTTTTTTTTGATTGGGTTATTTAGCCGGCAGGGGGGGGGGGGAGGGATATTAGAGAACATCTTACCCTCGTCGTAAAAGCTTATAACTTAAATTTTTAAGGAATTTAGGCTTCAGAAATACAATTTGTTAAATATTTACACTATTTTTTTATATAATATGTAACTTAAACTCCCACCAAAGGGGGCGGGGTCCAGAAGTAGACTATATGCTGTTTTCCACATAAGAACGTACGGGATCGTCTTAGGCTTCATCACTGATCAAGAATATATATAACTTAAGGAGTCCTATATCTTTTTGGAGGGTATTAAAACTGTATTTTGTCAAGGTCGTTCTGGCAAGGGCCTTGGGGGAGACATTTCACCTTTGCCATAAAACACTAATAATTAATTTTCAGAATAATTAAGTGTAAATTTTTTTTTTCGATAGGGTCATTTAGGGGGCAAATGGCGAAAAGGGGGTAGGGCAGAGGAGGATCAGGTTACGTCTCAGCTTCGTGATAAAAACTTAAAAATTTTTTTTGTGTTCTTAAGCAAAACAATTTGCTAAATTTTTACACTATATTTGCATATAATAACGCCCATTAAAAGGGGGCGGGGCCCCCTTGTTTTTATGGCTCCAAGTTTAACCCATTGGACCTACTTTGACATAAAAATATATTATACGCTTAACAAAATTACAAATCAAAATTATGTTGTATTTTAGGAGTTGGTTAACTTTTTCTTAGTAGGGCTACTTTTTTCCCTCTTTCCCGATTCAACCTATTTACGAACTTGACCTGTACTTTCGTTGAAGATATACTTATGCGAAGTGTTTGCCTCTTTTCGTTTATACTGAATCGTGATTTCTACAGACGGACGTAGGGAGGGACGTGGTTGGATGGCCTTATATTTCGTTGTGTTACATACGGAATGATAAAGTGAATATACCGTCCAATTCTTTTTTGGAGGGTATAAAAAAAGAAACACTAGGAATTTCATCGCATGATCTTGGCGGCCACTTGACATCAGAATATCTTGATATAATTCGTTCTGTTCGATTGTTGTATACGCAGACCGTCTTGCTGAAGCCACAAGACGTCCATGTCTAAGCCGATCGGTTGATGTCAAAAGAACTCCATTGATTATCATATTCCTGTACCGAATGGCGCTCACAGCATTCGTTGCCTTCACTTGGCTCTTTCTTAAATTTACTTCTTGTGTCTGTTTTTATTGCCTGCCTTTACTAAGACGTCAGTAATAAATAAATTTTACATATTTTTTTTTTTTGGGCAGAGCTTCTTTTACACATTTTTAAGTTTAATCTCATTTAATGTGTAGCTTGTCGCTCCTAAGCCTCAGGCTCTTCTTTCGCTGACCATTTCATGGTGAAGTGCAGCTTTTGTTTTAGTCGCTTTTCTCTTGTTTTTTTCTGACAGGTATTCTGTTTTTGTCAAAAGTTTCCTTAACAAGATTATTTTAAAGTATTTAATTCAATTTTTTCTTACTTTAACTCGTGGTTTTGTTACTTAAATTGGACGAGACATAAATCTTATTTATCTGACATTGATTAATGAGATACATAATTTAATTTGTATCTGAACTTGAGCTTATTTTAGGAAGATATTTTTTATACAAAAAAATTTTTATTTTACACGTTGTGAAAGAAATATTTTTTTGACTGTTTTTAATGTTTAAACAAAAATTCATGTGTACGTACTCGTATGGATTTACAAATAAAGGGTTTGGCAGTAAGAATGCAATTTTTAAATTTAGTGGAAGATTTTTTTTTGTATGTATGGTGCGGATTTCGGTCAGACGGGGGAGGGGGTTTTTGTTTTAAAGAGCATACCGAAATTGCAGTGACTGTGAACGGCTTCGGTACAGGAAGATGATAATGACAATAAAGGAAGATGATAATGATAATGATTTTGACCTCAACCGCTCGGCATAGACATGAACATCTTGTGGCTTCAAAAGTACTTCTTTGGAAAAAGTACCTTTATGGAAAAAGTACTTTTTTGAAAAAAAAAATGATTTTCTTGGAAAAAAGTACTTTTATGGAAAAAGCACTTTTTTGAAAAAAATTATTTTCTTGGAAAAAGTACTTTTCTTGGAAAAAGTACTTTTCTTGGAAAAAGTTATTTTCTTGGAAAAAGTACTTTTCTTGGAAAAAGTACTATTCTTGGAAAAAGTACTTTTCTTGGAAAAAGTACTTTTCTTGGAAAAAGTTATTTTCTTGGAAAAAGTACTTTTCTTCGAAAAAGTTATTTTCTTGGGAAAAGTACTTTTTTGAAAAAAATGATTTTCTTGGAAAGAGTACTTTTCTTGGAAAAAGTAATTTTCTTGGAAAAAGTACTTTTTGGAAAATGTACTTTTTTGGAAAAAGTACTTTTCTTGGAAAAAGTATTTTTCTGGGAAAAAGTACTTTTCTTGGAAAAAGTACTTTTCGTGGAAAAAGTACTTTTCTTGGAAAAAATACTTTTCTTTGAAAAAGTAATTTTCTTGGAATTTTGGAATAAGTACTTTTTGGAAAAGAACTTTTTGGAAAAAGTCCTTTTTCTGAAAAAATACGCTGATGATGTCGATTTTCTTCTTTTTCAATCTTAAATCACACTGACACACGAATCTTGCGCAACAAAACTTAAATATAAATATAGATCTCTGCTCTTCTTCAATCCTAAGGCTTAATTTTATTTTAATACGCGATAAAAGCACGAATTGTTGTAATATTATCGTTGACATGTCTGAAACCATTTTATTGATGAAAAATAAATTTATATGACAAAATCAATCTACCCTGAGTTGTTTATTAAGTTGTGTGTGAAAAATATAAAAAATGCAAATAATAAAGAGTGACATGAGTATAATTTTTCTTACAAAAAATAAGGATTTTTTTTTAAAACACAAATTGCTTTATTTTACTAAAGCCATGTCAAATTGAAATGTGTAAAATGAAATGTTTTTGAAATGATCCCTTAAGGATATTAAACAAAATGTTTTTTCCAGACTTAGTAAAAATTATAAAACCAAATATGAAAATGGTGAAAGCCACGAAGGAGAGGAAGATAGAAAGAAAGAGAGAGAGAGAGAGAGGTAGAGGTAGAGAGAGAGAGAGAAATTATGTATATTAGGGTTAATGTGCTTAAAAGTAAAAATGTGGCACACAAAATGCTTCTGGTATTATGGGTGGACCTGTAAAGAATTTCAGTAAACTGTTGATTGTATTTTATTGAAAATTAATGATAAAAAATTCTCTTAAAACTGATTTCAAATATATATTTTTATTTTATGAATATGAGAGTAAATAGATGACCCATTGTAAGCACAGGGGATTAAAATCAAATATTTTTAAATATGCACTACTTTGAAATAATAAAAAATAATCAATAGGTGCAATGCCAACTGCACTCAAAAGAAAAACTCGAGAACAGAACGGTTGACTCAGCACCAAATTTGTCAAGTGACAAATTCTTAATGTTGGCTCTTAATAGGTGTGAACGGGGTTACATTCAAGCCTTAAAAGTTATTTATTTTTCATGATCTTATTTAATGTCATATAATCCATGTGGTCTTTGAATATTTTTCTAAGAAGAAAATAATTTAATTTACTTCAGCAAGAGCTAATCATGAAAGTAATAAGTAGCAATTATTTAAGTATGTTGCAATATGTCTGGCAGTATTGTTATATGAAACATGCTCTTCCTTTTCCTTCTCCTCCTAATCCTGCCAATTTTAAATAATCAAAAGTTTTAGAAAGTTTTACATTCTTTAGTGTATAATTTAATTCACTTATGCTACTACGCAGCAAGAGCAACATACACACATGATAATTTCTAACACTTCTTATCCTGTTGCTTCCTTAAGGATAATATAAATATTATTAAAGAAAGAAAGAAAAAAAAAGCAAGCCACAAAATGTTTCAAAAGATCTTTTGTTAAACTTTAACGTTGAATCTTTATTCATATAAAAAATATTGAAATTTAAGAATCTTTAAAAAAATACTTCCTATTTCATCCTACACCACAGGCAACATCTTTACGAAAATATGTGTTTATCATTTTGTTTGCAACTTGAAGAGCACTTAGGGATAACATTTTAATTTATTTTATGTAAATATTAAAGAACTTTATTCTAGAAATTTCGAAGAAACCCAGAAAACTCGCTTTATTTGTTTTTTCATATTTAGGGTATAACAAGTTCAGCACAGCCCTCTTAATTGTTTTTTATTCACAAATTATTTCTCTCAGCTTATTATTATTCATGTAAGATTAAAGCTCGAAATACTGTTACCAGAAAAAAGAAAAACTGTTAAGAATAAATGCACAATGAAAAAAAAAAGTAAAATAAAATAAATAAATAACTAAATAAAAAATATATAGACACATAAGCAGTCACACACACATATTAGAGTTTGCCATTATCTGGCTTTAGTACTGTTCGATTCAATAATTAATCGATTCCTATTTTATTAGTTAGTCGAGTAATAGGGTATAATTGATCAAAAATAATATAATCGCTTCTTAAAATGGATAATTGCAGAATTTTCATTAAAATAAAGTTCGAATAAATAAGATCCGTGCGTAGTTGGAAACTGGAAACCGGAAGTGCTTAAATTCAAAAATTTAAAAAAAAAATCAATATCATTTAGAGGAGACTGAATATGTTTAATGATTTAAAAAATTGAATTAAACAAAACTAATTAATTTGTAAATTACTTACTGCCGTCTCTTTAATTTAATTAAATAAATAAGTAAATAATACTGGTGATACATTTTTAAAAATAACAACTATTCAATACGCAATCGTGTTATTGTGTCGTTGTAAGTTGCATTTGGGAAGACAATTTCAAACGAAACTTCTCACAACAAAAACAAATTATTTGTTTTCAAGAATTTTGTTTTTAAAATTGAGAAAATATTTCAATTAAATTACAAATTGTAGAGAAAACGTCCTTTTTTCAAAAGTAATTTTTTTAAAAAGTACATATGTATGTTTTCCAAAAGTACTTTTGGAAAAAGTAGAGAAAAAAATATTTTTTTACAAAAAGTACTTCGAGAAGTATTTGTTTTTCCAAAAGTAATTCAAAGAAGTACTTTTTTCAAAAAGTATTTTTTTTCAAGAAGTACTTCTTTTAAAAAGTACTTCAAAAAGCACTTAAAAAAGTACTTTTTCCAAAAAGTTCCTTTTTTAGAAAGTACTTCCCCATTGTAGAAAAAAAGTAAATTTTTCTAAAAGTTCTACAACAAGTGCTTCAAAAGGTACTTTTGAAAAAAGTACTTCAAGAAGTGATTTTTTCTAAAACTATTTGAAAAAAAAACATTTTCCAAAAGGTACTTTTTTAAAAAGAATTTTTTTTTTGTTTCAAAAAGTACTTTTTTTCAAAAATTACTTTTTTCAAAGATTACTTCTTTCAAAAAGTACTCTTTCCAAATAAAAATATTTTTTCCAAACAGTTTTTTTTTTCAAAAAAAGTACTTTCTTTTTAAAAAGTACTACAGAAAGTGCTTCCAAGATTAAAGATTATTTTTTTCCAAAAGTACATCAAAGTCTACTTTTTTGCAAAAATTTTTCTTTACAAAAGTATAATTTTGAAAAGGTACTTTATTAAAAAAAAAATTCCTTCAAAAAGTACTTTTTTCAAAGACTACTTCTTTCAAAAAGTACTTGTTTCAAAGATTACTTCTTTTAAAAAGTACTTTTTTCAAAGATTACTTCTTTCAAAAAGTACTCTTTCCAAAAAAAATATTTTTTCGAAACAGTGTTTTTTTTTCAAAAAGAGCTTTTTCCATTGTAGAGAAAAAGTACTTTATTTAAAAAATACTACAGGAAGTGCTTCAAAAAGTATTTTTTTTTCCAAAAGTACATCAAAGTCTACTTTTTTGAAAAAAAATTCTTCTTTACAAAAGTATATTTTTGAAAAGGTACTTTATTTAAAAAAATTTTTGTCTTTCAAAAAGTACTTTTTTCAAAGACTACTTCTTTTAAAAAGTACTTTTTTCAAAGATTACTTTTTTTTAAAAGTACTTTTTTTAAAGATTACCTCTTTCAAAAAGTACTCTTTCCAAAAAAAAATATTTTTTCCAAACAGTTCTTTTTTCAAAAATACTTTTTCCATTGTAGAGAAAAAGTATTTATTTTAAGTACTACAGAGTATGTTTTTCTAAAAGTACTTCAAAAATTTCTTTTTTGAAAAAATAAAAAACATTTTTCAAAATGTACTTTTTTAAAAAGAACTTTGTTCAAAAAGTACTTTGTCCAAAAATACAATAAAAAGTACTTTTATCAAAATAGGAAGATGTCTCGATTTGGCAAAGTTAAGCCGAACCCGAACTTTTTGTCAATTGCACTTTTTTTTAATTTATCTCCTTAAAACGTAAAGTCTACAAAAAATTTAATTAAAATGACAAGCAATATAATTGTTTTGAATTACCAAAACTAGTCTTTAAACGAGATTTGCTATTTTATTAATAAATAAGGAAAAAAATATTATTAAGATAAGAAATTCTTATTCAAACTGAAGTTTAAATATGCAAATTAATTTTTTAAGAATTTTTATTAATTTCAAGTCATATTATTATTAAGAGTAGACTATTTTTGTAATCTTCAAACTAGCAGAACGGATGCACTCTTAATAAAATATCTTGAGTTTTATAAACATTCTTAAGAAAATAATTTGCAGATAGCAGATTTGAACTTGAGTCTGAAAAAAAAATTCTTATCGGTAGTCTTATTAGCAATCATGTTTTATAAAAAAAAATTTTTTTTGATTAATCATAAAACGTTTGATAAATTGGATACCCTAAACTAAATATTCATACATTTACAAATACAACAACCAATAACATGGCATTTTCATTTCCGATAAACTTTTGTTTACTTCCAGTTTATTTAACGTGGTTTTTTCATGATGTACGAGTATAATGGCTTGAAAGCAAGAAGAATAACATTTGAAATTTTTTTTCTTTTGGCAAACACAATAAGTAAAGGAATGAAAGAAAAAATGTTACTTCCTTTAAAATGTGCTTTTGTTGTAACTGATTTTTGCCGGAAATAAATTGCTCATAGTCTTAAATGTAAGCCAAATTCAAGAGATAACAAAGACTTTTTTTTAACAAAGTACTGTTTTCTTTAAAAACATGGGCTATGGGCCCATAAGTCAAATATCTATGTGAATATATATGTAATTCCTATCCTTATATTTATATATAAAAAAAGTAAAATGTATTTGAAAGAGATTTTAACAGAATTTTGTATTGAATATTTTCCATACAAAACATTTCCAACTCATTTGAAATTTTTTTAGAATTTGAGGCTTAAAGTTCCCTTTATGTCTGACACTGAGAATGCGCCCATAGAAATTATTCTTAAGCCGTTTGGTTTCATTCCACCGCGGATTAGCTTAGCATGTACAAATTAAAGTTCTAACAAATAAGGATGGTCATGGCATGAAACTTTTGGCCATAACATTAGGCTTTTAATAAAACTCTTATCAGCGCACTCATTTGTGATAATCTTTATTATCATTTGTGTTTTTAAGAACATGAAGCAAAATATGAACAGACGTTGAACTTGAATTTACTTTTTGTACTTTATAAAACTTTATTTTCAATATTTTCAATACTTCTTAACAAATTTTAACGAATATCGTTATTCAGTGGGCAAATTGCTTGCAATCGATATCGATCGAAATTTGTATTAAAATTGTATGGAAATTTGGCTATTTCCGCAGTATTTTAATAACCTTCACAAAAAAGTGAAAGGGTATGGGTTTGTCATTCCGTGTAAGATTTCCTCAATATTACGAAACGAAATTTTAATATTTTTTGTTTGTTTTTTTTTTATCAGTGCAACGCTTCTTGAGGTATAAAGTAGTTTTATTTAAGAAAAACTGCAATTTTTTTACCATTTTGGTAACTTTCATGTACCATAAAATATTGCACTTGTCCATCCCTGGATTCGAAATTTTATTTTTGATTTTTGAATTTTTTATACCAATTTTGTTTTTCCTAAATTATAAGGCAGTTTTAGTTAGCAACAAAACAAAAAAAAACATCAGTTGCCTGTTTGATTACTTTCATGTATAAAAACAATTCAATTTCCCACCCCTGGAAGCTAAATTTGAATTTAAAAAAAAATTTTTTTTTGGCCAATGCAAATCTTCATGACGTATAAAGTGGTTTTGTTAAAGAAAAACTTGAAATTTTTAATAATTCTAGTTACTACATGTACTACAAAATACGGAATAAGCCGAAAAAAAAATTTTAATTTCCTATCCCTGGAAAAAAATTTTTTTTGTTTAGTTTTTAATAGACCATTGAGGCTCCCCAAAGCACAAAATAGGTTTAATTTACAAACATTAAAAAAAATAATTGATTTTTGGTATAAATTTTGCGTCGAGAAATAGGTGTAAGCTTCCCAGCTCTGGAACCATACTTTCGGATCTTTCAGCCTATTTAAGTTCATTTCCAATCCAACGGTCCAAGAACGAACTCTCTAGCTCTTCTGAGGGCTTGGGAAAACCGATTTCACGTACAGACGGACAGACGGACATCGCTCATTCGTCATCGCTATTCATAAGGATCCAGAATATATATACTTTATGGGGTCCCATGTGCATATCGAAGAAATTACACACGGAATGACAAACCTATATATACCCTTTCACTTTTTTGTGAAGGGTATAAAAATGAAAAAAAATAAATAAATTAAATAAAAATTCGCTCTTAGGTTTGGAAAATTTAAAATTTTTTGGTACAGAAAAGTAGCCACTTTCCAAATTTTCTTTTTTTAGTGAATTAAACTTATTTTATACTACCGGAGGAATTCAAGCGGTACTGAAAACAAAAAAAACTAAATTTGATTCCAGGCTTGAAAAAATCCAAATTATTTTAGCCCTATAAGATCTTAATTTTGCTTTTTTAGTGAATTGAACCTATTTTATACTTTCTGAATAATGAAATGGGTATTAAGAACAAAAAAAAATCGATTTCAGGGTTTGAAAATAGAAATTGTTTTGTACGTAACGGTAACCATACAATTTCCTACTTTTTTATGTTGAGTTATAAATATTTTTTATACTTCAGGAAGAATTAAATTCATATTAAAAAGGAAAAAAAAAGTTAAATATTCGATTCCAGATTTGGAAAATCTAGTTCCGAACTTTTGTTTTTTACTGAATTAAAACTTTTTTATACTTCAAGGAGAATTAAATTGTTATTAAAAACCCAAAAAAATTTAAAATTCCATTCCAGGGTTGGAAAATCGCAATTTTTTGTGCATAAACTAACTTCATTTTGGTATTTTGGTGAATAATACATCAGGGAGAATTAAGTTAGTCTTAAAAAACCAAAAAAGTTTAAAAGTCGATGGTAGGCTTCGACAATCGAATTTTTTTTTTTTTTGGTATATAAAAGTAACAATTTTCCAAATTTTGATTTCTTTAGTAAACTGTTTACAGAATTGAAACTAAAAACTCAAAAATTCTACTCTACTATTGGACTGCTGGAAATGTTTATATTAAATAGAGCAAAATAAAACGTCTGCTAATTTTTGTCTTTGTTTAGTCTTAAAACAATTTTTTGCTTCAGGGAAACAAAAATTGGTATTATAATTCTAAAAAAATGGTGTGCAGGGTTGGACCATTGAACATTTTTTTGATGCATAAGAGTAATCAAATAGAAGAACAAGTTTTTACCAAATCATTGAATTTTGTGTACTGAAACTGAAATATTCTCCGAAAACATTTCGTATGTTCAGTCGCATCTGTTTTACTTGTCCAATCATTATCAAGTGAAGTTCAACATATGCAATTCAAAACTGCAAATGAATTTTTAACATAATCCCTTTTCTTTGGGCTTAATTTTGCCATGAATCCAAATAATTATTTACTTAATGGTCTGTAAATCTGTGTGTAAATCATTGTAAATAATTTCCATTCAAATCGAATTAAAACGAACCGTCCTAGCATCATTGTCATACACATACACACACACATGATTTATAACATTTAACAAATTAGTTGACTTTAATGCATAGAGATGCATTGAAGCACATGTTGCTTCCAGTTAATTGAACACATTGGAAACCGTAATGAGATTAAAGAAATCACAGATGTTTACTTGTCATGCTTACACACATAAACTGAATCAAATGTGAACCCTTAGTTCAATAAAGTTTTGCAAATATTTAATATGTTATATATATATTTTTTCACAAAATAAATTTTTAATTGCAATAAAAATAATAATAAATTATAAATCCTAGTGTGATGCAATATTTAATTTATATTTTCAAATATTGCATTATTCAAAAAAAAAAAAAAAAAAAATAAATAATAATACAAAGGAATATTTCTTGATATTTATTTATTTCTTTAAAATCATTTTGATTATAATATAATTACACTGACATTTTAAAGTCTTGAATTACAGTAAACCACAAAAGTTCACGTATCAAAATTACCAGTTTTAAAAATAGCAGAGTACAAACTTCGTTACCCCTGTAACAAAATTAGCCTGCGAGGAAAAAATTTAAAACAGCTGCCTAAAATTCTTCATCTTGTCATCTTTCTTCAGCTGCATTCTCAATCATATCGCCTCTTTTCTAGTTCCGGTGCAATGCATTGCATATGTAGCGGTTATCCTTTGAGTGCTAGCCCGAATTAAATAATAAAATTGAATATTTGTAATAAAAGTCCATACACATGGCTAAGACGTTGTGGCCATGTCTGTCCGTTCGTCCGTCTGTTAAAATCACTATACAGTCGAAACGAGAAGATTCAGAAATTAGGTATAAATAGATTTTGAAGGATAGTACAGGTAAAGTTCATAAATGGGCTGAATCGGGCCAGAGGGAATAAAGTTCCCCTAGGAAGATCTAAATCAACCTCCGTTTTATATTTTCTGTGAGAAAAGAGCCAAGTACATTTACAGTTTTCTTAGATTTTATGATGTGTGCCAGGTCGTGTGAGTAATAGAAATGTTAATGCATAGAAATGTTAATCACATACGGTGATTAACACATCACATACGGTGATGGTATTGTAAGTTTTGTATAGTATACTTTAGGGAGTCTACTGATATTTTTGTTTTGAAGGTGGTACAGCGGACTCTTGATAATTTGAAACTGAAGGGACCAGAGAAAAAGTTCAAATAATCGAGTTTTCATTTTAACGAGACTTCAAAATATCGAAAGAGAGACAGAAAAAAATTCAAATTAACAAGAGTTTTCATAAAAAAAGCAAAACCATTTGCACGCACTAAATTCCGCAAAAGCAAAGACATTTAATTTTTTATGTTAGCAACTGTCGATGTAGTGGTATATACTAAAATCGTGGCACAGAAACTAATGCAAACGATTTAAATTTCTTTCAAAAACAAAAATAAAAGCACATTAGGAGTTCAAATTAAAGAGTGTAGAATAACCGATCTTCAAATTATAGAACGTTGGCGAGCAAGATGTCATTTTTTGTAGCACATGGCAAAAAACTAAAATAAATGGTTGTTTCATTTATTTTCTATTTTGCATAAAACACAGCAATTAAAATAATTCAAATTATAGAGCGTAGAGCCAAAAAATTCATATCATAACGAGTCGGCGATCAAAATGCCATTCAAATAATTTCAAATTATTGAGGGGACCAAATTACATAGATATTTTTCAATTTATTGAGTGTTTTTCAAGGGACTTGGAAAACAGTTCAAATTACCGCGAGATTCAAATTAACGAGTTTCAAATTATCAACAGTCGACTGTATATTTACAGTGTGGTAATATTAGTAAACGATTTGAAAATAATACTGAATGGCGTGAGAGTATTCCTTTCTTACAAGTTCCGGTGCTATGCGTGGTATATAAAGGGATCATGCCCTGAGTGCTGGTCCTAGTAATAAGAAAATACTGGAGTGTCAATAAGTCTCAGATAAGCTGAGGGTGCTGTCGGCTGAGGTACAGATACTATGAAATGGGGGTGCCAGATTTCGACTCCGAGCTCAGTCACTAATATTGTGTGGATTTCTTATAACCAGCTTTAGGTTACGGTTGTGTTAGTTATTGTCAATCTGTTTCAATGATGCAGGCGTAGCACTGTAAGCGACTGACACTATCATGTACTAAAGGGCACCCTCCTTCGTGGGAATTGGAGCAAAAAAAACCGGCAAAGTAAAAATGTTGAAATAGCTACAAGCAATTCTTTATCTTCTCATCTATCCTCTCAAATCTATCGTTTCCTTTCTAGTTCCGGCGCAATGCACTGCATATGTAGGTGTCATCTCCTTAACAAAAAATAAATATATAAACAAAAACGGTTAAATTAATGTTTAACGTCAACTTGTTCTTGTAAAATTTGCCGATGTTACATACTTAATGCTTCACATACAATTTAGCACAAACATTTTTAATCAATCAATCAAAATACAACACAATAAAGGATTTCTTCTTGGGAATTTTTGTTGCTTCTATGATTTTGATATAAAAATCGAAGATAAAATTTCCATGTTGTACGTTTCAAAATTTCTGTTTCTCTTTAGCATGCCATAAAGGTAGAAATCTTGCACAAAACCGTAAAATGCACAAATCAAAAACCTAATCCTATATGATTGACATGTCAAGGCTTAAAGTACATGGAAAACATAGATGATCTTCAAGAGTGTTTACAGCAGTTTTTTTGCCATTATATGGCACAAAATAAATTGCATTTGCTTAAACAAAAATTAAATGGAATATTTTGCTGTTTCTCAAATAATGAGTTGCTTAGAATTTGAATGAAGCCCTCAAACTGTTGCAAAAATGCGTTGTAATATAGTCTTAAAGCCCTTTACTAAATACAGTGCGCAGTTCAAGGCTCAAGGATATTAAATGCATAAAGCAATAGAAGATGAAGAAGAAGAAAAGGAAATTTAATAAATAAAATGAAGCAGTATATTTCTTGAAGCTGTACAATAAAATGCTAGACAATTTTATTTACAAAAAAAGCGCCAACGCAAAATTCCCAACCGCCACAACATGTTAAACCCATAAAGTGTACCCTCTTAGTCATTAAATAAAATTAATTGGTTTATGGTCGCTTGTAAAAACAAATATGTGTACTTACGTGTATTTTATTAAGGAAAAAAATATATACGAGGGTAGTAGTTATATAGTGCACCATGCAGAGATTCACATTTGCTTAGTGACAGATTCAGTTTTTCCAACAAAATGTTTGAAATTGAAATACAAACTTTAGTTTTTGCGGATTAACTCAATATGACTGCAATTTAATTCTAAAATCTTCAAAAATTATGTAAACGACACGCCCACTTTTATTGTAGTTGTGTAACTTTTCATATTGTACAATAATATTGCCAACGTGTATGTCATCATCATAAATGGCTCAATATATTGGGAAAAACTTAAATACAACAAAAATTTCTGAAAGTAGAACACGAACGAAATAATCAAACAACAATAAAGGGACTTAGAGAATGTTAACATCAGTTTGATATAATTCTCGTATTTTATTTCATAATAAATCTTGTATGAATACCACAAGTAAGAATGTTATAATCGACCGGGTCGAATCTTCAATACCCTCCATATATTTGGTAAATAAAAACATTACTTTTATTCTTATTAAAAGTTATATTTTTATAGCATTTGGCTTAAGTAAACAAGAAAATAATTTATTTTAATACGGCCGTTTCCAATGTGTTGCGAGAGCTGAGATACCTTTCCATCAGCATGACAGCAATTTACTATTTGATATGAAGCTACAGTCGACTCCGCTTTACTGGAATTAACCAAAACCCAAATTTTTCAGTTATCCGATTTTTCTCTAAAACGTAGTTCGGATTACTGAAATTTGTTACAGTTAAGCGTACTGCTTAAAATCAGTAAAACAATATTTTTTATATCAAATCTGTATATTTTTTTTAAGTCAATTTAACTTAAAAATTTTATTAAAAAAAACCTTTCCATCAGCATAACAGCAATTTACTATTTGATATGAAGGCACAGTCGACTCCGCTTTACTGGAAATAGCTAAATCCCAATTTTTTCAGTTATCCGATTTTTTCTCTAAAACGTAGTTCGGATTACTGAAATTTGTTACAGTTAAGCGTACTGCTTAAAATCAGTAAAACAATATTTTTTATCTGTATATTTTTTTAACGTCAATTTAACGTAAAAATTTTATTAAAAAAAAATTATTCATAGAATTATTCAATTTGTTGTTGAAATCTTTCATGAATTCCTCGAAAATGTCTAGCCACTTGCATTGACAATATAATTGAAAAATACAATAAAGTACGTAAGAGCGAAAAGGCCAAATGCATTTTACCATTTAATTTTTTAACGGACAAAACATGCACAATTTTTTTGAGCCTTAAGTTATGCAATCGATTTCTAAAAAATAAATTTGTCATTGCTTATTTTTTCACTAAAGCGAAGTAGGTTTCATACAAAACGTAGTTGTAAGTAATACGATATTTTCAATAAAGCGATGTTTCGTTAAAGCCAAGTGAATAAGACTAGCTGCGCTTAAAATCAGTGCTGGGATTTGTATTGCTTTCAATAATCCGATTTTTTTTCAGTAAAGCGTGTTGCTCTTAAGCGTATTCGACTGTACAAAAAAGGGATTGAGATAAGTTCAAAATGTTTAAACTGCTGGCTCAAAGTTCCTTTAAGACATTTCTGTGTCCAATTTCAAAACTCTGTACAGGGGCACTCCGGAAAAGACCGTGGAGGAGACATCTATCCTTTAGCGTAAAAAGTTAATAAGTGAATTTATATTATTTTTGCCGTCAACGCCCGCTAAAGGGGACGGGGCCCAAAAATTTATTTTTCTGATTTTATCATAAAAATATATCTTTTTTAAAACTATGTTGTTTTTTCGATGTTTTATTTCTTCTAAGGGGAACTTTTTTCTCTATGGCCCGATTAAGCCACTCTAAATCTTTTTTGGAGGGTAAAAACAAACTGTCATCACATTTGATTAAGCCACCTAATAATTGGTGACAAACACAAATGTACATGAGTGCTGATGATGAAAGCGCTGCCACCTTCGAAAACAGCTGTTCTGCTCTTCTGTATAAGTAAGATATTGATTTTCTCATGTGCCTGGAAATTAAGGGAACAGACACATCCAGAGCTTTCATAATATATTAAAAATTTGGCATGGCTATGCCGATAAGCTTTGATTTTTTGTATACAAAAATTGTAAAATTCTAGAGAGGATAAGCCAGGATCGTGGAAAAACGGAAATATGTGGGTGACTAAAAATTGTTTTATTTTGTAGCTCTTGTGGTCCTCTATCAGGTCCACTGGCCTCACTCTTAACAGTTGGATTTTTAATAAAGAAATTTGGATTTTAGTAAAATTTTGTATTAGGAATTTCCCTAAAATTAAGTGGATTCAGCTCATTTTCAGCTTAAAATAGTGAGTCACGTAAGAAACATTAACATTTTATTTGGCAAGTAAATATTATTTTGCACTCGTACGCCAAATACATGAGTAGTTACCCTCGTATCAACTAAATACAACACACTTGCTTCTACTAGTTTCATAGCAATTTATGTTACAAAACATACAGAAGGTAAATTACTTCACATGTAGGGGTGACATATTTTACACGCATACATACATTTACACGTATGTGTATAGCGCGCGCTTAATGTTTGCAATAGTTTAGAGTAAAACAAGCTGAAATAATATCAACATCATTAACCAAGAAGCAATTATAATTTTTTGTTTGTTTAGGTAAAGAAACTCGTTTAGGTTAAACTAAATAAATTGTTTATATTGAAATAATACTTTAAGAAACAAACCCAATAAAGATCACAATGCTAATGCTTGTAAAGCGATTTTTTTAAGAACGACATGAAAAATCAACAGCGATTTAATATTTCCAGCGCACACAGCAGAACAGAATAACACTGTTTTTGGAAGTAGCTACACATCCATCATCAGTACTCATGCGTAATATTTGTTATCACCACTTATTAGTTGGCTTATTAGGAAATATACAAATCTAGTGTTCGTTATATTTGAAGAACTATTTAATTAAAAGGAAGAAAAACAAGTAATAACGTTATATTCGACTGGGTCGAATCATAAATACCCTACAATAATTACTTAGTAAAACTAAAAGTATTGAAAAGTGCAAAATATGTAACATTTTTTTAGAAGGGAGATCAACAAATCAAAAAAATTTTTTTTAATAAAAATAATTTTTTTATTCAATTTTTATATAAAAAACACAGAAAGCAAAAAATTATTTTTGTGTTAGTTTTTTCTTAATTTAAATTTTTATACAAAAAAGTAAAAAATTTTTTTGGTAAAATTTATTTTATTAAAAAATTTTTTTTTTTATTAAAAAAATTTTTAAAAGAAAAGAAAAATTTTCTACAAGACCTATCGTCGACGTCGCACCATAAGGATTAAAATATTTTTTGGGGTGCTGTTGGCTGAAGTAGTAGAACACGAGACTATGAAGTGGAGGGTCCTGAGTTCAAGCCCGCACTGAGTCATGAAATATTGTGTTGAATTCTTCTGATCAGCATTAGTGCGTGGTTGTGTTAGTTGTTGTCAGCCGGTTTCAATGATGAAGGCATAGCCACTGGTCACTGATCATAATTGGCAGCGACTGTAGCAAAAAGAAATTAGCCGGCGAAGTAAAAAGGTTGAAATAGCTATAAAAAATTCTCCATCTTCTCATATCTCTTCATCTGTCGGCTCAATAGTATCCCCTCCTTTCTAGTTCCGGCGCAATGCACTGCATATGTAGGGGTCATCCCCTGAGTGCTGGTCCAAGATAAAAAAAAAATGTTTAAACTGCTGGGTCTGACCCATCAATTGGTCCTTTAAGACCAATTTCCTTCTATGGCCAATTTTAAAACTTTGTTTTGACAGGATGACTCCGTGGGGAGACATCTCATCTTTGTCGTATAAACTTAAAAAGTAAATTTTTGGCGGTAATTAAGTGTAAAAAAATATTTTTGATAGGGTCCTTTAGGGGTCAAAGGTCAGGGGATGATCAAAGAACATCTCAGCTCCCTCATAAACTCTTAAACAATTCATTTTGAAGGAATGAAGACTTAAGGAATACAATTTGTTAAATATTCATAATATTTTTCCATTTAATGTGTTACTTCAACGCCCTCTAAAGAGAGCGAGGTCGAAATATAGATTTTTCAAATTTTTTGGCTTCAAGTTTAACGCGTTGGACCTTCTTTGACATAAAAATATATCATTCGCTCAACAAAATTACAAAAAATCGTTAAAAAACATGTTGTTTTTATACCCCCAAAACAAAATATTCACTTTGTCATTCTGTTTGTAAGGCAGCGAAATATCCATCTGAGACCCCATAAAGTATATATATTCTTGATCAGTGATGAAATCTAAGACGAACTGAGCATGTCCGTCCGTCCCTCTGTGGAAATCACGATTCAGTCCAATCGAAAAGATCTAAACTCTTAAAATTTGGTATAAATATATTTTGGAGAATAGCACAGGTTAAGTTCGGAAATGGGCTAAATCGGGTCAGAGGGAAAATAGTTCCCCTAAGAAGACCTAAACCAACCTCTTAAAAAAAACATACATAATTTTTAAATATTTTTGTAATTTTGTTGAGCGAATGATATATTTTTATGTCAAAAAAGGTCCAACGCGTTAAACTTGGAGCCATAAAATAATAAAAATAAAATGTTGGACCCCGCCCCCTTCAGTGGGCGTTATTATATGCAAAAATAGTATAAAAATTTAAGAAATTGTTTTACTTAAGCCTACATTCCTTAAAAATAAAATTTTTAAACTGTAATGACGAAGCTGAGACGAAACCTGGTACTAGCCTGCCCTACCCCCTCCTTCCCCTTTGCCCCCTAAATGACCTTCTCAAAAAAACATTTTTTTAAAATTTTGTATATAATTATCCGAAACATTTATTTTTAGAGTTTTATGACAAAGGTGAAATGTCTCCCCCACAGCCCTTGCCAGAGCGACCCCGCCAAAATACAGTTTTAATACCCTCCAAAGAGAATTGGACCGCTTAAAGTATATATATTCTTGATCAGTGATGAAGTCTGAGACGATCTAGCAATGCCCATACGTTCGTCTGTGGAAAACATGATATTGTCTATTTTTAAACCCGCCCCCTTCAGTAGGCGTTGTTGTACGATATTATATAAATGAACTCTGTCCCATAAAGTTAAACATTTTAAAATCACTTACTAAATATTTGGAGGGTATTTAAGATTCGACCCGGTCGAATATAACGTTTTTACTTGTTAGAAGTTGGTTTAGTTCTTCTTAGGGAAACTATTTTCCCTCTGGCCTGATTTAGTCCATTTACGAACTTGACTTTTGCTATTCTTCAAAATATTTTTCTATCAAAATTTCAAGGGCCTGGCTCTTTTTCTTTGGACTATATCGTGATTTCCAGAGACGGATGGACGGACATGGCTAGATCGTCTTAGATCTCTTCGCTGATCAAGAATATATACACTTTATGGGATCTGCGATGGATATTTCGCCGCGTTACACACGGAACGACAAACTGAATATACCCTACAATTTTTTATTTTTTTTTTGAAGGTATAAAAATAATTATAAAAGATAATTGGCTGAAGTAGTAGAACGTAAGGCTATGAAGCGGAGGGTCCTGACTTTAACGCCGCGCTGAGTCATGAAATATTATGTTGAATTCTTCTGATCAGCATTAGTGGGTGGTTGTGTTGTTGTTGCCAGCCTGTTTTCAATGATGAAGGCAAAGCACTGGTCACTGATCATAATTGGCAGCGACTGCCACGATCATACACTAAAATGTAGAGTGACAGCAGCATCCTTCTTCGTCGTTCCTGTAGCAAAAAATTAGCCGGCGAAGTAAAAAGGTTTTTTTTTTAACAGGCTGCCAGTTTTGATTAACAAATCCAGCACACTTGGGTGCTACTAGATCCCTTTGTGCTACCCGAAAACATCATAAACACCCAAGGTCCTTGGTGGGAATCGAACCCACGACCTTTGTACTAATAGGCTAGCATCGCTACCAAACAGCCACAGCGGCTTGAAATAGCTACAAAAAAAAACTCTAACTTCTCATCTTTCTTCATCTGTCCCCTTAATACTATGCCCTCCTTTCTAGTTCCGGCACAATGTACTGCATATGCAGGGGTCATTCCCTGAGTGCTGGTCCAGGTCCAGATAAATAAAATTTTTGTAACCGATAATGTTGCCTTTTACATACAAGTAAATTACGAGTCCAGCTTTGCTGTAGTTCACAGAAGCCGTGAAAGTCAATCAGTTTCCAGTTCGAAATAATTTGCTAAAAAAATAAAATCATCCTTGTAGTGTGTAGCGTTGGCATGTTTCAGTTACTGGCGTACTTAAAGAAATATTAGCTGAATTGAAATGTCTTGAGAGCTTGAGCAAAGAAAAACATCTGATAAGTGTGGCCGTACCTTAAGATTTAATTAAATATAATACGAGGTCATTAAGAACAAGTCCACCACTGATTGTGGAAATAAATTTAATTTCAAGTAAATAATTAAAAATAAACAAATTTTTGGCCCTCTTGTTTATGTCGTAAAAAATAACTTTATTTTATTTTAATATTCGTTTTAAAGGCTTTAATTAATTTTAGCATTTTTTTTTTATTTATTTTTATTTTTGTTTACCAAACATTTATTATTATTAAAAACGTTTCCTTTTGTGTGTCCATCGTTTGCATACTGCGTGAAAAAGGGTGGGCTGGATATTGACATCATGTTTTATTTTCCCCTCCAATTTGTTGCCATTTAGGCCGGCGAAAAATAAAACATGTCACAGTTCAAATGTGTCACAAAAATACACCGTAATTAATATGCAACGCAGTAAATGAAATTGTTTTTGTCGGGGGGAAGAAAAGGCCAGAGCTGTTTAAACGAATGGAAAATTTATTTTTTAATTTGAAACTCAGTTTGAAGGGCTTAAGGTATGTTGTGGTCTCGTTTTTCCTTTCCTTAATATTTAATAGCTTTTGCTGCAGTAAAATATTTATTGTTAAATCAGTTTTTTAGAGTTTCAAAATTTATATGAGGAGTTAATTTTTTTCTTGCTTCTCAGATAGTATCACGATAGCTCTTTACGCAGCTTAGTTACTCTGTAGCCTTTGAAGGACTTTGAAAATGCTAGAGTTTGAAACATGCAGAAGTATCCTTTAATCAGACAGAGCAGCTTTAAAGAACTCTAAATTGTTTTTAAGTAGTTGTTGTCCAATACAAATTATTCTTATTGAACTGAATATTTTAAGTGTTAAAACAGCTTCTGCCTGTATTTTCTTTTACAAATCAATTAAGTGTCTATTGTTTTCTACAAATTATCAATAATTTATTGAACAATGAATGCCTCGTGGTATTCACAAGTCTGAAAAGTTTTAATGACAGACAATAAATTTTTTTTATCACATTGTCTTCATTGTGTGTATAATTATTTACTTCTCAACATGAAAACTAACTTTCAATATGTTGGCAGAAAATATTCGCCTGGTGTTGGGAATTAAACAGGATATTTAATAGGATAATCACTCGAACCGGATTAATTGAATGGAAATAGTATTCGATTAATATTTAATTAATTATGATGTCGCTGTTGGCTGTAGTAGTTAGCACGAGACTATGAAGTGGAGGGTGGAAGGTCCCGAGTTCGACTCCGCGTTCAGTCATGAATATTGTATCGAATTCTGCTGATCGCATTAGTGCATGGTTGTGTTAGTTAGTTGTTGTTGACCTGCTGTGATTGATGCTATAATTTGCTAAAGAGCAGAGGAACAGCACCTGTAGCAAAAAATTAGCCGGCGAAAAATTCTCTATCTTCTTTATATATATATATATATATATATGTATATATATATATATATATATATATATATATACATATATATATATATATATATATATATATATATATATATATAAAATGTGTCTAAAGTTTGTTCCTTTTATTCTGATAACTTGTTACATGATAATTAATCTATAATAAAAACAGATGAGATCGTTATATTCGAACGGGTCGAATCTTAAATACCCTAAAAATATTTAGTAAATCAATTAAAAATACTTAACCTGCTGGGTGACAGTTCCTTAAGGACATTTCTGTGCGCAATTTAAAGCTTTATTTTGACAAGGTCACTTTGGGAAGGGTAGTGGGGAAGACATCCCACCTCTGCCATAAAACATTAAATTTATGGGTTTATTGTTGGGGTTATTAAAGGTAGAAAAATATATTCATCATTAAAAGATTATTGTTGGATCATTTAGGGGCAAGGTTAGGTGGAGGGGTAAGACAGGGGAAGACTAGAGAACCTCTTACCGTCGTCGTAAAAGATTAAAAAATTAATTTTTAAGAAACGTAGACGTAAGGAACACAATTTCTTATATAATTACAGTATTTTTGTATGTAAAGCCTAGTACTCTGTTTAAAATTTCATGTGAATTTCTGACAGAACCCATACAAAAAATATTCAATCGAAATATTTGTGGAAAAATTTTGCTAGACTAGTACTCTGTTCTAATTATGGAAAACATGTGAAATAATATGAACGTTATTTATTTCGAACGATAATTTTTTGAAACTAAAAATTTTCTCATTGAAAATGAAAAACATAATTTCAATTAAAAAGGAAAAAAAACTGAAACTAAAATAACTGATGTTGCGCAACATATTCCACAAATTCAAACAGAGTACTAGGCTTAATATGTTAGTTAAACTTCCAGTAAAGGAGCGAGGCTCAAATCTGGATTTTTCTGACTTTTTGGATAAAAGTTCAACGCTTAAAATCTGTTTGACATAAAAATACGTCATTTACTTAACAAAATTCTAAAAAAACAGGTAAAAACGTTATATTCGACCGGGTCGAATGTTAAATACCCTTCAAATATTTAGTAAGTAAATTTAAAAAGGTTAACTTGGTGGGACAGAGTTTCTTTATATAATATCGTACGTCAACGCCCACTAAAGGGGGCGGGGTCCAAAAATATACTATATTATGTTTTCCACAGACGAACGTATGGGCATTGCTAGACCGTTTAAGACTTCATCACTGATCAAGAATATATATACTTTATGGGGTTCAATTCTTTTTCGGGGGCACTAAAACTGTCGCAAGGGCTGTGGGGAAGACATAAAACTCTAAAAATAAATGTTTGGGATAATTAAGTACAAAACTAAAAAAAAAAAAAATTTATAAGGTCATTTAGAGGGCGAAGGGGAAGGAGGGGGTTGGGCAGAGTAGTACCAGGTTTCGTCTTAGCTTCGTCATTAAAGCTAAAAAATGTTATTTTTAAGGAGTGCAGTATAATAACGCCCACTAAAGGGGGCGGAGTTCAAAAATTATAATATTTTATTTTATAGCTTCAAGTTTAACGCGTTGGAATTTCTTTGACATAAAAATATATCTGTAGTAAGTATTTTAACGAACATTTAATATTTTTATATTAAATTGAATTAAGATTCTATAGGCTAATTGTTCGAAATTTTTAATTTAAATCTCAGAAAGACATGATAAATATTCCAAGGCACAAAGGCAAATCAACATCAGTTGTTGTTATTCAACTTACACAGCAGAGCAGAACAGCTGTTTTCGAAAGCCGCAACACCTTCATCATCTGTACTCATGTGTAGTGTGTTTGTCACCACTTATTAGGTGGCTTAGTTGAATGTGATAACAGTTCCTATTTACACAAAATTTTATTGTGAAAAAGAATACGAGAACTGTTTCAACCTGATGTTAACATGTTATTGTTATAATACCCGTGTTACCGTTTTATTATTTTTCTTCATGTCCCATTTTTCTGAATTAAATAAAATTAATTTATTCGATTGGTAATCAAAAACTATTCAATTTCAGTTCAATTTATCATTCACTTGTAACTTGTAAAATTTTTTTTGAGAGTCTTCGTCGACTCTAAGCTTTTTTTCTACAATTCTACAAGTGTACAATTGTAAATTTAGTTTGGTGAAACAAAACCACTTGTAGAAGTATGACTTGTAGAATTGTGAATTGTAAAAATCACCTGTAGCTACAAACTTGTAATTGTATTTTGATGAAACACAATTATTCACAAGTTCACAATTTTTCAGGCAAAAACACTTGTAATTGTAGACTTGTAGTTTAGTGAAATAGGGCCCTGATGTCAAGATGTTATTGTAAGTTGAATAAAACTGATGTTGACTTTCCTTTGTGCCTTGGAATATTTATCATGTCTTTCTGAGATATAAAAACAAATTTCGAACAATTAGCCTATGAATCTTAATTCAATTTAATATAAAAATATATCATTTGCTTAACAAAATTACAAAGAAACTTCAAAAATTATGTTGTTTTTTAGAGGTTGGTTTAGTTTTTCTTAGGGGAACTTTTTCCCCTCTTTCCCGATTTAGCCCATCTGCGAACTTAACCTGTGCTTTTCTCCAAAATATATTTATACCAAATTTTAAGAGTCTAGCTCTTTTTGTTTGGACTGAATCGTGATTTCCACAGACGGACGGACATGCTCAGATCGTCTTGGATTTCATTACTGGTCAAGAACATCTATACTTTATGGGGTCTGAGGTGGATATTCCGCTGCTTTACAAACGGAATGACAAAGTGAATATGCTCTCCATATAAAAATCAAAATCATGTTGTTTTATAGAGGTTGGTTTAGTTCTTCTTGGGGGAACATTTTTCCCTCTGACACGATTCAGCCCATTTATGAACTTCACCTGTGCTATCGTTCAAAATTTTTCTAAATCAAAATTTCATGGGCCTGGCTCTTTTTGTTTGGACTGTATCGTAATTTCTACAGACGGAGGGACATGGTTACATCGTCCTAGATTTCATCACTGATTATGAATATATATGTATATTTTATGGGATCTTAGAGGGATATTTCGCTGCGTTACATATGGAATGACAAACTGAATATACCCTGCAATTCTTTTTTGAATGAAATAAAAATAAACACTAACTCGTTTGCAAGTCATGTGAACACGCAATGAACTGATATCTAATAAATATTTTGTTTAACAAAGAAAATTAATCCCTGTCGTAAAAAAGAAATGATTGCTACTTAGAAAAGTATCAGGTGCCAATTACCCAATCAGCACCAAATAAAAAGTACTTTATTGTACATACAAAAGTTTACTTCTACACAAAGAGAAAATCTATAAGAATAAACTCATTACAGGCCAATAAACTCGTCATCAATTTACTTTTAAATATGAACAACACACAAGCACTTTTACAATGCCACGAGTATTATGGCCGACCTACTTCTGTCAGAAAAAGTCATCTACTATATTTTCTGTTATCGGTGACAAATGGAAGTGTTTTATTTTCCGAGATTTCCATTATCCGATAAGTGAGGAAGCATTAAGCATGTGAGGGATATTATTACTAATTATAGTTTATAATTAATTCATTTACTTTTACGCAGTTGTTGCAGCCAGAACAAAAAACTATTTTGTGATCATTAATCAAATGCAATAGAAATGTGTGTGTGTAGTTTTATATTTGCTCAGCTACTGTCTTTCAATACCTCTTACCTGAATTTGTGCCACGTTTCTAAGTAACTTTTATATGTAATGTACGAGGTCTGTTCAAAAAAATTATTTCTCTGCAACATACGAGGTCCGTTAATAATACAATAAAGTGAATTTTCACATTCCGCGTGCTGCTTACTTTAGCATTTATTTTTTTATAATGGCACACTTGTTTCGAGAGTTTTTCTCAATTAATACCATAATTGAGCTCAATTAATCATAAAAATCGAGTAAAATTACAAATGCAGCACTGCTAAAAAAATGTGTGTAGTGAGCAAAAAACAACTCACTGAACAAAGTTAGTCGAAACAGAGCACCTAAAATGGGGAAAAGGTAAACAAACCATAAACAAAATATGTAGAGCCTTGTTGAAGTTAAGTTATTACATATGAAATTATGGAACTGATAATTAAGAACGTTTTAAACTTTGATCCAGTAAAAATAGAAGACATCATTGACATGACATACACATTCGATGTAGTTTCACATATTCTTCGGTGACAAAGTCGCTGGTAAAAAGTATTTATAATAAAATAAAAACACGCAACTTTAATACTTCATACACGTTGGTATGGATGCATAAGCTTACACTTTTTATAATAAGTTGCACTTTTTATATAATGACTACACTTTTCATAATGACTTGCACTTTTTATGATGACTTCCACAATGACTTGCATTATTTATGATGACTTGCATTTTTTTATGATGACTTGCACTTTTGATTAGGACTCCCACTTTTCACAATGACTTGCATTATTTATGATGACTTGCACTTTTTATGATGACTTGCACTTTTTATAATGACTTACACTTTTTATGATGACTTGCACTTTTTATAATGACTTGCACGTTTTATAATGACTTGCATTTTTCATAATGACTTGCACTTTTTATAACGACTTGCACTTTTTATGATGACTTCCACTTTTCATAATGACTTGCATTATTTATTATGACTTGCATTATTTATGATGACTTGCACTTTTTATAATGACTTGCACTTTTTATGATGACTTCCACTTTTCACAACGACTTGCATTATTTATTATGACTTGCATTATATATGATGACTTGAATTTTTTATGATGACTTGCACTTTTTATGATGACTTGCACTTTTTATGATGACTTGCACTTTTCACAACGACTTGCATTATTTATGATGACTTGCACTTTTTATGATGACTTCCACTTTTCACAACGACTTGCATTATTTATTATGACTTGCATTATTTATGATGACTTGAATTTTTTATGATGACTTGCACTTTTTATGATGACTTGCACTTTTTATGATGACTTGCACTTTTCACAACGACTTGCATTATTTATGATGACTTGCACTTTTTATGATGACTTCCACTTTTCACAACGACTTGCATTATTTATTATGACTTGCATTATTTATGATGACTTGAATTTTTTATGATGACTTGCACTTTTTATGATGACTTGCACTTTTTATGATGTCTCGCAATTTTTTAGAGGACTTGCACTTTTATAATTATTTGCACCTTTTTGTTTACTAATATCATAATCATGAAAGAGGCTCTGCCTTTCTACCTGTCTGTTACCTTTTCATGCTTAAACCGCTGTTTCTTTCTAATACATAAGTATTGAAAGTAGTTTCAAATCCGAAGATACTTCCGAAAAAATTAAAATCGCATGTATTTAAGAAAAAAAAATTGTTGCAAAAAAGTTTGTAAAAAAAATTGTAAAATTGTGTTTCAACCAAAAAATGATTTTTTGCAAAAGGGTACCCCTTTCCTAAAAAATTATTAAAAAAATTTTTTTCTTAAATGCATGCGATTTGAGATTTTTCGGAAGCTTCTTCGCATTTGAAACTCCTTTCAATACTTGCTTATTAGAAATAAAGGCCTTTTGGGCAAATTTGGGTAAAATTGTGTTTCAACCAAAAAATTGATTTTTAGCAAAGAGGTACCCCGTACCTAAAAAATTGACAAAAAATTTTTTTTTCTTAAATGCATGCGATTTGAGATTTTGCGGAAGCATCTTCGCATTTGAAACTCCTTTCAATACTTGCTTATTAGAAATAAACGCCTTTTGGGCAAAATTGGGTAAAATTGTGTTTTAACCAAAAAATTGAAATATGCCACTATGCGCAAATTGTGGTTGAGCACGCCCTCTTTCTTGCACAAAAAGTGTCATATCTGAAATACTTTTGGAACTCGAATAATATAAATTTTAGATTAGTTCTCATAAATTGGTCTTTATGTCCATTTTAGTGAGGATTAGTTGTCATAATTTTTTCATTATGAAGGAACGAGGGACTAGTTGGATATTTCGCTGCGTTACAAACGAAATGACAACGTGAATATACCCTACATATTTTTTTTTTTTGGGTATAACAAAAATATAGTGAAACTTTCCTTCAGAATTCTATTATCCAAACTCTTCCCCCTGCTACAGTTTTCACAAATAACTTAATGAAATGATTGAGTGACTGGCGGTAATTTAAAAATCTCTTCGTCTTCCTATCAAACTTGATTGGAAATCTTTCAAAGTTGTTTTCTCGAACGCCAAAGGAAAAACGAAACAATTGCCAAGTGATAACAGAAAGAAAAAAAATCATTATGCCTGGCAGTCATAATGCTTTAATATTCAAATGATTTCCCGGTAGAATATGATTTTATTAAACAGATTCGCTTTAATTTCATTAATGCTTTTTGAAATTAATTTTTCGCTTCATTTAGCCGCTTAAAAATTCAACATAAACACCTGCATTACTTATTTAGATTTATTATAAAAATCAAAATTATCTGTCAATTTATCTGACGTTTGCAAAAGGAAATGGCATTAAAAGCTTTTTGTTTTTTTTTTTTTGCTGAAACATTTTTAGGGCGCCATAGACTTTATGATGGATTTCATTTTATTTATATATTACATTTTTGAAACTGCCACCTGCCACTCCATTTAAATTTTGTACTTTTTTTCTATTTTCTTATATTTTGTAAGTAATTGTTGTTGTTGTTGTTGTTGCTGTAATTGCGTTTTTTAGTATTGAGGCGCTTAGAGAACAAACATTAAGGACACTAATGTGCTGATTTCATGTTTGTTTTGTATTAAAAAGTATATCATTTTATTTTTCTGCTAAACTAAGCGTGAATAAAAATTAAAAAAAATTTAAAAAAATTAACAAAAAAACAAAAACAAATATGTGCGAGATAATAATATTCATTTTGCAACAATAATTGGAGCGCCAATAAAAAACTTTATTGGTTTGACCTGCAATCGATAAGGCAACCATCAATCACATTTGGAGAGATATTTTTAAATATATTTTGTTGTTGTTTATAAAAAAGTTGTTCGCTTGTTACACCTTAAATTATATTAAAGTTGTCTCATGTGGTTACAGCCGTTTAGGGTCCATCTTTATGTATTAAATGAAATATTTTTTTTAACAATAATTGTAAGAAGGGTGCGCAGGGCGCATTATCCAATTTGATAATATCATTAGATTGATGTGCAATTTATTTTTTATTTTTTATGAGACAAATTTGTCACTTAATACGCTTTCAAGTTGACAAATACACGAAATACCTTTAATCAATCACTTTCAGAGACACAAATTTAATATAAAGCAAACACACATTTGATTAGCCGATAATATCTGTTGGTATGAAATCATCCTCTTTATTTTATTTAATTGCATGTGAAAAGTTTGCCGTGCCGATGGGACGAGGGGGCTGTTTGATTACTGCCCGATAATTTGAATAACTTCTTAACTGCCGGCTAAGAAAATTTAAAATTTTCCAAAAATTTAAAATTAATCGAAAATTGAATAGGCTAATTGTTCGAAATTTGTTTTTAAATCTCAGAAAGACATGATAAATATTCCAAGGCACAAAGGAAAGTCAACATCAGTTTTATTCAACTTACACAGCAGAGCAGAACCGCTGTTTTCGAAAGACGCAACCCTTTCATCATCAGTGCTCATGTGTATTGTGTTTGTCACCACTTATTTGGTGGCTTAGTTGAATGTGATAACAGTTCCTATTTACACAAATTTTATTGTGAAAAAGAATACGAGAACTGTATCAACCTGATGTCAACATGTTATTGTTTTAATACCCGCGATACCGTTTGTCGAAAATATTTTTATACCCTCCAGAAAAGAAGTGGAGGGTATATTCCCTTTGTTAATCCGTATGAAATGAAATATTGCCTTAAGACATTATAAAATATATATATTTTTGATCACTGATGAGATCTAAGACGATTTAGCCATGTTCGTCCGTCCGTCTGTGGAAATCGCGATTCAGTCCAAACGAAAAGAGCCAGACCCTTGAAACTTGGTATAATTATATCTTGAAGGATAGCACAGGTCAGGTTCGTAAATGGGCTGAATCGGTCCAGAGAGAAAAAAGTTCCCCTAACAAGAACTAAACCAAACTCTAACAAACAACATCATTTTTAAAGTTTTTTGTTTTTTGTTTTTGTTAATTTTTCAACGGGCTTAAGTTCGAATCCGCATGACTGCAAATGATTTTTTATTATTTTATTAATAAATGAATTTGTTCAAATTCTATTTATTATTTTTTATATTAAGATTGGAATATTAAAAATATTTTCAATAATAATCAAACCAGCAGAACGGATCAGTACTGATTTCGAGGCCGCTACGCCATCTCGTCAGCGTTCTTTGTTTTTTGTAATTTTGTTAAGTAAATTATATAATTTTATGTCAAAAAAGATCCAAAACGTGGAACTTGGAGCATGAATATCAGAAAAATCCATTTTTGGATCCCGCCCCCTTTAGTGGGCGTTGAAGTAACATATTACATGGAAAAATAGTGTAAATATTTAACAAATTGTATTTCTTAAGCCTACATTCCTGCCGAATTTAGTTTTTAAGCCTTTACGACGAAGCTGAAATGTTTTCTGATCTTCCCCTGTCCTACCGCTCCACCCACCTTTGCCACCTAAGTGACCTTATAAAATTTTTTTTTTTTACTCCAAAAAATTTACTTTTTATGTTCTTATGAAAAAGGTGAGATGTCTCTCCCACGTCCCCTGCAGGAGTGAATAAATAATGTCTTAAAGGAACTCCGACCTAGCGGGTTAAAAATTTTTAATTTATCTCTTGTTTTTATGCTGATGAAAAGGTGTCTCAGCCATGTGCTCTTATTTGGAACTTATTACTGATTCGACCCGGTCTGACGTTCTGGCTGGTTTAAGTTCAGAAAGATATAATAACTATTCGTATGAGAAAGGTAAAGTCAACATCAGCTTTAATTATGCAAATTATACAGCAGAGCAGCATGGCTGTTTTCGAATGCCGCTACACTTTCATTGTCAGTGTTCAAGTGTAGTTTGTTTGTCAACACTTTTTAAGTAGATATTTGAATTTGATAACAGTTTTTATTAATAAAAATTTTTTTTATTAGGAAATCTCATACGAGAAATGTACCAAACCGACGGTAATACTCTTTTAATTCCCATGTTTCCATTTGATTATCTACTTAATTTTTTTGTTTTATTTGAAATATTTCTTAAGACAAAATCTTTTAGAAGATGCTAAGCTTCTAAAGGATTTTTCCACAAGAAGTTGGTTTCCTAAAATGAAACTTAAATGAAAATGATTCAAATTTTTATTGTATTACGAAGAGAAAATTTCGGGAATTATGAATGAAAAATTATATCTGTCAATTGTCCACCACGACTACGCTGGTTTCAAGGCCAAATCCTAACGCAAAATTCGCCATGAGGTGGTTTTGGATACTCCCAATTATTGAAAACATCGAGGAATTGACAATTTTACGAAGTGTAATTTTAACAGAACCATCATTTTGTAAATTTCTTGTGAAAGCGATCGGTATTTTTATTACAAAAGGTTCATGTGAAAAAAAGTTTACATATATTCTCACAGTGCCCAATACTTCGTCGGTTAAATTATAATTTACTTAATTTAATTCCTTAAAAAATAGTAAGGAAAAACATTTTAGTGGCTTTTAATTAATTTAATGCACTTTTCGAGTGAAATTGAATTTATTGTATCAATTCCCAATGCTTCTACTACAAATACGTCAAAAAACTAAATGTAAACACTATCATGTTGCAAAAAAAACAAGTAAAAACGTTATATTCGACCGGGTCGAATCTTAAATACCCTCCAAATATTTAGTAAGTGAATTTGAAATGTTTAACTTGGTGGGACAGAGTTCCTTTATACAATATCGTACGTCAACGCCCACTAAAGGGGGCGGGGTTCAAAAATATGCAATATCATGTTTTCCACAGACGAACGTATAGGCATTGCTAGACCGTCTTAGACTTCATCACAATTCTCTTTGGAGGCTATAAAAACTGTATTTTGGCGGGGTCGCATTGGCAAGGGCTGTGGGGGAAACATTTCACCTTTGTCATAAAACTCTAAAAATAAATGCTTGGGATAATTATATACAAAATTAAAATTTCTTTTTTTTGATAGGGTCATTTAGAGGGCAAAGGGGGAGAGGGGGTAAGGCAGAAACAGATATACATAAAACTGTAAAAATAAATGCTTGGGATGATTATACACAAAATAAAAAAAATGTATATTTATTTTTAATAGGGTCATTTAGCGGGCAAAGGGGGAGGAGGGGGTAGGGCAGCAACAGGCAGTCATAAAACTCTAAAGATAAATGCTTGGGATGATTATATACAAAATTTAAAAAAAAACTTTTTTTTTTTTGGTAGGGTCATTTAGGGGGCAAAGGAAGAGGGGGGGGGAGGTAGGGCAGAAATCGGCAGTCATAAAACTCTGAAGATAAATGCTTGGGATGATTATATACAAATTTAAAAAAAACTTTTTTTTTTGGTAGGGTCATTTAGGGGGCGAAGGGGAAGGAGGGGGTAGGGCAGAGTAGTACCAGGTTTCGTCTCAGCTTCGTCATTAAAGCTTAAAAGTGTTATTTTTAAGGAATGTAGGCTTAAGTAAAACAATTTGTTAAATTTTTATGCTATTTTTGCCTATAATAACGCCCACTGAAGTGGGCGGGGTCAAAAAATATTTTTATTTTTGTTTAATGGCTCCAAGTTTAAGGCGTTGGACCGTATTTGACATAAAAATATATAAGTTGCTTAACAAAATAACCAAAAAACTTTAAAAATTATGTTGTTTTTTCTGGGTTGGTTTAGTTCTTCTTAGGGGAACTTTTTTCCCTCTAGCCCGATTTAGCCCATCTTCGAACTTAACCTGCTCCAAGCTTTAAAATATATTTATGCCAAATTTCAAGAGTCTAGCTCTTTTCGTTTGGACTGAATCGTGATTTCCACAGACGGACGGACGGACATGCTCAGTTCGTCTTAGATTTCATCACTGATCAAGAATATATATACTTTATGGGGTCTGAGATGGATATTTCGATGCGTTACAAACAGAATGACAAAGTGAATATAGCCTCCAAATTCTTTTTTGGAGGGTATAAAAAAGAAATGTTCTTGTTGAAAAACCCTTTATTTTATTACATTCAATAATTTTAAATTTACTTGACTCTACACTTTAGATTTATTATAGAATTAATAATTTCTTCTGGTTTATCATTAAAAAGTGGTTCATTTTTGATTTCCCTATGCCAAACTTTTTCCATAATAAATTATTATTTATTTTTAAAATTATTTAATTTAAACGTTATATAATTACTAATTGCTTCAAACAGTAAAACTTAATTCCCTTTCGGATGTTAAAGTAAACAGAAAGAAATGTAATCTATTATCGAGACATGGCAAACATGGGGGAAGTAATTTCTATTTAATTTGTATTAAACGAAAACACTGTAAACCAGTTGAGTGGAAAAGAAACAAACAAAATTGGAGTCTAGGGGGGGGGATTTCTGTGAATGGTTTGTGGCGACCTCTAACCGCAGCCCAGCACAGCACAGCATTCCTGTTTTGACAATTTTATTTTAAATTTTTTCTTTATTTCTTCTCTTTCTTGGAATTGAGCGTTAAAGAAAAAGTTTACATGTTTGTGTTTAAATTTCATTAAAATGAAATAAAATAAAAATTCATAACTGAGTGCAGACAAAATCTATTGATGAAGTTTCGATGGCAAACGTCAACAAAAACTATAGGAAATATTATTAATAGTAGAAATTTTTAAATAAGCAGCAAAATATTAAATGAGGGTATTTCTTTATTCCATTATATTTCGAGGAAAAAAAGTTAGTTTAGAGTTCAAGATTCTCTACAAAAATTAAAATGATTAGAACAGACATTTAGTTGGGCTGGCATCCCTTTAGTATTGAAGCAATTCTCATTAACAAATATTATTTCCAAAAAAATATGTTTTTTGGAAAAAATTTCCTTTTTGGGAAAAATGTACTTTTTGGAAAAAGCTGCATTTTGAAAAAATGCACTTCTTAGAAAAAAATACTTTTTGAAATAATTTACTTTTTGGAAAGAGGTACCTTTTGGGAAAAAGGTACTTTTTGGAAGAAAGGTACATTTTGGAAAAAATTTACTTTTTGGAAAAAGGTACTTATTGGAAAAATACACTTTTTGGGAAAAATTTACTTTATGGGAAAAAGGTACTTTTAGGAAAAAGGTATTTTTTTGGAAAAAAGTGTTTTTTGGAAGAAATGTACATTTTGGAAAAAATTTAATTTTGGAAAAAGGTACTGTTTGGAATAATTACACTTTTTGGGAAAAATTTACTTTATGGGAAAAATGTACCTTTTGGAAAAAGGTATTTTTTGGGAAAAAAGTACTTATTGGAAGAAATGTACATATTGGAAAAAATTTACTTTTTGAAAAAAGGTACTTTTTGGAAAAAATACACTTTTTGGGAAAAATGTACTTATTGGGAAAAAGGTACTTCTTGGAAAAAAGGTTCTTTTCAAAAAAATTACTATTTGGAAATAGTATTTTATAAGAATATATTGTGCACTTGATATAAATACATATATAAAATTGATATGAGACATATTAAAATCGAAAGATTAGCAAGAAAGTGCAACAAAATGCAGATTTTATATAAATTCATACAGTTCCATAATTATTACCACTTTTTTTTTAAATTTCCTCCACTGTGCGTTCTAGTAGCACACTTTAAACTTGCTGTTCGTCCTTTCGTAATTTGTAAGCTGCTGATGTGGTAAACGTTTCATAGAAAATATATTTATGTGTATACCGAACATTATCTAAAGGGAATTATTATTTTTGCCAATAAATGTGTTAACAAACCTATAAATTTTATTTTAGAGTGTATTAAATATGCCCTAATGTGCATGAATTTGCAAAAACAACATTCCATGTTAAAATCGAAATTCTCTCTATTCTGTCTACAGGGAAATATTTCTACACAGAAAACAACATCAAATATTTTTATTTATACATACACGAGCACATATTAGTTTTAGTTATAAACAATTTAAAATCCATTAGCCATATCGTAGCAGGCCGAAAGCATCCAATTAATCTGCTTACTTTTCTAAATCCTCTTGCGTATGACCATGACTATCGAAAAATGTTTTCTTGCAGCAAAGCAGGCTTTATCTTTTTTGTCTGTAAAAAAAAAAAAATAAATAAAAATATAAATAAGATAACAATTTGCCACACGTGACCATAATTTTGTTTTCTTCTTCGGCTTCGTTTTGTTAAATTGTTGTTTTTATTCAGAGACAAATAAACATCCCCATAAGATACTGAAGAAACAATGAAATTGTTTTATGTCTTTAGATTTTTCTTTTTCTGCTAAAAAACAAGGATTTCTTAGGGGATTTACAGCATAGAAACTTGTCAGTTACTGGATATTGGAATTAAATCAAGAGTGTATATAAAACATAATCCTCTAAATGATTTATATGTACATAAAGTTTTCTTCTTGTGATTCTGGTAAGTTGTTACTAGTTTTTCTTTTAAACACCTTAACAAAATTGTAGGAAATATTCTGTCGTATTCACGAGACATAATGTGGACTTTAAGAGTGCTTTAAATTGAATTTTGTATGACAATTAAGTTTTCGAATACACTTTAAGTACACTTTGTTTTTTGGCAAAAGAAAAGCGTCCTATAGTGTTTAATAATATATAATTTTTTAGACGAAAATTGTGTAATTTTAATTGAAATTAAGTATTCCGTGCCAATTTACAGAAATATCTCTTTAAGTCTTTAAAACTAAATATGAATATGTGACTAACAGATACATAGTGGCTCAGCCCAAATGACTATAGACATTTAGATTTACTCCTCCATTCCAAATTATAGATCCAAAGACAAGGGATTTTTTCAAATACAATTACGAAACGGCTTGAGAGGAAAAAAGGGCAAAATTGATCTATTTAAAATGTTGAAAGGGTACAAAAAGGGTAAATACAGGGAAACGGGATAAAAATTTAACATTTAAAATTTTTATAAATTAAATATCTGAGATCTGAGTTAACTATAAGTTAAATATAATTAACTGATGTACTGTATAAGTGGACACTTTCGTTATAGAGGTACTTTGAAGATTATTTTGGTACCTTTTAAAAACATATTGTTTTCGAAAAAAGTTCTTTTCCCAAAATTAACAAAAACAAAATTAATTATTTTCTTTGTAAACACTATTTTGTCCAAAGGCTGCTTTGTCAACTGCTATTTTTGGAAATGGTACCTTTTAGGAACTGGCACTTTTTTCAACATGAGGTTTTTGGAAACAAAATTTTAAGATATAAATAAACAAAAAATTTTGTTTTGTTTTTATCTTGGACCAGCACTCAGGGGATAACCCCCACATATGCAATGCATAGCGCCAGAACTGAAAACGAGGGGATAGTATTAAGGGGACAGATATGGAAAGATGAGAAGATAGACAATGTTGTTGTAGCTATTTCAACCTTTTTACTTTGCCGGCTAATTTTTTGTTACATGGCCGGATTCAAAGGTTCTTAACGAAGGTTCTTTTTGAAAGATGTACTTTTTGATAAAGGTACTTTATCGAAAACGTACTAAAACACTTTTTGAGATAATGTATAAATTTAAAAGGAAAGTAGAACATATTTTAGCAGGTATTTTTTCGAAAAGTGCTTCACAGAAAACTTTTTGAAAAAACGGTACCTTTCAGAAAAGGTACTTTTTTAAAAATTTGCTTTCAAAGAAATGTAATTATTTAAAAAATGCTTTTTAAAAAAAGTACTTGTTGAAAAAAGTACATTTTGAAAAAGGTACTTTTTGGAAAGAGTACTTTTTGAAAAACGGTACTTTTTGAAAAAGGGTGCTTTTTGGAAAAATAATTTTTTGGGAATAAGTCACCTTTTGGAAAAAGTACTTTTTGAAAAAGCGTACTTTTTGGAAAAATTACTTTTTGGAAACAAGACACTTTTTGAAAAAACGGTACCTTTCAGAAAAGGTACTTTTTAAAAGTTTGCTTTCAAAGAAACGTAATTAATTGAAAAATGTTTTTTAAAAAAACTACTTGTTGAAAAAAGTACATTTTGAAAAAGGTACTTTTTGGAAAGAGTACTTTTTGAAAAAGGGTACTTTTTGAAAAAGGATGCTTTTTGGAAAAATAATTTTTTGGGAATAAGTCACCTTTTGGAAAAAGTACTTTTTGAAAAAGCGTACTTTTTGGAAAAATTACTTTTTGGAAACAAGATACTTTTTGAAGAAACGGTACCTTTCAGAAAAGATACTTTTTTAACAGTTTGCTTTCAAAGAAACGTAATTAATTAAAAAATGTTTTTTAAAAAAAGTACTTGTTGAAAAAAGTACTTTTTGAAAAAAGGCCTTTTTGGAAAAAGTACATTTTGAAAAAGGTACTTTTTGGAAAGAGTACTTTTTGAAAAAGGGTACTTTTTGAAAAAGGGTGCTTTTTGGAAAAATAATTTTTTGGGAATAAGTCACCTTTTGGAAAAAGTAATTTTTGAAAAAAGGGTGCTTTTTGGAAAAATTATTTTTTGGAAATAAGGCACTTTTTGGGAAAAGAATTTTTTTAAAATAACATATTATTTGAAAAAAGTACTTTTTGGGAAATGTACATTTTAGAAAAACTACTTATTTCAAAAAGTACTTTTGAAAAAAGGGTGCTTTTTGGAAAAATGGTTTTTTTGGAAATAAGGCACTTTTTGGAAAAACATTTTTTTTAATAATATATATTTTGAAAACTGTAATTTTTGGGAAAAGTACTCTTTGGGAAAAGTACTTTTTGCGAAAAGTACTTTTGGGAAAAGTACTTATTTCAAAAAGTACTTTTCGGAAAAAACTCTTTTTGGAAAAACTACTTTTCGGTACAGTATTTGCGAAGAATGGCAGTTAAATCAAGACGAATGTACATTCATACACATATTATCAAAATAAATCTGCCACCAAATCGCACGGCATAAGAATAGTTTCACTGTTCAGCAATAAAATCAAGACATTTTGCGCTTACTGAAATTTTTTTTAGAAAATAGCTGCAGTTAAAAAGACTGTAACGCAAAAATATTATCTGTTGCGATAATCAGGATGTTTTTTTGCGAAGCTCTAGCCCGCGCTATAATTGTTATTTGAATTGAAAGAAGTTTCCGTAATAATGATTTAATATGCCACAACTACAAACCTCATATTTAAATATAATTTCTATCAGTCGCATTGCAGTTTGATAAAAAATATCTACCGCAAAATTGCCAATGCAAATAACTATTTGATATAATATATTTCTGAATAATATTTTACAAACACAATACGGCAGCGAAATAAATTTATGGTGCATTTGAAATATATTTTGTTGTTCTTTTTTTTATGAAAATATTCACAAGTGTGTGTAGTATGTGTGTTGGTGTAGTACACCAAATTGTTTTGTTCTACTTTTTATCCAATTTCTATAATAATAACTTTCTTATCGCGTCCAATTTTCAGCTTGTTTTATAAATTTGCATGTTGTCAAAACACACTATAGATAAATAAATAATAAAAAACAGAAAGCAACAATAGTTGGCAGAATTTAAATGCATTTCACAGGGGTTGTAATCAGACAGCATATAGAAATAGATATCCATTTATAAACCTTTTAGTCAGATATAATAGAAACGTAGGAGAAAAATTGAGGAACCTCTTTCTGTAAACTACAAGCTAAAAGCCTACAATTGAAAATACCTACAGAAAAATAACACTTTCAATTAAGAACAAACAATATTTAACCCGTAAGAGTGCGGCTTTCATAACATAACACAAAAAATCAGAAAATAAGATTTGAGAAAAGTGTAGCGGCTTTTGAAAACAGCTGTTCTGCTTTATGGTGTAAGTTAGATAATTAAATTGATGTTGTTCTGGAATATTTTTCTAGCCTTTCTAAATTATAATACGTTAAGAACACTAGCCTATTCATCTTAATTAAAAAAAATTTTTGTTTTTGCAAACTATTTCAAATCTGGCCCCACTGTGCATGTGGTCTTTCCACTGATATGAACTTTATAATAAACATGTCACTGACATGTTTTACAAGATTTATTTAATATATTGCAAACTCTTACAATTCCTTTGAGAGACTGTAACTTAAAATACAATTTTTTAGTTGAATGATTCGCAAAGGAGCAGAAGTAACATTTTTTAAAAGTCAAGAGCAAAAAATTTTTTTTCAATTGCGTACTGCATGAGGCAATTGAGAACAACAGGGAGACAGTTATCTTATCATTCTAACTGAAAAATCATATATCTTCAGGCTAAAAAAATTTTATTAGAAAATTTTCAGGCCTACTATGCTTTTCTGCTTACGTAATTCTCATTTAGTTTATGAAAGTTTGTGCATATTCTAAGAATTTGTTATTTTACAATTATTATGAAGTCTACTCATGATTTTTTGCAAAAGAACCCATGCAAAGCAGACATTTACAAACAAGGCTTTAAAAATTAACTTAAATTTTAAATTAACCGGTTCGTTCACAGTTAGAAATATGTTGCCTACAAAATTATATTTGTGCTTCTATTATAGTAAATTTGTTTTAGAGCGCTTGAAATCCGTACAAAAAAAAAATTATTATTCATATTTGACAGAAATAAAATTGAAAGTCAATAAACTTTGTACAGTTCAATCAAAACTTGAAAAATACCTGTATTTATTTGTGAGAGTTCTTGGCTCAAGACTCGTTAGTAGTAAAAGGAAATTGTTTTCAATTTCGTATATCATTTTAAAAACATGATCAAAACAGACATGTGTTTCTATTGTTTTTATATTGTACTGGCTGATTGATGCGAGGAGACTGTGCGCACAATTTGTGACATTTGAAATGTTACTGACAGAAAGATAAAGTATTCAATTTATTATGTCGAAATAATAATATGACAAAATATTCTGTGAGTGAAACGTAAATTATAGTGTTTCAACAATTTTTTTTTTTTTTTTTTTATTTTTTTTTTTCCAAAACATTATAAACTAGAGATAGCCTAAACTTCAAACATTAATAAAAAATTCCTTACGTTCTAAAACTTTTCAAGGATTTCTCCATTATAACTAAAATTAAGTATAGTTTTAGTATACAGCAATTAGAGATATTTACATATATATAAAAAATTATGAATAAAGTCCCAAAAAAGAGGAAACAAAAAAAAGGGAGACAATTAGAATTAAACTTACAAAATAACTTAAAAACTAATTACAAACTAAAGACTATTACTAAAAAGACAAAAAAAAAAAAAAAAAAAAATCCAATTCGTTCTTAACAAAAAGAAGAATTATGTACAATTAAATTATTGGGAAGTGTTATATACAGTGTTATTAATATCTAAAGTTCGTATTCTCCTATGGTAAAATAAAAGATCTACACCCTGAAAAAGAAGACCACCATTCCTAAGGGTCAATAGGTCTAAGGGAGAAAAATAATGTTTGGACCGAACGGTCTCCAGATTGGCAGATGATGAGAAGCATTGGCGAACTAATGAATTATCAGAAGACTGCGCACGTTCCAGGAACCTAATTGAATTCCCTACCATAAAAACATCAATACGTCCAAAGTCAATTCCGTTATAAATCGATCTACAAGATGGTCTGCGAAGTTCCCCATTTGGTCCATAGTAGGGTCTTAGGCCAAGACAAGATACCAAAATCATTCTCTCCCATCTCCTAAGCCTCTCCATCTGGCTTGAAGAAATCCCAAACCAGACTGGAAAAGCGTAAGAGATGACAGGTCGAATTATCTGCCGATATACCAAGAGGCGTACTTTTTTGTCAAGTCCAATCCTGCGTTTCAAAACTCCCTGATAGGAAGAGTAAATCCTTTTTGTCCTTTCTAGTATGTCGTCAATGTGTCGATAGTACTCAAAATTTTCATGAAATGTGACACCCAAATATTTAATCCTGTCCGAAACCCTAATCATTTGCTGTCCAATAATTAAACATGGTATGTACGTCCGACAATTTTTATAAATGTATTTACGTCGTCCCTTTATCATGACTGCCACTGTCTTTTGTATGTTCAAATTGAGTCTCCATTTTGTAAAATAATCTGTCAGTACTGCTAGATAAGAGTTAATTCTGGCGTTAATTGTCCTTGCTCTATCACCCGATGAAGCAATTAAAATGTCATCGGCATACATTAAGAGAAGATCATCAGCAGAAGGTCCAGGTATATCTGACACAAAAAGATTATAAAGCACAGGTCCTAGTAAAGATCCCTGTGGAACACCAGCACAGATTGAACCCTCGTGAGACAGAGTGTCGCCAATGCGAACCCTAAACAATCGATCCTTTAAAAAGCTATTCACCATTCGGCAGATGCCCAAACCAAATCCCAGGTTAATCATTTTATAAATAAGCCCTTCATGCCAAACTGAATCGAAAGCCTTAGCAAAATCCAGACTGACCGCTATTGTTGGGCATCGCCTGTTCAATCCTCTAGAAACGTAGTCGGTAAAAACTGCAAGTGCATGTGTTGTCGAGAGTCCAGTCCTAAATCCAAACTGAAAGTCCCTCAAAATATTCCTGTCATTTATAACGTCGTTTATTTTTTCCAGAAGAAAGAACTCAAACAGCTTTCCAAAGGCCGAAAGCAAAGAAATCGGTCGATAACTCCCAATCTCACGAGGATCCAATCTGGGCTTAGGAATTGGTACAACAAGCGCCATCCGCCATGCTTTTGGAAAATAGCCTATGTTGTAGCAATGGTTAAATAAAATGGCCAAGAATCGCCAAGCTACTATGTTAGTCTTTTTAAGAACAAAGTCAGGTATTCCGTCCACCCCACTAGACTTCTTGTTTGATCTTGCTCTTAATGCTTTGCCGATAGACATTGGATTGATAAATCCAAGGTGATCAATGTTTTCACCTAAAATTTCCCCATCTGCTGTAACGTTCATACCAAATGTTGTCAATGGTGTTGTATTGTCCAAAGTTGAAACAGTATCCCGTACATTGATACCTAAAGCATCAGTATGACCTAATTGTTCAGAATTAACCTGAAAGAAATGATTTGCTAATAAAGCTGCCATTCTAGGTGCATCCATTACCATTGTTCCTTCAGGAGTTGCCAAGCCACTTAAAATTTGGCGAGAATTAAGTCCTGCAGCATTCTTAACATTTCTAAATGTTCGATTATTGATCCGAATGTCCTGTAAAAATTTTGTCCAGTGATCCCGTTCAAAATTGTCTATGGCACCCTGTATTATTCTGTCCAAGTTACGTAAGTCAGCCTTAAAAATATTTCGTCTTTCAGGGTCTTGACTTCTGTGGATTCTTCGTCTAAGCCTTTTCTTTTCTTCAATGAAATTCAGAATATGCTGTGGAAGCCTCAGCAAACCTCGGCCTCCAACAGAGACCTTCGGAATGGAGTGCTCCATAGCATCCCGAATTGCATTGTTCAAATAAACAACGCATTCGTCAATTTCAGTTTCAGTCACATTTCTGTCAATTGGTAGTCCAAATGCTTCAAGATTGGATGATAGTCTGTTCGTAAATCTGCTCTTGTTCATGTGGTCATAGTCGTATCTTGTAGAATGTTCTCTCGTCAAGCAATCGCTAGTGCAGAAAACGATTTCAACTGCTTTATGGTCCGATTCATAGTCCAATGTCCTAAGCAAATTAGAGTCCACAGAAGTGATGTCAACGGTTGCAACAAAAAAGTCAAGATAAGAATTCCCCCTCGTTGGTCCGTCCGTTGGCCTAATCTCAAAGTCAGGGTTTGAAAGCAAAAATTCCCGAAGATTACGTCCCTTTGTATTCGTGTAATTATCTCCCCAGTAGGGATGCCTTGCATTGAAATCAGCACCAATCAATAAACTGCAATTTTGCACAAAACTCTGAACCGCATCCAAATCCAGTGATGAAAATGTGTCACTTGGTTTCAAATACATAGCCATAACAACTAAGTCTATCGAATTTAACCTTCGTATGCGTACAGCAGTATTCTCTATCTGGCCAGTATCGAGAACAATCTCTTCACAATGCAAAACATCCCTAATGAGAACAGCAGTACCACCTCCACGTCCCTGTCTATCACGTCTAAATGTCCTGTACCCTGTTATGTCTAATTTGTGTCTAGGGTTGAGGTGGTGCTCAGCCACAAGAAGTATGTCAGGTTTATGTCTTCCTAAAAACAAGTCCAAATAATGTCTCCTGTGCCTTGAGACAATAGAATTTGTATTAATAAAAATTGTCTTGAGTGTCCTAGCCATCCTGTCTTAATGTCATTAGCATGCCAAGCAAAGCACGGGACCTCACCTCATCATTGTCTAGTTCCTGATATTTAGCAGCAAACCCACCAATTCTGTCCAAGCTTTTCAAAAGTCCTCCACCGAAGAATCGTCGACAGTCTTTGTCTATTTGGTCAAACTGTCCAATAGCCAATCCCAACGAGACCTGATTCCCATTTGGTCTTCCCCCTCCTGCTAAAGTATACACCTGTCCGTAAGTCGTAGTATCACGTGAAGCAACATCTCCTACTGGCGAAGTACCAGTTGCCGCTGCCTTTGCGTAAGAGACACCTTTTTTAACTAAATTATTAGATCTTGACCCTACAACAGGTCGGAATCCACTCCTATCAAGTTTCTTTTCCTGCAACTGAAGAAGAAGCTTTTTCCTATGAAGGCATTCCTTCGAGTTGGCAGCATGACCCTCAAGCCCACAAACTACACACTTAAGTGGAATTCCAATCCTCCTACTAACCTGGCCGGAGACAGGATCTGTCAAAATGATCTCTTGTATGTTCTCCTCCTTAGGAGGAATCGAACAATTTGCTGGTCCATGAGAACCACCACATTTTACGCATCTATATGGCATGCGACAATTGGTACTTACATGCCCATAGCGTTGGCAATTATGACACTGTGTAACACCAGTCCGTCTAAATTTTCTTATATGTACCTTGCATCGTAAGATATACTTTATGTCAAAAAACTTTGCAATGTCAGAGTTCCTCTTCAGTCTGATGACCCATTTATCTCCTCCAAGCCATTTTACGCTTAAAATCTCAACATTTATCTGAAGACCGACCAGGTACTCAAGTATTTCCTCCGAATCAAAAGACGATGGAAGACCCTCTATTACCATCGAAAGTGGCCGAAGACCCTTTGGAGTGTAGGTAAAACTATGTACACCAGCTTCCTCAAGTAGGCTATTAACCTTGTCATAGTCTTCCAGAGTGCAGACCTTAACATTTGCTACATTATTTTTTAAAACCCTAATATTATAATTCTTATGTCCTAAATGTTTATCTATTTTTTCAATTAGTTTCTTTACATCCGCATTCTCCGTGATAATTAATGGAACTGACTTACTTGTAATTTTATCTTCTTCACTCTTCCTTGCTTTGGCACTATTTCTAGCAGTCTTCTTTGTGTCTGCAATATTTTGTTTTTTGCCGTCAATTTTCGATGGAGTGATTATGGCTTCTTGACACTCAATATCATCCTCAAAGTCGAAACTAAGGCTGCCTGCATTTGGAATCAACTTCTCCTTCTCCAACTCATCAAGTCGATTTTTCAAACCAACATTCTCATTAAGCAATTCTACAATTCTCTTGTCCGCTTCTTTCAATTTTTCAATGAGGCGAACATTTAAGTCTCTAACCTCCTCCATATTGGGTTCATTTATTTTTTCGCCGCTCCTAGTTTTTTTCCTCTTTTTAGAGGCCGCCTCTTCTTCATCATTCATCCCGATGAACACAAATTTATTTTATTTTTTTATTATTTAAAATAATTTAATTGTAAATTGTTATAATTTTTATAAAATTTTCTTTTGATTGACGTTTTAATTTATATTTGATTTATTTTTTTAAATTTTCAAAAATTTTAAATTAATTTTTCCCGTCGATGTTGTTGCTTCAACATTCAACTGTAGAATTTAGTGTTTCAACAATCAGAAATACATACTTTTCCTTTTTTTTTAAATTAAATGTCATAAATAGATGTAAGAAATAAACTGAACAAACATTAAAATGTAATTGTTTTCCTTTGTAAATGCCTTTTTATTTTCAATTGATATTTTAAACATAGGAAAACTTTTAGTAGATGCAGATAGAGAATTATTTGTGAAGCGAGCATTCAAAAATCTTTTCAATGTGTACATAAATGAATGTCTAGTAGACGGGAATATGTTTACGAAATCTCTACTTTGAATAATATTTGTTAAAATGACTTTTACTTATTTCTTTGTATTATGGTGGGAACACAACTGGGACGAACGACGAATTTCGTTCAGTATGACGGATTCGTTGGTAAAAAGTCGATCTATAAATTCGTCGTATGAAACACAATAACGACGAATAAATTAAAATAATGAACAAAAAAAATTTAAAATTTTTTTAAAAATCTTTGTAATCCTCTGATGCCAGATTCTTTAGACCAAGTGTGCCCAAAAGTTCCTTATGGAAGAGTAAACACCAATACATTGAACGAAAACCTAATTTTTATTCAATATTTCTTGTTGCAAAAACAAATACATACAAAACAATATCATACGCTAAACAAAAACAAAGTCTTCGCTGATGATCGCTGTCGTCAATGTTTACCAGCAAACCTTACGAAAGTGTTGTTGGTTTTGACTTGCTTTTATAGAATGAAGAACAACAAAAAAATATCAGACAAAATTGTTTGTGTATTTCGTATTGCTAATGCTGAGTGCTGTATGTGGGTATTAAAACACACAGCCTATAGCTAAGCGCTTTTACAAAAACAAATGAGCATCAAGCGCATAGGGCCTGGGCACTCTTGCTTTAGACATTCAATAATTACCCCGGTGGTGTCCATTTTTTCCAGAACAAATTCCTTTTTGTATTTATTTTCTGAAAATTTTTTCTGTAAATAAGTTATTCTTTTCATTTAACAGCTGATGGGGTGACCATATGAAAAAGTAGGAAATAGGAAGAAATACCATATTATAAAAAGTGTTCAATATTAATAAAAAGTAGTCCGAAGGATAAATATTTGTGATTTGGTGAATTCATTTTTAGTATGCACTAAAAATTTTCGTGATACATGCAACAATGCAGTAGTGAACTATCTATTTGCACAAAAAACAAGTTTGAGTATATGAAACCTGGTCACTTTATATGGATGTGTTCGTCGCTCGCTGACGAAGCAATTAGAAATAAGTCTATATCAACTTTCGCTGAGTACGACGAATTTCGACCAACACCACGATTGTGTGCATTTTCATATACACCCCCCATGTGTTTTATTTTTGGCGACGAATATTCGTGACCAAAAATTCGTCGTTCGTCGCAGTTGTGTTCCTAGCATTACTTTTTTCGAGGTAAACAAAATATATTAACCCTATGTGCGTTCTTGAGTACCCAGGTATCATTTTTATGTTCAATCAACATATTTCTTTCTTTGAAATTGATAATCTTCATATCAGAAAGTGCTTCAGAACTACTGACTTTCAATACCTTAAGTATTTTTGAAACATACAGGACTTTGTTTCTTTGCAATTTGCTTGAGATGTCCGTTTGCCCTTAACTCCCTTAATTGTAATCCAAGAAGTACCCCGGTGCCTGTTCACTTTTTACATGGAAATCTGGTCATTAAGCAGAGAAGACTAATCAATTTTAGTTTTTTTTTATTATTGTTGCAATCATCCGGTTTCAAGTTCCATGAGGGCTTTTTTCAATAGTTTTTGAGCCAGAACTAAAACATTAATAAACCATTTTGAGTCGTTAAAGTGATTTTAGAAATATTCTGTGATACACGATGTTAGCTTTAATGCATAATTAGCTAGCGTTCGTATTCTAGGGTTAAGAGTATATATTGAAAATTTCAGTTTGATATTTATAAATAACTAAAACTTTATACATTCACGCTGGTGACTGAAAAAGTTCTCTTTTCATCTTTGTTCATCTGTCCTCTCGGAGCTCCAACAATTGATTCTTTTAGAGGAGACCAAAAAAATATATAAGTGTGTCGGCGTTTTGACAGATCACATCGGAATTTTATTTTAAAAGCGGTTAAAATTTTCCATCTCTAATTGAATTATAATCATTATAATCATATTGCCTTATAATTTACTAAAATCATTCCAAAGCGTGCAGAAAACTAAAGAATGGTACAGTATGACTGTACCATTCTTTGCGTTTCTGCATAAATCGTATTGCAATTTTTCTGATTCTTAAAAATATTCTGCTTCAATTGACAACCATAATTATACTTTAATTACATGCCACCTGAAATTGCTTGTGAAATATTGTTTCATGCGCACTCGTATATACGCATTCCTACTATCCAATTCTGTTTTTTCCATATCAATTGCAGTTTACAAGGTTTCATAGTGAAATATTAAAACCTATTTAAAGCTGCAATTAATTAATGTCTCATCAACTGCGTGTTTGAATTTCCCATATCTTACGTTGTCTCTTTGGTTTTACATGTTCAGCAATTATTTTATTTTAATTGTCATCCCACAGCCAATAACTATAAAATAGCAATTAAATAAAAACCAGTATAAATGAAAATGAGTTTATAATTAGCATCAACCGTAATGTGTCATTAAAAGTGGCAGTGATGATGTTGCGGCAAACTGGGAACTAATAACGAATGCCAGACAGTAGGAGTACCGAGAAGGTTAAACGAGACTGTACATCCATACGGTAAATGAAGTGACAATCAGAATCTGCAAGCATTTGAGTTGGGGAAAGAAGTAAAAATTTAATTGCAACATTCTATGGAAATACATACATATCGTTTGCCATACATGATTACGCATTCGATTTCAAATACAAATATAAGTTCAAGCCTAAAAAATATTTTAAATTGGACTGGAACTCAGGGTATGAATTCTACTGATGAAATGTATTGTGCCGGATGGCGATAGTGTTAAGAGGGCAAATGAAGAAAGATGAGAAGATTGAGAATTTGTTGCAACCATTTTGTTCTTTACTTTGCGGGTGAATTTTTTTTAATAATATCCAATAAAGTAAATTCGGTTTGAAATTTAGCCACAAGATTCCGAGTACACTCTTCAGAAAGTCAAGAATATTGATAATAAAATTCAATTACATGCAACGCGTTGTTCATTTGCAAGTCGATTCATGTTTAAAATATGAACCAAACTGAACATGTTTAACAGTAACGTGTTACATAAAAACAGCTGAGCTGCCAAAAATAGTGTTGCCATACATAAAGTTGGTGAAAAAAAATATTCTTTTATTTATTATTTTATTAAAAAAGGGTAATTGAGATTTACAAAAATTGTTTAAATTTTATATTTTTATAATAAAAAAAAAACACTACACATTGCTGAAACTAAAATCCCCTACTTTTGCGTATGATAATCCATTATTTTTGGGCCGATAATTTCTAAAATTTTTGGCATGGCAACATAAACTCAATATATTCTAAAACCGGCAAATTTCTTGTCGTACGGTATAAATTTAATAACAAAATTATTTTACACATTTTTAAGAGCGTCTGATTATCGATTATTGGCAAATTACACTGCGAAGGCAATGCAATATCCGCCAAGAGCCGTCAACTCATCATCATGTGTTATTTGCTTTATGGTCCTGCAAATTGCTAGTGCTGCTGTTTTATGTCCTTAATAAACAACTTGTTTTGTTTTTAGTTTTTCGTTTTTTTTTATTTCTTGTTTCTTTTCAAGTACAATAATGATTTTAGTTTCTTTTTTCTGATTTTGTTCTATAATTACTTAATATTCAGGTTCTTCATAAAATTCATTTAATTAAATACTCCTCATGCTTTTATTACATGACAAAATCACACAAACAATTATGGCTGGAGAATATATAAAAGTCATTATAGCTACTAACAACGGACCCAATTACCATTCAAAGTAAACTTATTAAAGAGGAGGCAATAAAAACAAAAACAAACTCTTATAAAAAAGTAGACTTTAATGTGAGAAATAATCAAACTTAGAAAAGCTTGTTACATTTATGAGTATTACTCTTGCCTGTACGAATAAAAGTAATCATATTATAATGATCCGATTTTAATGTCAAAATGTGAAGTGATACGTACAAACACACAGGCTAAATATAAATAAGGGAAACTAAAGCAGCCTGTGCTTAAATTAAACTGAGAGGTAGTGAGAAAGAGAGAGAGAAACGGGGACAAGACAAATAATTGAGGCAAATGCAAATAATATACGTGGCATACCCCACGGATGGAAAACAGAACCTTCTATAAGGCATCGATTTGAAGGCCTATGAACATATCCCAGTTAATATTCTATTAATATGATCCCTATTCTAGGAGTCTCTGGAAGGTTTCCTTAAAGGTCTTGAGAATGCAGCGAGAATGGAAACCCTTCTCCATAATGACAGCATGTGCATTTTTTTTGACTGACTGCAGAGTAGATCTCACGATTTTTCATGTTCATTGTACGGTGTGAACTGCTTCAGCCAGCAACAGTCTTTACATATGGATAAAAATAAAAAATTAAAAGTTATTGAAATAAAAATTTTTATGAAACAACAAATTAATACCGATTTGCGATTTGGTACTTTTAATTGGTTGTTTCGGATTACCTTAAGTACGTCTGAATTAATTTGTTTTCAGTGTCCTGGTGTCGAGTTGAAAAGCGAATCAGTACATTTTAACTACCGATATTTTTTAGAGGGTACTTAAGGTCGCACAGACATGCAGGCAGACAGACAAACAAGTATATATTTCGGCAGGTAGAAAAGAAGATAACATAGAAATGTAGACGGAAACTTAACAATTATTAAATGGTGGCAAAAATTATTTTGACAAGATCAAAGTTAACTTAAGTTAAATTTTCGACTACCCTTAACCAATAATACGGTCATTTCCAAAAAGAAACCCCCCCCCCCCTATATTATTCTTCGGATCTTAAACTAACTCTATGAAAAATTTCATCTAAATCGGTTCAGCGGTTTTAGCATGAGAAGGTAACAAACAGGCAGAGATACTTTCATATATATGTATATCATATTAGTAAGGAAAAAAGTGCAAGTCATCATAAAAAATGCAAGTCAACATAAAAATTGCAAGTTATAAAAAAAGTTCAAGTCATTAAAAAAGGCGCAAGTCGTTATAAAAACTTCAAGTCATCATAAAAAGTGCAAGTCATTATAAAAAGTGCATGTCATCATAAAAAGTGCAAGTCCTTATAAAAAGTGCAGGTCATTGTAGAATGTGCAAGTCATAAAAAGTGCAAGTTATCATAAAAAGTGCAAGTCATTATAAAAAGTGCAAGTTATCATAAAAAGTGCAAGTCATCATAAAAAATGCAAGTCATTATAAAAAGAGCAAGTCATTATGAAAAGTGCAAGTTATCATAAAAAGTGCAAGTCATCATAAAAAATGCAAGTCATTATAAAAAGTGCAAGTCATTATGAAAAGTGCAAGTTATCATAAAAAGTGCAAGTCATCATAAAAAATGCAAGTCATTATAAAAAGTGCAAGTCATTATGAAAAGTGCAAGTTATCATAAAAAAATCAAGTCATCATAAAAAGTGCAAGTCACCATAAAAAGTGCAAGCCATTATAAAATGTGCTACCCATTATAAAAAGCGGAATCTTATGCGCTCATACCAAAGTGTATGAAGTATTAAAATTGGGTTTTTGTTATTTTATTACTTTTTATGCGCGACTTTGTCCGCGAAGGATATGTGAAACTTCAGCCAATGCGTATGTTACATCAATGATGTTTAAAACGTTCTTCGTTACCAGTTTCATAATTTCATGTATCCTTAGAAACTTGGGACCATCCTTGTGCTCTCATAAAGTGATTGCCAAAAACAAACACATTGTTAAGTCAACGGGATCAGAGTTTAAAATGTTCATTGTTATCAGTTTAAGAACTTCATATGTGCATGCAAATTTTCGACCACCCTGGACCCCTTAACAGAATCGTTTCCTATGTTATTCCTCGCATCGCAAAATATCTCTATGCCAAATTTCATTTAAATCGGTTTATTTAATCGGTTCAGGTAACAGACAAACAGACAGGCAGAGTTACTTTCATATATATTATATTAGTAAGGATTTATAAACATTAAAAAATATATATTTTTTTAATTATTTATGGACCAAATATTGTCAAAAAGAAAGAACTTAAATATACTTAGACACTATCCTTCCCAAATCTAAATTCTGTGTGAAAATCGGCAAGAATTAATTTCTCTTTGATCAGTTGCAATTTGTATTAACAATTTTTAAAAATTACAAATTGACTGACTAAATTGATTTTCATTTGAAAAATTTCATTTTCTTACAGAATTTTTTATTAAAGGTAATAATAAGCGAAATAAATAAACAAAGTACTTTCGAAATGTGTAACAACATTTCCAAAACGTTTGAGCGAATATGACATTTATACCAGCCCAATGCTAAGAGTATAACAAGACATGTTATCGGCTTAACATAAAAAATACGCACTTTTTGAAATGTCAGACGACAATCTAATAAACGAAATATTTTTATATCAATACAACGAATACGTTTGTTTGAAGGTCTAAACACATAGACGACAGCAGACAGCAAGCAGCAATATGTCAAAAAAAAATCCATGTGTTTAACTGAAAATGATTATTTTGAGGGCAGCACAGCAGCAGGACTGCACAACAGCATTTGCTGCTGCTGCCAACTTAGGCTATTTTCTATTTTGACGGGCAGCAATAAGCAACTATAGTGTTGCCATTAAATATATAAATTGGAAAAATAAGAACGATAATGTTTTTTTTTTTTAATATTAAACATAAAAGAACATTACAAATATACAATAGTGCTATTCACAATTTTGTGCAAATAGTCTTGCATCATTGCGTTTGCATAATAATTGTACTCAACACTAACAAAATACATGAAAACTGCTCTTAAATACTCTCTCAATTTGCAAATGCAATAATGCAAGAGCATTTGCACAAGACTGTGAATAGGGCTAATATAGAAATAAATTTATGTGTTTTTATAGTTTTTCGTGATATTATTACATTTTTTATCAATAACTTTAATTTTGTACATTATAAAATATATATGCGGCATTCCTGTTGTTATGTTGTTGCTGTCTTCAAAATAATTATGAAGCTGACTTCGTAGCAGCATTTGAAGTTGGCCGCATTTGAAGCCGTGAAGTTGTGAAGTCTGCTGTCGTCTATGTGTTTAGAACTTGAGCCATAAATACTTTAAAAGGTTGTTTAAATATTTTGTTTGTGTTTTTATACCCTCCAAAAAAGAATTTGGAGGGTATATTCACTTTGTCATTCCGTTTGTAACGCATCGAAATATCCATCTCAGACCCCATAAAGTATATATATTCTTGATCAGTGATGAAATCTAAAACGAACTGAGCATGTCCGTCCGTCCGTCCGTCCGCCCGTCTGTGGAAATCACGATCTAGTCCAAACGAAAAGAGCTAGACTCTTGAAATTTGGCATAAATATATTTTGAAGCTTAGAGCAGGTTAAGTTCGAAGATGGGCTAAATCAGGCAAGAGGGAAAAAAGTTCCCCTAAGAAGAACTAAACCAACCCAGAAAAACCAACATAAATTTTAAAGTTTTTTGGTTATTTTGTTAAGCAAATGATATATTTTTATGTCAAATACGGTCCAACGCCTTAAACTTGGAGCCATTAAATAAAATAAAAATATTTTTTGACCCCGCCCACTTTAGTGGGCGTTATTATAGGCAAAAATAGCATAAAAATTAAACAAATTGTTTTACTTAAGCCTACATTCCTTAAAAAAAACATTTTTAAGCTTTAATGACGAAGCTGAGACGAAACCTGGTACTACTCTGCCCTATCCCTCCCTTCCTCTTCGCCCCCTAAATGACCCTACCAAAAAAAATTTTTTTTTTAAATTTTGTATATAATCATCCCAAGCATTTATCTTTAGAGTTTTATGACTGCCTGTTGCTGCCCTACCCCCTCCTCCCCCTTTGCCCGCTAAATGACCCTATTAAAAATAAATTCAAATTTTTTTTTAATTTTGTGTATAATCATCCCAAGCATTTATTTTTAGAGTTTTATGTCTACCTGTTTCTGCCCTACCCCCTCTCCCCCTTTGCCCTCTAAATGACCCTATCAAAAAAAAGAAATTTTAATTTTGTATATATGTAATTATCCCAAGCATTTATTTTTAAAGTTTTATAACAAAGGTGAAATGTTTCCCCCACAGCCCTTGCCAGAGCGACCCCGCCAAAATACAGTTTTTATAGCCTCCAAAGAGAATTGTGATGAAGTCTAAGACGGTCTAGCAATGCCCATACGTTCGTCTGTGGAAAACATGATATTGTATATTTTTGAACCCCACCCCCTTTAGTGGGCGTTGACGTACGATATTATAAAAAGGAACTCTGTCCCACTCAGTTAAACATTTTAAATTCACTTACTAAATATTTGGAGGGTATTTAAGATTCGACCCGGTCGAATATAACGTTTTTACTTGTTTTTATTTTATGTGTATTTTTTAATGTCGAGTTCAAAATATTATCCTTAGCCATGACAACTGCCACTGTTGAGCAAATATGTGTGCGTTCCTCTTTTATTTGCTGTAATTCAATAAGGAAAGACGATATAAGAAATAAAAATGTTTTTTAATCTTGTACGTCATCACTGAAGCGGAGGTGGCAGTTATTTTAATAATATGGTTTTGAAATATCATCTTTTAGTCTCTTTAAAAGCGTTGTCAGCAGTTAGCGTTTGATATGTTTGCATAGAGATGAAAACAGATAATTTTTATTATCTAACAACTTCCTATACAGCCGGTTTGGCGAAAAAAAATTTCGCTCAAATTGCTGAATGTTAATATAAAAAGTAATGATCCCTTTTAAATGTACTCGTTTAGCAGTAACGTGTTTCAAATGGCTGTGAAGTTTTCATTAAAATGTTTACAAACAGAATTACAGTGGAATTCCGCCAGATCGTACTCAGTGTCTTGGACTAGAGTAGCGAATTTTGCAATTTGTATGTCTGTCCGGCTTCTCAAAATGTCATTTAAGCCATTTTTAAGTTTCTTATGCATTATTGTGATTGCTACTCTCACAGGATAAGAGTTAATGTCGTTCTACTGTGCATACAACCACTTGAAGTCCTTAACAAACTTCACAAAGTACTTTCCATCAAGTTGCTATTGTTTACCTTATTTTTTTTTTTTTTGCTTAGCATAAAATCGCATTTTTATTTTATGAGTGACACATGTTTTAAAAGCACTTTCGCAAAAAGTTATGCACACAAAAAAATGCATATCCTTGCGGTAATGTTATTCCTTTTGCAGACATTTTTCCTGCACTTGGTTTAAGTATGGCCAAATTACTTTTGACCAATTTATTGTGGCTTTTAAGTTTCTAACAAAATAATAACAATAATGCTGCTAAGGCAAATGGCATAAACCAGTTCGTATTTGGCAATTTTGTTTGGAAAATAACTCTTAAGAAAACAATCACAAATTGTAATAAAATATAATTTTTATTCCTGCTATTATCCCAATTTTAATTTAAAAAATTTTTAGTATTGAAATATCAAAAAGTTTAGTTGATTGTTAAGGGGTTTAACTTGTCCTATTTCATTGGGGAAATTATTTTAGGTGGGGAAATTATTTTAGTTTGTTTTCAACTGGGAAATTATTTTAGATCGTCATTTAGAAAGATTGCGATTCGGGTCATATATTTTTTGTTAATTTAAATATGAAAGTAAATGTTTGTAGTTTTATTATTATTTTTTTTTTTCTCTTAATTATTTTAGATATAAAGTTTTTATAAATGATTTAGAAATCTAGGATTAGGACTTTATAATATTGCTGGGCTATAAAATTTCATTACAAAAAATTTATATAAAAAAAAGATGTGCGGTGTCGTGGGACACCGGATAGCAACGAAGTTCCTTAATTATAAAAATATTAATTTTAAGTTCTTGGTTAATTTTCTCAACGGGCTTAAGTTCGAATCTGCAAGACTGCAAACAATTTTTTATTATATTTTTAATAAATGAATTTGTTCAAATTCTATTTATTATTTTATACTAAGATTGGAATATTAAGAATATTTTTCAATAATCATTAAACCAGCAGAACGGATCAGTACTGATTTCGAGGCCGCTACGCCATCTCATCAGCGTTCTTTGTTCAATTTTTCCACTTTTGCAAGTGGTGCTAGTTTGTGGGAATATCAACTATTTAACCAATATTTTAACGAAAATTGAATATGAGAAGTTCCCACATTCCCACGAACTTAAGCCCGTTGAGAAAATTAACAATTTACATAAGAAAGTTTGACTAATAAAAATTCATACATAATTTAAAAAAAAAATTAATGAGTGTTCGAACTCACGGGCGATGGGTTAAATCCTTTTTGTTTATTTATTTTATATTAAACCCACAAAAAACAAAGAGAATGCAAAGCAACAGACAAATGTACATACATACATTGTTATGTTTGTACATAAGCTACATACGTTGCTGTCTTGCTATCTCATTTTTATATATGTGTACGTATAACCACGTCACTATTCTCTTTGCTATGCATAAGACAAAACCGAAGATCAACATAAAACACTTTTTTAATATTACTCCAAATTAATACTCCGAATTAAAACACTTAAATCTCCGCTCGCCGATATCGGATCGCCTTGATTTTTAGCCTAAACTCTTCGTCGAAACCCGCACTAGCGTTTTAATTCAAAAATTAATAAAATCGGCTATGAATTTCCGGAGAAAATCGCGTGGGAAAATTATATGAAAATCGCCCAATAATCACTTTCAATACCGACTGCCAAGCAACAACAACAAACAAACAAACTCTTACACTTACACTTGCGTATGTATTGAAACTGATAGTTTACTGTCCTAAAGGCGCGCGTATAGATGTTAACACATCAAAAATTTTAAGTTCTATTCGAGGTGTAAAGAAAATAATTATTCGGCTATACATTTTTTATTATGATTTTTTTCTTTTTCTTGGACCAGCACTCAGGGCATGACCCCTACATATGCGATGCATTGTGCCAGAACTAGGAAAGTTCGCTGACCAACGAAAATACAGAATCTATTTTGTTCCCAAACGAAATTGAATTCTGTCACGTTACGGCTGCGTATGATTAATATTTGTTTGTATGGAATCGTATTACTCATACGTCTTAAACATTGAATTAGAAACAAAAAGTCTTACGTTACGGACGTTTTTCCGCGGTTAGGATACCCCTCCGCATCGTCCCATAAGGACGATTAAAAAAAATAAAATTAATAAATCAATAATTTTATATGTAAATCATTATTGTATTCTGATATTTTTAAGCTTAAGGTCTCTTTATTTTAATTTAATTTTTAATTTCAATATTTCGTCACTCCTTTGAGTGACTTCTTCATGAAATTAATTATTTTATTTGATATGAAAAAATATTTTTTTTATCACACAAAGGAGTGACGAAATGTTGAAATTAAAAATTAAATTAAAATAAAGAGACCTTAAGCTTAAAAATATCAGAATACAGTAATAATTAAAAAGAGGTCAAGAAACCAGAAGAATTTATATGTAAATCTTAAAAAAAAAATTATATGATTGGAATAATTTTACCAAGTAGTTTTTAAAACAATTTAGTAACTCACGTCTGCATTTCACTAACAGTTATGCCAACTCCGCAAATGATGTTCTATCAGAAAATGTTACAAGAAAAATAAACGAATAAACTTATTTTGCCCTTTGTACATGAAAACCGCTGTGTATACCATTATTGACTTTTGTTATTTGTTGCAGATTAAAAAAAAAACTTTTTAAACAAAATCTCTGAAGGTCTGCATATGAGTTGGCATTACCGCTAAGAAAATATTACTATATACTTTATAAATATTATAATACTTAGTAGAAATATTCAAGCTAGTTTCTAAGCATGCAAGGGGCATTGTTACAAGTTGTCTACAAAGCTTGTCAAAATATCTCAAAATATCTTTAAACATGTTTGTTATTATATTTTATTCTTGTTTACCCTCTTGTGAGTATTAAAGCTACTTTAAGCTTGTGGGTTTCCATCACTGTTCTGATTAGGACAGACATCTCATGTGTAAAACAAGTTTCATGTATGCCTGAGGCATCTACTTCGATGTGCCGAAATATTAAAAATATAAAACAAAGTAAAATTTACAAATAAAAAGGCCTTAAAAGAAATTTAAAAACTATGCGCTAATTGCATTAATTAGGCCATGCACACAAAATGCGAAATCAGTCTTGTACCGAAATTTAAAAAATACTTATTAGTTGTCCTTGATCTGAAAAGAAAAAAATCATTGGCATTTCGTACCCAAAAATGCCAGCTACTTTTGCTGTACCAATTTTATTATTTGAAACGGGTGCGTATGATGAATATGCAAAATCAATTACGTATTAAGTATACTGTACCATTCTGTTCTTCATCTATTTCTGTTGCATACTTAAGAGCGCGGCCTGTATACATATTTTGAATAAAAGGAGTTTTTCATTATAAATTAGATTTTTTTGCAAATTTCTTTTAGTATGGATGCTTATAAGGTGCTCATTTTGTAAATCACGATGTTTTTGTGAACACAAGTGTAAGTTTATTTCAGTGCACAAAACAATACAATTAAAAATCAAATTTTTTAACTTCCCAGCGAAAAAAATTCAAATCACTTTTATTTAAAAGTATCAATAAGAGTGTATTTGCAACATATCAAGAATTGATTATGATGTTATTTTGTTTAGACGATATTAAAAGTGATTTCTAGTTTCCACAAGTATTTTAATTTTATTTATAACCAGCGACTTTGTCGGCCAAGCTTATTGTGAAACTCTATCTAATGTGTATGTTATGTCAATGATGTGTTGTATTTTTACCGTGTCAAAGTTTAAAACGTTCTTAGCTATCAGTTTAATAATATCATACGCCTATAAACATATTCGACCACCCTTAACCACTCAATAGGATCATTTCCAAAACAAAACTATGTTATTCTTTGGAATATCTCTATGCTAAATATCATCTAAATCGGTTCAGCGGTTTGAGCATGAAAAGGTAATAGAAAGGCAGATTTACTTTCCTATATATTATTTTTGTAAGGAAAATAGTGCTAGTCATTATACAAGTGCAAGTCATCATAAAAAGTGCAAGTCATCACAAAAAGTGCAAGTCATCATAAAAAGTGCAAGTCATGATAAAAAGTGCAAGTCATTATAAAAAGTACAAGTCATTATGAAAAGTGCAAGTCATCATAAAAAGTGCAAGTCATCATGAAAAGTGCAAGTTATCATAAAAAGTGCAAGTCATTATAAAAAGTGCAAGTCATTGTGCAAAGTGCAAGTCATCATAAAAAGTGCAAGTCATCATGAAAAGTGCAAGTTATCATAAAAAGTGCAAGTCATTATAAAAAGTGTAAGTCATTATGAAAAGTGCAAGTTATCATTAAAAGTGCAAGTCATCACAAAAAATGCAAGTCATTATAAAAAGTGCAAGTCATTATGAAAAGTGGAAGTCATCATAAAAATTGCAAGTTATCATAAAAAATGCAAGTCATCATAAAAAGTGAAAGTCATCATAAAAAATGCGAGTCGTTATAAAAAGTGCAAGTCATTATAAAAAGTGCAAGTCATTATAAAAAGTGCAAGTCATCATAAAAAGTGCAAGTCATCATAAAAAGTGCAGGTCATTATAAAAAGTGCAAGACATTATAAAAAATGCAAGCCATCATAAAAAGTGCAAGTCATTATAAATATAAATTTTGAAACTGATAAGCATGAAGACGTTGATCTTTTATACAGTTAAAAATACAACACTTTGGCATATTTTTGTGGGTGCTGTTGGCTGAAGTAGTAGAACACGAGACTATGAAGCGTATGGTCCTGAGTTCAAGCCCGCGCTGAGTCAAGAAATATTGTGTTGAACTCTTCTGATCAGCATTAGTGCGTGGTTGTGTTAGTTGTTGCCAGCCTGTTTCAATGATGAAGGCAGAGTCACCGATCACTGAACATAATTGGCAGCGACTGACACTATCCTGTACTAAAAGCAGAGTAATAGCACCCACCTTCGTCGGGCCTGTAGCAAAAATTAGCCGGCGATGTAAAAAAGGTTGAAATAGCTACAAAAAAAAACTGTCTATCTTCTCATCTTTCCTAATCTGTCCCCTCAATCCTATCTCCTCGTTTTCAGTTCCGGCGCAATGCATTGCATATATAGGGGTCATCCCCTGAGTGCTGGTCCAAGATAAAAAAAAAAAAAAAGAAACGCACACACTTCCACTTTTTAGGATGATTTGCACTTTTTATGATGACTTGGATTTTTTATGATGACTTGTTTTACAATTCATATACCCCTCGATATTTTAGACAATCCTTGACATCTCAAGTCATTGCCAAAAGTTGTTAAATCAACTGTATCAAAATATAAAATGTTCGTAGTTATCATTTTCATAATTTCATATTTCCATAAAAGCTTTAGACTACCCTTGACCACTTAATAGCATCATTTCCAGAAACAAAAACCACCTTATGTTATTGCTCCGATCCTAAAATATCTTCTTGTCAAATTTCATTTTCGCCAGCTTAAGCGTGAAAAGGTAACAGACAGAGAGAGAGAGAGTTACTTTCGTATTTATTATATTATTAGTAAGGATTAATTTTATAACGCAATAAGCGAATTTTTTACTCCATACGAATAAGAAACATTTTGTAGTTATTTTTATATACAAAACTCAAATTTATTCGACGTCATGAATATGACTTCGGATTCATTGAGAACACGTCAAACAGGAGATCTTTTTGCAATATCAAATGTGGGTAAAAATCATTAAGAATTATCCCGATTTAAATTTCTACCACATCTCAGTTTAGAATCTTATTGACTGTTTTGGAAACTGAATTTTTGCTTGCCAATATTTTCTATTAAACACAAAATTATGGCCGAAGTGTTATTTTTTTATACAAAGTAGATTTCGTTAAAAACTCTGTCCGTTATGGATAGATTTGAAAAATTCATATATCCCAATTAATTGTGCATGTAGTGCTATTCCTACTGTTTCTTATATAAAATTCTTTGTTTTATACACTTTTTCCAATCAAATAAATTGAGATAACGAAATAACTAAATGACAAATTATTGTAAAATAAATTCACTTATACTTACATGCACGCAATATTTCCTTTAATCTCAGAAGTTATTTGAAAAACAACTTTCCTTATTAAATTTATATGAATTAAACAATAACTTTATATATTGGAAATATTATTTTATTATTTTAATCACAGTTTCATTTTATTATATTCATATATTTATGTGTATAATAAATAATTAATTTGTTTTTGTATCAAAATCTTTTGATTAAAATATTACAAGGCTTAATAATTAAACAAAATCTGCTTACGTCTAAGAATTAAATAAAATTTTATTTCAAATAAATATATATATATTTTCTCATAGTAAACATTTACTTAAACTTTTAAATATTCTTAATATTTTTCAAATCAATTGAAACATTAAATTCACTACGAATACACTATTTACAGACAAGGACGTTGTTTACATAATTTCTGTAAATAAACAATTGTTTGCAAAAGAATTTTCTTTCTTATATAAAAATATTTATTTAAAGGAAATAAATGGAAAAGAAAATGCTTTAAAAAATATTTTATTATTTCAAATATGTACAGACGTAAAATAAATAGAAGACAACGAGGTTTTAAATAATAGCACACATATTTGTGGGGCTCTGGGCAAATATGTGGCATTATTTTTATTTTTATTTTTTTTTCCTTTTCTTTTCTTTATTTTTGTATTGTGTTTAATAATATTTCTTTTCTCTCTTGAATATTTGTTCAAGAAATTTAATTTATACTTTCTCATTTAGTTTAACAATAATTTAATAAAGTAATTTAATAAGCTGGCAACGTACGTGCAGCATTATAAGCTTATATACTCGCGCTGGTACAACAAAAAGATATTTAATTGAAATACAATATGTGTAAGAGATACACTCGCACGCACACTTACACACAAACACACGCACACAATAATACACTGGCATGTTTGTGGGTTTTATTTATGTGTTTGTTTTGTTTAACAAGGCAGGGCTTATGTTTCATATGCTTTTAAGCACATTTTAGCAGGCCTGTACGATATTTAAGGTTTTTTGTTTTGCCATCCTCAATTGACTCATTGCCAGAAAAATTTCGTTGCTACTATTGTTTTTGCTGTTATTACTTGCTGGTGGTTTATGTTGTTTATTTATTTTGTATGTGGCACATATTTTTGTCATTGTTATTCATGTTGTTTGATAAAATTAAATTTGTTAAAGTCAACAATTTAAATTAATTACAAAGTTTTGGGGAAAAAAATATATACATATATTGTAAATTTAGATAAAAATAGTATAACACAATATATGATGAAAAGTAATTTAAGGCAATTACTCTTTTAAACAGTATAATAAATAGTTTTAAAATCATGTGGAAAAAGAAAATATTTCTCAGATTCTTGCTACAGTTTTTAAGCGGCGGCCATTGTTGCAGTAACAGAGATCTGCAAGGTTTCTGTTGTGGGATATAAAAACTGGCTAAAAATTATTTTTATTATAAAAAAATTATAAATATTCCATGAAAATAATATTATAAAGAAAATATACACATACGAAAAGAATTTGCCAAACCCATAAAAACCTGGAAAATTACATACACAGACACTCCAGCTACAAAGTTGTCAATTTATATATGAAAATGACTAACTTGGATATTATTTTATAGAATTTTGTTAAAATTTTATACTCATGGGGCATTTCAGAACTATTGCAATGAATTTGAATACTTCTTTGCTCAAAGAATATTGTTCCCTTTTCATGAAGATTCCATTCAGCATTAGCGCTACCCGCATATATTTTGAACTAATACCCATTAGTTTTGAACTAATGGGCTAAATCGATACCCTACTTGGGTAGTAATGATTACATTTTGTACTTAATTACAAACTCAATTACAAATATTTTTGTAATTGTAATTAAACATTTTGAATGACAATTACTTTTTGCTGCAATTGAAAATGAAAATAAAAAAAGCATTTAAAAGTAATTGTGTTGGAAAAAATCTTCTTGACAGTTATAAATAATTGTAATTAAGAAAACTCAATTACTATTACAAGTAATTAAAAAAAAAATATCTTAAATAATTAATTATAGAAAACGTATGTAATAATTGAAAGAATCAGTAATTGTAAGTGATCATTTTCAATTACAATTACTTTTTGCTGCAATTGCTATGAAGAGAAAAACAATTATATATAAAAGTAATTGTGCTAAAAAAAATCCATGACACAAGTAATTGTAATTGAAAAAAAATTAATTACAATTACATGTAATTGAAAAAATAATATCTTTATTAAGTAACTATGGAAAACGTATGTAATAATTGAAAAAATGTAATTGAAATTGATTAAAAGTAATTGTGTTGGAAAAAATCTTCTTGACAGTTATAAATAATTGTAATTAAAAAAAAACTCAATTACAATTACAAGTATTTCAAAAAATATAGAAAACGTATGTAATAATTGAAAAAAAAAGTAATTGTAATTGATTGTTTTTAATTACAATTACTTTTTGCTGCAATTGCTATGAAGAAAAAAAACAATTATATTTAAAAGTAATTGTGCTAAAAAAAATCTCCGTAACAATTACAAGTAATTCTAATTGAAAAAAAAATTAATTACAATTACATGTAATTGAAAAAATAATATCTTTATTAAGTAATTATAGAAAACGTATGTAATAATTGAAAATAAAATGAATTGAAATTGATAGTTTTCAATTACTTTTGGCTATAATTGAAAATGAAAAAGAATCAATTAGATTTAAAAGTAGTTGTGTTGAGAAAAATCTCCATCACAATTACAAGTAATCAATTACAATTACATGTAATCGAAGTAAAAGACATATAATTAATTAAAAAACAATTACAACTACATGTAATTTAAAAAATAATATGTAAATTAAATAATTAGAGGAAATGTATGTAATAATTGAAAAAACCAATAATTGATAGTTTTCAATTACAATAACTTTTTGCTAGAATTGGAATGAAGAAAAAAAAAACAATTATATATAAAAGTAATTGTGTTAGAAAAAGTCTCCATTACAATTACAAGTAATTTTAATTGAAAAAATTTTAATTACAATTACATGAAATTGTTAAGGAGATTTTTTTAGCACAATTACTTGTAAATATAATTGTTTTTTCTTCATAGCAATTGCAGCAAAAAGTAATTGTAATTGAAAATTATCACTTACAATTACTGATTTTTTCAATTATTATATACGTTTTCTATAATTAATTATTTAAGATTTTTTTTTTTTAATTACTTGTAATAGTAATTGAGTTTTTTTAATTACAATTATTTATAACTGCCAATAAGATTTTTTCCAACACAATTACTTTTAAATGCTTTTTTTATTTTCATTTTCAATTGCAGCAAAAAGTAATTGTCATTCAAAATGTTTAATTACAATTACAAAAATATTTGTAATTTAGTTTGTAATTAAGTACAAAATGTAATTATTACTATCCAAGTATTAACGTATGTAATAATTGAAAAAACCAGTAATTGTAATTAGTAGTTTTCAATTACAATTACTTTTTGCTGCAATTAAAAATGAAAAAAAAAAACAATTATATATAAAAGTAAGTGTGCTAGAAGAAATCTCCATGACAATTACAAGTAATTGTAATTGAAAAAATTCAATTATATTTGCATATAATTGCAATTAAAAAAAAAGTGTATATACAATTACATGTAAGTGAAAAAATAATATCTTAATTAAGTAATTATAGCAAACGTATGTTTTATGAGAAAAAAACCAAAGGTAATTGTAATTAATAGTTTTAAATTACAATTACATTTTTGTAATTTTAATTAAAAAATTATTCAATTGCAATTCCATGTAGGTGTAATTGAAAAAGTTTTAATTTCTTTTATATCAGGACTGTTCTGTAAATCACGTAGTTTGAAATCGCGTGATTTTAGAAAATTATCTCCACTAATAGAAATATTTTTCCAGACGTTTTTCAATATTGCTGCTATATATAGCTTCAATATCCAGAAGAAAACTGCCGTATCTAATTTTAAGAACGTTTTCAGGACCATGAGTTACAGAACAGGCCCGTATATAATTGTAATAGAAATAACTGTAATTGGCATCGCTCAAGTCTGATCGGCACATAAAGATAAATTATGGAACTGCTGCATATCAGGAAAAGCGCTCAGTAAATAGGTCGCCCCAGTCATGATGCAACTTTACTAAATTCATTAAAGGGGAATGCGTTAAAAATAGGCAGCAAAACAATTCATTCAAATGCAGCCAGACGATTGTATTCATTATTATCTTCTCTGGCTTAGCAGAGAAAAGTTTCAGCCACAAGGTTTTTATAGCAAATGCAAAGGCCACTTATGCTGCTCAAACAGAAAAAAAATTATTTCTTTTTTTCCATTTGCTTCCAATTAAGGAACTCATTAACTTTTTCCCACTCACTTATAATTAGTATTTTTTTTTTATTAAAATTATATTTCTTTTGTGCATAATTCTTTCCATGCTGCTGGTTTGTGTCAATAGATGAATTACACTTTTTAATGACATTAACACAATATGAATCAGATTGAAGAAATGAAGAAAACTAATCAACTAGTGATAGCGATTGGCATTATCATGTACTAAAGAACAAAAACATCCTCCTCCGGCCGTTCTATAGCAAAAAATTAGCTGCCGAAGTAAAAAGTTAAAGAACATTGACTCCCTTCTTAACTGTCCGCTCAGTACTATCCCCTCCTTTCCAGTTGCGGCGCAATGCGCTGCACATGTAGGAGTACCCCGGTTGCTGGCGGTACTGAAAAAAAAATACAATTTCAGTTTCAAGTTGAAATATTCACTCAAGACGAATTTAGTTTTAAAATTAATGCGTTTCTGTCCGCTTATGTGAGATATTTTGCGAACCAATTTTTGGAACTTAGTGTCCTAGTCTAATTACACTGCTCAGCAGCAAAATCCTCCTTTAAATAAAACTATGTGGCCTATATGGATTTTGATGCGCTAAACTCAAATCCGTTTTCGTGTTTTTTCCATCAGTTCGGGATTTTTTTTTATAGGCGTGGCAAATTGTTTCCCCTAAATTAGTCAGATACTGAGACATATTTTACCCAAATTCGAAAACGAGTCATCCGATTTTCAAAAGTAAAACACCGGAAGATGTGTAACAAAATTGTATTTATTTTATGTAGTAAGTATTTTCACGAACATTTTATATTGCTATATCAAATTGAATTAAGATTCTATAGGCTAATTGTTCGAAATTTCTTAATTTTTAAATCTCAGAAAGACATGATAAATATTCCAAGGCGCAAAGGAAAGTCAACATCAGTTTTATTCAACATACACAGCAGAGCAGAACAGCTGTTTTCGAAAGCCGCAACACTTTCATCATCAGTGCTCATGTGCATTGTATATATTTTAGTCAAACATAATATTTCTCTATCTCTTATCGTTTTGGAATTATTCAGAAATTAATGGAGAAAAAATTTTTTTTCCTGTAAAATTCGTAATTTTTTTCAGTTTAAAAATTTAATTAAAAAAAAGATTAAGCAAATATTCAACATTTTGCAAAATTTTCTGACAGCTACATATCTTAAAAATAAAATAAGCTATAAACTATGAAATTCGGTTAAATATGACGATAGCATTTCGCTTTAGTGCTTGTAGCGTCCACTAAGACGTCAGCCTCATTGATTCTGCGTTTGCTGCATTACACATATTTGATCAATATTGGATTTGAGTTTAGCGTATCAAAATCCATATAGTCCACATAGTTTTATTTAAAGGAAAAACAAAAAATGATTTTTTGCTGAGCAGTGTTATTGCAGGGTTCTCAAAATTTTTGATAAGTGTCCATTATACTAGCTTTCACTGTCTCTACAACTTTTTGTGATGCTATTTTGGCAATCATTTCCTTAACAATTCTATTAGCTCTTCGTTATTTTTATTGAAGTCTATTACATTGAAGTAATATAATTTCAGCTTTTGTATAATTAATTTTATTTATATTAAAAATAAAATCTAATTAAAACCATTATATCATATAAAAGGGCCTAAGTTATATTAGAATGTTTATTTGAACACATAAAATAAAGTCGTTGCGCCCAAATCCCTTTCTTTTATTAAGCAATAAATTAACTAATAAAAGTGGATACACGGACTTGAAACTTATTACTCGTAAGCAAATGTGCGTGTTCATTTGGCAAATAAAAACTTATATGATGCTATAAAAAATAAAGAAGAAACTATTTTGGTCAGTTATTTTGTAACCACAAACAAACTCATTAATTCGAATGTTTATTTAATTAAATGAAGATATAAATACTTGACGCATACATTAAAAGTGGTCTATTATAAATCCAGCCAAAGGGTTAGGGGAAACATATTGGCTCATTTGATAAAATAAGATTAAATTTTTTAATGTCAAAAAAAAAAAATAGATAAATATAATAACAAAATTTTCTCTGTTTATATTTTCAGCCTCTCATTAGTAAATCTTCAAATCCTCTCAAACAACAAATGCCGATCGCTGCAGTTTGTCCAGGTAAATACATTAAATTAATTAAATATTTATGTCCCTGTCACATTTAACGTGATAAAACTCAAATCGATTAAGCGTTACAAATTCTTCTTGTCCCATTTTTTTAGTCCAGGTACAAATAAAAAAATCCTTTAAAACTATTAAATTATTCCAATATCTATTGCACGTTTTTTCTACTTCCCCATTTTACTTTACCCCGCAAATAATCCTTCCATTTTTCAACAAGAACTTTGTTCTTAAATTGTTGTTAAATTCATTATCCCAAGAAGGATTTGCTCCCGTCTGCTATGCAGACGATGTAGCGATACTAATAAGGGGAAACAATCCTAAGGTTCTTTGCGAAAGGGCAATAGAGGCCCTGAATTTAGCTTATAACTGGGCTACACAAAGGGGTCTCAATGTCAACCCAGAGAAGACTGAAATTTGTATGTTTACAAGGAAACGGAAGATTGCACATGTGGAATCACCGGTTTTTCGAGATAGGACGATACAGATTAATAAAAAGGTCAAATATCTAGGAGTGATACTCGACTGGAGGTTATCCTGGAAGGACCATATAGAAAGTAGGGTGATCAAGACCCAAGGAGTCTGGACCTATTGCAGAAGGGCAATTGGGGCCAAATGGGGAATGAGCCCAAAGATGGCACACTGGCTCTATACGAGTGTGGTAAGACCAATTGTGACGTACGCCTCGTTAGTATGGTGGACGTCCTTGGAGAGGAAGGTGAATATCAAACATCTTCAAAGGATACAAAGACAGTGCTGTATCGGCATCTGTGGCGCGATGAGAACCACATCAACTGAGGCGATGGAAAATATTCTATCAATACTGCCTATTGATATACAGCATAAATACGAAGCAGCTCTGGCTGCTACGAGATTGATGGTAATGGGTGAGTGGCTGACTAGGGAACACACAACCAAACACCAGAGTATAGTACACGTCTTATCCGGGAACAACGCTCGCACGGTCACGTGCGATAGAATCCCTATTAGATATGTACAATCACACTGCACCACCATAATATCGGAAGGTATGGAGTGGGAGGATGCAGATACAATGAACCCCATAACTAACTTATACACGGACGGGTCGAGGATTGGTGACCGTTCGGGTGGAGGTTTCTGTGACATGGGTCGTAACTTTAGCAAATACTTCCGCCTGCCGGATCATAGCACGGTATTTCAGAGTGAGATCGTGGCTATTACGGAAGGGATAAAATGGTTGAAGGAAATCGATAACAGACTACCGATTCGTATATTCACAGATAGTGGGAAGGCCATCGAGGCCCTAAGGAATCATGTGGTTCAATCTCGGTGTGTACTACAGTGCAAGGTTGAGATTAACTCATACATGCAATGTGCGGGCATAGAGATAATATGGATTCCAGGACATCAGGGGATACCTGGAAATGTTGAGGCATATAGGCTAGCAAAGATGGGAGCATTAATGGCGAACATCACACTAGATAGTACGAAGCCATTTCAGGTTTTTAAGAACGAACTAAAGCGATGGGCTATAGAATTGCATACAAGAGATTGGCAGCACTCTACCATAGGTAGGGTGACCAGAATTCTATGGGGGGACCCAGATGGTAGTAGGACAAAGGAGGTCCTAACATTGAGTAGGCCAACACTACGGAGGTTGGTTTATTTAATAACAGGACATACAGAGTTAAGGACTCACCTGGCACGAATGGGTATCGTTGGCGATATAACATGCAGGCCCTGCCAGGAAGAGGACGAGACACTGGAGCACTACTTGTGCTACTGTTCAGCTTTTAGCCAAATTAGAAGACAAACATTTAATCAGGAGATTATACAGGAGATGAAATTCCTTAGGGGCTCTAATTGGAAAGACTTAAGGAAGTACATTGAAGAAATTAGGTTCTTGACGTAATCAAACTCAGAGGTTTCCATGGTATCGGTGGAGGCTCCCTACAGTGGAATGGGAACTCCTTATTATAGAGCGCACAACAGGCCTATGAGGCCTAAGTGTAATCCATGACGGATTGGGATGCCTATGCCCCTCTTCTTCAACCTAACCTAAATTGTGGCAACACCAAAAACATGCTAGTCTTGACATTTAGTTTTTTGACGTATTCGTAGTAGATGCAATTTTTGTAATGAATTCAATTTCGCTTGAAAATCGCATTAAAATAATTCAAATCCTCTATGAAAATTACACTTCGTAAAATTCGTGATATTTTTGAGCAACATAATCGTCCTTCTGGGACGCAAGCAAAATTGCCGCATTTGGGCTTCTCAAAATCCTGTAGGGATTATTGAGAAGCCTTTGCATGCTCAACGTGTCTGTCAGTGTATGGTGCGCTTTGCAGTCTGGAGGCGTGATTGGGCCGTTTGCTTCAAAGATGAGGCTGGAAATGCTGTAAAGGTCATTGGGTCATGCTACCGCGAGACCTTATTTTTTATTATTTTGGCCAATTATTGATGATGTGGATATCACTGGCAGGGTTTGTCACATATAATTTTTCATTCATAATTGCCGAACTTTTCCCTTCGTAATACAAAAAAAAAATGTTAATCATCTTCATCTAAGTTTTTTGTTTTAGAAAAATAAGTTCTTGTTCAAATTTCGTCCTTCGTTGGTACAGTAGCAAATATCCTCCCGCAGAGAAAACAATAAAATAGCCACAACAATAATATATTTTCACTCCCTAAGTGACGGTGCATGTAAAAAAAATCTTGCCTTATTATTAATTGCTTAAGCAATATTAAAAGCAAACAAAATTCTTGTTTAAGTATCCTGAAAATTAAAAAAAAAATTACTAAAAATAAACAACTACAACAACATCGAAATTTGCTAAATGGTGTGCCACATTGCAACGCAGTAAAATTTGTCTTTTCTACTCTCAATCATTTCCATACGCAAACTAATTGCAAAAATACTTACGATTTTATTTGCTAAACTAGCGAAAAGTTAAAAGCAAAGCAGAGATGGAAATGTAGTAATTGACTTTGCGACTGGCGAAATGTTAGAACATAAACATTCTGTGTGTGTGCGTGCTTAGCAAACGCACTGATGGTTTAATGTTCCTAATGTTCCGCCATTGCGAAAGCTCTAAAGTCAGCGAACCATGCAAAGGCACATGTAAATAAAAGGATGTGAGAAACAGAGTTGAGTAAAAGAAAAAAATACATCAAAGTAATGAACAGCATATTGACACCGCATAAATTATAAAAGAAAACTCACAAAGTAAAAGCGGGAGTTTAACAATATTATGGGAGGGCAGTGGGTGCAGTGAAAGCGTTGCAACACTTAAAGTAGAAATATGTGCAACAGTGAGCGGTCAATAGCAATTAAATACCAAAATATATATTCCTTAATGAGAACAAGTCGTTATACATTAGCTTAAGTACCGTTAATTTAATTATTCAAAGTTTAAATAAATTAAAACTAACGGGTAATTTTGTTTCTTATTGGCAACACTCTTTTCGACAGCTCAGCTGTTTTCATGTAACACGTTACTGTTAAACATGTTCAGTTTGGTCATTAATTTAATTATTTCATTTCCAATTGTATGAATACGTGAACAAGCATAATTTCAGTATTTAGTGTGAAGTGGCAGTTCAAAATTCCTCTTTTTTTGCTATGGACTATAGGCCAGAGGCATTATTTTTCAAAGACGACGAAGGCAGGAACGTTATTTCTAAATAAATTTTTTTTATTATTTGCCCCAATTTTTATACCCTTTAAAAAAGAATTGCTGGGTATATTCACTTTCTCATTCCGTGTGTGAAACAGTGAAATAACTCTCTAAGACCCCATGAATTATATATACTATATATATATATATATATATATATATATATATATATATATATATATATACATGTATATATATATATATATATATATATATATATATATTCTTGATCAGTCATTGAATCGAAGATAATCTAGCCACATCCATTCTTCCGCCTGTGGGAGTCACGATACAGTCCAAACGGAAAGAGCTAGACCCTTGAAAATTGATAAAGATATATTGTGAAGGATAGCACAGGTCAAGTTTGTAAATGGGCTGAATCGGACCAGAGGGAAAAAAGTTCCCCTAAGAAGAACTCAACCAACCTCTAAAAGCAACAACATATTTTAAATTGTTGTATATTTTTGTTCATAAAATAATAGCCCCTATTATGAATGACGACATCGACGCTGTATCAAGACGACAGTAAAAAATTGTCGCTTGTACACTCTTTGTCGACAGCAAGTGACTACTATTGACATGTTCTATCGATATTATATGCCCTAGAGAATACTAAGAAATTTGTCAAAAGTAATTAATTGTTATCGACAACTTGTAGACAAGGATAATTTTTTACTGTCGGCTAGATGCGACGTCGACGTCGCCATTCATAATAGGGGCGAATATATTTTTATAACAAAGAAAGTACAAAGAGTTGAACTTAAAACCAGAAAGTTAAAAAAAAATCCATTTTTGTACTCATTTCTTAAAAATTAAATTTTTAAGTTTTCCTGACGAAGCTTAGATATTCTCTGATCTTTTTAAATTCATTTAAATTCAAAACAATATATAAAATGCAAATAGTCAGTCGGTGAATATTTGCGCGACATATTCTTAACAATAATAAAACAATAAAATAATTATTATTTTTTTTTAATAATTGAAAAGTACAATAAATAATAAATTGTCTATAACAACTTTCAAGGGTCTGGCTCTTTTACTTTGGAATGTATTGCGATTTCGACAGACGGACGTATGGAGGTTGCTTGGTCGTCTTATATTTATTCACTGATCAAGAATATATATACAGGCGAATCCACTTTAGCGCAATACGCTTTAATGAAACAAATCGGATTATTGAAAGCGATACAAATCCCCGCACTGATTTTAAACGCAGCTAGTCTTATTCACTTGGCTTTAGCGAAATATCGTATTACTGAAAACTCAAAAGCAAGCCCACAAATACGTTTTGTATGAAACTTACTTCGCTTTAGTGAAAAAATAAACAATGACAAATTTATTTATTAGCAATCGATTGCATAACTTAAGGCTGAAAAAATTGTGCATGTTTTGTCTGTTAAAAAATTAAATGGCACAATGTATTTGTCCTTTTCGCTCTTACGTACTTTATTGTATTTTTCTATTATATTGTCAATGCAAGTGGTTAGACATTTTCGAGGAATTCGTGAAAAATTTCAACAGTAAAATGAATAATTCTATGAATAATTTTTTTTAAATAAAATTTTTACGTTAAATTGACGTTCAAAAAATATACAGATAAAAAATATTGTTTTACTGATTTTAAGCAGTACGCTTAACTGTAACAAATTTCAGTAATCCGAAATACGTTTTAGAGAAAAAATCGGATAACTGAAAAAATTGGGATTTAGATATTTCCAGTAAAGCGGAGTCGACTGTACCTTCATATCAAATAGTAAATTGCTGTTATGCTGATGGAGAGGTTTCTTTTTAATAAAATTTTTACGTTAAATTGACTTAAAAAATATATATAGATTTGATATAAAAAATATTGTTTTACTGATTTTAAGCAGTACGCTTAACTGTAACAAATTTCAGTAATCCGAACTACGTTTTAGAGAAAAAATCGGATAACTGCAAAAAATTGGATTTTGGTTATTTCCATTAAAGCGGATTCGACTGTAGTTTATGGGGTCTTAAATGGATATTTCGCTGCGTTACAAACGAAATAATAAAATGATAATACCCTCGCATTCTTATTTGGAGGCTATAAAAAATATTTATAAAAGGCGTATAAAATAAATTTTTTTATGGAAATTTGCTTTATTAACCTGTTATAAATCAAATTTGTTTTAAATAAATTAAGTATTTAATGGCTCTGTTAAAAAAAAAAATAAATAATTAATTATAACTCTAACCAATGGCGCCTTGGCATGTCTAAGAGATATTCAAATTAATTCTAACATAAATGTTGCCATTTTATAGTCTCTGGTGTGTTACAGAAAACTCGGAATGAAAATGTTCATATTTATCGCAAAGATAAATATCAAAGAATTCTACACGAGGCTGAAAATGTAACATAATCCTTTGAGCAAATCCTTTTCCTTTGGCCTGATAATTAAAAGCAACCACAACAACACGTTTCCTGCATATTAGCAATTACCACCATACGAGTAGTTGGAAATGTTATAATCGCCATGTCGTCAATGGCGTGGTTGTATCTTCCACTCCTACTCAACTCAGTTGTTAGTGTGTTTGTATGGGTCTTTATTGTATACATGCATGTGTAATTAACTGTTTGTGTGTGTGTGTGGGGCTGTGTACCATGGAATTATGCAAAAGCTTTAGCAACTTTTAAGACACTCGACTAAAGAAATGACAAATGATGTCGCCATTGTCGTTAATGACAATTACACTGCCGTTGTTCGCGTTGTCTCAGCCAATTGGAAACTCTGATGCTGCATTATTGTTCTGTCATTGCCGTAATCGTTGTCATTAACATTGTCATCGTGCTTGTCACTATTGCAATCGCTAACAAACAGAGATGCACCACCGGCACCCCCCACCAAATTCATGCCATTTGATGGGCTAAAATCTTTTAGTTTGTGCGGCCGATAAATATGATGATCTATGGTGCATTCTTTGCTGACAACAGCCACAACTAAGGATTCTTGCAACGCAGAATTGTTAGCAAACATTTGTGATTTATCGCCGGCATTAAGTAGTTGCTCCTGTTGACGTTGCGGTTGTTGATGGTTTTGAATGGAAGGGAAACTACTGGTACGATAACGTTTCAGGCTGCTTAGGAAAGTATTTAATATCGATGTGGGCGGGTGTGTTTTTATCGTCGTCGTCGTCGTTGTTGTTGTTGTTGTAGCTGCAGATGTTGCTGCTGGTGTTCTTGTTTTAAACTTTAACCAATTTTTATAATTATTGTTCTTAAAACTCTGTCCATCACTAGTGGTATTAACTGCGGCTGGGGCCAGTCCATTGCTGCTGGCAGCAACAACATCTTCAACTATGCCATCATAAGAAACTTGAGTGTTTTGTTGTTTCTCATTGCCGCAGTCTTCTTTATTACCATAATTATCTGTATAATGTGTTTGACACTCATTTCTAAAATCGATGTTTTTTGCTTTTGACTTAATATCTAAATGACAAATACCTGCCTCAGAAGTAGCTGCCTCTGGGACAACATCAGTAGAATCTTTATTTACACCTACTTGCACCTCCGTTTTCTGCTTCTCCTCCTCCTCCTCGTCCTCTGGAATTGTTGTGCCTGCTGCACGGCCTGCTTGTGTTAATAGCAATTGTGTTGCTTCAATTTGTTGCTGTTTCTGCTACACATTCGTTACTTGTGTTGTTGTATTAAAATTATGCTCGCCCATTCCACTTTTACTAATCATATCACGTTGTATGCCATTCGTTCTACCTCCGCCGCCACTACCAGCAGCCGTACGTTGGCTATTGCCACGACAGCCCGCACCACCTCCTACGCCCGCAATTGTTTCATCATCTTGTGCAACTGGCAACCACTTGTCCAGGAATTTCGGCCGAAATAGAATTGTAAATGTTGAACGGAATTGTCTGCTCATGGAACAGTAGAGTATGAAATTGATGCTGGAATTAATGAGTGCCAATATGTCCATAAGATCACCTGTGAAATATAAATAAAAGACATTTAAAACTATTATTCTATTGAAATCAAATAAGATTGACAGTCTAGTGTTCGTAACATGCATTAAATCTGAAAGACATGAGAAATATTACAAGACACTAGGGAAAGTCAACATCCGTTTAGTTATTGGCTGGCGCAATACCCTTAAACTTATTGGGCGAAGAAGTTGTTGCAACCAGTGGGCACCGCATTTTATAAAGATATTATTTTAAAAATATAAATTAAGGAAAATTTTGTATTTTTAATAATATGTTTCTCTATATTCTTCACAAAAAAGTGAAGAAGTGTATATAAGTTTGTTATTCCGTGAGTAATTTCCTCAATATTAGCATTGGACCCCATAAAGTATATATATTCTGGATGCTTATAAATAACCATGGCGCATGTCCGTCTGTCTGAACGTGGGGGTTTTCCCAAACCAAAGGAGAGCTAGAGAATTCATTTTTAGAGTGATAGACTGGAAATGATCTTAAATAGAGTGGTACTGAAATGCAGAAAAATCCGGTTCCAGAGCTGGGAAGCTTACACATATTTTTGGACGCAAAATTAACTAGCAAAAACCAATTATTTTTTTCCTATGTCATACTTTGGGAAGAACAAAATTTGTATTAAAAACTAAAATAATAAAAAAAAAATGTTCCAGGGATGGGAAATTGCTATTTTTTTGTACATTAAATATTTTGTAGTACATGAAAGTGACCAAAATGGTTAAAAATTTTAAGATTTTCCTAAATGAAACCACTTTATGCCTCATGAAGAGTTGCTTAGGTGCAAAAAATTCAATAAAATTTCGCTTCCAGGGTTGGGAAATTGATTTTTTGTGTTTTTTGTTTTATACATAAAAGTAACCAAAAAGGACACCGACTTTGTTTTTTTTTTTTTTTTTTTGATAACTAAAACTATTTTATAATTTAGAAAGAAAAAAATTGGTATCAAAAATCTAAAAAAATCAAAACATCGAATCCAGGGTTAGACAAGTACAATATTTTGTAGTACATGAAATGGATCAAAATGGTTAGAAATTTTAATTTTTTCTTAAATAAACCTATTTTGTACCTCCTTAAGAGTTGCGTTTGTAAAAAGAAAACAAACAAAAATTTAAACTTTGCTTCCAGGGTTCGGAAATTGAAATTTTTTAGTACGCCAAAGCAGCCATATAACTATCTAATTTTAGTTTTTTCAGTGAATTCAACTTATTTTATGCTTCAGGAAAAATTATATTCGTGTAATGAATAAATAAAGTTAAAAATTCTATTCCAGGGTTCGAAAATCGAAATATGTTAGGTATATAAAAGTAGCCATATAAATTCTTAATTTAGTTTTTTTAGTGAACTAAACTCAATTTGGACTTCAGGTATATATAAATTGATACTAAGAACCAAAAAAAAGTTAGATATTAAATTCCAGGGTTGGAATGTCGAAATTTCTTGGTATGTAAAACTAGCCATAACCATTTTGATTTTTCTATTTTTGATAAATTATGCCTATTTTATACTTCAGGAAGAATTAAATTGATATAAGCAATTTAAAATTCGGTTCCAAGGTTGGAAAATCAAAATTTTTTGGCACGTAAAAGTAACCAAATAAGTTCCTGATTTTTATTTTAAATATTTTTTTTTTTGTTGAGTTAAAAGTTTTTTATACATCAGGATGAATTGCATTCGTGTAAAAAATTCATAAAATTAAAAAGTAGATTCCAGGGTTGGGAAATCAAAATTTTTTGGTACGTAAAAGTAACCAAATAAGTTCCTAATTTTTATTTTAAATTTTTTGTTTGTTTGTGGAGTTAAATGGTTTTTATACTTCAGGATGAATTGCTTTCGTGTAAAAATTAAAAAAATTAAAAAGTAGATTTCAGGGTTGGATAATCGAATTTTTTTGGTACATACAAGTTCATATAAGTTCATAATTTATTTTATTTATTTATTTTTTTTTGGTGAATAAAATCCTTTTTGTGTTTTAGAATGAAAGGAGAAATAAATCTGTCAAGGGTATTTAAGATTCGGCTCAGCCGAATATAGCATATTTACTTATTATTATAAAGTGTAGCTGTTATTGTATGTTTAGCTATTGCAAAAAATTGTGTTTTCACAAATAATATTTTTTTAATGCATGATATGCTGATATTTACCATATAATGAAAACTTTTCTCACCTGAGCTAATCGCGTCACCCCACTGCAACACAAAATGGCCATAAAAAAAATTGTCAAAAATCAAACCAAAATATTTACACACGACATAAATGCTGGCACAAACACGTGATGGAGCGTGCATGCTGTTGTCGTGTATGAGGGCCTCTACATTTAAATATTACAAGCTTGTATGCTGCTACAGAATTTATTAAGAAATTTTGAAATATATGGAGGGCGTATGATTTATGTCGAATACTTCGACATCCACCCACAGTAATTATGTGAAATTTATGCTTTTGTTTAAAAGGATAAAAATAAATATACTATAGAATATAGAATAAAGAAAAAAACTAGTAGACACGGGGCTACACTGTACATGTTCATTGTTAATAATGTCTATTATATTTCTTTTGTTTATTTTGCGTATGTTTGTCATGCTTAATCTTTTCAAATATTTCATATGCATCATACGCCCTCTTATTCACATGTATGATATATCATCAGTGTATTATAAAGATGGTGTGGAATATGACGTTATATCACACATACATGCGCACATATATATTTATATAGAACAAATTCAAGGTATTTAGAATATATATAAGGATATGGGCATTGTTTTAAAATTTTTCATGTAAATTTTATGAAAGTCAAATTTCCCATTATTTTTGCTTCTTTTGTGTAATTAAAACCAAGTGATGTTACGTACTTTTGATATTCGATGTTGATTTATAAGATTTCGGCCACACGATAAAAGAGCATAAGTAATAAAAATAAATAAAGTTTCTTAAAAAGATGTATATTCTTTATAATATAAAAACTATTTGGGTGTGTGAAGTTAAATTTCGAAATTTATAACCCTAGACATAAACCAAGTACGTTAACAGAACTCTGTTAGCATGTTAACATAGTTCTGTTAAGATTGAAAAATCCGACTGTTTGTATTTCAAATGGAATTCAGGTCACATTTCTGGACCCACCTTAAAAGAAATTAATGGAACAGACAACCACATCTATAGCATTCATAATATATTAATGCTTTGGTATGGCTATGCCGATAAGCTTTCATTTTTTGTACACAAAAATTTTAAAATTCTAGAGAGGATAAGCCAGGATCCTGGAAAAACGGGAATAAGTGGGCGACTAAAAATTGTTTTATTTTGTAGTTCTTACGTCCCAACAATTCTATTACGTCCCAACAATTTTTTTGATATTGATATTATTCTTATTCCAAAATTTTTAAAAGATAGCACAAAAAAGTGCTTTATATTTAAAAGATATCACTTTTTCGGCCCATTCCGTCTTTTGTAGTACATGTAGTAACTAAAATTGTTAAAGATTTTAAGTTTTTCTTTTACAGAACCTCTTTATACGTCATGAAGATTTGCATTGGCCAAAAAAAAATTTTTTTAATTCAAATTATGCTTCCAGGGGTGGGAAATTGCATTTATTTTATACGTGAAAGTAATCAAACAGGCAACTGATTTTGTTTTTTTTTTTTGCTAACTAAGTCTGTCTTATAATTTAGGAAGAACAAATTTGGTATCAAAAATTAAAAAATAAAAAATAAAATTTCGAATCCAGGGATGGACAAGTGCTATATATAATGGTACATGAAAGTGACCAAAATGGTTGAAAATTTGAATTTTTTCTTTAAAAAAAAATTACTTTATACCTCATGAAGCGTTGCACTTGTAAAAAAAAACTAAAAATTCAAATTTCGCTTCCAGGGTTGGGAAAATTAAAGTTTTTTTTTGGTACATGCAATATTTTGTAGTACATGTAATAACCAAACTGGTTACAAAATTTGAGTTTTTCTCAAAAAGATTTGAAAAATTAAAATTTGACTTCCAGGGTTGGGAAATTTTAATTTTTTTTGGTACATGCAATATATTGTGGTACATGAAAGTGACAAAAATGGTTGCAAATTTTAAATTTTTTTTAATTAAAACGATTTTATGCCCAATGAAGACTAGCATTGGTAAAACACAATTAAAATTTTACTTCCAGGGCTGGGAAATTAAACTTTTTTACACATAAATGTAACCAAAAAGGAAACTAATATCGGGTTTTTACTACTTAAAACTATCTTTTAGTTCAGGAAAAACAAAATTGGTATCAAAAATTAAAACAAGATCAAAATTTATATTCCAGAGTTGGATAACTGCAACATTTTGTAGTACATGAAAGTGACCAAAATGGTTACATACATTAAGTTTTTCTTAAATAAAACTATTTCATGCCTCATTAAGAGTTGCATTGGTAAAACAATTTTAATTTCGTTTCCAGGGTTGCGAAATTTAAATATTTTTTTTATGCATAAAAGTAACCAAAACGGCAATTGACGTTGTTGTTTTTGTTAATTAAAACTATTTTATAATTCGGGAAGAACAAAATTGGTATTAAAATCTTAAAAAATGAAAATTTCGACTCCAGGGTTGAACAAATGAAATATTTTACTGTACACGAAAGTGACCAAAAAGTTTAAAAATTTTAATTTTTTTTTTGTCAAGTAAAACTATGTTTCAACTCACTAAGAATTGCATTGGTAAGAAAATAAAAATTCGCTTCCATAGTTGGAAAATCGAAATATATTCGTAAATGGGCTGAATCGGGTCAGAGGGAAAACAATAGAGTTTTTTAAGCTTTTTTGTAATTTTGTTAAGCAAATGAAATATTTTTGTGTCAAAGAAGGTTCAAAGCGTTGAACTTGGAGCTAAAAAATCAGAAAAGGTCATTTCTTGAACCCCGCCTCCTTTACTGGGCATTTAAGTAACATATTACTTCTCCTTTGACCCCTAAATGGTCCTATCAAAAAAAATATTTTTTTGTTTTTACACTGAATAACCCCAAAAATCTGCAACAAGGAGACAAGATGTCTCCCCCACGCCTCTTTCCGGAGTACCCTTGTGCTGTTGGCTGAAGTAGTAGAACACGAGACTATGAAGCGGAGGGTCGTGAGTTCGAGCCCGCGCTGAGTCATGAAATATTGTGTTGAATTCTTCTGATCAGCATTAGTGCGTGGTTGTGTTGGTTGTTGCCAGCCTGTTGCAATGATGAAGGCATAGTCACTGGTCACTCAACATAATTGGCAGCGACTGACACCATCATGTACTAAAAAAAAAGCAGAGTAACAGCACCCACCTTCGTCGGTCCTGTAGCAAAAATTAGCCGACGAAGTAAAAGGTTGAAATAGCTACAAAAACAACTGTCTATCTTTCCTAATCTGTCCTCTCAATACTATCCCCTCGTTTTCAGTTCCGGCGCAATGCATTGCATATATAGGGGTCATCCCCTGAGTGCTGGTCCAAGATAAAAAAAATAAAAATTGAGTTTTAAAATTGGGCACAAAAATGGCTTAAAACAACTCTGACCCAGAGATTTAACATTTTTAATTTATTTATTAAATATTTGCAGGGTATTTAAGATTCAAACCGGTCGAATATAACTCTCCTACATTTTTTTTAATATTTCGCCACTCCTTTAAAAGAAAAGATAACCCATTTTTTCCTCAAAAAGATAACCCAAAGGAGTGGAAAAAAATTTAAAAAAATTAAATTAAATTTTTTTTTAATAAGTGAACGTGATTACATTCTATTTATTATTTTTGAGAGTGGAATATTAAGAATATTTTTCATTGTCATTAAACCAGCAGAACGGATCAGTACTGATTTCGAGGCCGCTACGCCATCTCATCAGCGTTCTTTGTTCAATTTTTCCACTGTTTCAAGTGGAGCTAGTTAATAGGAATATCAACTATTTAAGCAATGTTTTTAACGAAAATTGAATATGGGAATTAACATTTTTTAAATATGAAATTTTTTTATGAAAATTAAAATTTTTTAAATATTTTATATGGACAGACCTCAAACTTAAAGGGTGCTGTTGACTGAAGTAGTCAATACGAAACGGTAAAGCGGAGGGTTCTGAGTTCGACTCCACACTCAGTCATGAATATTGTGTCGAATTTTCTTGATCAGCATTACTATTTACTTGGTTGTGTTAGTTGTTGTCAGCCTGTTTCAGTGATGAAGGCATGATACTAGTCACTGATCATAACTGGCCTGACAGCGCTTGATACTATCATATACTAAAGAGCAGAGGAACAGCACCCTCCCTTGTCGGCCATGTAGAGAAAAATTAGCCGGCGAAGTAAATGGTTGAAAATTCTCTATCTTCTTATTTATCTCCATCTCTCTTCTCAATTTTATCCGCTTCTTTCTAGTTCTGGCGCAATGCACTGCATATGTAGGGGTCATCCCCTGACTACTGGCCCAGATTAAAAAAAACTTTTTAATTTTTGCTAAAATAATATTTAAAGGTCAAGAATAACTAGAAATTAAGTTTTACGTTAACGTTTTTTCATACAAATAATCTAGTACAAAATGTTACGGAGTATCTCAATGGTCTTAAATACCAATAGTTTTATAGCCTCATTTTTTTTTGTAGGTTAAATGACTATGCCATTATTGCCATGAACATGTATTTAGCAATCTGTGAAACATTTTTTGTAACTGGATGATAAACAATTGTTGCCATCGGTGTCAAGGTCAATAGCAATTGTAAAAATAAAACAATAACACTAACAAAAAATCGCATAAATTTACAACTTTATGGTCTGCGAGTTAACATTTATGGCCGCCTCCAGTTCATTTGCACTGACAGTAACGGCATATTTACTATTTTAATGAACTTTTTGGGAATATTTGCGAATGCGTCAATTTTTTGTTGCAGTCGTTTATTTTATTGCTGCCCTGCATATGACATTTCATTTAATCCGTACAATAAATTGCGTATTTACTCAAGCGAACAAATAATAATATTTTTTAAACTATTTTTACAACTAAAGGCAGTAAAAAGTTTGTTTTTTATATGTACGAGTATGTGGGGATTCAAATGTTGGTCATAAAGTCATAAAGGGTGTTAAGTAATAAAACAAAAAATAAATAAAAAAATATCGCAGCTGTGAACAATCCATCATAATATCGTGTAGTGTTTTGAATTTTAGTCAGCTGATAAAAAAAAAGTTTTTTTATACCCTCCAAAAAAGAATATGGAGGGTATATTCACTTTGTCATTTCGTTTGTAACGCAGCGAAATATCCATCTGAGACCCCCATAAAGTATATATATTCTTGATCAGTGATGAAATCTAAGACAATCTGAGCATATCCGTCTGTCCGTCCGTCTGTGGAAATCACGATTCAGTCCACACGAAAAGAGCCAGACTCTTGAAATTTGGTATAAATATACGTTGAAGGATAGCACACATTAAGTTCGGAAATGGGCTAAATCGGGCAAGAGGGAAAAAAGTTCCCGTAAGAAGAACTAAACGAAACTCTAAAAAACACCATAGTTTTTAAAGTTTTTTTGTAATTTTGTTAAGCAAATTATATATTTTTATATTAAAGAAGGTCCAACGCGTTAAACTTGGAGAAATAAAATAAAAATAAAAAAATTTTGGACCCCGCCTCCTTTAGTGGGCGTTATTATATAGAAAAATAATGTAAAAATTTAACAAATTCTTTAACTTAAGCCTACATTTCTTAAAAATAAAATTTTCCCCCCTTACCCCTAAATGACCCTCCCAAAAAAAAATTTTTTTTTAATTTTATATGTAATCATCCCAACCATTTATTTTAGAGTTTTGCGACTGCCTGTTTCTGCCCTACCCCCTCCTCCCCCTTTGTCCCCTAAATGACCCTATAAAATTTTTTTTTTTTAATTGTGTAAATAATCATCCCAAGCATTTATTTTTAGAGTTTTATGACTGCCTGTTTCTGCCCTACCCCCTTTTCCCCGTAAATGACCCTATAAAAAAAAATAAAAAATTTTATTTTGTATATAATTATCCCAAACATTTATTTTTAGACTTTTATGCCAAAGGTGAAATGTCTCCCCCCAGCCCTTGTCAGAGCGACCCCGCCAAAATACAGTTTTTATAAGTAAATATGTATATTCTTGATCAGTGATGAAGTCTAAGACGGTCTAGCAAATGTCCATGCGTTCGTCTGTGGAAAACATGATATGGTCTATTTTTGAACCCCGCCCCCTTTAGTGGGCGTTGACGTGCGATATTATATAAAACAACTCTGTCCCACCAAGTTAAACATTTTAAATTTACTTACTAAATATTTGGAGGGTATTGAAGGTAGAATATAACGTTTTTACTTTTTAATATATAATATCAAGTGAAAAAAAATCAATGAGAGTTCGAACTCACGGGCGATGTGTTAACACCTTTTTGTTTATTTATTTTATATTAGACCCACAAAAAACAAAGAGAATGCAAAGCAACAGACAAATGTACATACATTGTTATGTTTGTACATAAGCTACATACGTTGCTGTCTTGCTATCTCATTTTTATATATGTACGTATAACCACGTCACTATTCTCTTTGCTATGCTTTGCATAAGACAAAACCGAAGATCAACATAAAACACTTTTTTAATATTACTCCAAATTAATACTCCGAATTAAAACACTTAAATCTCCGCTCGCCGATATCGGATCGCCTTGATTTTTGGCCTAAACTCTTCGTCGAAACCCGCACTAGCGTTTTAATCCAAAAATTAATAAAATCGGCTATGAATTTCTGGAGAAAATCGCGTGGGAAAATTATATGAAAATCGCCCAATAATCACTTTCAATACCGACTGCCAAGCAACAACAACAAACAAACAAACTCTTACACTTACACTTGCGTATGTATTGAAACTGATAGTTTACTGCCCTAAAGGCGCGCGTATAGATGTTAACACATCAAAAACTAAAATAATAAACAGTTAAGGCGAAGACTACTTGTTAATCTATAAACGCTAGAAATGCCGCTGGCTACAAGAGTACGCGGCAGCTACATCGCAAACAGCTGATTTCGGTGCTGCCAACTTCACATATAAAAATAAAATCGATTTACAGTTCTTTTGAACAGTTTTGAGTGATTAACTGCGTTCCTACTTCTTAAGTGAAGTTGTCCACGGTCAGTCACACTAACGGATAAAAATACGGGGTAAAAACATCGCCCAGATATGGTCTCAATCGCTCCGCCGCGTCGTTTGTGCACCGATATTTTGCAAGTTTACTTTGCAAAGTATTTACCAATACAACAGGAAATATATGTGCTCTATACTATAGAAGTTTAAATCAATAGAAAATCAAAGTTTTGAATGCCGTAGCACCCTTTAGCCAAGTGAAATTGCAGAGCAAAGGAATTGGATCAGATTCACTAGAACACATTGAATAACTGTTAACTTCTTGGCAAATTGGCGTCCACCTAAAATAGTCTTACTAAATTAAATAGGGAACTTATTTTCTATCGCCAATAACACTTTTCTTCCTACAATAAAAATTCATTTGAATCCCAATTGATTACTCAATACACATGGCAAGTTGCCAGCAAAATGGGTTTTCAAATCAAATACTTGCCTCGTTGCACAACTAAAACCTTAAAATTACTTGTGTGATTATGACTGTTATTATACGATTTCCACAAGCGATAATAATACAGAGCGAGTACGATTACGAGTGCGAGTGTGTGTGTGTGTTAACGACCCGCCAGCCGCAAAGTCTTTGGATGGTTACAAAACACCCAACGACGATGGTTGCTCAGTTGTGGTGGCAACAATTAAGCTAAACTAGTATTATTTACTTTAATTGTGCTAAAGTGTTGCGCAAATTTCAATTTAAATATTTAATTATTTCTGTGGGAGTTTAAATTTAATATTGTAAAATTTCCGTGTATGTGTGTGTGTGTGTTAAAACGTTTAATTCGTTTTGTCACCCAACAAATTTTTTTCACGTGGAAAATTTACAGCACCATCAGTGACAATGACATATTGTTTTTTTTTTGGCAGGTAAATTGTGGTTGAATCAAAATTGCTGCTAAATGAATTTAGATCAGGAATGAAAACTGCGGTATTATTGTGTAGGGGTTTTTTTTATAGAGGTATAAAAATTGAAGTCGGCCATTTTGCCAGATGCCAAGTGATTTATAAAGAATTCATCTGATGACTCCTCCAGCGTGAACAGCGCACCATGCAGTCACTTTGAGCGAGTGTAATGGCTCCTTGTGCATCACTCGTGGATTTTCGGTGCCCCAGAAGCGATAGTTTTGCATGTTCACGTACGCCCTGAGGTGGAAATGAGTCTCATCGCTCATTATGATTTTGGTGGAAAAATCGTCCACTTCCTCCTCGAGATTGAGGATGGGGAGTGTATCGTTCCATGGCTTGTTCACTTGTATTCTACGTCTGTCTAGTTCACAAATGTCAAAACAGATTTTACATTGGCCGCCATTTGCAAAAATAAGAGCATCTTCCAATAGGGTGTTTTCTTTTGGCCCACCTTGTATTTAATTTGATTTGGCATTTTATCATTAATGGACTGACGCCTAAACAACTCTTCTAAATTGTGCCCAAATGATCCCAAAATAAGACTGTCGTTGAAGCCGATTTTCATAAGGGATTTTTGTTTAGCGATGAAGCTCCCTTTTATTTTTCTTGAAACAACACTCAGGGGATGACCCCCACATATGCGATGCATTGTGCCAGAACTAGGAAAATTGGTTGTGGGCCCAAGTTGAAATTGGCCGGAAAGACCTCTTCTGGAAGTTTGTTCCACATACGAACCGTTTGGCCAAAGAACGAATTCTGTCTGTAATGCGCGGTGCGGTTCACTGGCAACTCAACCACAAAAGGATGCACCCTATGTGAAGAGCGGGTAGCTCGCAAGAATAAACGGTTTACGGGCACAAGCTCCCTTATTTCGCCAGAAAACATTCCGTTTTATTATCGGTAGAACAGTGAAACACATCCCACGTTGCATCGATGCTCCAGTGAGTCAATAGAGAGTTGGCTACCCTACTGTCACCGATGAGCCTCTTCGCTCTCTCTTGCACGTGGTCGAGCAACTTCAAAATAGATTTTGAATCACCGGCCCATACATGAGAGTTGTATTCCATTTTAGGTCGGATGTAGGTGGTGGGATATATAGTGAGGAGATCAGTTGGAGTGAAGTATGCCTTACACCGTCTTAAAAAGCCGATCCACTTGAATGCTTCTTTTGAAATATGAACAAGTAAAAACGTTATATTCGACCGGGTCGAATCTTAAATACCCTCCAAATATTTAGTAAGTGAATTTAGAATGTTTAACTTGGTGGGACAGAGTTCCTTTATATAATATCGTACGTCAATGCCCACTAAAGGGGGCGGGGTTCAAAAATAGACAATATCATGTTTTCCACAGACGAACGTATGGACATTTGCTAGACCGTCTTAGACTTCATCACTGATCAAGAATATATTAACTTTATAGGATCCAATTCTCTTTGGAGGGTATAAAAACTGTATTTTGGCGGGGTAACTCTGGCAAGGGCAGTGGGGGAGACATTTCACCTTTGCCATAAATCTCTAAAAATAAATGCTTTAAATGATTATAGACAAAATTAAAATACCTCTTTTTTGTTAGGGTCATTTACGGCGGCAAAGGGGGAGGAGGGGGTACGGCAGAATCATAAAACTCTAAAAGTAAATGCTTGGGATGATTATATACAAAATTTAAAAAAAAAAATTTAATTTTTTTTTTGGTAGGGTCATTTAGGTGGTGAAGGGGGGGAGGGGGGAGAGGGTAAGGCAGAGGAGTACCAGGTATCGTCTCAGTTTCGTCATCAAAGCTTAAAAATTTTATTTTTAAGGAATGTAGGCTTAAGTAAAACAAGTTGTTAAATTTTTATGCTATTTTTGCATATAATCACGCCCAATAAAGTGGGCGGGGTCCAAAAATATTTTTTGTTTTTATGGCTCATTTGCTTAACAAAATAACTAAAAAACTTTAAAAATTATGTTGTTTTTTCTGGGTTGGTTTAGTTCTTCTTAGGGGAACTTTTTTCCCCCTTGCCCGATTTAGCCCATCTCCGAATTTAACTTGCTCTAAGCTTCAAAATATATTTTTTTATCAAATTTCAAGAGTCTAGCTCCTTTCGTTTGGACTGAATCGTGGTTTCCACAGACGGACGGACGGACATGTTCAGATCGTCTTAGATTTCATCACTGATCAAGAATATATATATTTTATGGGGTTATGAGATGGATATTTCGATGCGTTACAAACGGAATGACAAAGTGAATATACCCTCCAAATTCTTTTTTGGAGGGTACAAAAATGTGATCAGTCCATCGAACGTCACATGGTATTTTCATACCAAGAACATCAAGAGCTTCTGATTCCCCAATACCTCTACCATCCATAAACACGAATGGCGCAGAACCTTCTACCAGCCGCCTATACATAAGCATGCAGCACTGCGTCTTATGAGGATTAAAGTTAAACCTATTCACTAGGGCCCCATTCGGAGATTGATACGATAGATAGCATAGAGACGTTAATAAACAAAACTGCCGTATCTGGAGAGATGATATCTCCTCAAGTGTACGTTAAGACACCGTTGGCATCATTGGCACGAACTTATTTAAAAATAATGCTGGCCAGAACGTTACTATCAATGGTGACTGCTCTGGAGTCATGATTACTGACCTTTTCGTTCATGTATTGAACAACATGTACTAAAAGCAGAGTAACAGCACCCACCTTCGTCGGCCCTGTAGCAAAAATTAGCCGTCGAAGTAAAAGGTTGAAATAGCTACAAAAAAAAAAAAAAAAAAAAAAAAAAAAAAAACTGTCTACCTTCTCATCTTTCCTAGTCTGTCCCCTCAATACTATCCCCTCGTTTTCAGTTCCAGCGCAATGCATTGCATATATAGGGGACATCCCCTGAGTGCTGGTCCTACTCCTAAAAAAAAAAAAAAAAAACCATGACGCTGTGGCCGCAACATGTCAAACAGCTTGTGTCACAATTGACTTATTGAAGTAAACGTTTGGCAATCGCATAGTTTCACGTTTAGGAGCCGTGAATTGGCCTCCCAGTAGTCGCTAGTCTACACCGATAAGTTCAAAAGTAGATATTTGAAAAAGTTATCGAAAATTGGACCTTCAGACTAGATTACTTCCGACCCAGCCGTGGCGATCATATACCCGAATGCATATTTAAGTTGTAAAGCCAGATTATCTTTCGAATAAAGTAAATTTCATGTTAATTTAAGAAATTGATATGTATTTTATTCCATGTCAAAGTTTTACAACTCCATAAAACTCACCCGTTTCTTTAGCTTCTACCTTTTGATTAATAAATTTACGATAACAAAATTCCATATAAGAATAATATTAAACTGAAATCATATTCGTTCTTGTTCCACTACTGGTTTTCCTTAATATTTCACAAAAACTACTCTCTACTTAATTGAAACTAATCACTTGTTTCATGTGACCAACCAATTGCATCAATTCGAAAGATTCCCTCAGCACTTCAAAACAATTCCGTAGTTGACGTTTACCCCTTTTCATAAAATATTTAGTAAAACGCATGATACTCTTGCTGCATTCGACAGAATTTTGCATTATCCTAAACACAAGTTTGATCTGAACACAAGTTTTCATGTTCATTAATTAGAACCAACATTTATATATTAACCTCATTACAAATTACCTGGAATTTGTAGGGAATTTGTTAATAGTAATTGAAAATTCATTAGATTATTTAGGAACGATAGAGACACACAGAACAGTCGTATGTTTCATATGCACACAAGTGTGTGGTCACTTTTCTACTGCACAAATTAATTGGAAAGTGCGCACGGACAAAAAGAAAAGTTAAGTTAACAAGGGAAATCACAATTGCTGGCATATTTACAACCAACAATTTCCGCTGCAAACAATGAGTGCTGATTTTGGACGCACACAAAAACAAATATATATTTCAAAGTTCATTTGCGTGCTGGAAATCGCCTTGATCCTATTTTTCTAGGCTATACTTTTAATGCCTTTGCCTTCTTTTAAATACTGGGGCCAAATTACGGCATTCGATATCGATCGAAATTTGTATATAAATTGTATTGAAATTTCGTTTCGAATCGAATGCCGTAATTTGGCCCCTGATCTCTATCTATTAATCAACAAACACCAAAACCAATTGAATAGTTCCAAGAACGCAAAACGTTCATCCTATTGCCCTTTCCTGAACCTACTTGCTAGACAAACGACGTACTCAGACTCCTAAAAGTTTTACTCTAAAGATTTTTGCTTTAAAAGGTGTCTGCTAAAACCATAATATATACACAGCAATCGTATTTCCATCTCTCATTAAATACCATGGAGAGGTCGCATGGAGAGGTCGCCTTTTACAATTTTGTTTAAAAAAATTCTAGCAATCGAACAGGTAGCTCTGGAGATTATCTAATATAAATATAGAAACATGCCCTTTATATTGCATTATATATCATTTATACATCAGAAATTCCCTTTTTAAATTGATGTTGTGTTCTTTTCTAAAAATAGTGCAATATTTTTGCACTTTTCAAAGGAAAATTAATTATAATAGTAACTTGAAAACAGTGAATTTATTAGAATTTTAGCTACAATCCCTTACGGAAATATATAAAAGTTTTTGAAACTGAGTTTGACTGCGAAATTGCTAAAAAAAAAATCTAAAAAGTGTTACATGTTTGTAAAGTGTGTGTTTTTTTTTTTTTGAAGTGTCACAACACTAGAGCAACGCGTGCAAATTTTTTAAATTTTTAATCAAAACAACTGTTCTACCCGTCAAACTAATCGTGCACTTGTTCCATTTTATGGCGTACACAATCGTCCCTCAGAGCGGCTCATTCGAAGAACAATAGATCGTTCTCGGACCACATTGGCATGTGTATCCCGTAAGACGCCGAACTGTTTTTTTTTCTTTGTTTATCTTGGACCAGCACTCAGGGGATGACCCCCGGATATGCAATGAATTGCGCTGGAACTGAAAACGAGGGCATAGTATTGAGGGGACAGATTAGGAAAGATGAGAAGATAGACAGTTTTTTTTTGTAGCTATTTCAACCTTTTTTACATCGCCGGCTAATTTTTGCTACAGGGCCGACGAAGATGGGTGCTGTTACTCTACTTTTAGTACATGATAGTGTCAGTCGCTGCCAATTATGTTCAGCCTTCGTCATTGAAACAGGCTGGCAACAACTAACACAACCACGCACTAATGCTGATCAGAAGAATTCAACACAATATTTCATGACTCAGGGCGGGCTCGAACTCACGACCCTCCGCTTCATAGTCTCGTGTTCTACTACTTCAGCCAACAGCTGAACATATTTTTAATAAATGCACCAAAATAACGTAAATACTGACGCAATCCATTAAAATGGATCGCGATCCAAATATCACAATATATATATTGAACTTGTAGCAGTGCCTTATAATATTTTACTTCAACACCCACTAAAGAAGGCGGGTTCCGAAAATGGATTTTTATGATTTTCTGGCTCCAAATTTAACGTTTTAAACCTTGTTTTACATACAAATACATATTCTGCGATTTCTGATCGCGATCCATCAATACTGCATGCTACACGTTCAATAAACATCGCGATACTGGATCGCGTTCAATATATATTGAACGTGTAGCAGTGCCCATATGGAAAAATAGTGTAAATATTTAAAAAAAAATCAATGAGTGTTCGAACTCACGGGCGATGTGTTAACACCTTTTTGTTTATTTATTTTATATTAAACCCACAAAAAACAAAGAGAATGCAAAGCATCAGACAAATGTACATACATACATTGTTATGTTTGTACATAAGCTACATACGTTGCTGTCTTGCTATCTCATTTTTATATATGTACGTATAACCACGTCACTATTCTCTATGCATAAGACAAAACCGAAGATCAACATAAAACACTTTTTTATTATTACTCCAAATTAATACTCCGAATTAAAACACTTAAATCTCCGCTCGCCGATATCGGATCGCCTTGATTTTTGGCCTAAACTCTTCGTCGAAACCCGCACTAGCGTTTTAATTCAAAAATTAATAAAATCGGCTATGAATTTCCGGAGAAAATCGCGTGGGAAAATTATATGAAAATCGCCCAATAATCACTTTCAATACCGACTGCCAAGCAACAACAACAAACAAACAAACTCTTACACTTACACTTGCGTATGTATTGAAACTGATAGTTTACTGCCCTAGAGGCGCGCGTATAGATGTTAACACATCAAAAATTCTATTCCTTAAGCCTACATTCCTTAAAAATTACGTTTTTAAGCTTTACAGCCAAAACGGCGCCACCTACCACACCGTGCCTGAAACCATCCATTTGTTGCAGCAACGATTTCCAAAACAAATTATCCCAAGAAAATCTCATGTCCACTGGCCACCAAGATCATGCATATATTTTTTTTTTGGAAATAATATCAATTGTTAATGCAACAATAAATTAAGTTGAAAAATTTCACTTAATAATTTAATTGTATTGACAAAAAAGTTAATTTTATTTACAAACGATTTTTTTCTGTGTAAATAATTAAATTGCTTTTTTAATTTTAAATGACTTTTAATAGAAATTTGATGGAAATTTTATTTAAATATAAACAATTACTATTTATACTCTTCTTGACTATTTTTACACAATGAAAGAACCCCCACTACCTCCTCTTTCAACTTGTATAAATTTAGTGCAAAACAAAAGAAAAAGAAATAGTAATTGACTAAAAGTTTTACCGTCTCACTTACTCAGTCTCAAATAGCACTGCATCAGGAATGCATCGCCCAGCACCGTATTCAGCAGACCCATAATGCCCTGCGGAAATTCTGTTATTAGAAACAACAACAGCACAGCCAGCAGCATTCGTGTCGTACGGTCTGTTTGTTTCTCCTTCTCCAAAGTCTTGCTGTTCTTACGCTGTCGCGTCGGTTCGACAACTTTGCCATTTACCATGGGCTTCATGCCATTGGCAGCATTGCTGATGAGCATTTTGCGTCGACGTTTTGCCTCCAGCAGAGCCATTATCAGGCGTACAGATAGAATGGTTAGAGCGATACAGGGTATTAATTTAATCAATACACTGTAGATGAGAAATGTGGCATTGCGTAAGGTTTTGTTACGCAATGCCACATCGCTGTGATATAGACGATAGACTGTTATGTTGCGTAGCACCTCGGGCATTAGGGTGGCACTCGTATCAGCCAGCAGGGGGCCAATTGTAGTGGCAGCCGCTATACTTGTTACACTTGTGGCTAGAGTGTTTGTGGATGAATTAACAATGCCTAAGAGCATTTCGGCTGTTGTGTGTGTGTCATTTTGCCAGCTTGTGCTTAAATCACTGCCAACAGCTGCCGTTGCCAACACCGTTTTATTCATTAAACTCTGCTGATAATCAATCACGTACTGCGAGAGGGCTATCGATTTGATAGTCTTGCCATTTGCATCTAGCACTTCCAGGAATTCTGCTATTGAAGTGACCAAATAGAGGGAAGGCGACACCACCAACACACACACTACATACGCACTGGATATTGTTATGATGGTGGTGCGCATGCCACACCACTGGCGATTCTTTTGCGGATAACCCACCGCTATGTAACGCCAAACGGCCAGTGTAACTGTCAGCCAAATGGAAATGGTGTGCAGCACTTGTGCAAAGATTGAGTGGAATTTAATAAAGCAGGCCCATGGATAACTCAGTTGTTGTTCGCGCGGCAATCGCTCCCACATGATGTAATCGTGTATGGTGTAGGGTATATATTCCAGCATGACGGCCAGATCTGCCACTGCCAGCCCCGTCAATATGGCATTTGTGGGTGAGCGCATTTCACGTCGCGTCAACACGATGATATTCAGGGTATTCGCTATGGTGCCCAGTATGCAGACAATAAGCGATATATAACCGTGAAGATTTTTGTAGCTGTAAAAGGAAAAGAAATTGTTTGTTAAAAGCATTTCTAATGTTATGTGAATTTAATTATTTTAAGGATTTCATATGCATTTTAAGGAATCGGATTATGTATTAAAAAATAAAAATTTTAAGGGTCTGCCCTGTATTCAGTTGTTCATATAAGACGAGGTCAAACGCAATATATAAGGTCCTGATTGAAAATTATCTGTTATTACGCAATTTTCGTCTTTGTGTCAAATTGACACAATATTGATTTATATTCTATATTTTGTTCTGCGAAATTTTATGTTATTCATTAGAGACTAAAAATTAAACAGTAATTTAGCAGCAAAAAAAAATTTAAAAAGTTTTACTTATTTTTGTTTATCATCATATAGAAATACTGAGCGAGAGAACAAAAAAAAAACACTAAAAAGGATATTAATAATTGCTTAGTTATCCCTGCCCTTCAGATTTCGTCCTCTTAAATTTCATGAATTAATGTGCCCCATATATTTTTAATTAATTTTTCTTTAAATTTTAATTTGTTATATAATTTTCAAAAACGTTAAAACCAAAAATGGCGTTTTCAACTTTTCTTTTTATCTTCAATTGCGCAACATCAAACGAACGCGAATACCCATTTTAATTAATAACTGAAGGTTACACATTAAGCATTTTAATATTTTTAAAATTTATTAAAATTATTTCCCGCAAGGAAATTTTAAATTGTAAAAATTGAAAGCTTATTATTAAATCATAACAAAATTATATTCCATTGCATTTGTTTTAATTTGCCTCATTATGTGGTTTTATAATTTGAAATTTATTAACATTTTCATTATTTCATTTAATTAAAATGGAAAGATTAAAGAAAAACGTCCGCCGAGTTGTTGGAAAATGTTATAGAGCTGAATATATTTCTGAAAGGATGTTGATATGGCGGCGATTATGCAGCAATTAATTTTCCAGTCTGTATATTTAAGCAGTTGTTAGGATCAAAAACATTAAGCGACTCAAATACACTTAAAAGCAAATATGTTTTTGACACTATATGTGCTTTGATTATAATCGAAAATGCTATTTTGGAAAAAAATATTTTTATAAGACATTTTTAAATAGACAAGAACACACTAAAGACTCAAGTATTCCCACATTAGGATGCTGAATTTGTTGTAAATGTCTTCAGATTGCCCACTTATTGTGAGTGGCTTAATAATAGCAATTATTCCTTGTAAAATCATACCCAATGCAAAATTTCTTTATCTTGTTGTATTTTTAGACCTTATTACATACTAGACTTCTTTACCCGTGACTTTGTCCGCGAAGGACATGTGAAATTTCAGCAATGTGTATGTTATATCAATGACTTCTATACAAATTTCGACCACCCTTGACCACTCAATACGATCATTTCCAAAAACCGAAACAGCCCTATGTTGTTCCTCGGATCTTAAACTATCTCTATGTCAAATTTCATCTGAACCGGTTCAGAGGTTACAGCATGAAAAGGTAACGGACAGACAGACAGAGACACGAAGCTACTTTTATATATACTACACTAGTAAGGAAAAAAGTGCAACTCATTAAAAAAGTGAAAGTCATTACAAAACGTGCAAGGCATCATAAAAAGTGCAAGTCGTCGTAGAAAGTGCACGTCATCGTAAAAAGGGCAAGGTGTCATAAAAATTCAAGTCATTATGAAAAGTGCAAGTTATCATAAAAAGTACAAATCATTATAAAAAGTGCAAGTCATTATAAAAAAGGCAACTCATTATGAAAAGCGCAAGTCATCATAAAAAGTGCAAGTCATTATAAAAAGTGCAAGTCTTCATAAAAAGTGCAAGTCATTATAAAAAGTGCAACTCATTATGAAAAGCGCAAGTCATCATAAAAAGTGCAAGTCATTATAAAAAGTGCAAGTCTTCATAAAAAGTGCAAGTCATTATAAAAAGTGCAAGTCATCATAAAAAGTGCAAGTCATCACAAAAAGTGCAAGTCATTATGAAAAGTGCAAGCCATTATAAAAAGTGCAAGTTATTATAAAAAGTGCAAGTCATTATCAAAAAGTGCAAGTCATTATGAAAACTGCAAGCCATTATAAAAAGTGCAAGTCATTATAAAAAGTGCAAGTCATTATAAAAATTGCAAATTATTATGAAAAGTGCATGTCGTTATAAAAACTGCATGTCATCATAAAAAGTGCAAGTCATCACAAAAAGTGCAAGTCATAATGAAAAGCGCAAGTCATCATAAAAAGTGCAAGTCATTATAAAAAGTGCAAGTCTTCATAAAAAGTGCAAGTCATTATAAAAAGTGCAAGTCATCATAAAAAGTACAAGTCATCACAAAAAGTGCAAGTCATTATCAAAAAGTGCAACTCATTATGAAAAGTGCAAGCCATTATAAAAAGTGCAAGTCATTATAAAAAGTGCAAGTCATCATAAAAAGTGCATGTCATTATAAAAAATGCAAGTCATTATGAAAAGTGCAAGTCATCACAAAAAGTGCAAGTCATTATGAAAAGTGCAAGCCATAATAAAAAGTGCAAGTCATTATGAAAAGTTCAAGCCATAATAAAAAGTGCAAGTCATCATAAAAAATGAAAGTCATTATGAAAAGTGCAAGTCATTAAAAAAAAAATCAAGTGATTATAAAAAGTGCAAGTCATCATAAAAACTGCAAGTCATTATAAAAAATGAAAGTCATTACAAAAAATTCAAGTGATTATAAAAAGTGCAAGTCATCATAAAAAGTGCAAGTCATCATAAAAAGTGCAAGTCATCATAAAAAGTGCAAGTCATCATAAAAAAATAAACTCATCATAAAAAGTGCAAGTCATTATAAAAGTGCATGTCATTATAAAAAGTGCAAGTCATTATGAAAAGTGCAAGTCATTATAGAAGAGCCATTCATTATAAAAAGCGTGTATGAAGTCTTAAAGTTGCCACCGATGAAGATGTGAAACTTCAGCTAATGTGTATATTTTAATGTACAATTTTTCGACCACCCTTGACCACTTAATCGGATCATTTCCAAAAACAAATACCACCCTAAATTATTCCTCGGATCTCAAAATATCTCTAGGCCAAACTTCATTTAAATTGGTTCAGCGGTTTAAGCGTGAAAAGGTAACAGACGGACAGACAGAGTTATGTATTATATTAGTAAGGATTTTGAATTCCAAAATTTTGGCTTTCTGGGGTCAAATTACCGAACGAAATTTCTGAGGAATTTAAAAACAAATTTCGATCGTAGTGAATGCCATAATTATCCCGTTGAATAAATAGCCGCCCTCCTATTCAAGCCACGCTGGGCCCGGACCCTAAGGGTCTACCCGTAAGTCCGCCACTGAGTAAAGTTCCATTATTAAACCAATATTGACTACAGAATTGTGCTGTGAATATTTCACTTAACACATACACACACACATTTATGCCATAACATTTAAAATTCAAATAGAAGTTAATGATGCCAATCGTAACTCTCCCTCGCATGCATCATCATATTGATGGAAGAACATTTAAACAGTTTAATAAATAAAACAAAAATACTCTTCGTTAGACAAACAAAAGCATGAAAACAAATATATAAAAGTAAATGTACAAATTAAGCAGTGGCAAGTTTTCGAACTCACAGTGGCAAAAGCAAAACACTAGATAGATTACCTCGTGTGGAAGTTATCCATGCCGGAGCCGCAATACTGCGGTGTAGATTCATTAACGGCCATTATGAATTAACAGTGTTTAATGAAATGCGTATTAACTGTTGGAATCGTTGCGCTACGTTGTACAGATGATCCGTGTGTCTCGCACCCTTGCCACTCCTTTCATCAGAGATTTGTTGGCGTGAAGAAAAGTAACTTGGAAGCCAGGCAACAGGGAAGTTAACTGAAATTGTAGAGACGCAAGTCAAGCTAAAGGTTAGAAGAATATCTTGTAGAAATTTATTATATAATTTTATTTACTTTTCATTTAAAGAAAATATGCTTCAAGTGGGGGGGCTGGGGAAGGAAGAACTTCTTATTCGAGTATTTGTGTTTCTATTATTTATTTTTTTTTTCTTTTTTGTCTCTTCTTTTTATTTTACTTATAATGCAAATTTAATTATCCTGTTAAATGAATTAACTTTGAGAATAATTGAAACGAGGGCAAAAGAGCATTATTTATGTGCTTCAGCGATGCTGAGGACGTAAATGTAATTTTAATAAAACTGTGCTTTTCCATGAACAAACGCGTATGCCTTCAGACAAATTTTCTTTCTTATTACTCACTCGCAAAGTGTGTGCAGACAATGTGCCAGGTGTACAGGTGGTTTTGATAATTAATTTTCGGTTGTTCTGGGGCATATCAATTCATAGGATGCACGTGTTTGTGTGTGTGTGTGGTTAAGGTTAGGGATATCAAAAAGATTTACAAAATAAGTTGTAATTTTTTGGTGTTTCTGTCATCACTGTAGCGTATCCTTTTTGATATCCTTTTACTTGTGTTAGTTGCACTCTTAATTTATCATGCTTCATGCCAGGAAACGTTTAACTGAAACGGATTCTCATGTTCAGCAGCATGTTGTGTTGGACATGTGTTTTGCGGTTTCAACATTTTATTTGCTGCTCATTTGTAAAATGCAGTGCACAGGAAGTAGACGGAAATATATTTATTCGGAATTTTCCCATAATAAAACACTCTGGCAAATTGCTGTACAGGATTTTCACTTTAAATTCGCACAACACTGTGTTGATGTAAAGCTTTTTATGAATTTATTTGAAAAGATTTGATTACATTTGAGAATTCACCAGATGCTCCTGCACTGAAGCATGCAAAAACTTGATGCATATACATGTGTGTGGCAATAAGCGCTTAAGTCGACTTAAGCAAAGTATTTTTTTCTAAAGCTCTTATGCTACTGCTAAGACGTATATGGGATTATGTGATTTATTGTAGCTGGAAACTTCAATTGAATGCTACAAGTATAATAAAATTTTATTATTTTATTCCTGCTGATTCTTTTCCCAAATTTACAAAAAAAAATTAAAAAAAATTTTTTTTTTTTGCAAAAGTTTTTAAAAGTATCATCATGAATAAAATTAAAAATTTGTTCCAGAAATTTTTATTTCAGCTGTAATACTTAAGAAATAAATTAATATTAAAGCAAAATTGTACTAAGTAGACTTAAGCGGTTATTGCTTATTTCATTAGAAATTGTATATCTGCAGTTTAAGTAAAACTTTCATTGCGTAGATCTTAAATTATACTTTATAAGCCGAATTCACAAAAAAAGAACAATTGAAAAAGAGTTGATATAAAGGACATCCCTACAACTTTCCGCTAAAATCCACTATTATCTTACTGATTGGTCCCCGATGTCTCGACTTTTAAATAAATCAAACAACAAGCACATGATTGCGGGCACATAAGACCTTTAAAAGGCAGCCTACAATAGTTTTGTTTGAGGTGAACAGACAGCTAAGGTTCAACACAGGACCAAAATCGGAAGAAAGTTAATCTTCAGGATTTTCCTTTCGAGTCTTGACCAGTAACCAAACAATACGAGCTAGCATGCCCCTCACACCACAGGTCATAGTGTTGAGAGGACAGATGAGGAAAGTCGAAGGAGAGTATCTTCTTAGTACATGTCAGTAGTGCACACGGCACAGTGCTATGCCTTCACCATTTAAACAGGCCAACACAACTATGCAGTACGATTAGAAAAACTTTGTTAATATATTTATGACTGAATGCGGATTCGAACCTGGGAACTTTGGCAAACGATTTATGCATTAAACACATTCACGACATCAGGCTACCGACTACAACCTGACAGAAATAGAATACACGTGTTTATATGGGAATGATTATTTTAACGGCTATACGGCAGGTTGTTGTCTGTGCTACTTCTGTGGTTGCAGTCAAATTAAACTAATTAAATTAAGATTCTATAGGCTAATTGTTCGAAATTTGTTTTTAAATCTCAGAAAGACATGATAAATATTCCAAGGCACAAAGGAAAGTCAACATCAGTTTTATTCAACTTACACAACAGAACAGCTGTTTTCGAAAGCCGCAACACCTTCATCATCAGTGCTCATGTGTATTGTGTTTATGTGACAACAGTTCCTATTTACAAAAATTTTATTGTGAAAAAGGATACGAGAACTGTATCAACCTGATGTTAACATGTTATTGTTATAATACCCGTGTTACCGTTTGATTATTTTTCTTCATGTCCCATTTTTTGTTCCATTTTCTATTTTCATAGGCGACAATAAATAAATTAGTGCTGCCAACACAGTGAAACATCTTAAATAAATAAGCGTTTAAAAATATTTTCAAACTGGTTCGGAATATGAAATTTTTTAAAAATAAAAAAATGTAATAGCCCTTTCAAGAATAAAAATTATTTTGTAATTTTTATCATATTTTTTTGCGTTCTCTCTTGGCTTTTATTTTTTAATTTTATTTATTTATTATTTATTTATTTATTTATTTTTTGGTAATAACTCCTAAAATATAGGCCCCATATAAACGATAAGGGTATCATTTCAAAGTACTCCAAAATGTCTTTCTATTGTTAGACATATTTTTGAAATGTATTCACATATTGGAAGTATAATAAAATTTTGAAATTTTGTATCTGACTTTTCAAGTAAAAATTTCATTATTTTGAATACCATAATTTTGTATACATTTGATAGCCGTTATCGATAAAAGACGTTAGTTAGGTCACAAATGAGTTAACTCATAAACTCATTTTCATAGTGCCATAACAAGAAAAGGACATCAAAATGTATTTATTACAAATGCAAATAAAGTGTTTTTATTATTAATTTTGTTTCGGTCTACAAATAGATTTAGAATAAGCGTTTTTTTATATGAAAGTGGCATCACTAAAATGAGATGTTGACAATGTAGCTGCCGTCTCAAAAATAATTAAATAGCTGACTACAAGGCGACGATTGTTGCCAACGGCTTTTGTCCAAAAATAAAAGTGAAGATGTATTGGTGAGAGATTTTGCACAGCAAACATAATGCCAAACGCTTAAAATAACAAAAAAAGACGTAGTTTTTGCCATATATAAACAACTTATTAAGTGAGTGTAATTTTAATTTTAAGAAAAAAATATCGAAAAAATATCGAATAAAATAGTGAAATAAATTTCTTCTTTTCATTAAGAAGTTTCTCCTTCTCTTTACAATTAATTTTATTAATTTCATCATGATAAAAATTAAAATGTATTTTCAAAACATTTTCATTTCCCTCTTTAAATGTTTTGTAACATAAAAGGCATGAATGTTATGAAAAGCATCATTTATCATAAAGTACTTTTCACATTTCATTTCGTGAACGTGTATGCTTTTATTCAATTTCGACTTTAATTTTCGTGTTCAATTGTAATTGAATCGCTTGTGTTTGCTATGCTTCATCCAACAAGAAGCAACAACAATGCTTAATAAATTTCTGAAATAAAATGACAATGACCATCCGTATGTGTTCTCATCGCTTGCTCAACGACGACTGAATGAAAATTTTTATAAGACTTATGGTCTTATAAAAATTTTTTTAACAATTGTTCTATGGGCTGAACACCACTGGTTTAATGCATTAAGATTATTTTGAAATTAGTTTCTTGATCGTGTAATTCCAGATTATGAACCCCGCATTTTGACTAACATTTTTTCCAATTCGAAGAAAATATGTTTGCTGGGTGGTTTAAATAAAAATGATCAAAACAATTGAAAAAGCAACATTATCAGCTGTTGAACCAAATTCACCTGATAAATAAATCTGTAAATCGTAACAACCTTTCGACTCTGTCTGTTTATTCTGTTGCCTGTTTTTGTTGTTTGTTTTTTTTTCTACTTCTGACATAAATCTGATTTAAGTGCAAAAGTTAACAATATTTTTTCCTTTATATTAAATTCAGACGTGATGTGAATTAAAATTAAAATCAACAAGCAGAACAAAATATGCTCGTACATAAAAAAGAAAAAACAAACCAAGTAAAAAATATTTCGTGGTCTGTGTCACACTTTCTTACACACTTCAGCTAAACTCCAATCGACAAAAACCATATGCCTTAAAAGTTCTGCCAACACAAGGAAAATATGTTACAAAAGAAGGAAAGTTGTGTCTATTGTAAGAATGTTTCTCAAAAAACTATTAGAGATTTAGAGATAAAGTATGACTCATCATTAGACACAATGGGGGCGCGCCGAGGTGTTTTGTAGGCTTTAAAAAATGAAAAACGACTAGTACAGTCAACCCTTTCAATTGTCTTAGGGTCTTCAATAGAGCAGGTAAAGCGAACGTATAACCAAACATGACTGCTCACATATGAACTTTAACTGAGTTTATGCAAATGAAATAAAAATACTCGTACATGCTCGTCAAAAAGCTTCATCATTTAATTACGTGCCCCGCTAGAATTTACATCACAGCCAGTCAGTCTATGTTTTTTTTTAGTAATTGACAGTCACGTCACTGCTGGCACGTGTAAAAATACTGAAAAAGATAAATTTGTTTAAACAAATAAATATTCAGGTGACTGAAAATAAACTCTTTGCGTAACTGATATTGGATTTTTGGCAAGTAATGACGATCAGCTCCGGCATTTAAAATTCATATAACTGCTTCTCCGCCAGTTTCGCTTAAAAAGTTATTTTTGTGAAGAATATTTTAAAGTATTTGATGCATTAATATAATAAGTCTTATTATAAAGAGTGCATTCCTTATACTGCAGTTTAGATAGACAAACTTTTTTTATAACCTCCAAAAAAGATTTGGAGGGTATATTCACTTTGTTATTCCATGTGTAACGCAGCGAAATATCCATCCGAGACCCCATAAAGTATATATATATATATTTTTTTTTTTATCTTGGACCAGCACTCAGGGGATGACCCCTATATATGCAATGCATTGCGCCGGAACTGAAAACGAGGGGATAGTATTGAGGGGACAGATTAGGAAAGATGAGAACAGTTTTTTGTAGCTTTTTCAACCTTGTACTTCGCCGGCTAATTTTTGCTACAGGGCCGACGAAGGTGGATGCTGTTACTCTGCTTTTAGTACATGATAGTGTCAGTGGTTGCCAATTATGTTCAGTGACCAGTGACTATGCCTTCATCATTGAAACAGGCTGGCAACAACTAACACAACCACGCACTAGTGCTGATCAGAAGAATTCTACACAATATTTCATGGCCCAGCGCGGGCTCGAACTCACGACCCTCCGCTTCATAGTCTCGTGTTCTACTACTTCAGCCAACAGCACCCACGATTCTTCATCAGTGAAGAAATCTAAGACGATCTAACCATTTCCATCCGTCCCTCTGTGGATATCACGGTTCAGTGCAAACGAAAAAAAAAGCCAGACCCTTGAAATTCGGTATAGATAAATTTTCAAGGATAGCGCAGCTTGAGTTCATAAATGGGCTGAATCGGGCCGGAGGGAAAAAAGTTCCCCTAAGAAGAACTAACCCAACCTCTAAATAACAACATGATTTTTAAAGTTTTTTTTCGCAATTCTGTTAAGCAAGTGGTAAATTTTTATTTAAAAAATCCATTTTAGAGCCCGCCTTCTTTAGTGGGCGTTCAAGTAACATATTACATGAAAAAATAGTGTAAATATTTAACAAATTGTATTCCTTAAATTCTTTAAAAATTAACTTGTTAAGCTTGTACGACGATCGCGGCTTCGTCCTCTGACCTTCCTGGTCATATTGGACTTCATAGATACAAGACAATGGATAATTAAAAGGTTCATATAACAATTTAATTATAGTTTCTATTTACAGTCTACTCCGCTTTACTGGAATTAACCAAAACCCAATTTTTCAGTTATCCGATTTTTTCTCTAAAACGTAGTTCGGATTACTGAAATTTTTTACAGTTAAGCGTACTGCTTAAAATCAGTAAAAAATACACATGCATATGTGCACATTTTGTTGTTGAAATTTTTCACGAATTCCTAGAAAATGTCTAGCCACTTGCATTGACTATATAACAGAAAAATACAATGAAGTACGTAAGAGCGAAAAGGACAAATACATTTTGCCATTTAATATTTTAACGGACAAAACATGCACAATTTTTTCAGCCTTAAGTTATGCAATCGATTTCTAATAAAAAATAAATTTGTCATTGTTTATTTTTTCACTAAAGCGAAGTAAGTTGCATACAAAACGTATGTAGTTGTGGTATTGCTTTTGGTTTTCAGTAATACCATATTTTCAGTAAAGCGATGTTTCGCTAAAGCGAAGTGAATAAGACTAGCTGCGTTTAAAATCAGTGCGGGGATTTGTATTGCTTTCAGTAATCCAATTTTTTTCAATAAAGCGTGTTGCGCCAAAGCGGATTCGATTGTATTTGGAGGGTATTTAAGATTCGACCAGAGCGAATATAAAGTTCCTATTTGTTTAGTGTTTTTTTTTTCAACTGCCACTTTTTTATTTACTTAAGGAAAACTATTAGCAGCTGATGCTTGAAAATCTATTGACAACTTGACATAAGAAGGAACGATTGACCGGTATTTAATCCACTAGAAAAAAAAATATATATATATATATATATATATATATATATATATATATATCATTAAAAAATAAATGTTTATGTTCTGTTTAAAACTTCAAATCTTCTCTAACATTTTTTAAACTTAACGGCTCTTAATTTGATTTCATATTTCAACGTAAACCACAAACGAAAATGCAAAGAGTCTTATACCAATTATATCGTTGTGGTCACGGTATTACAATGATGCCAATTAAATTTGATATTTTGTTACGCTAATCAACTAGCCAATTAACAAAACCGCAATATACGATAATTCCCATCACATTCTATTCTATTAAAAAATTTAATTACTTGTGGTACACTTTTGTTTGCTGCAAAGTCAACAAACATAAAATATAATAATTATTTAGCATATGACTCCTTCACGCCACTAGTAAATTTCTCTTATTAAATCATTTTATTAATAAATAGCTTCATTTAAAATTTTTTACTATAGCATAAATATTACTTTTAATAAAACGAAGCAAACACTCTTAAATCAATGTGCATAATCTTCCTTGAGTGCCTTCTGCTCTTGTCTACAGGCGTCAAGATCTCTCTGGCTTATTAATTAATACAATTTCATAGTGGTTTCCAACCGCAGCAGCCACAAAAGCCACACAAGTTAAATAAGTTTTACCGCTATTTAGCACCGCAAGTGAAAACAGGCGGAAAAATCTCAATGTTTTAATCTCATAATTAATTAATTATGAGCACTTTGCTGCTCATCCGGCAAAGTAACGGCTGCAAGGCAAAAATTCCTCTAACTTTTCACACGCAAATAACGAGGCATTTTAAAAGATTTGCGGCATTCGCAGGAAAGATATTAAAGTTTGTTTAGAAGATAATGAAATAGAAAACTATGGGGGTTTTGAAACTTGAAAGTGAATTTGGATTGGAGAATATGTGGCAAAGAACGGTAGAAATTTTTCGGAATACCCCAAATGCTGCTCAAACTGTGGAATAATTGAGCCAGTTTTTTTTTCTTAACAATCATCAATGGCTGGTGTAAACTTTAATTTTGATTTCCTAAACAATAGTGCCGACTAGAAAAATATGCAGCATCTTAGCGGCTCCACTCGCAGAGACTGAAATCATAAAAAAAAAAAAATTTGCATGCCGCGTACATGCCACTGCATGCATCGTTCTGTCTGATAATATCATTGAAGTGGCTTCCGATATCGCTAACAAAGAGAAGCAATAACCAGATGACATGCCACGCTATTAGATCCTCAAGGGAGTTTTTTATAGGGTCATTTAGGCGGCAAAGCTGGAAAGAGGAGTAAAGCAGAGGAAGATCAGACAGAGTCTTAGCTTTGTCTTAAAAGTTTAAAAATGTTCTTTTTAAGGAATGTGGGCTTAAGTGAAACAATTTCTTAAATATTTATTTACACTTGTTTTTCTATGTAGTATATAACTTTAACGCCCACTAAAGGGGGCGGGACCCAAAAATAGACTATATCGTGTTTTCCACAGACGGTCATATGGACAAGGCTAGATCATCTATTATACTTTATAGGGTTCAATTCTTTTTTGGACGGTATGAAAACTCTGTTTTGTTGGGGTCACCCTGACAACGTGAGGGAGACATCTCATCTTTGCCATAAAACACTAAAAAGTAAATTTTTTGAGTTATTAAGAGTAATTAAAAAAATTGGGAAAAGAATCAGCACGTATAAAATTAAAAGAAAAATTAAGTTGTTTCAAAAATCTGATTATATTTTAATTTGAAATGCATCGTGATTTCTACAGAAGGGCGAACGGAATAACGAGGCTATTTCGTCTTAGATGTCATCACTGATCAAAAATATATATATTCTTTATGGGGTCTTGGAGGGATATTTCGCTGCATTACACGGAAAACTCCTCCAATTCATTTTGGGAGGATATAAAAATTTAATAAATTTTATTTCATAGGCCAGACTTTCTCAATTAAATATTCAATTAAAAAGTCTATAGGTTTACAGGTCTTCTGAGAAATTATTCCTTGTTAAATTAAGTTGCTACTTCCTAATGTGGAGGCATAAGTTGTGTACCGCCGTGTCACAGAAATGGATACAAATACGGGTTACTAACATCGCCGACAAATGGTCTGGGCCACCTTATCGACATCTATGCACCAAGACTTTACAAATTTACTTTGTAAAATATTTTTCAATTAAATATATAAACGGGTCATGTTACATTAGATTTTCTGCAGGAACGACTTGAGGTCATGGCCTACTCAGGTGAAGTTTATGTGAACTGGCTACCGAGATCGTTCACATTTAATTACCTTCGCCTTTTTCTTGGCGAATTTTCTTAAACCGCTGGTATACGCGAATAAGCCACAAACAACAGCGGTCCTCAGGGCCAACCTAATTTATGCCATCGGTCAAGTTCAGCCTGATTTATAAACCAAAATCGTAGAAAATTTTACATTTCAAATGCGCTCCCCTGAGAGAAGTTAAAGTCTTCCGGTGATTTAGTAAAGCAGCAATGAAATTCATATAGAGGATGCTTAACCATCAACAAATCAATTTCATTCAAAATAAATTTCTTTATAACTTTTAATAAGAAACTACTGTTTTATTAAGTCTTATATTTATTTTCAGCTGTCAAATGCCACTTGAACACTAATTTAATTACACAATTAATATTTAATGATCTCAATTAGTAATACATACTGCTAAACAATTATGTTGAGATATTAAACTGCACAAATATCAATTGTATAAAATTTTTGCTACAAGTCCATCAATGGGCAAAAACGTTGAGCCCAGCAGTGAATGCTTCAAAAGCATATAAAAGCTCTGCACAACAATTACCTCGCCTGCCATCTATCCCCCGCACCCGCACCCGCACACTTATTAAGTCACGTATCATGCCATTTACTACTCCCTTCTTTTAATTCAATAATTATTTCCCTTTTCTTCAACTCTTAGTTAATTCATAAACGAAACATTTGTTTAGTCAATCATTCATGCATTTAATGAATGAGACAAGCAAACAATAAATTACACGCAAAACATTAACCCAGTCAATAAAAATTAATATTAATAACAAAAAAAGAGGATAAAAATAAAAACAAACACAAACAGAATAGCAAAAAAAAAAAATAAATTTACTTCACTGGCATTGACCTTGTGTTGGGCACACACAACCTTTCGGGTGCAGCAACAAGCAAACGACATACAATTTCAACAATTGCTGCCACTAACCCGTCAGCTTAATGCCATTTAGTTCATGATTGATTATTTTGTTTTTTTTTTTTTGTATCCTTACACCAATTGTAACCATAATTTACTTAATTCACTGCACGAATACTTTTACATGAGTATTTATTTATAATTAAATAAAAATAAATGGATTATACTTTTGGTATTTTGCCTGAATATCTAAATGTCGCTGGTATTTTGGCCGCATCAAAATGTTATTTATGAATTTATGGGACTCTAAAGATGACTTTAAAATGTTTTATAGAAAACATTTCCTAAGAACCACATAAATTTTAACGATATTATCTCATTATTAAAATTATCACTCAAATCCATCAAATAACACAAAAGCAACAGCAGCAGCAGCAGCAGCGAACAGCCAGCAACAACCAACAATCATTATCCTTATTATCATGCTCATCATCATCATCATTATACTAATTTAATTGTTAAAGTTGCTTCAATAGCAATATGGCGAAAGACAGAAAGCATGATGTGGCAAGAAGATGTAAACGGACTTAAGGATCCTTCACAAAAACAAAAAAAAACCAAAGAAAAGAATGAAAAAGTACAACCGTAATGAATAAAGAAAATATCATTATAAAAATATGTAGAGCAGGAAAAATATTTGATACACACGCAAATAAATTTCATTTGTCTGTTAAAAAATGAACATTTCAAGATGATATTACTTTGACGGTCGGAAATATTATTTAAAATTAGAACAAAAAAAAGAATTTCAGTCACTCATTTCTAATTCTGCACCAGCAAATTATTTTTGAATAGTGCGCTTTAAGTTACAGCGAGAGTTTTGAGTGTATCTTTAAAACTGAAGGATAATTGAAGATTGAAATCTTTTAAAATTACTACACAACAAAATGTGATAAGAAATTTTCAAATTTGAGGAGTAACCTTTCTTTAGCTTACACCATAACAGTTTCCCTTAAGTAAAAATGGAACAAAATTTTTAAAAGTAAGGCAAGACAAAATAATCAAACGATAACATAGAGACTTAAAGATACACTTCTCGTATTTTATTTCGTAATAAAATCAATATATAATAAAATAAAATTTTAGCAAATAATTTTTTGAGTTGATTTTATTACGAACAAGCTATTGCCCGCAACTTTTCCCTCGAAGAATATGTGAAACTTCAGCTAATGTATATGTTATGTCAATGATGTGCTGTATTTTTACTGAATCAAAGTTTAAAACGTCCTTAGTTATCAGTTTAATAATTTTATATCTCTATATAAATTTTCGACCATCCTTGACCACTCAATACGACCATTTCCAAAAACAAAAACCACCTCCCCGGATCTTAAACTATCACTATGCCAAATTTCTTTTAAATGGGTTCAGCGGTGTGAGCATGAAAAAGTAACAGACAGAGCTACTTTCATATATGTATATTATATTAGTAAGGAAAAAAGTGCAAGTCCTCATAAAAAGTGCAAGTCATTACGAAAAGTGCAAGTCATCATAAAAAGTGCAAGTCATCATAAAAAGTGAAACTCATCATAACAAAGGCAAGTCATCATAAAAAGTGCAAGTCACTATAAAAAGTGCAAGTTATCATAAAAAATGCAAGTCATTATAAAAAGTGCAAGTCATCACAAAAAGTGCAAGTCATCATAAAAAATGCAAGTCATTATGAAAAGTGCAGGTCATCATAAAAAATGCAAGTCATTATAAAAAGTGCAAGTCATCATAAAAAATGCAAGTCATCATAAAAAGTGCAAGTCACTATGAAAAGTGCAAGTTATCATAAAAAATGCAAGTCATTATAAAAAGTGCAAGTCATCATAAAAAATGCAAGTCATCATAAAAAGTGCAAGTCACTATGAAAAATGCAAGTTATCATAAAAAGTGCAAGTCATTATGAAAAGTGCAAGTCATCATAAAAAATGTAAGTCATTATAAAAAGTGCAAGTCATCATAAAAAATGCAAGTCATCATAAAAAGTGCAACTCACTATGAAAAGTGCAAGTCATCATAAAAAATGTAAGTTATTACGAAAAGAGCAAGTCATTATAAAAAGTGCAAGTCATCATAAAAAATGCAAGTCATCATAAAAAGTGCAAGTCATAATAGAAAGTGCAAGTCATCATAAAAAGTGCAAGTCATTATGAAAAGTGCAAGTCATCATAAAAAATGTAAGTTATTACGAAAAGAGCAAGTCATCATAAAAAATGCATGTCATCATAAAAAGTGCAAGTCATAATAAAAAGTGCAAGTCATCATAAAAAGTGCACGTCATTATAAAAAGTGCAAGTCATTATAAAAAATGCAAGTCATTATAAAAAGTGCAAGTCATCATAAAAAATGCAAGTCATCATAAAAAGTGCAACTCACTATGAAAAGTGCAAGTTATCATAAAAAATGCAAGTCATTATAAAAAGTGCAAGTCATCATAAAAAATGCAAGTCATCATAAAAAGTGCAAGTCACTATGAAAAATGCAAGTTATCATAAAAAGTGCAAGTCATTATGAAAAGTGCAAGTCATCATAAAAAGTGCAAGTCGTCATCATAAAAACTCATTATGAAAAGCAGAAGCTTATGTGCTCATGCCAGCGTGTATGAACTATTAAAATTGGGTTTATTTTTATATTAGTTTAGCTTTTATTTCATATGTCCATAAAAATTTTCGACCACACGTGACCACTTAAGATCATTTTCAAAAACAAAAACCACCCTATGTTATTGCTCGGATGTCAAAATTTCTCTATGCCGAATTTCATTCAAATCGGTTCAGCGGCTTAAGCGTGAAAAGGTAACAGACAGACAGGCAGATAGGCAGAGTTACTTTCATATTTATTATATTAGTAGGGATAAGCAAAATGTATTATGAAAAACTAAAGCCTTTGATATAAATATATTTGAAACTATATTCGATTTTTAAATTTTAATTTTATTTAATTACTTTTTTGCCACTTTTATTTTAATTAATATGTTTTCAATTGCAGGCTCTTGATTTATTTCATAATATCGTATTTTATTGTTGTACATAATTTGCTTATGAAATATATTTCAAATATTTAACGCCGCCCATATTTAAGCTTTCATACACACAATAATGTGCCGCTCACACCATGTGCATAAATTTATACAAAATAAATGTTATTTTTATTTCACACACTTTTCATTACACCAGAGTGCTGAAACCGCAACTTATTATTTATAATAAATTTTAAATAAAAGTTACGTGTTAGTGGTTGTTTTATGTGCAAATGCACTAATCGAGACGAAATTACTCACCTGCAAATAGTTTTAAATGAAATTTTTATGAAAAATTTAACATTTGTGTTTGCGGTTTATGTTGAAAAAAAATAATAAATTAAACAAAATTAAATAAATTTAGGGAAAGACGAACGAACGAAGTGATGACTAACAAAATACACATGAGTACTGATGATGAAATTGTAGCGGTTTTCGAAAATAGTGGAAGGGGGATAATGTTGAGAAGACGAATGAAGATAGATGAGAATGTAGAATATTGTTTTTTAGCTATTTCAAACGTTTACTTCGACTCCGCATTCAGTCATGAATATAGTGTCCAATTCTTCTGATCAGCATTAATGCATGATTGTGTTAGTTGTTGTCATCCTGTTTAAATGATCAAGGCATAGCACATATTCTGCCAGCGATTGATACTGTTGTCTGCTAAAGAGCACCCTGTAGCAAAACATTAACCAGCGAAGTAAAGAATAGCTACAAAAGGTTCTATATCGTCTCATCTTTCTTCATCTGTCTTCTCAATAATATCGCCTCCTTTCTGGTTCCGGTGCAATGCAATGCATTTGTAGGACGATGTATTTATTGCACTTTTATTAGATTCGTAAAATTATTTTATAGAACGTCCTGCAAAAAATAGCATGACAAACAGAATTACTCGTATTACAATTTTTCGCCATGAAAACTTTTCGCAGTTACAGAAACCAGATACTGACGAATTGCTTTGTTAATTTTTTTCTGCGTATAAATAATTGTAATTGCCAAAAAAAAAATCATACAATATTTATAAATACGTGTACGTGCCACATGAGTTTTAATACGGCAATCATGCAAACGCACAGTCGTTTTATTGAAGTTTATTACATTCACCATTAAATTTATTGAGCTGGACGACATATTTCATAAACCTTTCATTTCATCAGAGTTTTATTCAATTTTAAAAAATTAAAAAAAAATATTTACATGATAATTGAAATATAAATAACAGCATTACAATAACGAATAACAAAAAAAGGATAAAATTTGTTTGCGTTCAAAAGAAATTAAATTCGGTCATGTCCTTCCTGTCAATTGCACAAATATTATAATAACTTTTAGCAAAACTAAAGTAAATTATTTTTAAGAATTAAAATGCTATACTGGATTAATTTTTTGCCAACAAAAAATTCAATATGTTCACATCACCAAATAAAGTTTCTGTTTGTCAGCAGATTAATGTAGTTGCATTTACACATGTCGTTGTATAGGCAGACGAAAAAAAGGTCGTACCAAATTTAAGTTTTTTCCACTTAATCCAAAAAAAAAAAAACAAGTAAACACTTTATATTCGACCAGGTCGAATGTTAAATACCCTACAAATATTTATTAAGTAAAATTAAAATGTTTAACTTGGTGGAACAGAGTTCCTTTATATAATATCGTACGTCAACGCCCACTGAAGGGGGCGGGGTCCAAAAATAGATTACATCATGTTTTCCACAGCACGAACGTATGGGCATTACTAGACCATCTTAAACTTCATCACTGATCAAGAATATATTTAATTTATGGGGTTCAATTCTCTTTGGAGGGTATTAAAACTGTATTTTGGCGGGGTCTCTCTGGCAAGGGCCGTGGGGTAGACATATCACCTTTGCCATAAGACTCTCAAAATATATATTTGGTATAATTAAATGTAAAGTTTATTATGTGAGTGAAGATAAATATGCCGAATTAAACATGTTTTGACGTAAGCAGTTACGAAACAACGTATTTAGCTGTGAAGTTCAATATGTTATGACGTAACGCAAATTTTTTGATGAAAATTCATTTATAAAAATTTTTTTGGAGTATTTTGTGAAAATATTTACAGGCCACGTAAGGTCAATTTACAGGCCATGAGAGTGTGTGTGATCTGGGAGGGATTTTGCCCCCAGTGGCCAAATGAGAAGTTGGCATGCATTGCCAGTATATACAAAATGATGTATCGGATAGAAGACACTCCCATAATCATTTTGTATATAAATATGGATTTTCATACAAAAAAAATTTGACTGATTGCCATTTCGTTACGTCATAACAATTTAACTTCACAGTTAAATACGTTGTTTCGTAACTGCTTACGTCAAAACATATTTATCTCGGCATATTTATCTACATAAATTTATTTATAATTTTTTTTTTTAAAGTGTCATTTAGGTGGCAAAGAGGGAGGAAGGGGTAGGGCAGAGTAGTACCAGGTTACGTCTCAGCTTCGCCATTAAAGCTTAAAAATTTTATTTTTAAGGAATGGAGGCTTAAGTAAAACAATTTGTTAAATTTTTACATTATTTTTGCATATAATAACGCCCGCTAAAGATATCGGGGTCCAAAAATAATTTTATTTTTATTTTATGGCTCCATGTTTAACGCCTTGAACCTTCTTTGACATAAACATATATCATTTAATTAACAAAATTAGAAAAAGACTAAAAATTATGTTGTTTTTAGAGGTTGGTTTAGTTCATCTTAGGGGAACTTTTTCCCCTCCAGCCCGATTCAGCCCATTTACAAGCCTTACTCGTGCTATTCTTCAAGATATAGTTATACCAAATTTCAAGAGTCTGGCTCTTTTCGTGTGGACTGAATCGTGATTTCCACAGACGGACGGACATGCTCAGATCGTCTTAGATTTCATCACTGATCAAGAATATATATACTTTATGGGGTCTCAGATGGATATTTCGCTACGTTACAAACGGAATGACAAAGTGAATATACCCTCCAGATCTCTTGTGGAGGGTATAAAAATATACTTTGAAAATTAAATAATTCATTTTAAGCCCAAATTACTCCCCCTCCCCCGTATCTATAAATTATAATGCTTCCCTTAACGGCTGACTGCTCATAAACTTTACCTTTAAAATTATTATATATTTCTGCGCTATTAGAATATTTAAGTGAAATTTATAATGCCGAAGTATTAGGCAACTCGCCTTAAGAATTACTTAGTAAACTTTGAAAAATCCTTTATGGGATGTCATTAAAATCAAAAATTTTGAATTTGAAATTGCGTGAAAATATCAAACAATTTTAACTTTCTTGCAAACTTGTGGAAGCAAAAAACTTTTGTTGTTTCTTTTTACTTTGTTGTTGGGTTTTTTTTTGTTTTTTTTTGTTTTTTTTTTTTGTTTTTATTATTGTTTACATTAAAAAGTTTTAAAATATAAACACAGAGTATCTGTGTCAATAAGAAAATTGTTTTTCAAACTTTTCTATTTGTTTTTTTTTATTAATTCTTTAGTTCGATATTTTCAAAACTTTAAATTGTTTTCTCACAGCACGTCGGTTTTTTCGGCCTGTTGTCATGGATTTATAGCAGAAAGTTTTTTAATTGTTGAAAATAAAAAATTTTTTCCTACACTGAAACGGAAACTGTTCATAAGGGAAATGAAACCACAAACTGGACTCTCTATATAAAACAAATTCTATCAATTCGATCACGCACAACAGCACAGCGATGAAAATTCTTTAGGTAGAATGCTTTATTATTGAATTTTTTTTACATCTTTTAGTAACTCAGGCTACCCGATATCACGACAGTCCAATCCAAGCAGAGATTTATGCCATTACCGAGGCAGCATTGAGGATTGATGGGCTCGATTTAGAGGCCAGAAATATTGACATTTGTATGGATAGTCTGGCAGCAATTAGAGCCCTAGACTCGGAAATAATAAAGTCGAGAAGTGTACTGGCATGCATTCAATCTCTGGCCAGACTTAAAGGACATGACGTTCAAATAGTTTGGGTTCCAGGGCATGAAGGCATTCAGGGAAATGAGATGGCGGACGAATGCGTAAGAGTGGGTTCGGCCTTGGGTCAAGCAGTATCGCGTAGAGATATTGACATTACCTCAATTGAGCTGCTGAACAAATTTCAGGAGTAGGCAAGGAGGGAGGTGACAAACAGGGGGTCAAGTATTACCACCTGTAGGGTCTCCAAAACTCTATGGCCCTCGCTTAGCAGCGTTAGGACTAGACAGCTTCTAACTTTTGGGAAAAGGTCGTCGGCACTCCTGGTAGGGCTTTTGATGGCGCACTGTGCAATTGGGCACATGTCAGAGCGTTTGGGCTTTCCCCATGATGGCCGCTGCAGGAGCTGCTTCGATGAGGAGGAGGAGGAGTAGTCAGTACAGCATTTCCTTTGTGAGTGTACGGCCCTGCAGGAGCGTAGGCTTAGACATCTAGGCTCTCGTTTTCTGCGAGATCTGGACTGTCTAAGGGATGCACCGCTGGCTGCCCTGGCGGGTTTTGTGAGAAGTTCTAGGTGGTTCTCAGGAACCAGTACTTGGTTTTGAAAGCATTGTATAGGGTATAGTCCTCTGGGCATCACAATGGGCCTTTTTGTAGCCTCCGAGTATTTTTCTCGCAAAATAGCCCATAGTCAGCCAACTTCAAGCCACGTTGGTAACTCTTTTTTAGGTACTGCCAACCTACTCCCTTTCGAAAGTTGTACATTTCACTAGCACTAGTTTAATGGATCTTCTGAGGAACAGATCATGATTAACTGTTGTACAGTCAGCCACAGAAACAGCTTTAATAATGGCTTAATAATATCGCGGGCAATGGGGTAGTGGTACAACGAAATGTTGCAAAAATAAAAATATAAAAATTAAATCAAATAATAATAATAAATGGAATAAATACAAAATTCAATTGTTATACTAGAACACACTTCTTTATAAAAACTACAACAATGTGTAATTAGACAAGGCATTAATGCACTCTAGTGAATAATTTTCCAAATAAATTTAAGGTTGATTTGAAATAAGATCTGCACTAATTCGATTATAAATTAAACAAACTGTTAATAAAAGCAAAAATTATATTAATTATATTTGTAAAGCCACATACAACACATTTTGCACTACTCTCATGCCACATCCCAATGATTTGAATACCACAAAATACGAAATTTTACAATGAATTTATTCTTTTAAACGACCCCTTCCTCATTTATTAATTTGCCAAGAATTTACATTTTATTTACATTAAGCGCGCATAATTCCTATTGCCAACCACTGCTGACATCAATATAAAAATACGGAAACAAACAAATAAATAGTATAAGAATAGGGAAAGGAGAACGAAATGTAAACAAACTGTTGAAATGAAATAAATAATAATAATAATAGAAAATATAAATTGCAATGTTGCAAGTTGTTCGAGAAAATGTGGCTGCTTGTAAGTGTAAAAGTTCATGGGTGGTGGTGGGTTATATTAATAGAAATATTATGCCAGGCAGATATTTATTTAAAAAGAAATCTGCTTAACATGGAATTATTTGCAGGCGCCTAATGGGCAAAAAATTTAAGGCAAAAAAGAAAAAAATATTTTTGGGGGGGTTGACGTGAATTATTGAATTTGTAATAACGAAAAAAAATGCATTCACTGTCAAAATAAAACGGACGAACAATTTTAAATATATTATAAAAACCAATTTTTTTATTTTAGTTTTAAAGCATTAAATTAGAAATAGCGCTATTTTCGAAAGTCTTTACACTTTCATCATCAGTACTCTAGCGTATATTTTGGTTGAATGTGAAGATTGAATGAAAAAATTGTATGCGAGACAAATAATTTGCAGATGGCAGAACAATAATTATTGTTGATGATATTTACAAGCTGATAACGAAATATTGAATATAAATAGATAGAATTTGTAATAATTTTATAAAAAACGTACTTGACCTTAAGAAATATTATAAAATAAATATAAAAATGATCTAACCATGAGGTTTTTATAAAATTTATTAAAAATTTTATATATGAAAATTCAATATTTCGTTAACAATTTTGTTAACACCGTGAGGAATAGGTAATAGAGAAAAAATTATTCTATTATTTATATCCGACTGTTAAAGAAATATTAGCCCAATTCACAATCCTGTGCAAATGGTCTTGCATTATAGCATTTGCAAATTGAGAGAGTATTTGAGACCATTTTCAATGTATTTTGTTGGTGTAGAGTACAATTATTTTGCTCATGCTACGATGCTAGACTACTTGCTCGAGATTGTGAACTGGGCTATTGAATTTTAATAAATAAAATTTTAAATGTAATTAAATTAATAAAATAAAGATCAATAAAAATTAACAGAAAATATAAAAAGGTCCATAAAATTTATATCATTAAAATATTTTGAATCATTAAAATATTTTAAACTGTTTTTTTTTATGGAAATAAGCAATGAATCGAAGAAATATAATAAATATATGAATATAAAATAAAAATATGAGAAAAAACAACGGAAGGAGAAAAAGTGATATTTTTCCCACAAACAAAAAAAAAAGTCACAAAAAAGTCATTGTGTGAATTATACCCAATTCACACAATGATTTTTTTTATTAAATTAAATTTAATTTTTCCCAACTAAACCGCAAGCATTAAATTATCTAGAAAAAAAAGTAAATTACATTCCATTCTTAAGTTTCATATAAAATTAGATTTTCATATGGACTTAAAGATTTAAATTTTATTTATAAATCATTTACGCTTCCCGCAAGCCAAAGTATATGTGTTTGATACAATGAAAAAGAAAAAAAAACTAATTTAAAAAAGTAAAAACGTTATATTCGACCGGGTCGAATCTTAAATACCCTCCAAATATTTAGTAAGTGAATTTAAAATGTTTAACTTGGTGGGACAGAGTTCCTTTATATAATATCGTACCTCAACGCCCACTAAAGGGGGCGGGGTTCAAAAATATACAATATCATGTTTTCCACAGACGAACGTATGGGCATTGCTAGACCGTCTTAGACTTCATCACAATTCTTTTTGGAGGGCATAAAAACTGTATTTTGGCGGGGTCGCTCTGGCAAGGGCTGTGGGGGAAACATTTCACCTTTGTCATTAAACTCTAAAAATAAATGCTTGGGATAATTGTATACAAAATTAAAATTTCTTTTTTTTGATAGGGTCATTTAGAGGGCAAAGGGGGAGAGGGGTAGGGCAGAAACAGGTAGACATAAAACTCTAAAAATAAATGCTTGGGATGATTATACACAAAATTAAAAAAAAATTTTTATTTATTTTTAATAGGGTCATTTAGCGGGCAAAGGGGGAGGAGGGGGTAGGGCAGCAACAGGCAGTCATAAAACTCGAAAGATAAATGCTTGGGATGATTATATACAAAATTAAAAAAAAAAATTTTTTTTTTTGGTAAGGTCATTTAGGGGGCGAAGGGGAAGGAGGGGGTAGGGCAGAGTGTACCAGGTTTCGTCTCAGCTTCGTCATTAAAGCTTAAAAGTGTTATTTTTAAGGAATGTAGGCTTAAGTAAAACAATTTGTTAAATTTTTATGCTATTTTTGCCTACAATAACGCCCACTGAAGTGGGCGGGGTCAAAAACTATTTTTATTTTATTTAATGGCTCCAAGTTTAAGGCGTTGGACCGTATTTGACATAAAAATATATCATTTGCTTAACAAAATAACCAAAAAACTTTAAAAATTATGTTGTTTTTTCTGGGTTGGTTTAGTTCTTCTTAGGGGAACTTTTTTCCCTCTTGCCCGATTTAGCCCATCTTCGAACTTATCCTGCTCTAAGTTTTAAAATATATTTATGCCAAATTTCAAGAGTCTAGCTCTTTTCATTTGGACTGAATCGTGATTTCCACAGACGGACGGACGGACGGACATGCTCAGTTCGTCTTAGATTTCATCACTGATCAAGAATATATATACTTTATGGGGTCTGAGATGGATATTTCGATGCGTTACAAACGGAATGACAAAGTGAATATACCCTCCAAATTCTTTTTTGGAGGGTATAAAAATACACTTTTGTTTAATTAAATTAGAAAGAAAACGAGCAACGAACTTCATAATTTCTGTAGGCTTGACCAACTTTCTTCAATTAGAGGATAAAGAAACAATCGTTAGAGGCAACAATTACTCGCCTGTAATATTTATGATTCATTGTTCCTCAAGCAGCAGAAAATAAATTATTTCATTTGACATCATTAACCGTTAAGACATGTTTCAATGTTTTAGCTCTAAGGAGGTCATTTGTTACCTCCCATAAACATGTAATAGCAGCAAGGACCTCCTCCCTCCGTCTCTTTCTCTCTCGCCCTCCTCTTACAATCAACAGAAATGTAAACAAGAACACACGAAAATACTTATTTTCTTTTGTACAAAATACATCTGCATGTATTGTATTTTGTGGGACTAATGAACCTGAAATATTAAATGAATTTGACAAACACAAACACAAACTACGAGCACAATTTGAAACACATGATTAAGTTCTTTGTAACATGTATCCGATTACAATACCAACGAAGTAATACTTTTCGCCCAGTTTTGCCTGAAATCGACAACAACACCGAAACAAACAGGAGAAAAAGTATTAAATAAAATCTATTGGTTTTATTCAATCAATAGAATGATTTTCCTAACATTTACGAGTATTTATTTATTTCCAACAAAATGTTCGAGGATAAATACAAATCACCGGAGATTTGATGTTTGTGGTTAAAGAATAACAAGTGGAATTGTTTGTACATAAGAATTGATTTAATGCTATTCATTAAATGCGCACACCAACATTTGAATTCCATTAACAACATTTACTGGAATTCAAGTGACTTGTTTTCAGAAATTAATAAAGTGCTCACTTGCCTATACAACAGAGACTAGGGACTGGAAATTTTTCAAGTTCGATCACATCGAAAGTGTTTCATTGCTGCTTGCGTTGGATTTTGATAGACAAACTCTGATGGTGAAGTAAAACTTTTTGAACTGTAAAGAGTTTTTCAACAGGGACTTTTAAATTTTGACTGTTTGGCCATCTTGTGAAATTAGTTGTCATGCATTTAGTGCATTTTTCCAAATCACCCTGGACGGATGTAGCATTCATTAACACGTGATTATAATAGAGTTGTTTAATCAAAATGGGTGCAGTGGACAACTGATCCTCATATTGATCAAAAAAAAATTTTTAGCGATGAGGCCCATTTCTGGATGAATGGACATGTGAACAAAATACTTGTGCAATTAGAGACGATATCGTAATCCATAGGCGATCCAAGAGTGTCAATTGCATCCCGAAAAAAGTCATTGATTGGTGGGAATCCATATTTTTTATTTTTTTTTTTTTGCTAACGACCCTTGGTCAGGCCATCACTGTCAATGGCGAGCGCTATAGATCGATGATTATAAACATTTTTTTATATATATTTTTTTAACGCGGACCAGCACTTAGGGGATGTCACCTACATATTCAGAGCATTACGCCGGAACTAGAAAGTAGAGGATAGTATTGAGGGGACAGAAGAAGGAAAATGAGAAGATAAAAAATTTATTGTATTTTTTCAACTTTTTACTACTCCTCCGGCTAATTTTTTGCTACAGAGCCGACGAAAGAGTTTGCCGCTTCTCTGTTCTTCAATACAGGATAGTGTCAATCACTGTCCGTAATTGATCAGTGACCATTGCTTTTCCTTCTTCAATGAATCAAGCTGACAACAACTAACACAACCGTGCCCTAGTGCCTTTCAGAAAAATTCGACACAATATTATATTGTGTGCGGAGACTGAGTGCGGAGTAGAACTCAGGACCTTCCGCTTCATAGTCTAGTGTTAACTAGTGCAGCCAACAGCGCCCTCAAATTGGGGACGATATCAATCCACATGAGATCCAAGAGTGTCGAATGCATCCCGTAAAAACTCATTGTTTGGTGAGGATTTTTGCCTGGCAGCGTCATCGGTCCATAATTCCTTGATAACGACCCTTGGCCAGGTCATCTCTGCCAATGACGTATGCTATAGATCAATGATTACCGACTTCGTTTTGCCTGAGTTTGGCGCTGTGGACTCCAAAGACATGTAGTTGCTCACAGCTCAAGCCACATTGGATATTCTGGACGCAGAATTTCAAGGGATAGTCATTTCGCATGAAGGTGATGTGAACTGGCCAACGAGATTGTGTGATTTAACCCGGTTAGACACTTTCTTCCGAAGTTTCCTTAAGGTGTATGCGAATAAACCACAGACCACAGCGATCCTTAAGGCCAACTCATGCCATCGTCTAAATTCAGTCTGCTTTATATGCCAGAGTTATTGAACATATCGGATGCTGTTCTCCTAGAGAAGCCGTGGCTTCCACGCATGCAGACATCAGTAGGTCTCCCAAAGCAATAAAATATGTCGCTGATATCACACACTTACTTTGTTTTATTTAAATTTAACAAGTAAGAACGTTTTATTTGACCGGGTCAAATCTTAAATACCCTCCATTTTTATTAAATTCAATTAAGATTTACAGGCTAATTGTTTGAAATTTTTGTTTTAAATTCAGAAAGTTATGATAAATATTCCAAAGGCACAAAGGAAAGTCAACATCAGTTTTTAGTTACCCAACTTACCCAACAGAGCAGAACAGCTGTTTTCGAAAGCCGCAACGCTGTCATCATCAGTACTCATGAGTGGAAAATTATAAGTGGTGACAAACACAATACACATGAGCACAGATGATGAGAGCGTTGCGGCTTTCGAAAACAGCTGTTCTGCTCTTTAAAGCCCACTAGAGATGGCGGGGTCCAAAAATAAATTTTTCTGGCTGTAAATTCAACGTTTTGGATCTTCTTTCCCATAAAAATATATCATTTCCTTAACAAAATTACATAAAAACTTGAAGATTTTTGTTATTTTTTAGAGGTTGCCTTAGTTTTTATTAGGGGAACTTTTTTACCCCTGGTCCTATTTAGCCCACTTAGGAACTTGACCTGTGTCATCCTTCAAAATTTATCTACAACAAATTTCAAGGGTCTGGCTCTTTTCTTTTGGACTGCATCGTGATTTCCACAGACGGACGGACGGGAGTACTTAGATCGTCTTAGATTTCATTACTGATCAAGATATTTCGCTTCGTTACACAAACAATGACAAAGCGAATATTACCTCCAATTCGTTTTTGGAGGGTATCAAAATGGGAAGTGCTCAATGAAAGATCCTTAACCCCAACGAAACCGGTTTACTTAAATGATCAGCTCCACATAATCACCACAAGTTATTGCCAACTTTCATAAGAGGATTTTTGCCTAAAAAATCTATAAAATAAAAATTCTAATCATCTCATACCAGACAGCACAAGCCGACTCGTAAGATTACAGACACACAAACACTCGTACGCACACACATGCATAAATAGGCGCAATTTAAAATGTTAATTTTGGTTTTAAATAAAAAGAAAAAAGTTTTTATAGCCACAATTGTGGAATTGAAAAAACAACTTGTTAAAATTATAAGCGCTACAATAGGAAATCATTTTCCACATCCATTTCTAGATCTGCTCGAACGATTTCTCCTCCTCCTCCCCCTCCTCCTCCTCCTCACACTTTCATTTGCATATTTATTTTGCTTGCGTACTTAAGCAGTCGTACTTATTAATTAAATGTCACAATTGAAATTTATAATATCTTCCTGTTTATTTCTGCTTTGTATATTCTTTTTTCTTTATTCCCTTTTTGCTCCACCGGCTGCAGAATGTCCCAGCAAAATGTTTTACATGTGCATGTAAAAACGTAACATTTCTGCTAGAAATTAATGGCTGAAATTTTTTTTACGAATACGAGTACATGTGAACAGAAGGTGAATTGTGCTGAACGAAGTATTCCTTTTTACTCATTGCAAAGTTGCATTTTTCGTAACTATGGGAAAAATCGTTGGCAAAATTCGTTTAAAATCTCACTGAAAAAAAAAGTAAAAATTTTGAGTACATAAAAGTAACCAAGTGAAACGAATTTTTATGCCCCCAAAAAAGAATTTGGAGGGTATATTCACTTTGTCATTCCGTTTGTAACGCAGCGAAATATCCATCTCAGACTCCATAAAGTATATATTCTTGATCAGTGAGGAAATCACGATTCAGTCCAAACGAAAAGAGATAGAATCTTGCAATTTGGTATAAATATATTTTGAAGCTTAGAGCAGGTTAAGTTCTGAGATGGGCTAAATCGGTGAAGGGGGAAAAAAGTTCCCCTAAGAAGAACCAAACCAACCCAGAAAAAACAACATAATTTTTAAAGTTTTTTGGTTATTTTGTTAAGCAAATGATATATTTGTATGCCAAAGAAGGTCCAACGCGTTAAACTTGAAGCCATAAAATAAAAGAAAAATAATTTTTGGACCCTGCCTTCTTTAGTGGGAGTTATTATATGCAAAAATAGTGTAAAAAGTTAACAAATTGTTTTACTTAAGCCTTAAAAATAACATTTTTATGCTTTAATGACGAGGCTGAGGCGTAATCTGGTACTACTCTGCCCTACCCCTTTGCTCACTCTAAATGACCCTATCAAAAAAAAATAAAAAAATTTGATATTAAATTTTGCATATAATCATCCCAAGCAGTTATTTTTAAAGTTTTATGACTGCCTGTTTCTGCCCTAGCCCGTTTCCCCCTTTGCCCCCTAAATGACCCTATCAAAAAAAAAATAACAATTTTATTTTAAATTTTGTATACGAGTATAATCATCCCAAGCATTTATTTTTACAGTTTTATGTGTGCATGTTTCTGCCCTACCCCGTTTCCCCCCTTGCTCCCTAAATGACCCTATCAAAAAAAAAATATTTTAAATTTTGTATATAATCATCCCAAGCATTTATTTTTAGAGCGACCCCGCCAAAATACAGTTTTAATACCCTCAAAAGATAATTGGACCCCATAAATTAAATATATTCTTTATCAGTGATGAAGTCTAAGACGGTCTAGCAACGCCCGTACGTTCGTCTATGAAAAATATGATATTGCCTATTTTTGAACCCCGCCCCCTTTAGTGGGCGTTGACGTACGATATTGTATAAAGGAACTCTGTCCCACCAAGTCAAACATTCTAAATTTACTTACTAAATCTTTGGATGGTATTTAAGATTCGACCCGGTCGAGTATAACGTTTTTACTTGTTTCTTTTTGTTTATAAATTAAATATTTATGATACTTTTGAAAGAAATTCATTGGTATTAGAAAAATACAGCTTCAGAGCTGGAGATTTAAAATTTTTTTGGAGATATTACAATTAATATATGACACAAATTTTCTTTCCTTTGCAATCAAACATATTTTCTATTTTAGAAAGTAAGAAATTAGTAGTGAAAACTTGGAAGATCAGAAAAATGATGCCAGGGTTGGAATGACAGACGTAGGTGAAGGGTATATAATATTCGGTAAAGCCGAATATATCAGTTTTACTCGTTCATATATAATATTTATGAAAGAAATTTAAGGGTATTAAAAAATCAGAGAAGTCAAAACTACAGCTCCGGAGATGGCAAATTTTGGTTTATTTTTGCAATATCAAAGGGACTAAATAAAGCCTTTTCTTTTTTTGTTTTTTTTTTTTTGTTTGTAATCAAACATATTTTCTATTTTAGAAATAAATAAATTAGTATTGAAATGCAAAAATATCAGAAAAATATTCCCTGGGTTGGAATGAATGTGTGTGTGCATATGCTCCCGTCGTACGTGGCTGAAGAGTATATTCGATTCGGCAAAGCCGAATTAAGTAGTTTTAGTTTTTCCTTTCATGTAATTAAACCAAGAGATATAATATATATAAATATAATTTCCCCCTTTTTTTTGCTTATTCTCTTTTCCACTGCGTGTTCAACAACTGGAAAATTTCTTCGTACAAAAATTTGTTTACAAAATAAAGCCATCGTTAAAGGTAGTAATTAATAAAATGAAGAGGCAAGAATTTGATTTCCTTCTTAATGCTATTGCCTTAAAGAGTAATACATCATGTTGGAGGTACCACCTCCGTTTTCTGAAGCTCTTGCAAAAAAAAGCCCTTTATTTTATACAACAAATCCTCCTCCTCCTTTTCTGTCCTAATTTCCTTTTCCTTTCGCTTATGACAACGTCTAAGCGGCAAATAGACATTTTCATTACACTCGTATAAGAAAATTTATTTTTATTTCAAATAATTTTTTGTTTTCTCCCTTTCATTTTTTTTTTTGCCCAGAAAATTGTCTTGCGACAAGAGAAAAATTGCACAAAGAAAAGATTTCCGGCTTAAATTGTTATTTGCATAATTTCTTGCCAAAAACTCCATTTAATGTCTTTTTTATGCATTAAATTCCAGAGTTTGTACAAGCGGGTAATATATGACTATTTTAATTTCCGTTAGGGGAACAAAAACAATGTTTTCCTTAATATATTCAGTGGATACTTGAGAAAAGTATTTGTTGGTGTGATACGATTATGAACTGTAATGCTTTAATTAATCATGAATAATTTTTCAATTAATAACAATAGCAGACAAATTTGTGCCATTAATTATAGCACACGCTGGAAGAGTGAGACATTTTCATCTTTAATCATAATGAATTTAAATTTTATATAACGATTTTTATGTCTGCAAGAAAATTAAAGTAGTTTCAAAGTTTTAAAGAAGACAATTTAAAATTAGCCACCGCACGCAGAACTCAAGCCATCAGACGTTAATTGTAGAAACACTGGCCATGAAGGGGAAAACTTTATTTCACTTACTAAAAATTATTTAGTCACAATACGGCTTGAATTCCATTTTGGAAGAATTATAATATAAAATTTTCTGAGATACTTTCAGCAATTAAATTTGCTGTGTTTCGTTTGTCCGTGAGATCGCGTGACTTTTATTTTATACGTGATTATTGCAAGTGCACTAATGAGTTCCCAGTATCATCTATCAAATCAGGTAACAGCCACACTGTTTCACAAAAAGATGAATCACTTCTTTGAATGAAAAGTACCGCTCCTTCAAACGGCTGTGCTGTACTCGAAAAATTACTGTCTAACAAAAAGGTATCCTTGAGTACTTGAGACGTTTTGTTTTTCAACATATTGGTTTTTTTTCTTTGGACCAATAAAAATTTTTTAAAATGCCTGAGACAAATTCTCTTTCATGCAAGAAAATAAACTGAGCAGAGGGCGACCAAATAACGCGTCAGCTTTTTTTTTTTTTTTTTTTTTTTAGGAGTAGGACCAGCACTCAGGGGATGACCCCTATATATGCAATGCGTTGCGCCGGAACTGAAGGCGAGGGGATAGTATTAAGGGGACAGATGAGGAACGATGAGAAGATAGACATTTTTTTTTTAGCTATTTCAACCTTTTACTTCGCCGGCTAATTTTTGCTACAGGGCCGACGAAGGTGGGTGCTGTTACTCTGCTTTTAGGTCATGATAGCTTTAACGCCCATTGAAGTAGGCGGGGTCTAAAAATTTATTTTTCTGATTTCATGGTTTTAAGTTCAACGCTTTGGAACTTCTATAACATAAAAATACATCATTTGCTTAATAAAATTACAAAAAAATCTTTAAAATATAATTTTTTTTTTGAGGTTGGCTTAGTACTTCTTAGGGGAACTTTTTTCCCTCTGACCCGATTTAGCCCATTTACGAACCTGACTTATGTCTTCCTTTCAATTTTATCTATGCCAAATTTCAAGGGTCTGGCTCATTTCGTTTGGACTGAATCGTGATTTCCACAGACGGACGGACATGACTGGATCGTCTTAGATTTTATCACTGATCAAGAATATATACATTTTATAGAGTCTTAGAGTGATATTTCGCTGTGTCGTATGACTAAGTGAATTAATTTTTGGAGTGTATAAAAATCAACATATTTTCTTAACGGGCATGTGTAACTCTTTCTAAAGCATCACTTTAGGAGAGCTTTAACTTAATAAAACCAAAGTGGAGCCAATAACAACAAATTGTTAACTGCGTATCATTTTGCAAATATTTTTATATGAGATCGTAAAAATTATCAGTTCCCTTTTGCTCGTTACAGATTAGCACAAATTTAACAATCGATTGTTTATTTACGTTTTGTTTGCACATTCCGATTGCACAATTACTTTTACAGTGCTTCCTTTCAAAAATCAATTGATTTTCGTCCTTCATAGAATATGTTTGGATGTGATGTAGCCAGAAAATGTTTTAAATACTTGTTTCACCTTGAAGAATTTTTTTTCCACACTCATCTCACTTTGTTTATTTCGGAGAATCATGAACAGGAACTGTCTGGAGGATTAGGTTATTTTCATGAAATTGCCATTTGACACGTAGCCAGTGTTATGACTTGTGTGTGTGTGTGTGTGTTTAAATGCCAAGTTCAGTTTTGTGTAATTGTTTTTTTTTTATTTTTTCATCAAAACTCATTGAAACGTCTGCTTATTTACAAGTTATTGTTGTCCTTTCAGTTTTCTTGCTTTAAGTACTTCCGTTTGGGAAGTGGCATGAGTGTTTAACATAAATTTAAGAATTTTGTTGAGAGTAGGCTTTTGTGTTGTGGGTTACGGTAAGTCCGCATAATATTAGAGTGTATACGAGGGTATTCATTTAAAAGGGTTTTTGCTTCAATCGGTTAATCGTTGGATTAATTAACCGAGTTTTTGGTTTATTCGCTTAATAATTGTTTAATTTTGTTATGGATCATTTCATTAGTTATTTCAATACTTTAAGGAGGTCTTATAAAATAAATTCTTAGAAAAATTATTTTGATTTAAACGTTTGAGATTTAAGCGACTCTTTTCTTTAGGTTTTATGAAACTTGACTTGAAAACAATTATTTCCTTTATTGTAGATGTTGCAGCAATCGCAATATAATACGCAATATGTATTTAAAATCTCAGTTCCTTTTCTGGACTGGAGATATAAAATAAGTGCATTTCTGGAATTCGTCTCTCATTAAATCTAAATGAATTAGATTAGATTAAATTAAAATAAATCGTTGGCAAAGGTGTTATTGACTTTTATTAAATTTGTAATCAATTTAGAGTAGGAGAGTATTTACTAAGATATTTTATACCTACCTCCAAAGGAGTTAGAGTTTCACTTAAGTGTTATAAAACTCCTTTATACAAAACAAAATCAGTCAGAACATGCCTCACACATTTAAATACACGAAGGAAATTGTCCATTATTTTGAACAACTATTTTTATATCGTGTTTACGGCGGTATTCGTTCCCATCTTTCAACTTTACGTCTGTTCGAAGTTTTTGATGTTTCTCATATGACTGATTAAAGTTTGTTTTTATAAAAAAAATATTTTCTAAACACATACCACTTGCATGTGAGATGAAACAATTAATTAAAAACCTAAACAAACTACATAGTTTGTTACATCGGTTAAACGATTAAAACTAATCGGTTCAACAGTTAAAATTAATCTGTTAAACGATTAAAATTATTTAGTTAATCGATTAAAATTAATCGGGTAATCGATTAGAAATAATTGGTTATTCGATTAAAATTAATCGGGTAATCGAATAAAATTAATCGGGTAATCGATTTAAACTGTTCGGGTAATCGATTAAAATTAATCGGGTAATCGATTAAAATTATTTGGTTAATCGATTAAAATTAATCGGGTAATCGATTAAAATTAATCGGCTTAAGCGTTAATCGAAAATGGCTAGTTTTAAATTAACCGGTCGTAATAATTAGTTGGTTAATCGAATGAATAATCTAATCGCTGAGCTCTGCACCGTTTTCGAATGGTAGCACCGAACATTTCTTATGTTGATTTCTTTTCTAAGAATGAATGCTACACTTTTTTGCACTTTTCAATAGAAAATGGTACCATTATGGCATTAGAAAATAGTGAATTGATTGGAAATTGATCTACCATCTCTTACGCAGATGTGTTTTATTTTAAAATTGCTCCTAATTGTGGTTTTTTTAGAATAAAAAGTGACAAAATGTTACATATTTTCCAGAAAAGAAATCGCCATTCGTTTCTCACCTTTGTTTTTTGTATTTAAAGAATGTTTTGCTAGGAGGAAATATGCCTGAGTGGAGGTATAAAATGAGTTGACTTGAATACCTTTATCATATAACCTAGTTCTAAGGTTTTTAATTAAATCGTTGACAATAGTACTATTTTCTTTTATTAAATTACAAAATCAAAAACTTAATATCTTCTTCAAGCACAATAGAGTAGAGAATTTCAAACACAAACCTTTTGCATACGAGAAGGATTAAAAAAAAAATTATAACAAAAAACTAAATATTTTGTTACATTGGTTATTCGGCTAAAATTACCCAATTTAATAGTGAATCGATTACTTTTAAATTAACCGATCAGTTAACCGGCTATCAATTAATGAATACCCTAGTACATATCAACCGTGGCTTTTACCGTATACTTAATATTTACTTAATAGCTTCGAAAATAATACTCATACGTTCCCATGCTTTAATTAATTTTTCTACACATTGTTTCCATTCTTCATTTATATACCACATGAAAGGAAATTCCAATGCGACTACAAAAACTATTGCAAAAGTCGTCGTTAAGCTGCGCATTAAGTCAACAACTTTATTCAGGTTCGAAATTGAAAATTTTGTTTCGCTGCTTCTCTAACATGTAATCAGTCGAACAACTATAGAAATACATATTATTAACTATTTCTTATAAATTGCATATAAAATTTTAAAAGAAAAGAGATAAATATTTTTTTATTTACTATAAATAAAATTCATAAATTAAAATGGTATTTCAATAAAAAAGTTTATTGTTACAATAAAATGCCTATAAAAATCAAAAACTTGAATTATGCGATGCGATGCTTTTCAATAAAAAAAAACTTTTATTATTAGAAATTATATAATATGGCAAATATCTGCCTTATCAAATGGTTGTAAATCTGATGGTACACAATGACATTATAATATTATGCATCACCGCAATAAAATCTTTACAGATGACTCAATTCGTTCCAACTAAATTGAAGGTGTTATCTGATACACATATTTTATTTCCACTCACATATTGTTAAGATGTAAATTGTAAATTTGAATTAAGAGTCATAATGGTCGGTATTCAATATATCTCAGGCAATAAAAATATTTATGATTTTTCTTTTTATGGCGTAATAAACTTAAATCGACAGATTTGTTTCAGTATCAAAAGGAAAAAACAAATCGCATTTGTTTGAAATTAATTTTACTGCCTGTTCCACGATGCCACTTAATATCGTTCTGTCGTTTAATTATATGGAAAGCAAAAATAAAATTTTAGATTTTGCTTTTGTTTAAAATGTGCTAATATAAAATATGTTGTTGGTGGATATGGAATATATTTCACTTTAAACTCTTTGTCTTTAAAATAAAGGAAACAATATATTTAAATTCTTTGCTACATGGCTGACGAAGAAAGGTGCTATTCCTCTGCTCTTCAGTCGAACTCTGGACCCTCTGCTTCATAGTCTCGTGTTAACTGCTTCAGTCAACAGCAACCTTATTTCATTTGGTTTAATGAAAATTGTAAAGGAATTATATTAATTAGTTTCTTTGGACAATTAGGATGCACTCCAATTGAGTTGACAGTCAAATCTATGTCAATCATATATTATGATTGATCAACATATTTTACTAATAATTGATGTAGAGCATGACTGGTGAAATTGTGGGTCGTAACACTGACGTGGTAACAACGTGGTTGACTGTAACAATTAATTTTGTTTGTTTTTGTTTTTATACCCTCCAAACACGAATATTATGGGTATATTCACTTTGTCATTCCTTTTGTAACGCAGCGAAATATCCATCTGAGAACCCATAAAGTATATATATTCATGATCAGTGATGAAATCTAAGACGATCCGAGCATGTCCGTCCGTCTGTCTGTGGAAATCACGATTCAGTTCAAACGAAAAGAGCTAGACTCTTGAAATTTGGTATAAACATATTCTGAAGGATAGAACAGGTTATGTTCGGAGATGGACTAACTCGGGCTAGAGGGAGAAAAGTTCCCCTAAGAAAAACTAAACCAACCTTAAAAAAACAACATAATTTTTAAAGTTTTTTTTTTAATTTTGTTAAGCAAATGATATATTTTTATGTCAAAGAAAGTCCAACGCGTCAAAATTCTAGCCATAAAATAAAAATCAAAATTTTTGGACCCCGCCCCCTTTAGTTTTATTATATGCAAAAAAAGTGTAAAATTTTAGCAAATTGTTTTACTTAAGCCTACATTGCTTAAATATAAGATTTTTAAGCCTTAATGGCTAAGCTGACACGTAACCTGGTACTACTCTGCCCTAACCCCCTCCTCCCCCTTTCCCACTTAAATGACAATATCAAAAAAAAATATTTTTTTTTAATTTTGTATTTAATTATCCCAAACATTTATTTTTAGAGTTTTATGGCAAAGGTGAAAAGTCTCCCCCACAGCCCTTGCCAAAGTGACTCCACCAAAATACAGTTTTAATACCCCATAAAGTAAATATATTTTTGATCAGTGATGAAGTCTAAGACGGTCTTGTAATGCCTATACATTCGTCTGTGGAAAACATGATATAGTCTATCGTACGTCTACGCCCACCCTTAAGTGGGCGTTGACGTACGATATTATATAAAGGAACTCCGACCCACCAAGTTAAACATTTTAAATTCACTTACTAAATATTTGGAGGATATTTAATATTCGACCCGGTCGAATATAACGTTTTTGCTTGTTTTAATTAATTTATTAAATGTTTCATATACAATTACAAATTGCATTATAACTTAATTAAGCGAGAATGGTAATACAGAGCGTTACTCCTTGTAGTGAAACAGGCCAGAGTCTGAGGTATGACTCGAACCCACGACTGGCACACTAACTAGTAAGTCCAACCACTTTAGTTGTCTCTTTGGTATTTAAGCCATAACTTAAAAAAAAGTTTATCTAGTTCAATTTAAAATTTAATTCCAACTTCATCATTTATTTCAATCACTTTAATATATTTGACAGTAGCTTTAAAACGATAACTGCTGCTTTTTTAAACAAATCGTTTGATGGTGCTCTTCTGCTTTACAATATCATGTAAGTTTTACTCCAGTCATGCTTTTTAAAATACAAATACTATTGCCAACAAAATGTGCAAGTAACGATGCAATTATCTTACTGTTTTTTAAGTGAACTTCTAAAGATTTTCAAACGTCAATTGCCACACTAGAGCACACTAGGGACAAGCACATGTTGGTGTTGAGCAAATAACACTCCATCCAGGGTTTCTTGCTTGAAAATTTGTGTGCAGTGCAAACTAGAAAATATTTTTGGTTCGGTTTTTTTATAAAGATTTCTTTTTATGGATTTCAGTAAATAGTTGGAAGTAAAAAATTGCACTTAAACCGTATGCCAGTGCAAACAATGTTTGCTGCTGGAAAAATGAACACTTTGCAGTTAAATTTTTTAGCAAAGCAATTTTTTTATGGCTGCTGAAATGAAAAAATTAAGTGAAAAATAAAATAAAGTGTAGACAAACTCATTAGAGCCAGTGGCCATCAGCTAATTAATGTTCATCTGTCAACTGCCAGATAATAAAATTAAATGAAAAACTTTGCCTTGCAAGGACCTTGCATCCTGTTAATTATCTCATTTATATACACATTTTTATTCTGCACTAAAACTTGCAAATAATTTTCGAAGATTTTGATAATGAAAATATAACAGGGAGCGCGAGCGAATGGAAATGCATTTATTATGCAAAGCAAAAACCCAATTTAAATGTTATTAAAAATGGAGAATAATATGTGATTTTTATAGTTCTTGAAATGGAAAATAAAACAAAATAAAACTTGTATTTTATGATGAGATTGAACGATGTTCAACCAACAAGCAGCCACATTTTTCTTCGTACACCTGCCAGGTCGTAAAATTCAAATTTCATTTTAAGTTCTCGTCTACTTAAAATGTCGTAAAATAAGATTTTTTGTTGTTAGGGCAAGTAGTTTATGCTTTTTAAGTAAATAAATAAACAAGAGTATTGTTTGCTCAAGTTAATTTAAAAATACTATAATTTAAGGAGATTTTGAAAAATAATAATAATAACGATGAATAAAAATTAATAAGGAAAAATAAAGGCACTAGAACAACCACTTGATGGATAATGAAAGAAGGCAGAAAAATAAGTCTGGCATTATTTTTACATTAAGCAGGTATTAAGTGGCCGCTAAACAAATGATGCCAGGAGAAAACTCATGCCATTTTTCTAATGAAATTGTGGCCTGTCTGGACAAAAAAAAACTTGGTTTTGTTTATGTATATATATTTATTTTAGGTCTGTTGACACTTTCCTCGTTTATGTTTAATTCTGGCCACTGAAAACTTCAACTGTATGCAATAATACAGGTTGGACAAATTTGAGGTTAGGAAGTAAATTGGCTGTCGAATGATGAATTATCAAGAAGAGCCGCCGTCTTTCCACACTTACTTAGTAAAAAGTTGGGAAATTTTAACCATGGAAAGCTACACTCTTAAACAAAGAATTTTAATTATTAAAATTTACTGTTTAAAAAACTGAACGAAAACAAGGCATTTTCAACAAAATCAGCTTTATTGATGAGGCCCATTTTCAATGAGGCCCTTTTGTAAACCAACCAACAAAATACATATGCGATTCAAAAACTCCACAAGCGATCCTCGAAAAACCAGTACATCCGAAGAAAGTGACCGTTTGATGCGGTTTGTGGTCAGGCGGCATTATCGGTCCGTATTTTTTAGAAAATGAGGGAGGAAACGCCGCCACCGTGAATTCTCTGCGCTACCAAATCATAATAACAAATTTTTTGTGGTCACAATTGGTTGTCATCAGTGACCTTTAATTTCAGCAAGACGGCGCCACAAACCGCTCATCGGGCCAAACAATTCAGTTATTGCATGAGAAATTTTATGGTCTCGTAATTTCCCGATTTGGCGATCGCCTCCTTCTTGTGATTAACGCCGCTGGATTATTTCCTCTGCGGCCATTTGAAAAACCGCATTTACGTGATCCAAACACAAACAACTGACTTTCTGAAAGATGAAATTCGTCGCTGCATTGACGAGATAAGCCAAGCTTTGAGGCAAACTGTAGTTCAAAATTTTTTTTTTATCTTGGACCAGCACTCAGGGGATGACCCCTATATACGCAATGCATTGCGCCGGAACTGAAAACGAGGGGATAGTATTGAGGGGACAGATTAGGAAAGATGAGAAGATAGACAGTTGTTTTTGTAGCTATTTCAACCTTTTACTTCGCCGGCTAATTTTTGGTACAGGGTCGACGAAGGCTTTTAGTACATGATAGTGTCAGTCGCTGCCAATTATGTTCAGTGACCAGTGACTATGCCTTCATCTTTGAAAAAAGCTGGCAACAACTAACACAACCACGCACTAAAACTAATCAGAAGAATTCAACACAATATTTCATGACTCAGTGCGGGCTCGAACTCACGACCCTCCGCTTCATAGTCTAGTGTTCTATTACTTCAGCCAACAGCACCCACAAAATTTGGTGAAAAGAGCGGACATTTGTCTACGTTCTAAAGGTGGACATTTGCCCGACATCATATCCTATTATGTATTCTCATTTTGCTACTTTAAACTAATATCAATAAAACTAAATTTGTCCAAAAAAAGGTGTATTTTCAAGCCAATTTACTTCCTAACCTCAAATTTGCCCACATTTTATATAAAAAATTAAATAGTTTTTGGCAAATTTTTCTTAAAGAGCCTTAAGGCCTTATTGCTACAGATATTATTAAAAAAAATTACAAACTTTTTTTCCTTATATTTCTCCAAAAAAAAAAAAAACATGCAAATTCATGCAAGTACATGCTGTGACAAGAACACTACGAAAAAAATATTTACAGACTCAAATATACAAAGAAAACTTAAATAAAGAACTTATGGTTGTAAAAGTACTAAGGATGCACAGATACGCCCACAGTAATAAATTGTAAAAACTATAGCGACAACAAGAAAATGAAAAAAACCATTACAATCCATTTCATTTTTTACAACAATAGAGTCAAGCAAAAAAACAGTGCTGGATAGCAAAAATCAAAATAAACAGAAGAAAATTTTTTTTAAAAGAATTCAATTTCGAAGACTTCTTTTCTTCATGACTATTTTCTTACAGCTGCCGCTAATATGCGAAGTATTTCTTTGTAGAACTTCTACAATAATTTCGTCAATGTACCGAAAACTGTAGATTTAGAAGGAAATTTGAAATAATACGAGGGCGGATCCATAAGTCTGTGAGTCTTTGAATTTCCCACCTATTAGTGGGAATGGCAACACTGACTCGTGTTAAAATTTTGGAAAAGCCATATCATTTAGTTTGTGTTTGGCAGCCGTCTATAGCAGACTACCGCGCGTTTTGGAAATGGAAGAAACTGTGTGTTTCATGTGCTCATTACAACCATCGCTGAGTTTAATATGATGGATGGGCTCTTCAGCATCCATTTCCAAGATAAAGAAATTTTTTACTGAATTTCGCTGTGGCCGCAAAAGCATGCAAGATGCCGGTCGCTCTGAACATCCAGTTGAGGTCTCTACATACGCAATAATGAAAAAAAATTCACGGTATGGTTTTAGATTGAAAGTTAGAGGGATTGTGGAAGCCAGAGGCATCTCACATGACGCAGTGATCTCAATTTTAAACTATTATCTAGGTATGAGAAAACTTTCCACAAGATGGATGCCACATCTTCTCTATAGCTAAAAACCATGAACTGGGCTACCCTATTCTTCCAATGTACCGCCGACTGACTATTTCTGGTTCCCAAACTTGAAGAAATGACTCAACGAAAATATATTTGACTCCAACGAGGAAATCATCTCACAAACAAATGCCTATTTTGATGATCTCGCGAAATCATATTTTTCGGAAAAATTGGCAGAAGTACTTAACATGAGCTTATGAAGCGGAAAATGCCGAGTTCGACTCCACACTCAGTCTTCATGACTGATATGGTATCGAATTCTTCCGATCAGCATTAATGTGGGATTGTGTTAATTGTTGTCAGTCCATTTCAGTGATGAAGGCATGGCACTGGTCACTGAACTTAACAGGCAGCGAGTGACACTATCAAGTACTGAAGAGTAGACTATCAGTACTCTCGTTCGTCGGTCCTATAGCAAAAATTAGCCGGCGAAGTAAAAGGTTGGAGAAAAGCTACTAAATATTGCCTCTATTTTCTCATCGTTTCTCATCTGTCCTCTCAATACTATCATCTCCTGAGTGCTGGTTCGAGATAAAAGAAAATAACCTGGGGCCAAATTACCGCATTCGATATTAAACGAAATTTCCATACAATTTAAATACTAATTTCGATCGATAACAAATGCCGTAATTTGGCCCCTGTGTTTCATTGAAAAAGTCAAGGACTTATTGAACCATTCTCGTGTCTTTAGTTGCTCTAAGACATTTTCTGTAAAGGTTCCCTAATGATCTGCATTAGACCCAGTAAGACGAGCATAGAAACTACCAAAAAACCCTAAAAAAACATTTTAATTTTTAAAATACATTAAGAAATATTATTAATAAAAAAACTGAAGTTATTAGTAAAATATTTATCTTTGAAGAGATTTACAACTTTAAAGGATATAACAGGGATTGTGAATTTTAAGTTATAAATAAAATGCATTAAATACATTTAGATATTTTCATTTTCCTTAATTATTGATAAAATCAAATAATTTCTTTTTTATTAAACACTTAAATCCTCTTTGAAATTGAGTGTGACAGCTTCTAAATAAATCATCCCTTAAACAGCTTCTTAAATACATGCTGATGTTTATAAATATTAATTTTCAGATTATTTCTTTAATACTTGTCCCATTTCCGGCATTTTTATGGACAAAAAAAAAATTGAACACACATTTATTTTTTTTAGGGATAATCCACAACGTAAGTGAATGAAAAAGCAGGGATAAAGTTTTAACAGGCAAAATACTCGTACTAGTGCGTAAAATTTACTTCGAGACAACTTCAATTTCCTTTTCATATAGTCCAGCTATAACTTTATGAAGCATCATGATTTTACTAAACGATTTCAATACCCTTCACACACTGTCTCTCCGCAATTTTCAATAAAGTTTATTGTGATTGAATCTCAAAAGATTTTGAACATAAATAATTTTCTATTACTTGCCCTGATTCTTCTTTATCTGGTGCCTTAACTTCTTTTTTCCTCCACTTTTTCTATAGAAATCGTTTTCGTCGTTTTATGGAAAGAAAATAAATAGAAACACTTTTCTGTTGATTGAAAAATCCCAGCAAAAATTGTGAAATATGATTGTAGAAATTGCATTTTTATTTACATCTTTTAAAAATACATTAACAAAAAAAAAAAAAAAAATTACATGTTTTATGATCCTTGTGAGTTTTTATAGCAAGTAAAAGTGTCATATTCGGCTGTGCCGAATCTTAAATACCCTTCACAGAAGTACTTCTCCTTTCCTTCTAAAACAAAAAATTTATTTTCACCAAAAAAATAAAATAAAATGGTATACTTATTTGGTTATTATTACATACAAAAAAATTTTGATTTTCCAACCCTGGAATTGAATTTTCAATTTTTTTTGGTTTTAAATAACAATTTAATTCTTTGCGAAGTATAAAATAGGTTTAAATCACTGAAAAACCAAACATTAGGAACTTTGATGGGTACTTTTATGTACCAAAAAAAATTAGATTTTCCAACCCTGGAATTGAATATCTAACTTTTTTGGTTTGTAGTACCAATTTAGTTCTTCCTGAAGTACAAAATAGGTTTAGTTCACTAAAAAGACTAAATTAGGAACTTATACGGCTATTTTTATACAACAAACATATTTCGATTCTAGAACCCTGGAATAGAGTTTTTAATTTTATTTATTTGTTACACGAATATAATTCTTCCTGAAGCACAAAATAGGTTTAATTCACTGAAAAACTCAAAATTAGGAACTTGTATGGCCACTTTTACATACCAAAAAATTTCGATTTTACAACCCTGGAATCGAATATCTAGCTTTTTTGCTTTTTGGTATCAATTTAATTCTACATGTAAAAAATAGGTTTAACTCACTAAAAATACTAGATTATGAACTTAAAAGGCTATTTTTATATGACAAACATATTTCGATTTTCGAACCCTGGAATAGAAATTGTTATTTAATTTATTTATTATATTAATATAATTCTTCCTGAAGCACAAAATAGGTTTAATTCACTGAAAAATGCAAAATTACATACCAAAAAAATTTTGATTTTACAACCCTGGAATCGAATATCTACCTTTTTTTGCTTTTTGGTATCAATTTAATTCTACATGTAAAAAATAGGTTTAGTTCACTAAAAATACTAGACTAGGAACTTAAAAGGCTATTTTTGTATAAAAAACATATTTCGATTTTCGAACCCTGGAATAGATTTTTTTTTAAATTTATTTATTATATTAATATAATTTTTCCTGAAGTATAAAATCGGTTTAATTCACCGAAAAAATCAAAATTAGGAACTTATGTGTCTGCTTTTATGTACTAAAAAAATTTTAATTTCCGAACCCTGAAAGTGAAATTTTAATTTTTTGTTTTCTGTTTATCAATGCAACTTAATGAGATATAAAATAATTTTATTTAAGTAAAACTTAGAACTGTTAACAATTTTAGTCACTTTAATGTACTAGAAAACATTGCGGTTATCCAACCTTGGAATTGAAATTATGTTTTTTTTTTTAATTTTAATACCAATTTCATTTTTGCTAAGTTCTAAAATAGTTTTTATTAGCAAAAAAACACTCACACAACAAAACGTTACTTCTATGTACCAAAAAAAAAAATTTCCCATCCCTGGAAAAAGCCGTTTTTTAGGCAATATATCATTTGAGTTTTTTAAAACATATTACTTTAGTAACTATTATATTAATTCATGACAAGGTCGAATCTAAAATACCCTCCAAATAAGAACAGCATGGCTGCGACAAATTTCCATCAGCAAAAAAGTAATTCGCTTTATTTTTGCAGTTAATATTTTATATCAACGCGCACGAAAAGGGACTGAGATAAAATAAAAATGTTTGACCTTTTGGGTCAGAGTTCCTTTACAATATTTCTGTACCCAATTTTAAAGCTGTATTTTGACAGGGTCACTCCTGGAAAGGCCGATGGAGGAGACAACTCACTTTTATTTATAAAGCATTGTTATTTAAATCAGTTAAAATGTGTTTCCTTACTAACTGCTAACCAAAATGTTTGCTGGGATATTAACCAGAAAAAACTACTACATAAAGAAAAAATCAATTCCATAAATCTTGAAGAAAAGTCAGTTTTAGTCCTTTTTAGAAAAAAAATCCTTTGCAACATCATAGAAATCATGAATGCAAAATAAAATGATGGATAAATATAATGGCTGAATCAATAAATGATTGCGTTGGCTGACCTTTACGAAAGTGGCAAAAAGTATAAAATTATTAAATAATAAACACAATAGATTGATTATAAAAAAAAAGGCTGGCATAACTTACAATGAGAGAATCAACATTAAAGCTCAAGGGTTGATATAAATTAAATTTAAGGTTTAAAAAAAAGGGACAAAAATTACTTTGTTAATTTAAAACTTTATAGGCTTCAATATGTTTTCTATTGAGTGAAGATATAAAAAAAAGCTCCTTCAAAGGTTTTTAAAGTCAAACAAAATAAAAATTTAATTAGAATACAAATCAAAAGGGAAATTAAACAGTTATTATAAAGGGTGTGTCGGCAAGAATCACTAAGAATGCACTTTTTCATTTAAAAAAAAAAAAACTTATATTTCCTGAAATATAAGTTTTAAATTAAATATCCTTCTAACATCTCATAAAGTATATATATATTCTTGATGAGTGATCAAATCTAAGACGATCTACGATTACGTGCAGAATCAAGTGGCCTCATGAAATAACTATTTAATGACTTCTTCTTTAAAAGTTTTTTTGCATTTCAAATGAAGCGTTGGTTTTCGGATTTGAGCCCAGAAATTGTTTCTAGCTTATTTGCATGAGAAGAATCATACGGCGTTAAATCGCTTGATCTTAGTGACCAGTTCATAAGCATCATAATTTCTTGAGATGATTCTAATGTCTTGAAAATTATTACCGCGTCAACCTTTATTTAGTTTTATTTTAACTGCCTTGTAGGAAATTTTACTCTGAGAAGTAATAAACTAATTTCATATTATTACATAATTCTTTGACAAACAATATTTCCAAATCACCTTCAGGTTTGTATTGATTGCTAAATTGAAGAAGACTTCTAACCCCTAGAACCCAAGAAGTCCTATGTGACATAATTCAATAACCTAAGACGACAATCAGATTGTATCCTGTAATAATATTGTAGTAGCCCATTGGCTTAGAAGTAGTTTAAATATTTTTATTATTTTTCTTCCACTCACATGCGATTTAAGATAATGAAATTCCTTTTACTGCCCTTGGAATAATGAAATATTTTTTTTTTCTTTTACGATTTATATATGTGAATTTTGGAGTGTCTAAATTTTATTTCGGTTTTCTAAATTATATTTTTTAAGCTGCAAACGAATAAAACTAAATTTTCAAAAGATCAGCAAAATTCGTTCAACGGAGCCAATTAATTTTTTTATGAAAGTAGTAAAAAAATGTAATACTACAGATATCGATGCCTTAATGTCACTAATAAACTTGCCAAATGAAATAAAACTCAGTTTTATGAAACAAAAAATATGATATTTTAATAGCATCATTAGCAAATACATATTTTATAAATAAATTATTGTTCCTTAACGCACAATTTTAATGACAAAAACGTTGATAAATAAAACATAAAATCAACGAAACAATATTTTGTAAGTTTCACGATAGGTAATAATAAAACTATGATAAGAATATGAAATACAATAATTTTCTATATAAATTATGGCCATCAGAACTCCCCATATGTCGCCTGGCATGTGATTTGTGAATTTCAACTTTCATATGGTTTAAAGCACATCAAAATATGTGTTTTATCCCTATTTTGTAGCGACAATTGTCTATAGTTAGCTAAAATCGGAACATATGACAAAAGCCACGCCCACTTAATATTAGAAATTATATATGTTTATTATAATGATTCTACTCTCTGTAATAATTTCACCAAGATCAGTTTGCCGCTGTAAATCCCAAATAGTCTCCAAGCAACTACTAAAAGAGCACACACCAGCACCAATTCCTTTTTTACGTGCATATTTCTATACAAAAGTGTGTGTGTGTGTGCCAATGTTTATACGATAATACATTTCATTTAAGTATTATTTCTTTTCTTCTTTCTTTAAGTTCATAATAAAAACGCTCTTATTAAAAAAAGAAACTTTTGCTAAATAGAAAATAAAAACAAACAATAAAAATGTCACACAAAAAAATTTTCCAGACTTGCTGGCAAATTCTAAACTACAAGAATACTTTTTTTTTACTTTCCAACAAAATAAAAACGTCTACCATAAGTTTTCACAAAAAGGTGGACAATATGGTAAAAAAGGAAATAATATGGGAAAAATAGAACACAAAAATTATGTCAATGTCAAGCATTCTTAAAACGTATCGATTTAATTATTTATAAGCTACAGAGAAAGAAGGACTATAATAAAAGGACTAAGTGTTCGAAGACAAATTTTGTTAAAATAAAAAAATTGCAAATTGTTAGTCGGACTGCACTTCAAACCAGCGAACTTACAAATTACTTTTTATTTTACCAATCTGCAAATAAATTGTTACTTCCATAAAAACTGTGTGCACTACAGAATTTTTTGAAACTAATGACTATATCAAAAATTTTTAGTAATCGGATAATCGATTAATTTAAAATTAATTCATTAACCGAAATTATGTCCATCACAAAATTAATGGGTTAATCGATTAATTCAAAATTATTCCATTAACTTAATAGTAATCGATTAATCGAATAATTGATAATTAATCGATTGATTCCAAATTAATCGATTAATTCAACATTAGTCGATTAGTATTAAATTAATCAATCCATTAGCCGAAATTATAACAATGTCAAAATTAATCGGTTAATCATTTAATTCAAAATTAACTTAAAATATGTCAGCTAATCGAATAATTCAAAACTAACCGATTGATTCAACATTAATTGATTATCTTAATACTAATCGGTTAATTGAAGAATTCAAAATTAATCAGTTGATTTAAAGTTAATTGATTAATATAACATTAAACGAGTAATCGGTTAACTCAAAACTAATCGATTAGTTCAAAGTTAATCGCCTAATCAATTAATTCAAAATTCGCATCTCTCTTCCACTATCTTTTCAATACTCTTCCCTCCTTTTTAGTAGGGATCATCCCCTGAATGCTGGTCCGAATTAAACAAAAAATCAAAATTAATTAATTAATCGAGTAATTCAAAATTATTTGATTTATCGCATAATTTAAAATCAATCAACTGATTCAAAATTTATAGATTAATTTTATATTAATCGGTTAAACGATCAATTCAAAAGTAACCGATTAATTCAAAATAATCGATTAATTCAAAATAATCGATTAATTCAAAATAATCGATTAATTCAAAATTAATCGTTTAATTGATTAATTCAAATCGAGTAATCGATAAATTTAAAATGAACCGGTTAATTTAAAATTAATCGATTAATATAAGATTAATCGCAAACCTTGATTAAGTAATCGAACAATTAACAAATTAAATCAAAGATCCGTTTAATAGAATACCCTGTTATTTGCATAAGAACTCTGCTATAGTCCTCTTTGAAAAGTTAATCATGGAATTTTTTTGTTCTCATTATTTTAAAACAACTCTTTAAGTGGAAAAGTGTATATGCAAAGTTTCATGAAAATCCATGAAGCAGAAATTGTTGAAAAGTAGAAACTATTTATTTAAATATATTTAATTTTTTTATTTCTTTAATGGGAGTCCGCCCAAAACCTTCTCATATCCTTTTAAAATGCAGAAATTTATTTTTACATTTATAATTAATTCATTATACTTTTTTTATATTATTTTTTATTTTCCTTTGAATCTATCGTCCGCCTGTAGCAATAATTTAACAACTGCACTCAATTATTTAGCTAATTTGAAACAACGAGGGTTTCCTTTTAATGATAACGAAATAATAAAAATTATAATCTTAATGAAACGTTTGCAGTGTGTGAAAGTTGTAAATTCAATGTCATAATGACACCGTTTTAATACTCCTACAAATGGTCGAAAGTGTAAACTGTAATTTATGATAAAAGTTTATGGTTTTTATGATGTGTGCAAGTGTGTGTGTGTGCTCGTGTGTATGGTAGTGGTTGTCCTTAAATGTACTGGCGCCTTCAATGGAAACACCTTTTTTCAAGTATCATTCCACCCCTTTGCTTGAATATCTTTATACCTCATACTTCTTGGGCATGTCATAACATATAGTAAATTGTGTTGTTGCTTTTTCGAAATGTTGAGTGTATAGAAGCGATAAAGAAACATCACTTATGCGAGTATGTACACACTTTTATATAGTGCTCTAATTACTGTGGTATAGGTGGACATTTTAAGGGCCGTTACACATGTTGAGTCTCAAAAGTAGTTATTTAGTCCTCAATATGAATATTTTGAACTCAAAGTGATTAATTACATATACACATGCGCTTTAAATGATCTCAACGATTGTTTTTAAAATTTATAAAATTTATAAGCGTTACAGAAGTCTTCTGCTTTCATGCTAAAATTGTGTTAAAATTATTGTAATTTTTTTTATGATCATTTATAGAACCATATAGATGATTGGCATCCCTGTGATGTCAAATTTACGATCTTAATATTTTTTTCATTAGACTGGCACTGAGAGTATGAGCCCTTCTACTACAATGATACAGTATGAACTATGAAACAAGTAAAACCGTTATATTCGACCGGGTCGAATCTTATATACCCTACAAATATTTAGTAAGTGAATTTGAAATGTTTAACTAGGTGGGAGAGAGTTCCTTTATATAATATCGTACGTCAACGCCCACTAAAGGGGCGGGGTTCAAAAATAGGCAATATCATGTTTTCCACAGACGAACGTATGGGCATTGCTAGACCGTCTTAGACTTCATCACAATTCTCTTTGGAGGCTATAAAAACTGTATTTTGGCGGGGTCGCTCTGGCAAGGGCTGTAGGGGAAACATTTCACCTTTGCCATAAAACTCTAAAAATAAATGTTTGGGATATTGTATAAAATATTTAATTTTTTTTTTGGTAGGGTCATTTAGCGGTCAGAGGGGGAGGAGGGGGTAGGGCAGAAATCGGCAGTCATAAAGCTCTAAAAATAAATGATTGGGATAATTGTATACAAAATATAATTAATATTTTTTTTTTGGTAGGGTCACTTAGGGGGCAAAGGGGGAGGAGGGGGTAGGGCAGAAATCGGCAGTCATAAAACTCTAAAAATAAATGCTTGGGATAATTGTATACAAAATTAAATGTTTTTTGTAGGCTCATTTAGAGGTTGGAGGGGGAGGAGGGGGTAGGGCAGAGTAGTACCAGGTTCCGTCTCAGCTTCGTCATTAAAGCTTAAAAATGTTATTTTTAAGGAATGTAGGCTTAAGTAAAACAATTTCTTAAATTTGTATGCTATTTTTGCATATAATAACGCCCACTAAAGTGGGCGGGGTCCAAAAAAATTTTATTTTTATTTTATGGCTCCAATTTTAAGGCATTGGAACATATTTAACACAAAAATATATCATGTGCTTAACAAAATAACCAAAAAATTTTAAAAATTATGTTGTTATTCTGGGTTGGTTTAGTTCTTCTTAAGGGAACTTTTTTCCCTCCGAACTTAACCTGCTCTAAGCTTCAATATATGTTTATACCAAATTTTAAGTGTCTAGCTCCTTTCGTTTGGACTAAATCGTGATTTCCACAGACGGACGGACGGACGTGCTCAGATCGTCTTAGATTTCATCGCTGATCAAGAATATATATACTTTATGGGGTCTGAGATGGATATTTCGATGCGTTACAAACGGAATCACAAAGTGAATATATCCTCCAAATTCTTTTTTGGAGGGTATAAAAATTATTAGTAAAAAATATTTCCGAGTTAACAAAAAAAAATATATATATATGGAGTCAAAAATCAAAACAATATCCATTACAGAATGTGGGATAGACCCCACGACTTTTGGCTTTTTAATCGTTTCAATAAAAATTTATTTATTTAATTTAATTTTCTTAATTCATTTAGGACGTTAGAGACAAAATTGCAAGATATTACATTTTGGGTATTTTTATACAACTTTTCGGGAGTTATAGGATTGTCTCTGTGAAAATCATTTATTTCTTTTTTATATATTTGCAGCTGAATTTCAACTGAATTTTATTTTCTTATATAAAATTTAAAGAAAACTATAAATTTTTGGTTTCCCCAGAAGCATGATTAACCATGAAAACAATAGTTGCCTGTGGCCTTTATGGTCTCTGTACAACATTTTCATTAAAAAAAATATTTTTAGATGAGACTGAATAACAGCTACAAAAGGCTTAATGAATGTATTGGGAGTGTTTTTCATGGTCTTAGTTTTTGTGTGATAATAATTAATCTGCTGTAATTTTTAGTCACCTTCGAAATATTTTTTAATACCTTCACTAATAACCAACTTGTTTTCATAATCTCACAAAACATTGATATCATCCTTAATGTCCTATACTAAAACGTTTTAAATGCGAAAATAATTTCATTCCATTACCGCAGGATATTTTCCTGAATTACTTTCACCTAGATGATTTCCGTATGCTGGAGTTGGCGCAATGCTTTTGCTTGTCCCTAAAAGGATTATTTTTTTAATTTTATTAGTTTTTTCTACTCATTGTTATAATCACTAACACATTGAAGGCCTTGAATGCAATTAAATGAAATGTTGCATAAATATGTGTCTTGTCTATTTCATATAGGAAAAATATGTTTAAATTTAATTTGTGTTTCAGTTTCTTTACCAACGACTAGAGGGAGAATCAAGAAAACTTTTAGCGCTCGTATTTATGGTGGAAAAACTATTTTCATAAAAGCAAAAGTTCGTAGATATGAAAATCTATTTGCATACATTTCTAAGATGTAAACATTTGTGGGTAATTTGTATTATTTTTTTTTCTAGAATTTTTTTCACAGCCTCTCCCATCCAACAATAACGTATTCATTTGGGTTAATCATATTCAAGAGGTTTGAATAAAACAAACATTTCAGGAATCAAGGCAAATATTTGGGCCGTAATTTGCATTTAGATTGTGACGTTTTGTATGGAAACATTTTCGTAGGTTTTGCTTTTATCATTAAAATAGTGTTAGATTGCTGTGAATAATGGCCAATTTCTATGACTGTAAATTCACTATTACACGCAGAGCTGGAAAGTAGATTTTAGATTTACTATTCATTACCACGAGCTTGAATTATAGTCAGTTTTTCCAACGGATGAGCTCCGTAATGCTAAAGCTAATTCGATTAGAATCTCTGATGCTAAACCTTTGATAATTTCGGTATTTATTTCAAAAAGAAACTTAACAAATTTTACAACCTAATTATTATATAGTGTAATTAAATTAATAGTTAATTGTAAATCTCTTTTTGATTTTCGAAAAATATATTTACGAAACAAAATCGAAAGTGTGATTTCATTAATTAGTATACAATCATGTATAAAGAAGAACTCAAGCGTATGTACTTTCCCAGCTCTGGCAGCAGTTAAGCATACAAATGTATCAATTAATAAATAGTGAGTTTTGTTAGTTAATGTCAAGCCAAAAAAAAAGAAATAATAGTTTTATTTGTTGGCACTTTTATTATGATCGCATAGAGACAAATTTATATAAAATTGGATGTGTTTAAAGCAGATATAGGCAATGTTGGAGAGCGCACTTCACATGTACATAAATTCGCTTTTGAGAGTCACACGTATTTGTAGTTACTCACAAATCACAAAAAAACAAAACAAATTAATCAAGGCGAATTCATACAAGGTGGCCTTAGTTCAGAAATTGGTGATCAGCTGTTACCAAGGCAAAATTATTGAACTGTCAAAGTGTTCGGCTGGTTTTTCGTTTTTGTGTGCGGCCATTGTTTTTTCCAAGCATTTCATTTGATAGTTCAATAAATTTTACACAGAGTTGCACATGTGAGTTCACCTTGTATGAATTCGCCTTGAATTTAATCTTACGCAAGCATTCGTAACAGATGGTTGTGTTTTCGCTTAATGTTAAAAATCACTTCATCACAAGCTTCCAACCAAGACGGTTGTTGGAGGGCTTGTTGAAAAAAATTATTTAAGGGTGGGGAGAATGCTCGTTTGTTTACAAAATTGTGAGAGACATACACAAACTCAAAATGTTGATGTATTTGTGCCGATGTCTGGTTTAAAGCAATTTCTTTGAATATACGAGTGAAATATATTGCAGTTGAGGGAGTATTTTGTTAATCATTTCGCAGGAACAGAGAAATCTAAATTACTTTATAGTAAAACTTCTTCAGATGTGTACAACAAAACAATCATAATTTCCATAATATTAATATGCGACCACATAAATTGTATACAGTCTGGATCCTTATGAATAGGGAAGTGGAATAATCGATTTCCGTCTGTCTGTGTATCTGTACGTCAAATCGCTTTCGCAAATCTGCTAGAAAACGTAGAAACTTCGCTCTTGGATTATTATAAATAGTCTTAAATAGATTGCAATTGAAAATCGGCAAAATCCAAAATACTGCTCCATAACTGGAAAGTTTAAATTTAAGGGGGGTATAAAAAAGTAACTGCGTAAAACAATTTAATTTAATTAAAGCTATTTTATACTTCAGAAGAAAAAAAATGAGTTGCTATTAAAAATCAAAAAAATAATAATAATAATAAATAAAAATGGCCATTCCAGAGCTGGATAATTGAAATTTTTTTTTTTTGTTTTTCTTTTTTTTATATGTTAAATATATTATTAATGCAAAAAAGACCGGGGGTATTAAAATATGAAAATCCAAAACGAGGGATGCAGAGTTGGAAAGTAACTAAATTTTTGGTGTTATTATTGTATTATTCTTATTTATTTTTTAATAAAACGTGACCCCTACATTGCTGTTTCAACCTTTTACTTCGCCGGCCTTTTTTTTCTGCTACAGAGTCGGGGAAGAAGGGTGCTGCTCCTCTGCTCTTCAGTACGTGATAGTGTCAATCGCTGCCCGTAATTGTTCAGTGCTCAATGCTATGCCTTCATCACCGAAACAGGTTGGCAACAACTAAGACAATTATGCGATAATGCTGATCAGAAGAATTCAACACGCGGATTTAAACTCAGGACCCTCCGCTTCATAGTCTCGTGTACTACTACTTCAGCCTACAGCACCGTCAAAAAGAATTTAATTGCTATTAAAAATAAAAATAAATAAAAAAGTCAATTCCAGGAATGGACCACTAATATTTTTTTTTGCTTCTTAGAAATATTCAACTCGAAAAATGTTTCCTTTTCTTTATATAACAAACTTATTTGATGTTTTTGAAAGAAATTCAAAAAATTTCGGAACTGGTAAATTTAATGTATATATATATTTCTTTACATAAAAGTAATTAAATATTAAATTGAATTAAGATTCATAGGCTAATTGTTCGAAATTTGTTTTTAAATCTCAGAAAGACATGATAAAGATACCAAGGCACAAAAGAAAGTCAACATCGGTTTTATTCAACTTACACAGCAGAGCAGAACAGCTGTTTTCGAAAGCCGCAACACCTTCATCATCAGTGCTCATGTGTATTGTGTTTATCACCACTTATTAGGTGGCTTAGTTGAATGTGATAACAGTTCCTATTTACACAAATTTTATTGTGAAAAAGGATACGAGAATTGTATCAACCTGATGTCCACATGTTATTGTTTTAATTCCCGTGTTACCGTTTTATTATTTTTCTTCATATCCCATTTTTCTGAATTAAATAAAATTAATTTATTCGATTGGTAATCAAAAACTATTTTTTTTAACTCGGACCAGCACTCAGGGAAATATGCAGTGCATTGCACCGGAACTAGAAGGAGGGGATATTATTGCGAAGGCAGATTAAGAAAGACGAAAAAATTAATCTTTTTTTTTTTAAGCTATTTCAACCTTTTAACTTCATCGTTTAATTTTTTGCTACAGAGCCGACGAAGGAGGGTGCTGTTCCCCTGTTTTTTAGGACATGATAGCGTCAGTCGCTGCTAATTGTGCTCATGATCAATGCAATAGGATGACAACAACTAGCACAACCATACACTAATGCTGATCAGAAGAATTCGACACAATATTCATGACTAAGCGGGGGACTTTCCGCTTCATAGTCTCGTGTTAACTACTTCAGCCAACAGCACCCTCAGTGCTGAAAAAATATATAAAAAATTAATTTGGTATTGAAAATCGGAAAGATTAAAAAGATGGTTGAAGGGCATATAAGATTCGTCCTAGCCGAATAAAGCACTTCAACTTGGTTTTTTTATTTTTGTATCAATGTGTCAATGGGAATATGAACATTCGTTCAGGCCAAAAGATAACTTCAGTAGTAAATAAATAAATAAGGCTTCAGGTATCACATAACATATCAAATTCCCTCTACAGTATTTTCCTTTTAACAGCGTTTTGTGTAAACAGTATAACAATAATTATCTAATTTATTACAGTTTGCAAATGTACAAATGCGGCGGGGGGGTATTTATATGAGCTGAAATAATTTTCCATCTCTTTTATAAAACTTTATTTTATTATTAGGGGTATTAAAATTTCATTATACAAGAAATCATTGCCAACCATAATTTCAATTTAATAACACTTCCGAGACTTTGTGCCACCAAAGCCATCAGCTAAAGCGCTACTGTTGTTGTATTTTTGTTTACCTTTGGAAGTACAGAAAAAAAACTTATTCATATTTATAACTCACTTTCATCTCTGTATAAAGAAAAGAAAAAACAAACTGTTGGCTTTATAAATAAATGAAATTGATTATCAGCATTACCTTCATTTGCTGTGGCAAATTTCTGGAGAACATTTAAAATTTCCAAATGCTGCTGCTAAAATCACGTTCAAACCGTAATCATTAAAATTTATTTTAAATGATTTTTTTCCGAACTTTTCCTTGGGCATGCAAAAGTTTCACTTTACGAGTAGCATTGGATAATATTATTAAAACAAAATACAAAATACAACAACAACAAAAGTTATTTATTAGCAATTTGTGTTTGAATAAAACGAAAAAATATCCGCTTGCTATCGTGCATAATATTTTGACACCCACAAGCAAACACACAACCACACATACACACTTACACACTTCTTTGTATGCAAATGAGTTTAAATTATGATATGGAAATTTTAAAGCAAATAAACTGTGAACAAATGCGATGACTAACGTTTACAGGAAATAATTGGCCAAGGTTAACAATCGTTTTCTTTAATCAAGAAATGACAGGGCAGTGCAGCCTTTATATGAAAAAGAAATGTGAATCGGTTGGCGAAACGTGTTCTCCTTTAAATCAATTTAATATGGACGGGTTAACTTCCTTGTGTGTTAAATTCGGAGAGCCATATTTCAAGAAACAATTGAAAGCTGGCATCAATTTTATATTAACTTACACAGCAGATCAGAGCAACACTGTTTTCGAATGTCAATGCACTTCCGTCATCAGTACTCAGGAACATGTTTGTTCATCACCTTTTATTGAATTTTATAACCGTTTTTATGTACACAAAATTTATGGGAAAATCGTATACGAGAATTGTATCAATACTAAAGTGATGTTTGCTGTTTCACTATTTTCGCCATACTGTTTTAAGTCGTGCGTTTGACTCGTTCCATTAAATTTTTATAAATTTTCATGCAAAAACTTATAATAAGAACTAATTTTTAAATTAATTATTTTCAAAATTCGAGCTCTATAATTTCGTGAAATTTACCGTGCGTACAACCGTCCATCTGAGTACTCAATACTCTTTTTGATAATATTCTTCGAAAAAGAGGCCGAACGAACCATGGGCACAGAAGAAGCCATCACCACTGTAAACGTGAGTGTGATGGTGGATTCGAACTCATCGATCCGACGGCGTTTTCAGAAATTCGATCGCATCCATTATATAAGACCCGATCGGTGTCATAATTAAATCCCATGACATCATCAATTGTATCGTGAGTTTTGGTGAATGAGAAGAGAAGCAACTGAAAGTTGAACCCGATTTTTAACGTCCAATCACCTTCACACTTGAGTATCGCTTCTGGCTGAACCAATTGAATAGTAGTATTTTGCAGAGAGAAAAATTCCCGTAATCAAAGAAAATAAAACATTTTAACCCGAAAAAATCGCTATTGCGATTTGCATGCCGAAAACGTTTTCGGCCCATTTTTTTTTTTTCAAATCCTAAACCTTAGCCGCAGTTACAAAACAAGGGAAAGGACTGGAGGCCTAAGATCCTGGGCTCGACTCCGCACTCAGTCATTTATATGATACCATACATCATATTTTTTTATCTTGGCCCAGCAGTCAGGGGATGACCCCTATATATGCACTGTATTGCGACGGAACGGAAAACGTGGGGATGGTATTGAGGGGACAGATTAGGACAGATGAGAAGATAGACAGTTGTTTTTGTAGCTATTTCAACTTTTTACTTCGCTGGCTAATTTTTGCTACAGGGCCGACGAAGGCGGGTGCTGTTACTCTGCTTTTAGTACATGATAGTGTCAGTCGCCGCCAATTATGTTCAGTGATGGGTGACTATACCTTCATCATTGAAACAGGCTGGCAACAACTAACACAACCACGCACTAATGCTGATCAGAAGAATTCAACACAACATTTCATGACTCAGCGCGGGCTCGAACTCACGACCCTCCGCTTCATAGTCTCGTGTTCTACTACTTCAGCCAACAGCACCCACAATATTTCAATAATGACGCCACAGCACTGGCCGCTGAATATTACGGAAAGCGATTGACACTATCAAAAATACGTGGGCGAAATGAAAAATGAAGTGACTGAAATAAATTCTCTATCTTCTCATCTTTCCCCTAAATACTATCCCCTCCTTCTAGTTCCAGCTCAATGCATTGCAGTATTCCATATTTAGGGGTCATCCCCTGAGTGCTGCTCCGAGTTAAAAAAAAATATTATGGCATTCTCATGGGTACAAAAATAGTCAAATAATATGACTTTGAAAAACAAAGAGATACAGCATTAATTCTATATACCGGGTGTTTTTATAAGAGCTTGCTGATTTGAAATTTAAATAAAACACATGCCAAATTATGAAATGGCCAAAAAAAAAAATTTTATTTGGTAGATAATTTCTTGTCATTTAACATTTAAATATAATGTCGGGCATATCACCACCACGACCACGACTATTTTGCACAAAAGTCATTCTGGAGGTCCAATTTTCAACCACCTTTTCAAGCATTTGGGGGCGTATTTCAGCAATGACACGTTGAATACTGGTTTCCAAAGCGTCAATTGTTGCTGGTTTATCCACGTGTGGATTATCTTTGCTCCAAATACGTCAATTTCCATTCAACCAAAAATGCGCCTCATCACTGAAGAGAATTTTGCGGTAAAAAAGCGGATAAAAATTTTTAATTGAACACTGTTTTTGAAAATAAATTTCCACGATTTGGAAGCGTTGTTCTGGAATTAATCTATTCATGATGATTTGCCAAACAATACTGAGTAGAGTCGTCACTTTAAACTGTCAAAACAGCTGTCAGACAACAGAGTGATTCGTATAAAAAAAAACTTCATAAAAAAAACACCCTTTAACTGCTGAAATTACTTTTTCTCTCAACCAATAATTTTCCTATAGTCCTATAAAACTTTGCATTCTATGCCACGTTTTCAAAAACTACACCGATTTATGTATGTGATTTATTTCACCTCTTCTCAAATATTGTAAATTTATAAAAATTTCAATAGGCATTTCGATACAATTTAAATACTGGCGTCACAGTGCCACTCTCGTTCATTGAAAAAATGATTAAAAAACAAATGTCGTACTTAAATATTTTACTAAAGACTTGAAATTAATGTCATGCATGAAAGAAACTTAATCAGTGGGTTTCTGTAAAAATATGAATACAAGTAACGACATGATTTGAAATACGATATAATTTACAACTTGTTATTTCCCTGATTGTTCATTGATTACGCATGTGAAATATGTTTGCCAGCCAAATAAACATAAATCTGAAAATGAGTGATTGCAATCGCATGTATTGTTGGCAAACAACGAGCAATATTTTTTTAAAATTTGATTTTTTATTGCCAATGTAAGTAAGTAAGAGAGTTTATAGCCTTGAGAACCCTCTCATACACAGAAAAAATTACGTAGTATAAAACCGAACTAATGTGCAGTTTTTTTGAACATTTCTTACGTTTTCTGCACCGTAACCGCTTGTGTAGTAGAAAACTTAATAAATCGTTCAGACTCGGAATAAACGTGCATTCAGTTTTTATACCCTCCCAAAAAGAATTTGGGGAATATATTCACTTTGTCATTCCGTTTGTAACGCATCGAAATATCCATCTGAGACCCCATAACGTATATATATTCTTGATCAGTGATGAAATCTAAGACGATCTGAGCATGACCGTCCGTCCGTCCGTCTGTGGAAATCATGATTCAGTCCAAACGAAAAGAGCTGGACCGTTAAAATTTTGTATAAATATATTTTGAAGCTCAGAGCAGGTTAAGTTCGAAGATCGGCTAAATCGGGAAAGAGGGAAAAAAGTTCCCCTAAGAAGAACTGAACCAACCCAGAAAAAACAACATAATTTTTAAAGTTTTTTGGTTATTTTGTTAAGCAAATGATATATTTTTATGTCAAATACGGTCCAACGGCTTAAACTTGGAGCCATAAAATAAAAAAAAATGATTTTTTATTTAAGCCTACATTCTTTAAAATGACGAAGCTGAAACGTAACCTGATACTACTCTGCCCTACCCCCTCCTCCCCCCCTCACCACCTAAATGACCGTACAAAAAAAATTAATTTTGTATACAATTATCCCAAGCATTTATTTTTAGCGTTTTATGACTTCCGATTTCTGCCCTACCCCCTCCTCCCCCCTCACCACCTAAATGACCCTATCAAAAAAAAAATTTTAATTTTGAATATAATCATCCCAAGCATTTATCTTTAGAGTTTAATGACTGTCTGTCCTATTCCCATCCCCCTTTGCCCCGTAAATTACCCTATAAAAAAATATAAAATTTTATTTTGTATATAATTATCCCAAACATTTATTTTTAGAGTTTTATGGCAAAGGTGAAATGTCTCCCCCACAGCCGTTGCCAGAGCGACCCCGCCAAAATACTGTTTTTATAGCCTCCAAAGAGAATTGTGATGAAGTCTAAGACGGTCTAGCAATGCCCATACGTTCGTCTGTGGAAAACATGATATTGCATATTTTTGAACCCCGCCCCCTTTAGTGGGCGTTGACGTACGATATTATATAAAGGAACTCTGTCCCACCAAGTTAAACATTTCAAATTCACTTACTAAATATTTGGAGGGTATTTAAGATTCGACCCGGTCGAATATAACGTTTTTACTTGTTTTCTTTAATTTTAGGAAAATTTGGTAAAAAATTCAATACACTATCAGTATTGTCTTCTATTTTTTCAGGGCTTGCACGCTGAATATTAAATAAACGTTTGCCACAAAGTAGTGGTTACGCTTATTTCATACAATATTTTCCATAGATGTAAAAGAAGTTTTTTTTTTGTTAATTAATTCAACCTATTTTGTATTTCAGGAAGAATTAAGTTGGTATTAAAAATCAGATAGATTCAAAAACGCGAGTCCAGAGTTGGACAGTTGACACTTTTTGCTACACAAAAATGAATGTTTTCTTTTTATTTATTAAATTTTTATAAAAGACCAAAAATTGCAAAAAAATAATAATTCTGTTAAAAACAATTCCCCTTATTCCGTAACTGTTTGTCAACGTCACGTCAATACAAGATTATAAATAGGACACTTCTGTTCTTGTTTTCTTCAGTAATTGACTATTTGTGTCAGGAGCCGTCAAGGCTGTCAGGAGTCCTCAAGGCTGTTAACTGTTGGCTGCAAGCAGCAGGTAAGTGTCTTATTTTTGACATTGTCTTGAAGTGACGGTGGCAAATAGTTACAGAATAAAGCTGGATATTTTTTAAACACTTTTTATAAATTCATATATAATAATTGTTTAAAATTTAAAATTTCTTTTATTTGTAATTGATGTCCAGAAGAAAGTCTGTAAAGGACATGTAGTGGGATGAGCCACATCCTCCTCAACGCATGAAATTCATTCCGAAGATTAAGATTGAGAGGGAGAGAGAAACAGAAGGGTGCTAATTACAACATTCAATAACAATTGATATTTGTATTAAAATTGTATTTAAATTTCGCTCAATATTGAATGCAAATATAATTGATTTATAATCGATAGCGGCAACTAAAAACAGATCGTTTCCAACTATCTGCACAAGTCACTATAAATATGTGCAATAAACAAAAAAGTATAATAAGAAAAAATTCCCCAATTCTAATTTTCATAGCTCCTGTTTTTACGACATTCCATCGAAATATAAATTTCAAACGAATCATCTATCAAATAAATAAAAGTTCTTTTTTAAATACTACGCAACACCATAAAAACATTTATATTTTTTTCCCCCATTTCACTCAGTACAAGTACAAAAATGAAAAACAAACATTAACCCCGGATAAATTCATTGCGTCTGATGCAGCAAAATTTCATTCCAGGTTTGTTTGAAAATAAACAAGTTTATAAAGTAATTTGTGTTGCAATCGTAAAATAATAAAATTCGTTCACATTTTTCACATAAAAAAAGTTTACGACAAACACCTGCAAGCGAGCAGTTTTTTTGTTGTTTGTTTCGGCTGCCAAATAATTCTCCATTTAATGGCCAAAAAACCTAAATTCGAACAACTCATTGTATAGAATTGTTTAAAAGCATTAAAGTTATGACAAAACACTTTTTGGGTCGCTAACCTAATGGCTGGTAATGTAAAGATATAAAAGGTCTAATTACTTTTTAATTAAACAAACAATAGACATAAATCCAGTCGATTGCTAATTGCTTGAAAATTTATTGGCGAAAAGTACGAGAAGTGTAATTAATAATTCAGAGCCCAGAGAGTTCAGTAATTGTATTGTATTTATAGGGTCTTCTTTGCTTAGTGTTTTATTGCTTGCGTTTCGTTTTTTCTCCACTAACCCTCTTGAAATCGTATGGCTTCCACAAGCATCCCTACTTCACATGGTTTGCTGCTGTTATTTTTTAATTGTGCGCCTTTCTTTTCGTGTGCCAACCAGGGATGGCAACGGTTATACGAGTTTTATTTTAAAAATTACATTTTAATCATTATTCGCTGAGTTTAATTTTCAGCTTAAACAAAGTTCTTTTTTTGATTTTTATATATTCCACATAAAATAAGAGTCATTCTTTGAATTTTGTTTATTCCTCAGAAAATACATGTCATTTCTTGATTCCTCAGAAAATAAGTTATATTTTTAACTTTAATTTATTCCTTAGAATATAAGGGCTATTTTTTCATAATTTATTTATTTCTCAGAAACAAAAGTCATTTCTCTATTGCTTGTACATCCTTTCACAACTATTCTTCGTCAAATCGATCATCATCAAATTTTCTAAGGAATAAATGAAAATCAAAAAATAGTACTTATTTTCTGAGGAATACATAAAAATTCAAAAATAACTTATTTTCTGAGGAATATATAAATATCAAGAAATAACTTTTATTTCCTGAGGAATATCTTTTTTTATTTCCAAAGAATATGTGAAATTTCAGCTAATGTATACTATGTTATGCGAATGATGTGCTGCATTTTTACTGGATCAAAGCTTAAAACATTCTCAGTTACCAGTTTAATAATTTCACTTGTCTATACACTTTTTCGACCATCCGTGACAACTCAATACGATTATTTCCAAAAACAAAAAAAAACCTAAGTTATTCCTCCAATAATAAACTATGTCTGTGCCAAATTTCGGTTCAGCGATTTAAGCATGGGAAGGTAACAGACAGTGCTAGTTTCATATTTATTATATTGGTAAGGAAAAAAGGGCAAGTCATAAAAAAAGTGCAAGTGTTTATAAAAAGTGCAAGTCATCATAAAAAATGCAAGTCATTATGAAAAATGCAAATCATCATAAAAATGCAAGTCATTACGAAAAGTGCAAGTCATTATGAAGAGTGCAAGTTATCATAAAAAGTACAAGTCATCATAAAAAGTGAAACTCTTCATAAAAATTACAAATCACCATAAAAAGTACAAGTCATAATAAAAACTGCAAGTCACTAAAAAAAGTGCAAATCATCACAAAAAGTGCAAGTCATTATAAAACGTGCAACTCATTATAAAATTGCAAGTCATTGTTATAAGTGCAAGTCATCATAAAAAGTGCATATTAACCTAAAAAATGCAAGTCATTATAAAAAGTGCAAGTCGTCATAGGAAGTGCAAGTCATCACAAAAAGTGCAAGTCATCATAAAAAGTGCAAGTTATTATAAAAAGTGCAAGTCATCGTAAAAAGTGCAAGTCATCATTAAAAATGCATGTCACTATTAAAAGTGCAAGTGTCATAAAAAGTGCAAGTCATCATAATAAGTGCAAGTCATCATAAAAAATTCAAGTTATTATAAAAAGTGCAAGTCATCATAAAAAGTGCAAATTAGCGTAAAAAGTGCAAGTCATTATAAAACGTGCAACTCATTATAAAAAGTGCAAGTCATTATAAAAAGTGCAAGTCATCATAAGAAGTGCAAGTTATCAAGAAAAGTGCAAGTCATCATAAAAAGTGCAAGTCACTATAAAAAATGGAAGTCATAATAAAAAGTGCAAGTCATCATAAAAAGTGCAAGTTATCATAAAAAGTGCGAGTCATCATAAAAAGTGCAAGTTATTATAAAAAGTGCAAGTCATCATAAAAAGTGCAAGTCATCATAAAAAATTCAAGTTATTATAAAAAGTGCAAGTCATCATAAAAAGTGCAAGTCATCATAGAAACTGCAAGTCATTATAAAAAATGCAGGTCATTATAAAAAGTTCAGTTCATTATAAAAAGCGGAAGCTTATGCGCTCATACCAGCGTGTATAAAGTATTAAAGTTTTATTATACTTTTTACCCGCGACTTTGTCCGCGAAGAATGTGTGAAACTACAGCTGATGTGTGTGTTATATCGATGATGTGCTGTATTTTTACTGGATGAGAGTTTAGAACGTTTTTAGTTATCAGTTTTATAATTGCATATATGCCTAGAAACTTTAAACCATCTTTGACAACTCATAAAGTCATTGCCAAAAAACCCGTTGTTTAGTCAACTCTACATATGAAAGTTTAAAATGTTCATAGTTAACAGTTTAAGAGTTTCATATGTCCATAAGAATTTTCGACCACACGTGACCACTTAAGATCATTTCCAAAAACAAAATCCACCCTATCTTATTGCTCGGATCTTAAAATATCTCTATGCCAAATTTCATTTAAATCGGTTTAAAGATTTGAGCGTGAAAAGGTAACAGACAGACATTCATATATATTGTATTGTAAGGATTATAATTTTTTTCCTATATCTCTTTTATGCATTTGCTGCAAATTTGTTTTTTTAACTATTGCTACGAAAACTAGACAAAAAAAGTAATCGCAGGATTTTCTGTTGGTGATTGATAAATAATTTTTTGGGAATTCGCACACACCAGACTTTCACTTCCTTCTTTCACTGAATTCATGTCAAAAATGGCATGAAAAATAAATTCAACAGAAAGAAAAACTATATTTTCATATAAAAATATGAGGGAGAAATAATAATAATAAGACGTTGTGCATGAACAAAACAAAAAATATTTATTCAAATGTGAGGAAAATTATAGTCAGTGACAGTTTGCATGCTAAAGCTGTTGCTTTTAAAAACAACATTTGAAATAAAATGTTCACACATGCATGACAACAGTTTGTCACAGAAAACAAAAAGTTTATTTTTAAAACGATAAAGGACACAAAATACGAGTATGTGTATGTGTGTGTGTGCGTTTAATAAATAGTTTCCATAAACTAAAGGAAAGATATTAAGTCGTATGAGTTTTCTTGACTCGAAGGCCACAATTTTATTTAAAAGAAATTTAAACAGGAAAAGTTTAATAGAAGTTGCATCTGCACGTTGAGAAAATTGAAATGAAGAAATAAATAGAATTCTGTTTTGAAAAAGATTTTCTAAAATACCATAAGCAGTAGAACTTTCTTAGCAATTTATTTCATATAGAAGAAAAACAATTTTTTTTATTAAAATTTCAATTGCAGAGCATTAAAAATAAAATCATATTAAGACAAGGTAATTTTGTTTGGTATTTGATTTTTATAAACTTATGCTTTTGCCTAAAGCAGGATTATAAATCTATTAATTTTTGACAAAAGCAGCTAAGTCGTCTTCGAAAAGTTGTTCCACAAAGACAAAGTTGATAGCTTTATGACTATTTGAACAAAAAATATAAATTCTCGCTCTATATCATAAAAATATCTCATATATACTTGATATGTTTTAGCTAACATCCATAGTTATTTTATGCTTAAGAAATTCGACCCACACAGACATCTCAATATGAGATTATTAAGCAGACTTTGGTGGCGTATACTTTATGTGAAATTCAATTAATTAATACTTATGCGTCACAGGCTACAGTGGGAAAAATCGTTTCAGTAAGCAAATTTCAAGGATTCCTCTTGCTGTATTATTTCGCAGTAAAGATGGAATGAGTATCATAGTGTCCACACTTATGAGAAGGTTTTCGTCATTTAAACTTTTTTATCTTAAGGCTAATTGGAGAAAATTAATAATTTTTTTCCAAAAAAGCCTTGATTCATGCCGCAATGTTAAAGACGGCAGCTTCTATTATTGGTTATAAACAAAATGTTTTCTAAACGTGCTGTTAGTGCTGGTGTATTCATATATAATAACGAGAAGTTCGTGTGAAGGCATAGCATGCACTCATTTATGCCCACTGTGGTTCAGAGTACCATAAACGTTACAAAAAGGTTTTCTTTTGGCTTTCCTAAAACCACATCAAAATAAACCTTCAGTATCAAATTAATTACACAACCTTAAACATTAAACTGGCATTTGGTGGCTGCAACTTTATTTTTCATATGCATTTCTGTTAATGCAAAGTTTTTCTAATGTCGCTGCATAAAAAAAAATAAATATGCTTTCATGGCTTTTTTCATGAAACATGTTTGCTAACTGCATTTGTTTGCTACCAACTTTAATACGTTATTTGAATAAAAAGTTATCATTCAAAGTCAAATAACAGACTACTACCGTGCACGTGAAATAATTTATTCAAATAACGCTTATTAGAGACATGACAGCCATTAATTCGAACCTGTTATTATTTTAAAATATATCACTTGGCTATTAATGATATTGTAGCTTTTTACAAGGATTGTTTTGTGAAAAAAAGGTTTTTTTTGTAGATAAATACCAAAAGGTGTGTGGTTTTATAAATAAATGATTTCTATTTACCCCCGATTTCGCGTGTCATATCGTACATATAGAAAAATGTTCGTTTGTTTTTTATATTGAAATTAAATATAAAATGCTCTTTGAAGAGAACGACAGGTCCCAATTAATTGTTGCGCTTTTTACTCATTAGGGAAGTTTCAATTCAGCAAAAGATGAGCATAAATTGTTAATGGTTGCAACATGAGTATTTTTCATATTAATAAGTTCCAAAAAATAATAGTGATAGAATTTTGTACTAATTTGTAGGTATCTGATCTATCGTGTATTGAACGTTACTCTAACATAGTGTTTAATACAAACAACATAAGGAGCGCGTAGCATAAATTACGTTATACGGGAGTCATTACAACCATCTTTACAAACATAATAAATAGGAAAGTAACTCTGTCTGTTTGTTAACTTTTCACGCTTAAACCGCTGCACAGTGGGGTGAATGGCAGAGAAAGTGGCGATCAATTCATAGAACTCGTAGTCTTAAAATGTTGTTATTTATTATTGATGAGTACTAATAAATACATAAAAAACACGCATTTAAAAAAAATTGTTGAAAAAAAATTTTTAACCTTTTATGAGCGTTTTTGTATTTTGGAGAAAATGGTGTTATTTGACTATTTTTTTGGAATGAAAAACGATAAATTAGTGAATTAAATTGTAAATTACAGCATACTTTGTGTGCCTTTAGAAAAAAAAAAAAAACAGATAATAAAAACAACTTGTTTTTTTGTTTGGCTTTTTTTCACATTGATTTTTAGCAACCGGAATTCTCTCACAAAAACCTTCATAATGGTAGGAACACAACTGGGACGAACGACGAATTTCGTTCAGTACGACGAATTCGTTAGTAAAAATTCGCTCTGTAAATTCGTCGTATGAAATACAATAACGACGAATAAATTAAAATAATGAACAAAAAAATTGTAAATTTTGTTAAAAATCTTTGTAATCCTCTGATGCCAGATTCTTTAGACATTCAATAATTACCCCGGTGGTGTCCATTTTTTTTCCATAACAAATTCCTTTTTGTAATTATTTTCTGAAAATTTGTTCTGTAAATAAATTATTCTTTTCATTTAACAGCTGATGGGGTGACCATATGAAAAACTAGGAAATAAGAAGAAAGAATATATTATAAAAAGTGTTCAAAATGAATAAAAAGTCGTCCGAATGATAAATTTTTGTGAATTGGTGAATGCATTTTTAGTATGTACTGAAAATTTTCGTGCTAGATGCAACAATACAGTAGTGAATTATGTTTTCCCATAAAAAACCAGTTTATACTCAAACTGGGCACCTCATATTGACTTGTTCGTCGCTCGCTGACGAAACAATTAGAAACAAACCTATTTCAACTTTCGCTGAGTATGACGAATTTCGTCCAACGCCACGATTGTGTGCATTTTCATATACACCCCCCTTGTGTTTTATTTTTGGCGACGAATATTCGCGACCAAAAATTCGTCGTTCGTCGCAATTGTGTTCCTAGCATAACTCAAAAATCGCACAAATGCGCAAATAGGTATTCTGGGATTATTAGCTAAAATCTTATATCTTAACTCATCCGCAAAGTTGTTGAAACTCCATGTTCCACATATTTGGAGATATTTAATTTTTTTTTAAATATTTCTAAAACTCTTAACTAAACAAAAAATAATTTTTCAAATGCTCATATACCTGAAGTTGACGGTTCCATTATAAAAAAAGAAGTCTTAACAAAAACTATAATCACTTGAAATATCAAAATTTTCTCTTTTAATCAATACGCGCGCAAAAATAACAAAAAAGATTGAACTTTGAACACACACTGCAAATAAATGAAACTACCAAGAACTTTTATTTTTGCAGTTAGTGATGTAGAATTTTATCTATTTTCATATGGTACCAAATACGGTTGTGAAAGTTAAAGTTAAACTTTTGAATTAATCGCCACTTGTGAGGGCTTTCACCCCACAGTGTGCTGAATCGATTTAAATGAGATGTGGCATAGAGATATTTTGACATCCGAGGAATAACATAGGGTGGTTTTTGTTATTGGAAATGGTCCTGTTAAGTGGTCACGAGTGGTCGATAATTTTTATGGATATACGAAATTCTTATAATGATAAATATGAAAATTTAAACTTTTGATACAGAAAAAAATACAGTACATCATTGCCATAACGTATACATTAGCTTAAGTTTCACAAAGTCGCCGGTAAAAGCTAGTATCCAATTAAACCAGAGACCTGTTATGTGATCTGAAGTGACACATAGTAAAACCCTTAACTTTATAGAAAATCCCTTAGTCCATAATTTTTTCTAGTCAATAGTGATAAGGCGGATAATATCTGATAAAATATTATCCTCATAATATTTTGTTAACTGGGTGAAAACTGTACAGTGATACAGAAATTACTCTGATATCTCGGTATTCTACCTGCGAGCTCTAGATTCTTTGTCATATTTATATGACTCCATTCCGTTGCAAATGCTTTTTTCAGTAAGAATGCTTCATTAGATGTTACGATGCCGAACCCAGTACAAACTTGTCCGTTTTCTATATTTTCTTCTAGGTCAACCCACAGAACCTTAATTTGACTTGTATCCTGTGGGCCATCTTTGCCCAAATTTAATAATTCAATCTACGTAGTGGCTGTGTTCACCAGATCTATCGCTAATAACTTTTATTTGCTAAGGAATGAATAAAATTAAAAAAATTATTTATATGTAAATATTATTTAACGGGTATTCATCTTGCTGCAGTAAATTCAATTAAGATTTATAGGCTAATTGTTCAAAATCTTTCTTTTAAATTCACAAAGACATGAAAAATATTCCAAGGCACAAAGGAAAGTCAACATCAGTTTTTAGTTATGAAAGTTACACAGTAGAACAGAACAGCTATTTTCGAAAGCCATACGGGTTTCATCATCAGTACTCATGTGTATTATATTTGCCACCACTTATTAGGTGGCTTAATTGAATATGATAAGAGTTCTTATTTATACAAATTTTATTAGGAAATCGCATACGAGAACTGTATCAAGCTGATGGTAATCTAATATGAACTTTTCTTTGTGCCTTGGCATATTTATCGTGTCTTTCTGAATTTAAAACAAAAATCTCGAATAATTACCCTATAAATCTAAGTTGAATTTATTTTCTGAGAAATAAATAAAAATAAAACAAGTAAAAACGTTATATTCGACCGGGTCGAATTTTAAATACCCTCCAAATCGGCAGAAATCGGCAGTCATAAAACTCTAAAGATAAATGCTTGGGATGATTATATACAAAATTTACAAAAAAAATTTTTTTTTTTTGGTAGTGTCATTTAGGGGGCGAAGGGGAAGGAGGGGGTAGGGCAGAGTAGTACCAGGTTTCGTCTCAGCTTCGTCATTAAAGCTTAAAAGTGTTATTTTTAAGGAATGTAGGCTTAAGTAAAACAATTTGTTTAATTTTTATGCTATTTTTGCCTATAATAATGCCCACTGAGGCGGGATCAAAAAATATTTTTATTTTATTTAATGGCTCCAAGTTTAAGGCGTTGGACCATATTTGACATAAAAATATATCATTTGCTTAACAAAATAACCAAAAAACTTTAAAAATTATGTTGTTTTTTCTGGGTTGGTTTAGTTCTTCCTAGGGGAACTTTTTTCCCTCTTGCCCGATTTAGCCCATCTTCGAACTTAACCTGCTCTAAGTGTTAAAATATATTTATGCCAAATTTCAAGAATCTAGCTCTTTTCGTTTGGACTGAATCGTGATTTCCACAGACGGACGAACGGACGGACGAACGGACGGACATGCTCAGTTCGTCTTAGATTTCATCACTGATCAAGAATATATATACTTTATGGGGTCTGAGATGGATATTTCGATGCGTTACAAACGGAATGACAAAGTGAATATACCCTCCAAATTCTTTTTTGGAGGGTATAAAAATTACTATTGTGAAAAATAAATAAAAATAAAAACAATAAAGAAATAAGACTAAAAAAATAGTCGGAAGTGCAATTCTTTGTTTAGTTTAAATAAAATTTTTAAATTACATGATAGTGGGCTGGCATTCACATAATGCGAACTCTTACCACTTAATTATTAATCATATCCTTGCAATCGAAAATAGTACTAGGGATCACTTTCTTGTTCTTTATTGCCCCAACTGTAGATTGGATATCTTCAAAAATGGTGCCACTTGTAGTCATAATATTTACACTGATATACTTTAAGGCACGTAACTGTACTACGGTGAGGCAAGCGGAAGTAGAGCATGTTACTAATTTCTTATGCTTTCCATTCTAAACATACATTGAACGTTATCTATATAATAATATATATATTTCCTAAAAATAAACCATATCAATTGTTGTAATGAGTGTTTGCAAAAAGTATGATATTTATAGCAAAATATGTTGAACGTTACTTTTCCAAAATAATTACGAGAAAAACACTGCTAGTGTGCTGTAGCACAAATCCATTGTTAGTAGTATGTGAGTTTGTTTTCTGCTTCTGTACTCTTAATGTATTCCACCTACACAAATGTCTTCGGCAGGTTTAGGCGGCGTATACTTGCTGTGCAATTCAATTAATTATTACTTATACGTCAGAGTTAAAAAAGCAGTTTGTTCTACAGAAAATGAGTTCACGAACAATTTAATCGGAAAATAGCATATAATTTTCCTCTCAAGTGGTGCATACAAAAATATATTTTTATGAAATTTTCACACATTATAAAAAACGATATAGCGATTAACCAAAAAACGGTACATATTTATATATTTTTTTTTTTGGTACTCTGGCATCAAAATTTCGGTATGTATTTTTATAACATTCAGGTTTTGCCGACTGGCAATAATTTTATAGTCAAGGGACGATGAAAATATTTCAAATAATCACAATTTTCTATTAACAAGAGTTCAAGTTAACAAGAGGGTGGTAAGAAAAAAACTCCCACTAACAAGAGACTGATTAGATGCTTGTAGCACTCAATTCTACAAATAAGGAAAAACAAACATCAAAGCTAACGCATTTGAAATTATAATTTAAGTGCGACTGCAAATGTCAAAGTTGCGGCACACATGTGCTTTAAGGATATCATAGAAACTAAAAAAAAACGGCACTATAAAATAATTTAATTTACTTGCCGTAATATGTATGTTATCAATTCTAAGTCATAAAAGGGATATAAAGAGCAGAGGAAGGTAAAATAAAAATCAGATAAAATATTTTATGAATATAATCCCCTTATTTGACAAATTTCTGTAAAAAATATATGAAATAAGAACCTTAATAAATATAAAATATTTATATATAAATGAAATTTATTTGTTGGTGGTTAAGCAATTTCTATATGCATTTCATTGGTGCTTTACCAAATCATCAGTAGACTTTAAGCACAGTTTTGAAAAGTTAAAAACCTCTTATCTTCTGCATATACTTCTGAAAACCATCTGAGAATTCACAATATAGTATTGTGACAACAATGTGTCAAATAAAAATGTCATAACAGTATAATATATTTACTTAAAAATCTCTGTCTTTACCCCACTGTCCACTCCTTTCTACTTCTGACACGAGTCCTGATTGTACTAAGACACACAAAAGTCTTAAATAGAAGTAAAGGATTACCCTTTAATGGTAAGGCTGTCAATCCTAATAATGTTACTTGGTTAGCACAAAGTTAGCCATTTACGAATACCGATCATGTAATTACCGAAGTATTCATAAAACTATCCAAAATTCGAATAATATTATTCGAATAAATATATTCGAATAAATTTATTCGAATAAATTTTATTCGAACAAAATTATTTCTGTAAAATTACTTGTTGAATCAATTCATGGAAATGAAAAATGGTGCACAAAAATACCTTTCAAATATTATTATGTGTTCGATTTGAATAAAATTATTCAAATAAATACTGTTCGAATACAATTATTCGATTAATTTAATAAAATAAAATTATTTCATTAGAATTACTTGTTGCATCAGTTTATTGAAATTAAAACTAGTGCACAAAAAATGCCTTTCAAGTATTATTATGTATTCGATTAATATTATTCAAATAAAACTATTCAAATAAATGTTGTTCGAATAAACTTAGTCGAATAAAATTATATCAGTAGAATCACTTTTTAATTAAATTCATTAAAATTAAAACTTCTTCACAAAAAAATACCTTTCGCTTATTCGAATAAATTTAGTAGAATAAAATTATGTATTTCAGTAGAATTCCTTGCTGAATCAATTTATTGAAATTAAAACTAGTGCACATAAAATACATTTTAAATATTATTATGTATTCGATTAATAGTATTCGAATAAAAGTATTCGAATCAATTTTGGTCGAATAAAATTATTCAAACAAATTTTGTTCGAATAAAATTATTCGAATAAATTTTGTTCAATTGAAATTATTTAAATAAACTTTGTTCGAATAAATTTGTTCGAATAAAATTATTCGAATAAATTTAGTAGAATAAAATTATTTCAGTAGAATTAGTTGCTGAATCAATTTATTGAAATTAAAACTACTGCACATAAAATAACTTTTAAATATTATTATGTATTCGATTAATATTATTCGAATAAAATTATTCGAATCAATTTTGTTCGAATAAATTTTGTTCAATTGAAATTTAAATAAACTTTGTTCGAATAAATTTATTCGAATAAAATTATTCGAATAAATTTAGTCGAATAAAATTTTTTTCAGTATAATTACTTATTCAATCAGTTAATTGAAGTTAAAACTACTGCAAAAACAATACGTTAAAAAGATGTTTGTTTCATCAGAAAAACTTACTCGAATAATATTCTGAAATATCGTTTTATCCTATATACTATCATCTAACTACACTCATATTATTAAAATATAAATATTGTTTTTTTTTTTTTTGTCATAAGAATGAATAGAAACATTTGCAAAGAATACTTGTGGCAATTTTGCATAAATACCTACACTTCTTTTGTACTTTATGGTTCTAGGAAAACGAGCAATTTCAAGACTAAAGTCTGTGCTTTATTTTTCCGTTTTATTTCAAATTATAAATAAATATTGGGATACTTTTTGTGGTGTTAAACAAAAAAATAATTTGTTCGAGTACAATTATTCAACAAAAACTTATTTAATGCATATGAATTAAATTCATGTTTTACAAATAAATTTTGATGCTACAAAATTATTCATGGAACAAAACGGAATAAAAATAGTCGAATAAAAGTTATGCTTCTAAAATTATTTATACAAAGACTATGCGAACATGTGGCTACAAAAATTCATTACTCGGTTATTATTATACGTTTTGAATTTTTTCCATTTATATCTGCAGCGATTATGTTATGAGATGATAGAAAAAGTAATTTAAAAATTTTAAATCCTTATTTGGGAATACTCAGTGAGCCTAATGGAAAAAGTTGGTTGTAGCAGGTCTACCTTTTTGGCCAATACCTTGTATTTACTTATAACTTTTTTATTGTTGGTTAATGGCAATGAATGAATTACTTTGCACGGCTTTTAGCTTCAATTAAAACGAATTCATTAATTTAAGCTTGCAAAGCTTTTTGGTATACTTTATTAATAATTGTATAATTATAAATATGTACATATTTCAGCAAGTATTCCCTCCAATTACAAGCGAAGCACTTCAGCACACTACCTTTAATAATTGAAAAAATTAATTAGCCAAACAAAAAGCATTTAAAATTAAAACCCGTAATATTAAAGGCTTCACTTTGATATTCAGATCAAACCGCCATTGTTTTTTAAATATGAAAAGGAAAACAAAAAAAAAAAGAAATGAAAATATTAAAACAAAAATTATGTTCAAATACTTGTTCCTTTGGCACATTGTTAACAAACACGATGCATGCAATAATTGTGCCTTTGAGACTTGAAAAACTTTGGACGAACTTTTATTCCCTCTCTCTGCTTTTGCTGCATCCTTTTCCCTCTTGTGCGAAAGCACTTAACATTTTAAACACAGTAACTGAACTTTAGCTATTTAGATACTCGTATTTAGTGAGTTCGACAGGGGATGTGGCTGAGGGAAACGTAGAATGGATTTAATGACATAAAATCTCTGAGCTAAGCAAACGAGTTAAGAGTTTTATTTGAAAAAGTCTACCATTTCAACATGAGTATTTATTTGAAAATATTCAGTTTGCATTCTATGAAACAGATAAAGATAAAAAAGGGATTTTTCACATTAAATTGAATATTTTAAGTACTGTGATGTATAATTTGAAAACCACTTCGGATAACTTTGCTTTGAAAAGCTTACCACAAGGCTGTGAAGCATAAAATTCTGCCAACAGAAATTGTAAGTGATGCTGACTTTTCTTATTCCTTGAAATATGCATCATATGATGCTGAATACTGCTACACACTGTGATCGTTGGCCTAATTCACTTTTAATTGAATTTAAATAAATTTTTAAATATTTAAAAATAAATAACAACACTTTTGAGTTCATTGAACTCAATGACCGCCTTTCAGACAATATCAGCCTACAATTTAATCCATATCAATGGCAAATGCTGCTGGCGTCTGTAAAGAACCGGAAGTGGCTTTTCGATTGACATACAAGGACATTAAGAAAGAAAATATAAATAGAATTGAAGAAATGCCGCAACCCTTTTTACTTTCTTAATGGATTTTCCATTTTCTTTTGATTCTATTTCCATAACACGTTTCAACCTCCAACTCAATGTATCTTTGATTTATGCGAATTTTATTTACCAAAAACTATATGAAAAGCAAACAATTTCATGAAACTTCTTGTTAATCGCAGTACAACATAATTTATTTCAAACATGTCAAGTCTACACTTTTATTTTCAAAGACTAAATTTTTTTTTTTAAATTTATTTTACTTGATAAAGTTTTATACGGAATTTTTATCCCTTTTTTTAATGGAGGAAATTAACATAAAATAAATATTTTTATTTGTATTCAAGTAAAGTGAACAACAGCTCTCAATAAGTACAGGAAAGGGCAAACTATTGCTGTCAGCAGGGACACCATGATAAGATTATATTTTTGGGTCTGATATTCATGGATTTCTTTTTTCTTAAATAGATTTATTACAAATAAACTGGCAACATAAGAGACTAACAGCACAATATATATGGATTAAGTTTAAAAAAATATATACAAAATATTTATTTCACAAAATTAAGATAAAAATAAATATGTAAAGTGTTGTGGTTTAAATTGACATTTTGTGTTTTTTTAATAATAGAAAAGAGACTGCTGTTGGTTGAAGAGTTAATACTACAAAGCTTAATCGATTCTTTAATCGACTCTGCACTCAGTCTTAAATACCGTATCCAGTTATCGTACTACAGTAGTCGCTCGGTTATATGAACTAATTCAAACAGAGCCTGTTCACTAATTGCAGAAGTTCACTAAATCGAGAGAACATCAAATAAGTAATTCATTTGACTTATTAAACTAATTTTTTATTTTTAATAGTTTTTTTAATAATTAATGAACATGAAAGAAATCCTGTACAACAAATAAATCTTTGAACCACTTTTGGAAAATTGCTGCCGTCATCCATGCGTTTTTAGAATGGCCATAATCAACGGGTGGAGTAAAATTGTTGAAACATCTTGGATTTTTTGCTTTCCCTATCACCAGAAGCATTTGTACAGGCCAGGAATGTAAGACGTGCTTTTTCGGTTTTTCTTCCATGTGCACTTTTTTCACTTCTTAAAACGTATGTTTTGTCTTAAAGCAGTTTCCAAAATAGGCCAGTTTCGTTCGTATTGTAAATTTGATGATGTATTAAAGTGGGTTCTACTATTAAAGAATGGGGTCCTTTTTTAAAAGATTCTACAAACTCCGGATTGGACGATAATTTTTTACCGGATATATTTAAAAACCGTATACCAAATCGTCGCTTAAATTTCTGCAGCCACCCATCACTTGCAGTAAAAGAAATTTTTTCTTTCAATTGGTCGTTTAAATATTTTTCTTTTACTTTAATTAATTCACTTGTAATGGGTAAATTCTAAGTCTTTGTTGATTGAACCAATGATATAGCTTCGCCTCCACTAACGGCATTTCAGGTTCTCTCAATGTCTTCCTTTTAATTTTTCTTTTTTGTGTTCATATGCACACCGTTTCTAATCTCGGGGAAGAACCGATTTTTAATATGTAAGATAATCACTCAACACTCAAAACATTAGCAAAATACAGTTTGAGTTTTTTCACTTATTTCGGGGAAGAACATACTTCCAATAAGACAAACATTAAAAAAAAAATTAACGGTTGAAAGCTGTTCAAATAGTAGAGATAGGCTGTGTTCACTTTTTAGAACCCCATGTGTTTAAATTTTGTTGTTCACTATTCTGGATGTTCATATAACAGAGCGGCTACTGTACTTCTATGTCAGGGGCAAAACACTACTGGTCGCTAACCTTTGAGTCAACCAGATAAAATTTTTTGATAATTTTACTAAATATATTTGGAGGTTATTTAACATTCGACCCTGTCGAATATAATGTTCATTCTTGTTTTTATACTCTTCACATAAAAGTGAAAGGGTATATATAAGTTTGTCATGACCGTGTGTAATTTTCTCAATATTAACATGGGACCCCATAAAGTAAATATATTCTGGATCCTTATAGATAGCGATGACGAATGAGCGATGTCCGTCTGTCCGTGCGTCCATCTGTCTGTACGTGAAATTGGTTTTCCCAGGCCCCAGAAAAGCTAGACACTTCGTTCTTGGACTGAGGGATTGGAAATGAACTTAAATAGAGTGGTATTGAAATTCAGAAAATACGAAATACGGTTCCAGAGCTGGGAAGCTTACAGCAATTTCTGGACGCAAAATTAACTAATAAAAACCAATTATATTTTGTTTGTTTGATAATTAAAACTATTTCATACTTTGGGAAGAATAAAATTTGAAGAGGCAAAAAAAATTCCAGGGATGGGAAATTGCAATTTTTTTTTGTTTTTGTACATACGAGTAGAAGGAAGTTTTTTTGCTAATAAAAACTATTTTAAAGTTTAGGAAAAATAAAAAAAATCTAAATTTCGATTCCAGGATTGAACAACTGCAATATTTTGTAGTACATGAAAGTAACCAAAATGTTTAAAAATTTAAAATTTTTCTTAAATAAAACTATTTTATACCTCATTAATCAATGCAATTCATTGGTAAAAAGAAAACAACAAAATTAAAATTTCGCTTCCAGGGTTCGGCAATTGTAATTCTTTTTTAGTACATGAACGCATATAAGTTGGTAATTTTTATTTTTTCAGTGAATTAAACCTATTTTATACTTTAGGAAGAGTTATAGTCGTGTAATAAATAAATAACATTAAAAATTCTATTCCAGGGTTCGAAAATCGATATATGTTTGTAATATGAAGATAGCCATATGAGTTTCGAATTTATTTATACTTCAAATCTATTTTATACTTCAGGAAGAATTAAATTGGTACTAAAAACCAAAAACATTCAAAATTCGTTGCCAAGGTTGGAAAATCAAAATTATTTTGCTAAATGAAAGTAACCAAATAAGTTCCTAATTTTTAAACTTCGGGAAGAATTACATGCATGTAAAGAATTCGAAAAAATAAAATGTAGATTCCAGGGTTGGAAAATCGAAATTTTTTGGTACATATAAGTAACCAAATAAGTTCCTAACTTTTTTTTATTTTTTTATATATATATTTTTTTATTAAATATATATTATACTTCAAGAAAAATTTAATTTATGTCAAAAACCAAAATATTCAAAATTACATTCCAGGGTTGGAAAATCAAAATTATTTTGGTACATAAAAGTAACCAAATAAGTTCCTAACTTCCTTTTATTTTATTTTTTTTTTATTAAATATATTTTATACTTCAAGAAAAATTTCATTTATGTCAAAAACCAAAATATTCAAAATTACATTCCAGGGTTGGAAAATCAAATTTTTTTTTGGTACATAAAAGTAACCAAATAAGTTCCTAATTTTTAAACTTCGGGAAGAATTAGATTCATGTAAAGAATTCGAAAAAATAAAATGTAGATTCCAGGGTTGGAAAATCGAAATTTTTTGGTTCATACAAGTAACCAAATAAGTTGCTTATTTTGGGGTTTTTTTTTTTGTTTAATAAAATCTGTTTTCTGTTTTAGAAAGAAAGGATAAATACATCTGTGAAGGACATTGTTTATTCTATTATTATGATAAATAATTTAAAAATACTGATACGAACATATTAGACGACTTTTAAGTCGCCAGAGACAAACTAATAACATAAATATATTTCAAACACGAAATCTTAAATATATTTATAGTCTATTTACAAAACCTAGACGTTCTTTGGAAAATCTCTTTACAAAATGATTGTTTGGATTCTATAAAAAGCACCTATAAAAGATTTCTAAGCGCACAATTAAATATTGTGCTGAAATTGTTTTATCACAAGTTTCGAACATTAATAAAATGCTAAGAAGCTAAATGCAATGCAGCAAAATTAAGTGGCGTGTGTGCTGCTCGTAAAAAGAAGTTCTTGCTACTTTTTTATTACAATTCATACAAATTCATTAAGAATTTATTGATTGTTTCGAATTTCCATTCAACTGGTGTGTGACATTAACTGTCACCAAAGTGAAATGCATTAATAAAAAACTCAATATTATTGCTGTGATAAAATTTATTTTTAATGAGCTTCGAATTGGAATCAAAGCAATTGGCAACGAACAGTGGGAAAGAATGCAAAAAGTTGCTGATATTAAATTTAAGTTTAAAACAAATCGAACAAGGAGAAGCATGTGAAATATTATTAATCGGAATGTGCAAACAATGTGCTTCAGTAAGAGAAAAATTGGCCATCTTCCGTGTATAACAGACGATTTAAGCACTTAATTGTTGCAGTTTTACTACTTTCAGTTTTTGAAATATACACACACATAACATTTATTTTCTGTTCGGTCCCATTGTGCATGGCGGCAGTAATATAAACTCGACACAAAAGTTATTTAGTCTATTGCTTTTTTTCTGTTTTTGGAAAGAATGCTTGAATTAATTAAAGAAGAACAAATGATATGCAAAAATGATAAAAAAATAAAAATTGAAAATAAAAATAAAAATACAAGTTTGTTGCGACTGTTTTGACAGACAATTATTGAGGTTGGCTTGATATTCTTTGTTCCTTTCGCTTTTTTTCTTGTTTTTTTTTTTGTCCTTAAAACTTTTCCATTGAGCGTTTCAAAGGAAAACTAACTTTTGATTTTAATTAAATAAAATAATGAGTACAAAAGCAGTATCGAGAGGGAAAATTAATTAATATCAACAAATAGCGAGCAACAGCAACTACAACAACTATATTTTATGCTCTTTGTTGGTGATCGGCTACGGTTGGTAAATAATAAAAGCAACAAAAATTTAGGCAGAACTTTAAGGAAACTTTTCGTATCATAAGTAAAATTGGCCTTTAACAGACTGTTTATCTGTTTTCCATAATTTCTAGCTGTCAAGTGCCAGAATAATTAAAGAAAAGCTGGTGCTGATACCGGTACGCAAATTAAACTCTTAACCTGTCCCTCCGCTCAGCCAGAATACTCATTTTATTTTCTTTAACTGATGCATTTACAGTGCAAGCACATTTAGCACAACATCTTTCGACGTAAGCAGTTACGAAGTGAAGTTAAATATGTTATGACGTAACGTAATGGCAATCAGTGAAATTTTTTTTGTATGAAAATTCGTATGTATATACAAAATGATTATGGGAGTGTGTTCTATCTCATACATGTCAACTCCTTATTTGGACCTCCCTCCAAGATCACACACACTCTCATGGCTTGTAAATTGACCTTTTATGGCCTGTAAATATTTTCACAAACTCAATTCAGGTATTCAAATTGTGTGTAATAGAAGACACCACCCCCATAATCGTCTTTTATTTACCAACTCCTTATTTGGCCACTGGAGGCAAAATCCCTCCAAGATCACACACACTCTTATGGCGTGTAAATTAACCTATAAATATTTTCACGAAATGCTCAAAAAATTTATTAAATATGGATTTTTCATTAAAAAAAAACTTTACTGTTTGCCATTTCGTTACGTCATAACATATTTAACTGCACAGCCAAATACGTTGTTTCGTAACGGCTTACGTCAAAACATGTTTAACTCGGCATATTTATCTTCACATAATAAATTTTACATTTAATTATCCCAAATATTTATTTTTAGAGTCTTATGGTGAAGGGGAAATATCTTCCACACGGCCCCTGCCAGAGAGACCCCAAAAAACACAGATTTAATGCTCTCCAAAAGGAATTAGACCACATAAAGTATATGTACATATTCTTGATCAGTGATGAAGTCGAAGACGGTCTAGCAATACCCATACATTCGTCTGTGGAAAACATGATGTAGTCTATTTTTGGACCCCGCCCCTTTCAGTGGGCGTTGACGTACGATATTATATAAAGGAACTCTGTCCCACCCCCTTAAACATTTTAAATTTACTTACTAAATATTTGGAGGGTATTTAAGATTCGACCCGGTCGAATATAAAGTTTTTATTTGTTTTTTTTAACAGTCACTGGAATGATGAAAGAGATTTGGAGTTCTTCAAGAACTAAGACAAAAGTTTTTCTTAGTTACTAGATTATCTATTCGTTGCTCAAATGCTCTGCTGTAGACTGCAAATGTTAACATATTTCCCAATAATTTTGAAAGAAACCCCATTCTTGCAAAAAAGTATATAAAAAGGACAATAAACAGCAGCTGCCAGTTTGATATTAGATTCAAATATTTTCTGCAAGCCACTAAAAATTTAATTGATAGCAATTTAAAATTTTTTTTTTCTATTTTTATTTTCATGTTGCAAAACACTTTTAAGAGCAAAATTCGGTGCCATATGTTGCTTACAATAGCAACAAAACATATTCCATTTTCTATTTAGAAAAATTTCCGAAATGTTGTGTCGATTGCACCTGCTAAAGTCTCACAAAAATTATAATATTATTATCGGTATTCAGGCACTATAATTTACACTTACCACCATACAAAATATGTAGACAATATCTCGTTAATTATGCAGGCTCTTAACAAATAGTTTCTTAACTGTTTTCGATTGGTAAATAAAAAATATCATAATAAATATAACACATCACAGCTTATGAAACCATTCCGTAAATATTTAAAATTTCACTTTTGCCTACAATTTGTTGCTACTGTATTATGGTTTTTAAAATAAATAAATTTTTCTCTTTATTTAATTTTTTTTTTCACTAATTTTTTAACAACAATTTTAGATTTATTTTAAATAATTTTTTTTTTAAATAATACGCTATTCTACTATTAACCACTAAAATTTACTATCTAATTCAACATTTTTTTTTTGATTGATAAAAGTTATTATCTGACATCAATGACACACCTAAAATTTTGTAATTTTGCAATATAAAATTTTTATTTTTGTTCCTTTAATATTTAAACATTATTTTTATAATAATTATTATAATATTTCTTAACAAAGTTAAAAAATTTAAGAAGAAAAAGCAATAACAAACAATATTGTTTAACGAAACTAGAGAATATTTAGTTCTGCTTTTTATTAAATTTTGCCGCTTTAAACGTTCAAACACCGCCAAGTCTTAAAGGAAACTGTTGGCCATGTTGGAGGCCAACAAATATATGCGTTCCTCCATGTGCGCCAGTAATAGCTGCCAATGAATGAATTTAATTCATGTATACAAAACGGCAACAAGAACAACAGCTACAAATGCACGCACATTCAATAAATGCTACTGTATTTGTTTTTTGCAAAAACAACAAGTTGATGTTGAACACAAAAAAATATATATATCTAAACAAATCAGACGATAACATTTTTTGAAATGTATAAAAATTCATCTGTTAGATGTTCATGTTAAATTAACAGCAGCAAGATTTTCAAATAAAATCTTGCTATTTTATATTTGGAATCTGCTACTAGATATTTTTATTTTCACACGAAATCGGGTTATATATTACATGGGGACCGCATTTTACTAGAAGTCTGAAAAAATATTTAAACTAATAACTGTAATAAATGGATTTGGGGAGCTTCCTGTAATGCACGATGACGGTGCTATGAAAAGAAGGGGATGGACAGTGGTGAGTGGACGGATGGAAAAATATGAAAAAGAAATCAAATTTTTACTATAAGACGATGAAAGAGAGTGCCGTAAGGTGTCTTTTACTGCATGATAATATCAATCACTGTCGATCCTATTCAGTAACCAGTGCTTTGCCTTGGTCAAAGAAACAGTCCCAACATATCAGAAAAATTTGATTCCATATATGTTCGAACATTTGGTCTGTTACGTGAGATTCGAACGACAAAAAACGTCTTTAGCTCTAAAAATACGGCACATTGTACATCATAAAAAAAATTTAATTAATTTTGAATTAAGATTCTATAGGCTAATTGTTCGAAATTTTAATTTAAATCTCAGAAAGACATGATAAATATTCCAAGGCACAAAGGCAAGTCAACATCAGTTTTATTCAACTTACACAGCAGAGCAGAACAGCTGATGTTGACTTGCCTTTGTGCCTTGGAATATTTATCATGTCTTTCTGAGATTTAAATTAAAATTTCGAACAATTAGCCTATAGAATCTTAATTCAAATTAATTATAGCAATATAAAATGTTCGTTAAAATTCTTACTACATACAAATTTAAGCTTTGGCTTGAGCTACCCAATAATAAAAATTGGAAAAAACGTTCACATGTACTTAAGTATAAAATTCAAACCAAAAAAGTTTGACTTAGGTATGATGGAACAAAAAATTCAGAAAAATGGGACATGAAGAAAAATAATCAAACGGTAACACGGGTATTATAACAATAACATGTTAACATCAGGTTGATACAGTTCCCGTATTCTTTTTCACAATAAAATTTGTGTAAATAGGAACTGTTATCACATTCAACTAAGCCACCTAATAAGTGGTGACAATACACATGAGCACTGATGATGAAAGGGTTGCGTCTTTCGAAAACAGCTGTTCTGCTCTGCTGTGCAAGTTGAATAACAAAAACTGATGTTGACTTGCCTTTGTGCCTTGGAATATTTATCATGTCTTTCTGAGATTTAAATTAAAATTTCGAACAATTAGCCTATAGAATCTTAATTCAAATTTAATATAGCAATATAAAATGTTCGTTAAAATTCTTACTACATACAAATTTAATTAAATTAAAATTATATTTAAAATAACTTTAAAAGGCCAAATTTCGAAATTCTTGTAAATGATCAACAAATGAACAATATTTTTCCTACTTCAAAGCAATGAAAAAGACCGCTAAAAATAGGGTTTTTGATAATTTTTGAGCTTGGATTTTTGCGGATAGGTGCATGGAACTACCCTTTATCAGATTATGACAACAAATCCAGCAAAATTAAAAAAAAAATTTATTCTGGTTTACTTTTTCAAATTTTTGACCATATATGCCTTAGTGCAAAGTCGAAGTCGAGACCTTCGGTTTCATAGTGTACGCGTTAAGTGGTTCACCCAGACCTGTTCAGACATACTTCATAATTGAGTTTATCGCAATTAACACCATTATTGAGCTCAATTAACCATATAGAATTTTAAGTGATTGTTCAATTAACTCTTAATTGCTATATAAAATCGACTAAAATTACTAATGCAGCACTGCTACCAAGTGTGTTTAGTGATCAAAACACTACTCACTGAACAAACTTAGTCGAGACTTAGCACCTAAAATGTGGAAAAGATAAAAGAAACTATAAACAAAATATATCAAGCCATGTTGAAGTTAAATTATTGACATTCAATTTATTATTAATTAGAAAATTTAAATAAAAATTTTTAATCCCAGATTTCAACTTGAGTTCCTCATGAATATGAAAAATGTTTACTTTTAGTTGTCATACATTAATTGAATTGATTAAATTTTTTATATATGAACAGGAACATAATTATGGCAATAAAGTGAATATTGACTCAATTAAAAATGCATGTCTGAACATTATATAAAGCTTTATGTGAATATACGTTACTTTTACATTTCTTTTTTTTAATTTCCAAGGCCTTCGTCGGCCGTGTAGCAAAAATTAGCCGGCGAAGTAAAAAAGGTTGAAATAGCTACAAAAAAATACTGTCTTTCGTTCCATCTTTCCTAATCTGTCCCCTCAGTACTATCCCCTCGTTTTCAGATCCGGCGCAATGCATTGCATATATAGGGGTCATCCCCTGAGTGATGGTCCAAGATAAAAATAAATAAATTTCCAAGTTAGAAGAATAACCCAAAAATCATGGCATACAAAATAAAAGACTTTATATTTCACTAGATTTTGTTGGTAAGCAATAAAATTCTCGGTTTCCAGTTTAAAGAACTTAATATTTCTGGATTTTACACAATAAATTTCCTTATTTTTATATAAAAAATTTTGAAAACATTAACGAATTTTAAACTTTTATCTTCGCTATTTGCAGCAAAGCCTGACGGAAAGAAAATACTCAATTCTTTCCTTTATAAAAACACAATAACTTTTCTCTAGTCACATTAGGATGATTTCAATGATATATTATAAGTTGTCAAAAAAAAAAAGGAATTTAAGGAAAATTTAAAATATATAACAAACAAAAGAGTGTACAATATAATATCGTGAGCTCCTTTATTTTATGGAAAAGAAGCAAGCTTCTTTAAGAGTTAAGATAAAAATTACAATTGGTTGTAGCCACAGAAAATGGCTTCAATGAAAATTATAATTGAATCAATTATTTTTATTAATTATTTGATAGTATATCTGTAAACATATAGAGTTTGAATAAAATGGTAAAATATATATTATCTGATGGTCATCGAAAACAGCCTAAATATTTTAATACCATGTCGACTCCCAGGGTAAAAATCAAAAGAAGTTTTACGAACAGTTTTGCTGAACAGTTAGCAGTAGCTAGTGAACACAAATAAAAGGTGTTTGGCATATTCAAACTAAGCCGCCAGCAGTGAATGCAGTACAAGAACGTGTGCACTTGGGTACATCTCGTCAACAGTGGGGTATCTCATTAGCATCAACCCAAGGCTTTCTAAAATGTTATCACACGATGTTTAAAAATATAAAAAAATCAGAGCAACGTACTATAACACAAAACAGGAATATTATACAAATCCAGATAGGCATTATCATTTACGTTTTATACAAATAATCATTGATCCATAAATATATTATTAACATTGTAATGTGCTAAAACAAGTAATAAATAACGCATTTATAAATAATAATAATAACAATAATAATAGTTTACAAGATGCAGGGCACATAACATGTTCGATTCTGTTAATGGAAATTTCCGGTTGACTGACATGTTAAAAAGTAACGGTGCTGTAAACCTTAAATTGTTTAAGCAAATTTAAACAAATCTATTAACTTCAGCTGATAATTCGGCTACTAATCATATGTTGCTTATTTTGCACATAGACACGTACGAGTACTACCGTTTGTTTATTTATGACTGTTATTCCCCACTGTTATATCTAACGGTGCAATACGCATGTTCTGTTATGTTATTGTGGGTGCTATCTCACATTCTGTTAAGTATCAGTAGTGCCAACTAAAAATTTTATAAGGAAACTGTGCCTAATCCTTAATAATATCAATAAAGGAGCCAACTTTAGAATATGAAAAATAATAATTGAAAACTTTGAAGCTTGTTAGACGCAATCAAAATACACATGACTACAGATGGTGAAAGTGTAGCAACTTTCAGAAACAGCTGGTCTGCTTTGCTGAGAAAGTTAATTAATTAAAAAACAAAACTGATATTGACCTTCTTTTGAGCCTTGGAATATTTAGCATGTCATTTTGAATTTAAACAAATTTTCGAACAATTAGCCTATACATCTTAATTGAATTTAATTTAGCAACATGAATGTTCGATAAAAAATAGTTACATAGGAAAACGAAAAAACTTTTCGGAATGAAGTTAAGTTAAAAAAAATATTTCTTTGTGAATGATTGCATTTTTAGTTTTCATTCATTTCTTTAAAAACGTCTGCGGCACCAGTATATATTTTATAATTAAAAGTACAAAAAGAAAATAATTAACTCTTTTATCGTCGAAGAATATTCAAGGCACCATCCTTTTTCTCCTATTATCAGACTTATTTGAAAATTTCTATCGAGAACATCTACAAGGAACAGAAGGTCCTTCGGAGAATAATAATTTTGTTTAGTTCTATAATTTGTTTTCGAATTTTTGACTATTACCTTTCAACTTTCAAATACAGGAAGATAATTATGGCAATTAAGTGCATATTGACTCAATTAAAAATGCATGTCTGAACACCATATAATATGGTGTTCATACATGCATTTTCAATTGAGTCAATATGCACTTAATTGCCATAATTATCTTCCTGTTCACATGTACAAAATTTAATCAATTCAATTAACGTATGACAACAATAAAAATATGGAAAATTTTTCATATTCATTAGGAACTCAAGTTCAAATCTGGAATCAAATTTTTTTTTTTGTAATTTTCTTATTAATAATAAATTGAATGGCAATAATTTAACTTCAAAATGGCTCGATATATTTTGTTTATCTTATTTACTTTTTCCACACTTTAGGTGCCAAGTCTCGACTAAGTTTGTTTAGTGAGTATTGTTTTGCTCATTAAACATACATGTTAGCAGTGCTGCATTTATAATTTTACTAGATTTTATAGCAAATAAGTGTTAATTGAGCAATCACTTAATTAAAATGTTATACGGTTAATTGAGCTCAATAATGGCATTAACTGCGGCAAACTCAATTAAAGTGCAAAAAATTTCACCTATTTTCTCCATTTCGTATGGGACAGCTGTCAAATTCTTAGCATATCTCAATTTCTAAAAGTCAAGTGAAAACAACAAAAATTTCTCAGAGACGTTAGTTTTTGCTAAAATTTTGCAATTGAATTTTATGCAACACAAACACTCTCTGAGACATTTTGGCAAAAAAGTGGGTATTAGGACCACTGTGCAATAGGTAAACTAAAAATATCAGCTTCTTACTCTCAAATAATGTTGCATTAACAAACAAAAATTGTGGAATTCATTTTATTGAAAATGTTTGCTCTCTGATTCTTAACCACGTGCTTCAGTTTTCATACAGCGATATATACACACACATACATACATAAACATGCATATGTATGTGTGTAAGTTGGTAGCATTTCTTCTTTGTCAATATGTGCAGTTCATTTAATGGAATTTGCTTTGATTAAAAGTAACATATGGACCGAGCTTAACCCATTTAAAAATAAATTCAACAATAATCGTTTGATTCCGTGGTATATTTCTATTTTTTTTTTCTTTTTGCAATTAATTTTACATACTTGCACACATACATGTGTACACATGCATATATTCATAAGCGCAACTTTCTTCAATTATTAATATATATCGAATTAAGGTTTGTGATATAAGTCTTAATAAAATAATGAAACAATTTTAAAATATTATTTGAGACTTTGAACGATTGTTGGAAAACTATAAGTATTTATAAGAATAATTTCATAAAATGCATAAGGGCTTTATAATTAACCAATAATACTTAAGCATATGTGTATAATTATGTCACAGTGGGGGATTTTTGGGGGGGAAATGTAATATGTATGCAGTTTCTAAACGGGTAGTCCCATGGTCTTAAAATAATATATGACTTTTACTATTGCCAGATATCTTTTCTTTAATTACTAAAATGAAAATTATTAGTCAGACCCAAGTTCAAATCTACGAATTCACAAGTTATTTTTATTTTAAGCACTTGTTTTATATTAAATTTTTGTATACCCTCCAAAAAAGAATTTGTCATTCCGTTTGTAACGCATCGAAATATCCATCTCAAACCCCATAAAGTATATATATTCTTGATCAGTGATGAAATCTAAGACGATCTGAGCATGTCCGTCCGTGTGTGGAAATCACGATTCAGTCCAAACGAAAAAAGCTAGGCTCTTGAAATTTAGTATAAATATATTTTGAAGCTTAGAGCAGGTTAAGTTCGGAGATGGGCTAAATCGGGCAAGAGGGAAAAAGTTCCCCTAAGAAGAACTAAACCAACCCAGAAAAAACAACATAATTTTTAAAGTTTTTTGGTTATTTTGTTAAGCAAATTATATAGTTTTATGTCAAATACGGTCCAACGCTTTAAACTTGGAGCCATAAAATAAAAAAAAATTATTTTTGGACCCCGCCCACTTTAGTGGACGTTATTATAAGCAAAAATAGCATAAAAATTTATTAACAAATTGTTTTACTTAAGCCTACATTCCTTAAAAATAACATTTTTAAGCTTTAATGACGAAGCTGAGACGAAACCTGGTACTACTCTGCCCTACCCTCTCCTACCCCTTCACCCCCTAAATGACCCTACCAAAAAAAAAATTAATTTTGTATACAATTATCCCAAGCATTTATTTTTAGAGTTTTATGACTGCCGATTTCTGCACTACCCCTCCTGCCCCTTCTCGCCCTAAGTGACCCTATCAAAAAAAAAATTTTTTTTATTTTGTATATAATTATCCCAAGCATTTATTTTTCGAGTTTTGTGACTACCTGTTTCTGCCCTACGCCCTCCTCCCCCTTTGCCCCCTAAATGCCCCTATCAAAAAAAAAAATTTAATTTTGTATATAATCATCCCAAGCATTTATTTTAAAAGTTTTATGACTGCCTGTTTTTGCCCTACCCCCTCCTCCCCCTTTGCCCGCTAAACGACCCTATAAAAAATAATAAAATTAGTTTTTAAATTTTGTATATAAACATCCCAAGCATTTATTTTAAAAGTTTTATGACTGCCTGTTTCTGCCCTAACCCCTTCCCCTCTTTGCCCCGTAAATGACCCTATAAAAAAGAAAATAAAAAATTTGATTTTGTATATAATTATCCCAAGCATTTATTTTTAGAGTTATATGATAAAGGTGAAATGTCTCCCCCACAGCCCTTGCCAGAGCAACCCCATCAAAATACCCTCAAAAGAGAATTGGACCCATAAATTAAATATGTATATTCTTTATCAGTGATGAAGTCTAAGACGGTCTAGCAATGCCCATACATTCGTCTGTGGAAAACATGATATTGTCTATTTTTGAACCCCGCCCCCTTTAGTGGGCGTTGACGTGCGATATTATATAAAGGAACTCTGTCCCACCAAGTTAAATATTTTAAATTTACTTACTAAATATTTGGAGGGTATTTAAGATTCGACCCGGTCGAATATAACGTTTTTACTTGTTATTATTGGAATATTTAAAATCTTATGAAATTTTTATTTGGCATATTGTCAGAATTCTATTTTAAATGAAATTTATTTGTTGATAGTTAAGCAATCAATGTCTATATGCATTTCATTTTTATATTTTGAACTTAAACTGTGCACAGTTTTGTATTTAATTATATATTTTCTAACATCTTTTTTTGGATTATTAAAAATGCTTTTCTTTTTCTATTTGCAGAAATATTGTCTAATTGGAGAAAATATAATTTCCCTGTTAGCAAAATAATGGACTCCAGGTACGTAAAAAACTAAAGCTTAGATTTTTTTACTCCAGCAAGTGATTTTTTTTCGCTTTTGGATAGAACATTCTAACTTCGAGAAATATTTTTCATCAGACCAAAAAGTAATAGACTTGCACCCCGTTTGGGGTGTCTTGCCTCCAACACTCTAAAGATTTAAGATTCAAAACCCAAATTTACTTCATATGTTAAAGATAAATTTAATATATAAACTATGAATAATATTACAAAATTATTATTATAAAAAATTGTGCTACGCAATTTTATCAAGAATTGGTATTACAGATAAAAGGTGGAATTTTTTAAAAATCTTAGATGCAATATTTACAGGACCAAAAGAAAATATTAATAGTTTTGAAATTTTCGAATTCAATGACACAATCGCTGAACCAGGGAATTTCGTAACTGAATTTAAGCTGCTAGAAAGCAAGGCAAACGATAAAACGTATGTGACTATATCTGAAATAATTTGGTTAAAAATCGGTAATAATAAAAGTACGAGGTCTGTTCAAATATAAGATGAATTTCACGGGTTACGCACATTTGACTAATCCTTTCTTATGTTCTCGAACGCACCTTCTCAGTTCCAGCTATTTATCTGATTTAGTTCGCTTATTAGAATCATTCAAGTTAGAAGTGTTTTGCATGTTCGGTGATTTTCTGCCATAAAAAAATTTATAAAATTTTCATTAAAATATTCAATAATATTTGTAAATTGAAGTAAGTGCTCAAGAGCTTTTCATATGTGGCACTGGCATACGGTAATTACACTCCGTGTCAGAAATATGATTACAAGCAGACTAACAGCAGCATCCTCCTTCGTCGGTGTTGTAACAAAATTTAGCAGACGAAATAAAAAGGTTACAATAGCTACAAAAAATTGTCTATCTCCTCATCTTGCTTCATCTGTCCCCTCAATACTATCCCCTCCTTTCTAGTTCCGGCACTATACACTGCATATGTAGGGCTCATCCCCTGAGTGCTGAGTCCAGATAAAAATAAAAAAAAATGTGGTAGAAGCTTTTCAATAATAGTCGGGAAAGTGAGAATGACGGCGCTCGCCCTGAACATTCCAGCACATCAACACCCTATAGAAATGTTGAGAAAGTTAAGAAATTTGTTACAGAGAAACGTCGATTCACATATCGGCTGACTCATGCCATGTAATTTTTTTCAATCCTTTTGGCCATGTGTGTCAGCGAAGTTCATTTGATAATGGCCGAATTTTTACTAAAAAATGCGTTACAACAGCAACGCCATGATCATGTTCCAATACCTTATTAATATTTTTCTGTTCTGAAGATGAAATAGAACCATAAAAGAACAGAATTTTACAGAGATTTAGGTAAAAAGGACAGAGATAAGAGGTCAGGGACATAAACGAAAACATATCGAAAATGAGGCTGGATCAAGTGTACTAAATTTGACGGGGACTGCCTTAAAGAGACACACTAGAAAATCATGCAAAAATAAATATATTTTTGACAAAATTACAATTCAGCTTTCTTTTTGAGCAGACCACGTACTTTCTAAATTAAAATACTACTTTTTAATTGAATTAAGATTCTATAGGCTAATTGTTCGAAATTTTAATTTAAATCTCAGAAAGACATGATAAATATTCCAAGGCACAAAGGCAAGTCAACATCAGTTTTTGTTATTCAACTTATACAGCAGAGCAGAACAGCTGTTTTCGAAAGACGCAACCCTTGGAAATTGGAAAACGTTCACATGTACTTAAATATAAAATACAAACCAAAAAAGTTTGACTTAGGTATGATGGAACAAAAAATTCAGAAAAATGGGACATGAAGAAAAATAATCAAACGGTAACACTGGTATTATAACAATAACATGTTAACATCAGTTTGATACAGTTCTCGTATTCTTTTTCACAATAAAAAAAATTTGTGTAAATAGGAACTGTTATCACATTCAACTAAGCCACCTAATAAGTGGTGACAAACACAATACACATGAGCACTGATGATGAAAGGGTTGCGTCTTTCGAAAACAGCTGTTCTGCTCTGCTGTGCAAGTTGAATAACAAAAACTGATGTTGACTTGCCTTTGTGCCTTGGAATATTTATCATGTCTTTTTGAGATTTAAATTAAAATTTCGAACAATTAGCCTATAGAATCTTAATTCAATTTAATAAAGCAATATAAAATGATCGTTAAAATTTTTACTACTACTTTTTAAATTTTTGTAATTTGTTACTAAGAAAGTTAGTGAACAGACCTTATATCATTCACAAAGAAATGTAAACGTCTGAGCCAAGGCGAATCAATGTCAGGTAACCTTCTCCAATTTCGCCCCTACTTTGCCAAACTGTCAAGAAATGCAACAATGTTAGTGTATAAATAATTTAATTTATTTTTAAGAAAGAAAAAAAATAATAAAAACATACGGCGGAAGTAAATAAAAAATTCTTTAAACAGTTACAATATCTAAAAGATTAATTTAAAAAAAGTGACATGTAAATCAGTAAAACAGGTTTATATAGTCCTCGCACAGCTAATGATTCGCCTTCTTAAGAACATATTTTATTTAAAAAAAATTTTGTTAAAATTATTTTTTCTTTGTATTCAGCAACAAAATTGCAATTTTAGTTCTAAACAATTGAAACAAATTTAACTGCTATAAACGAGCAACTCGGCCAAATTGCATTGAAGTGATTAAGCAAATTGAATTTTAATTGAATGGATTTTTTATTGGCAAATATTGTAAACAAACAACAAAAAAAACGTAGCGATAACAACAACAATTATCTGTAGCTTTATTGTTGAAGTCTTATTTAGCCAACCATAAATATTTATATCTCTGTCAAGCCATAACAGGTGCCATGCAAAAAATAATTTCTGTGACATATTTCATTTTTTGTTTATCAACAAGCGTCATTATAAAATAAAGTTTTTACTGCAAAGCAATCTTTCATAAAAACATAAACACAAATGATTTTTAAAATAAATTAGGGGAAAGATGACAAATTAAAATAAAAATTTATTTGGATAAATTGTATTCCCAAAACACAATTTGACAGATGACTTGTTTACTTAAACGAATGTTTGTTTCTGCGAGTATTTGGTTATCAAGCAAAAATGTCTGTCCATTTTTTGACGAAGAGATTGACACATGACTGCATTCAGATGAATATTAGGGAGGAGGGTGTTTATAACTGTGCCATGCAGAAAATCGTCAGATATGGATAAGAATTTATTTATAATTATATTACAAAGAAATCAATGTGATTTTTTGCAAAATATATTGATAAAAAAAGAGAAAAAATAATATTGAATATAACTTTCATATTGCAACACTTTGTTGAAGAAAAATTCCATTAAAAAGAATGGAAGCAAAATATGAACTAGAAATATGGACTAGACAAAAATTGGAATCTAAGACAAGCTTTTAAAATCGAAATTGTGAGTTCGCAGATTTGAACTCAGCCCCTACTAATATTTATCAACTTTGTAATTTAAAATAATTTTTGTACAATCTGTAGTGAAATGTTTACTTTCCCATTAACAACAGAAACTACCACAATTATTTTTGTGATAAAAAGTTTTTTTTTTTTTGCTTTTAATATTTCAATTTCTGAAAAAATCAAATCTCAGACACAATTGCTGTAGCTTAACGAAGTTTTATCCTTTTTGCATTCCTTCATTTATTATACCCTGCAACAAAGAATTGGAGGGTATATTCATTTTGTAATTCCGTATGTAACGCTACGAAACATCTCTCTAAGACCCCGTCAAATATATTATTGATCAGTGATGAAATCTAAGACGATCTTGCCACATCCGTCCGTCCGTCCGTGCGTCTGTGAAAACAACGATGCAGTCCAAACGAAAAGAAATTTGGTACAGATAAATGTGAAAGAGTAGCACAGGTACAGTTAGGACAAGGATAGAAAAGTTCTCCCAAGAAGGACTAAACCAAGCGTTAAAAAAGGACATAATTTTTTAAGTTATTTTGTAATTTTGTTAAGCAAATAATAAATTTTTTTTATATCAAGAAAGGACCAGAGCTTTGAACTTCCATTGAAAAATTCATTTTTAGACACCACCCCTTTAGTAGTGGGCGTTGAGGTAGCACATTACATGGAAAATAGTGTAAATATTTAACTAATTGTATGCCTTAAGCCTACTTTCCATAAACATTAAAATATAGGGTGTTTTTATAACAGCTTGCTGATTTGAAATGTAAATAAAACACATGCCAAATTATGAAATGGCCAAAACAATTGTTTTATTTGGTAGATAATTTCTTGTCATTTACCATTTAAATATAATTTCGGGCATATGGCCACCACGACTATTTTGCACAAAAGTCATTCTGGAGCTCTAATTTTCTACCACCTTTTCAAGCATTTGAGGGCGTATTTCAGCAATGACACGTTGAATACTGGTTTCCAAAGCGTCGATCGTTGCTGGTTTATCCACGTAAACCAATAATTTCAGGTATCCCCACAAAAAACAATCGAGTGGGGTCAAATCACACGAACGCGGAGGCCAATTCACCGGTCCATTTCTCGAAATAATGTTGTCGTTGAAATGTTCTTTCAATAAGTCCATTTTTTCGCCCGCAGTATGTCCAGTGGCACCATCCTGTTGAAACCACATTTCGTTTACATTCATATCTTGAAGTTTTGCCACCAAAAATTCATTGATCATGATTCTGTATCGATTTCCATTCACGGTAACGCGTCATCCTTCCTCATTTTTAAAGAAATAAGGACCGATGATTCCACCAGCCCATAGACCGCACCAAACAGTACATTTATCGGGATTCATTGGTAATTCTTGAAATTATCTTTGCTCCAACTACGCCAATTTTGCTTGTTGACATATCCATTCAACCATTTTGCGGTAAAAAAGCGGATAAACATTTTTAATTGAACACTGTTTTTGAAAATAAATTTCCACGATTTGGAAGCGTTGTTCTGGAGTTAACCTGTTCATGATGATTTGCCAAACAATACTGAGTAGAGTCGTCACTTTAAACTGTCAAAACAGCTGTCAGACAACAGAGTGATTCGTATAAAAAAAACTTCATAAAAAAACACCCTTTATATAAGCTTCTACGACGACGATAAGAGGTTCTCTGATCTTCCTCTGGCCACTTACCTTTGGTCTTAAATGACCCTATAAAAAAAAATTTTTTTTTCTTCTCACTTATTTACCCCAAAAATTTAACGGCCCTTCACGGAGTGAGCCTGTCAAAATAGAGTTATAAAATTGCACACAAAAATATCGAATCTGCAAGACTGCAAACCATTTTTTATTCTTTTATTAATAAATGAATTTGTTCAAATTCTATTTTATAAATTTATATTAAGATTGGAATATTAAGAATATTTTTCAATAATCATCAAACCAGCAGAACGGATCAGTACTGATTTCGAGGCCGCAACGCCATCTCATCAGCGTTCTTTGTTCAATTTATCCACTTTTGCAAGATGAGATGGCGTAGGGGCCTCGAAATCAGTACTGATCCGTTCTGCTGGTTTGATGATTATTGAAAAATATTCTTAATATTCCAATCTTAATATAAATTTATAAAATAGAATTTGAACAAATTCATTTATTAATAAAATAATAAAAAATGGTTTGCGGTCTTGCAGATTCGAACTTAAGCCCGTTGATAAAATTAACAATTTACATAAGAAAGTTCGACTAATAAAAATTCATACATAATTTAACACAGAAATATCTTAAAACAACTCTGACTCGGCAAGTTAAACATTTTTAATTTATTTACTAACCGTTTGTAGGGTATTTAAGATTCGACCCGGTCGAATAAAACGTTCTTACTTGTTTCTTTTTTTTATCTTGTTTATCAGAAACTAACAAAAGAATGTTGGAAATGAAAATGTTTTCAAACCACAACAGAAATATGTTCATATGCAAAAGTACACAATATATCATTGGCAGACTGGAAAACTATAAGCATAAGAAACAAGCCAGACAACTTGTATGTTTTGTTGCATGTAAAAATCTTACATCTGAGTTTTATGGTCAATATGCTGTGGAAGTTGTTCAACTTGAACATAAATTCGTTATTTTTATTTTTTCTTCTTACCAAGACTACACTTGTTCGGTATTCAGCAACAAGACACTGGAACAAAAACACTACATTTTCCACCTGAAGTCTTTTAATTTTTTCTTTTTTTTTTTCATAAATATTTTTACATTCTCCCTGAAACGCATGAGAAATATTTAAGTTTGTTTTTAGACATACGAGTATATTTCCAAAAAGCATTCTGCGCGGCATTCATTCTAAGGCTTAGGAAACATTTAAAAAACTACACTTGCTTAAGCTTTTGATTTCAGTCATTTATTAAACGACTCAATTTATATGGAATATATTTTGGTAGTGATTTGGGACTGTAACTTTTTTGGTAATTTGGAGTCAGTTTATGTTTTTAAGAATAGTGGAGTACGAAGATATGTTCTATAGATGAGCTCAATTTTATGTCAAATTGCAGGTAAATATTCTTGTTGCTCAACAAACAACAAACGTAAGTTTATTAAATTCATATATTTTCTAATTTGTTGAACAAAACGAACCATATTTTTGCAATTACAAATTAGTGAATATTCGTCTAATAAAAACAAAGAATAATACAATTGTAGTATAATTTACATAAATAAAGGTTCACTATTAAAATAGAAATTCATACATTAATTTAAAAACAAAGAAATTTGAAGAATATTTTCTAAATTCAATGACTGATTTTAATTCTTTGCATCTTTGTGTGATACAGACAGCCGAACTGCTTGGTTGTCTAATATTTTGTTTCCCATTAACTCTCTTGGGAAAGTTGTAGGTTATTATGGCTTCCTTAAGGCGCTGCATCTTATACGGTTTGCAGCTGTTATATTTACATCTTTTCATATAAGATTACACTGTCCTAGATCTCTGGATGTTCTAGCCTTGAACGTTCCTCTCTGCTGTCATCCTCCTGATAGTGCAGGATTCCGTTTGAGGTTTCAAGACTCTTTCTGATAATGCAGGAATATGATTGACTGTTCAGGATTCTTTCTGACAGTTCAGGATTCTTTCTGAAATTGCAGGATTCTTTTTGACCTTTCAGGATTCTTTGTGATAGTTCAGCATTCTTTCTGATAGTGCAAGATTTTTTTGGACGCTTCAGTTCAGGAGCACAGTTCAGGATTCTTTTTGATAGTGCAGGAATATTTTTGACTGTTCAGTAGTTTTTCTGATAGTGCAGGATTCTCATTGACATTTCGTAATTCCTCCTGATAGTGCAGAATTCTTTCTGATAGATCACGATTTTTTCTGACAATTCAGGTTTCTATCTGATAGTGCAGGAATCTCTTTGACTGTTCAGGGTATTTTTCTGATAGTGCAGGATTCTTTCTGAAATTGTAGGATTCTTTTTGACGCTGAAAGTTTATTTCTGATAGAGCAGAATATTTTCAGGATTCTTTCTCATAGTGCAGGAATCAGTTTGACTATTCAGGAGGCTTTCTGATAGTGAAGGATTCTCTTTGACGTTTCATGATTCCTCATGATAGATCACGATTTTTTCTGACAATTCATGATTCCTCATGATAGATCACGATTTTTTCTGACAATTCAGGTTTCTCTCTGATAGTGCAGGAATCTCTTTGACTGTTCAGGGGTTTTTTTCGGATAGTGCAGGATTCTTTCTGAAATTGCAGGATTCTTTTTGACGCTGAAAGTTTATTTCTGATGGAGCAGAATTTTTTCAGGATTCTTCCTCATAGTGTAGGAATCAGTTTGACTATTTAGGAGGCTTTCCGATAGTGAAGAATTCTCACTCATTGACGTTTCTTAAGGATTGCTTAAGGATTTTTTCTGATAATTCAGGTTTCTCTCTGATAGTGCAGGAATCTCTTTGACTGTTCAGGGTATTTTTCTGATAGTGCAGGATTCTTTCTGAAATTGCAGGATTCTTTTTGAAGCTTAAGGATTATTTCTAATAGAGCAGAATTTTTTTAGGATTCCTCATAGAGCAGGAATTAGTTTGACTATTTAGGAGGCTTTCTGATAGTGAAGGATTCTCTTTGACGTTTCATGATTCCTCCTCATAGTGCAGGATTCTTTCTGTTAGTACGGCCAATCAACCTCCATATCTCACATTTTACTTATATTTATATTTGCTCCTCGCTGGCAACCTTCCAGAGATCGGTGTTGCGGATGCTGTTGGAACAGAATATCCTTCATATGATTCTGAGATTTGACCTTGTCTTAATTTCGTTAATCGTTTGTTAATCCAGCTAAGCTAAGTGATTCGCCTGCTGTAGCAGAGATCGTATGATGAAGAAGCTGCCATTTAGCGATGCCTAGAAACGAACCAAATTCTAGTATTTGATTCGTAGTATTTCCTTAAAACATTCTCTAATAGTCATTCCTCATGCCTCTATGACCATAACGTGTAAAAGGTGAAAACTATAATCAAAATAGTTTAAAATTTAATCTCATAGCAAATTAGCACATCTATTGTCGACTTTGTATCCAGGATGTAAGATAATTTCTTTTTTTATTTTTTTACAAAGTGATATTTTGCTTTAATTTGAAATCGTCGTTAATACAATTGCATTTCGGTATATTTTTTTTATTTTCATTAAGATATGGAAATGAATACGTACAAGACATTACTTTATTATTAAATAAAACATATAAGACAATTATTTGATTACCAATTGGTTTACATTTAGATTTTCAAATCTATTCTTTAATGATGAGTTTTACATTTTCTTATTGTCAATATTTGAATATCTTCTTCAGGACATCAATTATAATTCAAATTAATTCTAGCAAATTTTCATATATTTTATATGAATTTTCACAACATTGTGCTTTTGTTTTTTATATAAAATTAAATGAATAAAATATTAAAAAAGGACAGGAAGAAAACAAGATTATTTAGAATAGTTTGCATTTTATTCATTAAATAAAATCAAAAAAGCAAAATGAAACAAGATTCTATTAAATTTTTATAAAATATACAACAAGTTGTAAAATAATTCTTAATCATAATTGATTTGGTAAATAGACTTTTTTAATTTCTCATTATAATAGGAAAATACATACAACATTTTAATAAAAAAGTTTAAAATTATTTTGTGAAAAGTAACCGCAAACTCATTGTTAAGCCATATAATAAAGAAAAGCAAGGAAGAAATTTTTTTTTAATATATAAAACATTGAAGAAATTATGGATAATATTTTTAAGATTAAATAACAATAATAATATGAGACTGAAAACTTGAAAACATATTCAATGAAATATAAAGTTATAAAAATATTAAACACTAAATGGCAAGTCAGTGATGTCAAATTAATTAAATATCAGCCTTAGTTTTCATGTAAACTATTTATTACGCATTCAATTTGACGCTGACTCACATCGGAAATGGGCTTTAGCCAAAATCATGACAGTTTTTATATAGTTTAATGGAAAATATGCAATAATATTGTCATAAAATCAGTTTCTATAAGACATTTCCAATCAATCTTCTAAAGATAATACAAAATGTCAGCAGATAGAAAACATAATTTTTTATTTGTTAGATAAACGTATTTATTTCCCTGCATTGACTCAAATTACTTAATTTTATTAAGCAAATCTCAGTAAAATTATATGGGTTTTCTCTATTTTATTAAACAATAATCAGTTTCAGTTTTAGTTAAATTGGTCCAGATTTATATATTATGGACTTTCTTATAGTTTCAGTATATACGAGGCTAGTTCCAAAAGTAAATGGTAACTGTCCTCAATTTAAAGAGAAACTTTAACCACAAGTCTGTGAATATTTCAATTTGCTTTATATATTAAAGGCCTATTTTATAAAAAAAAATATTTCAAGCTTATAAACTTCTTATTTGAAAAATTTCTATAAAAATTTGGTTTTATACACACTTTATAAATTTGTTATACATATGTATATATATATTTATATATATATATATATATATATATATATATATATATATATATATATAATATCAATTAATGTCTGACAACTAAAAGTAAAACTTTTTTATATTCAAATCCCTCTCTTCGAATCCTTTTTCTTTTAATGTTCTAATACTTACTAATATAATAAATATGAAAGTAACTCTGTCTGTCTGTCTGTCTGTTAACTTTTCACGCTTAAACCTATAAGATATCTTGAGATCAGAGGCATAACTTAGGGTGTTTTGGGAAATGATCCTATTAAGTGGTAAAGGATGCTCTAAAGTTTCTAGGGATGAAATTATGAAACTGATAACTAAGAACACATCATTGACATAACATACACATTGGCTCTAGTTTCAAATACTCTTCGCGGACAAAGTGGCGAGTATGCACTATTGACTTGCACTTTTTATAATGACTTCCACTTTTCATAATAACTTGCACTTTTTATAACGACTTGCACTTTTTATTATGAATTGCACTTTTTATGATGACTTGCACTTTTAATGACGACTTACACTTTTTATGATGACCTGCACTTTGTATAATGACTTGCACTTTTTATAATGTCTAGCATTTTTCATAATAACTTGCACTTTTTATAATGTCTTTCACTTTTTATGATGACTTTCACTTTTTACAATGACTTGCACTTTTCATAATAACTTGCACTTCTTATAACGACTTGCACTTTTTATTATGAGTTGCATTTTTTATGATGACTTGCACTTTTTATGATAACTTGCACTTTTTATGATGACTTGCACTTTTAATGATGACTTACACTTTTTATGATGACCTGCACTTTTTATAATGACTTGCACTTTTTATAATGTTTAGCATATTTCATAATAACTTGCACTTTTTATAATGACTTTCACTTTTTATGATGACTTTCACTTTTTATAATGACTTGCACTTTTCATAATAACTTGTACTTTTTATTATGAGTTGCATTTTTTATGATGACTTGCACTTTTTATGATGACTTGCACTTTTTATGATGACTTGCACTTTTAATGACGACTTACACTTTTTATGATGACCTGCACTTTTTATAATGACTTGCACTTTTTATAATGCATTTTTCATAATGACTTGCACTCTTTATAATGACTTGCACTTTATATTATCTACGAGTTGTGTTTTTTATGATGAATTGCACTTTTTATGATGACTTGCATTTTTTATGATGACTTGCATTTTTTTATGATGACTTGCACTTTTTCTGATGACTTGAAATGTTTATAATTACTTGCACTTTTTATAATGACTTGAACTTTTTATAAGAACTTACACTTTTTATGATGACTGCACTTTTTAATGACTTGCTCTTTTTATAATGTCTAGCATTTTTCATAATAACTTGCACTTTTTATAATGACTTGCACTTTTTATGATGACTTGCACTTTTTGTGATGACTTGAACTTTTTATAATGCGTTGCACTTTTTATGATGGCTAGCACTTTTTATAATGACTTGCATTTTTTATGATGACTTGCACTTTTTGTGATGACTTGAACTTTTTATAATGCGTTACACTTTTTATGATGGCTTCCACTTTTTATAATGACTTGCATTTTTTATGATGCCTTGCACTTTTTGTGATGACTTGCACTTTTTATAATGACTTCCACTTCTTATGATGACCTGCACTTTTTATAATGGCTACATTAAAGCTTTGTATGGTTAATTGAGCTCAATAATGGCTCAATTAATTATGATAAGATCAATTAAGCTGTATGTCTGAACATCATATTATATTTCACACATAATGGCACCAATTTCTTCACACTAACAAAAAAATGTTGAAGATCTCTCACAGACCACTTCGTTTTAGTTAAATTTGAAGATAGAAAATACGTAATGAAAGTCCCTTTATTTACATATATATTAAAAAAAGGCAGTGTTTACGTATTTATTTGTGCATAAAAAGAACCAGTGTCTTCATATTTAGGGATTGCACAATCCCTACAGCAAACATTAAGAGCGGTCGTTTTGAAAATATGGAACTGTTTTGATAACAGGAGAGGGAAATAGGCAAATTTATTATTAATATTTTTAATATCGATAATCGAACAACTAGAAAATTTATGTCACAAATCCTACAGGCACCCATCAAGGCAAGATTACGTGCCGAATAATTGATATCAATTTTCCACTAGAGTATTCTTAAGTCGCTTCCTCTGGCCAACTGTAGTTTGTTTTTTCGAACATCAGATTGTTCAATTCTGCTACAGCCTGACTTTTACCGCATTCGTGCTAATAAATTTCATAGCTTTTTTATCCATTTTTTTCTGTCCTACTATATTCTTTCGTTATTTGTGTTGTTACATACAAATATTCTGTGACAATCATTGTCCTTTACATGGATTATTTATGATTTTGTTTACCTTCTTTGCCGTTGTTGTTGTTACTTGTTGTAGTACACTCTCCTACAAATCCTCATACGTATGATGTATGTTCGTAAGTAAGCCTGTTCTGTCCTGTCCTGTTCTGTTCTGTTGTTGATATGAGTACATCTGTAAAGTTTACATTTCGCCAGTTCTTTTCAACTGATTATCCTTGTTGTTGTCATCGTGAAGTTTTTGCTCTTTTTTTTATTTTTTGCTGCCTTTTTATTGTCCATCCAGCTTAACAATAACAACATAAAAAAAATGAAATAAAACAACAATTTATGTGTAGGCATTTGTACTGTGACAATATTTGCTCTGCGGAATAGTAGGACTCTACAGTAGGACACGTTATAAAGGACGTTAAACACGAATGCATATTGTATAAGTCTGTTCATAAATTGATTGTAAGTGTGCATAGAATATTTATTGCTTTTTTATACATCATGCTGTTGATGAGGGTAAAAACTGACATTTGCAACATCTTGTTTAATGCTAGTGGGTACTATGATGCCGGCGTTACACAGAAATACACTCAAGGATATGAAAACAAGTCACATTATAATACAGCGAATGACAGACGGTTTTAGTAAATTTAAAACAAACAAGTTTTCCTTGATTTAGAACTACTATTTAAATATTTAAAAAAAAATTAAGTTTACACAATAACTAAATTAAGAGTTATTTTTGGCACTGTGATCATAAAGCTGCAGAGCAGTGCACAGTGGGGCGAAAGGAATGTACTCGTACTTTACATTAGTAATTTTTTCTTTAAACAAAAAAAACTAGGACTTTTAGTTCGCAATATAATTTGCATAGATTTTTTAATGCTTTGAGTGCCTAAGGAGAATTTGTAAAAATCTATTTTACAGAAATCAAGGCTGTAATAATTTAAATATGGGCATTTCCAGAAAAAAGTCCACCTTGATCGAAAAATTAAAATTTAACAAACAGATATTTTCCTAATGTATTATAAAGGAGAAACTTCTAAAATAAATTAAATTTAGGAGCTTAAAGCTTTCTTTTGTTGGGATGGTGAAATACTGAGCTACAAGTTTGAAGTTCTCGTTTTTGTAAGTGTTTCTTAACTTCAAGGGCATTTTCTCTTTATAATTAACATTCCTAAAATCAATTTCATAATAATACTCTTATTGCAAAACTGTTGCTACAAAATTATTCAATCATAAAACAAATGCAAAAAATATATTTAGTATATCGTAGTTTTTATATAATTTTCTAATATATATGTGTTTTTCGTATTTTTTTAACAAAATAAATATCAAGTGGAAATTTTCGTAACGTAACGCCAGTAACGTAACGCCAGACCAATTTTCATAAAAGAAAAAAAGGAAAAAAGATTTGTTCAATTTATAACTTGGAAAATAAATGTATATTGGTCCAAAACCTATCAAAAAAAATTTGATTAAAAATACTTGCCCAATTCGCAGAGTTCAACAATTTTGTTATCAAAGTCAAATCGCACTTCCGTTTTTTGTGACGTAACGCCAGGTCACTTTTTGGTGTATATCTTGAAATTCTTAGGCTCAACTATTTCCATTTTTTGGCTGAATATAGAGCTATCCAATCTCTTCTCGAATGTGAGAAAAATACTTTTTTAAATTATGGTTTTTAAAGTTTTTTTCAACATATCGTCGTACAAAAGTAACGTAACGCCAAAATGGAAATGCCCATATGTGTTTTTAGTAGACCTACCGCCAGCGCAATAACATTAAATAAATGTAATCATAAAGAGCCTTAACCGCCAAAAAGCTTAAGCTACATGATCTTCGAAAGACGTTTTTCGAAGAAAATCTATTACTTACGACAATTTGGACTATTTGTCAAAGTATCAAGGACGTGTCAAGTGCGGCTACGAAAATACAGCAGAAGACATTTTAGCTTCAGGGCATTTTTCCCTTTCAATTTTTAAGGCCTAATTCATAAAAAATATTTTATTTCTATAAACAGATTATTTGAAAATTTTTGTGCAGAAATCAGTCAAATACGAAGGTTGAAAGTATTAAAATTTGTTTATTTTTATATTTGCATTCTTTTTATACCCTCAACATAAATATTGAAGAGTGTTCACTTTTTCGTTCCGTGTGTACCACAACGAAATATCCCTCTAAGACCCCATAAACGATATATTGATCAGTGACGAAATCTAAGACCATCCAGCCACGTCCGTCTGTCTATGGATCTCAGAATACTGTCCAAACGAAAAGAGCCAAACCTTTGAAACTTGGTATAAATATATCTTCAAGGAAAGCATATGATATATTTTTATGTCAAAGAAGGTGCAAAACGATCAACTTGGGGCCATAAAACCCCGATTGGACCCCGACCCTTTTACATTATATTCAAATATAATGTAAAAATTTAAAAAAATTGTATTACTTAAGACTACATTCCTTAAAAATAAAGTTTTTATACTTCTATGACGAAGCTGAGACGTTACCTGATCGCCCTCTGCCCTACCCTCCCCTTTGCCACTTAAATGACTCTAACAAACAAATGTCTATCCTACAATTAATTACCCCAAAAATGTAGTTTTTAGTGTTTTATGATAGAAGTAAGATGTCTCCAGACATCTGCCTGCATCGGGAGCCCCTCAGAGGCTCTGAATTCTATACTGAACCTAATTCCGTTTGACCTTTATGTACTGGGTGCATCCTCGAGCAGTGCGGTGAGACTATCGGCATCTGGGAGGTGGAAGTCAAGGGACTATGGCCGCGCAAGGATTCTAGGTCAGTTACCACCGACACTGAGGGGGCCCACTGACTATATGGTACCCCACTTGGACTTCAATATTAATTACAGAGTCCCCATTCCATCGAGGCGGGAGTGGAGAAAGACTTCGACTGCAGGATGTATACTGATGGATCAAGAATGATCTGTGGTGTAGGTTCGGGAGTCTTCTCAAGGGACCTTGGAACAGGACTTTCGCTCCGACTCTCTGATAAAGCTAGAGTATTTCGGGCGGAAATATTGGCTACAAGGGAGGCGGCTAGGTTACTAATTGACAGGGGTGTTCAGGGTAGAGTCGGCATCTTTGTCGACAGCCAGGCGGCACTTCTGTCTCTGAGGTCGTTCACTACTTCTTCTGCCTTAGCGGCTCAATGCAGGGACCTTCTATCCAGATTGGAATATCAGACTGACACTACCCTCATCTGGGTTCCCGCACATAGAAACTTCCCTGGAAACGAACGGGCGGACGAGCTATCTAGGGCCGGATCTGCTATGGACGTCTCCACCACTGTATCGGTAGCCATGCCGTATGGCGCTATAAGATGCGGTATTCAAAGCCACTACCGGCAGAAGGCGGCAGACAGGTGGCTCAAGCTAGAGACGTGTAGGGTAGCCAGAAGTATGTGGCCCTGCTACAACGACAGGAGGACAGCACAGCTGATCAATAGGAACCGTAGGGACATCTCAAGACTCGTCGAAGTAGTGACGGGGCACAGGGCAATAGGCAGACATGCTCATGGGATAGGTTTATCTTATAATGCATTCTGTCGCAGTTGCCGGGATCAGGGCAAGGAACAGACAGTTTATCACTTCCCTTGTGAATGCCCGGCATTGCACCATACGAGACACAGATTCTTAGGCAATAGTATAATATCCGACCTTTCGGAGCTATCAGGTATAGGTCTAGCTGACCTTATTAGATTCCTCGATGCGACAGGTTGGACTTAGCATCCATCACCGCATCCGAGATCTGGACTCGGTTCTACACAGGTTGACACTGACGAGTGGAGTGGTCTTTCAAAACGGGATCTCAGAGATCCTACTTGAGTGCTTGTGGCTTACAGGCAGCCACGTATACCAACCAACCAAGATGTCTCCCCCGCCGGCCCTTTCCGGAGTGACCCTGTATATAGTTTTAAAATTGGGCATAGAAATGTCTTAAAGGAAGTCTGCTATTATGCTAATGGAAAGGTCGCTCAGCCATGCTGCTCCCAACACATTGGAAACGACCGTATAAAAATAAATTTTTTTCTTGAAAAATACAAAAATTATTGCACTTTTTTGTAGAACAGAAAACAACATTCCAACACAAAACCCCCTTTTAAAATTTTATTTAAATGATTGACAATTACCACACCAACAAAATAAAAGGAATTAAGAGAGAGAGGAAAATAATCATTTACAAAAATGTCAATTCTTTTCCTGAAGCTAAATTTTCCCAAAATAATTCCAAAACAGCCAAGTTAAAATGCCATCCTTCCAAAAAAAAAACATGTTGAATGTTTTTGAAAATGTCTCGTACCCATCCAAAAATTACAAAGTCCCAAGCAGACGCCGCAGTCTTATTTATTATTCTGTAAAGGCGGCATGCGACACTATTTTTAAAAATTTGTCATGTATTCAATGAAGTGGCACCTCCTTGCAGAACGAGATGATACACTTGTGAAAGCATTTATGCTGGTTTTTGTTGTTCATGTACAAATAATATGTTGACATGGCTAAAAGTCTGTTCAGAAAACGTGTATTTTGTTTTGGTAAAAAAAAGAAGAAAAAAAAGGAAAAGAAACGGCATGTATTGCGATGTAAAAATGTCAACCAACTATTAAGTAACTAATATTTCTCTAATATGGAGTTTTTTTCTTTTTATTTCTTAACTTTGGGGTGGCACAGCAAAAACAATAATCTGGATGTTGTTCACCATGAAGTCGAAAGTACACACTCCACTTTCCAAGTGGATTAAAAGTAGCTTCCAAAAAATGATTTCCAATTTTTATTAGTGCCATGTCGATAGCTTTAATAAAGTTCCTATAAAACAACGCATGCTTGTGCCAGTTAATATATTTTAAGATATTCTTGATGTCAGGGAAAATCAGTTAATCAAATTGGCCATTTCGAGGAAGCCGTTGTTTAATTATTGCATATAAGCACTTCTAGTTTTTGGCACTAAATTTGTTCTACACGTAAAAGAAAACACTCAATGGACACTTTGAAGTCACAAAAAAAAAATGGAAAACGCTTGACCCTAAAGGTCATCCCTGAAACTTTCCGCTAATTTTAACCGCTAAAAAATGCTATTATTTAGCCCCCCGGGAACCTTACTGATTTAAAATTTAGTTTGACTGGAAATTTAAAAAAACTTTAAACATGTGTTACATGTTTGTAAAAAAGAAAACTTTTATTGAAAACCAATTAAATTAAAACTCTTCTGACTTGACTTCAATTTTGCTAAAAACAATTCCTGCATATTTATAAAGAAGACGCCAAAGTCACGGTCACACTGGGGAAACGTTTAACGAAATGCATTCATAATTAGGTATAACGGAACAAAAAATTAATGAAAATGGGACATGAAGAAAATAATTAAACGGCAGCACGGGTTTGATACAGTTCTTGTATGCAATCTTCTAATAAAATTTTTTAAACAAAAATTCCTACGAGTATCATATTCAAATAAGCCCCCTAATAATAATTGGTGACAAATAAAAATTCATATGAGTACTTGAGTCCTTGAGCAATTTTTATAATGACTCGCACTTTTCATACTGGCTTGCACTTTTTATGATGACCTCCACTTTTTATAATGACTAGCACCTTTTATAACGACTGGCACTTTTTATGATGGCTTGCACTTTTTATGATGACTTGCCCTTTTTAGAATGACTAGAATTTTTTATTATGACTTGCATTTTCTATGATGACTTGCAGTTTTTGTGGTGGCTTGCATTTTGTATGATGATTTGCACTTTTTACGATGACTTGCAATTTTTATGATGACTAGCACTTATTATAATGACTTGCACTTTTTATTAAGACTTGCACTTTTTATGATGACTTGCACTTTTTGTGATGACTTGCACTTTTTATGAAGACTTGTACTTTTTATGATGACTTTCACTTTTTATGATGACTTTCACTTTTTATGATGACTTGCACTTTTTATGATGACTTGCACTTTTTATTATGACTTGCACTTTTTATAATGACTTGCATATTTTGTGATGACTTGCACTTTTAATAATGACTTGCACTTTTTATGATGACTTGAACTTTTTATAATGACTTGCACTTTTCATAATTACTTGTACTTTTCATAATGACTTGCGCTTTTTATGATGACCTGCACTTTTTATAATGACTTGCACTTTTTATGATGACTTGCACTTTTACAATGACTTGCACTTTTCATAATGACTTGCACTTTTCAAAGTGACTTGCACTTTTTATGATGACTTGCACTTTTTATGATGACTTGCACTTTTTATAATGACTTGCACTTTTTATGATGACTTGCACTTTTTATAATGACTTGCACTTTTCCTTAATATAATAAATAAGAAAATGACTTTGTCTCTCTGTCTGTTTGTTACCTTTACATGCTCAAACCGCTGATCCGATTAAGATGAATTTTGGCATAGAGATATTTCAAGATTCGAACAACAACATAGTGTGGTTTTTGTTTTTGGAAATGATCCGGATCGAAAATTTGTTTGTACATATGAAATTATTAAACTGATAACTAATAACGTTTTAAACTTTTATACAGTAAAAATACAACACGTCATTGACACAACATATACATTAGCTGAAGTTTCACATATTCTGTGCGGGCAAAGTTGCGGGTTATCAATAAAGAAAATTAAAGTAATATCTAAAAAAAAATTCATTTTAATAAAATTAAAACTCGTGCATTTAAAACGCATAAAGTTCACTTACCGACTAGGATAAATTAACTCTCAGATTTAAATAACAATAAATTTTGGTTCTGATAAAGATTTCGCTTAAGGATAAAATAACAAACAAAATCTAATTAGGTTTTATTAGAAATAGCACAGTTTCATAATCATTTTTTCACAGCCCGCCTTTTCATTTTCATTAGGATAAAAATATTTTTTTAAAGTTACCAAAACATTTACAGCTGTTAACCACTTCAACCATATTGTGGTTTTAGATGCAAATTGTTTATTAGCCAAAAATCAAAGCAATCAATTCTAATACTGTGTTATTCAGTTCATGGTGGTTAATTTAACAAAGTAGAAAACAAAAATTATTTAAATTAAACAAATCAATGAAAAAGATTTCTAAATGGTCCATAAAGTAGAGAAAAACCAAATAAAAAAGAAGTAAAAAAACAGAATAACTAATCAATTGCCTGGATATGCTTAAAGAAAAAAATGCTATTAAATAAGTAATAACTACTGTTATGAGCTGCAACGACTGTTAAAAGCACTACATTGCAACCAGGAAAATTTCTAAAATTATATTATTTCATAATAATTATATTTATTCATAATTTCCAGTAGCTTTTTTAAAGTTTGAATTTAATAGCAATAATTTTAATTCCCATTAGCACTTCGACTGTTTTAGCTTAAACATTTGAATATTTTTAACTTAAAAAAATTAAAAACCACAAATGCAACACAAAATACAGCGACAATAAAAAATTTTTAATATTATAAATATCTAAGTGCTTATAATCAAAGGCTTTCAGTTTAATCAAATTTCTACAATTGAAAAATAAATAGTTTTTCTATTAAACTTATGATTATAACTCTCAATAAAAAAATTTTATTTTAAATTATACCAGCAATTTGTTTACTAATTTTAATATCATGAACTTTTGCAATTAAAAGGAATTGAAATCCTTTTCAGTAGCAGTTGGAAGACACAAGAATCTTATAATATTTTGATTTTATGCAAAACTGGAATTATTGTTTTGTATGTGTTTGTATTCATGTATAAACATGTAAAACAAATAATAAAAGGTCAGGTTTAAAACGCACAAAAACATTTTATGGCTTTTAACTGCTACAACCAACAACAATATTTGTTTTCTTAAAATGGCAAATAAGCAGAATTTAGTAGGAAGATCGCAATAGGGAAAATGTTTGCCATTAAAATAGGTTTTATTTCCTTAATTTTTTTAAACAAATATTTAATCAAAATATTGTAAAGGGCAATTTTTTTTAACTGAATAAGTAATTTTTGTTCTTTTAACCAGGTCGATAAAACAGCGGGTGCGTTCATGAGATTACGTATCAGCCGTTTAACTGTTGAGTATTAGAAATGTGGAGTTGAGTAGTTTGGCTCAGCTCAGCAGTTAAGCATTTGCTGTAACTTTCTTCTCCATAAAATTTATTAGCCAGCTGTGGCCAACCTGTTGAGTTAAGCCTAAACAGCTGATCGCATAGAGTTATGCCATTTCCACTAAAGATACTAAAGGTACATTCACACTTGTCAAATATTTGCCCAAAAAGGCGTAACCACTATTTACAAATGAAAAATATAACTGATTAGGTAATAAAATCGTATATTATTAGAAACAGGTTATCTGAATTAAACGGCTTTTCATTAGTATTTAATGGTTACACTTTTTTTGGGCAAATGTAGACCAGGTATGACCGTAGCTCAAGATGTTTCTAATGCGCTAAGTATTTGTCAACCGTTTGAAATGGACTCATACATGCATATTGCCCATAAACACTTCGAATATGTGTGAGTTTGATGGTTTGCCATACACTCATCAATCACGACTTCAATTTCTTTACATATTTCTAATTCTTTTTTAGAGGGTATATTCACTCTTCCATTCCGTTACATATTGTGTAGAATTAAATAGTATCGTAGTAAATCCATTTTTAAAGAAAATAATCCCCCCCTATTCTGTAACACTTTATTAACGTCACGTCAAGACAATGTCAAAACTAAGACATCTGTTTTTCTTCCGTATGTAATTTCTTTTAACAGTCTCTTGTAATTTTATAGGCCTTAGACAATAGACAGAGGCTGTCAGCAGTGATCTCTTGATGCCCACAACTAGAATGCCACTGCCCTATTTCTGGTATTGTGTAGACGTGACGTTGTCATATAGTTATAGAATAAGGGAGAATATGTTAATGTCATTGAATTATAAGAAATTAATAAATTCGTTTGAAATATTTCGTTTCAAAACCGATGAGCGATTTCGACTTTTACTTGGGAACCGCTGCTTTTAACCTAATTTACTCCTAAAATATAATTTAGGTTTACAAAACAAATTTTGTATGTAAAATGTCTTTGTTAAACCTTTTGTAACCCTAAATTAATTTTTATGAATACGGCAGTTAATCGTTAAAGACTTTTTATTAGTAGCAGCCATCGAAAGGAAATCAGTTTTATTTTGCGCCAAACTTTTATTTAACAACCCTGATAGTAGGCTATTATTATTGTCTTTTTTATATTGTGGCGACATATTCAAACCAATCAGATCATGATGGTTTATTTTTATTGGTTAATGGCTGCGCTAAAGTTCGCTATTTGTGTAACTCCAGTGAGACAGATATTAACTTTTTTGGTTTCCATACTAATTTTCTAACTGTTCATAATAATATTGAAAATAGAATTGATTTTTATATACTTTTTTTTTAAACCAATTCCATTTTAAAGCCAAATATAAAGCTGATTTCCCAAGAGATTTTTTAGTACCAAAAAAAAATAGAAGTTCACGTGTGAATTGGCTGAAAGATTTAATATAATTTTTGCTGAGAATAAAACACATGTTTTTTTCATTTTAATCATCTTAAGCACACACAAAAAAGAGAGACGATAGACATTTGACCTTGGGAATAAATATAAAAGTGCCAACAGGTGCTTAGTTTTCATATAATAAATGAAAACCTTTGGTCTCATATAAATGATACTGCCAAATAAATATGTTTGGCATTCGTAAAACAAAATGTGCAGAAAATTCGCACATTCGCATTATTTATATTTTTTTTTTCTTTTTTTTGTTGCAGATGTTTATTTGAGTGCAAAGTCTGCCTGGTGTTAATCGGTTTATGTCTCATTTATTTATAACACAAAAAATATCCAGACTAAATACTCAAGAGTATTGGTGACATATATTATCGTCTGTCATTAGTCAAATGAGATGACAGATACTTATGAATTTATATGCATTTGTGTGCATGCATGAGAGGAAACATGTTAAAGAGAATTTAAAACTATACACGCATAATGTTACACAGACAAAGTTTGCTGGCGATTTCAGAAAATAATTTAATATTTTAGAAAAAGAAAGTAAACGATAGCTATTTAAGGCAATTGAAGGGACATACTCGTATAAGGTGTCTTTATTTTTCACTGCTTTTTTTTTGGAGTTCACTTTTCCAGTTTTGGTATAAATATCACTCTAGATATTGAGGTCCTGCTTTACCTGGGTAGCAAGCCTTTGCAGCTAGTTGAGATCTGCCTATAGAAGTTTTTTTAAGTATTTTTTTAACGAACATTCATATTGACATATTAAATTGAATTAATATTTATTGGCTAATTGTTCGAAATTTAAATACCCTCCAAATATTTAGTAAGTAAATTTAATATGTTTAACTTGGTGCGACAGAGTTCCTTTCAGACATCTCTCCGTAGAAGAGACGTTTCACCTCTGCAAGATCAGAAAAAATCTCAGCTTCTTAAGGAAGCTTAAGGAATACAAATTGTTCAATATTGACACTATTTTTGCATATAATATCGTACGTCAATGCCCACTAAAGCGAGCGGGGCCCCCTACAACATGTTTTCCTCAGATGAATGTATGGGCATTGCTAGATCGTCTCAGACTTCGTCACTGATCAAGAATATATTTACTTTATGGGGTCCAATTATTTTTGGAGAGTATTAAAACTGTATTTTGGCGGGGTCGCTCTGCCAACGGCTGTTTTTGCTATAAAACTCTAAAAATTAATGTTTGGGAAAATTAAATACAATATAAAAAAAAAAAAAATTTTTTTGATAGGGTCATTTGGGGGGCAAAAGGGGAGGAAGGGGTAGGGCAGGTTACGTGTCAACTTCGTCATTAAGGCTTAAAAATATTATTTTTAAGGGATGTAGGCTTAAGTAAAACAATTTGTTAAATTTTTACACCACGTTTGCATACAATAACGCCCACTCAAGAGGGCGGGGTCCAAAGATTATATTTTTTTATTTTATGGTTTCAAGTTTAATGCGTTGGACCTTCTCTGACATAAAAATATATCATTTGTTTAATAAAATTACAAAAAAACTTTAAAAAGTTGTGTTATTTTTTAGAGGTTGGTTTAGTTCTTCTTAGGGAAACTTTTTGCCCTCTGGTCCGATTCAGCCCATTTACGAAATTGACATGTGCTATCCTTCAAGGTATATTTTTACCAAATTTCAAGAGTTTGAGTCTTTTTGGTTGGACTGAATCGTGATTTCCACAGACGGACGGACGGACGTGCTTAGATCGTCTTAGATTTCATCGCTGATCAAGAATATATATACTTTATGGGGTCTCAGATGGATATATCGCTGCGTTACAAACGGAATGACAAAGTGAATATACCCTCCATATTCTTTTTTGGGGGCCATAAAAACCAATCAGTCTGAAGTTATTTCAATAAATATTTTTATATCGAGAGCTAAAAGTTGTTATCTGTCTGGTATCAATTAACATATCAAATGCATATGAAAATAAATAGTTTTTTCTCAGCAGGAGTTGTAATGAAATATTTTCCCAGAAGTTGGTGCACACTTTAAAAAAAACACTTTTTAGAGTTTCATATCGATATTCTTGTTAATTGTATGATTTATAAGAATTACAATAGCGTACGGTTTTCTCTTTTTAATGTGAATTTCATTCCATTCGCTGCGATTACGTTGGCACGTGTATGAGTTTCAAATTAATTGGTCTACCTTTGACGATTCTATTTTATAATGGCTGAGGTTTTCCCTTAGAGTTGTGATTTGTTTTCAGTAAATATTTTCATGCCCAGAACTAAGAGTAATTATCTGTTTAAGACATGTCCAGTGCGTGACAATTAACATATCAAATGCATATGAAAATTAATAATTTTTTTCACAGGAACAATTGAAGAAAAACCATTTGCCAGAAGGTAATACATACATTCTAATAATTAAAAACAGAGTGTTAAAATAAAAAATCTTTTTTCGAATACATGTTCCGAAAATTAATACATATTTTCGGACTTCTGTAAGTAGACGTTTACATATTTTGGATATAAGTATACAGACGATGAAAGCTTTTACTTTTACTTACCAGCAAATTTTAAATTTCATATTTTGAAATTATGCTTATACTCATTTAATTATCTAAATTTCAAATTTACTACCCGCTTAAATTAAAGGTGATATTTAAGAACGTTCTTCTTGGCAACACTGTTTTTTGGCAAGTCAGCTGATTTTAACACACTTTTATTAGCTTCTCATGTATGTTTGTTTGTAACCGTCGCCTTTGATCGCGACTTTTCTTTAAACTTTGCCCATTTTTCAAAGACCGAGGACAATGAAAATTTATTAAAATTTAAATTTCTGTTTATCCGGATTAGATTTGCCACGATTCAACAATTTCTTTCCGCAGCTTTTGTATAAGAGTAAGAAAGATAGAGCTAGACAGGCACTCATCATAGAACGATTGCGTGTTTTTTTAGGTTTTTGTACCATCCAAAAAATAATTGGAGGGCATATTCAATTTGTCATTCCGTGTGTAACGCTGCGAAACATCCATCTGAGACTCGATAAAGTATATATTTTCTTGATCAGTGATGAAATCTAAGACGATCTGAGCATGTCCATCCGTCAGTCCCCTCTGTGGAAATGACGATTCAGTCCAAACGAAAGGAGCTAGACTCTTGAAATTTGGTATAAGTATATCTTGAAGGATAGCACAGGCTAAGTTCGGTGATGCGGTAGATCGGGCAAGAGGGAAAAAATTTCCCCTAGGAAGAACTAAACCAACCTCTAAAAAAGAACATAATTTTGAATTTTTTTTTTTAAATTTTGTTAAGCAAATGATATATTTTTATATTAAAGAGGGTCCAACGCATTAAACTTGAAGCCTTAAAATAAAAAATAATAGTTTTTGGATCCCGTCCCCTTAAGTGGGCGTTATTATTTGCCAAAATAGTGTAAAAATTTAAGAAATTGTTTTTCTTAAGCCTACATTCCTTAAAAATAACATTTTTAAGGTTTAATGACGAAGCTGAGATGTAACCTGGTACTACTCTGCCCTACCCCCTCCTCCCCCAAATGACCCTATCAAAAAAAAATTTTTTTTTTTTAAATATTGTATATAATTATAACAAACATTTATTTTTAGAGTTTTATGCCAAAGGGGAAATGTCTCCCCCACAGCCCTTGCCAGAGAGACCCTGCCAAAATACAGTTTTAATACGCTCCAAAGAGAATTGGACCCCTTAAAGTAAATATATTCTTGATTAGTGACGAAGTCTAAGACGGTCTAGCAAATGCCCATACGTTCGTCTGTGGAAAACATGATATTGTCTATTTTTGAACCCCGCCCCCTTTAGTGGGTGTTGACGTACGATATTATAGGCAAAAATAGTGTAAATATTGAACATATTTTATTCCTTAAGCCAGTAAGAAGTTGAGATGTTCTCTGATCTTGCAGAGGTGTAACGTCTCTCCCACGGCCCTTCCCTTAAGCTTAAAAATATCAGAATATAATTATATTAATATAAAATATAAATTATACTTTTACAGCTCTGGCTTTAGCACCGTGTTGTAAATTTGATGTAATCACACTTAGACTGTCGCAATTAAAATTCAATTAAATATTTAATCATTTTTAGTGCGTTTCATAAACTGCTTCTGTTTGTAAAAAAAAAATATAAAATCTTACCAGTTACGAAGTGGCAACAGTTTCTCAAAAACTTTGATTGGCCATAACAAGTTAGCAATGGCTAAGAAAAAATTCGCCGAAAAATTCGCCTATGTATTTAATTTTACTCGAACTTTTTCAGAGTTCTGTGGTGCAGATGTTATAAAGGATAATTATAAAATCTGCTGGAAAACCGTTGCCGTTTTCTTACTGGTCAATTCATCGATTGTTTTCATTTTGTTCAATTTTTATAAGGAGGTAATTGTGAGCAGAAATTACGCCATTGGTTTAAAGACAGGAGCTATATTAGGCACTGCTTTTCAGGTAAATTGTTATTGTTTCTGTTAAAACCAATGGAATTTTTTTTATACAATTTTTAACTTAACTATAGGCCTATACCAAAATGGTAAATGGTATCATAAAGCAAAAAAACTTTCGCTTTCTCTATAATGAAATCTATCAAATGTATGAAATTTATGAGGCAAAATCTCGCTCATACGACAAGTGCTTGAGCCACAATATCTCTTTAGTAAAGAAACTATTGATTACGGTGTTCGCGACTGTTTTGTTGACGGCAATCTTTGTAATTGGAGTACCCGTCTACCTGCTGGTCGTTTTAAAGGAGCGCAATGATGTTTTGCCACTTCAGTTTCCTTTTGTAGACAAAGAGTCGGGCTTTGGCTTTTATTTCACATTCGTAATGCAAATTGTTTATGTACTATTTGGACTTTTTGGCAATTTCGTAGTCGACTCATGGCTCTTTGTCTACGCTGCTCATATTCCGTTGCTAAAGAGTATCCTCAAGTGTAAATTTGAAGATCTGGACGTCATTCTGGAAGCTGATCCGGCAGATGTTGACAAAGCGAGTGATTCATTAAATGATATATTTAAATGGCATCAGAAATATATTCTGTAAGTAAAAAAATAAACTCGTAGCCAAGAGTAATAAAATACCAATCGCTCAATTATGCAGCACAAACGCGTATTTCTGAAGCTAAGATCACACTATTGGTGCACTATACCGTTTTTCTTTCAATTTCCTAAGCCCATAATGTTAACGTACATATATAATTTTTGAATATCAGACGATATGCGCCTTTTATGTGCAATAAAGAGCAATACTGATATACCGATAATATGAAGAGTTTTTAGCGCACTTTTGGGCAATAATATTATCAAAACCTCGCCGATCTTAATCTGCCACTTGTACGCCGATAAAAGTAGATAATCGGCGCCGATGCACGCAAACCTCTAGTATTAAAACAAAAATTTGCATGTGCAGCAAAAATGCTACCTTTTTTTAATCATTCCTGTACCGTGTTTTTCGTCTTTTTGGGTTTTTTTAATTTTTGTTTTTCTTTCATAATTGATGCAATAATACTAATGGGCACTTCAATCCACGTTAATAACTGCAACTGCCTGCTAATAGCAAATAAACTAAATCATGTCATTTAATTTGTTCCATAAGGCACGATAATGTAAACATATTGTGACGAGTTTTTGTATTGGTCCAAATGCACCGAAAAAATGGACGGAATATACGGAATGTGCGATCACATAAAAATTAAAACTGCAATTTGTTGGATGCAGCACGATAAAAGAAGTTGCAGATCGTGCTATTTGAACCGATTGTATGGTTTTAGCTTAGAAATTGAAAAACGCAACAAAAACAAATAAGAACGTTATATTCCACCGAATCGAATCTTAAAATTGTACTTTATTTTCTAGGTGTCGTCACTTCGGGATGGGCACTAGGGGTGATATCTCATCTTTGGCATAAAACAAAAAAAAAATTTTTTTGGGGTTAAGTGTAGAAAAAAATTTTTTTTTTATATTCTCATTTAGGTGGCAAAAAAGGGGGAGGGTAGTGCAGAGGAAGATCAGCTTTAAAATTTAATTTTCAAGGAATGTGGACTTAAGGAATACAATTTGTTAAATATTTACGCTATTTTTCCATGTAATATGTTATTTCAACACCCACTAAAGGGGGCGGGGCCCAAAAATGTGTTTTTAAGATTTTCTAGTTCTAAATTCAACGTTTTGAACCTTCTTCGACATAAAAATATATCATTTGGTTAAAAATATTAAAAAAAAAAATATTTATAATTATATTGCTTTTTAAAGGTTGGTTTAGGTCTTCTTAGGGGAACTTTTTCCCTCTGGCCCGATTCAGCCCGTTTACAAATCTGACCTGTGTTATCCTTCAAAATGTATTTGTACCAAATTGCAAGCATCTGGTTCTTTGGCTCTTTTCCTGTGGACTGCATTGTGATTTCATCACTGATCAAGAATATATATATAATTTATGGGGTCTTAGAGGGATATTTCGCTGTCGAATATAACGTTCTTACGTGTTTCTTTTTTTTTCATAATAGCATAATAACAAAATTATGAACTATCTAATATTGAATGTCAGTGTTGTCTATGCTGCGAGTTATTGGATAAATTGTACTTGTTTATAATGAATGCTGTTTACATTTCAGCTTTTGTGATATTATTAGAAAATCATTTTTCTGGGTAATCTTCGTACAAATCAGTACGGAGTTCTTTGGGATTATTAGTAGCATCGTTTCCATGTTTCTCGGTACTTGGCCATTAGCTCCAGTTGTTTTCTTTTATTTATATTCTCTAGTCTTATCATATTGTTCGCTGGGAAATTTAGTCGAAGTGGCGGTAATTTGTTAATGTGTACATGCAAGTAGTGAAGCATCTAATTTGAATTTAATTTCCATTTCAGAACGACGATGTTACTGAAATGATATACGACAGTCACTGGTACCATTTATCGATACCTGAACAAAAAATGATTATAATAATGCTGAGAGAATCCCAGCAGGCAACTGGCTTATCAATTGGTGGTGTTGCTGCTCTATCGCTGAATACTGCTCTACAGTTAACGAAAACCATTTACACCATGTCCATGATGCTTAAGGAGTCGCTGCATTAATTCACAGTTTTACTGATTTTAATGTCAGTTTATTTTCAAACAATGATTTTTGTAATGAAATTAAATGCACCCACTTTTAAAATTTGCAATTTGTAATAAATGCTTAGAGCACTAAAATCAAATGAATTACAAAGTATGTGATTTAAAAAACGATGTTTCCAAAAATTTGCGTCACAAGGAAAAGGGGTAATTTATTATACCAAAACTGGTAAAAGGGTGTTTATGGGCTTGTCATTCCATAAAAGGGCCATTGTGATGAATAAGCATGTTTAGACTGTGAGTGAAAATTTTGTTCTTATATGTGGCACTAAATCAGTTTAAGACGGTGGATTAATAGTTTCGTGACTTTTCGAACTTCCCTCGTAGTTATATGAAATGCAACACTGGTCCCATCAAATACCACCTGTTAATAGACTACTGCCAAATTTTGAGCAAGTTTCGTCATTGACTTTGCGTTTAACAACATACAACTTCGTGTATTTAATGCGGATTTAAAAAGCAAACGATCCCATGTGGCCAAGCAAAAAGTTCTTTTTCATCAAGATAATGCACGGTTGCACACATGTGCAGTCTCAATGGCAAAACTCTATAAATTGGGCTACGAAATGGTACCCCATCCGCCATTGTCTCAGGATTTATCCCCTAGTGATTATTTCCTATTTTCAAACCTAAAGAAATGACTCGGTGGAAAGAGATTTAGCTCCAACGATGAAATTATTGTCTAATATTGATTTCACTTCTAGAAAAGAATGCTACATTTTTTTTTTAATTTTTAATGAAAAACTGCACCATCGTGGCATTTCGAAATAGTAAATCTATTACAAATTAATCTACAATTGCTTAGGCAAATATATTATTATTTTAAAAATCCGCTTAAATGTGAGTTTTCGGATTAGTAGTGAAAAAATGTTACAAGTTTTCTAGAAAATAACACGCCATAAGCAAATGCCTATATTATAAGGACCTCGAAAAATTCTATTTTTGGAAGGAATACAAAAACTGGAGAAACGTTGGACTAAGTGTATTGAGTTAAAAGGAGATGATGTTGAAAAAAAATTATTTGTTCTGCAAAAAAATGTCTTTCATTAAAAAAGGCAAGGACTTATTCATCCGCCCTCGTAAATATATAGCGGATTGTCATAAAAAAAAAATTCAAACATTTCCTAAAAAGTTTAGCAAAAAATCCCAAACATATGATAATTAATTAGGGACCACGTATCACTTCAAGGACATAAATAATGTTCCTTAAGACCATGCATGATCAGACATGTAAATGTACCCCAGTTCCATTAATTAGCCATATTTTATAGCTACGAGAGCGGCATGTGTTTGCTTGGATTTTTACATATAATATTTAGTATATTGGAAAGTAAATCTCAGAGGAACCGGTTAATTAGTCTTTGAAAAAGAATACCCTCTTTAATTATATTTTTCTAATTACAACATTGTCATGGAATGCATAACAATTGCATTAATTCTCATGAAAAAACATTGTAAATTAAAGGTCAAGTGAAAAATTGCGATTAATCACTTCTATAATGTAGTCAGTGGCGTATTTCGACCTTCTGCCAACTGGGGCCTATTTACAAAATTCTTTTATTGCTTACGCAATTTTAGAAATTTAGGAGGTCTACTCAAAAATTAAGGTGAACTAAATTCAATGAGGGTTTATAGGCTAATTGTTCGAAAATATGTTTCCAAAGCACAAATGAAAGGCAACATCAGTTTTTAGTTATTTAACTTGCACAGCAGAGCAGAACAGCTGTCTTCGAAAGCCGCTACACTTTCATCATCTCTACTGGTGTGTATTTTTTTCACCACTTATTAGGTGAATTTTCATTATTCTCAAAAAAAAAATTATTTGGTCATGCATTTTTATATTGTCCCTTTCAAAGTAGTCACCTTCGGATATAATACCCAATCATGGTAGTAGAGCTGCTATTCGCATTTTAATCTATGCTTGAGTTCTCTTAGGAATTCGATTTTTGTCTTTGTAATTGTCACCAAAAACCCATCTTTTCATGGGCCTTTTTAAAAGGAAATAGTCCTAGTGGGTCAAATATTCTTAATACAGTAGCTGAGGCAATAACCAAAATTTTAGCTACTTCAGAACAAACTTCGCTGCCACATCAAAATCAACGAGAAGCTGAAATCTTTTCAAGAAATTTCCCTTGAATTCATTCTAAATGTCCTTCAAATAGTAGCCCTCTTATTGTAAGTGAGTTAGTAATCGCAATAATTTGTTGCAAAATATTTTCCCCTACAAAATTCCTTCATCTTGCTGTTTTATTAGACGTCTTTTTATATTTTGGATTCTAAAGCTTTAAACTGCTAAAAAGTTGGCCAACCTTCGAATCATGCCGGCCTAGGCGTAAATCCGCCACTGAATGAATGTATTGGCCACTTTTCATGTACAATATATTTCATTTGTTTCGCTACAATTAAGTTGACACGTTTGTATGTATGAGTTTCAGCATTTTTTTCTTTGTTTATAAAATTTGATTACATTGTTTAGTAGAAGAGCAATTGTAACAAAAATATTAATTGGTCTAGCTTGACGATTCTATTTTATAGTTTCTGACGTTTTCCCTTAGAATTGTGATTTGTATTTAGTAAATATTTTCATGCCTAGAATTAAGAATAATTATCTGCTTAAGACATGTCCAGTGCCAATTAACACTTCAAATACATATGGAAATGAATAATTTTTTCACAGGAGCAATAGAAATGAACTATTTGCGAGAAGGTGCAACATTTTTCTATTAAAATTTATAACAGAGTGCTACAATAAAAAACATTTATAAATTTTCGGTGTCAGTCTTATTTTTGCAGCTGATCATAGATATTTTTCATACAAGATTTTTTTAAATCTTAATAGATTTAATGTTATTTATATTATTCATTGCTCTGTCATCTCCATATATCTAAGTGTAAGCCATGGAAAATAGCTATTTATAAATTTGTTATCTCTTTTAAAAACCAGATAAAAAATTATTGTAATAGCAAGAATAAGTTAAAGATGGAGACTCTCACCGATCATTACAGAACCTGGTACCTTCGTTTTATTTCTCTTTATGTAGAACCGTTTAAATTTTTTCCCACCTTATACGTTCATTGCCGCACTCTTTCTCTGATGTAGACAAAATTATTTTTAGATCCTTGTCAGTGTGCACCATGGCACAAATAAAATGGGGAGCTTAAAAAGCTTTTAAATTTAAATAACTTTTTGTAAGATAAACGGCCGATGCTTCTGGCACGGATTGAAATTTAATCTGACCGTTTTTAGGCCTCTAAATAATTCGAAATTATATATAAATATTGCAAATATGTATTAATTATTTACTTACATATTATATTTATTTATTTACTAGGTTTTACCCGCAACTTTCTTCAGCTAATGTGTATTTTATGTCAATGATCTGTTGTACTGGATCGAAGTTTAAAACGTTATTAGTTATTAGTTTATTAATTTTATATGTCTATACAAATTTTCGACCACCCTTGACCACTAAATACTATCATTTCCAAAAGCAACAACCTCCCTATATTATTCCTCGGATCTTAAACTATCGCTATGCCCCATTTCATTTAAATCGGTTCAGCGATTTGAACATGAAAAGGTAAATGACAGACAGACGGAGTTACTTTCATATTTATTATATTACTAAGAAAAAAAGTGCAAGTCATCATAAAAAAACAAGTCTTCATAAAAAGTGAAAGTTATTGTGAAAATTGCAAGTCATCATAAAAAGTGCAAGTCATTATAAAAAGTGCAACTCGTAATAAAAAGTGCAAGTCATCATAAAAAGTGCAAATCATCATAAAAAGTACGAGTCACCATAAAAAGTGGAAGTCATTATCAAAAGTGCAAATCATTATAAAAAGTGCAAGTCATCATAAAAAGTGCAAGTCATTATGAAAAGTGCGAGTCACCATAAAAGTGGAAGTCACCATAAAAAGTGCAAATCATTATAAAAAAGTGCAAGTCATCATAAAAAGTGCAAGTCATTATGAAAAGTGCAAGTCATCATAAAAATTGCAAGTCGTTATGAAAAGTACAAGTCATTATAAAAAGTGCAAGTCATTATAAAAAGTGCAAGTCATTATGAAAAGTGCAACTCATCATAAAAAGTGCAACTCATCATAAAAAGTGCAAGTCATCATAAAAAGTGCAAGTCATCATGAAAAATGCAAATCATTATAAAAAGTGCAAGTCATCATAAAAAGTGCAAGTCATTATGAAAAGTGCAAGTCATCATAAAAAGTGCAAGTCATTATGAAAAGTACAAGTCATTATAAAAAGTGCAAGTCATTATATAAAGTACAAGTCTTTATAAAAAGTGCAAGTCATCATAAAAAGTGCAAGTCATTATGAAAAGTACAAGTCATCATAAAAATTGCAAGTCATCATAAAAAATGCGAGTCGTAATGAAAAGTGCAAGTTATTATAAAAAGTGCAAGTCATTATAAAAACTGCAAGTCTTTATAAAAAGTGCAAGTCATTATGAAAAGTACAAGTCATTATAAAAAGTGCAAGTCATTATATAAAGTACAAGTCTTTATAAAAAGTGCAAGTCATCATAAAAAGTGCAAGTCATTATGAAAAGTACAAGTCATCATAAAAAGTGCAAGTCATCATAAAAAGTGCAAGTCATTACGAAAAGTGCAAGTCATTATAGAAAGTCGAGCTCATTATAAAAAGCGGTAGCTTATGCGCTTATATCTTATACTAAAGGGAACAAGGTCCAAACATCCATTTTTGTGATTTTCTGGCTCCAAGTTGAACGGTTTGGGACTCCTTTGAGTTAGAAATATATCATTTGGTTAACAAAATTACAAAACAAAACTTTTAAAATTATGTTGTTTTTTAGAGGTTACTTTAATTCTCTTTGGGAGAACTGTTTTCCCTCTGGCCCGATTCAGCCTATATACATAATTTACCTATGCTATTCTTCAAAATGTATCTGTAACAAATTTCAAGGGTCTGAATCTTTTGGTTTGGACTGTATCGCGTTTTCCACAGACGGACGGACGGATGTGGCTAGATCTGCTTAGATTTCATCACTAGAAATAATATACATGTGACGCGCAAAATAGAAAGGGACCTAAGGGTAAAAATCGGTTTTGTTCAGGAGAGCCATTTTAAAGATTTGAATCTTTGGTGTATCATCACTTCATAAAACGCGCATACCTCTGGGAGGGAACACTTTTGTGGCATGGGATCGGTCTCATTCGATGCTCAGATGTTGTCCACATCAAGAAAAAAATGAAAATTGATTTTTTTTACCCTTAGGTCCCTTTCTCTATTTCTTACTTTATGGGGTCTTGAGTTATACACATTCTCTCTTGCAGGCTATAAAAATGTACATCCTCTACGACTACATATTTTTTGAAAATGTTTGCTAACATTAAGAGCCTGATTCAGAAAGAATGAGTCAAAACTTAGAGGAAAATTAGCAGGAATGCATGAATTAAAAACTAGAAATTAGAAATATAAATTGCAAAATGCCCCATAGTGCAGTATAACAGATATAAAATTGTTACGGTGTGAAAAATCCTGTCCTATAATTATAAGACTATTAATCTTATTGTATAGAAATGCCAATAATTAATAAATAAATAAATTATTGAATAGTGCTTTCACTGCAAATCTTTTATATTAAAGATATTTCTATTACGAATGGCCAACAGTTTCTTAAAAGCCACTCATAGCCATACTTCTTCTAACGTTAAGTTAATAATGCTGGGCAACAAATATTCAGAAAAATTTTTAAATCTATTTAATTTTACTCGAACTTTTTCGGCAATTTGCGGCGTGGATGTTATTAAAGAGAATTATAAGCCGTGCTGGAGAACTCTTTCGCTCTTCATTCTGATAAACTGTGCAATTGGCTTTACGTTCAGCACCCTTTACAAGGAGGTAATTGTTAAGGGAAATTATGAGAACCTGTTAAAGGCGGCCTCTGTTTTGGGAACTGGTCTGCAGGTATATGGCTGTTATGATTTGGTTTTAATTTAAGTGAATAATTATTTTTTTAACAATAGGGTTATACCAAACTTGTAAATGGTATCAAAGAGCAAGAGAACTATAGATTTCTCTACAACGAAATCTATGACATGTACAAAACGTACGCAGACGAGTCTGTAGCCTATAAGAAGTGTTTGAGCTATAGTCTGTCTTTGGTAAAGAAAATGCTGGCCGCAGTATTCACAATTGTGATATTTATATCTGTTTTTGTAATTGGCATACCGACATACATACTGATCGTCTTAGAGCAGCGTATTGAAATTTTGCCATTTCAGTTGCCTTTTATAGACAAGGAATCTGATTTTGGTTACTATGTGACATTTGGAATTCAAGCTGTTTGTGTGGTAGTCGGAGGTTTTGGTAATTGCATTGTTGATTCATGGCTTTTTATCTACGCTGCCCATATTCCCTTGCTTAAGAATATCCTCAAATGTAAATTTGATGATTTGAATGCAATTCTGGAAGCAGAACCGGCTGATCTTTCAAAGGCGAGTGACTCATTAAACGATATATTTAAATGGCATCAGAAATATATTCAGTAAGTAAAATGATGATCTTAAAATTTGACTTCCAATAGCAACCTTTACTCGAACGCTTAATAGTAAAAACTGGAAAAGACAACAAAAACTAAACTAAAAGCTACAGATCAAGTTTTCAGAGGACAAGGAATTTATTAAGTATTAACAATACGAGTACAACAGCATATAAAACAGAGGACGAGAAGAACTACACCAGTTTAGGCAGAGTAAATAAACATCGTCTTAAACAAACGTATTACGACGACGAGTAGGAAATGAATTATAGAGACTTATTTCAATAGCTTAAGGAGCTCTTGTAAAATGATGTCTTAGTAAAATAATTTGCTTTTATAAACTTGACTTGGAAAAACAATTCTTTCCCCTGTCGAATCGCAAGCAACCTATTATTCAAAATATCTAATTTCTTTTTCTATTCCATTACGCCATTAGCGCTGTTTTATTCATTAATTTTTTTATTTATTTTTATTTAATTTTTTTTTATTTTTAGCCGGAACTGAAAACGAGGGGATAGTATTGAGGGGACAGATTAGGAAAGATGAGAAGATAGACAGTTGTTTTTTTGTAGCTATTTCAACCTTTTACTTCGCCGGCTAATTTTTGCTACAGGGCCGACGAAGGTGGGTGCTGTTACGTTCCTTTTTAGTACATGATAGTGTCAGTCGCTGCCAATAATGTTCAGTGACCAGTGAATATGCCTTCATCATTGAAACAGGCTGGCAATAACTAACACAACCACGCACTAATGCTGATCAGGAGAATTCAACACAATATTTCATGACTCAGCGCGGGCTCGAACTCACAACCCTCCGCTTCATAGTCTCGTGTTCTACTACTTCAGCCAACAGCACATACTTAAAACTTCTATGTATTAATTCGGTTAATTTTTGATAGAATATTGCTTGTTTTGCTATGGAGAGTTTCTTTGGTTGTCAGGTAGTCATCTAACTAATTCAGGCAAACCTTAACGCCGAACATTTTGCCAAAAAATTATTATCATTATTGACATCAATTAACTATACAAAATTTTAATTCAGGAATTTCTCAATTAACACTTAATTGTTATAATATGGAGTAAAATTACAAATGCAGCGCTGCTAAAAAGTGTGTTTAGTAAGCAAAACACAACTCACTGAACAAAGTTAGTAGAGACATGGCACCTAAAATGTGCGAACAGTAAAAAAAAAGAAACAAAATATATCTAGACTGAATACTGAATTTATTAGTAATTAGAAAATTAAAAATAAATAAATTATTTTCCAGATTTGAACTTGGGGTCCTCATGAATATAAACAATTTGTATTTTTAGTTGTCAGACGTGAAATGAATTGACTAAGTTTTATATACGTGAACCGGAAGATAATTAGTGAATACTGACTGACTCAATTAAAAATCCATGTCTAAAAACCATAACCGCCCTAGAAATTACATATTTGGCTCATCAGCAAGACTTTGTAACTTTCGTTGTCTTCTCGACTGACAGACACATTTATTCAGTTAGCACTGCACTAAATTAACGGGCAGAAATATAAACTCCTTGAATTTGCACAGTGTCTCTTGACAACCTCTTTGATTTTTACTTTCGGTAAATTGTTTATAATGCATTTTTTCCCTTTCAGCTTTTGTAACGTCATTAGAAGTTCATTTTTCTGGGTCATTTTCGTTCAAATAGGTACCGAGTTCTTTGGCATTATTAGTACCATCGTTTGCATGTTTCTCGGCATTTGGCCACCAGCACCGGCCTATTTATTTTATTTATTTGCATTGGTTTATTCGTATTGTTCCTTGGGAAATTTGGTCGAAGTGGCGGTAATCTATGCACGTATTCAAATCCCTAGACTCTAATTTTTTTGATTTGATTTCCATAACTTTTCCAGAACGAGGATGTTATTGATATGGTATATGATTGTCGCTGGTACAATTTGCCTGTAGCAGAGCAAAAAATGATTCTTATAATGCTGAGAGAATCGCAACAGGCAACGGGCTTATCAATTGGTGGTGTTGCTCCTCTATCCTTGAATACTGCATTACAGTTGACCAAAACTGTTTACACCATGTCCATGATGCTGCAGGAGTCTCTAAATTGAATGAAAGTTTTATGAATTTTAATATCAAATTTTTTTATGATAAATTTTTTAATTGAATTAACTGCACAAAGTTGTAAATTTTTTTTTTTGCACCTTTTTGCACAAAAATCCATATCTTTTGCTATTTTATTAAATTCGTTGATTATATGTATTACATCAGATTACTCACTGTAGCGATCAGTCGTATAGGCTGACAAATAATCAAACACATTAGGATACCTTTTTTGCACTTTGGTTAAGGATATCAAAAGATAGACGTAAATTGCAATTCTGCATATTATAAAATTAATTAATTAATATTAAACAAATAAAATAAATGATTTTCAACTTGTTCGATCAGTCCCTTTTCCATTGTAGCGGCATGATGTTTTTCAGCACGGCTTCTTCTAACAGAGAATTTAAATTGTGTCCTCTGTTTAGGCGAACCAACTTCCTACTCTACGGTTACTGTTTGACAACTCCGTGACTATTTCAATAATTTTTTTTCTGGCATAGAAGCGTTTTATTTTTCCACATAATCCAATTTTGAATCATTTAGTCTAAAGTTTTTCCAACTACTTGATTGCTTTTCCAACTACTAGATTTTTTCAAGGACATATTTTTTCCATGTTCGTATATGCAATACTGCGCTGCAACTGCGGAAATAACTATTTCTATATGCAGCACATGAGCAGGTCATATGCAAAATCTGTCCCATAAGAATAATATTCATACAATAAATTTGCATAATTGTACGTGCATCGACCTTGACTTTATTTGTTTTTTGCCACATATACATTCTATAAGTAAGACTTTTTCCAACTGCATAAAATTCCAAGCGTTGCTAATGGTGCTAAGCAGTGCGAATTACAATAATTTGAAAAAAGAAAGTGCATACAAAGTGAATATTTAAGAGGAGAAACATTAATTCAAATAGTTGCTCAACATCATGGAAAATGTATAAATTGTTTTCGTCATTTGCAATGCCGTGTGCATTGACAATGGAGCAACGCCACCAATAGATATGCCTTCAGCCTGCTGTGATTCCCTTAACATGATCATAATCATTTTCTGTTGCGATACCGTCAGCTTGTACCAACAACAATCGTAAATCATTAAAACAACATCATCATTCTACAAAAAAAAAAGAAATATAAAATAATTTTTAAATAATTTTAAGAAACAGATAAATTCAGGATTCGTAAATGCAGTACCGCACTGCGCTGCCGCAGAAAGTACAATTATGCTACAATAAATATCGTGTGATAATTATTTTTACTGTGCATAATAGATATTGCATGCGATCTGGATATGTGCTGCATATAAAAATGTTTATTTTCGCTGTTGCAGCGCAGCACCGCATATACGAACATGGAAAAAATATTGGGTATTTAATTACCGCAGAGCTGTTAAATTTGGATTACGATTAGTAATCAATTAGATTAAATTTTAAAAATAATGGTATTGATTACATAATTCGTCTTTTCAAAATTCCTAATTATTAATTAATTATGATTACAAATAATCCAAAAATAATTAAGATTAGTTAGGATTACGAGAAAATAATCAAAAATAATCAAAAGTAATCAAATAAATAATTGACTACTTTCAAGGATTATCTTTGATTATTTTCGATTATTTTTTAAAAATTTAGAATGTGCATCATTTTATGATATAAAATTTATACATACAATTTATTTTGAAAAATTTGCATTTAAATCGTAAAAAAATTGTGAACAAATAAAACAAAAAAAAAAGTATAATTTACATATATTTACAAATGGCTTTCATTACAACTAATTTTTCAAAAGAAAAATCAGATAATGATTGCCGCCTTGGACTGTTGACGATCCCGGCAAATGAAAACAGTCGTTCAACTGGAGCTGAAGACTCACTACAATTTATATTACCAATTATAAATAACATATAGTGTAGCATAACACTCCCCAAAAGATATATATACTTTATAATATCGTAAAATAAAAAAAAAATAATCAAAAATAATCAAAAGTAATCTTCGAAAGTAGTCAAATAATTTTTCGATTACTTTTTATTATTTTTTCGTAATTGTTATTAATCTTGATTATTTTTCGATTATCTGTAATCGTAATCAATTAGTAATCGTGCAAATCTGAAAATAGTCGTAATATAATCATTACTTCACCTTTAAAAAAATAATAATCCAATTACTAATTATTATGATTAGTAATCATTACTTAACAGCTATGAATTACCGACACCTCCACTAAATTTCCCAATGCACAATAGGAATAAAACATGGCAAAAGAATAGAACAAATATACGTGCGCTGCTGGCCAGACCTTCAGAAACACACACACGATAGTACAAGCAATGGCCACGAACGATGTCGACACTTGTACGAAAATTACCCAATAGAATAAACCTTTTACACGCTTGCAAAATCTGTGGGGAAAAGATAATATTCACACAAAAATATAATATAAAAATATTTTTAAAATATTGAAAATAAATGTTCGACATCACAAGTTCAGAGAGCAAATTACGGCAATCGATATCCTTAGGAATTTCGATTTTAGTTGTATTGAAACTTCGATCCATATCAAATGCGATAATTTGGCTTCAGGTATATCAGCTATTGCATGTGATGTTTCTTTGTCTAAAAAAAACACGCACCACATGTTTCAAATATTTTTCTTAAAAACTACGTGGAGTTTGGCAACAGAAAAATAACTTCCGAAAGGAATGCTAGATTACTTCTTAAGAAATTCACTTCATCCAAATGCCATATTATTGTAATTTTCCATTAAAAAGAGCAAAAAGTGTTGCATCATTCCCCTCCAAAAAAAAAATAAACCCCAATTTAAAATTGATTCAAAATCGATAATAGAGCTTTAATATTATTCACAATTGAGTCAGCGGTCTCCACTGGAATTTGTTAAAATTTAAAGTGTCAAACATATAAAAATGCTTAAAAGTTTTTCGCGGAAATTAAAGAAGAATAAAACAAAACTAATAGGAAACTATTGATATTAAAAGTGCTTGGCATAGCAACCTAAACTAAAGTTGATTGCAAAACATGTAAAACATCTATTGCATTTTTATTAGAAAAGAACACAAAAATTTTTGAAAGATAAATTGTTGCACTTTTTTCCAGAAAAGCAAAAGTGCTTGCCATAGCAACCTAAACTAAAGTTGATTGCAAACATGTAAAATATCGATTGCATTTTTATTAGAAAAGAACACAAAAATTTTCGAAAGATAAATTGTTGCACTTTTTTCCAGAAAAGCATGGGGCATTAACGTCTCATGAAGCCCATAATTGTTGCCCATGAAATACGGTGCAATACTTTTGTCGAAGCTGACTTCCGTCTGAAAGTTTATTTATTTATTCGTTTGTTTTTGGAGCCCACTGTTAAATTTGTTAAATAACGCACTTATCCAAATTGATCAGCGGATAGTGCGATTTATCAGATTTTATATCGAATATAAAAAAGAATCTCTTTAGCAATTTAGAACTTCAGGCCAACTTTTTCGATTTATGTTCAGCACTGTGGAAACACGATGAGGAATATGAGACTACTTTCAAATCAAAGTAAATTGTAGGACCGTCAACTATTTTCAGATCAGTTTAAAATTTTTCACAAGTACTTCTTTACGAAAATAAAATGATTACTGTCCGACGGTTATTGATATGAAAAAGAAAAATATGTACATAAATATTGATTGATTCAAATGAGCCGGGCCAGGCCCACAATAACTAAACAATCCACATTTTAAATCAATTACATCGAAATTGATTCGAGAAAGTTACGCCACATAAAATAGTGGAAAGAATGCGTTTTATATTTTTTTTTCTTTTTTGGTACTTACGCATTATACTGCTGATGCCATTTGAATATATCCAACAGAAGCTCCTGAATTTTGATCTCTTCCTTATTATCACCTTCTTCCAACAACTCGTCCATTTCCTTCAGTTTAGTTTGTAGTATATTTTTGTATAAAGGGAAGTGAGCAGCGAATATGAAGCACCACGAGTCACTAACAAAATTGCCCGCGATACCGAAGACAACACAAGTAACATGAAACACAAAATTCATATAGTAACCAAGATCGGTTTTAGGATCGACAATAGGCAAAAATATGGCCATAACAAAGATGCGCTCATGATATACAAATTGATACAACACAGGAACTCCAATGACGTAGGCAATAGTGAAAAAGATTATACCCAACAAAATCACCATTAACTTTTTTACCAATTTGATGCTGTCGGCCAACAGAACGTGATAATTTTTTGTTCTTTTCTCATAAATCTCATATAAGGCAAAAGTCTCCTTGCGAACAGATGAAAGCAGCTTTTTCTGTTTGAGCGCATTAATCAGCTTTGCATAGCCCTTAAATATATTAACATATTATTTGCAAAGTAAACATTTTCCTATTAGTATTGCCACTTACTTGAATGGCAGTAAAAAATATTGTAAGACATTTAACGGCTTCGATCCAGTCTTTTAGGATGTACATGGTGTAAAAGGTGAATGCAATCGCGATATGTATTAAGGCAATCAGACACCATGTTCGCCAGGTCATGCGATAACCTTCATATACAATATCAACTCCGGCTATTTTCGCAAAAACACGAGTTAAATTGAAAAATCTGCCAAATATATGGGAATATTGCTCGGACATTTCTGTAGATGTTGTGGCTTGCAATTGTTGACAAGAAATGATTTAAATTAGTAAACCCTTAGGATTTTTCTAGCATTTTATTTATTAAATTGTTTGTTTAATTTCCTAATGACATTCTTTTGTGAATATTAGATTAAAGTTGTTCACTATGGCCTGAAATCTATAAGAACTTGTCTGCGTCAAATACTCCCTCATAATCAGCACTTCACATATGAGGAACATACGATTAGAACGGATATAACTTTTGTTTTTGTCTACAAGATCACTCAATAGTGTAACGTTAATAACAGTGCCGACGAGCAAGTGTTCGGATTTGAGAGGTTGTACTGTTTTTTTTTGTACAGTGATTTTCCAAGCACACTCAATCTTAATGTGGGGGAATTAAGATTGTATAGGAATGCTTAGAGTTGGAAACTGCGAGTGGTGATTTATGTACTAGTAAAAAACTACTTAGATACTAGTTCAATCTCCTGCAGGATAGCTACAGAGCATGAGTCTCGCTTTTATAAAATGACAGCAACTAAACCGAAAATGATTCCAAAAATGTTGAGAGAATTCAAAACAGGACATCGATGGGAGTCGTTACACTCTTGTCTTTAATACATCCTTGTAATTGACCATAACCTTTTGTTATACCCTCCAAAAAAGAATTTGTCATTCCGTTTGTGACGCATCGAAATATCCATCGCAGACCCCATAAAGTATATATATATTCTTGATCAGTGATGAAATCTAAGACGATCTGAGCATGTCCGTCCGTCCGTCTGTGGAAATCACGATTCAGTCCAAACGAAAAGAGCTAGACCCTTGAAATTTAGTATAAACATATTCTGAAGGATAGAGCAGGTTATGTTCGGAGATGGGCTAAATCGGGCAAAAGGAAAAAAAGTTCCCCTAAGAAGAACTAAACCAGCCTCTAAAAAATAATATAATTTTTAAAGTTTTTTGGTTATTTTGTTAAGCAAAGGTTATATTTTTATGTCAAACAGGGTCCAACGCGTTAATCTTGGAGCCATAAAATAAAAAAAAATTATTTTTGGACCCGCCCACTTTAGTGGGCGTTATTATATGCAAAAATAGCATACAAATTTAACAAATTGTTTGACTTAAGCCTACATTCCTGAAAAATAACATGTTTAAGCTTTGATGACGAAGCTGACACGAAACCTGGTACTAGTCTGCCCTAAAACCTTCTCCCCCTTTGCCCCCTAAATGACCCTACCAAAAAAAAATTAATTTTGTATACAATTATGCCAAGCATTTATCTTTAGAATTTTAGGACTAAAGGAACTCTGTCCCACCAAGTTAAACACTTTAAGTTCACTTACTAAATTTTGGAGGATTCGACCCGGTCGAATATAACATTTTTACTTGTTTTTATATAGATTTATTTTCAAATTAAATTTGGAATACACGTCAACGCTCGAAATTTTTTTTTTTATTACAAGTGCCTTTACTTGTCCAATTTGTATCGTTTTTTTCATATATAACACCTTTTTAAAAAGATTTACAAAAATGATCAATGTTATTAAACAGATAAATATTTTTGTAAATCTTTTTAAAAAGGTGTTATATATGAAAAAAACGATACAAATTGGACAAGTAAAGGCACTTGTAATAAAAAAAAATTTCATCTGCTCTCTCCATTTATTTAATCATGTTAATTTTCTGTTGAACAGTGTTATTTGTTCGAAAGCTGATTTTTCAGACTCAACCAATCTTTGTTGGAAAATTTGTTTTGTCATATTTGCATGACTTTTTAAATTTATTTTCCGTTTTATAAAAAATCAAGTAATTACATCAGCAGTTTCATAGATAAACTAGTTTGCAAGATTAAAATTCTGACATATAAAACTATTCGTGCATAGATTTATTTTATTGTAAATCTTTCGCTGTTTCTCAGCCCATTGTGAAGAAATATACGATATTAATAATAAATACTTTTCTTTAAAATATGCAATTGCTTTCTGATTACTTTGGTGACAATAATTTCTTTTTCATTTATGATTAAATAAGTTATTATCTGAATGGAGGTGATACTTTTTAAGATTGGCTATTTGGAAAGAGATAGAGAATCAGATAGCAAATCAGTAGTAGTTAACTTTTAAACTCTATTTCCCCGGTAAATTTTTGCTACAGGTCCTACAAAGAAGGCTACTATTACTCTGCTTTTTGGTACAGTGAGCATCAGGCCGACAACAACTAATAAAAACATGCACCAAAGCAGATCAGAAAAATTCAATACCATTTTCATGATTGAGTGCGCGGTTCATCTTGATATTCGTCGGCTTCGTAAGTGTTAACTACTTCAGCCAATTAGCCTTGTCAGACGAGCAGTTCGCTTAGATCTTGTTTACAAAAGAAAATTTAGTAGGGATGACGGAAAGCTCTTGCAAATTAAATAGAAAAAGCTTTAGAGGATTGTAGATACAGCAAGGGATAAGTGTTTTTGTAAGTTATCCGGAGTGTTCGTAGCCACGGTTGCGACTTTTAGCAGCTGCTATGGCATTAGAACAGGATTCGGGAATTTTCAAATTTGTATATGAAAAGCCTTATGTAAGTTCCGTATCGCGGTCACGTGAGTTACAAATCGCCACATTTGCTCCTAAGAAAACACCTTACATGTAATTATTATTTAATATTCCTAACTTTTACCCTTAACTGGTGAAATGTGTGACAATTAGCAAATGCAAGAAAAAGATTGAGCAATTAGTTGAATTCTAAGCACATGTCGCTGTTGTGACTGTTAAAATCTTTTACTTTTTTCTAAGTTCTTCATTACAAAAGGCATTTGTGTATGTCTGTATGCATGTGTGCCTGATAGCAAATAATATTTAATTAGCAAATAAAGGGAAATGTGTTTTATAAAAGCACATGGACATTTTCAAATGTGACATAAAACACAATTGAGTCTACGTGTTCTAATTGGTTTAGCAGGTTATAATGAAAAAGTTTAAAGGAATTACAAACAGTTTAATAAATAGTGAAGCCAAGCCTTTGATTTTTGAAACTGTTCGAACATTAAAGTTGGTGATATATTTTATTTATTCGATTTATCAAATCAACATTTCTATTAAATTCTAACACTTTTGTTGCATATGCTTTCCAGGATTTTTTATTGTAAGCCCATAGCAAATAAATCTACCTTCATAAGGCATTACATATTATGAAGCTTTAATTAATACAAACAAACACAAAAATTTTGTTAAATACAAAATTTTTTTAAAAACACATTTTTTATAAAAAAAAATTAACACAAAAAAGCAGTTATAACTTTTCTCTAATTTATTAAGCCCGGAGGTCAGTATATAATAGAAAAAAAATTTTATAAAAGAATTTAAAAAAAAAAAATTTTTTAATTTTTTATAAGAAAAAATTTTTTAAAAAAGAAATTTTTTATAAAAAAATATTTTTTAAAAAAGAAATTTTTTATAAAAAAAAATTTTATAAAAATTTTTGATTTATAAACAAAGTTTTTATAAAATTTTAATCTATAAAAATATTTATTAAAAACATTTAGTTTTCAAAAAAAAAAAAAAATTTATAAACAAAAAAATGCATAAAAAAATTTTTTATAAAAAATAAATTTTGTACACAAACTTTTTTATAAAATTTTTATTTATAAAAAGTTTTTCTAAAAATTTATATTTATAAAAAAATGATTATTAAAAACATTTAGTTTTAAAAAAATATTTATAAAAAAAAATTTTATAACAAAAATGTTTATAAAAATGAAATTTTATAAACAAACTTCTTCATAAAAGTTTTTATTTATAAACAAGTTTTTATTTCTAAACAAAGTTTTGATGAACATTTTATTTATAAAAAAGTTTTTAAAAAAATTTTTTATAAAAATACAAAAAAAATTTTATAAATATTTAGTTTTATAATAAAACAAATTGTTTTTAAAAAATTTTATGAAAAATTTTTTTTATTGTTTTTTAATTTATGAATAAACTGGTACTAAAGGGTCAAAATAAATAAGTTATGAGAACAAAAATAATTATATTTTAAAAATAAAAGATGACTCTTATTACGGTTGTCGTAGTCACCGTTAAAAGAAGATAATGTTGAACTTATAGAACGTTGCCACATATTATCAATTTCATTGCCACAACAACCACGACGGGGTGACTTGTACCATATGCTGCCGACGTTCTTAATCCGTGTTTTATCCGTTACTATGACAATGTGTCGAAATCATCAGATCAGCATTACTGCTTGGTTGTATTAATTGTTGTCGGCTTGTTTCAGCGACGAAGGCATAGCGCTAGTCACTTCACATAACAAGCAGCGATTGAAACTATCATGCACTAAGAGCAGAGGAATTGCACCGTTCTTCGTCAGCCCTGTAAAAGTTTAAAATAGCTACAAAAAATTCTCTATCTTCTCATCTATCTTCATATGCCCTCTGAATTCTATCACCTCCTTTCTAAACGAAAACTCTCAGAAGAGAGAAAACGATCAGTGGTCTAGCTGCACCTAAACTATAGTTGTGGTTTTATTTTCCCATTTTCAAGTCGTTGTATATCGCTGGAAGCAACATTAAGTAAACATTTTCTTTTAATATTAGCTATTCAGGAAGCATTACTTGCCTCAAATCTTATCAATAGCAGAAGAAAGGACATAGAAACCTGCGTGAACAGGTTTATTTATGTTACTTTCTCACAGTCTATGTGATTTTATTAGTTTTATTTTCAATTTAAATTCAAGTCAATTTCACTTCCAGCATCAGTTGCAAGCACAGCAAAATTATTTGGATAAATACATTTCTGGCAAATCTATTCACAAAAGGGATTGTTAGTCGACAAAATTTAACTTTAAATAGAATGCATGCAATTCAAATTGTAACCACAAATCAAATCAAATGCAATCGTACAAGCTAAAATTTACAAAAAAAAAACATTGAAAAAAAACATCAAATAAATGAATCAAATACGAATATCAGAAAAATGCAAAAATGAATGGAAGTGCTTAACAAAAGAATTCTAATCACTTTCACTTTGCAGGCAATTCAAATTCGAATAGAATTAAAGTGTGTGTCAAACAAAGAGAATATGTTGTGGAATAAAATTGCAAAAAAATAGAAATATTTTTAAATAAAACTCCATTGGGAACAATCAATCAAAATCAATGGTCGAAATCACATATTTTTTCTTTGCAGAGTTGTTGTTTATTTATATTAAATAATTAAAAATAATTATATATTCTAAACTACTAAAAATAAGTATATATACGATGTCGGTTTAAAATATAAATTGAGTTTTGAAATTTGTCGCCTTAGAACATTCGATTAGCGTTTCCTTTTTATGTTGGCGCACTCGCCTGGAGCACGTGGCCCCAGTTTCAGCCGTTTATCGGATTCAGGTTGTTTGTAAAAGTCATAAAATTTTTAAGTGATTTGTGTGTTCGTCGACTTTCTGCTATGGAAAAATTGGAGCTGTTGGCTCAAGTAAGTAACACGACGCTATGAAGCAGAAAGCTCCGAGTTCGACTCAGGACTTAGTCATGAATATGACGTCAGATTCTTCTGATCAGCATGAGTGCATGATTGTGCTGATTGTTGTCAGCCTGTTGCAGTGATGAAGGCAAAATACTGCTCACTGAATATAACTGGGCAGCGAATGGCACTATCATGTCCTAAAGCTCCCCCTTTTTCATAAAAATTTTACAGTAAAAACTTTTCCAAAATTTTGCTACTAAAAATTGTCAAGAGTGGTTGGAATTTTCACACTTACTTGCATTTTTAAAAAGTTTTCTTCTTTAGATTTGGAATATTCTTATCATATACGTGTAGATGATAATTGCATTAAAAGTGTGATTTTGTGGGTGCTGTTGGCTGAAGTAGTAGAACACGAGACTATGAAGCGGAGGGTCGTGAGTTCGCTGAGTCATGAAATATTGTGTTGAATTCTTATGATCAGCATTAGTGCGAGGTTGTGTTAGTTGTTGCCAGCCTGTTTCAATGATGAGGGCATAGTCACTGATCAGTGAACATAATTGGCAGCGACTGACACTATCAAGTACTAAAAAGCAGAGTAACAGCACCCACCTTCGTCAGGCCTGTAGCAAAAATTAGCCGGCGAAGTGAAAGGTTGAAATAGCTACAAAAACAACTGTCTATCTTCACATCTTTCCTAATCTGTCCCTCAATACTATCCCCTTTTCAGTTCCGGCGCAATAATGCATTGCATATATAGGGGTCATTCCCTGAGTGTTGGTCAAAGATAAAAAAAAAATAAAAAGTTATTCATAAGTCTTTGTCTATTGTAGGCCAGTATTAAGAACTCTAGTCCCATCCCTGGGTCAGCTATAAACATTTCAAAATATTTTTCAGAAAATTTTAATTTTCCTGTGAAATTAAACTTAAATCTTCAAAAATATAAGACCACGTTTTTAAAGTGTCCCATACTTTAAAGCAATTTTTTTTTTACTTTGTCCCAAAAAAACATTTTCTTTGCCCTGATAGAACATAATAAATAATATGTAAAATAAAAAATAACCCTCCATATTGATTTATTCCGACATGCTAGATTTACAAAATCCACCTTGACATAATTTGCATTTTAAAAGCATTTATATTCCTTGGCATCCTTTCACAGGATTTTATAATATTGAATCGAACACGTTATTCAAATAAAGTTTTAAAATTCATTGGAACCCTTTTGCAAGACGTGTTGGCCTTCAATACCAATTTGAATTTGCAAAGGCATACAATTTAAAATTATTTTTACTTTTTATTATGGAAATGTAATTTATAGCCAGTAAAACAAATAAATTGTCTGATTGTTTAAAGAATCTAGAATATCAATAACGTTCGAATTACATGAATTTTCTTATTGTCCTTAAGTTTTCGTTTTGCAAAGGCTTTTCGTTAATCAGCATTACCAATCAAATGTTGCTATAGATTACAGCTGCTCAATTAATATTAAACAGGTTGCCCTTATCAATTTCATTATAATATTTATTTAATCTTTGTTCTGAAAGCTGAACTGTTAGCTGTATTGAGATATTTATTCTTTTTACCATCGTGGTTTACGTTTAAGCCGATTAAGGATATTGTATAACATTCGTAAGTGAAGGGGGGTGGGGATATTATTTTGAATTTCATTTATACTTCTTTAGAAATATATTTAATTGTGTAGTGCAATTAAATTTAATTTTATGAAGTCTGAATTAAATATTATAATGATGTGAATACCTTAAACTTTTCCTTGCGACGTTCGAACCAAGAATAAAACTATTCGGCCCTGTTGCAGATTCGTATTCCTTTGGGTAACAGAATTGATTCCATATTTTTATTCCTTCTTAAAATGCAAAAAAGGAAATAATCGATTAGTAATTATATTAAAAATGTTTAACCTGCTGGATAAGAGCTCTTTTAAGACATTTCTGTGCCCAATTTCAAAACTCTATTTTGACAGAGTCCCTCCGAGAAGGGTCGTATGGGGGGTTAGACATCTCACGTTTGTCGTAAAAATTTAAAAAGTAAATTTTTCGTGTTATTAAGTGTAAAAAAAAATTTTTTGATAGGGTCATTTAGGGGGTGGAAAATCAGGAAGGGTAGGGCAAATTTTCAAAATTTGTGTTTTATGACATGTAGGCTTAAGGAATATAATTTGTTAAGTATTTACACTATTTTTGCATGTAATATGTTATTTCAACTCCCACTAAAAAGGGCGGGGTATAAAAATTAATTTTTCTAATATTATGGCTCCCAGTTCAATGCTTTGGGCTTTCTTTTACATAAAAATATGTATATCATTTGCTTAACAAAATTACAAAAAAGATAACTTAAAATTATACAGTATTTAGGGTTTGGTTTAGTTCTTCCTAGGGGAACTTTTTACCCCCCGGTTCGATCCAGCCCATTTATAAACTTGTGCTATCCTTCAAACTTTAGCTATGCCAAATTTCAAGAGTCTGGCTCTTCTCGTTTGGATTGTGTCGCGATTTCCACAGGCGGACGCTTGGAAGGACGGGCATGGCTAGATCGTCTTAGATTTCATCACAGATCAGGAATATATATACTTTATGGGGTCTTAGAGAGACATTTCTCTGCGCTACACACGGTATGACTAAGTGAATATGTCTTCCAATTCTTTTTTGGAGGGTATAAAAAGCAGTATAAAATGTGACTGCTGGAATGTAGCCGAAAATCATATATGACCTTCACCGAGAAAACGGACATAGTGTGTAAAAAAATCGCATCTCCCAACTGAAGGTGTATACAAAGTGATAATGCGTTATTAAACTTTAAATACGGTTTTCTCAAAACTTCATTTTCACATACTAGGCCCCTTTTCTTGGAGAAGGTCAGATATTTGAAAAATTACTGCGATCAAATTATCCACCTGATGATAATAAATTAAATTTCATTCTAATAATATTTCTGTTTTGCATTATCATTTTAAATTTTCATGCAATTAAGCCCGAGAAATGCAAAAGTAAATCATAGTTTGCGATCATGATTTAATTAGTCATGATTTTTCTTAGGAACTTTTTATTTTTATACATTGCAAACGTAATTGTCTTCTCTATTTCTGTCCGGCGGAAACTTAAGAATTATATGTGAACTAAACAGCAAATACCCAGCCACTCCTTCAGCCTATATTAAAAACTTCACGTTAAAATTCAAGTGGAACCTAAATATATTATTTAATTCATACCAATTTAATCACTTATCCGTTTTCACGGACAAATTTGAAAATTAAATTTATTTTCAAATCCCATTATTTGTGTCTGTCTGCCTTCTTCTTATTCTTGGGGCGTCATTTTAATGTCTACAAAAATCCACTTGTTAAAATAATAATAAAAAAATATTGTCTCCGTTTGAGTATTTTCAACTTCGCAAAAGACTCAAGAGCACAAGCATGAGTGTTTTGAAAACAAAAATATTTTGTTTGCTAAAATGTTTAGGCTTTTGTTTTAAACATATAATAAACATTTTAATATTGAAAAACAATAATCCTCCTCACCCTCTTGTTGGCACAATAAATAGAAAAATAAATTATAAAGCTTATTTGTTTTGAATTCCACTTGGAAGTCTCTCTCTCTCTCTCATTTGAAATATTATTGCAGGACATGAAAGCCTTGAAAATACTTCTGTCATCAAGCAGCGTTCACAGGAAAAGGTACAACAAGTTTAATAAAACTTTTGTGATGTAAAACGGAAAAAATTTACATAAAATTAAATTTTAACTACCGATAAATGTGTAAAATTAAGTGCTGGCAAGAAAACCAGTTTTCATTAGTGGCTGTCTGACTGAATGGCTTCATCACAACTTTCTATATCGGCTGGCTGGCTGGCTTAAATAAAATAAATTGGATTTTTATATAAATGCTACCTGGATATCTCTGTATAAAGCCCTCTCAACAGCCTTTATTGCACCGTATTATATGTTTTGTAATAAAAAACCAAACCGAGTGGTTGTTGGTTGGTCTTGTAAAGCGAAACATTAGCATTACTTAAATGCTGAGCATGTTTATTCATGTTCATCTGTAGACTTTTATGTTCTAGTTTTTATTGTCTTATCGCAGGGGGCTGTTGTTTTATGAATTACCAGTATTTAGTCTTAAATTATTTTAAAATGAAATGTTTTTATTTTTACAATAGAAGTTTATGTTTATTTTCAACTCGCTTCTCCCATTTGTTTTATTTTTATGGTTCTAGTCGTATTATTCATTATCTTTTAACAAACTTTTATGATTTAAAATGTTATGGGGTCGCATGTAGTAAATCTTAAAATACACTTGAGTTGCTTTAGCTCTATAAATACACAAGGTATATGTATTAAGGACAATGTCTAGTCTATCCTCCCTAGAGGTTAGGAAAGTGCTACAAAACCACGTGACTAGTTTTCAAATTATTGCAACCGCCTCTAGCTTTACAACTTTACTTGCAGTTGCTTTCCCATTTGCATAATTTTTATTATTAATTATTTTTGATAATCTTAATTATTCGTATTCAGCTAAGAATTATTATTCAGGCTTAAGTTCAAATCAGCGTATTTATTTCGAAATCAGTACTGATCCGTTCTGCTGCTTTGATGATTATTGAAAATATTCTTAATATTCCAATCTTAATATAAATAATAAATAGAATTCGAAAAAAATTCATTTATTAATAAAATAATAAAAAAATATTTGCAGTCTTGCAGATTCGAACTTAAGCCCGTTGAAAAAATTAACAATTATTTTTTATATAAGAATTTGTTTTAAATTCGATTGCTTTATGAAGGACGTAATTTTTAGAATATTTCTTACAATCATTAATAATAGCAGAACGGTTCAGTACTCATTTGAAGGTCTCCAAGGCCTTTTTTATTCGGGGTCTTGTTTTCACTAGTCATCGGGAATATGAGAATTAATTAACCCTCTTTTAGTTCTCAAACCTAATGACTATTATTCCAAATATGTAATTTTCCCTTTCCTTTTACCGCAGCCATCAGTGGCTGACAACTAATGCTTTTTTATTGTTTATGTCCGTGCGATTGCACTTTTTACTTACACATTCACACATTCACATTCTTGTTGATAATTTTTAAAAACCAGTTTCGTGCTTCTCGAAACTACAAATTGCAAATCTACCAGTCAAATACTCATAAAATAATAAATTTTGTAAAATTGTGGTTGCTTTTGTTGGTATTTTTAATTGTTGTTTTGAGAAACTGACCCCCCCCCCCGGAAATAAATTACGGCAATCGATATCTAGTGAATTTCCAATTAAATCGTATTGAAATTTTTATCGTTTTCGAATGCTGCCATTTCGGCTCAGAGTGGAAATTACGGCATTTGATATCGTTCGAAATTTGTATTATTTTAATTTTTTTATCTTGGACCAGCACTCAGGGGATGACCCCTATGTATGCAATGCATTGAGCCGGAACTGAAAACGAGGGGATGGTATTGAGGGGACAGACTAGAAAAGATGAAAAGATAGACAGTTGTTTTTTTTAGCTATTTCAACCTTTTACTTCGCCGGCTAATTTTTGCTACAGGGCCGACGAAGGTGGGTGCTGTTACTCAATTTTTTAGTACATGATCGTGTCAGTCGCTGCCAATTATGTTCACTGATCAGTGACTATGCCCTCATCATTGAAACAGGCTGGCAACAACTAACACAACCTCGCACTAATGCTGATCATAAGAATTCAACACAATATTTCGTGACTCAGCACGGGCTCGAACTCACGAGCCTCCGCTTCATAGTCTCGTGTTCTACTACTTCATCCAACAGCATCCACATATTTAAAGGGTAGGGAAATTTCCTTCGATATCGAATGCGATAATTTGCACTCTGAGCCGAACTCTGGCAGACCAGAATTGCTAACTGCTAGTCACACTTTTTTAAATACTTACACTATTCGCTAAAGGGGGCGGGGTCCAAAAATGTTTTTTTCCGATTTTCTGGCTCCAAATTCAATGCTTTGGAACTTATTTGTTATAAAACTATATCATTTGCCTAACAAAGTTAAAAAAAAAAATTTTAAATCGTGTTATTTTTAAGAGGTTGCTTTAGTTCTTTTTAGGGGAACTTTTTTCCCTTTAGTCCGATTCAGACCATTTACGAACTTGACCTATGCTATCCTTCAACATGTATCTGTACCAAATTTTAAGGGTCTGGCTCTTTTTGTTTGGACTGAATCGTGATTTCCACAATCGGACGGACGGATGGACGGACGTGTTCAGATCGTCTTAGATTTCATCACTGATCAAGAATATATATGCTTAATGGGGTCTCAGATGGATATTTCGCTGTGTTACACACGGACTGACAAAGTGATTATACCCTCCAAATATTTTGTGGAGGATATAAAAAAATTATATTGAGTGAAGAAATCTTTATTTGAACCTTTACGAGGAACTGATATTCGCTGCATGCCTGTCCCCAGTGTTGGTACAAATTTGTTTATGTCCTATCGAATTTTCATCACTCCTCACACTTCTCGTATTTTTTTTAGGAATCATATAATTCTGTTAAAACTTTTACCAGGTCATGTATGACATTCTCAGAGCCTTTCTCAGCCTTTCGTCTCACCTTAACAAATCTTCTTGGCTCTAGGATAATTTTTCAGGGAGTGCTACACAAATAAAGCATGTTTTTTTAGGGTGTCGCATCACCAGAGCAACGCGTGCAAATTGTTGAAATTTTTAATCAAAATAATTGTTCTATTCGTCAAAATCATCGTGCACTTCTTGCATTTTATGACGTACATAATCGTCCTTCAGAGCGCCTTATTCGAAGAACAATACATCGTTTTCGGATCACATTTACTGTTACTGATAATGTTTACTGTTACTGATAATGTGAAATCACGAACAGTACGCACTGAAGAAGTTGCGGCCGCTGTATAGGAAAGCATTGAAGATGATCCTAATCAATCAATTCGGCGCCGTTGTCAGCAACTGTTGTGTCCTTCCACTTTATGGACGATTTTTTTAGTTGTTTAAAATTTGTGTTTCTGATAACCTCTTCTAGGGCAGAACTCATAGTTAAATATTAATTTCATAAAATTGTTTTTCCAATAAAACCCGTTTCATTGACATTAAAAATATATTTCCTATGATTTAAACTTGTGTCACTCTATAAAAGAATACCCTTTACTTATATAATTACCGATTGATATCTTGATAATTATTAGCACAAATACATAATTGATATTCAATATTTACATTTATTACACAAATATTTTATTCCTTACAAAAAAAAAATCTAATTAAATTAAAAATCTATTAAGACACGTTGTTGCATGTTCAACAATTCATAAACAATCCTATGCCGCATGAAAAACGTGGCATAGAACTTAAACTAAAACTACCTCCTTTTTATAAATAAGCTTACGTAACTAACCCACACCAATTATAAAAAAAATAAGTATAAAAAATCTAACAAATGCCCTTAAGAACTAAATTTTGTACAAAAACTTTTTGCTCCATTTCCTTATATATATTTTTTTATAATATCTACCCGGTCTTGTCATAAAAATAATATTTTACAAAATGTGGTTAAAGGAAGCAGTTGTAGAATTCACAAAAATTCATAAATTGGCTAAAAGTTGTTATGAAACAAAACCAAATGACCGGCAGCAATTTAAACTTTAAATTGGCAACGAAAATTAATGTAACGTAAATTTTTGTAACTGCTGGACTAAAGAGACACATGAAGAGAAGTAATTGCAATTCTTAGCTCTCAGTCGTATTTTGAAACAATAACAAATTCTGGGAAATTTATGGTAAATTTTAACAAAACTGCTACAGTAATTAAGCTCTAAAAAAATAAAATTAAAATAGTTTAACCTGCTTTTATCTAAAATAAAATGAATAGCTACTGGAGCCAGTGAACTTTTTACACACAATCGTTCATTAAAATTATTCTGTAACAAAAACACACGCGTTCACTAACATATTTTAAATTTATGCAACAACTATTATTGCATTTAATGTTCCCTCATTCCCCCCAACTTTTTTTCCATGTGCGCATAACATTTTTCATTACCAACAGCCCTGCATCATTGTCAGCTGCTGTATGGCACCGCAGCCAACACGATTTTGCATAAAATCAGGGAAATTACTTTGCAGCACACGCATAGTGTTGCGCTTGTAGTCGGGCACTGCATGTGTAGCCAACTGGCAGGTGGGAGAGCGATAAACAGGTTTGAAATTAGCTTCAGCAAATGGTGTACTGGTGTCCCAGCGGAAGACCTCGGCATCACCTTCGTTGCGGAAAAATATGGCTGAGCCATTATCCGTGCCAATAATGACCATACGTGATGGTTTTTTGCCCAGATCTGGATTAAGAATAAAAGAATGAAAAACCAAAATTACTACGAATATGAAATGCGTGTCAAGTGTTTACTTAACATGGAATAATGATATTAACATAACTTATATTAAAGGCAATTAGCATAAATATGAACTACGGAAATAAATCTTTAATTGATAAGTTCTTTATGAAACAACCAAACGATTAAATAATATAATAATTTAAGGAAACAATAAAATCTACTCACCCATAATTCTACCGTCCGCAACACCGCTTCGCAAATACTCCGCTTTCAGTGAAAACAATTTAGATGTGCTCAAATACGTAAAATACAACTCTGTGGTGCCACAATCCTGTCGTATCAAAGCGATATAAAGAACATCGCGTAAACGGCAACCAGTGGTGACAGCTTTCGGCAGAACGATACGGAAACCACGATCAGCTTGAATGTTAAACACAATTATGGCACGATTGGCGGCATCACTGACATAAACAAAACAGCCGCCATCGGGAGCATAATCAACAGCTAAATATTGCAAACGTGAACTGGTCGTAGTTAAAGCTTCCAAGTCGATGGTCTTTAAAATTTTTCCAGTCTTGGCCGAAATGGCCACCACTTTGGGTGGGCATTTGCGTATGGGAGTCTCCAAAGTATTTACAATCCCAGTATCCAACACCCAAATCACCTCATTTTGATCAACCATCAAGTCTACCACAGACTGTAAAGCCTTGCAATTGCCCTCTTCTTGCATATCCCAGCAGGGATAGGGTGTAAACGTGGTAGAACAAGTGCCCGGTTTTATGCTTGTTTTCACCAAAGTAGCAGGCACACCTTTTCGATAGCGCGGCAGTGCCAAAAATACAGAATCTTCTATGATTTGAGCCCTAGTGGCGATAACATTTTTTGGCACAAACTTTCCTGAACTCTTGAACAATGACTTTGTCGAGGCACAAGGAAATTCAAATTGACCACCTGTCCATTGGACGGCATTGCGATTCTCGTCGCAGGCTTTTTCCGGTTGAAAAAGACCATATTTACTACCTAGAGCCTGACAATGCGGCAGACAAATCAAACATATTGTTATTAAAATATTTGACAAACAACTTGTGTTGCGTGTATTTGCCAGCATTTTCTGCCACCCCCACCACATCTTTCAATGATGCGTTCTCGCTGCTTACAGCGATAGTTATCTTGTAAAGAAGAGTGACTGTGACTCCTACAATAAATTTTGTGTACCGGATAATTGATACAAAATGTCCAACAATAAAATGTGAAAGCAACAACAGTTGTTTACTTGTGTTGTTGTGTTTTTGAAACCGCTATGCGTTGGAAGTGTTCTGTGTTGTGGTCACTTGCTTGACTTTAATCTGAATGACTTGTTCGTGTCTTTGTGACTCTGATACACACTTTTTTGCCCACCCAGCTTCGGTTACGTACTAGTTTCATTTTTCAATTTGAAAAATGATTTTATAGCTCGAGAATAATGAAAAAGAATCAATAAAATTCTGTGCTTGATGTCATGTATACGTTTAAGATGTGATATGATAACGAGAAGAAAATGTGGTGATTCAAAAAATAAACAGCGATACTGAAAAAAATAAACCGAAGAAACGTGCTTTCCATGCCTACTGTTAATTCAACACCAAGAACTTTGATCACGGCAATTTTGTGTTTATCACTTGATGGCATTTTCTTAGAAAAAGTATGTATTTAAATTTGATTGTGTATTTTGGTAGTCGAAGTAGGATAGATTTAATTGCTAACTTGAGAATCATTAGTCAGGCTCACATTCAAAAGTGCGAATTTAAAAATTATTTTTCTTTTGTTCCTTGAAATATCTTCATGTCTTTCTGAATTCAACACATTACGATTAATAGCCTATAAATCTTAATTGAATTTAATACAGCAAAAAAACATTTATATCAATAAATTCTTCTGGTTTTTATACCCGCCAAAAAAGAATATGGAGGGTCTATTCACTTTGTCATTCCGTTTGTAACGCAGCGAAATATCCATCTGAGACCCCATAAAGTATATATATTCTTGATCAGCGATGAAATCTAAGACGATCTGAGCACGTCCGTCCGTCCGTCTGTGGAAATCACGATTCAGTCCAACCAAAAAGACTCAAACTCTTGAAATTTGGTACAAATATACGATGAATAATAGCACATGTCAAGTTCGTAAATGGGCTGAATCGGTCCAGAATGGAAAAAATTGCCCTAAGAAGAACTAAACCAAATTCTAAAAAACAACATGATTTTTTTAATTTTTTTGGAAATTTTGTTAAGCAAATGATATAGTTGTATGTCAAAGCAGGTCCAACGCGTTAAACTTGGAGCCATAAAATAAAATAAAAATTAATTTTGGACCCCGCCCCCTTTAGTGGGCGGTATTATATGCAAAAATAGTGTAAAAATTTTTGAAATTGTTTTACTTAAGCCTACATTCCTTAAAAATAAGCTGAGACGTAATCTGGTACTACTCTGCCCTACCGCCCCCCCCCCCCTCCCCCTTTGCCTCTTAAATGACCCTATCAAAAAAATAAATTTAAATTTTGTATATATTTATCCCAAACATTTATTTTTAGAGTTTTATGACTACCTGTTTCTGCCCTACCCCCTCCTCCCCCTTTGCCCCCAAATTGACCATATCAAAAAAAATAATATGTTTTTAATTTTGTATATAATTATCCCAAACATTTATTTTTAGACCTTTATGATAAAGGTGAAATGTCTCCCCCACAGCCCTTGCCAGAGTGATCCCGCCTAAATACAGTTTTAATACCCTCCAAAGAGAATTGGACCCCATAAAGCATATATATTCTTGATCAGTGATGAAGTCTGAGACGATCTACCAAGGCCCATACTTTCGTCTGTGAAAAAAATGTTATAGTTTATTTATGGACCCCGCCCCCATTTAGTGGGCGTTGACGATATGCAAATATAGTGTGAATATTGAACAATTTTTGTTCCTTAAGCCTATAAGAAGCTGAGATGGTCTCTGATCTTGCAGAGGTGAAACCTCTCTCACACGCACCTTCCCGGAATCACTCTCTCCAAATAGAGATTTAAAATTGGATACAGAGATGTCTTAAAGGAACTCTGTCCCACCAAGTTAAACATTTAAAATTTACTTACCAAATACTTGGAGGGTATTTAAGATTCCACCCGGTCGAATATGACGTTTTTACTTGTTTTACCTCTTTTTCTCTCTTTTTATTTTTATGTTAAAATATTTGGTCACGCTTTTTTGTGCAAATATTCGGCAAAAGTATGCACGTGCCTTAAGTGTTCTGAAAAAAAAATCCCCCAGTATTTAAAGTGTGCAGTGGCGCTTTAACAAAAGTTGCTAATATCAAAGTGAAATCATTTTCTTATTAAATGTTTTTGTTGTAGATTGTCTACTTCTTTCTTCTTCTGTAATCTTCGCACGTTTGAAAGTTAAGAAAAATAAAGCACGATTTATCGCTGCATGTGTTCACTATGATAAACGAGCTAAAGATATTAAAATACTTGTAAGTTCACATGTAAACTATTTCCGGTTTAAGCAGATGCGATTGCTATCCAAAAACAAAATCAATACACTAAAAGCAAATAACCCCAGACAAAAGCAAAAAAATTAATTCATAAGCACTCACGCCCATTTTTCATTAACTTCACTAATAGGAAATTGTTTGTTGAACACTTTGCCAGGATTACAAATCAATTTTAATTTACCCTACACCACAACCGGCAATTCTACATATTGTACAATTTCATTTAGCAATTTCGGCAAAAGTTAAAAGGAACAGAAAAATAATAATAGTACTGGATATTGATAGAAAGTTATTGAATTTTGAAGAAAAGAAAAATGAAAATAATTCATTATTTTCTGAACGGTTGGACTATCACAAAATTTCATATAATATTTCAAAAAGTTTTGTTTAGCTATAGGTAAGAGTGTCGATTTTATATTTACAAAGAAATAGAGCCACGAAACTCCAAAACCATGCTAGCCTATGCCCACAACAACACTTAGGTGTAGCCGAAAAAACACATACAAAAGTAAGTGATTGATGTGTTCTGTTTGAACGTCTCCGAGCCACTTAACACAATTTTATAAATTGTTTAATTATTTTCACTTTGTTATTCTCTCAAAAGCAACACTAAGAAAAACATGTTTTTTTTATAGCTCTAGTTAAGGATCATTGCGAGCGTAACTTCACACAATATTGACATACGAACCCATCTGAATAGGGAAGTCGAATAAACGATTCTCATCTGTCCGTCAGTCTGTATGTGCACTTGGTTTCGCGTAGCCTTCTGAAAATCTTGAAACTTCGGTCTCGAATTGATGTATTGGAAATATTCCTAAGTAAATGGCTATTGAAAAATCAGTAAAATCCAAAATACCATTCCAGGGCTGGAAATTTTAAATTTATTTTTGGTCTATAAAAGTAACATGTTTTTCTTTCTTTTTGTTTATTTAATTAAATCTATTTTGTACTCCAGAAAGAATTAAGTTGATATTAAAAAGTAAACAGAATCAAAAAACGATTCCAAGGTTGGGCAATTGTAAAATTTTTTTGTTACATAAAAGTAACCAGCTAAAACAATTTTTTTATTAAAACTATTTTATAATTCATCAAAAATTAAATTGGTAGTAAAAATCAAAAAATTTATCAAAAATGCGAAGCCAGGGTTGGACATTTGAAATTTTTTTTGGTACATAAGAATAAACAATTAAAACAATTTTTTTACTCAAAATTATTTATAATTCAGGAAAAATTAAATTGGTAGTAAAAATAAAAAAATAAATAAAAAATGCGAAGCCAGGGTTGGACAGTTAATTTTATTTTATTTTTTTGTTCATAAAAGTAACCAACTAAAACAATTTTTTGTTATTAAAAATATTTTATACTTCAGAAAAAATTAAATTGTAGTAAAATTTAAAAAAGAACTAAAAAATGCGAAGCCAGGGTTGGACATTTAAATTTATTTAATTTTTTTTTTTGTACATAAACGTAACCAACTAAAACAATTTTTTAATTAAAACTATTTTATACTTCAGGAAAAATTAAATTGGTAGTACAATTTAAAAAAGAAATAAAAAATGTGATGCCAGGGTTGGGCAATTAAGACCTTTTTCTGGTACATGGTGGTAACCAACTAAAAAAAAATTTTATTTTTTATGTATTAAATATATTCAATGATTTTGAAAGATATTCTTTGGTATTAAAAATCAGAAAAGCCTAAAGTTAGTACCAGAGCTGGAAAATGTAAACTTCTTTTTTGAATATGAAAGCCACTAAATAAAATTAATTTTTTTTCTTTGATAATTAAATATATATTATATTTTAGAAATAAACGAATTGAATATCAGAAAGATCAAAAAGATGCTTCCAGAGTTGGAGTACACGTATGTTTATACATACTCGTTGGTGGTTACACTATAATGCAATGCAAATGAATGCATTCGTGTTTTATAGGCGAAACCAATTAATTCCACATCGTCTTACATAATAACCCCCCCCCCCCCAGACGTACGTCAGCGATATGTATATAAGATGCGGCCTAGCCGAATATAACACTTTCACTTGTTTAAATTAATTCTTATTTTTCTCTTTAAGGTTTTTCAAACCATCTCCGGAAATCATATTTTTGAAAATAATTAATAATTTGACTTTTCTTTTTCATCGGCCTCACCTTCCACTCCAGTGCTTCATATTGACTCACTGAAGCAAAAATCTTTATTTGTATTTCATTCATTTTGTTTCATTTAGCTGCTTCCATTGAAAAAGGCATGTGTGTATCATATAACTGGGTAAAAAACGAGGTAGATTCTACAATTATCCACCGTGATAAGAAAAATATTTAAAAAATGTGGGAAAAAATAAAAATTATGATTTATTTGTGGTGGCAAATGCGGTCGTATTTTTGTGTGGCTTAGAGAACTCTTCTAAATCAAGCATTCATTTTCAATAAAATGTTTAACTAAAGCCCTAAAAGCCGAAGTTGAACTTGTGGTTAAAACAACATTGGGCTTAAGGATTTAAAGAGCCATAAAATATTTATTTGTTAATTGCTTACCGCTCCCTGACAGAATCATAAAAAAGCTTTTGCTGTAAGCTAAAACATCAGCAGGATGGAATGCACGCATTTCATGCTGCGAATGAGTGATTCAAATGAAGTTCTAATTGCTTTTCGGGTGGTTTTTAACACTCCAAATCAAATTTATATTTTATTATTTTTATTTTTAAATTTAAATTTTTTTTATTTGTTTCTTTTTTGTTGCCTGCCAATAATAAAAAGCTTTTTTACAGGTGTATTAACACAAGCATCAAAATTGGGGGATTCACACTGTAGTCATAAAGTCATAAGTCATAAAATAATAGCACGAAAAATATGACTAGTGTGAACAACCCGTCATAGCTTAGTATGCTATTTCAAACATAGATCAGCTCAAAGCAAAAGATAATTAAGATAATTGTAATAAAGTTGTTTTAAAATGCAAAAAAGTCTAAAAACTCCATTTCTATTTAAAATTTTTAAATTTGTCTTCTGGTGCACAAGAATATCCAAATGAATTTGTATGTATGTATAAACTAAAACAGCTGCTGCTTTGATATGAGCTGAATAAATAATTTTTTGCGGCGGCATACAGAAAAACGTTCAGTGGCTGCCAGATACGTAAGTTAAACGGGAATAAATTTTCACAAGTATATATTTAGTTTTTGCGATTTAGTTCTCTTTTAATACTTTTTATGTTATAAAAATTTGATTTAATGTACAGACATATAGGTATGCATAATTTTTTAGCCGTTTTTAGTCGTGAATCATATATAATTAACGGCGGCAAACATATACCATCGCCGTCTCGCCTAAAGATTTTCAACCGTTCGACTCAGATCTCTAGAGCAGTATTTTATGACAAAACAAAAACATACCTGAAAGAGTGCTATTATTTTATGACATTTTGGTATGCAGCACAACAACAACTTTTTTAAACTTGTCTAAAATATTATGACTTTATGACAATATGACTAAATAGCACACAGTGTGAATAGCCCAAATATATTTTTATTTATTTTTTGCAACACATTTTCACATTTACTATTGATTGAATTCCAATAAGTTCGAATACACGAGCAAGAAAATTAACAATAATAAAAAGAGAAAGAATTTCATATGAATACAATCACAATATATGATCGTAATTGTTGAAACAAAATTTCCCAAAACGTGTTTACACATGCATAAAAAATGCCAGAGGCCAAACTAAAAATAAACTGAGGAATATTGTAAAATCGTGAATGAAATATTTGAACTTATTAATGGGCGCTGTTACAATTTCATGCTGTTGTAATTTAAATGGAAAAAACCCCACCCACTAAACAATAGACGTTCGAAACTTAAATTTATGCTTAAATTTAATTGAAAAAATATGTGATTAAAAAATACCCTGGTGACGAAATCACTTCAATTAATGAGAAGTTTGTAGCAACATATTTTAATAATTACCATAATGATACTGTTGCCAACTTAAATAGCCAGGTTAACAACTGACAGCTTTTTAAAATTTTCCTGAGTTATTGATGTCGATTATAATTTATTTTGATGATTTGATTGTGATCAATAAACGATATTTTAATTTTTTTATGGCCGCGTTAAAAAACCACTGGCCTCGAAAAGCCTGGCCACAGAGAGAGAGAGAGAGAGAGAGAGAGGTGAAAGCGGTCTGTCTGCAATGGAAATTCGATGTTGGATGACGGAAAACCTCTCGCAAGTCAAAATCCAAATCCACATCTATTGCAAGTCAAAATCTAAAGGTAAGAATTCCCCAATAGGGATAGAAATAAGACTATCCAAATATGAACTTTATTATATTTTTCTGGATATTTCAGTAGGTTAAGAAATAATTGTTCATTCGTTTTAATAAGCGCCAAATAAAAAGCTCCTAAATTGGAGAGTTGGATCCAGAGTTAAAATATTATCCAAAAAAAAAATTCATCAAAACGATGGTAATGTAAGAGCGCATGACACCACCCAGTTTTTTCGGTACTGAACAGTTATCCTGTAGAAAGTAAACTTCGTTCATAACAACACCATAAAGAGCGGGCACAAAAAAAATAGGTTATCATGGCACGATAGGTGTCTCCATTGACCAAATGGTTGTGCCGTGCTTATTTTGAAACAAATATGGGCCAATGATGGCTCCGGTCCACAAGGCACACCCAACAGCCACTCGTAATGGGTGCATTGGTTGTTGTAAAACCACACATGGGTTTTCTGAGCCCCAGATACTGCAATTTTGTTAATTAACTTACCCGCCAAGATGAAGATGAGCTTCAGCCGAAAAGATGATTTTTTTGGCAAAATCGAAAAATCGATTTCCGACCAATTGCCTTTGTTTTAGACATAAATTTCCAATAAATCCCAAAGTTCCTCCACCGTAAATCCATTCATTTCGTTCAGTGGAGAGCATATACTGAATTTTGTGACAGAATATATAGAATGGCATAAGTATTGCCAGATTCGAAATATCGGATAGTTCAAATATAACCCTTAAATGCATACTGTTGTCTACATACCGTTTTTTTTTAAATAAATACCTAAAAACATTATTTAACCGTTTCGGGACGAGAACTTTTGTGGCCATCAATCTTAAAAAAGAGTTTAGATATAGTCTCCTAATGTTGTTTTAAGAAAAGTAATTTCATAATATATTTTTAGGACGTTCCGAAAAGGAGATATCGTCCTGGGACAAAAACATCCCAAACACACCTGAAAGGCAAAATTTGAACAATAAAATCAGAATATATTTTACTTTATTTCAATTTATTTTATTCTTTTATAATATTTATTGTAGCATAAAATTATTTTAATTAGTTTTTTATGGCAAGGTGTGAAACATTTTTTACAAAACGCCAAGTTTTTACAAAACGCCAAGTTTGGGATGATTTTATCCCACGAAACTTACCTTAGCCGCAAATTCAGAAAAATATCTTTTTATTGGTTTTCGATTATATTTTCTATGAAATAACAACTGTTTGAGTAAAACTTTACTAAATGACACTTTTTTCCACAATTAAAACACTTGTTTTTTGAGCTTTTGTCGATGGTCTTATTAGCAACTCAAACCGCGCGAACTGATTTATGACTTTTGACATAAGCTTGATGTGTTATATTGACAGCTATATTAAATTTTTTGTAGAGGAGAATATAAATAATGATTTGGGACAGTTTTCAACCAAATCGTGTGAGAATTTTCAGAGATATGATTTTTCAAATTTTTCTGGGATAAAACCATCCCTGTCGTCCCGAAACGGTTAAATATTTTTATAAATTTTTGTGCAATCTACGCCTACGTTTCTATAAGAAAAAATTTTTATCAATCAATAAAAAAAGTCATGCATTTAAAGATTAAACCGATAGATGACCCACCCGATATATTCGGCCTGATTGTGTAAGGCGGTGGCGTTTACGCCAAAGCCGTTTTTTGTACAAGATTGAAGAAACATACACGCAGTTTTCTTTAATCTACTACGAAATACGACTGAGGCGTAAACGCCAATGCCTTACACAATCAGGGGGATTGTTGTTTAAAAATTTTCTACTTCGTACCTTATTTCCGTTGTCTATTATTTTTCAGATAAGTTTTGAAAATTTTAAATTATAGTGAGAGCTAAAGCACTGCATGATGAAAAATCTTTTTCAATTTAAACCAAAATATAGTTTTAAAGTACATAAAATTAGCATTTCCAAAATTCATAATATTACCGCTTTTGTTATCCCCACTCTCATTTCAACTTTCCTGAAACCTTAAACGGATATACGCAATACGTAAATATTTACTCCCACACATTTTGCAATGTAAACAATAAAGTTGGCAAGACGGTACAAAAGTATTCACTTACACAAGAAAACTGATTGAAGCTTTCGCTTAACCCACTCCGATGTAATTTGAATAGGTCTTTGTGTATTTAGGTCAGCGTTTGTTCCGGAAACGATGACAGCTTGAAGCGTTGACAATTGCCTTCAGACACATAATCAGTGCTATTTTTCTTCTTTTCTTTTTGTCATGTTGATGAATTGCATGAATATTGATTGTTTAGGAAAATATGTTTTGATCGATGCATGGCAAAAGCTAAGGAAATGTTTGACAAGTTTTTCTTTTTTGCTATTATATTTCACTACACGTTGTTAGAGAATAGGAAAGCTAACAGAATAAATAAAAAAAATTAAATAAGTTCCTTTTGTTTAGCAGCACAGTGGCTGTTCCTTTATCAGTGACACATACATACAAACATTCATATATCATAGAGAAAACAACACGTACAACATTTTTAGGTAAGTGGATATTTGTCTTGTTGAAATCATTTGTTATACGAGTATTAAAGTGTATGTGACGAACAAGCCAGACGTTAATATTTTACAGTGTAGCGGCTTCTATTGCAAGTGGCTCCAAGAATTCACCTTAAGGTTCTAATAAATTTTCAAACTTTGAAATCAACCTTAAGGATTAAACACATTCAAGACAGCAGGCTACCGACTACAAACTGTCAAAAATAGAACACTTGTGTTTATATGGGAGTGAATATTTTCACGACTACACTACAGGTTGTTGTCCGTGCTACGTTTGTGGTTGTAGTCAAATTAAACTAATTTCTATTTTCATATGCGACAATAACCAGATTAGTGCTGCCACTACAATGAAAAGTCTTAAATAAATAAACGTTTAAAAAATTTTTTAATCTAGTCAAGAAGAATATGAAAATTGTTGAAAATAAAAAGTGCATAAGTAAATAAGTCTTTCAAAATTAAGGAGGAGTTCCCTTACTTCAAAAATTAGTCGATGCAACGATATTTAATCTTTAATTTGTTATATACTTGATAGCCGTTATCGATAAAAGGCATGGGGTAGGGCACTTTGAAAGTAAGATACAAGAAATAAATTAACTTATGAACTCATTTTTATAGTTCCATAGCAAAAAAGGGCACCATAATGTACAAGTATTTATTAAAAGTGCAAAAACCATAAATAGATTTAGAGTAAGCTCTTTTATATATGAAAGTGGCACCACTGAAATTAAATGTTTACGTTGTAGCTGCTGCGTACAAGATATTTAAGTAGCTGACTACACGGCGGCAATTGCTGGTAGCGGCACTTGTAGCCGGTAGCCTACTGTTGTGAATGTGTTTAAAGCATTAAATGAATAATTTCCTTTTCCAAACAACTTCATTTTGTAATATCTTGTCGTCATGTAGTTTTAAATTCTATAAGAAGTTACATCTCCGGATATTGTGCTATTTTCCTCTTCTTGTTTTTCCATGCCTATTATATATTTTATTTGTTTTTCTTTATACACATAAATCCTTGTTATTACAAGACTTTATAAAAAAAATTCTGTTCTTCTTTTGGCATTATAATTTGTAAATATTACCCCTATTCGCAATATTGTGCAAATTGTCTAGCATGATTGTAAAATGCATTCTAATATAACTGGAACCTCGAACCTGCTTACAGAAAAAAGTTGTGCCTTATTTATAAATATACAACGTGAAGGCATAAAATCATATATTTTTTTGTCTAATCTATATATTTGAAAAAAAAATAAATAAATTTTCTTTATATTTTTTAATATTGAAAGCTCATTTAAATAAATACATTTCTATATAATTGTTAAAAATTAGCAATTCAATTTCTTTGATCATATTTTTGTTTGCGGACGGAAGCAAAGTGTTTATGAAGTTTACAGTAGAAAAACAACCAAGAAATTATTTATTCATGCCTCACTTTGTATCACTAGGAATTAAAATTTATTTGCGATTTCAACAATTCTACTTGACTGCATTTAATTTATTCATTTAAAAAAAAAAATATTTTTTAATATTGTGATTTAATAATTTCATTCTTAATAAAACTGAAATAATTATAAATATTATTGTTGTTTGAAAATTTACTTGGCAAATGCACGAAAGATTGAATTTCTCTGACAATAAATTGTATGTGCAATAATATTTTTAAAATTATTTTGTATATGAGGGAAGCAGGCAGCGGTTGACTTTAACTTTCATTTTCGCCAATTCCTTATTATTTGGCATAAGTGAATATTTGAACGACAAAATTTTTTTCTGTGCGATGTTTTTTGTCGATTTTTCGATCTTTAGTTTTTCTAAATAATTTATAGGTAAATGAAATTTATTTGTTGGTCTATATGCATTTCATTGGTGCTTTACCAAATCATCAGTAGACTTTAACCACAATGAAATGCATATAGACATTGCTTGACCACCAACAAATAAATTTCATTTACCTATGAAATAGAATTGTCAAATAAAAATTTCATAACAGTTAAATAATTTATAATTTTTTACTTTTTATTTTTTTAAGATCACAAAACGTTGAGACAATACTCAGCTGTCAAATTAAACACTGTTGCCAACATAAACATGTAAAAATCAAAAACAATTATTATTTGTTAGTCATTGCTTTTTTCCGTCATTGCTAATTGTCTTGCCATGCACTCTTTTCTTAATCAAATTAAATACGGAAAATGCTGTACTTTGCCACTATTTTTAAACAAAAAGATCTTTCAAATTACTGAAATCGATAGCAAGAAGCAAGGCATATCAATGAAAAAATTTTTTTATTATAAAATCGTAAAAGAAAAATTGTCACATGAAATGTAATACTTTTCCATAATTTTTACCAATAATTTAGGCTTTTGCACAGACCTTATCAATGGGTGTTAAAAGAAAAACAGAAATTTTCTGTAGTTTTTATAAAAGAAGTAATTTAGTAAATATTTTGATTATTAATTTTTGTTTTGATATGTCACCAACCATTAACTTAACAAAAAATCAAATATCAAAGTCAAGTCAAATTAATAACATAAAATTTTATTGCATAATACATATTTCATTTACAATATCGAATATCAACAACTTGTTCTACTTTTGTACTTTTAGAAATTGTAAAACAAACAAGAAAGTATTGCCCTGCTTTTACAACAGTTTAACCAAATTAATTATGGTGTCATGTTCCATATTTGTTATTCCCCACATTTTTGTTCTAAAAACAAAAAGAAAAGTTATTTATTTTTATAACACAATAAGCCTTTACATTATAAAATATGGGCAAATTTAGTTCAGCTGTTATTTATAACATTTGAAAATAATTAAACCTAAGATCTTCATAATTTTTCTTTTTTTTATATATACATAAAAAGGCTTATGAAAGCAATTTTGTATGCTTTATAAACCCTTTATAACACAGAATTATATATTATGAATATGGCAGTTAATGTATATTTTTGATATTAAGGATTAATTGAATTATTACGAAGGATTAATTATTCATCCTTAAATCCTTCGTAATTTAAGAATTTCGTTTTAGAATTATTATGCTAAAAATTATATGTTGCATATCTACATAAAAATACCTTTGATATCATACATGTTTAAAAATAATACACTTGAAAAAATATATAAAAGTGTACCACATATAAAGGGTGTTTTTATAAGAGCTTGCTGATTTGAAATTTAAATAAAACACATGCCAAATTATGAAATGGAAAAAAAAAATTTAATTATTTGGTAGATAATTTCTTGTCATTTAACATTTAAATATAATTTCGGGCATATCACCACCACGACCACGACTATTTTGCACAAAAGTCATTCTGGAGGTCCATTTTTCGACCACCTTTTCAAGCATTTGAGGGCGTATTTCAGCAATGACACGTTGAATACTGGTTTCCAAAGCGTCAATCGTTGCCGGTTTATCCACGTAAACCAATGATTTCAGGTATCGAGTGGCGTCAAATCACACGAACGCGGAGGCCAATTCACCGGTCCATTTCCCGAAATAATGTTGTCGTTGAAATGTTCTTTCAATCAGTCCATTGTTTCGCCCGCAGTATGACAAGTGGCACCATCCTGTTGAAACCACATTTCGTTTACATCCATATCTTGAAGTTTTGGCACCAAAAATTCATTGATCATGATTCTGTATTGATTTCCATTCACGGTAACGCGTCGTCCTTCCTCATTTTTAAAGAAATAAGGACCGATGATTCCACCAGCCCATAGACCGCACCAAACAGTACATTTATCGGGATGCATTGGTAATTCTTGAAATTATCTCTGCTCCAAATACGGCAATTTTGCTTGTTGACATATCCATTCAACCATTTTGCGGTAAAAGCGGATAAACATTTTTAATTGAACACTGTTTTTGAAAATAAATTTCCACGATTTGGAAGCGTTGTTCTGGAGTTAACCTGTTCATGATGATTTGCCAAACAATACTGAGTCGAGACGTCACTTTAAACTGTCAAAACAGCTGTCAGACAACAGAGTGATTCGTATAAAAAAAACTTCATAACAAAACACCCTTTATGTACATGTCTGCCGTATTTACATATAAGGTTTTTATTTTATTTCCTTATATCAAAAGTTTTCAAAGGAAGTAAGCAATAAAAATCGATTTTCTTTCATAAAATGTTTTAGGAGAGAACGATATTTATATTTAAAGAAGATAATAACAAATTGCAGGGGGTAAGAAATGTCCTGCTCTTTTAATATGCCTGTGGCTATTATTAATTTTTTTAATTTCTTTCTTTTTTTTCATTTATTTACTGACCTCAACAACCTTAACAAACCAAATATTAACAACAAAAGGGATATTAAAGCGAAACTAAAGTTTCGTAAAATTCCATTCTCTTGAATTTGCCACATTAATTTACTTTGGAATTAAGTTTCTTTTAAAAGAAAAAAGCAAATTGGAAAAAATGCTAAGAAACTTCATTATCGTCGTTTAATTTATTAAATGAACAGGAAACACAAACTAAAGCAAATAAAAAAATTCTAAGCCCCCTTTTGTCTGATTATTACTTTTTGTATTCATGCTAAAAGTACGTGATTGCTTTTCCGTTTAGTAGCTTGAGACAAGACAAAAAGTACCAAGAAAATAAAGAACTTAATAAACTTGAGTACCATAAAGTTCATCTTTTGTTTGATTCCTAATGTGTGATGCCTTGACGTGGTGTTGTTATTCTAAATTAATCATACATTACAACAAAAACAAAAACATAGTAGTACTCGTGACTTCCTAATATAAACTGAAAGGATCATTTGGCAAAAGATAAACACAGAAATTTCAAAGTTATGCTATTTAGCATTTAATTGTTGAAATAGTTATACAGCTGCCAATTTTTTTAAGTCTAAAAATCTACTGCTAAATAATTTTTAGCATTGTTGTTCAAAAAATTAGTAAAATAAAATAAAGTACTATTAATAGTAATGAAAAGTGTGCTCATGATTCGCTTTAAACCAACTCTACACGTACTCTAGTTCAATTCTTTTCTGTTCTTTTTTTTGTATAGAGTAAACAAAATATTGCTGATTCCTCAAAATACTGAACACATTCTTTTTTTGATTAAAAAAAATGTATCACATGAATTCAGTTTATTGACACTTAAGGTGTTGTGTGATGTTAAAGAGAGAAAACAACATTAAACAGTCGCCTTGAATAAAAAGTACACTGATAAAATTCACAATAAATGTTTGACCGTTATCGTTTCTTTTAAGCAATAATTTCATCATATTTATTAAGAGCTTCCATTGTAATAAATAATTTTTCTTAATAATAACTGATTAAAAAGTAATAATGTCTTCTCTTCGTATGTAAAATTAGCACGCCTTGAATAGGGTAATTTTTTTATTAAATTTTGATTTAAAAGAGAATTATAAAACTAAATTTTGCCACGATGTGAATTTCTTGTTCCCATAAATTTTCATTTTCCACAAACCGCAATTTTCTATTCATGGAAACTTTATTAATGTGTGGTAAATGTAAAATAAGAAATCGGAATATACAAATAAACAGAGAATAAGGATTTTAGAAAGTTATAAATGAAATAACAAATAATTAAATTTAACCACAAACATGCATACTCGTATATCAGTTTTTGTAATGTCTTGCACTTTCTATAATGACTGGCATTTTTTTTTTTTTGATGACTTGCAATTTTTCATAATGACTTGCACTTTTCATAATGACTTGCACTTTTTATGATGACTTGCACTTTTTATGATGACTTGCACTTTTTATGATGACTTGCACTTTTTATGATGACTTGCACTTTTTATGATGACTTGCACTTTTGATAATGACTTGCACTTTTTATGATGTCTTGCACTTTTTATGATGACTTGTATTTTTTATGATTGTTTGCACTTTTTGTTATGACTTGCATTTTTTATGATGACTTGCACTTTTTATGATGACTTGCACTTTTTATGATGACTTGCACTTTTCATAATGACTTGCACTTTTCATAATGACTTGCACTTTTTATGATGACTTGCACTTTTTATGATGACTTGCACTTTTTATGATGACTTGCACTTTTTATGATGACTTGCACTTTTTATGATGACTTGCACTTTTTGTTATGACTTGCATTTTTTATGATGACTTGCTCTTTTTATGGTGACTTGCACTTTTTTCCTTACTAATATAATAAATATAAAAGTAACTCTGTATGTCCGTTACTTTCTCATGCTCAAACTGCTGAACTAATTTAGGTGAAAGTTGGTATAGAGATAGTTTAAGATCCGAGGAATAACATAGGGTAGTTTTTTTTTTGTAAATGATCGTGTTGAGTGGTCAAGGGTGGTCGAAAATTTGTATACACATATGAAACTATTAAAGTGATAACTAAGAACATTTTAAACTTTTATTTAGTAAAAATACAACACATCATTGATACAACATACACTTTAGGAGAAATTTCACATATACTTCGCGGACAAAGTTGCGTGTTAAAGGTAGTAAAACATATATTATATTTTAGAAAGAAAAAAGTTAATATTGAAAATATGGAAGAGGAAGAACATGGTTCCAGTGTTAGAATGAATGTATACATATAGTCCACACGTAACTCGGTGAAGGATACTTAAGATTCGTCACGGTCGAATATAGGACTTGTACATTTTCGTATTAGAAAAGTAAAATTTTATTTAAATTTAGCTGCCATTTTATTAACATATCGAATTGCTTTCAGAAATTGGCAGTAGAAATATAGAGTAGCATAGAGTTAGCATCACTGCATATAAGAATTTTGTTATAATATTGCATGCATATAATTATAATTTTCTTTATTTTTTTAATTCATTTATAATAATACAATATTTTTTAAGCTTAAGGTCTTTATGATATATATATATATATATATATATATATATATATATATATATATATATACATATATATATATATATATATATATATATATATTTATTTTTCAATATTTCGTTAACCTTTGGTTAACTTCTTCAGGAAATTGTTTTTATGTTTTCTTTCAAAAAATTAATTCATTTATTTTTTTTTTTCGTTATTATAAATTCCATTAGTGCTCATATTTTGTAAATATTTGTGTATATTTTGTTTAAAACTTAATTTATTTTATATTTGTATGGAACACAACAAAACACATACAATACAGCAAGACCATAAAATAACTAATCAAAAAATGTCCCGTGGACTACACAAGAGTGGTGGCTTGCACAACATTTTTGAAGAGTGCTCATTTTCGTTTTAGAAAAATGACTGCTTATGTTCAACATTCGTCTGCTGCTAAAAATAAATAATTAAAATTTTTAATTAAATTTATTTTAATATTTATTTTCTACATTGAACTAGAAATTGTACAAAAAATACATAAAAAGTTAAAAAATGCTTTATAGGAACAAGTGTACCTTTTGGTTTATGTGTTTAAAGGCATGCAAAAATAAAGAATAAATGTTAAATTTATTTTGAATTGCATCAACTAAGCTTTCCTTTGATTTATAAGAGGACAGCTGAACTTCAATCATTTAAGTTCTGAAATGATATTCAATTAAAAAATGGAAATGATACGAGAGATACGCTTATGAGTAGCTGCCTTCGAAAACAGTATTTTTTTTTTTTGTTCTGCTGCCGTGAATATAATTTTTCTCATATTCATCATGAGTTATTCTCTACGAATATCGCTTTACGAACTTTTGCTTAATATTATCGGCATTTTAAATTTTATACTCAAAATTTAAGCATGAAAATTCCAATAATTTAAGTCTTTAAAATTTTCCCAACAGAAAAGAAAATATAAACAAAATTATTCGAAATTATACTCAAGCAAAAAATAAACTAAATCTCAACATATTTTTTTTATCGCACATTCCTTTCGGTTTAACACCAACATTTTTACAATTAATGCTTTCCGTTCCATTCTTTATTATTCAATGGAAAAAGTAAATATTTTCTTTTATTGTGTGGAAATATTCATCGGTAAAATTCTTTGTTGACCTTCTTGAGAAAAGAAGGCATTTCAGACATCTGAGGGATCCATTAAACTTTCAAGGATAATATGTTTGCGTGAAATGTGATGGAATTCATATAAAATTACTGAAATCACATCATTAGATGCAGATGTTATCGAATGAAAACTAGAAAATTCCTCAAAAGGGTGAATATGTTTAGAATTGTGAGCTGGAGCATTCACCTATAATCACACACACACACCCACACCCACACACGCACGTATAAACTTGGAAAACGTACACAAATAATGCTTAACACATCACTTGACTACCACAACTAATAAATGGAAGAAGGATAAAAAATTAATGTAAGGGGTCCTTATATAAATCCTTAAATGGGAAAGCTAAGTTGGTTCTAAAAGACATCATCGAAATAATTTAAAAGTTTCTATTTCGGTCGCCTTATAAAAACGCAAAGGGCAGTAAGTTTTCAATGAAGGTTACAAAGAACAAGTTAATACACCCACACCATAAGCATAATGATTTTCACTGGAAATTCTATATCAATCAACTGAAAGATGGATCACAAAAGTTGAACGAGTTTAAGATTTATTTATGACAGAAACTTGGCGACAAGGAACGACAACATAAATAATGTTTTCATTGAAACTTGCAAACGAACAAAATAAGTAAACAAATGTCGTAAATAAGAATATGTTGCTAACAATTGTGACGTTTATATGTAAATAGAAATAATAAAATGTTAAAGTTAAGCTAATGGAAATAAGTAAAGTCAATCAAAACGATGGAAAATGGCATTCGAATAAATAAATAACTGATTTGGAGCTTCTAGGGAATATTTAAAAACTTTGTGCAGAAAACCTGATGCATTTCGAAAAAAAAAATTACAAATTCTTAAAATATATGTGCATATATAGTTACATAAAAATAAGTCTGAGAAATTTGTTCGTTACTGATCCGTATCGATCATTCAGTGAGACATTTTTGCCAAATATAGTGCAAAGAGATTATAGGACTAAAATATGAGTAATTAAAAATAATAATTTCAAAAACTAAATTTTTATTGAAAAATATTATATTAAATCTGACATTTCAATATCATAACCGTAGTGGACTTCTCATACGCTTGTCGAAAAATATGAAAGAAACAGGATTGTCATACCGTGTATAATTTTCATAATATTAATATACGACGCCATAAAGTATACTATATATTATGTATTCTTATTGTATAGGGAAGTTGAATAAACGATATCTGTCGTAAAATCGATTTTACGAAGAACCTAGAAGAGTTCGAAATAGTCCTAAATCCATAGCTATTGAAAATCAGCAACATCCAAAATACAATTTCACAGCTGGAAAACTTGTTTTTTAATTTTTTATTTATTTTATTTATTTATTTATTTAATTTTATTTTTGCTAAGTAAACCGGTCCTACACTTCAGGAAGAATTAGACTGCTATTAAAAGTTATAGAAAATAAAAAAGAGGATTGTCCAGGGTTGGACAATAGAAACCTTTTTTGATACATAAAAGTAACCAAATAAAAACAATTTTCTCTTATGTTTTATATATTAACTACATATTATGCTTTTGAAAGAAATTTATTGGTAATAGAGATCGAAAAAGTCAAAATGACAGCTCCAGAGCTGGAAAACTTAAACTTATTTTGTATCTTCTTGATAATTGAACCCGTTTTATACTTCAGAAATAATTAGATTGGTATTCAAAATTTAACAAAATCAATAACACGATTCCAGGGTTGAACAATTGTTCTTTTTTTTATGTTTTTGAAAGAAATTTATCGGTATTAGAAATCAGAAAAGTCAAAAACACAGTTCCAGAGCTGGAAAATGTAAACTTGTTACGAAATATTAAAGGAATTAAGTAACATAATTTTTTTTCTTTTATGATCAATCATATTTTATATTTCAGAAAGAAGGATATTAATATTAAAAATCAGAAAATGAAAAAGATGGCTCCCAGGGTTAAAAGTATGTACGTCGGTGAAGTGTACACAAGATTCGTCACAGCCGTATATAACAGTTTACTTTTTATGCCTTTTTTTTCTGTACTACTCAGATACATATTTTTGGCTTTTTTTTTCTTTGTCTCAATTGAAAATTATAAAATTTTATATGCTGTTCTATATTTATTATTTACATTTCGGCATTAAATATATTTTCACAGTGTTTTTTTTTTGCATTATTCAGCCAATTACCACAAAATTTATTGAATTTCATACAAAATTGTTTCCATTATTTTACAAATTTTTTTTCTTTTCTACTAAACATGTCAATTATTAGGTTGGCGTAAGCAATTTTAAACAGTTTCATGCATTTAAATATAATGTGAATATACACATAAACAAATCGATCGTTAGGGATGTCCTAATATTATCTAGCAAAAATAATAGGTCATTACAAATTTAAATGCTTAATAGTAAATAGATTTGTTTAAAAGAAAAGAAAAAATTAAAAAATTAGACATAAAAATCATATTCTTACGAAATTTATTAAATGTTTGATTTATTTACTAAGAGTTAAATATGTCTCCATGCCTGTATTTTGTATTAGCTCCTACAACCAAAACATCGGTAAACTTTAACCTGAATTAAAAAAACTACAAACAACTTTTAAATTATTGAAACACTTTCCCAAAACAATTGAGAATTACGTAAGAAAAAGTATAGTAGACCTTGAAAAGTTCTGTTTGGCATGAATCTGTTTTGTTTTTCCACCTTATGATAGGAACACAACACTACGAACGACGAATTTTTGGTCACGAATATTCGTCGGCAAAAAGAAAACAAATTGCTGTATACGAAAATGCACACAATCGTGGTGTTGGTCGAAATTCGTCATACTCAGCGAAAGTTGAAATAGATTTATTTCTAATTGTTTCGTCCACGAACAAATTAATATAAAGTGACCAGGTTTCATATAATTAAACTGGTTGTTTGAGGAAAAACATAGTTCACTACTGTATTGTTGCATGTAGCACTTAAATTTTCAGTACATGCTAAAAATGCATTCACCAATTCACAAAAATTTATCATTCGGACGACTTTTTATCAATTTTGAACACTCTTTATAATATAGTTTTTTTTTCTATTGCTCACTTTTTCATATGGTCACCCCATCAGCTGTTAAATGAAAATAATAATTTATTTACAGACAAAAAATTTTTCAGAAAATAATTACAAAAAGGAATTTGTTCTGAAAAAAAAAAATGGACAACACCGTGGTAATTATTGAGTGTCTAAACAATCTGGCATCAGAGGATTATAATGATTTAAAAAAAAAACAAATATTAAAATTTTGTTTGCTTATTATTTTAATTTATTCGTCGTTATTGTGTTTCATACGACGAATTTATAGTGCCAATTTTTACCAACGAATTCGTCGTACTAAACGAAATTCGTCGTTCGTCCTAGTTGTGTTCGTAGCATTACGCAATTAGTTTAAAAAAAAAATCTATCTAATTAAACCTGCTATCTTACAGCTCAATTCATGTATGAAAATAAAAAGCTGAATTTTTTACATATTATTAAAAGTATTGTTTTTTTATTCGTCCCACGTTATATTCAGAAACTTGTTTAATATTGGAAAAATTAACACTGAAGCTAGAATATAGTTCAAAACTCAATAGACGTAGCAGAAAGCCCCGATCAGTATGAGAGGTACTGAAACATCTGACGGTCACGCAAAACATGGATCTTTTGTGAGACTGAACTGGGCAAGATTGCAGACATGATTTTTCAGTGTTAAAATTCCAAACGCTGAGCACAACAGCTGTTTTCGGTTGCCCTGAAATTTACATAACCAATACTTATGTGTATTTTTCTTTAGCATCACTTATTTGGAGGCTTACTTGAATGTGATAACAGTTTAAACAAAATTTATGAGAAGAAATCGTATACGAGAATTATATCTATATTTAGCCGATATTAGCACAAGTTAAATCTCCGTACTTCTGTTTCATTACTTTATTCATGTAACATTTTGCGAATTATATTTCAGGAAGAATTAAATTGGTATTAGAAATTACACAATATCAAAAAGTGGACTCCAGGGTTGGACATTAAACATAATAGATGTTTTAAAAAAAAAATTTATTGGTAGTAGAAATGGAGCAGCGTATTACGGTATTCGATATCGATTGAAATTTTGTATTTAAATTTCGATGGATAACGAATGCGGTAATATGGCCCCCCGAAGAGCCAAAACCCAGCTCCAGAGTTTGAAAATTAAACTTTTGTTGGGATATTAAAGTAACTAAATAAAACAATTTTTAATTTTTTATTTTTTTTTTTGATAATTAAACATATTTTATATACATACTATATTAAAGAAAAAAGGAATTTGTATTGAAAATCGCAAAGATCAAAAATATGGTAAATGTCAATTAAGTGCTCGTATAAATCTTCGGCTAGACTAGTTTTACAATTATTCATTGACTGAAAAATATCAAATAACAGCTTCGGTTTTGATATATAAAAATTAATCATAAGAGTTTATCGAAAAAAAAAATATTTTTTACAAATTTATTCGACCTTTTTTTTATCATTAATAAATTATGTTTACATAAGCAAGAGGTCAATTATTTTTTTATAAAAAAACTTTGTTTATTCCTATATTTCGCCACTTAATGTGAAAACCAAAAATATTTAAATTTTTATCATTATACATCTGAGTCCATGCTAATGTTTATAATTGATTTTTTCAATTTTACACTTGTCTATACATACACACGTACATACATATGTACATATATGCGGATGTGTATGCATAAATATTAATAAGTAAAATATGTGTATATTTGGCTTTATTGCTCGATTGTATTGACATATTTATAATGTTTACAATAGAGTATAAAATATTTTTGCAAATGAAAATATTTGCTGCCGAGAAAATAAAATGCAGCAAAATGAATTTTTTTTTGTGAAAAAGATTCACAAGTATGAAATACTCTTGCATATAGAAACTAATAAGAAATTTTAGATATAATGATGCTTAGCGCCAAATTATCTTAATCGATAAAATATGATATTTTTAGAAAAATGTAATTTTATAAATTTGATTAATTTTTATAAATATTTTTTATACTCATCTCGATCTACTCGATCCTGGATGACAGCAGATTTGATCATCATTCATTTATGTAGCTTGGAACCAAAAGCCAAAGAATTAATGCAACACTTACCAGCGATAATCTTTGAACGTGGTCACGTCTAAATGATTCAACCAAATAAAATGCAGTACTACGTGTTTAGAGGATGGTGCTACCACACACGCACTTATAGTTGGTATAGGTGTCCAGTAATGAGAAGTTATTGATGTTTATGTCTTTATATATTAACTAACTTTAATATGTGAATATGCGAAATTTCAGCTAATTCGTATGTTATGTCAGTTATGTGATGTATTTTTACTGGATCAAAATCTAAAACCTTCTTAATTATCAATTTCATAATTTCATATGTTGATACAAATTTTCGACCACCCTTGACCACTCAATACGGTCATTTCCAAAAACAAAAACCATCCCATATTATTCCTCTGATCTTAAACCAGCTCTATTCCAAATGTCATCCAAATCGGTTCAACGGTTTGAACAAGAAAAGATAACAGACAGACATTATTGTACTTGTAAGGAAAAAAGAGGAAGTCATCATAAAAAGTGCAAGTCATTATGAAAAGTGCAAGTCATCACAGAAAGTGCAAGTCATCATAAAAAGTGCAAGACATCGTAAAAAGTACAAGTCATTATGAAAAGTGCAAGTCATCATAAAAAGTGCAAGTCATCATAAAAAGTGCAAGTCATCATAAAAAGTGCAAGTCATTATGAAAAGTGCAAGTCATCATAAAAAGTGCAAGTCATCATAAAAAGTGCAAGTCATCATAAAAAGTGCAAGTCATTATAAAAAGTGCAAGTCATTATGAAAAATGCAAGTCATTATGAAAAGTGCGTCATTATGAAAAGTGCATGTCATCATAAAAAGTGCAAGTCATCATAAAAAATGCAAGTCATCATAAAAAGTGCAAGTCATCATAAAAAGTGCAAGTCATCATAAAAAGTGCAAGTCATCATAAAAAGTGCAAGTCATTATGAAAAGTGCAAGTCATCATAAAAAGTGCATGTCATCATAAAAAGTGCAAGTCATTATGAAAAGTGCAAGTCATCACAAAAAAATTCTAGTCATCATAACAGTCTCTGGCTATATTCAAGGCCTTAGAGGGAAGTCACAGGCTGTCACAAGCATTTAATTGCTATTTACAAGGAATAGAGAAGTGTCTGGACATGACTTTGCTAATTAGTTACAGAATAAGGAGAAATATATTTTCTTAATTAAACTACCTTAGCCCAAATGAAAATTAACCTGACACTACTTCTACTACTTAAGCTTTGCGCTAACCAGAGACACCAACATGGAAGCGTGGCGTGCTAATTTTACTACAACAAAAATATTTTATCAGAAAACTAATTTTAATTTTACAAATTCAGTGACTTGTTTAAAAGCCAAAAGAAACATGCTTGCATATGTATATATTTACCATCACTTTTGTGAAAGATCTGCGGAAGTAAGAAACAAAAATGTTTTACTTCCGGTTTTGTTTAAGACTTAAAATTTTACAATACATACGAGTACATACGTACATGTCTATCATACATTACACTGACATTATTTATTTATGATATGTTGTTCACTTGTGCCTCTATTTGCATGGATTTTTCTTAGGGGCTTTCAAATATATAAATCAATTCTGATTATAATTAGTCCCCCAAGATGATTTCCAGAGGATATCAAAATAATGGAAAATAAAAAATTCAATTTATTCATATTTGAAACTCCTTTCTATACTTATTTATTAGCCATAAACAGACTTTTGGTAAAATTGTGTTTCAACCAAAAAATTTATTTTTGCAAAGCAGTACCCCTTTCCTAAAAAATTGGTAAAAAAAATTTTTTTCTTATATGCATGCGATTTGAGATTTTTCGGAAGCTTCTTCGCATTTGAAACTACTTTCAATACTTGCTTATTAGAAATAAACGCCTTTTGGGCAAAATTGGGTAAAATTGTGTTTCAACCAAAAAATTGATTTTTTGCAAAAGGGTACCCCTTCCTAAAAAATTGGTAAAAATTTTTTTTTCTTAAATGCATGCGATTTGAGATTTTTGAGAATCTTTTTCGCATTTGAAACTCCTTTCAATACTTAGTTATTAGAAATAAACGCCTTTTGGGCAAAATTGGGTAAAATTGTGTTTCAACCAAAAAATTGATTTTTTGCAAAGGGGTACCTCTTTCCTAAAAAATTGGTAAAAAAATTTTTTTTCTTAAATGCATGCGATTTGAGATTTTTCGGAAGCTTCTTCGCATTTGAAACTACTTTCAATACTTAGTTATTAGAAATAAACGCCTTTTGGGCAAAATTGTGTTTCAACCAAAAAATTGATTTTTTGCAAAGGGGTACCTCTTTCCTAAAAAATAGGTAAAAATTTTTTTTTCTTAAATGCATGCGATTTGAGATTTTTCGGAAGCTTCTTCGCATTTGAAACTCCTTTCAATACTTGCTTATTAGAAATAAACGCCTTTTGGGCAAAATTGGGTAAAATTGTGTTTCAACCAAAAAATTGATTTTTTGCAAAGGGGTACCCCTTTCCTAAAAAATTGGTAAAAAAAATTGTTTTCTTAAATGCATGCGATTGAGATTTTTCAGAAGCTTCTTCGGATTTGAAACTATTTTCAATACTTGCTTATTATAAATAAACGCCTTTTGGGCAAAATTGGTAAAATTGTGTTTTAACAAATAAAAATTGGTAAAAATTTTTTTTTCTTAAATACATGCATTTGAGCTTTTTTGAAAGCTTCTGCGCATCTGAAACTCCTTTCAATAATTATTTATTAGAAAGAAATAAACTCGTTTTGAGTAAAATTGTTTTCCAGCAAAAAATCTGATCCTTCATTAAATATATACAAAAAAATCCTTTCACAATTTGTGTTATTTTTTTATTTCATTAAACAATAAAAACAATTTTCCTCACCATGGCGTGACTGACTTCACTCACGCACAAAGCGAAATTAATTTTGGTCAAAATTGCACAAAATTAATTTCTTAATACCAGGCGCCCAGAACTGCAGAAAAAGCAATAGGTGTCCAAATAATATTAATATTCGAAACACCCTGTGCAATCTTTCTGTAACAGCTTGACTCAATTATAATGAGACGTGCTTTTCGAAGCATACTCTAAGGCATAGCAGACAAAATATAGACGATGTTTCTAATATGCAATAATTTTTTGGGCACCTAGTACAGCAAAATCAGTTTTTGGTCAAATTCAACGAAATCTAATTAATTTTGTGTGTGACGTCACGTCACGCAAGGGGTAAGAAAAAAAAGTAAATTTGATTTTTTTAATGGTTTATTTATTTACAAATCAAATTATGTTATAAATAATTAAACATTTTTAAGAACTCAATTAAAGAATTAATGTTATTATTTTTGAACATTTCTCTCTCTCTTATTCTTATTTTATTTTCAAATTAAATGAAACAACATGTGTGCACGTACACATCTATTATCATTTGGCCACCAAGATCGTGCCATTGATCGCCGTTATCCTTCAACATTGAAAAACCAATATTCGTCAAGTCGAGCGCTATTTCAAAAAAATGAGCTGCTGCACCGAGGCGAGTATTTATTTAAAGGAAATCTATGTGTGTTGTAGTTCTTATTGTGAAAACTGCAAAAAAAATGTTTGAAAAAAATTAGAATCGTTTTGAATTTTAGCATGCTATTGTCACGATGATTTTGCAATACTTTAATCATTTTCTACAATTCTATCCATCATGGAAGTGTAGCGGCTCGCGAAACTAGATTTTCTGTTCTGCGGTAAGTTGAAAAATTAGATTGGTGTTGGTTTTGCATCGTTCGTTATAATACTTATGATGCCTTCATCCGTGGTGTTCTAATATACAGATACTGTTCCTGTATAAATATGAATGGATGTGCCTGTAAAAGTAGAGATTAAAATTTTAATATTGAATATATTTTATTTTAAGTTGAAATTTATAAAATAATAAATGCACCTATCAGTGTAATTTATATTGCAAATATTAATGATGGTTTTTTTATAAAAATGGTTAAAATAAAATGAAGAAGACAAAAATATGAAGTATATGTTTTGTTAGCATAAAAACTCCGAAGTATATGAAGTATATGTTTTGTTAGAATAAAAACTCCGCCAAAATTCTATCCATCATGTAGTGTAGATTTACAGAATATAAAAAAATATCGTATAAATTATTATAAAATAAAATTATTTTTTCAAAGAAGTACCTCTTTCCTAAAAAATGGGTAAAAAATTTTTTTTTGCAAAATATCAATTTTTTGGTTGAAGCACAAATTTACCCAAAAATCGTTTATTTCTAATAACTGAGTATTGAAAGGAGTTTCAAATGCGAAGAAGCTTCCGAAAAAGCTTAAGTCGCATGCATTTAAGCAAAAAAAATTGCTGGTCAATTTTTTTGGAAAGGGGTACTTCTTTGCAAAAAATCTAATTTTTTGGTTGAAACATAATGTTAGCCGAATTCGCCCAAAACGGGTTTATTTCTAATAATTAAGTATTGAAAGGAGTTTCAAATGCGAAGAAGCCTCCGAAAAAGCTTAAGTCGCATGCATTTAAGCAAAAAAATGTTTGGCCATTTTTTTTGGAAGGGGTACCTCTTTGCAAAAAATCGATTTTTTGGTTGAAACATAATGTTACCCGAATTCGCCCTAAACGGGTTTATTTCTAATTATTATGTATTGAAAGGAGTTTCAAATGCGAAGAAGCTTCCGAAAAAGCTTAAGTAGCATGCATTTATGCAAAAAATATTTTTGGTCAATTTTTTTTGCAAAAAATCGATTTTTTTGTTGAACCATAATGTTACCCGAATTCGCCCAAAACGGGTTTATTTCCAATAATTAAGTATTGAAAGGAGTTTCAAATGCGAAGAAGCTTCCGAAAAAGCTTAAGTCGCATGCATTTAAGCAAAAAAATGTTTGGCCATTTTTTTTGGAAGGGGTACCTCTTTGCAAAAAATCGATTTTTTGGTTGAAACATAATGTTACCCGAATTCGCCCTAAACGGGTTTATTTCTAATTACTATGTATTGAAAGGAGTTTCAAATGCGAAGAAGCTTCCGAAAAAGCTTAAGTAGCATGCATTTATGCAAAAAATATTTTTGGTCAATTTTTTTTGCAAAAAACCGATTTTTTGGTTGAAACATAATGTTACCCGAATTCGCCCAAAACGGGTTTATTTCTAATAATTAAGTATTGAAAGGAGTTTCAAATGCGAAGAAGCTTCCGAAAAAGCTTAAGTCGCATGCATTTAAGCAAAAAAAATTTCTGGCCAATTTTTTTGGAAAGGGGTACCTCTTTGCAAAAAATCTAATTTTTTGGTTGAAACATAATGTTAGCCGAATTCGCCCAAAACGGGTTTATTTCTAATAATTAAGTATTGAAAGGAGTTTCAAATGCGAAGAAGCTTCCGAAAAAGCTTAAGTCGCATGCATTTAAGCAAAAAAAAATTTTTGGCCAATTTTTTTTGGGAAGGGGTACCTTTTTGCAAAAAATCGATTTTTTGGTTGAAGCATAATTTTGCCCGAATTCGCCCAAAACGGGTTTATTTCCAATAATTAAGTATTGAAAGGAGTTTCAAATGCGAAGAAGCTTCCGAAAAAGCTTAAGTAGCATGCATTTAAGCAAAAAAAATGTTTGGCCAATTTTTTTGGAAAGGGGTACCTCTTTGCAAAAAATCGATTTTTTGGTTGCAGCATAATGTTACCCGAATTCGCCCAAAACGGCTTTATTTCCAATAATTAAGTATTGAAAGGAGTTTCAAATGCGAAGAAGCTTCCGAAAAAGCTTAAGTAGCATGCATTTAAGCAAAAAAAATGTTTGGCCAATTTTTTTGGAAAGGGGTACCTCTTTGCAAAAAATCGATTTTTTTGTTGAAACATAATGTTACCCGAATTCGCCCAAAACGGGTTTATTTCCAATAATTAAGTATTGAAAGGAGTTTCAAATGTGAAGAAGCTTCCGAAAAAGCTTAAGTCGCATGCATTTAAGCAAAAAAAATTTTTGGCCAAGTTTTTTGGAAAGGGGTACCTCTTTGCAAAAAATCTATTTTTTTGTTGAAACATAATGTTACCCGAATTCGCCCAAAACGGGTTTATTTCCAATAATTAAGTATTGAAAGGAGTTTCAAATGCGAAGAAGCTTCCGAAAAAGCTTAAGTCGCATGCATTTAAGCAAAAAAATGTTTGGCCAATTTTTTTGGAAAGGGGTACCTCTTTGCAAAAAATCGATTTTTTTGTTGAAACATGTTAACCGAATTCGCCCAAAACGGGTTTATTTCCAATAATTAAGTATTGAAAGGAGTTTCAAATGCGAAGAAGCTTCCGAAAAAGCTTAAGTCGAAGGCATTTAAGCAAAAAAAATGTTTGGCCAATTTTTTTGGAAAGGGGTACCTCTTTGCAAAAAATCGATTTTTTTGTTGAAACATGTTAACCGAATTCGCCCAAAACGGGTTTATTTCCAATAATTAAGTATTGAAAGGAGTTTCAAATGCGAAGAAGCTTCCGAAAAAGCTTAAGTCGCATGCATTTAAGCAAAAAAAATTTTTGGCCAATTTTTTTGGAAAGGGGTACCTCTTTGCAAAAAATCGATTTTTTTTGTTGAAACATAATGTTACCCGAATTCGCCCAAAACGGGTTTATTTCCAATAATTAAGTATTGAAAGGAGTTTCAAATGCGAAGAAGCTTCCGAAAAAGCTTAAGTCGCATGCATTTAAGCAAAAAAAATGTTTGGCCAATTTTTTTGGAAAGGGGTACCTCTTTGCAAAAAATCGATTTTTTTGTTGAAACATGTTAACCGAATTCGCCCAAAACGGGTTTATTTCCAATAATTAAGTATTGAAAGGAGTTTCAAATGCGAAGAAGCTTCCGAAAAAGCTTAAGTCGAAGGCATTTAAGCAAAAAAAATGTTTGGCCAATTTTTTTGGAAAGGGGTACCTCTTTGCAAAAAATCGATTTTTTTGTTGAAACATAATGTTACCCGAATTCGCCCAAAACGGGTTTATTTCCAATAATTAAGTATTGAAAGGAGTTTCAAATGCGAAGAAGCTTCCGTAAAAACTAAAGTCGCATGCATTTAAGCAAAAAAAATTTTGGCCAATTTTTTTGGAAAGGGTTACCTCTTTGCAAAAAATCGATTTTTTGGTTGAAACATAATGTTACCCGGATTCGCCCAAAACGGGTTTATTTCTAATAATTAAGTATTGAAAGGAGTTTCAAATGCGAAGAAGCTTCCGAAAAAGCTTAAGTCGCATGCATTTAAGCAAAAAAAATTTTTGGCCAATTTTTTTTGGAAAGGGGTACCTCTTTGCAAAAAATCGATTTTTGGGTTGAAACATAATGTTACCCGAATTCGCCCACAACGGGTTTATTTCTAATAATTAAGTATTGAAAGAAGTTTCAAATGCGAAGAAGCTCCCGAAAAAGCTTAAGTCGCATGCATTTAAGCAAAAAAAATTTTTGGCCAATTTTTTTGGAAAGGGGTACCTCTTTGCAAAAAATCGATTTTTTTTTGTTGAAACATAATGTTACCCGAATTCGCCCAAAACGGGTTTATTTCTAATAATTGAGTATTGAAAGGAGTTTCAAATGCGAAGAAGCTTCCGAAAAAGCTTAAGTCGCATGCATTTAAGCAAAAATATTTTTGGCCAATTTTTTTGGAAAGGGGTACCTCTTTGCAAAAAATCGATTTTTTTGTTGAAACATAATATTACCCGAATTCGCCCAAAACGGGTTTATTTCCAATAATTAAGTATTGAAAGGAGTTTCAAATGCGAAGAAGCTTCCGAAAAAGCTTAAGTCGCATGCATTTAAGCAAAAAAAATTTTTGGCCAATTTTTTTGGAAAGGGGTACCTCTTTGCAAAAAATCGATTTTTTTTGTTGAAACATAATGTTACCCGAATTCGCCCAAAACGGGTTTATTTCCAATAATTAAGTATTGAAAGGAGTTTCAAATGCGAAGAAGCTTCCGAAAAAGCTTAAGTCGCATGCATTTAAGCAAAAACATTTTTTGGCAAATTTTTTTGGAAAGAGGTACCTCTTTGCAAAAAATCGATTTTTTGGTTGAAACATAATGTTACCCGAATTCGCCCAAAACGGGTTTATTTCCAATAATTAAGTATTGAAATGAGTTTCAAATGCGAAGAAGCTTCCGAAAAAGCTTAAGTCGCATGCATTTAAGCAAAAAAAAAATTTTTGGCCAATTTTTTTGGCAAAAAATCGATTTTTTGGTTGAAACATAATGTTACCCGAATTCGCCCAAAACGGGTTTATTTCTAATAATTAAGTATTGAAAGGAGTTTCAAATGCGAAGAAGCTTCCGAAAAAGCTTAAGTCGAAGGCATTTAAGCAATAAAAATTTTTGGCCAATTTTTTTGGAAAGGGGTACCTCTTTGCAAAAAATCGATTTTTTTGTTGAAACATAATGTTACCCGAATTCGCCCAAAACGGGTTTATTTCCAATAATTAAGTATTGAAATGAGTTTCAAATGCGAAGAAGCTTCCGAAAAAGCTTAAGTCGCATGCATTTAAGCAAAAAAAAATTTTTGGGCAATTTTTTTGGCAAAAAATCGATTTTTTGGTTGAAACATAATGTTACCCGAATTCGCCCAAAACGGGTTTATTTCTAATAATTAAGTATTGAAAGAAGTTTCAAATGCGAAGAAGCTTCCGAAAAAGCTTAAGTCGCATGCATTTAAGCAAAAAAATTTTTTGGCAAATTTTTTTGGAAAGAGGTACCTCTTTGCAAAAAATCGATTTTTTGGTTGAAACATAATGTTACCCGAATTCGCCCAAAACGGGTTTATTTCTAATAATTAAGTATTGAAAGAAGTTTCAAATGCGAAGAAGCTTCCGAAAAAGCTTAAGTCGCATGCATTTAAGCAAAAAAAATTTTTGGCCAATTTTTTTGGAAAGGGGTACCTCTTTGCAAAAAATCGATTTTTTTGTTGAAACATAATGTTACCCGAATTCGCCCAAAACGGGTTTATTTCCAATAGTTAAGTATTGAAAGGAGTTTCAAATGCGAAGAAGCTTCCGAAAAAGCTTAAGTCGCATGCATTTAAGCAAAAAAATTTTTTGGCAAATTTTTTTGGAAAGAGGTACCTCTTTGCAAAAAATCGATTTTTTGGTTGAAACATGTTACCCGAATTCGCCCAAAACGGGTTTATTTCTAATAATTAAGTATTGAAAGAAGTTTCAAATGCGAAGAAGCTTCCGAAAAAGCTTAAGTCGCATGCATTTAAGCAAAAAAAATTTTTGGCCAATTTTTTTGGAAAGGGGTACCTCTTTGCAAAAAATCGATTTTTTTGTTGAAACATAATGTTACCCGAATTCGCCCAAAACGGGTTTATTTCCAATAATTAAGTATTGAAAGGAGTTTCAAATGCGAAGAAGCTTCCGAAAAAGCTTAAGTCGCATGCATTTAAGCAAAAAAAATGTTTGGCCAATTTTTTTGGAAAGGGGGGTACCTATTTGCAAAAAATCGATTTTTTGGTTGAAACATAATGTTACCCGAATTCGCCCAAAACGGGTTTATTTCCAATAATTAAGTATTGAAAGGAGTTTCAAATGCGAAGAAGCTTCCGAAAAAGCTTAAGTCGCATGCATTTAAGCAAAATAATTTTTTGGCAAATTTTTTTGGAAAGAGGTACCTCTTTGCAAAAAATCGATTTTTTGGTTGAAACATAATGTTACCCGAATTCGCCCAAAACGGGTTTATTTCCAATAATTAAGTATTGAAAGGAGTTTCAAATGCGAAGAAGCTTCCGAAAAAGCTTAAGTCGCATGCATTTAAGCAAAAAAAATTTTAGGCCAATTTTTTTGGAAAGGGGTACCTCTTTGCAAAATATCGATTTTTTGATTGAAACATAATGTTACCCGAATTCGCCCAAAACGGGTTTATTTCCAATAATTAAGTATTGAAAGGAGTTTCAAATGCGAAGAAGCTTCCGAAAAAGCTTAAGTCGCATGCATTTAAGCAAAAAAATTTTTTGGCAAATTTTTTTGGAAAGAGGTACCTCTTTGCAAAAAATCGATTTTTTGGTTGAAACATAATGTTACCCGAATTCGCCCAAAACGGGTTTATTTCTAATAATTAAGTATTGAAAGAAGTTTCAAATGCGAAGAAGCTTCCGAAAAAGCTTAAGTCGCATGCATTTAAGCAAAAAAAATTTTTGGCCAATTTTTTTGGAAAGGGGTACCTCTTTGCAAAAACTCGATTTTTTTGTTGAAACATAATGTTACCCGAATTCGCCCAAAGCGGGTTTATTTCCAATAATTAAGTATTGAAAGGAGTTTCAAATGCGAAGAAGCTTCCGAAAAAGCTTAAGTCGCATGCATTTAAGCAAAAAAAATTTTTGGCCAATTTTTTTGGAAAGGGGGGTACCTATTTGCAAAAAATCGATTTTTTGGTTGAAACATAATGTTACCCGAATTCGCCCAAAACGGGTTTATTTCCAATAATTAAGTATTGAAAGGAGTTTCAAATGCGAAGAAGCTTCCGAAAAAGTTTAAGTCGCATGCATTTAAGCAAAATAATTTTTTGGCAAATTTTTTTGGAAAGAGGTACCTCTTTGCAAAAAATCGATTTTTTGGTTGAAACATAATGTTACCCGAATTCGCCCAAAACGGGTTTATTTCCAATAATTAAGTATTGAAAGGAGTTTCAAATGCGAAGAAGCTTCCGAAAAAGCTTAAATCGCATGCATTTAAGCAAAAAAAATTTTAGGCCAATTTTTTTGGAAAGGGGTACCTCTTTGCAAAATATCGATTTTTTGATTGAAACATAATGTTACCCGAATTCGCCCAAAACGGGTTTATTTCCAATAATTAAGTATTGAAAGGAGTTTCAAATGCGAAGAAGCTTCCGAAAAAGCTTAAGTCGCATGCATTTAAGCAAAAAAAATTTTTGGCCAATTTTTTTGGAAAGGGGTACCTCTTTGCAAAAAATCGATTTTTTCGTTGAAACATAATGTTGCCCGAATTCGCCCAAAACGGGTTTATTTCTAATATTTAAGTATTGAAAGGAGTTTCAAATGCGAAGAAGCTTCCGAAAAAGCTTAAGTCGAAGGCATTTAAGCAAAAAAAATGTTTGGCCAATTTTTTTGGAAAGGGGTACCTCTTTGCAAAAAATCGATTTTTTTGTTGAAACATAATGTTACCCGAATTCGCCCAAAACGGGTTTATTTCCAATAATTAAGTATTGAAAGGAGTTTCAAATGCGAAGAAGCTTCCGAAAAAGCTTAAGTCGCATGCATTTAAGCAAAAAAAATTTTTGGCCAATTTTTTTGGAAAGGGGTACCTCTTTGCAAAAAATCGATTTTTTGTTTGAAACATAATGTTACCCGAATTCGCCCAAAACGGGTTTATTTCCAATAATTAAGTATTGAAAGGAGTTTCAAATGCGAAGAAGCTTCCGAAAAAGCTTAAGTCGCATGCATTTAAGCAAAAAAAATTTTTGGCCAATTTTTTTGGAAAGGGGTACCTCTTTGCAAAAAATAGATTTTTTTGTTGAAACATAATGTTACCCGAATTCGCCCAAAACGGGTTTATTTCCAATAATTAAGTATTGAAAGGAGTTTCAAATGCGAAGAAGCTTCCGAAAAAGCTTAAGTCGCATGCATTTAAGCAAAAAAAATTTTTGGCAAATTTTTTTGGAAAGAGGTACCTCTTTGCAAAAAATCAATTTTTTTGTTGAAACATAATGTTACCCGAATTCGCCCAAAACGGGTTTATTTTCAATAATTAAGTATTGAAAGGAGTTTCAAATGCGAAGAAGCTTCCGAAAAAGCTTAAGTCGCATGCATTTAAGCAAAAAAAATTTTTGGCCAATTTTTTTGGAAAGGGGTACCTCTTTGCAAAAAATTGATTTTTTGGTTGAAACATAATGTTACACGAATTCGCCCAAAACGGGTTTATTTCTAATAATTAAGTATTGAAAGGAGTTTCAAATGCGAAGAAGCTTCCGAAAAAGCTTAAGTCGTATGCATTTAAGCAAAAAAATTTTTTGGCAAATTTTTTTGGAAAGAGGTACCTCTTTGCAAAAAATCGATTTTTTGGTTAAAACATAATGTTACCCGAATTCGCCCAAAACGGGTTTATTTCCAATAATTAAGTATTGAAAGGAGTTTCAAATGCGAAGAAGCTTCCGAAAAAGCTTAAGTCGCATGCATTTAAGCAAAAAAAATTTTTGGCAAATTTTTTTGGAAAGAGGTACCTCTTTGCAAAAAATCGATTTTTTTTTTTGAAACATAATGTTACCCGAATTCGCCCAAAACGGGTTTATTTCCAATAATTAAGTATTGAAAGGAGTTTCAAATGCGAAGAAGCTTCCGAAAAAGCTTAAGTCGCATGCATTTAAGCAAAAAAAATTTTTGGCAAATTTTTTTGGAAAGAGGTACCTCTTTGCAAAAAATCGATTTTTTGGTTGAAACATAATGTTACCCGAATTCGCCCAAAACGGGTTTATTTCCAATAATTAAGTATTGAAAGGAGTTTCAAATGTGAAGAAGCTTCCGAAAAAGCTTAAGTCGCATGCATTTAAGCAAAAAAAATTTTTGGTCACTTTTTTTGGAAAGGGGTACCTCTTTGCAAAAAGTCGATTTTTTGGTTGAAACATAATGTTACCCGAATTCGCCCAAAATGGGTTTATTTCCAATAATTAAGTATTGAAAGGAGTTTCAAATGCGAAGAAGCTTCCGAAAAAGCTTAAGTCGCATGCATTTAAGAAAAAAAAATTTTTGGCAAATTTTTTTGGAAAGAGGTACCTCTTTGCAAAAAATCGATTTTTTGGTTGAAACATAATGTTACCCGAATTCGCCCAAAACGGGTTTATTTCCAATAATTAAGTATTGAAAGGAGTTTCAAATGCGAAGAAGCTTCCGAAAAAGCTTAAGTCGCATGCATTTAAGCAAAAAAAAATTTTGGTCAATTTTTTTGGAAAGGGGTACCTCTTTGCAAAAAATCGATTTTTTGGTTGAAACATAATGTTACCCGAATTCGCCCAAAACGGGTTTATTTCCAATAATTAAGTATTGAAAGGAGTTTCAAATGCGAAGAAGCTTCCGAAAAAGCTTAAGTCGCATGCATTTAAGCAAAAAAAATTTTTGGCCAATTTTTTTGGAAAGGGGTACCTCTTTGCAAAAAATCGATTTTTTTGTTGAAACATAATGTTACCCGAATTCGCCCAAAACGGGTTTATTTCCAATAATTAAGTATTGAAAGGAGTTTCAAATGCGAAGAAGCTTCCGAAAAAGCTTAAGTCGCATGCATTTAAGCAAAAAAAAATTTTGGCAAATTTTTTTGGAAAGGGGTTCCTCTTTGCAAAAAATCGATTTTTTTGTTGAAACATAATGTTACCCGAATTCGCCCAAAACGGGTTTATTTCCAATAATTAAGTATTGAAAGGAGTTTCAAATGTGAAGAAGCTTCCGAAAAAGCTTAAGTCGCATGCATTTAATCAAAAAAAATTTTTGGTCAATTTTTTTGGAAAGGGGTACCTCTTTGCAAAAAGTCGATTTTTTGGTTGAAACATAATGTTACCCGAATTCGCCCAAAATGAGTTTATTTCCAATAATTAAGTATTGAAAGGAGTTTCAAATGCGAAGAAGCTTCCGAAAAAGCTTAAGTCGCATGCATTTAAGCAAAAAAAATTTTTGGCCAATTTTTTTGGAAAGGGGTACCTCTTTGCAAAAAATCGATTTTTTTGTTGAAACATAATGTCACCCGAATTCGCCCAAAACGGGTTTATTTCCAATAATTAAGTATTGAGAGGAGTTTCAAATGCGAAGAAGCTTCCGAAAAAGCTTAAGTCGCATGCATTTAAGCAAAAAAAATTTTGGCAAATTTTTTTGGAAAGAGGTACCTCTTTGCAAAAAATCGATTTTTTGGTTGAAACATGTTACCCGAATTCGCCCAAAACGGGTTTATTTCCAATAATTAAGTATTGAAAGGAGTTTCAAATGTGAAGAAGCTTCCGAAAAAGCTTAAGTCGCATGCATTTAAGCAAAAAAAATTTTTGGTCAATTTTTTTGGAAAGGGGTACCTCTTTGCAAAAAGTCGATTTTTTGGTTGAAACATAATGTTACCCGAATTCGCCCAAAATGGGTTTATTTCCAATAATTAAGTATTGAAAGGAGTTTCAAATGCGAAGAAGCTTCCGAAAAAGCTTAAGTCGCATGCATTTAAGCATAAAAAATTTTTGGCCAATTTTTTTGGAAAGGGGTACCTCTTTGCAAAAAATCGATTTTTTTGTTGAAACATAATGTCACCCGAATTCGCCCAAAACGGGTTTATTTCCAATAATTAAGTATTGAGAGGAGTTTCAAATGCGAAGAAGCTTCCGAAAAAGCTTAAGTCGCATGCATTTAAGCAAAAAAAATTGTTGGTAAATTTTTTTGGAAAGGGTTACCTCTTTGCAAAAAGTCGATTTTTTGGTTGAAACATAATGTTACCCGAATTCGCCCAAAACGGGTTTATTTCCAATAATTAAGTATTGAAAGGAGTTTCAAATGCGAAGAAGCTTCCGAAAAAGCTTAAGTCGCATGCATTTAAGCAAAAAAAAATTTTGGCCAATTTTTTTGGAAAGGGGTACCTCTTTGCAAAAAATCGATTTTTTTGTTGAAACATAATGTTACCCGAATTCGCCCAAAACGGGTTTATTTCCAATAATTAAGTATTGAAAGGAGTTTCAAATGCGAAGAAGCTTCCGAAAAAGCTTAAGTCGCATGCATTTAAGCAAAAAAATTTTTGGCAAATTTTTTTGGAAAGGGGTACCTCTTTGCAAAAAATCGATTTTTTTGTTGAAACATAATGTTACCCGAATTCGCCCAAAACTGGTTTATTTCCAATAATTAAGTATTGAAAGGAGTTTCAAATGCGAAGAAGCTTCCGAAAAAGCTTAAGTCGCATGCATTTAAGCAAAAAAATTTTTTGGCAAATTTTTTTGGAAAGAGGTACCTCTTTGCAAAAAATCGATTTTTTGGTTAAAACATAATGTCACCCGAATTCGCCCAAAACGGGTTTATTTCCAATAATTAAGTATTGAAAGGAGTTTCAAATGCGAAGAAGCTTCCGAAAAAGCTTAAGTCGCATGCATTTAAGCAAAAAAAATTTTTGGTAAATTTTTTTGGAAAGGGGTACCTCTTTGCAAAAAATCGATTTTTTGGTTGAAACATAATGTTACCCGAATTCGCCCAAAACGGGTTTATTTCCAATAATTAAGTATTGAAAGGAGTTTCAAATGCGAAGAAGCTTCCGAAAAAGCTTAAGTCGCATGCATTTAAGCAAAAAAAATTTTTGGCCAATTTTTTTGGAAAGGGGTACCTCTTTGCAAAAAATCGATTTTTTTGTTGAAACATAATGTTACCCGAATTCGCCCAAAACGGGTTTATTTCCAATAATTAAGTATTGAAAGGAGTTTCAAATGCGAAGAAGCTTCCGAAAAAGCTTAAGTCGCATGCATTTAAGCAAAAAAAAATTTTGGCAAATTTTTTTGGAAAGAGGTACCTCTTTGCAAAAAATCAATTTTTTTGTTGAAACATAATGTTACCCGAATTCGCCCAAAATGAGTTTATTTCCAATAATTAAGTATTGAAAGGAGTTTCAAATGCGAAGAAGCTTCCGAAAAAGCTTAAGTCGCATGCATTTAAGCAAAAAAAATTTTTGGCCAATTTTTTTGGAAAGGGGTACCTCTTTGCAAAAAATCGATTTTTTTGTTGAAACATAATGTCACCCGAATTCGCCCAAAACGGGTTTATTTCCAATAATTAAGTATTGAGAGGAGTTTCAAATGCGAAGAAGCTTCCGAAAAAGCTTAAGTCGCATGCATTTAAGCAAAAAAAATTTTGGCAAATTTTTTTGGAAAGAGGTACCTCTTTGCAAAAAATCGATTTTTTGGTTGAAACATGTTACCCGAATTCGCCCAAAACGGGTTTATTTCCAATAATTAAGTATTGAAAGGAGTTTCAAATGTGAAGAAGCTTCCGAAAAAGCTTAAGTCGCATGCATTTAAGCAAAAAAAATTTTTGGTCAATTTTTTTGGAAAGGGGTACCTCTTTGCAAAAAGTCGATTTTTTGGTTGAAACATAATGTTACCCGAATTCGCCCAAAATGGGTTTATTTCCAATAATTAAGTATTGAAAGGAGTTTCAAATGCGAAGAAGCTTCCGAAAAAGCTTAAGTCGCATGCATTTAAGCATAAAAAATTTTTGGCCAATTTTTTTGGAAAGGGGTACCTCTTTGCAAAAAATCGATTTTTTTGTTGAAACATAATGTCACCCGAATTCGCCCAAAACGGGTTTATTTCCAATAATTAAGTATTGAGAGGAGTTTCAAATGCGAAGAAGCTTCCGAAAAAGCTTAAGTCGCATGCATTTAAGCAAAAAAAATTGTTGGTAAATTTTTTTGGAAAGGGTTACCTCTTTGCAAAAAGTCGATTTTTTGGTTGAAACATAATGTTACCCGAATTCGCCCAAAACGGGTTTATTTCCAATAATTAAGTATTGAAAGGAGTTTCAAATGCGAAGAAGCTTCCGAAAAAGCTTAAGTCGCATGCATTTAAGCAAAAAAAAATTTTGGCCAATTTTTTTGGAAAGGGGTACCTCTTTGCAAAAAATCGATTTTTTTGTTGAAACATAATGTTACCCGAATTCGCCCAAAACGGGTTTATTTCCAATAATTAAGTATTGAAAGGAGTTTCAAATGCGAAGAAGCTTCCGAAAAAGCTTAAGTCGCATGCATTTAAGCAAAAAAATTTTTGGCAAATTTTTTTGGAAAGGGGTACCTCTTTGCAAAAAATCGATTTTTTTGTTGAAACATAATGTTACCCGAATTCGCCCAAAACTGGTTTATTTCCAATAATTAAGTATTGAAAGGAGTTTCAAATGCGAAGAAGCTTCCGAAAAAGCTTAAGTCGCATGCATTTAAGCAAAAAAATTTTTTGGCAAATTTTTTTGGAAAGAGGTACCTCTTTGCAAAAAATCGATTTTTTGGTTAAAACATAATGTCACCCGAATTCGCCCAAAACGGGTTTATTTCCAATAATTAAGTATTGAAAGGAGTTTCAAATGCGAAGAAGCTTCCGAAAAAGCTTAAGTCGCATGCATTTAAGCAAAAAAAATTTTTGGTAAATTTTTTTGGAAAGGGGTACCTCTTTGCAAAAAATCGATTTTTTGGTTGAAACATAATGTTACCCGAATTCGCCCAAAACGGGTTTATTTCCAATAATTAAGTATTGAAAGGAGTTTCAAATGCGAAGAAGCTTCCGAAAAAGCTTAAGTCGCATGCATTTAAGCAAAAAAAATTTTTGGCCAATTTTTTTGGAAAGGGGTACCTCTTTGCAAAAAATCGATTTTTTTGTTGAAACATAATGTTACCCGAATTCGCCCAAAACGGGTTTATTTCCAATAATTAAGTATTGAAAGGAGTTTCAAATGCGAAGAAGCTTCCGAAAAAGCTTAAGTCGCATGCATTTAAGCAAAAAAAAATTTTGGCAAATTTTTTTGGAAAGAGGTACCTCTTTGCAAAAAATCAATTTTTTTGTTGAAACATAATGTTACCCGAATTCGCCCAAAACGGGTTTATTTCCAATAATTAAGTATTGAAAGGAGTTTCAAATGCGAAGAAGCTTCCGAAAAAGCTTAAGTCGCATGCATTTAAGCAAAAAAATTTTTTGGCAAATTTTTTTGGAAAGAGGTACCTCTTTGCAAAAAATCGATTTTTTGGTTGAAACATAATGTTACCCGAATTCGCCCAAAACGGGTTTATTTCCAATAATTAAGTATTGAAAGGAGTTTCAAATGCGAAGAAGCTTCCGAAAAAGCTTAAGTCGCATGCATTTAAGCAAAAAAATTTTTTGGCAAATTTTTTTGGAAAGAGGTACCTCTTTGCAAAAAATCGATTTTTTGGTTAAAACATAATGTTACCCGAATTCGCCCAAAACGGGTTTATTTCCAATAATTAAGTATTGAAAGGAGTTTCAAATGCGAAGAAGCTTCCGAAAAAGCTTAAGTCGCATGCATTTAAGCAAAAAAAATTTTTGGCCAATTTTTTTGGAAAGGGGTACCTCTTTGCAAAAAATCGATTTTTTTGTTGAAACATAATGTTACCCGAATTCGCCCAAAACGGGTTTATTTCCAATAATTAAGTATTGAAAGGAGTTTCAAATGCGAAGAAGCTTCCGAAAAAGCTTAAGTCGCATGCATTTAAGCAAAAAAAATTTTTGGCAAATTTTTTTGGAAAGAGGTACCTCTTTGCAAAAAATCAATTTTTTTGTTGAAACATAATGTTACCCGAATTCGCCCAAAACGGGTTTATTTCCAATAATTAAGTATTGAAAGGAGTTTCAAATGCGAAGAAGCTTCCGAAAAAGCTTAAGTCGCATGCATTTAAGCAAAAAAATTTTTTGGCAAATTTTTTTGGAAAGAGGTACCTCTTTGCAAAAAATCGATTTTTTGGTTAAAACATAATGTTACCCGAATTCGCCCAAAACGGGTTTATTTCCAATAATTAAGTATTGAAAGGAGTTTCAAATGCGAAGAAGCTTCCGAAAAAGCTTAAGTCGCATGCATTTAAGCAAAAAAAATTTTTGGCAAATTTTTTTGGAAAGAGGTACCTCTTTGCAAAAATCGATTTTTTGGTTGAAACATAATTTTACCCGAATTCGCCCAAAACGGGTTTATTTCTAATAATTAAGTATTGAAAGAAGTTTCAAATGCGAAGAAGCTTCCGAAAAAGCTTAAGTCGCATGCATTTAAGCAAAAAAAAATGTTGGCCAATTTTTTTGAAAGGGGTACCTCTTTGCAAAAAACCGATTTTTTTTGTTGAAACATAATGTTACCCGAATTCGCCCAAAACGGGTTTATTTCCAATAATTAAGTATTCAAAGGAGTTTCAAATGCGAAGAAGCTTCCGAAAAAGCTTAAGTCGCATGCATTTAAGCAAAAAAAATTTTTGGCCAATTTTTTTGGAAAGGGGTACCTCTTTGCAAAAAATCGATTTTTTTGTTGAAACATAATGTTACCCGAATTCGCCCAAAACGGGTTTATTTCCAATAATTAAGTATTGAAAGGAGTTTCAAATGCGAAGAAGCTTCCGAAAAAGCTTAAGTCGCATGCATTTAAGCAAAAAAAATTTTTGGCCAATTTTTTTGGAAAGGGGTACCTCTTTGCAAAAAATCGATTTTTTGGTTGAAACATAATGTTACCCGAATTCGCCCAAAACGGGTTTATTTCCAATAATTAAGTATTGAAAGGAGTTTCAAATGTGAAGAAGCTTCCGAAAAAGCTTAAGTCGCATGCATTTAAGCAAAAAAAATTTTTGGTCAATTTTTTTGGAAAGGGTTACCTCTTTGCAAAAAGTCGATTTTTTGGTTGAAACATAATGTTACCCGAATTCGCCCAAAATGGGTTTATTTCCAATAATTAAGTATTGAAAGGAGTTTCAAATGCGAAGAAGCTTCCGAAAAAGCTTAAGTCGCATGCATTTAAGCAAAAAAAATTTTTGGCCAATTTTTTTGGAAAGGGGTACCTCTTTGCAAAAAATCGATTTTTTTGTTGAAACATAATGTTACCCGAATTCGCCCAAAACGGGTTTATTTCCAATAATTAAGTATTGAAAGGAGTTTCAAATGTGAAGAAGCTTCCGAAAAAGCTTAAGTCGTATGCATTTAAGCAAAAAAAATTTTTGGTCAATTTTTTTGGAAAGGGGTACCTCTTTGCAAAAAGTCGATTTTTTGGTTGAAACATAATGTTACCCGAATTCGCCCAAAATGGGTTTATTTCCAATAATTAAGTATTGAAAGGAGTTTCAAATGCGAAGAAGCTTCCGAAAAAGCTTAAGTCGCATGCATTTAAGCAAAAAAAATTTTGGCCAATTTTTTTGGAAAGGGGTACCTCTTTGCAAAAAATCGATTTTTTTGTTGAAACATAATGTTATCCGAATTCGCCCAAAACGGGTTTATTTCCAATAATTAAGTATTGAGAGGCGTTTCAAATGCGAAGAAGCTTCCGAAAAAGCTTAAGTCGCATGCATTTAAGCAAAAAAAATTTTTGGCAAATTTTTTTGGAAATTTTTGGCAAATTTTTTTGGAAAGAGGTACCTCTTTGCAAAAAATCGATTTTTTGGTTGAAACATAATGTTACCCGAATTCGCCCAAAACGGGTTTATTTCCAATAATTAAGTATTGAAAGGAGTTTCAAATGCGAAGAAGCTTCCGAAAAAGCTTAAGTCGCATGCATTTAAGCAAAAAAAATTTTTGGTCAATTTTTTTGGAAAGGGGTACCTCTTTGCAAAAAATCGATTTTTTGGTTGAAACATAATGTTACCCGAATTCGCCCAAAACGGGTTTATTTCCAATAATTAAGTATTGAAAGGAGTTTCAAATGCGAAGAAGCTTCCGAAAAAGCTTAAGTCGCATGCATTTAAGCAAAAAAAATTTTTGGCCAATTTTTTTGGAAAGGGGTACCTCTTTGCAAAAAATCGATTTTTTGGTTGAAACATAATGTTACCCGAATTCGCCCAAAACGGGTTTATTTCCAATAATTAAGTATTGAAAGGAGTTTCAAATGCGAAGAAGCTTCCGAAAAAGCTTAAGTCGCATGCATTTAAGCAAAAAAAATTTTTGGCAAATTTTTTTGGAAAGGGGTTCCTCTTTGCAAAAAATCGATTTTTTTTGTTGAAACATAATGTTACCCGAATTCGCCCAAAACTGGTTTATTTCCAATAATTAAGTATTAAAAGGAGTTTCAAATGCGAAGAAGCTTCCGAAAAAGCTTAAGTCGAAGGCATTTAAGCAAAAAAAATGTTTGGCAAATTTTTTTGGAAAGGGGTACCTCTTTGCAAAAAATCGATTTTTTTGTTGAAACATAATGTTACCCGAATTCGCCCAAAACGGGTTTATTTCCAATAATTAAGTATTGAAAGGAGTTTCAAATGCGAAGAAGCTTCCGAAAAAGCTTAAGTCGCATGCATTTAAGCAAAAAAATTTTTTGGCAAATTTTTTTGGAAAGAGGTACCTCTTTGCAAAAAATCGATTTTTTGGTTGAAACATAATTTTACCCGAATTCGCCCAAAACGGGTTTATTTCTAATAATTAAGTATTGAAAGAAGTTTCAAATGCGAAGAAGCTTCCGAAAAAGCTTAAGTCGCATGCATTTAAGCAAAAAAAATTTTTGGCCAATTTTTTTGGAAAGGGGTACCTCTTTGCAAAAAATCGATTTTTTGGTTGAAACATAATGTTACCCGAATTCGCCCAAAACGGGTTTATTTCTAATAATTAAGTATTGAAAGGAGTTTCAAATGCGAAGAAGCTTCCGAAAAAGCTTAAGTCGCATGCATTTAAGCAAAAAAAATGTTGGCCAATTTTTTTGGAAAGGGGTACCTCTTTGCAAAAAATCGATTTTTTGGTTGAAACATAATGTTACCCGAATTCGCCCAAAACGGGTTTATTTCCAATAATTAAGTATTGAAAGGAGTTTCAAATGCGAAGAAGCTTCCGAAAAAGCTTAAGTCGCATGCATTTAAGCAAAAAAAATTTTTGCCCAATTTTTTTGGAAAGGGGTACCTCTTTGCAAAAAACCGATTTTTTTGTTGAAACATAATGTTACCCGAATTCGCCCAAAACGGGTTTATTTCCAATAATTAAGTATTGAAAGGAGTTTCAAATGCGAAGAAGCTTCCGAAAAAGCTTAAGCCGCATGCATTTAAGCAAAAAAAATTTTTGGCAAATTTTTTTGGAAAAAAATCGATTTTTTGGTTGAAACATAATGTTACCCGAATTCACCCAAAACGGGTTTATTTCCAATAATTAAGTATTGAAAGGAGTTTCAAATGCGAAGAAGCTTCCGAAAAAGCTTAAGTCGCATGCATTTAAGCAAAAAAAATTTTTGGCCAATTTTTTTGGAAAGAGGTACCTCTTTGCTAAAAATCGATTTTTTTGTTGAAACATAATGTTACCCGAATTCGCCCAAAACTGGTTTATTTCCAATAATTAAATATTGAAAGGAGTTTCAAATGCGAAGAAGCTTCCGAAAAAGCTTAAGTCGCATGCATTTAAGCAAAAAAATTTTTTGGCAAATTTTTTTGGAAAGAGGTACCTCTTTGCAAAAAATCGATTTTTTGGTTAAAACATAATGTTACCCGAATTCGCCCAAAACGGGTTTATTTCCAATAATTAAGTATTGAAAGGAGTTTCAAATGCGAAGAAGCTTCCGAAAAAGCTTAAGTCGCATGCATTTAAGCAAAAAAAAATTTTGGTCATTTTTTTTGGAAAGGGGTACCTCTTTGCAAAAAATCGATTTTTTTTGTTGAAACATAATGTTACCCGAATTCGCCCAAAACGGGTTTATTTCCAATAGTTAAGTATTGAAAGGAGTTTCAAATGCGAAGAAGCTTCCGAAAAAGCTTAAGTCGCATGCATTTAAGCAAAAAAAATTTTTGGCCAATTTTTTTGGAAAGGGGTACCTCTTTGCAAAAAATCGATTTTTTTGTTGCAACATAACGTTACCCGAATTCGCCCAAAACGGGTTTATTTCCAATAATTAAGTATTGAAAGGAGTTTCAAATGCGAAGAAGCTTCCGAAAAAGCTTAAGTCGCATGCATTTAAGCAAAAAAAATTTTTGGCCAATTGTTTTGGAAAGGGGTACCTCTTTGCAAAAAATCGATTTTTTGGTTGAAACATAATGTTACCCGAATTCGCCCAAAACGGGTTTATTTCCAATAATTAACTATTGAAAGGAGTTTCAAATGCGAAGAAGCTTCCGAAAAAGCTTAAGTCGCATGCATTTAAGCAAAAAAAATTTTTGGAAAGGGGTTCCTCTTTGCAAAAAATCGATTTTTTTGTTGAAACATAATGTTACCCGAATTCGCCCAAAACGGGTTTATTTCCAATAATTAAGTATTGAAAGGAGTTTCAAATGCGAAGCAGCTTCCGAAAAAGCTTAAGTCGCATGCATTTAAGCAAAAAAATTTTTTGGCAAATTTTTTTGGAAAGAGGTACCTCTTTGCAAAAAATCGATTTTTTGGTTGAAACATAATGTTACCCGAATTCGCCCAAAACGGGTTTATTTCCAATAATTAAGTATTGAAAGGAGTTTCAAATGTGAAGAAGCTTCCGAAAAAGCTTAAGTCGCATGCATTTAAGCAAAAAAAATGTTTGGCCAATTTTTTTGGAAAGGGGTACCTCTTTGCAAAAAATCGATTTTTTTGTTGAAACATAATGTTACCCGAATTCGCCCAAAACGGGTTTATTTCCAATAATTAAGTATTGAGAGGCGTTTCAAATGCGAAGAAGCTTCCGAAAAAGCTTAAGTCGCATGCATTTAAGCAAAAAAAATTTTTGGTAAATTTTTTTGGAAAGGGGTACCTCTTTGCAAAAAATCGATTTTTTGGTTGAAACATAATGTTACCCGAATTCGCCCAAAACGGGTTTATTTCCAATAATTAAGTATTGAAAGGAGTTTCAAATGCGAAGAAGCTTCCGAAAAAGCTTAAGTCGCATGCATTTAAGCAAAAAAAATTTTTGGCCAATTTTTTTGGAAAGGGGTACCTCTTTGCAAAAAATCGATTTTTTTGTTGAAACATAATGTTACCCGAATTCGCCCAAAACGGGTTTATTTCCAATAATTAAGTATTGAAAGGAGTTTCAAATGCGAAGAAGCTTCCGAAAAAGCTTAAGTCGCATGCATTTAAGCAAAAAAAATTTTTGGCAAATTTTTTTGGAAAGAGGTACCTCTTTGCAAAAAATCGATTTTTTTGTTGAAACATAATGTTACCCGAATTCGCCCAAAACGGGTTTATTTCCAATAATTAAGTATTGAAAGGAGTTTCAAATGCGAAGAAGCTTCCGAAAAAGCTTAAGTCGCATGCATTTAAGCAAAAAAATTTTTGGCAAATTTTTTTGGAAAGAGGTACCTCTTTGCAAAAAATCGATTTTTTGGTTGAAACATGTTACCCGAATTCGCCCAAAACGGGTTTATTTCCAATAATTAAGTATTGAAAGGAGTTTCAAATGTGAAGAAGCTTCCGAAAAAGCTTAAGTCGCATGCATTTAAGCAAAAAAAATTTTTGGTCAATTTTTTTGGAAAGGGGTACCTCTTTGCAAAAAGTCGATTTTTTGGTTGAAACATAATGTTACCCGAATTCGCCCAAAATGGGTTTATTTCCAATAATTAAGTATTGAAAGGAGTTTCAAATGCGAAGAAGCTTCCGAAAAAGCTTAAGTCGCATGCATTTAAGCAAAAAAAATTGTTGGCCAATTTTTTTGGAAAGGGGTACCTCTTTGCAAAAAATTGATTTTTTGGTTGAAACATAATGTTACCCGAATTCGCCCAAAACGGGTTTATTTCTAATAATTAAGTATTGAAAGGAGTTTCAAATGCGAAGAAGCTTCCGAAAAAGCTTAAGTCGAAGGCATTTAAGCAAAAAAAATGTTTGGTCAATTTTTTTGGAAAGGGGTACCTCTTTGCAAAAAATCGATTTTTTTGTTGAAACATAATGTTACCCGAATTCGCCCAAAACGGGTTAATTTCCAATAATTAAGTATTGAAAGGAGTTTCAAATGCGAAGAAGCTTCCGAAAAAGCTTAAGTCGCATGCATTTAAGCAAAAAAAATTTTTGGCAAATTTTTTTGGAAAGGGGTACCTCTTTGCAAAAAATCGATTTTTTTGTTGAAACATAATGTTACCCGAATTCGCCCAAAACTGGTTTATTTCCAATAATTAAGTATTGAAAGGAGTTTCAAATGCGAAGAAGCTTCCGAAAAAGCTTAAGTCGCATGCATTTAAGCAAAAAAATTTTTTGGCAAATTTTTTTGGAAAGAGGTACCTCTTTGCAAAAAATCGATTTTTTGGTTAAAACATAATGTTACCCGAATTCGCGCAAAACGGGTTTATTTCCAATAATTAAGTATTGAAAGGAGTTTCATATGCGAAGAAGCTTCCGAAAAAGCTTAAGTCGCATGCATTTAAGCAAAAAAAATGTTTGCCAATTTTTTTGGAAAGGGGTACCTCTTTGCAAAAAATCGATTTTTTTGTTGAAACATAATGTTACCCGAATTCGCCCAAAACGGGTTTATTTCCAATAATTAAGTATTGAAAGGAGTTTCAAATGCGAAGAAGCTTCCGAAAAAGCTTAAGTCGCATGCATTTAAGCAAAAAAATTTTTTGGCCAATTTTTTTGGAAAGGGGTACCTCTTTGCAAAAAATCGATTTTTTTGTTGAAACATAATGTTACCCGAATTCGCCCAAAACTGGTTTATTTCCAATAATTAAGTATTGAAAGGAGTTTCAAATGCGAAGAAGCTTCCGAAAAAGCTTAAGTCGCATGCATTTAAGCAAAAAAATTTTTTGGCAAATTTTTTTGGAAAGAGGTACCTCTTTGCAAAAAATCGATTTTTTGGTTAAAACATAATGTTACCCGAATTCGCCCAAAACGGGTTTATTTCCAATAATTAAGTATTGAAAGGAGTTTCAAATGCGAAGAAGCTTCCGAAAAAGCTTAAGTCGCATGCATTTAAGCAAAAAAATTTTTCGGCAAATTTTTTTGGAAAGAGGTACCTCTTTGCAAAAAATCGATTTTTTTTTGTTGAAACAATGTTACACGAATTCGCCCAAAACGGGTTTATTTCCAATAATTAAGTATTGAAAGGAGTTTCAAATGCGAAGAAGCTTCCGAAAAAGCTTAAGTCGCATGCATTTAAGCAAAAAAATTTTTGGCAAATTTTTTTGGAAAGAGGTACCTCTTTGCAAAAAATCTATTTTTTGGTTGAAACATGTTACCCGAATTCGCCCAAAACGGGTTTATTTCCAATAATTAAGTATTGAAAGGAGTTTCAAATGCGAAGAAGCTTCCGAAAAAGCTTAAGTCGCATGCATTTAAGCAAAAAATTTTTTGGCAAATTTTTTTGGAAAGAGGTACCTCTTTGCAAAAAATCGATTTTTTTGTTGAAACATAATGTTACCCGAATTCGCCCAAAACTGATTTATTTCCAATAATTAAGTATTGAAAGGAGTTTCAAATGCGAAGAAGCTTCCGAAAAAGCTTAAGTCGCATGCATTTAAGCAAAAAATTTTTTGGCAAATTTTTTTGGAAAGAGGTACCTCTTTGCAAAAAATCGATTTTTTGGTTAAAACATAATGTTACCCGAATTCGCGCAAAACGGGTTTATTTCCAATAATTAAGTATTGAAAGGAGTTTCAAATGCGAAGAAGCTTCCGAAAAAACTTAAGTCGCATGCATTTAAGCAAAAAAAATTTTTGGTCAATTTTTTTGGAAAGGGGTACCTCTTTGCAAAAAATCGATTTTTTTGTTGAAACATAATGTTACCCGAATTCGCCCAAAACGGGTTTATTTCCAATAATTAAGTATTGAAAGGAGTTTCAAATGCGAAGAAGCTTCCGAAAAAGCTTAAGTCGCATGCATTTAAGCAAAAAAAATTTTTGGCAAATTTTTTTGGAAAGAGGTACCTCTTTGCAAAAAATCGATTTTTTGGTTGAAACATAATGTTACCCGAATTCGCCCAAAACGGGTTTATTTCCAATAATTAAGTATTGAAAGGAGTTTCAAATGCGAAGAAGCTTCCGAAAAAGCTTAAGTCGCATGCATTTAAGCAAAAAAAATTTTTGGCCAATTTTTTTGGAAAGGGGTACCTCTTTGCAAAAAATCGATTTTTTTGTTGAAACATAATGTTACCCGAATTCGCCCAAAACTGGTTTATTTCCAATAATTAAGTATTGAAAGGAGTTTCAAATGCGAAGAAGCTTCCGAAAAAGCTTAAGTCGCATGCATTTAAGCAAAAAAATTTTTTGGCAAATTTTTTTGGAAAGAGGTACCTCTTTGCAAAAAATCGATTTTTTGGTTAAAACATAATGTTACCCGAATTCGCCCAAAACGGGTTTATTTCCAATAATTAAGTATTGAAAGGAGTTTCAAATGCGAAGAAGCTTCCGAAAAAGCTTAAGTCGCATGCATTTAAGCAAAAAAAAATTTTGACCAATTTTTTTGGAAAGGGGTACCTCTTTGCAAAAAATTGATTTTTTGGTTGAAACATAATGTTACCCGAATTCGCCCAAAACGGGTTTATTTCCAATAATTAAGTATTGAAAGGAGTTTCAAATGCGAAGAAGCTTCCGAAAAAGCTTAAGTCGAAGGCATTTAAGCAAAAAAAATTTTTGGCAAATTTTTTTGGAAAGAGGTACCTCTTTGCAAAAAATCGATTTTTTGGTTGAAACATAATGTTACCCGAATTCGCCCAAAACGGGTTTATTTCCAATAATTAAGTTTTAAAAGGAGTTTCAAATGTGAAGAAGCTTCCGAAAAAGCTTAAGTCGCATGCATTTAAGCAAAAAAAATTTTTGGTCAATTTTTTTGGAAAGGGGTACCTCTTTGCAAAAAATCGATTTTTTGGTTAAAACATAATGTTACCCGAATTCGCCCAAAACGGGTTTATTTCCAATAATTAAGTATTGAAAGGAGTTTCAAATGCGAAGAAGCTTCCGAAAAAGCTTAAGTCGTATGCATTTAAGCAAAAAAATTGTTTGGCAAATTTTTTTGGAAAGAGGTACCTCTTTGCAAAAAATCGATTTTTTGGTTAAAACATAATGTTACCCGAATTCGCCCAAAACGGGTTTATTTCCAATAATTAAGTATTGAAAGGAGTTTCAAATGCGAAGAAGCTTCCGAAAAAGCTTAAGTCGCATGCATTTAAGCAAAAAAAAATTTTGACCAATTTTTTTGGAAAGGGGTACCTCTTTGCAAAAAATTGATTTTTTGGTTGAAACATAATGTTACCCGAATTCGCCCAAAACGGGTTTATTTCCAATAATTAAATATTGAAAGGAGTTTCAAATGCGAAGAAGCTTCCGAAAAAGCTTAAGTCGAAGGCATTTAAGCAAAAAAAATGTTTGGTCAATTTTTTTGGAAAGGGGTACCTCTTTGCAAAAAATCGATTTTTTTGTTGAAACATAATGTTACCCGAATTCGCCCAAAACGGGTTTATTTCCAATAATTAAGTTTTGAAAGGAGTTTCAAATGCGAAGAAGCTTCCGAAAAAGCTTAAGTCGCATGCATTTAAGCAAAAAAAAATTTTGACCAATTTTTTTGGAAAGGGGTACCTCTTTGCAAAAAATTGATTTTTTGGTTGAAACATAATGTTACCCGAATTCGCCCAAAACGGGTTTATTTCCAATAATTAAGTATTGAAAGGAGTTTCAAATGCGAAGAAGCTTCCGAAAAAGCTTAAGTCGAAGGCATTTAAGCAAAAAAAATTTTTGGCAAATTTTTTTGGAAAGAGGTACCTCTGCAAAAAATCGATTTTTTGGTTGAAACATAATGTTACCCGAATTCGCCCAAAACGGGTTTATTTCCAATAATTAAGTTTTGAAAGGAGTTTCAAATGTGAAGAAGCTTCCGAAAAAGCTTAAGTCGCATGCATTTAAGCAAAAAAAATTTTTGGTCAATTTTTTTGGAAAGGGGTACCTCTTTGCAAAAAATCGATTTTTTGGTTAAAACATAATGTTACCCGAATTCGCCCAAAACGGGTTTATTTCCAATAATTAAGTATTGAAAGGAGTTTCAAATGCGAAGAAGCTTCCGAAAAAGCTTAAGTCGTATGCATTTAAGCAAAAAAATTGTTTGGCAAATTTTTTTGGAAAGAGGTACCTCTTTGCAAAAAATCGATTTTTTGGTTAAAACATAATGTTACCCGAATTCGCCCAAAACGGGTTTATTTCCAATAATTAAGTATTGAAAGGAGTTTCAAATGCGAAGAAGCTTCCGAAAAAGCTTAAGTCGCATGCATTTAAGCAAAAAAAATTTTTGGTAAATTTTTTTGGAAAGAGGTACCTCTTTGCAAAAAATCGATTTTTTGGTTGAAACATAATGTTACCCGAATTCGCCCAAAACGGGTTTATTTCCAATAATTAAGTATTGAAAGGAGTTTCAAATGTGAAGAAGCTTCCGAAAAAGCTTAAGTCGCATGCATTTAAGCAAAAAAAATTTTTGGTCAATTTTTTTGGAAAGGGGTACCTCTTTTGCAAAAAGTCGATTTTTTGGTTGAAACATAATGTTACCCGAATTCGCCCAAAATGGGTTTATTTCCAATAATTAAGTATTGAAAGGAGTTTCAAATGCGAAGAAGCTTCCGAAAAAGCTTAAGTCGCATGCATTTAAGCAAAAAAAAATTTTGGCCAATTTTTTTGGAAAGGGGTACCTCTTTGCAAAAAATCGATTTTTTTGTTGAAACATAATGTTACCCGAATTCGCCCAAAACGGGTTTATTTCCAATAATTAAGTATTGAGAGGCGTTTCAAATGCGAAGAAGCTTCCGAAAAAGCTTAAGTCGCATGCATTTAAGCAAAAAAAATTTTTGGCAAATTTTTTTGGAAAGAGGTACCTCTTTGCAAAAAATCGATTTTTTGGTTGAAACATAATGTTACCCGAATTCGCCCAAAACGGGTTTATTTCCAATAATTAAGTATTGAAAGGAGTTTCAAATGTGAAGAAGCTTCCGAAAAAGCTTAAGTCGCATGCATTTAAGCAAAAAAAATTTTTGGTTAATTTTTTTGGAAAGGGGTACCTCTTTTGCAAAAAATCGATTTTTTGGTTGAAACATAATGTTACCCGAATTCGCCCAAAACTGGTTTATTTCCAATAATTAAGTATTGAGAGGCGTTTCAAATGCGAAGAAGCTTCCGAAAAAGCTTAAGTCGCATGCATTTAAGCAAAAAAAATTTTTGGCAAATTTTTTTGGAAAGAGGTACCTCTTTGCAAAAAATCGATTTTTTGGTTGAAACATAATGTTACCCGAATTCGCCCAAAACGGGTTTATTTCCAATAATTAAGTATTGAAAGAAGTTTCAAATGCGAAGAAGCTTCCGAAAAAGCTTAAGTCGCATGCATTTAAGCAAAAAAAATTTTTGGTCAATTTTTTTGGAAAGGGGTACCTCTTTGCAAAAAATCGATTTTTTTGTTGAAACATAATGTTACCCGAATTCGCCCAAAACTGGTTTATTTCCAATAATTAAGTATTGAAAGGAGTTTCAAATGCGAAGAAGCTTCCGAAAAAGCTTAAGTCGCTTGCATTTAAGCAAAAAAATTTTTTGGCAAATTTTTTTGGAAAGAGGTACCTCTTTGCAAAAAATCGATTTTTTGGTTAAAACATAATGTTACCCGAATTCGCCCAAAACGGGTTTATTTCCAATAATTAAGTATTGAAAGGAGTTTCAAATGCGAAGAAGCTTCCGAAAAAGCTTATGTCGCATGCATTTAAGCAAAAAAAAATTTTGGCCAATTTTTTTGGAAAAAATTGATTTTTTGGTTGAAACATAATGTTACCCGAATTCGCCCAAAACTGGTTTATTTCCAATAATTAAGTATTGAAAGGAGTTTCAAATGCGAAGAAGCTTCCGAAAAAGCTTAAGTCGCATGCATTTAAGCAAAAAAATTTTTTGGCAAATTTTTTTGGAAAGAGGTACCTCTTTGCAAAAAATCGATTTTTTGGTTAAAACATAATGTTACCCGAATTCGCCCAAAACGGGTTTATTTCCAATAATTAAGTATTGAAAGGAGTTTCAAATGCGAAGAAGCTTCCGAAAAAGCTTAAGTCGAAGGCATTTAAGCAAAAAAAATTTTTGGCAAATTTTTTTGGAAAGAGGTACCTCTTTGCAAAAAATCGATTTTTTGGTTGAAACATAATGTTACCCGAATTCGCCCAAAACGGGTTTATTTCCAATAATTAAGTATTGAAAGGAGTTTCAAATGTGAAGAAGCTTCCGAAAAAGCTTAAGTCGCATGCATTTAAGCAAAAAAAATTTTTGGTCAATTTTTTTGGAAAGGGGTACCTCTTTGCAAAAAATCGATTTTTTGGTTGAAACATAATGTTACCCGAATTCGCCCAAAATGGGTTTATTTCCAATAATTAAGTATTGAAAGGAGTTTCAAATGCGAAGAAGCTTCCGAAAAAGCTTAAGCCGCATGCATTTAAGCAAAAGAAAATTTTGGCAAATTTTTTTGGAAAGAGGTACCTCTTTGCAAAAAATCGATTTTTTGGTTGAAACATAATGTTACCCGAATTCGCCCAAAACGGGTTTATTTCCAATAATTAAGTATTGAAAGGAGTTTCAAATGCGAAGAAGCTTCCGAAAAAGCTTAAGTCGCATGCATTTAAGCAAAAAAAATTTTTGGCAAATTTTTTTGGAAAGAGGTACCTCTTTGCAAAAAATCGATTTTTTGGTTGAAACATAATGTTACCCGAATTCGCCCAAAACGGGTTTATTTCCAATAATTAAGTATTGAAAGGAGTTTCAAATGTGAAGAAGCTTCCGAAAAAGCTTAAGTCGCATGCATTTAAGCAAAAAAAATTTTTGGTCAATTTTTTTGGAAAGGGGTACCTCTTTTGCAAAAAGTCGATTTTTTGGTTGAAACATAATGTTACCCGAATTCGCCCAAAACTGGTTTATTTCCAATAATTAAGTATTGAAAGGAGTTTCAAATGCGAAGAAGCTTCCGAAAAAGCTTAAGTCGCATGCATTTAAGCAAAAAAAATTTTTGGCCAATTTTTTTGGAAAGGGGTACCTCTTTGCAAAAAATCGATTTTTTTGTTGAAACATAATGTTACCCGAATTCGCCCAAAACGGGTTTATTTCCAATAATTAAGTATTGAGAGGCGTTTCAAATGCGAAGAAGCTTCCGAAAAAGCTTAAGTCGCATGCATTTAAGCAAAAAAAATTTTTGGCAAAATTTTTTGGAAAGAGGTACCTCTTTGCAAAAAATCGATTTTTTGGTTGAAACATAATGTTACCCGAATTCGCCCAAAACGGGTTTATTTCCAATAATTAAGTATTGAAAGGAGTTTCAAATGTGAAGAAGCTTCCGAAAAAGCTTAAGTCGCATGCATTTAAGCAAAAAAAATTTTTGGTCAATTTTTTTGGAAAGGGGTACCTTTTTTGCAAAAAGTCGATTTTTTGGTTGAAACATAATGTTACCCGAATTCGCCCAAAACTGGTTTATTTCCAATAATTAAGTATTGAAAGGAGTTTCAAATGCGAAGAAGCTTCCGAAAAAGCTTAAGTCGCATGCATTTAAGCAAAAAAAATTTTTGGCCAATTTTTTTGGAAAGGGGTACCTCTTTGCAAAAAATCGATTTTTTTGTTGAAACATAATGTTACCCGAATTCGCCCAAAACGGGTTTATTTCCAATAATTAAGTATTGAAAGGAGTTTCAAATGCGAAGAAGCTTCCGAAAAAGCTTAAGTCGCATGCATTTAAGCAAAAAAAATTTTTGGTCAATTTTTTTGGAAAGGGGTACCTCTTTGCAAAAAATCGATTTTTTGGTTGAAACATAATGTTACCCGAATTCGCCCAAAACGGGTTTATTTCCAATAATTAAGTATTGAAAGGAGTTTCAAATGCGAAGAAGCTTCCGAAAAAGCTTAAGTCGCATGCATTTAAGCAAAAAAAATTTTTGGCCAATTTTTTTGGAAAGGGGTACGTACCTCTTTGCAAAAAATCGATTTTTTTGTTGAAACATAATGTTACCCGAATTCGCCCAAAACTGATTTATTTCCAATAATTAAGTATTGAAAGGAGTTTCAAATGCGAAGAAGCTTCCGAAAAAGCTTAAGTCGCATGCATTTAAGCAAAAAATTTTTTGGCAAATTTTTTTGGAAAGAGGTACCTCTTTGCAAAAAATCGATTTTTTGGTTAAAACATAATGTTACCCGAATTCGCGCAAAACGGGTTTATTTCCAATAATTAAGTATTGAAAGGAGTTTCAAATGCGAAGAAGCTTCCGAAAAAGCTTAAGTCGCATGCATTTAAGCAAAAAAAATTTTTGGTAAATTTTTTTGGAAAGGGGTATCTCTTTGCAAAAAATCGATTTTTTGGTTGAAACATAATGTTACCCGAATTCGCCCAAAACGGGTTTATTTCCAATAATTAAGTATTGAAAGGAGTTTCAAATGTGAAGAAGCTTCCGAAAAAGCTTAAGTCGCATGCATTTAAGCAAAAAAAATTTTTGGTCAATTTTTTTGGAAAGGGGTACCTTTTTTGCAAAAAGTCGATTTTTTGGTTGAAACATAATGTTACCCGAATTCGCCCAAAACTGGTTTATTTCCAATAATTAAGTATTGAAAGGAGTTTCAAATGCGAAGAAGCTTCCGAAAAAGCTTAAGTCGCATGCATTTAAGCAAAAAAAATTTTTGGCCAATTTTTTTGGAAAGGGGTACCTCTTTGCAAAAAATCGATTTTTTTGTTGAAACATAATGTTACCCGAATTCGCCCAAAACGGGTTTATTTCCAATAATTAAGTATTGAAAGGAGTTTCAAATGCGAAGAAGCTTCCGAAAAAGCTTAAGTCGCATGCATTTAAGCAAAAAAAATTTTTGGTCAATTTTTTTGGAAAGGGGTACCTCTTTGCAAAAAATCGATTTTTTGGTTGAAACATAATGTTACCCGAATTCGCCCAAAACGGGTTTATTTCCAATAATTAAGTATTGAAAGGAGTTTCAAATGCGAAGAAGCTTCCGAAAAAGCTTAAGTCGCATGCATTTAAGCAAAAAAAATTTTTGGCCAATTTTTTTGGAAAGGGGTACGTACCTCTTTGCAAAAAATCGATTTTTTTGTTGAAACATAATGTTACCCGAATTCGCCCAAAACTGATTTATTTCCAATAATTAAGTATTGAAAGGAGTTTCAAATGCGAAGAAGCTTCCGAAAAAGCTTAAGTCGCATGCATTTAAGCAAAAAATTTTTTGGCAAATTTTTTTGGAAAGAGGTACCTCTTTGCAAAAAATCGATTTTTTGGTTAAAACATAATGTTACCCGAATTCGCGCAAAACGGGTTTATTTCCAATAATTAAGTATTGAAAGGAGTTTCAAATGCGAAGAAGCTTCCGAAAAAGCTTAAGTCGCATGCATTTAAGCAAAAAAAATTTTTGGTAAATTTTTTTGGAAAGGGGTATCTCTTTGCAAAAAATCGATTTTTTGGTTGAAACATAATGTTACCCGAATTCGCCCAAAACGGGTTTATTTCCAATAATTAAGTAATGAAAGGAGTTTCAAATGCGAAGAAGCTTCCGAAAAAGCTTAAGTCGCATGCATTTAAGCAAAAAAATTTTTGGTCAATTTTTTTGGAAAGGGGTACCTCTTTGCAAAAAATCGATTTTTTTGTTGAAACATAATGTTACCCGAATTCGCCCAAAACGGGTTTATTTCCAATAATTAAGTATTGAAAGGAGTTTCAAATGCGAAGAAGCTTCCGAAAAAGCTTAAGTCGCATGCATTTAAGCAAAAAAAATTTTTGGCAAATTTTTTTGGAAAGAGGTACCTCTTTGCAAAAAATCGATTTTTTGGTTGAAACATAATGTTACCCGAATTCGCCCAAAACGGGTTTATTTCCAATAATTAAGTATTGAAAGGAGTTTCAAATGCGAAGAAGCTTCCGAAAAAGCTTAAGTCGCATGCATTTAAGCAAAAAAAATTTTTGGCCAATTTTTTTGGAAAGGGGTACCTCTTTGCAAAAAATCGATTTTTTTGTTGAAACATAATGTTACCCGAATTCGCCCAAAACTGGTTTATTTCCAATAATTAAGTATTGAAAGGAGTTTCAAATGCGAAGAAGCTTCCGAAAAAGCTTAAGTCGCATGCATTTAAGCAAAAAAATTTTTTGGCAAATTTTTTTGGAAAGAGGTACCTCTTTGCAAAAAATCGATTTTTTGGTTAAAACATAATGTTACCCGAATTCGCCCAAAACGGGTTTATTTCCAATAATTAAGTATTGAAAGGAGTTTCAAATGCGAAGAAGCTTCCGAAAAAGCTTAAGTCGCATGCATTTAAGCAAAAAAAATTTTGACCAATTTTTTTGGAAAGGGGTACCTCTTTGCAAAAAATTGATTTTTTGGTTGAAACATAATGTTACCCGAATTCGCCCAAAACGGGTTTATTTCCAATAATTAAGTATTGAAAGGAGTTTCAAATGCGAAGAAGCTTCCGAAAAAGCTTAAGTCGAAGGCATTTAAGCAAAAAAAATTTTTGGCAAATTTTTTTGGAAAGAGGTACCTCTTTGCAAAAAATCGATTTTTTGGTTGAAACATAATGTTACCCGAATTCGCCCAAAACGGGTTTATTTCCAATAATTAAGTTTTGAAAGGAGTTTCAAATGTGAAGAAGCTTCCGAAAAAGCTTAAGTCGCATGCATTTAAGCAAAAAAAATTTTTGGTCAATTTTTTTGGAAAGGGGTACCTCTTTGCAAAAAATCGATTTTTTGGTTAAAACATAATGTTACCCGAATTCGCCCAAAACGGGTTTATTTCCAATAATTAAGTATTGAAAGGAGTTTCAAATGCGAAGAAGCTTCCGAAAAAGCTTAAGTCGCATGCATTTAAGCAAAAAAATTGTTTGGCAAATTTTTTTGGAAAGAGGTACCTCTTTGCAAAAAATCGATTTTTTGGTTAAAACATAATGTTACCCGAATTCGCCCAAAACGGGTTTATTTCCAATAATTAAGTATTGAAAGGAGTTTCAAATGCGAAGAAGCTTCCGAAAAAGCTTAAGTCGAAGGCATTTAAGCAAAAAAAATTTTTGGCAAATTTTTTTGGAAAGAGGTACCTCTTTGCAAAAAATCGATTTTTTGGTTGAAACATAATGTTACCCGAATTCGCCCAAAACGGGTTTATTTCCAATAATTAAGTTTTGAAAGGAGTTTCAAATGTGAAGAAGCTTCCGAAAAAGCTTAAGTCGCATGCATTTAAGCAAAAAAAATTTTTGGTCAATTTTTTTGGAAAGGGGTACCTCTTTGCAAAAAATCGATTTTTTGGTTGAAACATAATGTTACCCGAATTCGCCCAAAATGGGTTTATTTCCAATAATTAAGTATTGAAAGGAGTTTCAAATGCGAAGAAGCTTCCGAAAAAGCTTAAGCCGCATGCATTTAAGCAAAAAAAAAATTTTGGCAAATTTTTTTGGAAAGAGGTACCTCTTTGCAAAAAATCGATTTTTTGGTTGAAACATAATGTTACCCGAATTCGCCCAAAACGGGTTTATTTCCAATAATTAAGTATTGAAAGGAGTTTCAAATGCGAAGAAGTTTCCGAAAAAGCTTAAGTCGCATGCATTTAAGCAAAAAAAATTTTTGGCAAATTTTTTTGGAAAGAGGTACCTCTTTGCAAAAAATCGATTTTTTGGTTGAAACATAATGTTACCCGAATTCGCCCAAAACGGGTTTATTTCCAATAATTAAGTATTGAAAGGAGTTTCAAATGTGAAGAAGCTTCCGAAAAAGCTTAAGTCGCATGCATTTAAGCAAAAAAAATTTTTGGTCAATTTTTTTGGAAAGGGGTACCTCTTTTGCAAAAAGTCGATTTTTTGGTTGAAACATAATGTTACCCGAATTCGCCCAAAATGGGTTTATTTCCAATAATTAAGTATTGAAAGGAGTTTCAAATGCGAAGAAGCTTCCGAAAAAGCTTAAGTCGCATGCATTTAAGCAAAAAAAAATTTTGGCCAATTTTTTTGGAAAGGGGTACCTCTTTGCAAAAAATCGATTTTTTTGTTGAAACATAATGTTACCCGAATTCGCCCAAAACGGGTTTATTTCCAATAATTAAGTATTGAGAGGCGTTTCAAATGCGAAGAAGCTTCCGAAAAAGCTTAAGTCGCATGCATTTAAGCAAAAAAAATTTTTGGCAAATTTTTTTGGAAAGAGGTACCTCTTTGCAAAAAATCGATTTTTTGGTTGAAACATAATGTTACCCGAATTCGCCCAAAACGGGTTTATTTCCAATAATTAAGTATTGAAAGGAGTTTCAAATGCGAAGAAGCTTCCGAAAAAGCTTAAGTCGCATGCATTTAAGCAAAAAAAAATTTTGGCAAATTTTTTTGGAAAGGGGTACCTCTTTGCAAAAAATCGATTTTTTTGTTGAAACATAATGTTACCCGAATTCGCCCAAAACGGATTTATTTCCAATAATTAAGTATTGAGAGGCGTTTCAAATGCGAAGAAGCTTCCGAAAAAGCTTAAGTCGCATGCATTTAAGCAAAAAAAATTTTTGGCAAATTTTTTTGGAAAGAGGTACCTCTTTGCAAAAAATCGATTTTTTGGTTGAAACATAATGTTACCCGAATTCGCCCAAAACGGGTTTATTTCCAATAATTAAGTATTGAAAGAAGTTTCAAATGCGAAGAAGCTTCCGAAAAAGCTTAAGTCGCATGCATTTAAGCAAAAAAAATTTTTGGTCAATTTTTTTGGAAAGGGGTACCTCTTTGCAAAAAATCGATTTTTTTGTTGAAACATAATGTTACCCGAATTCGCCCAAAACGGGTTTATTTCCAATAATTAAGTATTGAAAGGAGTTTCAAATGCGAAGAAGCTTCCGAAAAAGCTTAAGTCGCATGCATTTAAGCAAAAAAAATTTTTGGCAAATTTTTTTGGAAAGAGGTACCTCTTTGCAAAAAATCGATTTTTTGGTTGAAACATAATGTTACCCGAATTCGCCCAAAACGGGTTTATTTCCAATAATTAAGTATTGAAAGGAGTTTCAAATGCGAAGAAGCTTCCGAAAAAGCTTAAGTCGCATGCATTTAAGCAAAAAAAATTTTTGGCCAATTTTTTTGGAAAGGGGTACCTCTTTGCAAAAAATCGATTTTTTTGTTGAAACATAATGTTACCCGAATTCGCCCAAAACTGGTTTATTTCCAATAATTAAGTATTGAAAGGAGTTTCAAATGCGAAGAAGCTTCCGAAAAAGCTTAAGTCGCATGCATTTAAGCAAAAAAATTTTTTGGCAAATTTTTTTGGAAAGAGGTACCTCTTTGCAAAAAATCGATTTTTTGGTTAAAACATAATGTTACCCGAATTCGCCCAAAACGGGTTTATTTCCAATAATTAAGTATTGAAAGGAGTTTCAAATGCGAAGAAGCTTCCGAAAAAGCTTAAGTCGCATGCATTTAAGCAAAAAAAAATTTTGACCAATTTTTTTGGAAAGGGGTACCTCTTTGCAAAAAATTGATTTTTTGGTTGAAACATAATGTTACCCGAATTCGCCCAAAACGGGTTTATTTCCAATAATTAAGTATTGAAAGGAGTTTCAAATGCGAAGAAGCTTCCGAAAAAGCTTAAGTCGAAGGCATTTAAGCAAAAAAAATTTTTGGCAAATTTTTTTGGAAAGAGGTACCTCTTTGCAAAAAATCGATTTTTTGGTTGAAACATAATGTTACCCGAATTCGCCCAAAACTGGTTTATTTCCAATAATTAAGTTTTGAAAGGAGTTTCAAATGTGAAGAAGCTTCCGAAAAAGCTTAAGTCGCATGCATTTAAGCAAAAAAAATTTTTGGTCAATTTTTTTGGAAAGGGGTACCTCTTTGCAAAAAATCGATTTTTTGGTTAAAACATAATGTTACCCGAATTCGCCCAAAACGGGTTTATTTCCAATAATTAAGTATTGAAAGGAGTTTCAAATGCGAAGAAGCTTCCGAAAAAGCTTAAGTCGCATGCATTTAAGCAAAAAAATTGTTTGGCAAATTTTTTTGGAAAGAGGTACCTCTTTGCAAAAAATCGATTTTTTGGTTAAAACATAATGTTACCCGAATTCGCCCAAAACGGGTTTATTTCCAATAATTAAGTATTGAAAGGAGTTTCAAATGCGAAGAAGCTTCCGAAAAAGCTTAAGTCGAAGGCATTTAAGCAAAAAAAATTTTTGGCAAATTTTTTTGGAAAGAGGTACCTCTTTGCAAAAAATCGATTTTTTGGTTGAAACATAATGTTACCCGAATTCGCCCAAAACGGGTTTATTTCCAATAATTAAGTTTTGAAAGGAGTTTCAAATGTGAAGAAGCTTCCGAAAAAGCTTAAGTCGCATGTATTTAAGCAAAAAAAATTTTTGGTCAATTTTTTTGGAAAGGGGTACCTCTTTGCAAAAAATCGATTTTTTGGTTGAAACATAATGTTACCCGAATTCGCCCAAAATGGGTTTATTTCCAATAATTAAGTATTGAAAGGAGTTTCAAATGCGAAGAAGCTTCCGAAAAAGCTTAAGCCGCATGCATTTAAGCAAAAAAAAAATTTTGGCAAATTTTTTTGGAAAGAGGTACCTCTTTGCAAAAAATCGATTTTTTGGTTGAAACATAATGTTACCCGAATTCGCCCAAAACGGGTTTATTTCCAATAATTAAGTATTGAAAGGAGTTTCAAATGCGAAGAAGCTTCCGAAAAAGCTTAAGTCGCATGCATTTAAGCAAAAAAAATTTTTGGCAAATTTTTTTGGAAAGAGGTACCTCTTTGCAAAAAATCGATTTTTTGGTTGAAACATAATGTTACCCGAATTCGCCCAAAACGGGTTTATTTCCAATAATTAAGTATTGAAAGGAGTTTCAAATGTGAAGAAGCTTCCGAAAAAGCTTAAGTCGCATGCATTTAAGCAAAAAAAATTTTTGGTCAATTTTTTTGGAAAGGGGTACCTCTTTTGCAAAAAGTCGATTTTTTGGTTGAAACATAATGTTACCCGAATTCGCCCAAAATGGGTTTATTTCCAATAATTAAGTATTGAAAGGAGTTTCAAATGCGAAGAAGCTTCCGAAAAAGCTTAAGTCGCATGCATTTAAGCAAAAAAAAATTTTGGCCAATTTTTTTGGAAAGGGGTACCTCTTTGCAAAAAATCGATTTTTTTGTTGAAACATAATGTTACCCGAATTCGCCCAAAACGGGTTTATTTCCAATAATTAAGTATTGAGAGGCGTTTCAAATGCGAAGAAGCTTCCGAAAAAGCTTAAGTCGCATGCATTTAAGCAAAAAAAATTTTTGGCAAATTTTTTTGGAAAGAGGTACCTCTTTGCAAAAAATCGATTTTTTGGTTGAAACATAATGTTACCCGAATTCGCCCAAAACGGGTTTATTTCCAATAATTAAGTATTGAAAGGAGTTTCAAATGCGAAGAAGCTTCCGAAAAAGCTTAAGTCGCATGCATTTAAGCAAAAAAAAATTTTGGCCAATTTTTTTGGAAAGGGGTACCTCTTTGCAAAAAATCGATTTTTTTGTTGAAACATAATGTTACCCGAATTCGCCCAAAACGGATTTATTTCCAATAATTAAGTATTGAGAGGCGTTTCAAATGCGAAGAAGCTTCCGAAAAAGCTTAAGTCGCATGCATTTAAGCAAAAAAAATTTTTGGCAAATTTTTTTGGAAAGAGGTACCTCTTTGCAAAAAATCGATTTTTTGGTTGAAACATAATGTTACCCGAATTCGCCCAAAACGGGTTTATTTCCAATAATTAAGTATTGAAAGAAGTTTCAAATGCGAAGAAGCTTCCGAAAAAGCTTAAGTCGCATGCATTTAAGCAAAAAAAATTTTTGGTCAATTTTTTTGGAAAGGGGTACCTCTTTGCAAAAAATCGATTTTTTTGTTGAAACATAATGTTACCCGAATTCGCCCAAAACTGGTTTATTTCCAATAATTAAGTATTGAAAGGAGTTTCAAATGCGAAGAAGCTTCCGAAAAAGCTTAAGTCGCATGCATTTAAGCAAAAAAAATTTTTGGCAAATTTTTTTGGAAAGAGGTACCTCTTTGCAAAAAATCGATTTTTTGGTTAAAACATAATGTTACCCGAATTCGCCCAAAACGGGTTTATTTCCAATAATTAAGTATTGAAAGGAGTTTCAAATGCGAAGAAGCTTCCGAAAAAGCTTATGTCGCATGCATTTAAGCAAAAAAAAATTTTGGCCAATTTTTTTGGAAAAAATTGATTTTTTGGTTGAAACATAATGTTACCCGAATTCGCCCAAAACTGGTTTATTTCCAATAATTAAGTATTGAAAGGAGTTTCAAATGCGAAGAAGCTTCCGAAAAAGCTTAAGTCGCATGCATTTAAGCAAAAAAATTTTTTGGCAAATTTTTTTGGAAAGAGGTACCTCTTTGCAAAAAATCGATTTTTTGGTTAAAACATAATGTTACCCGAATTCGCCCAAAACGGGTTTATTTCCAATAATTAAGTATTGAAAGGAGTTTCAAATGCGAAGAAGCTTCCGAAAAAGCTTAAGTCGAAGGCATTTAAGCAAAAAAAATTTTTGGCAAATTTTTTTGGAAAGAGGTACCTCTTTGCAAAAAATCGATTTTTTGGTTGAAACATAATGTTACCCGAATTCGCCCAAAACGGGTTTATTTCCAATAATTAAGTATTGAAAGGAGTTTCAAATGTGAAGAAGCTTCCGAAAAAGCTTAAGTCGCATGCATTTAAGCAAAAAAAATTTTTGGTCAATTTTTTTGGAAAGGGGTACCTCTTTGCAAAAAATCGATTTTTTGGTTGAAACATAATGTTACCCGAATTCGCCCAAAATGGGTTTATTTCCAATAATTAAGTATTGAAAGGAGTTTCAAATGCGAAGAAGCTTCCGAAAAAGCTTAAGCCGCATGCATTTAAGCAAAAGAAAATTTTGGCAAATTTTTTTGGAAAGAGGTACCTCTTTGCAAAAAATCGATTTTTTGGTTGAAACATAATGTTACCCGAATTCGCCCAAAACGGGTTTATTTCCAATAATTAAGTATTGAAAGGAGTTTCAAATGCGAAGAAGCTTCCGAAAAAGCTTAAGTCGCATGCATTTAAGCAAAAAAAATTTTTGGCAAATTTTTTTGGAAAGAGGTACCTCTTTGCAAAAAATCGATTTTTTGGTTGAAACATAATGTTACCCGAATTCGCCCAAAACGGGTTTATTTCCAATAATTAAGTATTGAAAGGAGTTTCAAATGTGAAGAAGCTTCCGAAAATGCTTAAGTCGCATGCATTTAAGCAAAAAAAATTTTTGGTCAATTTTTTTGGAAAGGGGTACCTCTTTTGCAAAAAGTCGATTTTTTGGTTGAAACATAATGTTACCCGAATTCGCCCAAAACTGGTTTATTTCCAATAATTAAGTATTGAAAGGAGTTTGAAATGCGAAGAAGCTTCCGAAAAAGCTTAAGTCGCATGCATTTAAGCAAAAAAAATTTTTGGCCAATTTTTTTGGAAAGGGGTACCTCTTTGCAAAAAATCGATTTTTTTGTTGAAACATAATGTTACCCGAATTCGCCCAAAACGGGTTTATTTCCAATAATTAAGTATTGAGAGGCGTTTCAAATGCGAAGAAGCTTCCGAAAAAGCTTAAGTCGCATGCATTTAAGCAAAAAAAATTTTTGGCAAATTTTTTTGGAAAGAGGTACCTCTTTGCAAAAAATCGATTTTTTGGTTGAAACATAATGTTACCCGAATTCGCCCAAAACGGGTTTATTTCCAATAATTAAGTATTGAAAGGAGTTTCAAATGTGAAGAAGCTTCCGAAAAAGCTTAAGTCGCATGCATTTAAGCAAAAAAAATTTTTGGTCAATTTTTTTGGAAAGGGGTACCTTTTTTGCAAAAAGTCGATTTTTTGGTTGAAACATAATGTTACCCGAATTCGCCCAAAATGGGTTTATTTCCAATAATTAAGTATTGAAAGGAGTTTCAAATGCGAAGAAGCTTCCGAAAAAGCTTAAGTCGCATGCATTTAAGCAAAAAAAATTTTTGGCCAATTTTTTTGGAAAGGGGTACCTCTTTGCAAAAAATCGATTTTTTTGTTGAAACATAATGTTACCCGAATTCGCCCAAAACGGGTTTATTTCCAATAATTAAGTATTGAGAGGCGTTTCAAATGCGAAGAAGCTTCCGAAAAAGCTTAAGTCGCATGCATTTAAGCAAAAAAAATTTTTGGCAAATTTTTTTGGAAAGAGGTACCTCTTTGCAAAAAATCGATTTTTTGGTTGAAACATAATGTTACCCGAATTCGCCCAAAACGGGTTTATTTCCAATAATTAAGTATTGAAAGGAGTTTCAAATGCGAAGAAGCTTCCGAAAAAGCTTAAGTCGCATGCATTTAAGCAAAAAAAATTTTTGGTCAATTTTTTTGGAAAGGGGTACCTCTTTGCAAAAAATCGATTTTTTGGTTGAAACATAATGTTACCCGAATTCGCCCAAAACGGGTTTATTTCCAATAATTAAGTATTGAAAGGAGTTTCAAATGCGAAGAAGCTTCCGAAAAAGCTTAAGTCGCATGCATTTAAGCAAAAAAAATTTTTGGCCAATTTTTTTGGAAAGGGGTACCTCTTTGCAAAAAATCGATTTTTTGTTGAAACATAATGTTACCCGAATTCGCCCAAAACGGGTTTATTTCCAATAATTAAGTATTGAAAGGAGTTTCAAATGCGAAGAAGCTTCCGAAAAAGCTTAAGTCGCATGCATTTAAGCAAAAAAAATTTTTGGCAAATTTTTTTGGAAAGGGGTTCCTCTTTGCAAAAAATCGATTTTTTTGTTGAAACAAAATGTTACCCGAATTCGCCCAAAACTGGTTTATTTCCAATAATTAAGTATTGAAAGGAGTTTCAAATGCGAAGAAGCTTCCGAAAAAGCTTAAGTCGCATGCATTTAAGCAAAAAAAATGTTTGGCCAATTTTTTTGGAAAGGGGTACCTCTTTGCAAAAAATCGATTTTTTTGTTGAAACATAATGTTACCCGAATTCGCCCAAAACGGGTTTATTTCCAATAATTAAGTATTGAAAAGAGTTTCAAATGCGAAGAAGCTTCCGAAAAAGCTTAAGTCGCATGCAAAAAAAAATTTTTGGCAAATTTTTTTGGAAAGAGATACCTCTTTGCAAAAAATCGATTTTTTGGTTGAAACATAATGTTACCCGAATTCGCCCAAAACGGGTTTATTTCCAATAATTAAGTATTGAAAGGAGTTTCAGATGCGAAGAAGCTTCCGAAAAAGCTTAAGTCGCATGCATTTAAGCAAAAAAAATTTTTGGCCAATTTTTTTGGAAAGGGGTACCTCTTTGCAAAAAATCGATTTTTTTGTTGAAACATAATGTTACCCGAATTCGCCCAAAACTGGTTTATTTCCAATAATTAAGTATTGAAAGGAGTTTCAAATGCGAAGAAGCTTCCGAAAAAGCTTATGTCGCATGCATTTAAGCAAAAAAATTTTTTGGCAAATTTTTTTGGAAAGAATTACCTCTTTGCAAAAAAACGATTTTTTGGTTAAAACATAATGTTACCCGAATTCGCCCAAAACGGGTTTATTTCCAATAATTAAGTATTGAAAGGAGTTTCAAATGCGAAGAAGCTTCCGAAAAAGCTTAAGTCGCATGCATTTAAGCAAAAAAATTTTTTGGCAAATTTTTTTGGAAAGAGGTACCTCTTTGCAAAAAATCGATTTTTTGGTTGAAACATAATTTTACCCGAATTCGCCCAAAACTGGTTTATTTCCAATAATTAAGTATTGAAAGGAGTTTCAAATGCGAAGAAGCTTCCGAAAAAGCTTAAGTCGCATGCATTTAAGCAAAAAAAATTTTTGGCCAATTTTTTTGGAAAGGGGTACCTCTTTGCAAAAAATCGATTTTTTTGTTGAAACATAATGTTACCCGAATTCGCCCAAAACTGGTTTATTTCCAATAATTAAGTATTGAAAGGAGTTTCAAATGCGAAGAAGCTTCCGAAAAAGCTTAAGTCGCATGCATTTAAGCAAAAAAATTTTTTGGCAAATTTTTTTGGAAAGAGGTACCTCTTTGCAAAAAATCGATTTTTTGGTTGAAACATAATTTTACCCGAATTCGCCCAAAACTGGTTTATTTCCAATAATTAAGTATTGAAAGGAGTTTCAAATGCGAAGAAGCTTCCGAAAAAGCTTAAGTCGCATGCATTTAAGCAAAAAAAAATTTTGGCCAATTTTTTTGGAAAGGGGTACCTCTTTGCAAAAAATTGATTTTTTGGTTGAAACATAATGTTACCCGAATTCGCCCAAAACTGGTTTATTTCCAATAATTAAGTATTGAAAGGAGTTTCAAATGCGAAGAAGCTTCCGAAAAAGCTTAAGTCGCATGCATTTAAGCAAAAAAAATTTTTGGCCAATTTTTTTGGAAAGGGGTACCTCTTTGCAAAAAATCGATTTTTTTGTTGAAACATAATGTTACCCGAATTCGCCCAAAACGGGTTTATTTCCAATAATTAAGTATTGAAAAGAGTTTCAAATGCGAAGAAGCTTCCGAAAAAGCTTAAGTCGCATGCAAAAAAAAATTTTTGGCAAATTTTTTTGGAAAGAGATACCTCTTTGCAAAAAGTCGATTTTTTGGTTGAAACATAATGTTACCCGAATTCGCCCAAAACGGGTTTATTTCCAATAATTAAGTATTGAAAGGAGTTTCAGATGCGAAGAAGCTTCCGAAAAAGCTTAAGTCGCATGCATTTAAGCAAAAAAAATTTTTGGTCAATTTTTTTGGAAAGGGGTACCTCTTTGCAAAAAAATCGATTTTTTGGTTGAAACATAATGTTACCCGAATTCGCCCAAAACGGGTTTATTTCCAATAATTAAGTATTGAAAGGAGTTTCAAATGCGAAGAAGCTTCCGAAAAAGCTTAAGTCGCATGCATTTAAGCAAAAAAAATTTTTGGCCAATTTTTTTGGAAAGGGGTACCTCTTTGCAAAAAATCGATTTTTTGTTGAAACATAATGTTACCCGAATTCGCCCAAAACGGGTTTATTTCCAATAATTAAGTATTGAAAGGAGTTTCAAACGCGAAGAAGCTTCCGAAAAAGCTTAAGTCGCATGCATTTAAGCAAAAAAAATTTTTGGCAAATTTTTTTGGAAAGGGGTTCCTCTTTGCAAAAAATCGATTTTTTTGTTGAAACAAAATGTTACCCGAATTCGCCCAAAACTGGTTTATTTCCAATAATTAAGTATTGAAAGGAGTTTCAAATGCGAAGAAGCTTCCGAAAAAGCTTAAGTCGCATGCATTTAAGCAAAAAAAATTTTTGGCCAATTTTTTTGGAAAGGGGTACCTCTTTGCAAAAAATCGATTTTTTTGTTGAAACATAATGTTACCCGAATTCGCCCAAAACGGGTTTATTTCCAATAATTAAGTATTGAAAAGAGTTTCAAATGCGAAGAAGCTTCCGAAAAAGCTTAAGTCGCATGCAAAAAAAAATTTTTGGCAAATTTTTTTGGAAAGAGGTACCTCTTTGCAAAAAATCGATTTTTTGGTTGAAACATAATGTTACCCGAATTCGCCCAAAACGGGTTTATTTCCAATAATTAAGTATTGAAAGGAGTTTCAGATGCGAAGAAGCTTCCGAAAAAGCTTAAGTCGCATGCATTTAAGCAAAAAAAATTTTTGGCCAATTTTTTTGGAAAGGGGTACCTCTTTGCAAAAAATCGATTTTTTTGTTGAAACATAATGTTACCCGAATTCGCCCAAAACTGGTTTATTTCCAATAATTAAGTATTGAAAGGAGTTTCAAATGCGAAGAAGCTTCCGAAAAAGCTTAAGTCGCATGCATTTAAGCAAAAAAATTTTTTGGCAAATTTTTTTGGAAAGAGGTACCTCTTTGCAAAAAATCGATTTTTTGGTTAAAACATAATGTTACCCGAATTCGCCCAAAACGGGTTTATTTCCAATAATTAAGTATTGAAAGGAGTTTCAAATGCGAAGAAGCTTCCGAAAAAGCTTAAGTCGCATGCATTTAAGCAAAAAAATTTTTTGGCAAATTTTTTTGGAAAGAGGTACCTCTTTGCAAAAAATCGATTTTTTGGTTGAAACATAATTTTACCCGAATTCGCCCAAAACTGGTTTATTTCCAATAATTAAGTATTGAAAGGAGTTTCAAATGCGAAGAAGCTTCCGAAAAAGCTTAAGTCGCATGCATTTAAGCAAAAAAAATTTTTGGCAAATTTTTTTGGAAAGAGATACCTCTTTGCAAAAAATCGATTTTTTGGTTGAAACATAATGTTACCCGAATTCGCCCAAAACTGGTTTATTTCCAATAATTAAGTATTGAAAGGAATTTCAAATGCGAAGAAGCTTCCGAAAAAGCTTAAGTCGCATGCATTTAAGCAAAAAAATTTTTTGGCAAATTTTTTTGGAAAGAGGTACCTCTTTGCAAAAAATCGATTTTTTGGTTAAAACATAATGTTACCCGAATTCGCCCAAAACGGGTTTATTTCCAATAATTAAGTATTGAAAGGAGTTTCAACTGCGAAGAAGCTTCCGAAAAAGCTTAAGTCGCATGCATTTAAGCAAAAAAAAATTTTGGCCAATTTCTTTGGAAAGGGGTACCTCTTTGCAAAAAATTGATTTTTTGGTTGAAACATAATGTTACCCGAATTCGCCCAAAACTGGTTTATTTCCAATAATTAAGTATTGAAAGGAGTTTCAAATGCGAAGAAGCTTCCGAAAAAGCTTAAGTCGAAGGCATTTAAGCAAAAAAAATTTTTGGCAAATTTTTTTGGAAAGAGGTACCTCTTTGCAAAAAATCGATTTTTTGGTTGAAACATAATGTTACCCGAATTCGCCCAAAACGGGTTTATTTCCAATAATTAAGTATTGAAAGGAGTTTCAGATGCGAAGAAGCTTCCGAAAAAGCTTAAGTCGCATGCATTTAAGCAAAAAAAATTTTTGGCCAATTTTTTTGGAAAGGGGTACCTCTTTGCAAAAAATCGATTTTTTTGTTGAAACATAATGTTACCCGAATTCGCCCAAAACTGGTTTATTTCCAATAATTAAGTATTGAAAGGAGTTTCAAATGCGAAGAAGCTTCCGAAAAAGCTTAAGTCGCATGCATTTAAGCAAAAAAATTTTTTGGCAAATTTTTTTGGAAAGAGGTACCTCTTTGCAAAAAATCGATTTTTTGGTTAAAACATAATGTTACCCGAATTCGCCCAAAACGGGTTTATTTCCAATAATTAAGTATTGAAAGGAGTTTCAAATGCGAAGAAGCTTCCGAAAAAGCTTAAGTCGCATGCATTTAAGCAAAAAAAATTTTTGGCCAATTTTTTTGGAAAGGGGTACCTCTTTGCAAAAAATCGATTTTTTTGTTGAAACATAATGTTACCCGAATTCGCCCAAAACGGGTTTATTTCCAATAATTAAGTATTGAAAAGAGTTTCAAATGCGAAGAAGCTTCCGAAAAAGCTTAAGTCGCATGCAAAAAAAAATTTTTGGCAAATTTTTTTGGAAAGAGATACCTCTTTGCAAAAAATCGATTTTTTGGTTGAAACATAATGTTACCCGAATTCGCCCAAAACGGGTTTATTTCCAATAATTAAGTATTGAAAGGAGTTTCAGATGCGAAGAAGCTTCCGAAAAAGCTTAAGTCGCATGCATTTAAGCAAAAAAAATTTTTGGCCAATTTTTTTGGAAAGGGGTACCTCTTTGCAAAAACTCGATTTTTTTGTTGAAACATAATGTTACCCGAATTCGCCCAAAACTGGTTTATTTCCAATAATTAAGTATTGAAAGGAGTTTCAAATGCGAAGAAGCTTCCGAAAAAGCTTAAGTCGCATGCATTTAAGCAAAAAAATTTTTTGGCAAATTTTTTTGGAAAGAGGTACCTCTTTGCAAAAAATCGATTTTTTGGTTAAAACATAATGTTACCCGAATTCGCCCAAAACGGGTTTATTTCCAATAATTAAGTATTGAAAGGAGTTTCAAATGCGAAGAAGCTTCCGAAAAAGCTTAAGTCGCATGCATTTAAGCAAAAAAAAATTTTGGCCAATTTTTTTGGAAAGGGGTACCTCTTTGCAAAAAATTGATTTTTTGGTTGAAACATAATGTTACCCGAATTCGCCCAAAACTGGTTTATTTCCAATAATTAAGTATTGAAAGGAGTTTCAAATGCGAATAAGCTTCCGAAAAAGCTTAAGTCGAAGGCATTTAAGCAAAAAAAATTTTTGGCAAATTTTTTTGGAAAGAGGTACCTCTTTGCAAAAAATCGATTTTTTGGTTGAAACATAATGTTACCCGAATTCGCCCAAAACGGGTTTATTTCCAATAATTAAGTATTGAAAGGAGTTTCAAATGTGAAGAAGCTTCCGAAAAAGCTTAAGTCGCTTGCATTTAAGCAAAAAAAATTTTTGGTCAATTTTTTTGGAAAGAGGTACCTCTTTGCAAAAAATCGATTTTTTGGTTGAAACATAATGTTACCCGAATTCGCCCAAAACGGGTTTATTTCCAATAATTAAGTATTAAAAGGAGTTTCAAATGCGAAGAAGCTTCCGAAAAAGCTTAAGTCGCATGCATTTATGCAAAAAAAATTTTTGGCCAATTTTTTTGGAAAGGGGTACCTCTTTGCAAAAAATCGATTTTTTGTTGAAACATAATGTTACCCGAATTCGCCCAAAACGGGTTTATTTTTAATAATTAAGTATTGAAAGGAGTTTCAAATGCGAAGAAGCTTCCGAAAAAGCTTAAGTCGCATGCATTTAAGCAAAAAAAATTTTTGGCAAATTTTTTTGGAAAGGGGTTCCTCTTTGCAAAAAATCGATTTTTTTGTTGAAACAAAATGTTACCCGAATTCGCCCAAAACTGGTTTATTTCCAATAATTAAGTATTGAAAGGAGTTTCAAATGCGAAGAAGCTTCCGAAAAAGCTTAAGTCGCATGCATTTAAGCAAAAAAAATTTTTGGCCAATTTTTTTGGAAAGGGGTACCTCTTTGCAAAAAATCGATTTTTTTGTTGAAACATAATGTTACCCGAATTCGCCCAAAACGGGTTTATTTCCAATAATTAAGTATTGAAAAGAGTTTCAAATGCGAAGAAGCTTCCGAAAAAGCTTAAGTCGCATGCAAAAAAAATTTTTTGGCAAATTTTTTTGGAAAGAGATACCTCTTTGCAAAAAATCGATTTTTTGGTTGAAACATAATGTTACCCGAATTCGCCCAAAACGGGTTTATTTCCAATAATTAAGTATTGAAAGGAGTTTCAGATGCGAAGAAGCTTCCGAAAAAGCTTAAGTCGCATGCCTTTAAGCAAAAAAAATTTTTGGCCAATTTTTTTGGAAAGGGGTACCTCTTTGCAAAAACTCAATTTTTTTGTTGAAACATAATGTTACCCGAATTCGCCCAAAACTGGTTTATTTCCAATAATTAAGTATTGAAAGGAGTTTCAAATGCGAAGAAGCTTCCGAAAAAGCTTAAGTCGCATGCATTTAAGCAAAAAAATTTTTTGGCAAATTTTTTTGGAAAGAGGTACCTCTTTGCAAAAAATCGATTTTTTGGTTAAAACATAATGTTACCCGAATTCGCCCAAAACGGGTTTATTTCCAATAATTAAGTATTGAAAGGAGTTTCAAATGCGAAGAAGCTTCCGAAAAAGCTTAAGTCGCATGCATTTAAGCAAAAAAAATTTTTGGCAAATTTTTTTGGAAAGAGATACCTCTTTGCAAAAAATCGATTTTTTGGTTGAAACATAATGTTACCCGAATTCGCCCAAAACTGGTTTATTTCCAATAATTAAGTATTGAAAGGAGTTTCAAATGCGAAGAAGCTTCCGAAAAAGCTTAAGTCGCATGCATTTAAGCAAAAAAATTTTTTGGCAAATTTTTTTGGAAAGAGGTACCTCTTTGCAAAAAATCGATTTTTTGGTTAAAACATAATGTTACCCGAATTCGCCCAAAACGGGTTTATTTCCAATAATTAAGTATTGAAAGGAGTTTCAAATGCGAAGAAGCTTCCGAAAAAGCTTAAGTCGCATGCATTTAAGCAAAAAAAATTTTTGGCCAATTTTTTTGGAAAGGGGTACCTCTTTGCAAAAAATCGATTTTTTTGTTGAAACATAATGTTACCCGAATTCGCCCAAAACTGGTTTATTTCCAATAATTAAGTATTGAAAGGAGTTTCAAATGCGAAGAAGCTTCCGAAAAAGCTTAAGTCGCATGCATTTAAGCAAAAAAATTTTTTGGCAAATTTTTTTGGAAAGAGGTACCTCTTTGCAAAAAATCGATTTTTTGGTTGAAACATAATTTTACCCGAATTCGCCCAAAACTGGTTTATTTCCAATAATTAAGTATTGAAAGGAGTTTCAAATGCGAAGAAGCTTCCGAAAAAGCTTAAGTCGCATGCATTTAAGCAAAAAAAATTTTTGGCCAATTTTTTTGGAAAGGGGTACCTCTTTGCAAAAAATCGATTTTTTGTTGAAACATAATGTTACCCGAATTCGCCCAAAACGGGTTTATTTCCAATAATTAAGTATTGAAAGGAGTTTCAAATGCGAAGAAGCTTCCGAAAAAGCTTAAGTCGCATGCATTTAAGCAAAAAAAATTTTTGGCAAATTTTTTTGGAAAGGGGTTCCTCTTTGCAAAAAATCGATTTTTTTGTTGAAACAAAATGTTACCCGAATTCGCCCAAAACTGGTTTATTTCCAATAATTAAGTATTGAAAGGAGTTTCAAATGCGAAGAAGCTTCCGAAAAAGCTTAAGTCGCATGCATTTAAGCAAAAAAAATTTTTGGCCAATTTTTTTGGAAAGGGGTACCTCTTTGCAAAAAATCGATTTTTTTGTTGAAACATAATGTTACCCGAATTCGCCCAAAACGGGTTTATTTCCAATAATTAAGTATTGAAAAGAGTTTCAAATGCGAAGAAGCTTCCGAAAAAGCTTAAGTCGCATGCAAAAAAAAAATTTTTGGCAAATTTTTTTGGAAAGAGATACCTCTTTGCAAAAAATCGATTTTTTGGTTGAAACATAATGTTACCCGAATTCGCCCAAAACGGGTTTATTTCCAATAATTAAGTATTGAAAGGAGTTTCAGATGCGAAGAAGCTTCCGAAAAAGCTTAAGTCGCATGCATTTAAGCAAAAAAAAATTTTTGGCCAATTTTTTTGGAAAGGGGTACCTCTTTGCAAAAAATCGATTTTTTTGTTGAAACATAATGTTACCCGAATTCGCCCAAAACTGGTTTATTTCCAATAATTAAGTATTGAAAGGAGTTTCAAATGCGAAGAAGCTTCCGAAAAAGCTTAAGTCGCATGCATTTAAGCAAAAAAATTTTTTGGCAAATTTTTTTGGAAAGAGGTACCTCTTTGCAAAAAATCGATTTTTTGGTTAAAACATAATGTTACCCGAATTCGCCCAAAACGGGTTTATTTCCAATAATTAAGTATTGAAAGGAGTTTCAAATGCGAAGAAGCTTCCGAAAAAGCTTAAGTCGCATGCATTTAAGCAAAAAAAATTTTTGGCAAATTTTTTTGGAAAGAGATACCTCTTTGCAAAAAATCGATTTTTTGGTTGAAACATAATGTTACCCGAATTCGCCCAAAACTGGTTTATTTCCAATAATTAAGTATTGAAAGGAGTTTCAAATGCGAAGAAGCTTCCGAAAAAGCTTAAGTCGCATGCATTTAAGCAAAAAAATTTTTTGGCAAATTTTTTTGGAAAGAGGTACCTCTTTGCAAAAAATCGATTTTTTGGTTAAAACATAATGTTACCCGAATTCGCCCAAAACGGGTTTATTTCCAATAATTAAGTATTGAAAGGAGTTTCAAATGCGAAGAAGCTTCCGAAAAAGCTTAAGTCGCATGCATTTAAGCAAAAAAAATTTTTGGCCAATTTTTTTGGAAAGGGGTACCTCTTTGCAAAAAATCGATTTTTTTGTTGAAACATAATGTTACCCGAATTCGCCCAAAACTGGTTTATTTCCAATAATTAAGTATTGAAAGGAGTTTCAAATGCGAAGAAGCTTCCGAAAAAGCTTAAGTCGCATGCATTTAAGCAAAAAAATTTTTTGGCAAATTTTTTTGGAAAGAGGTACCTCTTTGCAAAAAATCGATTTTTTGGTTGAAACATAATTTTACCCGAATTCGCCCAAAACTGGTTTATTTCCAATAATTAAGTATTGAAAGGAGTTTCAAATGCGAAGAAGCTTCCGAAAAAGCTTAAGTCGCATGCATTTAAGCAAAAAAAATTTTTGGCAAATTTTTTTGGAAAGAGATACCTCTTTGCAAAAAATCGATTTTTTGGTTGAAACATAATGTTACCCGAATTCGCCCAAAACTGGTTTATTTCCAATAATTAAGTATTGAAAGGAGTTTCAAATGCGAAGAAGCTTCCGAAAAAGCTTAAGTCGCATGCATTTAAGCAAAAAAATGTTTTGGCAAATTTTTTTGGAAAGAGGTACCTCTTTGCAAAAAATCGATTTTTTGGTTAAAACATAATGTTACCCGAATTCGCCCAAAACGGGTTTATTTCCAATAATTAAGTATTGAAAGGAGTTTCAAATGCGAAGAAGCTTCCGAAAAAGCTTAAGTCGCATGCATTTAAGCAAAAAAAAATTTTGGCCAATTTTTTTGGAAAGGGGTACCTCTTTGCAAAAAATTGATTTTTTGGTTGAAACATAATGTTACCCGAATTCGCCCAAAACTGGTTTATTTCCAATAATTAAGTATTGAAAGGAGTTTCAAATGCGAAGAAGCTTCCGAAAAAGCTTAAGTCGCATGCATTTAAGCAAAAAAATTTTTTGGCAAATTTTTTTGGAAAGAGGTACCTCTTTGCAAAAAATCGATTTTTTGGTTAAAACATAATGTTACCCGAATTCGCCCAAAACGGGTTTATTTCCAATAATTAAGTATTGAAAGGAGTTTCAAATGCGAAGAAGCTTCCGAAAAAGCTTAAGTCGAAGGCATTTAAGCAAAAAAAATTTTTGGCAAATTTTTTTGGAAAGAGGTACCTCTTTGCAAAAAATCGATTTTTTGGTTGAAACATAATGTTACCCGAATTCGCCCAAAACGGGTTTATTTCCAATAATTAAGTATTGAAAGGAGTTTCAAATGCGAAGAAGCTTCCGAAAAAGCTTAAGTCGAAGGCATTTAAGCAAAAAAAATTTTTGGCAAATTTTTTTGGAAAGAGGTACCTCTTTGCAAAAAATCGATTTTTTTGTTGAAACATAATGTTACCCGAATTCGCCCAAAACGGGTTTATTTCCAATAATTAAGTATTGAGAGGCGTTTCAAATGCGAAGAAGCTTCCGAAAAAGCTTAAGTCGCATGCATTTAAGCAAAAAAAATTTTTGGCAAATTTTTTTGGAAAGAGGTACCTCTTTGCAAAAAATCGATTTTTTGGTTGAAACATAATGTTACCCGAATTCGCCCAAAACGGGTTTATTTCCAATAATTAAGTATTGAAAGGAGTTTCAAATGCGAAGAAGCTTCCGAAAAAGCTTAAGTCGCATGCATTTAAGCAAAAAAAATTTTTGGCCAATTTTTTTGGAAAGGGGTACCTCTTTGCAAAAAATCGATTTTTTGTTGAAACATAATGTTACCCGAATTCGCCCAAAACGGGTTTATTTCCAATAATTAAGTATTGAAAGGAGTTTCAAATGCGAAGAAGCTTCCGAAAAAGCTTAAGTCGCATGCATTTAAGCAAAAAAAATTTTTGGCAAATTTTTTTGGAAAGGGGTTCCTCTTTGCAAAAAATCGATTTTTTTGTTGAAACAAAATGTTACCCGAATTCGCCCAAAACTGGTTTATTTCCAATAATTAAGTATTGAAAGGAGTTTCAAATGCGAAGAAGGTTCCGAAAAAGCTTAAGTCGCATGCATTTAAGCAAAAAAAATTTTTGGCCAATTTTTTTGGAAAGGGGTACCTCTTTGCAAAAAATCGATTTTTTTGTTGAAACATAATGTTACCCGAATTCGCCCAAAACGGGTTTATTTCCAATAATTAAGTATTGAAAAGAGTTTCAAATGCGAAGAAGCTTCCGAAAAAGCTTAAGTCGCATGCAAAAAAAAATTTTTGGCAAATTTTTTTGGAAAGAGATACCTCTTTGCAAAAAATCGATTTTTTGGTTGAAACATAATGTTACCCGAATTCGCCCAAAACGGGTTTATTTCCAATAATTAAGTATTGAAAGAAGTTTCAGATGCGAAGAAGCTTCCGAAAAAGCTTAAGTCGCATGCATTTAAGCAAAAAAAATTTTTGGCCAATTTTTTTGGAAAGGGGTACCTCTTTGCAAAAAATCGATTTTTTTGTTGAAACATAATGTTACCCGAATTCGCCCAAAACTGGTTTATTTCCAATAATTAAGTATTGAAAGGAGTTTCAAATGCGAAGAAGCTTCCGAAAAAGCTTAAGTCGCATGCATTTAAGCAAAAACATTTTTTGGCAAATTTTTTTGGAAAGAGGTACCTCTTTGCAAAAAATCGATTTTTTGGTTAAAACATAATGTTACTCGAATTCGCCCAAAACGGGTTTATTTCCAATAATTAAGTATTGAAAGGAGTTTCAAATGCGAAGAAGCTTCCGAAAAAGCTTAAGTCGCATGCATTTAAGCAAAAAAATTTTTTGGCAAATTTTTTTGGAAAGAGGTACCTCTTTGCAAAAAATCGATTTTTTGGTTGAAACATAATTTTACCCGAATTCGCCCAAAACTGGTTTATTTCCAATAATTAAGTATTGAAAGGAGTTTCAGATGCGAAGAAGCTTCCGAAAAAGCTTAAGTCGCATGCATTTAAGCAAAAAAAATTTTTGGCCAATTTTTTTGGAAAGGGGTACCTCTTTGCAAAAAATCGATTTTTTTGTTGAAACATAATGTTACCCGAATTCGCCCAAAACTGGTTTATTTCCAATAATTAAGTATTGAAAGGAGTTTCAAATGCGAAGAAGCTTCCGAAAAAGCTTAAGTCGCATGCATTTAAGCAAAAAAATTTTTTGGCAAATTTTTTTGGAAAGAGGTACGTACCTCTTTGCAAAAAATCTATTTTTTGGTTAAAACATAATGTTACCCGAATTCGCCCAAAACGGGTTTATTTCCAATAATTAAGTATTGAAAGGAGTTTCAAATGCGAAGAAGCTTCCGAAAAAGCTTAAGTCGCATGCATTTAAGCAAAAAAAATTTTTGGCCAATTTTTTTGGAAAGGGGTACCTCTTTGCAAAAAATCGATTTTTTTGTTGAAACATAATGTTACCCGAATTCGCCCAAAACTGGTTTATTTCCAATAATTAAGTATTGAAAGGAGTTTCAAATGCGAAGAAGCTTCCGAAAAAGCTTAAGTCGCATGCATTTAAGCAAAAAAATTTTTTGGCAAATTTTTTTGGAAAGAGGTACCTCTTTGCAAAAAATCGATTTTTTGGTTGAAACATAATTTTACCCGAATTCGCCCAAAACTGGTTTATTTCCAATAATTAAGTATTGAAAGGAGTTTCAAATGCGAAGAAGCTTCCGAAAAAGCTTAAGTCGCATGCATTTAAGCAAAAAAAATTTTTGGCAAATTTTTTTGGAAAGAGATACCTCTTTGCAAAAAATCGATTTTTTGGTTGAAACATAATGTTACCCGAATTCGCCCAAAACTGGTTTATTTCCAATAATTAAGTATTGAAAGGAGTTTCAAATGCGAAGAAGCTTCCGAAAAAGCTTAAGTCGCATGCATTTAAGCAAAAAAATTTTTTGGCAAATTTTTTTGGAAAGAGGTACCTCTTTGCAAAAAATCGATTTTTTGGTTAAAACATAATGTTACCCGAATTCGCCCAAAACGGGTTTATTTCCAATAATTAAGTATTGAAAGGAGTTTCAAATGCGAAGAAGCTTCCGAAAAAGCTTAAGTCGCATGCATTTAAGCAAAAAAAAATTTTGGCCAATTTTTTTGGAAAGGGGTACCTCTTTGCAAAAAATTGATTTTTTGGTTGAAACATAATGTTACCTGAATTCGCCCAAAACTGGTTTATTTCCAATAATTAAGTATTGAAAGGAGTTTCAAATGCGAAGAAGCTTCCGAAAAAGCTTAAGTCGCATGCATTTAAGCAAAAAAATTTTTTGGCAAATTTTTTTGGAAAGAGGTACCTCTTTGCAAAAAATCGATTTTTTGGTTAAAACATAATGTTACCCGAATTCGCCCAAAACGGGTTTATTTCCAATAATTAAGTATTGAAAGGAGTTTCAAATGCGAAGAAGCTTCCGAAAAAGCTTAAGTCGAAGGCATTTAAGCAAAAAAAATTTTTGGCAAATTTTTTTGGAAAGAGGTACCTCTTTGCAAAAAATCGATTTTTTGGTTGAAACATAATGTTAACCGAATTCGCCCAAAACGGGTTTATTTCCAATAATTAAGTATTGAAAGGAGTTTCAAATGTGAAGAAGCTTCCGAAAAAGCTTAAGTCGCATGCATTTAAGCAAAAAAAATTTTTGGTCAATTTTTTTGGAAAGAGGTACCTCTTTGCAAAAAATCGATTTTTTGGTTGAAACATAATGTTACCCGAATTCGCCCAAAACGGGTTTATTTCCAATAATTAAGTATTGAAAGGAGTTTCAAATGCGAAGAAGCTTCCGAAAAAGCTTAAGTCGCATGCATTTAAGCAAAAAAAATTTTTGGCCAATTTTTTTGGAAAGGGGTACCTCTTTGCAAAAAATCGATTTTTTGTTGAAACAAAATATTACCCGAATTCGCCCAAAACTGGTTTATTTCCAATAATTAAGTATTGAAAGGAGTTTCAAATGCGAAGAAGCTTCCGAAAAAGCTTAAGTCGCATGCATTTAAGCAAAAAAAATTTTTGGCCAATTTTTTTGGAAAGGGGTACCTCTTTGCAAAAAATCGATTTTTTTGTTGAAACATAATGTTACCCGAATTCGCCCAAAACGGGTTTATTTCCAATAATTAAGTATTGAAAGGAGTTTCAAATGCGAAGAAGCTTCCGAAAAAGCTTAAGTCGCATGCATTTAAGCAAAAAAAATTTTTGGTAAATTTTTCTGGAAAGGGGTACCTCTTTGCAAAAAATCGATTTTTTGGTTGAAACATAATGTTACCCGAATTCGCCCAAAACGGGTTTATTTCCAATAATTAAGTATTGAAAGGAGTTTCAAATGCGAAGAAGCTTCCGAAAAAGCTTAAGTCGCATGCAAAAAAAAATGTTTGGCAAATTTTTTTGGAAAGAGATACCTCTTTGCAAAAAATCGATTTTTTGGTTGAAACATAATGTTACCCGAATTCGCCCAAAACGGGTTTATTTCCAATAATTAAGTATTGAAAGGAGTTTCAAATGCGAAGAAGCTTCCGAAAAAGCTTAAGTCGCATGCATTTAAGCAAAAAAAATTTTTGGCCAATTTTTTTGGAAAGGGGTACCTCTTTGCAAAAAATCGATTTTTTTGTTGAAACATAATGTTACCCGAATTCGCCCAAAACGGGTTTATTTCCAATAATTAAGTATTGAAAGGAGTTTCAAATGCGAAGAAGCTTCCGAAAAAGCTTAAGTCGCATGCATTTAAGCAAAAAAATTTTTTGGCAAATTTTTTTGGAAAGAGGTACCTCTTTGCAAAAAATCGATTTTTTGGTTGAAACATAATTTTACCCGAATTCGCCCAAAACGGGTTTATTTCTAATAATTAAGTATTGAAAGAAGTTTCAAATGCGAAGAAGCTTCCGAAAAAGCTTAAGTCGCATGCATTTAAGCAAAAAAAAATGTTGGCCAATTTTTTTGGAAAGGGGTACCTCTTTGCAAAAAATCGATTTTTTTTGTTGAAACATAATGTTACCCGAATTCGCCCAAAACGGGTTTATTTCCAATAATTAAGTATTGAAAGGAGTTTCAAATGCGAAGAAGCTTCCGAAAAAGCTTAAGTCGCATGCATTTAAGCAAAAAAAATTTTTGGTCAATTTTTTTGGAAAGGGGTACCTCTTTGCAAAAAATCGATTTTTTGGTTGAAACATAATGTTACCCGAATTCGCCCAAAACGGGTTTATTTCCAATAATTAAGTATTGAAAGGAGTTTCAAATGCGAAGAAGCTTCCGAAAAAGCTTAAGTCGCATGCATTTAAGCAAAAAAAATTTTTGGTCAATTTTTTTGGAAAGGGGTACCTCTTTGCGAAAAATCGATTTTTTGGTTGAAACATAATGTTACCCGAATTCGCCCAAAACGGGTTTATTTCCAATAATTAAGTATTGAAAGGAGATTCAAATGCGAAGAAGCTTCCGAAAAAGCTTAAGTCGCATGCATTTAAGCAAAAAAAAATTTTGGCCAATTTTTTTGGAAAGGGGTACCTCTTTGCAAAAAATCGATTTTTTTGTTGAAACATAATGTTACCCGAATTCGCCCAAAACGGGTTTATTTCCAATAATTAAGTATTGAAAGGAGTTTCAAATGCGAAGAAGCTTCCGAAAAAGCTTAAGTCGCATGCATTTAAGCAAAAAAAATTTTTGGCAAATTTTTTTGGAAAGGGGTACCTCTTTGCAAAAAATCGACTTTTTTGTTGAAACATAATGTTACCCGAATTCGCCCAAAACTGGTTTATTTCCAATAATTAAGTATTGAAAGAACTTTCAAATGCGAAGAAGCTTCCGAAAAAGCTTAAGTCGCATGCATTTAAGCAAAAAAGTTTTTTGGCAATTTTTTTTGGAAAGAGGTACCTCTTTGCAAAAAATCGATTTTTTGGTTAAAACATAATGTTACCCGAATTCGCCCAAAACGGGTTTATTTCCAATAATTAAGTATTGAAAGGAGTTTCAAATGCGAAGAAGCTTCCGAAAAAGCTTAAGTCGCATGCATTTAAGCAAAAAAAAAATTTTGGCCAATTTTTTTGGAAAGGGGTACCTCTTTGCAAAAAATTGATTTTTTGGTTGAAACATAATGTTACCCGAATTCGCCCAAAACGGGTTTATTTCTAATAATTAAGTATTGAAAGGAGTTTCAAATGCGAAGAAGCTTCCGAAAAAGCTTAAGTCGAAGGCATTTAAGCAAAAAAAATGTTTGGCCAATTTTTTTGGAAAGGGGTACCTCTTTGCAAAAAATCGATTTTTTTGTTGAAACATAATGTTACCCGAATTCGCCCAAAACGGGTTTATTTCCAATAATTAAGTATTGAAAGGAGTTTCAAATGCGAAGAAGCTTCCGAAAAAGCTTAAGTCGCATGCATTTAAGCAAAAAAAATTTTTCGCCAATTTTTTTGGAAAGGGGTACCTCTTTGCAAAAAATCGATTTTTTTGTTGAAACATAATGTTACCCGAATTCGCCCAAAACGGGTTTATTTCCAATAATTAAGTATTGAAAGGAGTTTCAAATGCGAAGAAGCTTCCGAAAAAGCTTAAGTCGCATGCATTTAAGCAAAAAAAATTTTTCGCCAATTTTTTTGGAAAGGGGTACCTCTTTGCAAAAAATCGATTTTTTTGTTGAAACATAATGTTACCCGAATTCGCCCAAAACGGGTTTATTTCCAATAATTAATTATTGAATGGAGTTTCAAATGCGAAGAAGCTTCCGAAAAAGCTTAAGTCGCATTCATTTAAGCAAAAAAAATTTTTGGCAAATTTTTTTGGAAAGAGGTACCTCTTTGCAAAAAATCGATTTTTGGTTGAAACATAATTTTACCCGAATTCGCCCAAAACGGGTTTATTTCTAATAATTAAGTATTGAAAGAAATTTCAAATGCGAAGAAGCTTCCGAAAAAGCTTAAGTCGCATGCATTTAAGCAAAAAAAAATGTTGGCCAATTTTTTTGGAAAGGGGTACCTCTTTGCAAAAAATCGATTTTTTGGTTAAAACATAATGTTACCCGAATTCGCCCAAAACGGGTTTATTTCCAATAATTAAGTATTGAAAGGAGTTTCAAATGCGAAGAAGCTTCCGAAAAAGCTTAAGTCGCATGCATTTAAGCAAAAAAAATTTTTGGTCAATTTTTTTGGAAAGGGGTACCTCTTTGCAAAAAATCGATTTTTTGGTTGAAACATGTTACCCGAATTCGCCCAAAACGGGTTTATTTCCAATAATTAAGTATTGAAAGGAGTTTCAAATGCGAAGAAGCTTCCGAAAAAGCTTAAGTCGCATGCATTTAAGCAAAAAAAATTTTTGGCCAATTTTTTTGGAAAGGGGTACCTCTTTGCAAAAAATCGATTTTTTTGTTGAAACATAATGTTACCCGAATTCGCCCAAAACGGGTTTATTTCCAATAATTAAGTATTGAAAGGAGTTTCAAATGCGAAGAAGCTTCCGAAAAAGCTTAAGTCGCATGCATTTAAGCAAAAAAAATTTTTGGCAAATTTTTTTGGAAAGGGGTTCCTCTTTGCAAAAAATCGATTTTTTTGTTGAAACATAATGTTACCCGAATTCGCCCAAAACTGGTTTATTTCCAATAATTAAGTATTGAAAGGAGTTTCAAATGCGAAGAAGCTTCCGAAAAAGCTTAAGTCGCATGCATTTAAGCAAACAAAATTTTTGGCCAATTTTTTTGGAAAGGGGTACCTCTTTGCAAAAAATCGATTTTTTTGTTGAAACATAATGTTACCCGAATTCGCCCAAAACTGGTTTATTTCCAATAATTAAGTATTGAAAGGAGTTTCAAATGCGAAGAAGCTTCCGAAAAAGCTTAAGTCGCATGCATTTAAGCAAAAAAATTTTTTGGCAAATTTTTTTGGAAAGAGTTACCTCTTTGCAAAAAATCGATTTTTTGGTTAAAACATAATGTTACCCGAATTCGCCCAAAACGGGTTTATTTCCAATAATTAAGTATTGAAAGGAGTTTCAAATGCGAAGAAGCTTCCGAAAAAGCTTAAGTCGCATGCATTTAAGCAAAAAAATTTTTTGGCAAATTTTTTTGGAAAGAGGTACCTCTTTGCAAAAAATCGATTTTTTGGTTGAAACATAATTTTACCCGAATTCGCCCAAAACGGGTTTATTTCTAATAATTAAGTATTGAAAGAAGTTTCAAATGCGAAGAAGCTTCCGAAAAAGCTTAAGTCGCATGCATTTAAGCAAAAAAAATGTTGGCCAATTTTTTTGGAAAGGGGTACCTCTTTGCAAAAAATCGATTTTTTTTGTTGAAACATAATGTTACCCGAATTCGCCCAAAACGGGTTTATTTCCAATAATTAAGTATTGAAAGGAGTTTCAAATGCGAAGAAGCTTCCGAAAAAGCTTAAGTCGCATGCATTTAAGCAAACAAAATTTTTGGCCAATTTTTTTGGAAAGGGGTACCTCTTTGCAAAAAATCGATTTTTTGGTTAAAACATAATGTTACCCGAATTCGCCCAAAACGGGTTTATTTCCAATAATTAAGTATTGAAAGGAGTTTCAAATGCGAAGAAGCTTCCGAAAAAGCTTAAGTCGCATGCATTTAAGCAAAAAAAATTTTTGGCTAATTTTTTTGGAAAGGGGTACCTCTTTGCAAAAAATCGATTTTTTTGTTGAATCATAATGTTACCCGAATTCGCCCAAAACTGGTTTATTTCCAATAATTAAGTATTGAAAGGAGTTTCAAATGCGAAGAAGCTTCCGAAAAAGCTTAAGTCGCATGCATTTAAGCAAAAAAATTTTTTGGCAAATTTTTTTGGAAAGAGGTACCTCTTTGCAAAAAATCGATTTTTTTGTTGAAACATAATTTTACCCGAATTCGCCCAAAACGGGTTTATTTCTAATAATTAAGTATTGAAAGAAGTTTCAAATGCGAAGAAGCTTCCGAAAAAGCTTAAGTCGCATGCATTTAAGCAAAAAAAAATGTTGGCCAATTTTTTGGAAAGGGGTACCTCTTTGCAAAAAATCGATTTTTTTTGTTGAAACATAATGTTACCCGAATTCGCCCAAAACGGGTTTATTTCGAATAATTAAGTATTGAAAGGAGTTTCAAATGCGAAGAAGCTTCCGAAAAAGCTTAAGTCGCATGCATTTAAGCAAAAAAAAATTTTTGGCCAATTTTTTTGGAAAGGGGTACCTCTTTGCAAAAAATCGATTTTTTTGTTGAAACATAATGTTACCCGAATTCGCCCAAAACGGGTTTATTTCCAATAATTAAGTATTGAAAGGAGTTTCAAATGTGAAGAAGCTTCCGAAAAAGCTTAAGTCGCATACATTTAAGCAAAAAAAATTTTTGGTCAATTTTTTTGGAAAGGGGTACCTCTTTGCAAAAAGTCGATCTTTTGGTTGAAACATAATGTTACCCGAATTCGCCCAAAATGGGTTTATTTCCAATAATTAAGTATTGAAAGGAGTTTCAAATGCGAAGAAGCTTCCGAAAAAGCTTAAGTCGCATGCATTTAAGCAAAAAAAATTTTTGGCCAATTATTTTGGAAAGGGGTACCTCTTTGCAAAAAATCTATTTTTTTTTGAAACATAATGTTACCCGAATTCGCCCACAACGGGTTTATTTCCAATAATTAAGTATTGAAAGGAGTTTCAAATGCGAACAAGCTTCCGAAAAAGCTTAAGTCGCATGCATTTAAGCAAAAAAAATTTTTGGCCAATTTTTTTGGAAAGGGGTACCTCTTTGCAAAAAATCGATTTTTTGTTGAAACATAATGTTACCCGAATTCGCCCAAAACGGGTTTATTTCCAATAATTAAGTATTGAAAGGAGTTTCAAATGCGAAGAAGCTTCCGAAAAAGCTTAAGTCGCATACATTTAAGCAAAAAAAATTTTTGGCAAATTTTTTTGGAAAGAGGTACCTGTTTGCAAAAAATCGATTTTTTGGTTGAAACATAATGTTACCCGAATTCGCCCAAAATGGGTTTATTTCCAATAATTAAGTATTGAAAGGAGTTTCAAATGCGAAGAAGCTTCCGAAAAAGCTTAAGTCGCATGCATTTAAGCAAAAAAAATTTTTGGCCAATTATTTTGGAAAGGGGTACCTCTTTGCAAAAAATCTATTTTTTGGTTGAAACATAATGTTACCCGAATTCGCCCAAAACGGGTTTATTTCCAATAATTAAGTATTGAAAGGAGTTTCAAATGCGAACAAGCTTCCGAAAAAGCTTAAGTCGCATGCATTTAAGCAAAAAAAATTTTTGGCCAATTTTTTTGGAAAGGGGTACCTCTTTGCAAAAAATCGATTTTTTGTTGAAACATAATGTTACCCGAATTCGCCCAAAACGGGTTTATTTCCAATAATTAAGTATTGAAAGGAGTTTCAAATGCGAAGAAGCTTCCGAAAAAGCTTAAGTCGCATACATTTAAGCAAAAAAAATTTTTGGCAAATTTTTTTGGAAAGAGGTACCTGTTTGCAAAAAATCGATTTTTTGGTTGAAACATAATGTTACCCGAATTCGCCCAAAACGGGTTTATTTCCAATAATTAAGTATTGAAAGGAGTTTCAAATGCGAAGAAGCTTCCGAAAAAGCTTAAGTCGCATGCATTTAAGCAAAAAAAAATTTTGGCCAATTTTTTTGGAAAGGGGTACTTCTTTGCAAAAAATTGATTTTTCGGTTGAAACATAATGTTACCCGAATTCGCCCAAAACGGGTTTATTTCTAATAATTAAGTATTGAAAGGAGTTTCAAATGCGAAGAAGCTTCCGAAAAAGCTTAAGTCGAAGGCATTTAAGCAAAAAAAATGTTTGGCCAATTTTTTTGGAAAGGGGTACCTCTTTGCAAAAAATCGATTTTTTTGTTGAAACATAATGTTACCCGAATTCGCCCAAAACGGGTTTATTTCCAATAATTAAGTATTGAAAGCAGTTTCAAATGCGAAGAAGCTTTTGAAAAAGCTTAAGTCGCATGCATTTAAGCAAAAACAATTTTTGGCCAATTTTTTTGGAAAGGGGTACCTCTTTGCAAAAAATCGATTTTTTTGTTGAAACATAATGTTACCCGAATTCGCCCAAAACGGGTTTATTTCCAATAATTAAGTATTGAAAGGAGTTTCAAATGCGAAGAAGCTTCCGAAAAAGCTTAAGTCGCATGCATTTAAGCAAAAAAAATTTTTGGCAAATTTTTTTGGAAAGAGGTACCTCTTTGCAAAAAATCGATTTTTTGGTTGAAACATATTGTTACCCGAATTCGCCCAAAACGGGTTTATTTCCAATAATTAAGTATTGAAAGGAGTTTCAAATGTGAAGAAGCTTCCGAAAAAGCTTAAGTCGCATGCATTTAAGCAAAAAAAATTTTTGGTCAATTTTTTTGGAAAGGGGTACCTCTTTGCAAAAAGTCGATTTTTTGGTTGAAACATAAAGTTACCCGAATTCGCCCAAAATGGGTTTATTTCCAATAATTAAGTATTGAAAGGAGTTTCAAATGCGAAGAAGCTTCCGAAAAAGCTTAAGTCGCATGCATTTAAGCAAAAAAAATTTTTGGCCAATTTTTTTGGAAAGGGGTACCTCTTTGCAAAAAATCGATTTTTTGGTTGAAACATAATGTTACCCGAATTCGCCCAAAACGGATTTATTTCCAATAATTAAGTATTATAAGGAGTTTCAAATGCGAAGAAGCTTCCGAAAAAGCTTAAGTCGCATGCATTTAAGCAAAAAAAATTTTTGGCCAATTTTTTTGGAAAGGGGTACCTCTTTGCAAAAAATTGATTTTTTTGTTTGAAACATAATGTTACCCGAATTCGCCCAAAACGGGTTTATTTCCAATAATTAAGTATTGAAAGGAGTTTCAAATGCGAAGAAGCTTCCGAAAAAGCTTAAGTCGCATGCATTTAAGCAAAAAAAAATTTTGGCCAATTTTTTTGGAAAGGGGTACCTCTTTGCAAAAAATTGATTTTTTGGTTGAAACATAATGTTACCCGAATTCGCCCAAAACGGGTTTATTTCTAATAATTAAGTATTGAAAGGAGTTTCAAATGCGAAGAAGCTTCCGAAAAAGCTTAAGTCGAAGGCATTTAAGCAAAAAAAATGTTTGGCCAATTTTTTTGGAAAGGGGTACCTCTTTGCAAAAAATCGATTTTTTTGTTGAAACATAATGTTACCCGAATTCGCCCAAAACGGGTTTATTTCCAATAATTAAGTATTGAAAGGAGTTTCAAATGCGAAGAAGCTTCCGAAAAAGCTTAAGTCGCATGCATTTAAGCAAAAAAAATTTTTGGCAAATTTTTTTGGAAAGAGGTACCTCTTTGCAAAAAATCGATTTTTTGGTTGAAACATAATTTTACCCGAATTCGCCCAAACCGGGTTTATTTCTAATAATTAAGTATTGAAAGAAGTTTCAAATGCGAAGAAGCTTCCGCAAAAAATCTCTCTGCAAAAAATCGATTATTTTTGTTGAAACATAATGTTACCCGAATTCGCCCAAAACGGGTTTATTTCCAATAATTAAGTATTGAAAGGAATTTCAAATGCGAAGAAGCTTCCGAAAAAGCTTAAGTCGCATGGATTTAAGCAAAAAAAATTTTTGGCCAATTTTTTTGGAAAGGGGTACGAAAAAAATCGATTTTTTTGGTTGAAACATAATGTTACCCGAATTCGCCCAAAACGGGTTTATTTCTAATAATTAAGTATTGAAAGATGTTTAAAATGCGAAGAAGCTTCCGAAAAAACTTAAGTAGCAAGCATTTATGCAAAAAAAATTTTTGGACAATTTTTTTGGAAAGGGGTACCTCTTTGCAAAAAATAGATTTTTTGGTTGAAACATAATGTTACCCGAATTCGCCCAAAACGGGTTTATTTCTAATAATTATGTATTGAAAGGAGTTTCAAATGCGAAGAAGCTTCCGAAAAAGCTTAAGTCGCATGCATTTAAGCAAAAAAAATGTTTGGCCAATTTTTTCGGAAAGGGGTACCTCTTTGCAAAAAATTGATTTTTTGGTTGAAACATAATGTTACCCGAATTCGCCCAAAACGGGTTTATTTCTAATAATTAAGTATTGAAAGGAGTTTCAAATGCGAAGAAGCTTCCGAAAAAGCTTAAGTCGCATGCATTTAAGCAAAAAAAATTTTTGGCCAATTTTTTTGGAATGGGGTACCTCTTTGCAAAAAATCGATTTTTTGGTTGAAACATAATGTTACCCGAATTCGCCCAAAACGGGTTTATTTCCAATAATTAAGTTTTGAAAGGAGATTCAAATGCGAAGAAGCTTCCGAAAAAACTTAAGTAGCAAGCATTTATTCAAAAAAAAATTTTGGACAATTTTTTTGGAAAGGGGTACCTCTTTGCAAAAAATAGATTTTTTGGTTGAAACATAATGTTACCCGAATTCGCCCAAAACGGGTTTATTTCTAATAATTAAGTATTGAAAGGAGTTTCAAATGCGAAGAAGCTTCCGAAAAAGCTTAAGTCGCATGCATTTAAGCAAAAAAAATGTTTGGCCAATTTTTTTGGAAAGGGGTACCTCTTTGCAAAAGATCGATTTTTTGGTTGAAACATAATGTTACCCGAATTCGACCAAAACGGGGTTATTTCTAATAATTAAGTATTGAAAGGAATTTCAAATGCGAAGAAGCTTCCGAAAAAGCTTAAGTCGCATGGATTTAAGCAAAAAAAATTTTTGGCCAATTTTTTTGGAAAGGGGTACGTACCTCTTTGAAAAAAATCGATTTTTTTGGTTGAAGCATAATGTTACCCGAATTCGCCCAAAACGGATTTATTTTTAATAATTAAGTATTGAAAGAGGTTTAAAATGCGAAGAAGCTTCCGAAAAAGCTTAAGTAGCATGCATTTAAGCAAAAACAATTTTTGGGCAATTTTTTTGGAAAGGGGTACCTCTTTGCAAAAAATCGATTTTTTGGTTGAAACATAATGTTACCCGAATTCGCCCAAAACGGGTTTATTTCTAATAATTAAGTATTGAAAGGAGTTTCAAATGCGAAGAAGCTTCCGAAAAAGCTTAAGTCGCATGCATTTAAGAAAAAAAATGCTTACCAATTTTTTAGGAAAGGTAAACGTCTTTTGGGTAAAATTTTGTAAAATTGTGTTTTAACCAAAAAATTCATTTTTTGCAAACAGGTACCCCTCTTCAAAAACATTGGTCAAACAATTTTTTTTCTTAAATGCATGCGATTTGAGCTTTTTTCAAAGCTGCTGCGCATTTGAATTTCCTTTCAATACTTATTTATTAGAAATAACACGTTTTGGGTAAAATTGTGTTTCACCAAAAATATACAGCAAATATAATAATATATGTATATGTTTTAAATATTTGAACACCACTAATAATTAACTTCAATTGAATTGCTTTTGAAGTGCAATAGTTTGTTGATAAAATATAATTTTATGGTTTCAAAAACGATAAGAAACATGCTAAAATCTGCATGATGCGTGATATAATCAAAATTTTGCACATCTTTTCTTCTTTAAGACAAAAATGGTTTGATATAAACTCAGTAGCAATATTCAAAGAATTTTATCTAAACAAATGTGAAATGGCAAAACAATTGAGCAAAATAATATTTATAAAGGTAAACGTACACATTTGAATGTTTCAGTAAAGTGAAATTGATCGCGTACCGCTAAGCACGTTGAGGAACATCTTCGCTTTTAAAAACGGAACAGAAAAATATGTCTTTTAAATTTTGGAATTTTCTAATTGTCACATACGTTGCAACAAGCAGTTTAGCAACAGAAGCAGTAGTTAAGAAATGTAACAAGAGCCCACTGTCTGAGTTGACATTTCAGCTGAGTGGCAGCAGCCTATTGTGGCCATGTGATTCAACTAAAAACATTTATGTACAGTCGGGCCGTTATGTGCCGCGTAATGTTATTGTGACGCGAGCTCAACTTTTACATGATACCGCTTTTGTGGCACTGCCGCGTTATAAACAGGGTGTGCCATTTACTCTGGGTAAAGTGGATTTGAAAAAGGGAAAGTGTTTAACAAAAATTGCTCCTTATCCCTGTTGGGCCATACAGGAGGAGGGTAATTGCCAGGCCTTACAGTCCGTAGTGGACATTGTGGTTGATCATAATGTAAGTAGTTGTTGTTGGCTTTTTTTATGAAATATAAAAAGTAGGAAGGAGTCTTATATGGATATCATAAAAAATTAGGTTGTAGTAGAATGGAATTATTTTGTACATGGAAAAGACAGACTGGCGGATAACGAAATCATAAAACATTGTTCAGTCTGATGCAATTTCGTTCCACGTGCACTAATTTATGTTTCTTGTTATCATTTGATTATAAATACTTTGAACACTAGTGTTTTGTGTTTTGAAAATATTTTTATTTATTCGCATAGTATAGACAAATATTTTTCTACGCTTATTTATACATTATTTCGTTAAAAAGAGCAAAAAAACCAACAATATTAATATCACAATCGAAAATTGTCACGTGCAACATGTTCTTTCTTCATTTTTTTCGTCTAAGATGGTCACGTTCGACAACATGGAAATTTCGAAAAATTTCGAAATACACTTTTGACTTAGTGTTTTTTTTTATTTTAGTAAAAATTTTTTTATTTTATATTAAGCGACCTCAAATGGCTTTATGGCTTTTAAAATTATTTTTGAACAATTTCGAAAACAATTTATTTTAATTATTTAAAACACGTCTCTTCCCATCGATGGAGTTTCTATTTTCACTGACTTGTGTGGGATTTCAAAGTATAAAAATTTGTTAAATAATTTTGTTTTGGCTTATTCATTTAATAAAAAACCAAAACAAAATGTTTTTAAAAATTCGGTGTCGCTCACATATTTGAAAACCTAATGCTTCAAAATTCATCCGAGTACAATGATTTTTTCAAACTATTATATGATACTATTTGTAGTTTTAATATATTTTTTATGTTCTTTCTTAAATTGAATTCGAGCATTAATAAATATGGCTTTTATTTATAGATGATTTCTATAAATCTTGAAAAAAAATACCATAGAGATAAAATGAAATAATAAATTTTTACAACATCCATTCTAACGGAAGCCGCTGGTTATTGTTTCGCTAACAACAACAGCACACTTGGGGAAAAAACAAAGTAACTGAATCCAGTTTATTTGGAACAAAATATAATAGTTTTATTTTGGCTAGAAAATTGTGCTCTAAAAGACCCTTTTTAAAATGCAGGCAAATTGTCGGTTTTCAGATATTTATTCATTTTTCTTTTCATTACCTCTTTTGGAATTCTTGCTTGCATGTTGTTGAAAATATTTATATTGTGATTTATTACTGGTGCGTATTAAGCAAGCCATGCAAAATTGAATAGCCGCAAAGTTGTTGCAATTTAATGTTGATAAGAGTCAAGGTAAGCAATTTAATAATTGTTTCCGTTAAAGCGCAAGAAAAGGTAAACAACACATTTGCTTGAATAATTAGCTTTTTTTGTGCTAGTTAAAGTTGTTTTTATTTTAAATAGCAAATAAGGGCATGATTATCTAGTTACTATTACTTAAAATCCGGAAAGGAAATCTCTTAAGATTCCATAATATTTAGTTAAAATTGTAACTTCTTGCTTCAGTGACGAACAAATAAAACACTGAAAAAATTCAAATAATAAATTTCAATATAATTTGAATGGAAACTTCTATAGCAATCGAATGCCATAATTTGTGCCCTGGCCACTAAACATTACGATGCACAAAAAAGAAGCCTCTTTTGTCCGTGTTGTAGCAAATCAGAATGCAAAGTAAAATTTTTTTATATAGGGTGTTTTTTATAGAGTGACACAAGTTTAAATCATAATAAAACAAGGAAATATATTTTTAACATCAATGAAACGGATTTCATTGGAAAGAAAATGTTATGAAATCAATGTTCAAATATAATTTCTGCCATCTGGCCGCCACGGCTGGCGCTTAGAAGGCGCTATCTGGAACACCAATTTTCAACAACTAAAAAAATCGGCCATAAAGTGGAAGGACACAACCCCAGTTGCTGAGAACGACATCGAATTTATTGATTAGGATCATGTTTAATGCTTTCCTGTACAGCGGCTACAGCTTCTTCAGTGCGCAACAGTTCGGCGTCTCATGGAATGCACATTATCAATGACAGTACGAGTAAATGTGGTCCAAAAACGATGTATTGTTTTTCGAATGAGCCGCTCTGAAGGACGATTATGTAGGCCATAAAATGGAAGAAGTGCACGATGAGTTTGACGAAGAGAATAATTATTTTGATTAAAAATTTCAAGAACACGCGTTGCTCTGGTGTTGTGACATTCTAAAAAAAACACGCTTTATATACATGCGCCCCAAAATTTTTCTGTGGTACATTTTTCAGTATCTTTACGTCAACCGATATTGATGAAAATTATATCGTTTGAAAGGTATTTCTGTGTAGATTGGCACAATAAAGCTATATTTTTTAATTTTTAGCATAAAAGTGCTAAAAAAAGAGATTTAAATCACCAGTATAAATTGCAGACCAGATAGATTTTCAAAAATTGCAGAAAGTATTATCATATTTGAAGCTATTTTTATGTTTTTTCTTTTTAATACACAGAACAAATTTTGCAAATGTAGCAGCCTCAACGATTTAATTTGAGATAGTGGGCTACACACAAGACATATTTTTTAATAAATTTAATGTAGATTTGTAAATATTATTAACAGCCCCAACAGTTTATTTAAATGAACAAACATTTTTTACTTTTCTATTAATTTTGGTTGAGTTTCATAAAACCAATATTTACCTTAAATGCTATAATTTTTCTACTCATTATTTATATACAGCTGTCCCATATAGCGCATGTTTCTATAAACTTTCATAATAATCGTGAAAAAAGCTTCGCTTTAAAATAGTTTTGGCCAAAAAAATGTTTCCATCTGAACCAGTGCTAATTTTCTTCCTGTGAAATTTAATAATTTATTTTTAAAGAAAAAAAAAATACCATTAAATGGCTTCTCATTAAAACACATAAAAATTCTAATTAATGTGTTTGCTGCTCTTTTTTTTGCGCAACACGTGTCTGTCTATTTGTGTCATTCTGGGTTTTATTTCAACAAATAAATAAATTTAAAATATAATTTCTTCGCCCACTTTTTCATTAACTTGAATTTAAATTCATTTTATTTTATGATATTTTCCGTCTCATTTTCAGGGTCTTTTGTGGGCTTTAGATGTGGGCATAGTAAATACATTGGAACAGCCAATACGGCGTTGTGGCCCCAAAATTGTAGCAATTAACACAGCCGATGGCAAAGTGGTAAAAAGCATTGATTTAAATGATTTAGTTACGGCTGAATCACGTCTGCAGTTTCTAGTTGTGGATTATGGAGCAGATAACAAACCTTTTGTGTAAGTAATATAAATTTTGTAAATTAATTAAATTACCAAAAATAATTTAATGGTTGGAAAATAATCTAAGTAATAAATACTTTCATAACTAAATAGAAAATAGAGGTAATGAAACTTAATTACTGAAATGTTTCAGTTTTGCTGTTTGCACAAACAAATTTCAAAATTTACAAATTAACGAAGGGGAAATAATTTTTATAGAAAACTTTTATTGTTTTCTTTAGGTATCCGGTCAACTCACACAATAATGACCCAATTCTATTTGGTTTCCTCGAATAAGTTCAATATGTTGTATACGAATTTTCAAATCGTTGGTCATACCTTAATTATTTATGTAAATAACTATAGCAATTTTGTACTACTGGCGTCCTAAAGTAAAATGTATTAAAAAATGGAACAGTTTGCCAAATGAGCTGCTATATCGCCTATAACTGATTAAAAAACACTATGCTTAAGTGGAAAAAAATCCAGAGGACTGGATAAGTCTCTCATGTTGCGTTTTATGCAATTTTAATTGATTCCATTTTAAATTAATTTTTTTGTAAATAGATTTTTTTCTTACAAAAGCTAAAAAAGCCCACTGTGCAAGTAACAAAACTTACGGCGTTTTCTTTTCCACAAATAACATTCAACATTTTTATCACTTCAATTCTAAAAAGTTGCGTTTGAGGGGAATTTTAAAATAAAAATTAATTTTTGTGAGAAATAGTAAATTAATTTCTAATAAATTCACTGCTTCCAAATACCATAACATTGCATTTTTCATTAAAAAGTGAAAAATATGTAGTACTATTTTCTAGAAAAGAAATCAAGGTTAGATTTTATTGTTTTGTCTAACTTCTTCCACTGTTTTGTTAATAGGGAATAATCGAATTTTATCCGATTAGCAAAATTGTTTTCTTTGTGTATTAAAAAAATTTTTATTTTACTATATAAAAACAAATTTAACAAGTAAGAACGTTATATTCAACCGAGTCGAATCTTAAATACTCTCCAAATGTGTAGTAAATAAGTACTCTATTTTGTAAAGGTCACTCCGGGAGGCAGCATGGAGGGGAGATCTCACCTTTACCATATAACAGTAAAACGTCATATCTGTGTTATTAACTGAAAAATTTTTAATTTTTCAAATAATCAAATATTACGGCTAAAATCGAAAAAGTACAAAAAAATTGTCTGCGCTTTTCAGAAAATAGAAAAAATTAACCGAAAATACTGAAAACTTAATTTCGGGATTTGGAAAATTTTCTTTGGGAATTGCGGGGATCTAAGAAATAAATCTCGTTTGTTTCTCTTTCTTACTAATTAATTACAATATTTTCCAGAATATTAATAAATGAAAATTTTCCAACCACCTTTTGTTTAAAAGTTTTTATATCTTTTTCAGCTCTTTCAATGTATTTTCAGGCGTTTCTTCTATTGGAATTTCAGTAGAAGAAAAGTTTCATTTTTACATAAATTAAATTTCTCAATTATTTTATTACAATATTTAAAGACTTGTGAAACATTTGCTCTACTAGCGCGGTAATTAAGTGGCAGTTTTAAATTGCAGCATTTGTTTATCAAAACTTAAATATTAATTTAATTATATACTATTTTAACGATTAAGAACTGCAGTAAATCAGATGCATATTTCCATTTATTGTTCTTCAAACTTATTATATTCTTGGTTACAATGTTAATATACAAGTACAAATATTTTTGTCCTGCTTTCAGTTATGTTGCAGATGCTGGTGCACGTAGTATTTTAGTTTACGATTTAATTGGTGCTAAAGCTTATCGTATTGTGTTACCAAAGGCAACATGCCCCACTAACGATGTCCTTTATATTGCGCTGGCAGTTCAACCTGATGGCACTTCAACTATGTTCTTCACTTATCTCAGTTCCCCACGACTTTATTCGATTAAAACGGAATATTTGCGTGTGGGCAAGGGTGCCGGTTCCATTGTGGATGTTGGCGCCAAACCATTTGGAAAACAAATGGTTTTGTTGGGCGCTGACGGTGGCAAATCATTATTTTTCCGCTATAAAGGAGAAAATGATATCTACATGTGGGATTCGGAGACATGCTTTAAGTCAGCAAATCTCCAGGAAGTGCAAAGTGGTGGTGATTGTCGTCTATCAACGCAGGTAAGTTAACTGCTTCACACATGTACACATACTTGTAGTAGCGAAAAAAACACACACTGACAATATGAATATAATCGTACATTAGGAGCATTCATTTCCGTTAAAGAATTTTTCAATTTCATTAGATGGCGAATGGAATTTTAATTAAATTTATAGAAAATTATCTGCTAATTATAGTCCAAAGAAATGACAAATTACAAAAAGATAATAATCATTCTATTATGCTTTCTAATACAGAGTTGCATGTCACAATGTCGATTTGCAGAAAATTTATCTGACGGGGATTTCATATGCTCAGCAAAATGTAATTAAAGCTTCTTGATGTACCTTAGCTCATTTTTTCATTGTTTGTGAGCAATCTGTAATAGGGATGCTCATATGAAAAGTGAAAAACATGCCCTGGAAAATGGATCTTTTCATTTTCTTCCAAATCAAAAAACAAATTGTACTTTTCAAAACAAAATCCCGTTTTCCTTATTGCAATTTTTTAACACTCAACAGTCTAAAACTTTCATTTCAAAAATTGCAAACATTCACAGCTGTTTGTATACAAGCTGTCAACGTACATAATTTTTTGACACTTATGCTTTCAACGTATAAAGCAACATTCATATCAAGGCGAATTAATGCCAGGTGAACTCATAGGCGAATTCCAAGTTGAAATGTCAAAATCGTTTGGAACTACATACAAAAAAAAATTTTAAATTCAAAGCAGAAAAAAGTAGCAAAAAATCCACAAAACAGCTGTCGAGTTCACCTTATATGAATTCACCTTGATTCACATCTATCAAATATTTGACGAAATATTTTTCTAAAAACTAAACTCGAAAATTTTAATAAATATTTTGAATAAATGTTGACAAAGTAGAAATAGCTCCGATCGTTTTATTGCAAATATTATGTGTTTTCAAGAATTACAAAAACTGCAAATCACCATTTAGCGTTAAAACAAAAATCGTCAAAATGGCGTTAAACTGTCAAGTCTGGTGGCGCGTTTCTGAATATAGCACGAAACTTCTTTCAAAATATATTCACAAGTAGTTGATTTTGATTAATAAATACACTAAGGAAAAATTGAAATTTTTTCGCACATACTTTTGGGACAAACAAATACTCGTATGTTTTTTAAAATATTTTAAAGAGATGGCTAGAGATGGCTAAAATTAGGTAAAGTCTTTTAGCCAATTTTAATTAACTAGTTATTTATTGCTTTGCATGGAATGGCTTTAAAACAAAATTATTCATTATTTTTAGGGGGATCTATTTTAGACAACATTTGACATTTTCAACGTGGGCTCTTACTTTTTGTCCCTAATATATTTATTTTTTTACTGCGTGGTTTCCCCTATTTACATGAATTTGTTACTAGTCTAGCTGCCTATTTCTTATTGTCGAACGAATTCTTTCTTTCGTACAAAACAAAAACAAAATTTTTTAAATTAGTTTTTTTTCAAATGTGTTTATACGAAAGAAGGAATTCATTCGACAATGAGAAATAGGCAGTTAGACTTTTGTAGTTTTATTTAGCATATCCTCTTTGAAATCTTAGTAAATCAAATAATACGTATTTATTTATATGAGCAGCAGTTGATGTACATGATTCTGTTGTTAATAAATTTTTTAATTTCATTTCTTTTTCTAGGTATTGCCTGGCCATAAACGTTTCATGTGGGCTTTGGAAAGTAATTTTCATGATTTTATATCTGAACGTACTGGCTGCAATGGCGCTTCAATCATTCTGCATCCGGTTGTACGTGAATGCGACGACTAAATATACATGCATGAAACATTCTTTCTTCTCATCATTCGTCATTACATCATTTGATCATGCATAAACAATCAAAAAAAAGTATATGACCAAAAAATTCATAAGATTATATACATATAAATGTACATAAATCTGCATTTCTTTTTATAAAAAAAGCATCAATTGGTTTAAAGAATTTTATTTAAGATATGAATGTTAGATTAAGAAATTATTGCGGTCCATCGAGTGAATAATCACAATACAGGACCAATTATTTTTTTATTTCAATAAAAAATTAATTTAAAAAAATTGTTGTGTTGAGTTCATTATTTTGTTTTTTTTAACAAAAATCGTATTGCCAAAAAGATGGGTAGTTCAACAAGAGAATATTATTTGGCCACTTGGACCAAAATCCCTCCAAGATCATACACACTTTCAGGCCTGTAAATTGAACTTTCATGGCCTTTAAATATTTTCACAAACTCAATTCAGCTATTCCAATTAGTGTGTGTGATAGAAGGCACCCCCATAATCATTTACTGGCAATGGTTGCCAATTCCTTATTTGGCCACTGGAGGCAAAATCCCTCCAAGATCACACACATGCTCATGGCCTGTAAGTTTACATTTCATGGTCTGTAAATATTTTCACAAAATGCTCAAAACTTTTATTAAATATGAATTTACATAAAAAAAAACTTCACTATTTGCCGTTTCGTTACGTCATAGATTCTAAAATCTAGATTCTAAATACACATTCACCCATTTATGTATGTATTTAGTATGTACACTTCTATATGCACACTTACACATCAATAAATACAAAAGTGTAACAACTACAATGACAAATAAAATAGTGATCAGTAAAAATAGAATTCAGTCAAATATTTACCGATTTTCTATTGACAAATCATGAAATCACATCAAGAGACAAAACATGGCACTTATGAAAAAAACAAAACATTTATTTACAAAGATAATGAGTTTACTAATTGCAGCATAGCCGACTTTTATTTTACCCTAAAATAATAAATGTATACTCTCTCGTATTTAAATAACCAAAGTTCATCAGTTTTATGAAAGAGAGCGTCGTGTTGCAGTGAGTCAAAAATTCCACAACAAATTTAAAATAAAACTTCCATGAGAGAAGAGTCTTTAGAGTGGCCTGACTATCTGAAAATAATGCTATATGCGCATCCTTGACTCGCTTTCTAACCTTTAAGAGGGCGCATATGTTGATGGCCTTAATCTCACCCTGCAAGATTGTGGTCCATTTGCCCATAGCAACAGACATTGGGCCCACATACTACCGCGCCTAACCCTTCTGAGGTTTTCGACACCACCGTATACCACCTTAAACTCTAACACCCTTATGCATAAAAATTATGAGAGGCTTATAAGAATGTAATAGAGCAAATTTCATATGAAATTTTGTTTTATTACGCTGTTATTAGACTCTCATAATTTTTATGAATAAGGGGGTTAGAATCTATGGACCACCATGCTCTCAAGTATTATCAAAACAGAAAGCCAATGACGAACACCCCGCCAAACACCAGCTCCTTGACCATCCCATCACTCGGCATACCCAGCGTTGCAGTGCTAGACAGAGTATCCACAATCGTCGAGAGCTCCGAAGCCCATTCCGGACCTCTCAGCCGTACCTGCAGATGATTTTATAAAAATCAGTTCAAGTAAGGTCTCGATAGCTATAGTTGGACATGCCAATGTTGCCCTTGCAGCGAGGAAGCAAGCCGAGCTCTGCTTGTCCTTCAGGGCGGCTAATTCGAAAAAAGATAGATCGTTTTCGGACCACATTTACTGTTATTGATAATGTGCATCCCGCTGCACAAGAAAGCATTAAAGATGATCCTAATCAATCGATTCGACGCCGTTCTCAGCAACTGGGATTGTGTCCTTCCACTTTATGAAAGATTTGTTTAGTTCTTGGAAATTGGTGTTCCAGATTCCACCTTATACGCGACAGACGTGGCGTCCACATGGTAGAAATCATATTTAAACATTCATTTCATAACATTTTCTTTCGAGTAAAGTCCGTTTCATTGATGTTAAAAATATATTTCCTCGTTTTATTATGTTTTCAACTTGTGTCACTCTATAAAAAACATCCTTTATACAGAGAAGGTGGTGTGCAAAGGGAGCAAGAATTTTATCAGTGTAACTTTCAAGATGTGCTACTGCTACTGCTGGACATTTCTATAGTGACATTTTACGAGAACATGAGTCTACTAGTAACTGATAAATATCAGCTATTTTTGCCCTTCTTGGAAGCGAAAAAAATTTTACGCATTGAAAATGCAAATACAAATACTTCACCAAACTGATCATACCAATTCATGAGAAATCTCAATACCTTAAAACAATTACATATTATGGCCCAAAAAGTTGTGTCAATAACTTTATTTAACCAAAAAAAAAACAAGATTCTGAAAGTATACTATATACGAGTATTTATGTACTACATATAAATACACACAACACATTTATTTATCATTTTAGATTATTGCAATAGTTGAAAGAATTTACAATCGTTAACATCGTCGCTAGGGCAGTTAGGAAATATTTTGGAAAAAATATCGGTATTTTACAATTAATAAAAAAAGAAGTACCCAAAAACATAAATTATCACTTAAGATACGAAAATTGCTTGATACAGAAAAACAATAATAAATAATTGAAATATAAGTGATCATTTTCCCTTTCGTCTTCATTAAGGAAGATTTCATTCAATCGTGTTTTCGATTTAGAAATAAAAAGACAATATATATTTTTTGTGCAATACGGTATTCAACATGGAGTGGAAATATTTTTTAGCAATTTTACTGGTAAATATTAATAAAATTCTAATTCATAAAAAATATTTTATGCTAACACCCTTTTTATTTGATCAATTTTGTCAAAGAAGCACTTTATAGACATAAAATATATCATGGTATAATAAATTTTATACCATGAAATATTTTTTTATGAGCTGCACCTTTAAAATACGAACTTCAGAAATCCTCATTTTGTATTGCGACAGAACGAAAGTTTTTATTTCATCATTCTCACAGAAAATAAGAATTTCTGTATATAAAATAAGAATTGCCGATAGAAAATAACAATTTTTGATAAACTTTTAATATGTCAATCGAGATTTATGTATAGGGTCCGCAATCTAACGTTTTCTTTCAACCAGTGCTTATTTCGTGAATGGTAACAATTAGCTCATGTCTGATTTGACAGATAATTAGTTTTATCCTTCCGCTGAACGAATATGGTTGTGTATACGATTGAGCAATGCTGGTAAGTGGGCCTGCGACCGACTTACAGAAGATGCCGATTTTGTATGTAAACAAGCAAAATTGTCGCATTTGGGGCACAGAAAACCCGCACGCATACATTGAAAAGCCGACGCACCCAAAACGAATCACTGTTTGGTGCGGATTTTGGTCCAGAGGAATAATTGGGCCATTTTTCTTCGAAAATGAGCATGGAGTTGCCGCTACAGTCAATGGCGATCGTTATCGGGCCATGCAGCCATTTGAATGAAATTATTTTCCATTATTAACCGGAAGGATTGTGCTTTCAAATAAAAAAAAAAAGAAATTTGAGAAAATATTCAGTAGTTTTTTTTATAGCATTTAACAAAAAAAAGTTATTTGGCGGACCCTATATACATATGTTGAATATTTTGGACTTTTCTGATTTATGCAGTCGAAATTTATGGAACCTGCGAAAAGCATCAAAGAATTGCAAGTTGATATTAAAGAGAGTTTGATTATATATCATCACTGTTATGCAAAACACTAAGGCCCGAGACACATTGAATCCGTCGTCACGGAAAGTGAAAGCTGATAATAAAACCTGTACAAATTGCATGGATATTAATCACTTTATTGAAGGTTTCTTTTTGGAAAGAGTCTGGTTTAATTTTTTTTAAGTTTACATTTGCAAGCATAATGAAAATCTCATCTCAATGATGAGCACTATTGCCTGGTGAAGTTAACACGAAAACGAAGTTCGTATGTGAGCTCAATTTCGCACTCAGCCAAATTGTGAGTAAATTTTTCTAATCTGCAGCATTGCGCGTTCGCATAGAAACATTTTCTATCCGCCCTATTTGCATCGAAAAATTATGCCATATTTTACTTTTTTCGAACGAATAAAATAACCAACGGGATGACCCCCGGGAATGCCGGTTCAACAAAAATGCTTTCCTATTTTATTAACTTTTTTTACCGAAATCCAAAACTTTTCTAATTAAATACCTTTTTCTTTAAGGTTACTTGCTTTTTCTTTGACGTGTTTGCCGTAAGTGTGGCCACATTTCGGCGAACTCAGATGGAACCACGTGAAACCAATACCTGCGAAGGACGACAATCTCCTGGTCCCATTTGCGAGTCTTGCGATTTATTATCGACTTGTGTGAAACATTCAAATGGTTGGGTAAATATACCTGTTGAAACGTGTGACACTCAAAACGGCTTCTATTGTAATACGCGTTTGGGTGGATGTAGCAACGCAACTGGACCTTGTCATCCCTTTAGCTTTGAGGGAAACTTCCCCTGCACATCTCATGGCATTTTTCCGGATCCATATGATTGTCAAAAGTATCACATGTGTTATTTTGTTGGTCCCACCTTGGTTTCGGCCAGCGTTGATTGTGGCGGCGACAAGGCTTTCAATCCGGCTACAGGTCAATGCTCTCTTACGATAACACATTCCGTATGTAGCGAAAAACAATTCAAGTGCCAGCATGCCGGTGATGCTCACGCTTGGCCTATGAGCCCAAATATATTTTACATCTGCAAAGCCACCTCAAATCAAGATGAACGTGTTCTCTATCCCACTCTGTATCGTTGCGATGATGGCGAAATATTTGATGGCTACTTTTGTCATGCAGCCAACAATCATGAACCGCTTCCTAATAATCCTGGCGGTCCCACAGCATTTCTAACACCAGCAACGCCATCTGGCATAATGCCAACTGTAGTGGCACCCAGCACGCCCAGAGTATGCTCGGAAGTGGGATTATTTGCCGATACGGAGGACTGCCGCAAATATCATTATTGTTCAGCTATTAATGGCAATTTAAAACTTATGGAATGTCCTACGGGCACTTATTTTAATGAAGTATTTTCATCTTGCTCTTTCGGTAACTGTTTCTAAATGTTATTACATACTCGTATGTATGACAAAATTTAATAAAGAAATCATTTTAAATACAAGCACTTAAGTAATTTGTTGTGATTTTACTTAAACGTCAGTTGAGCTGCTAGTTGATGAAAATAATATTATCGATCGTTTTTAGGTATTGGGTATTATTGTAAAAAACAGCTTGTTATCTGAGCTATTAGCGTAGAAAGAATATCGATCCTTTTACGATTCGACTTTTTCCGACTTTTCCGATCTACATTGAGTGCACTGTTTAAGTGCATAAAAGTGACTGAAGCTCAAACGTCAACTAGCCAACAATTTTTGGATTGATTGAATATCATAAATATTCTGAAAATATCTGTGCGCTTTCGAAAACGACAAATTTATTTCCAAATAAATTTTGTTCGCAATTTCACTACATAAAATAGCTCAGACTTCCACCTGAATTTTGATGGTTTCAGCATGAATGAAAATGCCATTAACCGGTAGGATGCTCTTACTATTTACGAATTGTTGATTGTTGTGTTTTTGAATTGGCAATGATTGTCCGTTTTCTCAGGTCAAATTTAGTTTGTAAATAGACCGGTATCGTCTATGTGCTGTATTCAGGTTTTCCTTTTCAAACGATCTTTTATGTGGAATGGCGACAGCTTTTTATAAAAACATAATTGTTTCCAAACTGAAAACTAAAACATGTTTAGTCAACAGTTTTCGAAAATTATTTAGAAGCAGCACAAAAATATTACTTTTGTGTTAGTCGGGGTCTTAAAGCGAGTAAATTATTGTTTTCGATTTTTTTTTTTTTTGTGGAAAAATGTTAAAGCCAAAAAAACATTATTGATGGGTATTATGAATACACTTATATTTAGTTTCTCATTTTTTATACACTTATAAAACTTTTAGTTTTTGCATTCCTCTTTTATTCCATATAAAATCTAGCATATTCCAAACACACAACTTTTCGTAGTCGGACTGAAATGGGTACCGGTTGGACACTTGGTCGAAATCAATATCTGATTGGCACAAATAAAATACGAGTGGCAATCATATGGATTTGAAGTTAAATCGCTGCCAGGTTGACACGTTTTAATTTCGAGTGCAGCTGTTGGTGCCACCGGTCGTCTTGTTGTAGGTAATGTATAAGGAATGCATTTATTGTCATGGAAAACGTAATCATTCTTACAATGGTACAGAACGGGATAGCGTACTTGATTGCCTGCTGTATTTGTAACGTGACAGACATAATAAATACTGGGATCTGTGGGCCACGCTGCCATTTGGCCTACTTCATTACATTTATATTGAGGATCCACACATATATCTGCGTTGGGCAAAATAGAACATGTTTTAGTGACTGGTGAATAAGCTGTACCCCTGGGACATATTAAACGTTGACTTTCGTTATTTTGATCACAAAAATGATAATATTTGCAGTCGTATGGGTCGGGAAAGATACCAGCGTTTTGACATTCAAATTTCGGACCTCTTGTACTTTCTTTACAACTTTGCTTAAAAACACAACCACGGGCTTCCTCGTCACAATACAAATTGTGTTGTGTTTGGCAGTCGCTTACTTTCAATGTTGTCCAACCACCATTTTGTTGCACACAAAAACTTAATGTACCGCAATCTTGGCAAATAAATTGGCCATTGCGTATATCGTTGCAGGGATTTTGCACTGCACTAAAAGGATCTACAAGCTGTGAATATTCCAGGCTCAGAGAGATTGTCCATTCCATTAAAAACTAAATGAGTGGATTTTTAAGGACAAAACAATGTTTAGTAAATTTTGTTGCACCTGTGTCTATGGAAATATCACAGCAGAATTCATAATGAAATTTCTTTGAAAAAACTTACCAAAAGAAGTGCTAAAAAATTCTTCATTTTATAGGAGTTGTCATCGAAACTGTTTATAATTCATTATGGATTTGTTATTTATACTTTCTAATTCATATTTAGATACACAATTCTTATCAAATTAATTATTGGTTTGTTGATAAAAAAAACCCAAGTAATTAATTAAAAAGATGATTTATCAAGTTTGTCTCTTAATATATTGATATATTAAAATATTCTAAACTCTATTCTACTGTAAGTTACTTTTCCAAATTTTTCGTATACATACACATGTATGAGTGCATGTATGAATATGTACCTATGTATGTACTGCAACGAAAAGGTGGTTGCGGTAACAAAATATATCAATTAAACCTAGACTGTGAAGTGTTTTACGTATGTATATTAAATAATATTTTCGACGAAGCAATTTAATAATTCATTAAGGGTATTCGCTTAAACTACGAACTTTAGCAGCTCCTCAATATGTTTGTGTTTAGCAACAATTATGAACGAACGCACCTGGTATAAACATTTTTAACTTTTTATACCCTCCAAAAAAGAATTTGGAGGGTATATTCACTTTGTCATTCCGTTTGTAACGCATCGAAATATCCATCTCAGATCCCATAAAGTATATATATTCGTGATCAGTGATGCAATCTAAGACGATCTGAGCATGTCCGTCCATCCGTCCGCCCGTCTGTGAAAATCACGATTCAGTCCAAACGAAAAGAGCTAGACTCTTGAAATTTGGTATAAATATAATTTGAAGCTTAAGGCAGGTTAAGTTCGGAGATGGGCTAAATCGGGCAAGAGCGATAAAAGTTCCCCTAAGAGGAACTAAACCAACCCAGAAAAAACAACATAATTTTTAAAGTTTTTTGGTTATTTTGTTAAGCAAATGATATATTTTTATGTCAAAGACGGTCCAACGCCCTAAACTTGGAGCCATAAAATGAAAAAAAAATTTATTTGGGGCCCGCACACTTTAGTGGGCGTTATTGTATGCAAAAATAGCATAAAAATTTAACAAATTGTTTTTAGCCTACATTCCTTAAAAATAAAATTTTTAAGCTTTAATGGCGAAGCTGAGACGAAACCTGGTACTACTCTGCCCTACCCCCTCCTCCCCCTTCACCCCCTAAATGACCTACCAATTTTGTATGCAATTATCCCAAGTATTTATTTTTAGAGTTTTATGACTGCCGATTTCTGCCCTACCCACTCCTCCCCATTTGCCCCTTAAATGACCCTACAAAAAAAAAATAAAAAAAATTAATTTTGTATACAATTATCCCATGCATTTATTTTTAGAGTTTTATGACTGCCGATCTCTGCCCTACCCCCTCCTCCCCCTTTGCCCCTTAAATGACCCAGCAAAAAATAATAATAATTAAATTTTGTATACAATCATCACATGCATTTATTTTTAGAGTTTAATGACTGCCGATTTCTTCCCTAGCCCCTCTCCCCCTTTGCCCCCTAAATGACCCTACCACAAAATATAATTAAATTTTGTATACAATTATCCCATGCATTTATTTTTAGAGTTTTATGACTGTCTGTTTCTGCCGTACCCCCTTCCCCCTTTTGCCCGGTAAATTACCCAATAAAAAAATAAAAAATTTTATTTTGTATATAATTATCCCAAGCCTTTATTTTTATAGTTTTATGACAAAGGTGAAATGTTTCCCCCACAGCCCTTGCCAGAGCGACCCCGCCAAAATAAATTTTTTATACCCTCCAAAGAGAATTGGACCCTATAAAGTAAATATGTATATTCTTGATTAGTGATGAAGTCTAAGACGGTCTAGCAATGCCCATACCTTCGTCTGTGGAAAACATGATATCGTCTATTTTTGAACCCCGCCCCCTTTAGTGGGCGTTGACGAACGATGTTATATAAAGGATTCTGTCCCACCAAGTTAAACATTTTAAATCCACTTACTAAATATTTGTAAGGTGTTTGAGATTCGACCCGGTCGAATATAACGTTTTTACTTGTTTTGTTGTCATATAGTTACCAGATTTTTTTTAAATCAAATGTTAATAAAAACTCCGAAAATTATTAAATATTTATGTCTGAGGAAATTAAATTATGTATTAAAAAATTATTTTTAAACCATTCTGTCAGTTATGTTTAGAGCCAAAATGGTTGCAACTGTTGATGTGTTTGACGACGTTCAGAACGAGCATCGTCATTCACATTTTCTCGATCTTGTTTGAAAATCTTGTACCTTTTGTATAAACACTTTTGGTACTCGTCATTTCAAGTATTTGTGAATACTTAATTCCATTTTTTTTACATAAAATTTTATGTATGCAAATTATTTGATTCATTTTTTTAATAACAGATTATCGTCGAATACGCAAAACGCTTCCAACTTTTATGATTCTCACAAATAAACTAAAAATGCTAAATAGCCTCTACTGTCATCATATTGCTCATTTAATGCAATAGTGTAATAACTCAAAAAAATACATTTTTGGAGTTAATAATGCACAATTTTTCTATATATCGTTCTTGTCATTGAGTAAACATTTCATTTAAATATCTTATACTTTTGCTTCGTCCTTCAGAGAAAAATTAATTCTAGATTTCCATTAGTAATTAATTAATATTACTCACCCATAGATTATTTGCATTGTGCCCTTCTATGCATCGGTTCCAGGTGTATTTTATTCAAAATTATACATGCATACTTGCATGTGTATGTTTGCTAATCCATTTGTTTAAACATACATTCACTCATAACCAAATGCACATGTACATTCTGCGTACTAAACATACATTTATTTGTTATATGTATACATTTTCATATTGGTATTATTAACAAGTGACGCTTTACTTTTAGTACATATGTACGCATATATATTCCATTTCCTATTCCATTAATTTTTATTTCCTTTTATTAATGCTAATGAACTCTAACTTCAATAAGAAAATCACAGCATCTCATTATAAAAATAAGGACTGACTCGCAAGATAATTTGTTGTTGTGCACGGTTTATTTCCTTGTAATTTAACACTTTTAATAAATTAACCAAATGGTTTCTCAACGCATATATACAAAATTATATTCCACTTCAAACAATTTTAATAGTACGTATTTTTATTATTAGGAATATCGCGCACGTTTTAAATGTAAACAATGCAAATAAAAGAGCCAACTCATCATTTTATACATAGTTGCAAAGTTGCCAGATGGATTTGGGAAGAATTTGTCAAATTTCGATTAGAAATTGGAATTGGCCAAAAATACACTTATACATATATTATATTAGTGTTTTTTAACTGAAAAAACACGAGAATATTGTTTTAGACAGTATTTTTAAATATCTAAAAGTTTTATTCGTGTATGGGGAGATCAAGTATTTATATTTTCAATAAATACCAAAAGAATATAAATATTTTTCTAAAATTTTAAAACCGAATAAATTTTAACAACTTTATTTATATATTATGTTTGTGGTTTTAAAATTTTTTAAGAAATCAATTAATTATTTTATATTGTGCAATTAAGCTCCTGGTTTACATTTTCATCGGCAATATATAATTTGAGATTATTTCAATTTAAGTACACCATTGAAAAATTGCTGTTTGGAACTCCATCGCTTTCCATTGCATATCTATATGTATGTATATAAAATAACTTCATTAAAAGAATCTAAATGTATACACAAGTAGTATATAATGCGTCATCGGTACGTTTCCAGATTTAATCCATTTCGTTTACAACATAGTTTTAAATCACGAAATTCTTTTTACAAAATTAACTAAATTTAATAATACACTAAAACAGTATTACTATCTACCAGAATTATTAACATTCATAGAAATCGGACAATTAGCATTCTGTTCCTGCAGGCTCTCGCCAGACTCATCAGGTTCATCAGCCAAACCAGAGTCATTTTTGCTAGATTCTTCAAATAATTTTGCTTTGGCACGTTTAGATTTGATTAAAATTCCATGACCTAGACAATCATTATCTTCAGTGTAACATTTTTCACGACAACATATGCGGCAAAGACGAAATTCACATTTGAAACCCATTGGGTTATTACATTGATCACAATTTTCCAAATTCCGTTCATGTTTACCTTCCGGCCTGTCAGGACGACGCATACGTCTACGTAGCTTTTTCATGCGTTTACGGGAAATCTCCTGACCATCGTTATCAAAATACTGGCGTTTCTCACGATTGGGATCTTCTGCCAAACGCACTTTTTCAGCAATGATTTGTTTATGTATTTCTGGTGGCACTCGTATGTAGGGCTGACAAAGCCAGGGTGGTAAGGCAAGGTTCAGCCCCAACGTCTGTTGTACAAAACTCGGGTCAACTTCTTCCATTTTGTAAACTTGTTGTCCTTCATGATACGGTTCATATTTTGTTTGGATCTTTTCAACCACATTGCGAAACTTTTGTAAATCATTAGCAACCGCCAACTCTTCTCTCAGTTCGCTATTTGGTTTAAGATTCATAATATGATGGCAAATTTTAAACAAATGTCCTCTAATGTATGAAATTGGGCAGGGATATAGCTCCGCAAATGATAAATAATCTTTTGCGATTTCCCACGTTTTTGGCGATTGTCCACAAAACAGAGCCGGATTATGTAAATTGCCTTCTGCAGTCATAACACCATCAACTCCAGTCTCCTCCAAACACCTCTTAATATCTTCCAATCCTAATATGTTGCCATTGGCGAACATGGGTATTTTAATATGCTGTCGAACATCTCGAATATAACTCCAATCGGCAACTCCCGTCAGGGGACCCTTTTGTTCTCTAGTTCTGCCGTGTACCGTTAATAATTGGCATCCCGCCCGTTCCAACATTTGGGCGTAACGAATTGTCTTTTGTCGATCTTCGAAAACTCGTATTTTGCAAGTGACAGGCACTTTTAGATTAATATGTAAATTTCTTACAATATCTTCCAGCAACTCCCACTCATCTTGCAAAAACGATCCGTAGTGGCCGCGTCTAGCTATAGCCTGCGGACAGCCCAAATTTATATCTACCGCATCACAAAAATCTTGCGCTAGAAAAGCAGCATCCAATAATGTTTTAGCATCATTACCGCAAAATTGTATTATTAATGGTCTGTCCTCCGGGCACGTTTGCAAAGCATCCTTACGATACTTTGGATCATTTGCAAAAAGATTGCTGTGGAACATGGGTGAGTAGCACAATTCAGCTTTGTATTTACGACACATCATTCGCCATGCCAACTCACTTTGGTCTACCATCGGTGCAACGATGTACTTTGGGGATCCCAATACATTTCTATAGAACTCATATCCGCCAAATTTATTATATTTCGGTTTAGCAGACGTTTCTTCACTTTGTTGTTGGTTGTTCTCTAACATAACAAATCAATATATTTATTTAAAATTATTTAAATAACTTTTTTATTATGAAACGTGATATTTTGATTGTGGAAGACCCAAGAGTATAAATAATAACATAAACACGCACGTTTTATGCCGTCAAAGAAAAAATTTGAAAACAAGTTGGGAAGTATAGCTCACAACATAGTACAGTAACTGTACACTGAAAGTTTACACAATCCATGTATCTATACACATCTAAGTATATCGGAATTGAAGAAAACTTGTATACACCTATATACCTGCCAAAAAGGAAGAGTGTAAAATGGTGAGTGTGGGAGGAGGATCAGGACAGAATTCTGCGTAAAATTGTATTATTTTATATATGAAAAACGAGCAGTTACGTGTGTCTTATATTCATGATTGCTAGAATAGCTTAATTTCTCTGACTGTAATTGTTGTAAAAGACTTGGCACCAAATGTCAGTTAGAATTTTCAGTGTCTGGTGATTCTGACAAATCCATCATATGTTATTTGTTCTGCAACAGCTGATCATATGTTGTAACTGCAATTTGGACAGAAAAACAACTTTTTTCCTTAATTAGTTAATTTTATAGAGTTTCAACGAAAAAAAAATATTGCTAGGGAAAGGCAATGGAATTTGTTCACGAAGGTGTTGCCTTAGGTGTGGACTTACTTATATTAGGTTTGTGTGTCAGAGAATATGTTAGCTACAAGAAAAGTGTTAAATTACTTAAGGTAAGTAGTCGATCTTCCTAATAAATATTTAATGTTCCTGAATTATTTATTGTAGAGTGCTCCCCAATTGTCTATAGACAATGATTTAAAGGACTATGTAGCTAAACAAAAAGACAGAAAGATTCCTTATGCAGTTGTACGTGGTACAGTGACTCCCATCGGTGCACCGATGCGAAGTGTAATGTCGCCATCAGTTACAGGTGTATTGCAAGTGATAAAGTTAAGGTAAATAATTGAAATGTCGATGTATTAAGGCAAATTTTACAACTCGTTTCGGTTTTAAATATCACATGCAAATGTAGCATTGATGGTATATGCAAATTTATGTAATTGATTTATTTAAAACAGACCAATATATAGATTTGTAATGCAGTCATTGTATCTTTATACTTAACAAATTCTGAAACTTTCAGTGAACACCGTGTTGCTCGAGGTTTTGCTGGTTTTTGGTCGGAACAACGGAAACTTATCCATGTCTCATCCAATGAAATGCCCTTCGAATTGACGAACAATGGTGCAGCGGTTGAAGTTTTAGACGCTTTATCGGCTGCTGTACTCGATATGGATGTTGTTTATGACAATTACGAGCCGTCATCTCTATCCTTTTTCGATCACATATTTGGTTTTTTTTCGGGTATACGTCAAAAAGGTCTACAAACTACCGAAGAAGTTCTAAGAGATGGTAGCTTTATTACTGCTGTAGGTGAACTAGAACTAGATGGTAAAACCCTGCGCTTACAACCTTCTCAATTGGGTCCTTTATTTCTAACAACTTCAACAAAGTCGACATTAATTAAAAAGTTTGAAGAGGCCAAAAATTCAATGTTATTCAAAATATTCGTCTGCAGCTCGATATCAGCAGTGTTAATAACTATAATAGTAAGGAAATTTTATTTGAAAAAGAAGCAAGAACGTGATGAAAAACGCCTACGAGAAACTCTAGAAAAGGAGCGAAGACAAAGGAGAGCTAAATCGCGGCCATTTAATCTATCTGCCGATCAGTTGTGTGTTGTGTGCAATATAAATCCAAAAGAGGTAAGTAGCTAAAAGCTATTTTTAACTGACTTCACAACGTAGAAAAGCTTATCGTTTCGTTTCATATATAGTATGTATTTCGATAAGTTTATTTGTAAAATTGATAACACACTTTTAGTGTTACATGTTATTATTATAATTATTGGGTCTTGTCGGATTTCGCGAAAGTTACATTTTGCTTTAGTCTATTACAAAATACCAAACGCGAGTTATTATTATCACAATTATTGTTATTATTATTATATTATTATAATTATACATTCCCAGCTTATGCTGGAATTGACGTACCGGGTCTAAGACCAAAGGTTACGCGCTGTGGGGATATAATCCATTATTATTATTATCATTATTATTATTATTATCATTATTATCATCATCCATCATCATCATCATTATTATTCCTTTCTTAATTATTTGATTACCTTTTTTAGGTCATTATTCTACCATGTGGACATGTTTGTATATGTGAAGATTGCTCAGAGAAAATCAAATCGACTTGCCCTGTGTGTCGCAGTAAAATAAATACGCGTGCTGCTGCTTTTATAGCATAAAACTACAATGATGTTAATTGCAACATATTTACCTTTTAAATTTTTTAATTTCTAGTCTACCAAAAAAAAATCATGTAAAGTTAAATTACAGTTGCACATGTATCGCACAAATATACTATGTAAGTATGTACAAGCACAATATAAAAAAAGAATAACAACTGATCCAACTGCAGCCGTAAGTTTAAACGATTAATTTATTACTTAACTTATTAAATGCTTTATGTGTATATTACATCATATCCTTATATTTACACTGATCTTTTACCATTTCTAAGAAAATTTTATATTTACGTTCATGATAATCTTTAGTTCCTATTTGTGGTATAAGTAGTTTACCTGAACCGCCCATTGCGTTAGATGTTGTTTCTAAATCATCATAAACTTTGGCTGCGCAAGCACCCAACATTGCAGACCCCACTAAAACCATTTCCTGTTCATCCGATATTAGAGCAGGCAGTTGGCAAATATCAGCGTGGCATTGTACATATAGATCATTTTTAGCTAGACCACCACAAAATAGCAATGTTTGAAACGGAACACGTTGGTGTTTGAGCAAATTGTCAATGATGTGACGGGTGCCATACTGAAGCGAAAAAGTAGATAATTACTAATATTATGTGATATTTTTAAAAAATAAATACCGCAAGGGATTGCACAAATGAAAGATATAATACAGCCAAAGATTCTTCATCTACATTCATATTGAGACCAGAAATCTGAAAATATATACATATTATGTATATCGTAAGCTGAAATCAAACCCACGTACATAACTAACAAACTTTCGAAACATTTATTAGAATGTTGGACACTAAACTAGGTAAGATTATATATTTATTTGTACACAAAAACAAAATTTCGAAGAATTTTAAGTATAATTTCGAATGTCGTTAGTTATTTGGTTTTGCATTCTAGCTTTCGAAATAGCCTCTTTTCATAACACAAAATTTGCAGATGTTTCGGCAATGTTGCAAGGCCTAGGTCTGTCGAACATATAATATTTTAGAATTTGTTTATTTGTTTTGATAGCTTGCGACATCACCGAATAAGCAGGTAATAATATAGTTAAGCCAATTACCATTCCTTTAAGATTAGGATTAGCTATGGGAGAACGATTGCCATGAAAGTCTGGCCAAACGTGTAGATCTTTGGTCAAATAACAAGCGTCATCAAGGTCTCGTTCAATTGCCATTTTTTTTAACAATCTATTTAGATATTTATAAATATGCCTAAAAAGATATTTTCAACATATTCAACTTGTAGCTATTGATGTATTATGTGCATATTTAACTTATTACCAGTTAATACTTACTCATTGACAGTTAATTTCATTTTTATATGCATATATTGAGGATGTGTTTTAATAATATGATCTAATAATAAACCTGCTGCACTTTGGCCACCTTCGTTCAAATAATATCCCGGAATAATTGCACTACGATATGGACCCCAAATACCTTTAGCCTCGCAGATATCTTTAGTCAGGCTCATGTGACATGTAGAGGTGCCACATATTAACGCCAATTTGCCTTGCAATTCACAATTGAAATCGGGCGAACGACAACCAAACATGCCCAAAGCTCCTGCATGTGCATCAATAAGAGAAGTACCCACAACAATACCCGGCAGTAGGTTCATTTCTTTTGCGGCATCTTCACTCAAACCGTTACCCACCGCCGTACCGGGTTCTTTAACCTCCTTTCCAATAATTTCTGCCTGATTGTTAAGCAAGTCCCCTAAACCAATTTTTTTTAAGAAGTCACTATTCCATTCCATTTTAACAGCATCATAATTCCACTTGCAAGCTACCGAACATAAGGATCTGGTATCACAGCCAGTTGCACGCCAGGTTAGAAAATCTGGTAAATCAAATGCTCGCCATAGTTTTTTCCATGTTGAGAGGTAGCAATTATTTTTCAACCACATCAGTTTTGGCAATTCCATTTCAACTGAAACTTGTCCGCCTACATATTTTAGAAGATCATGTTTGGTTTCATTTATTTGTGCTGCTTCCTTATGCGCCCTATGATCCATCCATAAAATGATGTTTTGCTCTGGCCGTCGACTATTGCTTGCCGACAAAGGTTCACCGTTTTCACCCAATATCACTAAAGAGCAAGTAGCATCAAATGAAATGGAGACAATTTCCTCATTGGGCACTTCGCTAGTAACATCCTGTAAATGATATAGGAACAAATTAAATCATATTGTAAAATATTGAACATTGTTACGTATTTCACTCATAATTTATTTTTATTTACATATACACATAACAATGAATAAAAATACAATGAAAACTTAAAACTATAATATTTTGCAAGGGCTAAAAAAAGATTATACAAAATTATCTCCTGTGTTCACTAACACGTATTTTTTTCAGAACCGATTATATAATTTAAAAATGTTGAAACTACGTAAGGAACTTTAAAACTTCATCAAGGCACAATCAAAGTTATCCTGCGAAATACGAAAAAATTCTAAAATGTTCAATCTATCACTCCAAACCATTCTTAATTTTATAAAAATGGCATTGTTAGCTACGACTTGAAAGTATTGTTTTTTAATAATTATAATGTAATTTTTTTAATTTATTCAGTAATAAAATTTCTATCGCTACATCTCCTTTTTATATTAAATTAAATAAATTTTACAATATAGGCATATCGCCGCCCCGCTCTACAATGTCGGAAGCATCTTTCTGTTACACAAATAATCCCCCTTATTCTATTTGTCAACGGCAACGTCACGTCAAGACAATATGAAAGTTAGAACACTTCTATACTCATTCTCTTCAACAATTGCCAATTTCTCACACCTTTTTGCTATATTCAACAACATAGAGAGTAGTAAGAGGCTGTCAGAAGTAGTTAATTGTTGCACAGAAAGGGTATGTAAGTGTCCTATTTTCGATATTGTCTTGATGTGACGTTGACGTTGACAAACAGAATAAGGGGAAATATTTAAAATAAATTTTAAAAATTGTTTTAAATTTTATTTAAGCGGTGGAATGAACAGTAGGGTATCATGCGTCATTTTTGAACAGGCGATATGTTTACAAAAATTTCATAGTGTTTTGTATTAGACTGAATATACATACATATGTATGTAGGTGAATATACTTTTGCATTAATTTAAAAAAAATTATATAGCCTAGAAATCATTTTCTCCTCTTTTACTATTCATAACAGAGGGCTAAGAAACCTTTGATTTGCCCTATCATCGTTTGTGTAGGTCAAAACTACCTTATCAGTTAGAAAATGTTTTTTTAATTGTTATTGTTATTATTTAACATATGTAAACTGCAATCAGAAGCACAGAGCCATAATCAAGTACGTACACACGTACATATACATACATATGTACATATGCATATACCCAGACGTCATTTATAAAACACATTAAAGCAATAGATACCAGTTTTCAGCACATTTTCAATTTATTTAATTATCTCTTTGAATTTAAATTATCTGCATATAACGTAGCTATCCTTACCTTAACACACTGACAAACTGCATTCCAAATATCCTCAGATGATTGTTCGAAATGTTCTTGTTCGGGGTTCCATATGCGTATATTTTGAACAGCTTGTTTTAAAACTTTACCATCTGATGTTACCAAAGCAGCACGAGCCGAAGAGGTACCAACATCAACTCCAATGAAGTAAATTTTCGGCATTTTTAATCAAATCTTTGCTACTCCTATCCTCTATGTACTTCATATAACATTTATGTATGGATTTACATCAACAAACGACTGACGACTGTAAATGATGTCTTATCACCTTCACTTACAGTTGCAATTTAAAATATATAGTACCAGTTTAAAAGCCTGCCATTTTGCCGAGGAATATTTTAAACGTACATACATACATACATATGTATGTATGTACGAAGAAAAATGCAAATAATATTACGAAAAGTACAAGTACAATATCTTATCAGTACATGAAAATCAACAAATAAAAATTAGTAATTATTTTATTTTATATTTTATTTAAACGTTTCGCATTATTTTTGCTAATATATTTTATTCTTTTATTCTTTTGCTTAAAAAATAAATACAACGTTTTTATAATGATCTTGTCTTCGCTCTTAATGTGTACATACCTACATATGTAAGTTTGTACATACATACACACATATTACGTGTGCATGTCGACTAATTACGATTTTAATTTTTACACAATAACATAGCGTGGCTGCTCCACACACGTCCATATGTGTATCACATACATACATACAAGGTGTATTTATTTAAACTAACGTTTAAAGACAGAAGCGTATGTGTTTGATTTAATCTATTTATTCGGGAGAAAAATGCATTAAATGCTAAATGCCAATTTATTATAAATCCCAATGTACATACTATACATATGCCAACGCGTGCTCATTCACTGAGAAACTCTTAATTTCTCATTAATGTACCTTGTGATCTCATTCCAGTCTGATAATATTGCTTAAAGCTTTAACAATTTACATATATGTATGTTTGTAAGCGCAGAGTTGTCAGATTTATTTTAATATTTTTCGCCAAATTTAATGTTAAAAATCTCCGAAACGTTTATAATATATATTATTTATTTAGTAGGACCAGCACTCAGACGATGGGTCCTACAGAGGCAGTGACATGTTACGGAACGTGAAAGGAGGGGGGTAGTATTGAGAGGAACGATTAGAAGATAGAGCATTTTTGTAGCTATTTCAATCTTTATTTCGACATCGTATTTTTGCTGCAGGTACCATATAGGAGGGCGCTGTTACTCTGCTCTTTAGTACATGATATCAATCGCTGCCAGTAATGAAATGACCAGTGTTATGCCTTCGTCATAGGCCGACAACAACTAACACAACCATGCAATAATACTGATCAAAAGAATTAAACGCCACGTTCATGACTGAGCTGGGAGTCGAACTCGGGACTTTCACCTTCATAGTCTCGTGTTAACTACTTCAGTCAAGAGAACCCTGAATGTCACGTGAAGGCAATATCAAAAATAGCACGGCAAACTTACCTACTCCTTGTCGACAACAATTAACTACATAATTTAGTAGCGTGTGACTGCGTTCTAATGTCGTGAACATAGCAAGAGGCTGTAAGAAGTTGTCCATTGCTGAGTACAGAATTGCCATATTTTTGATATTGTCTTGGCGTGACGATGGCAAATGCTTACAGAATAAGGGGGAATATAAATATTTTTAAATTACTAAAAATGTAAATAGTTCTGTCGGTTAAATATATTTAAAACGAAAACAAAATTTTGTTATTTTTCCATGCAGATGTCGCCAAATGGAAAAAAGTACAAAAATCGTCACGTTTGCCGAGAAATTGCTTTTACTGCCAACCCTAAATATAAAATAAATTTCAAATATTTATCAAGTACTCTCTTAAGTATTATAATACATATAATCCTTATTGTAGTGGGCTTATGACTTTAACCAAAGTGAACAAGTCGACGCATTCCGAAAGTTTTTTCTAATATTTATGATCTTATTTCAATCTTAAAATGTAGTTTAGGTAATACATTATATGTTATACATACATACATATGTACATAAGTGCTTAAGTCGATATAAGCAAAGTACCTATATGTTTCAATGAAAAAACTTAATTTAATTATTTGTTAAAATTTTTTAATACATTGTTTATCCTAAAGAAGCTAACAGAAGAGTAGCGAAATATTAAAAAATAAAAAAATTTATGTATCAAGTTACCTTGAATACTAGTGTTTTTAATTATCCTTTTTTTACTGCTTTCCGTAAGAATGGAAAAATAAAATTACACTAAGCTTGAATTCCCGATATTCAAAATATTCACCAAAAATAACTGTTATTTTCTAAGGTATAAACAAAAATCAAGAAATAAGTCTTATATTCTAAGAAATATATGTATATATAAAGCAAAAAATAACTTATTCTCCGAGGAATAAATAAAAGCGAAAAATAAAACTTAGGAAATAATGATTAAACTTTAATTTTCAAAATAAAACTTATAACTGTTACGGTCCCTGAAAATATTATTTTTATTACCCCGTTATGAAATTTTTATTTAACATATTGTTGTCACAATTGTGGCAACAATATGTCAAATAAAAATTTCATAACAGTTTATTTAGATTTTATTTTTCATTTTGCCTTATAAATAGGTACTTTTCTTGTTATCCAATGGATTTATAATTGTATAAAGGTGTAGAAAAATAAAATAGATTCATATCGAATATAATTTATTTGTTGGGTTAGTTTTGTATGAGTTTCAAGGTCTACTCTGCTTATTCTGTTGTGATTTTTGAAAATAGTTTGTAATTTACAAATTGTGAATTCTCAGATGGTTTTCAGAAGTATTTGCATAAGATAAGAGGTTTTTAACTTTTCAAAACTGTGGTTAAAGTCTACTGATGATTTGGTAAAGCACCAATGAAATGCATATAGACATTGCTTGACCACCAACAAATAAATTTCATTTAAATTATTTTTATTACCTGTTTTTTGTGCTATAAATTAACAAACAATTTAAATTTTGTTATACTTTTCAATTCATTATAGGTATAATGTAGGAATTGTAAGTTGTATTCGGGCCGGTACTTAGATGATGACCACTACTCATGCAATGTATTGTACCGGAAGTATGGAAAGGAGCGCATAGTGTGTAATGATTTGTAGTAACCATAAAATTTCTTATTATGTTAATTCGGCGGCAAATTTTTCTCTAAAATCCAACAATATAATGTGCAAAAGAATGCGATCCCATATTGATGACTGAGTGCGGGCTCGAACAGATGACCATCGCCTTCGCGTAAACTACTTTACACAACACAATTTTTACAATTAGGTTAGGAGTTGAATAGATATGTATGTACATATTAGACCTGTTTGTTTAAGAGCTTGACGTTGGCTGTTATTTTGAAGGTAGGAAAAAATAGTCGTTCTTATAGTACCCCAACATCTTACGCAATCAGCCCCATTAATATGCATTTGTTAAACTTAATTTATGGTTCAAAGTTTAAATTCGGCTTTGCTTTTTCGAGATTATTACACTTGATTTCGATTATGATGGCTTATTTCTAAAAACATCCTGCTATTAAATCAGCTCCTGACAAAATACAGTCAGACGCAACAAATATTTCTGAATCTGTTGATTTAGAAACAAAATTGCAGGCAGCAATTTCTGCATATGTTACGCCACCCACTACATAAACGAACAGCTGCCGCTTTTTTAAGGGCAGCAAAAAATCTTTGTCATCAGAATGCTTATTATTTTGGCTGTATGACTTTAAAGATTGACCATTGATTTGAATCCCATCGATCATGGCCACTTTGGAAATAAAATCATCTCTACTAATAGACTTTAAAAGAAACGACGACAACTGAGCGATTAAAGGTATATAGAGACGATTGAATACATAGCTCGGACAGCATATGGTAGCCGAGGTAGAAGATGAAGGGTTTTCATCGCAGTCAGTTCCATCTGTTGAAACCATCAATTTTAAGCGATTTGCATTGGCTTGAAATTCGGTCTGTTGAAATTTCGGTATATTTAAAGGAATATTTGATAATAGTTTTGAAGCAGTTTTATTAATCGGTGTCGTGACTTCATCTACTACAGGTGGCAATAAGCCAACTTGAGCTAAGTTCTCAAACATCGTTAAATATTTTAAACCAAAATAGTTGCAATAATTACGTATAAACTGTGACAGTTCTTCCGATGTTATTCCAGCACAGACATGTAAAAGAGCCAATAATCGTAAAGTATTATATTTTTGGCCATCAGTTGTTAGCAGTTCATCTATATCTTGTAATATTTTTTTTCTAGATACATTATTTAATATATCCTCTTCTAAGGCTTGCACACGTTTAAAATTCGTGCCTAACATTTCAATGACCTTTTCGCTGGCATTTAAATGTCTCAGTAGTTTATTTTTAATGTCCGTTATTTTGGGTAGTTTTCGATTTACATAATCGTGCATCTCGTCCAATTTCATGTTGTTTAGTTTATGCAATTCCATGCTTATCGATTTAGCTTGTTGACGTATTTGAGTGCTAGCTGCTGAAAAATGTTTATAACGGTTCTCGGCAAAAATTTCATCATGCAGCGAGTTAAAACGTATTGTAGATGATTTTACATTCGTTGGGCTTTTATGTGATTGCTCATCGTTGTCCTTTTTAGAAGACAAAGCAAATATTGATAGCTTTTGCTCTTGTATTTTATTTTTTATCATTTCTAATTCCAAGATGCCAGCGTTATTCGAAAAGACTTCTAACAAAAGGGCTGAATAGATAGCAGGGGTTAAAAGCGGTGAAGCATAATCTTTGTCTCGATCTATTACCAAAACAGCTGAAAAGTCACTACTTTTAGATTCTTCATCAGTTTTAGGGAAAATTCCCAATTTATTAACCATTTTCATAATATTTTCGGAATGTTCGCCAAAAGTAAGTATTAATTCAGGACGACCGCATAGCATTTGTAAGACTCTTAGTGAGTGTGCTATGGAAGGTAATAAAGAACAGTCATTTCTCATGAAGGAGCTAGAAAATACCTTTAACAAAATTAAATGTTCATATTACTTTTATATCAAAATGTAGGTATTCTGATTTTATAATTTATGTGTGTTAGCGAATTTTTATTTAGAAACATGTAATTAATAATTTAGCAGATTTTTTTTTTTAGAAAAACAAAACTAAAAATGTGATGATGTTTTTAATTCACTTTGTCTTGAAGTTTGGATGAGAGAAAGCATAATGTTCTTATAGTAGTCACGTACTTAATATATACTGATAAGTACCGAAGTATCTTCTGAAAAGAACTGGCAAACCATGATCACAATCATAGTTGTGAAGAACGGTGATTTTTATACCACGTTCACTAATCAAGACGTTCCGTAAAAATCATGAATCGCTCATCTCTATTACACACACACCTTGAATGAGATTTTAATAATATATAAAGGGGGAATTCCCTAGTTATGCAAAAATACAAAAATTCACATAAACATAAAAGAGGGTCCCAAATACAATACATAAAAAACATTTTTGTTATTTTGGAATTAGGTTAAAGTCTACTGATTTGGTGTAAGAAACAATGAAATGCAGGCATATACATATGTAGACATACATACTTGACCACATGATGCAAAAAAGCACTAATACATAAACAAATATTTTTCAAACGATTAAAAATTTCCATACAAAAACGGTTTTATAAAAAATCACATGACTACAAATCAAATTATTATATGTAAACAAAATTGTATAACAATATGGATCAAATATTTTCTTAAAAAATTAACTAATTCGTGATGATTAAATAAACAACAGAACTACATAAAATAATATAAAATAGAGCAATAATTATTCCCAAGAACCTTTAAATAAGAGAAAAATTTAATAAGTGATTTTGAAATGACAATACAAACGAGAACTTGGAATCAGATACATTTTATAATATATTAATAGAGGATTTCCTAGGTATGTGTTTAGGCATTTAAAAATTCACATAAACAGCGTCTCAAATATATGTAATAAAAGAGAGAAAAAAATCACTTTTTTATATTATAACCGCATATCTTCAAAAATACATAAAACAGGTTTATTTGAATGACCTTTATATCGGTGGTTATAAGTAGAAATTATTGCAACTTTACAGGAAAAGGCATAAACAGAACATAAATTCTATTGATTATAATAAAAACTATAATTATAATTTTTCTTTTTTTTTCTTTAACTCGGACCAGCACACAGGGGATCTCCCTTACATATGCTGTGCATTGGGCCGGAACTAGGAAGGAGGGGAATGTATTGTGAAGACAGATGAGGAAAGTTGAGAAGAAAGAGAAATTCTTGCAGCGATTTGAACCTTTTTACTTCGCCTGCTAATTTTTGATACTATTTCACTAAATTTTTGTGACGTATTTGTGTGAAATGTATCGTATTCAGTTAGCTAGTAATACGAGTTAGTAAGCCATAGGAATGTACATACATATGTATGTATGTTGAATACAAAAATATGTATAAAAATTGCGGTTTTAAAATTCAAAATAATTAACAACTTATTTACAGTGGCTATCACGTCAGTACAAATGTTTATACTATATACACTTGATATCACACATTTTTTTGTCTTATCATGAAACGTTGCAATAAAATCACGCGGCGTTGTTTCATGTTCGTGTCACGTACGAATCACAACATTTTTACAACTTTAATTTTAGATATTGTTTTAATGCACAAAAATTATATATTATTTTAGTTTTAAATTGTTAGTAAATTATTTATACCATTTGCTTTCTTGTAAAAAAACTAAAAATAAATAATAAATTAGCTCATAGCAGAAATCATATAAAATAAAAATAAATAAATTTGGTATGTAACTTGACAAACTGGTTTTCTATAAATCAATAAAGCAACTCACATTTGGCATTTCCATACACAAAACACCCTCATCCAAATGTATGAAATCCCAGTTATATCGATGTAGTCCGACGAAACCAAAAAGTCCTTCTCTTTCCAAGATTTGAGAAAAATATGTAAAACATGCTGGTAAACAAATTATATGAAAAACTTTAAATTGGGTGTCGTCGGTCCAGCAGGAATTTTGAGATTTGCAAATTACTTTTATTTGGTTTAATATAAGACTAAAAGAGCGCAAATCACTACGTATCATATACAACTGAACTTGGTCTGGAGAGGAGCGCATGATAGCGTTGTTTGCATTTAACTTAAATATACGTTGAATTCCTTTCAGCCTATAAAGTATTAAATTAAAGGTTTTTATACACAGTATGCATAATTTGTTATTAATTCTACTTACTTCAACCAAGAAGCTGCACAAATATGTTCCAAGGATTTAATAATTGGTGGATCTATTATTAAATCTTTTTTGCCCGGTATTGAACATAGAATTGCTTGTAACTTTTCTTGCGCAATAAGTTGAAATCCCTGTAATTTTTTGTCCAATAAAGAAGTCTGCATGTTTTTGCATCAAATTAAAATCGGAAATATATATAGCAAAAATATTTACGTACATATACTGATGTACTTTAACAAACATTTCAATAAAAATTAATGTAGTATGATATAAAAAAAATCAGCTGTTTTAATTTTGTTTACATTCATTTGAATGACAATTCATAACCAGGTGATGCAAACAACGCAGGTGACTAATGAAGCACGTTTCCATCATTTTTAATAATTTATATATGATAGCATACATATACTTTTCTTCTTTCAAAGTAATATGTATATATTTTATGCTACGCGAAAATTGCTAGAGATTTGGCATATTAACTTAACGTCTCGGACATAGCCACGCAACCTGATACCATTGCGAGTTATATTATTTCGTCTGAATTGCGACTATCTGGTGAATCAAGGCCTAGCTGGTGAACAAACATTACTTTTTATAAGCAACTATAGTATGATCACAATACACTTAGATTAAATAGATATTTGTCACAATTATAACTATAGCAATCTACAAATATTGTGTTGCGATGGTTCGTATAAAAAATCGGTAAGATTTTGTAAACTTCTATTTTGCTTTAAATATGTGTTAATTAATTTTTATATGTATTAGCTACATAGTAGTGCAGATTATTCCACATAATACTGAAACTAAGGTTTTACACGTAAAAGACCATGTACTGGCGAAATGTATATTGTCGTATGTACACAAATATTATGGGATCTATGGCGCTGGTTTATTGGAAACCGGATTCAGAGTTAAATATTGCAACGAAAGCACTAAAGTTGCAATAATACGTTGCTCTCATTATTCTCATAAATTTGTTACATCCATTTTACCCTTAATAACTGTTGTAAGTAATAGTTACTGCCATACATGTGAAGTTGTTGCCGGAAAAAAATTTATATATTTTGTTCTCTTAGATCTCAGATATTCGAGCGAAATTTAGAACTATTTATACTGGAGCCACAATTATGCAATGTAATAAATTTATAATAAAACATCAACAGAAATTTTTGGATCGTATGGTGGGCCAAATTGAATCATTTAAAGAAAGACAAGATATGATAAAACGTGTATTAGAATTTGAAGTAAACTAATTTAATATATCAATTGTACATAAGGAGTGTTATTATGTATATATCTCATTTAATGTTTTTGTATTTAAAAATTAAATAAACGTAATTTTTTTACCTTAATTTTAAGTTAACTTAGCCTTAACTACAGAGATTTGGTATTTAAATATATTAAGCAGCCCTTTTTCTGTAATGAAAAATGCCATTCCTCTTAAGAGTTGTGTGTAGACGATATTCATATGGAAACAGTAACGTTATCGATTATTAAACTTCCACTAAAAATTTTCTCGATGCCGAAGTTTTTCCTAGCCTTAGAATATATTGATTAAATTTAAATCTCAAGTCTTCAAATGTAAGTTTATGTTTTTTACTATAAACATTTAGATATATGCCCAAAACTACCACAAGACCAGACCAAAGATATCTGTAACAAGAAAGTATAAAAGTAATGAATATGTATATATAAATATAATTTTAGAAATCAAAATATAAATTATCATACTGTATGGTAAACGGTTTACTAAACAATACAAATGAGATTGCTATAGTAACCGCTTTACGAGCTGTTGTTACTGTGGCTGCAATTGGTGCTCCGCTACTCTTAACTAAAGCCAACACAAAATGTATACCCAAGTAGCCCGACAGACTAAAGAAGAACCCATAGACAAATGATTCGCGAGGGTGCTAAATTGTAACAAATACGTTTGATTAGTATATGATAAGAACTATATTATTATGAAAATATTAGCTTTGTTTGGACTGTAACCTGCTAAATACAATATGTAGTATGTAATTACTTAATATAATTCCATATAACATAAACAGTCGATTTACCAGGTTAACACTCTAAGCCGAAAAATGTTAATGTAAATAAATATTCTTTTAAATATATTTCTATTTACCTCCAAACAGAACGCAAATCCATTAAAAAAATTTCCCGTCACCATCATTATGACAAACAGATAAACAAATCCCAGACCATAAGACATCAAAACAACTTCACTACTTGGAGCACGGTAATCACGCATAGCCTTTTCCTGAACATTTCCAATTGCTGCATCACATAGCAATGCACCAGATATCATCGCTACTCCAACAGCATTAAAATTTGGTGATATTTGAGAGTCGGCTAACGTAAACCACGCCAAACCCACACACATTGCGAGAGCAGCAGCAAAATCAAGAGGTCCATAACGTTTTCCCTGTATCAAAATGCTACCCACCAATACGGGAATCAATTTGCAACACTTGAATATTACTTGTGTTGGGTAATTTAGATAACCTAAACTAGAATTTGAAAAGCCCATGGTGCCCAACGTTAAAGCAGCTAGTATAAGATAAATTTTCATAGGTATATTTCTTTGTAGTGCAGGAACTCCACTAAGCTTAGCCTGTATGTTGCGTTCCAACAAACCAAAACAGATGTAGTACCCAAATTGTATGAGTGTTAAGAACCATCCGAAAGATTTAAATCCCTCTTCGGTAAAGATTAATTCTTGCAAATAACCATATAGCAAATATAAAACGAATACTCCTGCACAGCTAAGCAAGAATTGTGTAGTTTTGTTATAGTGTGTTAATTCGAAGCATAGAATTCTCATTTGCGGTGGTTCCGTATTATCAGAAGTAGAACTTTTTCGTTGAATTTGGGCAGCTTGATGGTCATTCTTGATGCTAATAATTTGACCGATATTGCTGCTGCTCATTTTAACAAGATATTTTTCTTTCCTATACAGTGAATACTTAAATATATGATTTCCGCAATTAAAATTATTTTAACATGGCATATTTAACAAATTCTTAAACTAAAATTTTTTGCACTAAAATTGCGAACGTCAACAATAATAACGATTTGTTTACAAAAACTATTTTATAGCATGCAACTATTTCATTGTCACCATAGGATCTCTATACTAAATGGTGTTGAGAGCACAGCTGTTTTTATCAATATCATATATTTATACAATATATTCTTCAAGGTTTAATTACTTCATTCCTTCTGAGATATGGCCCTAGTGGACCATGTCCTATAACAACATTTGACTTCTTACATCATTTACAATCTTTTACAAACCGGATTATTCAGGTGAAGGCGAAAATCAAAGCCGGTTTATTCAGCAGGGTTGCTTTTAAGAGTACTAAATAAAACCATATATCCTCAGAGAACCCACACACGTTTCTTTTTGCCGGATGAGCACATACTCTTTATATACGTATATATATATATATATATATATATATATATACCGACATTCATCACCTATATGATATATGAACTAATATGTTTTGAAACGCTTACGTTTCAGAATGAACGACGACACTACATATTTTTTCAACTCTGTTTTAACAAATGGCGTCCTGGAAAATCTGATAGATTAAAAAATATGCACGTATTCTATGTGAGAGTTTGAAGTGTAAAAATTGTTATAAATAAATTTGATATTTAATAGATTTGGAAATGGATGGGGTATCACCTCCGAGAGGTAATAAGAAAAAGTTTTTGTATATTTATAATATAAAAATAAGTTCATACTTCGCGACTGCAAGTCAATAAAGGGTTAGACACAATTTTACATGTTTATGCCTTTGCAGATGTCAATCTGCGTAATATTATTGATAAATTAGCAGAATTTGTGGCACGGAATGGACCAGAATTTGAAATAATTACAAAACAAAAGCAGCAGAACAATCCCAAATTTGATTTCCTCTATGGTGGTGAACATGCAGCATACTATCAATACAGGGTATCAGCTGAGCAGTCCTGTAAATCTTTGACAAATCTCGATTTAGGACGTAAAGTTACTAAAAAATTTATTTCTAGATTTGAAACAACAGTCATCTGGTGTTACATCAACGCAAGCACCTTTTACACAAGGACCACCACCGAATATGATGCATCACAATAGCGGTCAAATGCCTTCAATGGCTCAAAATGAATCTAACAACTCATTTCATATTAGTCAACCACCACCAAATGTACACTTATGGAATACCAATACCTCGTCAATGAGTACCAGTTCCAATACCATCTCGCAAACTTCATCTAATGGCAATAGTCAGTCTGTGGCCATTAATTATACAGCACAAATAGAAGGACTTAATATGCAGCAAAACTCTTTGAGGGAACAAATATGCCAATCAGAATCAAACTTGACAGCACAACATACGGTAATTTCAATGAAAATATTAAATTCTATAAGTATCAAATGAAACTGAAATTATAAATTTTAATTTTGCTTTGAGAAGTTAGGTACTTCTATTCAATATTTAAAGGGTGGTTCAAAAGAAAGGAATATCATTTTACTTTTACATTTTACCTCGTCTTCACAATAATATGATCGCACAATAGCTAACTTATTTAATTTTTTTTTCTCGAAAATATCCTGTCTTCTTTATATGTAATAAAACTTAAAGGTATAAGAAAATTGGTGTTGATATGGTATCTCATGTTGCGCCCACGATATTGAATGAGAATTTAGATACATATAAACAACCATATAAAGAAATTTTCAACTTATAGTTGACAAAAAACAATAATTTTCAATTATTATATCTTATTTGTAGAATGGAGTCGCCTTTGTTTGTACTTATTGGCTAAACTACTGTCATTGAAAAAGCATTTTTCCTGTTGTGTCAGTTGTTGGCTGTTTTAATCGTCTGCGTAATATGTCTTTAACAATAGGAGTATTAAAATTGTAATCACGACTTTCTAAAAATGTTCATCGAATTTCTGTTGTATATTTCTATCATCAGGGAATAATAATGGCCAGAATGTATATTAATTATAGAATCGAGTTGTCTTCGAAAATTCACAACGCTTAAGCAATTGATAATATGCATACATATGTATGTACTAAAAATTATCGCTTGAGTTGTGAGAAAAATATCCACTAGTCATCAAATCCTTGCAGAATAATTGGAAAAATTTATCCGCATATTGGATAAACTACTGTCATTATGTTGTGTCAGTTGCTGTCTGTTTTACTCTTCTTCAGAATATGTAACATGTGAATATCAACATGAGTACTAAAATTGTATTCTTAATTTTTTAAAAATTTTCAGCGAATTTCTATCGTGTATTTCTACCATCAGAGAATAATAACGGTATTATGAAATTCGTTTGCTTTACAGAATATAATTTCTTGTCTATCTTCATATAACGATGTAAATACTTCAGATGTTGGGCTCAAAATTTTTCCTGCCAATTTATAATGTAAGGTTTTTTCAATAGTTTCTTTTTTTTAGAACTATAGAAAAATAAAACCTGAAGAATATTAAAAAAATTCTGAAAATAATATTACAAATGTTTTTGTGGTAATCTTTAGGTTTGAACATCAACAAATTGGTGGTAGCACATCATCCCTTCTTCTTAACTTAACAGAATGCATACGTCAGAACTTCAATGAAAGAAGAATCTCCACCTTAATATCACTCGACCTAAGCAAGGCGTTTGACACAGTAAATTATAATGGTCTAGCTAAAAAACTTTCGTCGGATTTCAAATTCTCTTCCTTGTCATGCAAGTTTTTATATTCATATTTATCCAATAGGAAACAATTCGTTTGTGTGGATGACAAAAGGTCTACTTTATTGGATTGCTCTAGTGGTGTACCTCAGGGATCAATTCTTGGCCCTCTGCTTTTCCTATTATACATGAATGACTTCGCTAGCTTTGTTGGCTCGACACATTGTAAAACGTTTCTTTTTGCTGATGATATCAATCTTCTCTTTGATGGAGATATCACTTTCTTGGATTGTCATGAGGCCACTATTAATCATGTCCTGTCGTTGACTTATAATTGGGCAATTAAAAACAAACTAGACTTTAATCCATCTAAGACAAAAGCGCTTACTCTTGGGCATATTAATAATTATGATTTATCATCTATTAATATTACATTTAATGGTGTTAATGTACCGCTCGTAGATAAATTAAATTGTCTAGGATTGACTCTTGATAGGGATTTATCTTTTAATAACCATATTTCTAATATTGTTTCTAAAGTTAATGGTATACTCAGAACGTTTTATAGTTTTAACTCAAATTTACCCAGGAAAGCAAAATCATATCTGGCATGGTCTTTACTTATGACGCATATCTACTACTGTCTTGATGTATACAGTGGATGCACATTACATAATCTTCGACGCGTAAGGTTAATTTTTAATCGTATAGTTAGGTATGTCTTTGGTCTTCGTATATCTGTACATATTTCAGAATATGTCAATCTATTTTTAAAGTCTTCTTTTAACGACTTCGTTAAAATGAGAACTCTTCTCACTCTTTATAATATTATAAGGTCCGATTCAAATCCATGCTTGAAACAACTATTTCAGTTTTCGAGGTCAATTCGTAATCCTCAACTAATCATTCCTCATATACGTAACTCTGTGTATGAAAAATCTTTTGTAGTGAGAGCATGTAGGCTCTTTAATGATTTGCCTACTGAACTACGAAGACTTGACCTTCCTTTTGCCAGTTTCAAACGTATGCTGTATGATGTTTTTTGAACTAATTATACAAGATATTGTATTTTCCTCCCGTACCATGTTAATGTCCAACTTGGAATGTGAATTTCTACTTAATTTTTTTTTTTCTTCCAATGAGTTTTAGTATTACTCGAAGATATATCCATATATAATAATATATATATAAATGTTTGTGTATAGAAAATATTATAATACCTTTCGTTATTTTTGTATCCAACTTTATTAATCATATATGGCCCCATGGGCTCGATTAAATGAAATAAACAAATAAATAAAAAAAAAAAATTGAAAAAAAAAAAAAAAATTGTAAAGGTTAAAATTTCAAGCAATTGCATGTTTCAAGTGAAAAACAAGTTGAGATTTTCACTCAAATATTGATTTCATTTAAATGCTAGACCATGGGAAGCAATTTGCATTATCATGAGAAGTATTCAGAATTACTATATTATAAAATTTTTAAGCATTTATTTTAATTACTATTTGTACAAATCTTATTTTTAATATCTACATTTAAAATTTTACTTTACTTGTGTATTTTTTTATAAAAAACCAAAACTCGAATAATCCCAAATTCAAATAATCTCTGCAAATACATACGATACCATATAATTATCAAAACAAATCAAAAACTATATAATAATTAAAAAACAAAACGTTTTGACAAACACAAAATCATTGCGCAAATATTTCCAAAAACAAACGATACTGAATTATAACCGAAAATAACAAAAAACTAAATATATATGTATATAAAATACCATGGGACATTTAGGCACTGATGGCACAACAAAAAAAGCAAATCGAAGAAGCTATAGAGGATGCACAAAATATACAACTTGAAAAGAAAGCTGATGAGCTAAATATATCATTAAAGGAATTTGATAGTATTCTACAGCCAATTATTGATTCATGCACTAAGGATAGCATTTCACAAGGTAAATATAACACATACTTTTTTCAACTTAAATTTGTAGTAAAAATAGTTAAAAAAAAAAAGCTAAACTATATAATGATTTATTGAAAATCATTTGTATAATAAATTTTATATTAAATTTTAACTAATTACTCTTAAAACAAATTAAAAAAACTTCATTGCTTAGCAAATAAAATAATAAATTTAATGTTGCAATTTTAGGCAAAAACTGGATATTACAGCACTCATCCGACAGCGCTAAAAACAATGTCGTTTTACAATATCTTTTAAAAAAGTATGCGTCTGTTTATAAGTTTAAGTTCAAAGTTCTTTTTGATAACATATTATTTGTATTTATATCTTACAAGAATCTTTTACACCAATTTTATTAATAACTCTTTTTACAACATGATCAGTATTGATTGACTTTATTAAAAATTGTTGGTCCTGGAATCCCATCGACGACTTCTGTTTGGCTGTATTTCTTTTCAGACGAGTTGTAGAATGTATTTACATATTGTTATTTTTTATTGATACTTACATAAACGACCTGACAAAATTAAAATATATATTTATCCAATGACTAAATTCACCAGAAAATTATTTATGGTTTTCGTTTTGAATAAGCACTGTTGAAATTGACAAAAATAATTAATGTTACAAGACCTTTACGAATATTCAACCATCATCTACAACTCTATGTGTACACAAAATACACAACGAAAAGAAAACAAAAATATTATTTGATTTATTTTTAGGGCTTTGATTGATGGTACAACATTTCAACAAAAATTGCATCTTATATATTTAATTAATGATATTCTTCACCATTGGTAAGTGTAATATTAATTTTTCATAAATTTAAAATTTTTAATAAAAACTTTTTGTATAAAGTAATTTGTTCGATTTTTTAGCTTATAAATATGTTCAGTAAGGAATGAGGCTTTTTATATACTTTTACTACAAGATATTTTTATTTAGACCTTTAAAGTTTTTATTAATTTAACTGAAAATTTGAGATTAAATTTATATACTTTTGTGTAAAAGAAAGAAATCTAAAAATGTATTTTAAATGACAAATTGGTAATCTAAAAATGTTTGAATAAAAAGTGTATAAATAAACATTTAAAGCTCAACTAATGAAGAAGAATATTAACAGACTTAATTCGTTTTGTTCAAATGTTGTATTTGTTTGGAAAGTTAATTTTAAAAAATATTTTCTCAACTTAAATATAAGAGCTAAGGTCATATATCTTCCCAAAATGTATTTTTATATTCAACTAAGATGGTATTCTATTCCATTGCTGCTGAAAATATTATTGATAGTAATTTTTTTAATTGCAATGTACGATAGTTGTGGAAAACTGTTTTAACATCAGGTTTTTTTAATCACAGGCTGTATACACACATGATAACGAAATACTCAATTCCCCATTTAGTGACATTTTAACTCTTATTAATATTTGACTTTTATCTTACTAACAGTGGACTGGGCACTAAGTTCGAAATATATGATTACTGGCTATTAATTAGATATGGAAAAAAGAGATTATTACCAACAAAAGATTTAATTGAATTTTTTTTACAGTGTTCGGAAAAATGCGAATGAATTGAAAAACAGTCTGGAAAATGTTGTTATACCAATGTTTTGCAGTGCTGATTTAAGTAAGTTCTAGTTATTTGTATTATAAAATTAACAATATTAAAAAAATCTATACATTAATTAATATTTTCAGTTGCGACTTCAGAACAAAGGGCGAAACTTACAAAACTCTTATCGTTATGGGAATCGAAAGCAAAATTTTTTGATGCTTGCGTTATATCTAAATTACAATCGCCAGATTCTTCTATGCATGAATATAAAACAAATTTACAAAACTTACATCATGATGTTACAGCAAAATTTACGCAGGCTGTAAAGGCGACCTTAGATAAGTATGATGTTTTAAACAATTTTAATATGAAAAAAAATTACAAACTCTTCTATATGCTGCTTTAAATAAATTTCTATCGAAAATTTCAGCTATCAAAAGCAACATAAAATTTTCATACAACATGCTACCCAACAAATTACTCAGTTGGAACAGCAAAAACAACAATTGGAGCAGCAAATGTTGTCAGCGGTATTGCCTAATACCGCAGTCATGCCACCAGCATCAATGGGTCAACAACAACAACAACAGACTCAATCGCAACATCAACAGCAAATATCACAAGTTGCTAAAAATATACCTTCTTTAATGGCTCAAAAAGTTACAATGCCCGTAATGGATGATATTGATCACCACTATTCCAACCAACAAGGACAACAGCAACAAAACAGTAACTTCTTTATACCCGACATGTCGAAACCACCCCCGGGTTTTATGAGTGGAAATGCTAATAATCAAATATCTGCAATAATGCAACAATCGCAATTTGCTCACGTAAATAGTAACATTCCAGTAAATCAAAATCTTAACAACCCCCCTCCAATTTTATTGACTAATGATATATTAAACAATGTCAATAATTTGAATGTTGATTTATTAAATGTCAATGCGGCTTTGCAATTAGTGCATCAACAACAGCAACAACAACAGCAGCAGCAGCAGCTTTTAGCATACGATCAACAAATAAATTTGCCTTCTGCTGGTATTATGGCTAACGAAGATGAATGTATTCCACCTCCACCTAGCCTTATAATGGAACAAGAAACCGAGCAAATACCATCTGCATCTTATTACGATTTGCCGGCTGGTCTTATGGTGCCTCTAATTAGGCTTGAAGATTATCGTTATAAACCCTTAGACCCAGTCGATATACGATTGCCTCCACCGGCGCCACAAAATGAACGGTTAACGAACGCCTTGGCAGCTTTTTACGCTCTTCCTACGCATGATAGACCAAGAGATAAGTGCGTGTTGATTTTAATTGCATTCTATGCTAAAACATTGCAAGAGATTTTTTCAGTAAATTCTTTAAATGATGCTATTTTTATTGAAAACCAGATTTGCTTAATATGAAATATACAATACGCATGTATTGCAAGAATAACATTATATTCATAAATGCTCTAAAATTGCCATAAAATATTTGGACTATTATGATGTCATATAAAAACTAAAATATTCTTTTACATTTTTATATTCGTTTAGTGAGGGATGGGAGAAACTTGGACTTTATGAATATTACAAAGTTAAGAATGCGGCTAGAAAACAAAAAGAAGAAGAAATTAAAAATGGTTTACGTGAAAAGTCGCGTTCCCCCTCCCCAATTATTTTGGCAAAACCTGTCGCCAAAAAAATCAACAAGCGGTGTTATCGGTTAGTTTTTTTCATATTTATGATTAAATACACTAATTAAAACATGAAATTTTAGATCTAAAAGTCGCAGTCGTTCTCGTTCACCTTATAAATCTAAATCACGATCACGTTCTCGATCTCCACTGGCACAACGGACAACGGGCAATCGCGGAGGTGCCGGAGGCAACGATAGAGGACGTAACAATCGCCACAATAAGCAAAGAAGCCGTTCACCACGCAGATCACCACCGCGTGATAGAGAAAGAGATCGTGAGCGTGAGAGAGACAATACTGATAATAACCGTTCAAGCGACCGTACTACAAGGCGTGAACGCGAACGGTCCCTTACACCGCCAAGTTTTTTGTAAGTTGGAATTAGAAAATTACGAAACGATATTCTCTTAATACTTTTACATACAGTTCTAATAGTTTCGCTAAACCAAACGATTTTATTGAAGAATCAAATAAGGGGCATCAAATGTTAATGAAAATGGGTTGGGCTGGCACTGGCACAGGGTTAGGTACTAAAAATCAAGGAATCGATCAACCTATATCCGCTGGGGAAGTGAGGGATCGCAAGGACATGTATAAAGTAAAAATTGATTATTTTTATATTATTTTTATGTTCAATCTTCAATTCATGTATTTTTTACTTTACAGGGTGTAGGTGTTAATATTAATGATCCCTTTGAGAATTTTCGAAAAAATAAAGGTGCTGCTTTTGTGCACCGTATGCGTGCACGTGATGAAAAAAGTTAGACAACAGCGTCTAAATAATCATATTATGATTTAGTTCACCTATTAAGTTTTTTATTTTACTTTTTTGTAAAAATAAAAATTTCAAATTTTAATAAAAATATTAATTAAGATAAAAGGTCAAACTCTTGAGAAATTTTGTTTTAGTATCAGTCTTCTTTTAAATTGCGATATTTTCTTATTCCAATTTTATTTAAACATGAATTACACACACGAATTACAGCGCAAGGGTGGATGCCTTTTATTATATTTTTTAAACTGACTACACATGAAATTCTTAGTTGAAGTCCAGAAAAAAATCTTAAATCGAATTTCCATCAGGGGATACATATGTTAGCAGTTCTGATTAAAAAACATTAACATTTTTTATTGCAATATAAGTTAAAACTACTTATTCTCAACATTATGTATTAGTCACGTGGATCACATGTGTTCTAACCCATTTATATACATGTATATATATAAAAAAACATTTCATACGATATTAATTTCTTTTGCCCTGAGTCATACTACGCTTCTATATGGTATGCAGTATTAGCGGCTTTAGCATTAACTTTCTCAAGAATTGTAATTAAACCTTTGCCTGGTCCGCATTCAAAAGTTCGTGGAAAGTCTTTTCCTTGTTGACGCTCATACAATTGGTGCATAGTTTGCTCCCATTTTACAGCTCGTACAATCTGAAACTATGATATTAAAAATAATCAAAAAATCATTTCGAAAGGACCTGACCTGTTTTGGAAGCTGCCTTTGTATATGCGCCACGCTTTTATATGGTTTGCCGTCTACATTAGAATATACCCTAATCAACGGCTCTTCCAAGATTATTTTATTTAAAGCTTTACTGAATGGCCCAACTGCCGATTCCATCAGTGGCGTATGAAAAGCGCCATTTACAGATAACCGCTTTATACGTTTTATTTTAAAAATTTTTGAATTTTTTTCAAGAAATTCAATTGCTTCTACGTTACCAGCTAGTATTTTACAATGAGGATACATATAATTAGCGACACCACAGAATGGCTTTTCTATACCTTTATCAACACACCATTGCTGAGCCTTAGCACAAGCAGCTCCAATTTCAGTGTCTGGACTATACAAAACCATAGCCATAACACCTGCAGTTTTGTCACAGGCCATTTGCATAGCATTTGCTCGAACTTGCACCAACTTAAGTCCTTTATCAAATGGTATAACACCAGCAAATACTAAAGCAGTAACCTCGCCTAAGCTGAAGCCAGCCGTAGCTACACAGCTATCTATGGCTTTAGGGCGTTCTTCTTTCAATTGTTCTAAAACGGCCAGTGACGAAACCATTACTGCAGGTTGAGCATATTCGGTGCGATTCAATTTATCCTTTGGGCCTTCTAAGCATAATTTTAACAAATCATACCCCAAAACTTCATTGGCCATTTCAAATATTCTTTTAGCTTCAGGAAAGCGCATTATTTTACCTGCCATACCAACATATTGAGTTCCTTGCCCAGGAAACAGTATAACTGATGTGTCTTTGGGATTTATGGTCGGCTTTACAGTTTCATCCGTTGATAGGATGTTGTGCAAAATTTTTCCTTCATTAGCTAATGTCACAGTTTCTAAAGGATTTTTCTCCGTTGCGCTACATTTAAAGCGTTTAAAAGAAAATTGTCTTAAATTACAACGTGAACCAAACATTTTATTAATGTAATAGATGAACACTGTAATATTACCGGTATGCCGCAATTCAACAGCTGATAGACATCTAATCAGGTGAACTCATGGGCGAATTCACTGCAAGTTGGAATGTCAAAATCGTTTGGAAGTATATAACAAGGCAGATTTAAATCTGCCTTGGTGTATAGATAAGAAGTTTTGACAGCCAAACTTGCTAAAAGCTAAAGGAGCACAAGGTAACAATATATTCGGAAAACAGCAGTTGAGTTCACCTTATTTGAATTCGCCTTGCATTAGATTTTTATGCGTTTGTGCTAAATAATTAATTAACTTATTGTAGAATAATATACGTAAAAACATTTAAGCTGACCTTCATATATTTTAGGAAAATATAAAAAATTTGCTATGTTTTTTATATAAAATATAAACTCAAAAAATTAGAATATATTCATATGTACAATAAGAAGACCCAAGGAGTTAGAAGACATTAATATTGTGCGTATAGTATATTGAACAGCTGATATTGTCACAAGGTTCACAAATGACAACAACCAATCACAAATTAGAACTCAGTTGGGTGAAAATGTACAATTCGTATTGAACATGTGCAATCTTTTAGAAGGAATTAAGATATTAATATATTTAATTTTCGCAAATTCTATTCAATGTGGTTACACTTATTTTGCTATTGAACAATGCCCCGGTACAAGTGTTCCCAATATAAGGCACCAAACAGAATTCAACGAAATTTCTTTAATACTATATTATACCCATTGGAGTGAAAAAAGTTTAGAATCAGTGAAGCATTTTAATGATGTGGCAGAATACTTTGGAGATAAAGTATATTTTGCAGCAGTTGATTGTTGGCACTTAGAATGTAACTGCTCAAAAACTTTGCCAGCAATAATCGGATCCGGCTCTCCTCACAAATGGCCAACATTGATAGCACACTATGGAAGACACGGTCAATTAAATATTCAATACAATGGATTGTTTACTTTTAGGGATATGGTGCAATTCGTAATGAATATCATACAACCATTGGACCGCATGGAAAAAGGAGAAGACTTGGAAGAAATTAAATCTACAGCTGATAGTATCATCGTTGGTGTTTTTATAAGCCCAAATTGCTTTGAATACAAACATTATTTAATGGCATCATTGAAATGGTTAGAATATGATCCACTACGCACCTATCGCTTTACTGTCGCGTTTGTTAATGTCTATGAAAATTTGAATAAAACCAAACTAAATGAACCAAATATATTGCTAGTTGGTCATAAGAGAGTTAAATCTTTTGCTGATTATAGTAATTTCAAATGGAATGCAAGCAATATACTAGGTTGGTGGCGAGAAGAATTTCAGGATGACCATAGTATTCTGCATGGCTATAGTACACCTATTGCGATAGCAGAAAAAATTAAACAACAACCAGTATTAGCTGTTTTTGTAAATGAACCACAACAATTTTTTTCATATATGGAAAAGTACGTGGACAAGAAGAAATCCTTTACGAAAATTATATTAGGCTGTAAAGATGTTAAAAGAAGAAAGGGAATGAGAAGAAATTGGATTGAATCGTTACGCTTATCTAATATTTTGGAGAATTTGTTCATTTTTGGCAATAATTTAAAATGTCATAGTCATAGAAATATTGTGTTAAAAAATCTAAACTATTATTATGAAATCAATCAACATTACGAACTTTATCAAGAACAAATCAATTCTATGAAAACGAGTTTATATTATAAGCCTAATTCGGAGGTACAAGAACTGTTAAGTTTTTTTCAGTCCACATCATGTTTGCAGAAAGAGGACATCGCTTTACAAAACTCTCTGCATATAAGTATTGTAAAAATATTGGGGGCCTATTTAGCAAATGAACAACAGCATAGAAACAGCAATCGTTCATTAAGTGTGGTTCTTTTGGATACAAAACGATATAAAGATTTTTTGGAAAATCTTGATATATCACCCACATATAAAAGTATGGCCACTGTTTTTATTATAGAAAAAGACAAAGAGAGTATATATGAAATGGAGGACCCTTTTGCCATGTTTAATTTAATGGAATTCATTAAGAAATTTTACTCAAATATTTTGAACACTTATTATAAAGAAAAGAAACATATTCCGTCAAGATCAGAATTATCAGGTTCTTCATTATCACCACGTGTATACGATATTGAATTAAAACAATTAAGTCGTTATGTGTTTTTAAATCATTTACAATATGCACACAATCAAACACTTGTAGTACTGATTTACTCTCCAGACTGCGCTCTTTGCGGCAATATGCAACATTCCTTTCTGCAGTTATCTTTTTCACTTCGCAGTGTTGTGGATTTGAAATTTGTACGAATTAACACAATGGACAATGATCTTCCCTGGCAATTTAATATGCCTTTCTTACCCGCTTTATTGGTGTTTCCGGAAAATCGTTTTTCTGAATCACGCCTTTTCCCAACACATCTTAAACCAGACATACGCAATCTTTTTGGTTTTATTCTAAGTCAAATGCCCGCCTATCAACAAGTCAGACTTGCGTTGGCTATATGTCAAAGTGGAACGTTAGCTAAAAATCATACGCAAAGTTGTTGGCAGTTTGCTAAAACAATATTGATGCAACATATAGGAAAACATTTACAATATTGGCAAATGTTTGAAGCCGAGCGAAGTTTTATATTTGAACGTTTACGTGCCTTTAAGGATATGAGTTTAGATATACAACGTAATTTAAGACTGTAGTAACTTTGTAAATATATGCTCCTTTTAAAGATAGAAAATATATGCATATGTACATACTGTTGGTCTTGTGCAGAAACAACCTAATTCGTATTTTTATTCCAATACCTTTATCACAAATATATAATAGACGATTTTCCATGCAATTGATATCAGATTTTATTATTTTTGGCTTCTCATGTAAAGATTCAATTTTGTGAGTTATTGCCTTTCTAAATGAAATTGCTTTCGTGTTTCGCAAAATTTAAGATCCTTTTTATATTCATTTTTCGTATTTGATGGGATTCGAATACGGATAGGCACGTAAAGGGAAGCACTTTAATTCAAAGAAATAAAGAACATAATATAATATAGAAACAAAAAACTGTTTGATCTTAATGATTTAAAAGAAGAGATTCATACATTTCACGAGCACAATTCAAAGCTTCCATTAGTTGTAAAAATATTTCGCGAGCACCATCATAATCTAAAATGCCAATGCAACTTATAGATGCTTTTTTGTATATAAAGTAAGCCATTTCACGTCTACGAAAAGCAAAAACTATTGGTATTTTCTGGTCGTTGCATGTTTTTTTAATACTTTCAATAGTTTCATCTAAGCCAACTATAGAAAAAAATTAAATTCAGTATGGCTTTAAATTTTAAATAATTTATACAATTATCTAAGTATCAATTTGTGTACATACCATTGCCATCTCCTCCATCATTACGCTCACAATCTGTGGCTATAATCACTAACTTTATTTTATTAATACGTAAATAAGCTTGAGCTTGACGAAATCCAACTACAAATCGTTTATGAGCTTTAGCTTTAATTTCATTTTGAGCGTAAGCTCTTCGCTGAAAACGGTTTAATTCTCTTATAAGTTGTTCGCCAAATTTTTTTAGGTCGTTAGTTTTACAGCAGTTGCAATATCTAAAAATAAAAGAATATTGTATTTCTAATGGCTGGTTTGTAAAAATGTGCGTCTATATTATTTTTATGGACTTTCTGTTTTTTGTTTGGGTTTATGAGCGATCTGCATGGTACTCATTCTTCAAGATATTACTACTATATGTCGGGGATTTTTACTAACCCTTCTTTTATTCGTTCCTATGACTGACTGTACACGACTATGCCTTCACATAAGATATACATAGCAACAACGGAAAATTCCACGAAAGAACTAAATCTATACATTTATCTGAGGCGTAAAAAGTAACTAGTGCGAAGATAGTAAACGTATAAATATGTATATAGATATGTATGTATAAATTAAGGTCGGCAGGAGCTGACATAAGATCAGGCAAATAAGCACTTACTCTCTAAAACTACTGGAATGTATATCAGGCACAATTTTCTTTTTGTTTTCAATATCATCTGATTCATTTAACTGCAATTGCTTTGGAATTTGTTCCTGCTCCCGTTTTTTCTGCCGGTATTGCAGGATTGACTTTTTCAAGCGTGTAGCTTGCTTTTTACTATTTTCTCTCTTCTTTCCTTTATTTCTGACTGGAGCAATACTTTCATCTGCACCTCGCCTTCGAATATTTCTGGCCTTTTTCCCTTGCTGTTTGGGTTTCACAAATTGCATTAGACTGAAATTGTTTGTGGCAGCCATACGTTTGTACTTGGAATTCCGTATATTCGGAACGGCCGATGTACCGCCATTACTGCTGCTTTGCAGCATACTTTCAAAGGTGACTTGGTCAACCACTTTTAAATTGTTCATGTCTTATTACCGATAAAATTAATTTTAAATAAAGTGATAACTGTATGGTTTACGTTACTCAAAATTTTAATATTTTTCACAGAATACAGTTTTAAACAAAGTATATCTATATCAAGTATATGCAAGAGCCCAGCTGACTAAAATTTTTTTCAGTTTTTACATGAACGTATGTCAAAATTTGTTTACTTTTGTAGCAAGCCATATTTGTTTATTCCGTTGAAAAAATAATTTTGTAAAATTGTGAAAAACATTATTAATTCAACAAAAGTAGCAAAAAAGAATTTTTGTGGAAAAGGTTTTCATGAAACAGTGTGCAATTTGAATTGTTTAAGAAAAGTAACAAAAAGAAATTGTTTTAAAAAAGTTCTATGCGAAAAGTATTTAAATTTTTGGATATAATAGTGAACATAATACCTGTATTATAAAATAAAATTTCTGACACAAGATTACATTTTACACAAACAAAATGTACGGTGGTTTTTGTAATTTTATGTTGTTGTACTCTTGCGACTACTTGATATAGATATACTTTGGTAAGAACTCCAATTTCTGATAAGAACTTGATTACCTACATTATATGTGGGCAAGTAATCAGTATTGTTAGTACTCAGTAGTTTCGAATTGCTACCATGGTGAAATAATTTATATATTTCACCATGGTGCACAGTGCTGCGGTAATAACAAAAAATATCGAACAACTTTCCTTTCCACCGGTACAAGTGAAATTAATGTGCCATGTCCTTATATACTAAATACTATGTATATAATTACTATAAAAATGAGAGACTAACACCTTCATAGTCTAGCGTTAACTACCTACTTCAGCCAGTAGCAAAATTGTATAAATTTGTAATATAATCAATTAATGAACATAACATATTTATTATAAATTATACCGTTATATAATTCGTGGGATATTTTCACTAGACGGCAATATTACAATCAAATTATTGAGGCTCTGCTCGATCAAAATAATTATTTAAGCGTTTCTTCTTTCAGGAGAAAAAAGGTCTCCGGCATCGAATAAATTATAGTATATTTTAAAGACAGACTTTTCAGTTTTGTTAAAATTTTCCATACCTGGGCTTCATTTCCGGTCCTTTGCGCTCGTATGAGCAGTTCTTTCGAAATAAACGTTTATTTTGTTTTGTCTTATGTACATATGTATTCTTATTATATATTTATAGTATGTACATATGTATGTATGTATTTTAGATGGTAAAACAGTTGTAATAGTGCTTTGTATGATACTTTCAAATGATTATTTAAATGTTTTTATTTAACTTTGACTAGATGAAATGTTGGAGACATAGCCTCGAATAATTTCTTTCGCCTGTTCGGCTGCTAAATTGAATTGTATTAAAATTATTAAATAGCTCGATATACCTCCGCTAACCTAAAGTAAAAAAGAAGAGAGAAATTATCAATGAAATTTTAGACATTTATGTATAAGCATTACGGCATATAAGGTTTCCATGTTTAAAGAAAAAAATCCGCCAGCCGTAAAATCTACTGCATGATTTAATAGCTTTAATGATAAATGGTTAACCTGTATTAAGAATAGTTTTAGGAAAAAAATTTTCTTCATAATATTTGTATACATATTACAATTTGATAAAGATCGTTATTATCCTTTACAACTCCACATTTATGCAAGTATATTCCCGTACATTTTGCTTTTAAACAAGTTTTCCAACTAATATATATAAGATAAATACATTTTCCTGATGTATATGTGAGTAACAAAACCGTAATAAAAGCATTTTTTGCTGATAAAAATAAAGATGGTATATCCTAAAATAAAAGAAATTTATTTATTAAAATATACCTAAAAAATATGTTTTTTAATTTAAAAGAAATATTTTTTAATTTATTAAGTACATTTATACATCAAAGCATATATTTTGATTTTTATACAGATGTAATGTATACGATTAGTAACCATTGTCTTTAAAGTTAAGTTTACTTGAGACTGAAACAAACATACAGATATTAAGAAAACAAATGTGGAAAATCAACAACTTATGTATGTACGTATGTATTTATTTCCTAAAATTCAATAACATTTGAAACTCAGGTACTATCTTTGTACATATGTACTTAGAAACATTAAAAAGTTTTATTGAAAACCTTTGCAGAAAAAGCTTAAAAATTTGTAAGACTTAAGTAATATAATTTAGTTAAAAATTTACACTATTTTAAATATATGTATCTTACGTCAACGCCCTCTAAAGGAGCAAGGTCCGAAAATTGATTTTTCTACTTTTGTGGCTCCAAGTTCAACGCTTTGATAATTCTTTGACATACAAATATAACATTAAAAAAAATCTTTAAAAATTATGTTGTTTTTTAGAAGTTGGTTTAATATTTCTTAGGGGAACTTTTTTCCTTCTGGCTAATGAAATAGAATTTTGAAATAAAAATATTATTTTAATTAATATTGAGCTTGAGGCTTATTTTTATAAAATAATAACTATGAAACTATTTATTTTATATCAATATTTCGATATCCTCTGGATATCTTCTTCAGGATAACAATTTAAAATTATTTATAATATTTCAACAATGTTTTAAATAATATTGAGCATTCACAATTCACTTTCTAAACACGCAACTGATAGTTCATCAAGGTAGTCGATGTACTAATGCGTAAGTGCTTTTAAATATTACAGATGGGTGCGTGATCAATTTTATTTGTACTAACCTGGTTCTGCGTGGAACAATATAGAAAATATAGTTGTGCTGTAAATATAACAAATCCATGTGCCATTAGTACGAGAATCGGATAGCTCCACAGCTCATTAAGCATTTTTCCAATTTCACACAAGTCATCGTGTAATTGGCCAAAATTATTTAATTTCTCTCCAACTTTCACTAAATTGTTTAATTGACTGTGGTGAGTAATATTTGTATGTTCATTCAGTTTAGCTGACAAATCGTTGAAATTATTTAAAGATTGTCCTACTGCTGCGACTGGTATTATTCGATTTTTCCCTTTTTTATATTTAATGTTGTCTGTTGCAACTGTAGCTAATTCAGTATTTGAAAAAATTATTTCCTCTTCATGATGAACATCGTGTCTGTCGAACGAAAATCTCTTCCAGCATTCATGCTCTTCAACCATATCGTTTAGAGCCTTATTAATAGCCACAAAACGTTGTTTTAATGCATGGATAGTTACAACTAACCATATTTTATCGATAGAATTATAAAGCGTAGGAAAACACGAAAATATCCATAACAAAGATTTCAATTTGGTATAATCTACCAAAAGTATATAGGTTGATAGCAAAATAGTTATTTCACACACAAAAACCAAGACAAGCAATTTGGTGATATTCTTGCGCAAGTTCGTGTTATCTATCCGGCAGCCTTCCGCCAATAAACGCTCATCAACCATGCGAATACGATCATAAAGTTGCCCTAAGCTTTCTTGATTGCGGATTGCAATTAACTGATCGATAGCCATCATTACAAGGCCAATATAAGTTAAGAATATTGCGATGACAAATGTTAAGGTACCTGCACAAGTATTAAAGCATTCATTGGTCATTAGCATATTTTCAAAAATATTCATATACATACTTATATTTCAGGCCACTTATGAAACTTTGGCGTGTTTAATAAAATATATTTTTCGAAAAATTGATTTCAATGATTTCTGCTGAATGGAACGACAAATATTATTTAAATTGCCGTTAATCGCCCTTTTTATGCTGATCAAATTTTAAAATCAGCCGAAATTGTCGATATCATTTCATTTTCATTCTAAAACTGTTTAGCGTTTTAATAGAAGGGAAGGTGGAAAATAGATTCATATCGAATAGAATTTGTTTGTTGTATTTTAACAGTTTCAAAGATTACTATGCTTTTTCTTATGTAATTCTCAAATGGTTTTTGAAAGTTTGCGAATAAGCTGAGATATTTTGTTATTTTTTGGAAATAAGCTGACGTCTTCGGATAATTTAGTGTAAGAGCAAATGAAATGCAGTCATGTAGACTTACTTAACGCGATACAAGCAAAGATACAACTTTGATGAAATTTTATATTACGAACTTTAAATTAGGTTAGCACATTGCCTGTAAATCGGTCGAAGAGCATAAAAGAGAACTATTCTGAATTTCTCCTCTTCATTACAACTGAAATAGGTTCAAACAGACGTCTCTTAGAAATATATTTCCCCCCTGAAAAATATATTACATCCGCTGAAAATAGCAAAAAGTGGTTTTAGGGGTGATTTCATACTCATTTTCGTTTTAGTAATATTAATGTAACAAAAATTAACCACTAATTACTAACATAAAAAAAGAGTAGAAATACACAAAATATTAAATTTTTTGGAAAAAAGTACAATTGGAAAAAATGTTATTTTTAAATATGTCCGAAGAGGAAGCAATGAGAAAGAGAAAAATATATCAAACTAATACACTGAAGAATTTTCCAATATTCACAAGCTACAATTCCCGTGGATAACAAACATATACTTCCCTCTATTACACTTTTTAATGGAAGCAAGAAAAATAATTGATGTTTCCAAAAACAAAGAAAAAGTAGAGGTCGCTCTAATATGCACATATGTACTTACATACATATGTATATGCATACGTATCTTTGAATTACTAAAAATCTTTTAGCTGTAAGGTGCAGAAGAATATTACGAAGCATTATTTACAATATACATATATGAATTCATTCATATCATTTTTATTTATTTCTTATGCTAAAAGTTAAGCTATACAAAATGTTACTTACTTTGCGATGTTTTCAATGAATTGCCCTCTTCAGGAAGCGAATATATTAGCAAGTTATAAAAAATAATTATAACTATCATGGTCAAAATTATATACGCCGTTCCAATTTTTGATTTTTTCAATTCTCCACTTTCTTTAAAAATTTTTAAATTATAAGGATAAATACCCAAAAATTTGCACAATATAAATAAATGAGAAAAATTTAAAAGTATTGATTGCACCGGATACTGTGACATCGCGCTCTGTGTCTCTATCTTATTACGTTTCTACAAGAATGAACAATAAAGTGACTACGCTCGTCCGGCGAACACTCAATTTAATTAAAGTTATGTGTAAAGTGGATTAAAAAGATTTTAATCAAATGGTAGTTAATGTTAATGAAAGTGTGTAATAGGTGACTGAAATACGATAAGTTTGTTGTTTTTTTTTTTTTGCCACTAAATTATATTTATTTTGTTTTCAATAAAGAAAAAACTGCTTACAAAGATTTTAGGATAGTTTTAACTAAAATAATTAATAAATTAAAAAATATTAGTAAAAATGCGAATATGATACAAAAGGAAATGTGTTACGATATAAAAAAATTAAATCCAATTGAAAGTTCACTACAACTGCATCTTTGTAAGTATATACAAATTATATACATATGTATTCAGCGCCGTTTACGTTCGTCTTCACGTTTACGTTCCTCCTGAAATATAAAGTAAATATTTAATTTCTTTTATTGTAATTGGTACATATGCAATATTATTCTAAAAACTAAACATCTTATGCTTCATTTAGCTAGTTTATAAAGTTTCAAAGAAACTAGTTATTTAATTCACTTTTAAATAGAATTATCGATTTATTTCGCGATGTATATCCGGACCAGTGTCTCGCTTTGGTAGTTTTTCAGTCACAGAAAAATCAATCATTTTATTTTTCTAAGAGTTACCTACATCGTAACAAAAACAATAATTACTTGGTGGGGGCAAGCGTATTACTTCTCCTACGTTGTATGCATGTGTGCTTTACGAATGAGAAAGCAAAACGTATCGACAGTATATCATAGTGTACTCGTTTCTCTTCCGCTCGACTCACTCCCCTATAAACTAGCAAGCAATCTTAAAAATAAGACTTTCGTCGTCTGAACACAGACATGGATTATTTACTGTGTAACTCGATTCGAAACAAATTAATTTTTAATTTCACTGTTATTAATATATTAATTCGAAGTTTTATTTTCGAACCGTATTCTGTTACTTCAATATTTAAAAAATTACAATTTGTAATTTTAGTTTATTTACATTTTTTATAAAAGAACATAACGAAATTTATTTGTTGATAGTCAAGCAATGTCTATATGAAATTCATTGGTGCTTTACCAATCAACAGTAGATTTTAACCACAGTTTTGAAAAGTTGAAAACCCCTTACCTTATGCACATACTGCTGAAAACCATCTGAGAGTTCACAATTTGTAAATTACAAATTATTTTCAGAAATCACAGCTGGATAACCATAGTAGGCTTTGAAACTCATACAAAACTAATCCAAAAAATAAATTATATTCGATATGAATATAATTTATTTGTTTATATTTCATATTGAGCCTCAAGCTTAACATTATTACTTAAAGTTTATTTCTATATATATTTATATATATTTATTTAATTTACCTACTTATTTGAATAACTAATTTTTGCTCTCAAGTATGCTAGGCCTTTATGTGGTACTTTAATTAAATAAATAATCTAGATTTTTTATTATTTTTTAATAGATTACTCATACATAGTTGTAGTTAAAAAATGAATGCATTATATATAGAACGAAAATAACGTTTTCCTCTGGTAAACGGCTTTTTGCTATAGATATCTTAGGTTTCTTGAATAAATTCTCTTAGAGGATGCTTCTACTATGAAAGTAATAATTGTTTAAGCTGAAAAATAGGGATTGAAAATTAAGAACAAATTAGATATTCGGCTTTATCGTGAACAAAAGGTGAACAAAATAGTAAACTATATTATACTACCATTAGGAATTTCAGGCAGAGTGAAAATATTTTTCGTTAGATTTTATTCGTAATAAGGGTGATTACTTATGTATATGGTGAGAAAATCCCTTAAATCAACGTTAGGACAAGCATTTTGGAATACACGAGTGACTGTACACAGGAAAAAATGTTATTGCCTCCGACCAAATAATTAAGTATGTAACGAGGGAAACACCATCTATCCTGGTAAAACCGAACATCTTAAATAATTTAATAATACCGTGCGGTCCAATTATTATAATTTTTTTTTGGTAAGATTAGACCCAGGGCAGTGCAAATACATTTCTAAAAATATCTGCTGTCTGTGCGGCATATTAAGAAGTTATGCTGTTTTGCGTTTTAAGATCTATATTAAAAAATCTAAGTCCCCATTATTTCACATGCACTCGTATTGGCGAATACAATAACTTAAAATAAAAATTACTAAAACAAAAACTTTTAGTTCAACTAGGCATAGCTTAAAACTTTTTTCAAATTTCTGCAATATACTCATATGAGTTGTTCGTATGGGGTTTATTTATTATTTAAGTACTCTGTCATACTTTGTGTTATACTTTCGCATTTTAATATGAAGAAAAAGAATTATTTAAATATAATTAGACCTACAAGAAATTTGCTTGTTTATATGTTGCGTTATTGAAGTGCTTTGCAGACCGACCTGATGATTTCAATACAATCTTTGTCCTATCAAATACATGTTTATAAACCAAAGCAATAAGTAAATTTTAGCTATAAAAGCATTCAAAGTTCCTGGCATAAAAATTAAATGCTAATCTTACGAAGAACTTTTTAGCTTAGCAATTCCACAAAAAGCAAATTCATCAATACACTGCATATTTTATTTATTATCATATTTACCTTCTGCGTTAGAATAATAAGCAATCGCCTAAACATGCTCAAAACATCAAAGAATAGATCCAAAGCATGTTGTACAACATCCCGATTACCAATACGAACTTTTTCAATAATATTTTGAGTATCGAATAGCACAAATGCAGCCATAACAAAAACACCAATGTAAAGCTGACCCTTTAGTATAAAAAAATGGACGTTTTAATTTTTTAAATTACATAGTTATGTTTTGTTTATTATATTCAAACGAAATTATTGGAAACACTTACCATATGTACAAACATTGACTTGAAAAACATATTTAGAATGCTCATCAACGTCATAACATTAATAACACTGACCAAAATTCCTCCCAAAAATAGAAATTGGCCCCGTTCTGCCAATAGTGCTGCTATCGAAAGTGATGCAAACGTTACCATAGTTCCAACTAATGCCGTTATTATAATCGATGAATTAACACTAACAACGTATTTTAGAAGTGGCCCCATTGTTTGTCCAGAACAAAAACCAAATGCATACAACATGGCAACACGGTTATAATAATTTTTTCCATTATCGCGGTAGAAATGTAGTCCCAATACGAGCAATAGCGAACCCAAAGCTGCTAACATTCCCAAATCAACAATGTTTCTCATTTGCAGAATTGAACCGGTGGCTGTAATGGCAGCCGTGCCACACAGCATCATGTAAACTTTTGCCAAATGTTGACGCACATGTGGTTCGCTAAAAAAATTAGTTTGAACATTAAAAAGATATAATATTTTATAGAGATAAATTTCAAAGAATGCATTATTATTATTAAGCAAAATCACACACGTTCACAGTAAAATATAAATTTTTAATATAACGGTCTTCAAAAGCAGGGTAATCAAATTTATTACTTATCCGTAAAACAATTCAAAAGTTATATTGGTAGTGTTGGTAACCACTAAGTTAGCACAAGATTTAAAATAGGATACTATGTACATATATTTTTGTATAACTTTTAATATGTGGTACAATAAATGCTAAAATATAAAAAAAAATAAATCAGTTGTTTTCATATAAGAAATCACTTTTATACTTAATACGCCTAAGTACATACTCGTACATACATATGTATGTATGTATGTATTTATGTCTGTGTATAGTACTTATTTACTATCACAAATTTTTCCTATTATTTTTCCCATAAAACTTTTTAATAAGTATTCTATTAGTATGTTTTTAAAGATTCGTAAATATTATATGTATTAAAAATCACCCACTACCACGCATGATGCTACATTTTTTAATCACGCTCACGCAGGCACGAGTGATTTTAATAATTCGTAATCCCGTTTCACGCGACGCGAAAAAATCACTACATTTGCACATATGTACATATATACATATAAGAAGAGAAGAAAAGCACAGTTCAAAGCAGCTTAAGAACCGAATTAAAACAAAAAAAAACCCAAAATCGAATGAAAGGAAGCCTTGACCGTGTGAAAGATATTTTTAGTTAAGATAACTTTTTTAAATGAAATTTAGTTAAAAACCTCTACATACTTCTAAAAACCATCTGAGAATTCACAATTTGTAAATTACAAACTATTTTCAAAAATCACAACAGAATAAGCATAGTAGGCTTTGAAACTCATACAAAACTAAGCCAACAAATAAATTATATTTGGTAGGTATGAATCTATTTTATTTTTCTACACCTTTATACAATCAGAAATCCATTGGATAACAAGAAAAGTGACAACAATATGTCGAATAAAAATTTCATAATAGTTAAGATAACTTTTCTTAATTTGTACCATCACCCGTAAATTCAATATGTTCACCGTTCTCTAAAAGCTCCTATTGCTATTAAACTGTTGTTTTGACAATTATTTCAATCCCCTGCTAACAGTCACATGTTTCTTTATACCTTTATTTATAGGGTATAATATAACCAGAAATATGAAAAAGACAAAGATAGATCTTACAAATATCGTCGAATTATCATTTAGAGCCTTTTGTTTTACAAATAAAGCCTCTGAGCTCCTCTCATCCGCTAAAAAAAGCCTGCCTGCTAGGGTATTCATTCGGTTAATACTCAATGGGTTAATTTCTTTTCGTTTTAAAACAGTAATAATTATTTTTGTTTCTAAATAGTTTCGAGTTTTCAAAATTAGAATGTTAATTTTAAAAATAAACAAAAAAACTTACTTCTATTTGAAAATTATCTTCTTGATTTACATTTTTCAAGTTTGAACTTCACATAAGTTTAGAATCAGAATCTTGATTTACATTTTTCAAGTTTGAACTTCACATAAGTTTAGAATCAGAAGTATATTGGCAAGTTTTGTTTATTTTATGTTTATGTTGAAATAAATAAAAATTAAATTCTTCTGGTTTCTTGACCTCTTTTTAATTATTATTGTATTCTGATATTTTTAAGCTTAAGGTCTCCTTATTTTAGTTTAATTTTTATTTCAATATTTCGTCACTCCTTTGTGTGACTTCTTCAGGAAATTAATTATTTTATTTGATCAAATAAAATAATTAATTTCCTGAAGAAGTCACACAAAGGAGTGACGAAATATTGAAATTAAAAATTTAAATAGAGACCTTAAGCTTAAAAATATCAGAATACAATAATAATAAATAAAAATTTAAAATCATGTGTAATCCGTTCTCAAATCTGTAATTTCCAAATTATTCATTGGCAACACTGTACTAGTTGCAAAACACCGATCAGCATTCATTAGTACGATCCATATCTGATTCCTTATTATATTGCTTGGTCATATATGAATTTACATATGCATATGTATGATTGTGGGAACATACATATGTGTGTATGGACGTCAAAAATTAGTTTTCGCAAACATATATGCGTACTTATTTATTTCTGAAGATATACGCATGAAGATTGCGCACTAATATAATTTTATTATCCAAGACTGTTTCCTGTACTTACTGTTTATCATTGAGTCCATGTAGGAACTGATTAAATCTATCCGTCAATGATACCATGACTGTAGTCTTCTTTTTTTACCTTAACAATTTGAATTTATTTTACGTAAATTTTGAAGTATTTCTGTTAAAACAAATAATTTTTATAGAAATTTTCCAGTTTAATCACGACGTACTTTGTATTATAAAGATACTTTTATTAAAGTAAAGTTTTTAAAAGACGATTTTCACTTACTTTTTCTGCAATAGTGACTTGCGTATCTACCTATATTATTGTAATTGGTATTGACTCTGGTGAAATTCTAAGTAAAAAAGTAACCAGTACGAAATAGACACGTCGGTTGCAAGGCGAATTGAGTTCGCCTTGATTAGTGTTACCTCTGTCAAAACTGCCCTACTCCTTTAACGATACACATCGTAGCATAATAATAAGTACAGGGGAATTTACATACATATATATAGACCTTGGCAGTTTTATATTATTGTTTTACAGTGTGTGTAAATTACTCTAATCCAAAAGGAAGCAATGTTAATAACATTAGTGCCATTTGTTTATTGTGTGCTCAAGTATATGTTGAATAAAAGATGTTAACATACAAATCGAAATACATAGTAACCCCTAAGGTAGATTTAGCCGAAATTAATGGGAGTACCTGCCGTTACGATCCAACAGTGCTATTAATACCGTTTAAAATTGACTGTTATTTACCAAAATCTCACCCGGTTTCAAGTTTCTTCCACAATGCTCATAAAAAATAATATTCTTGTAAATAAATTTTATATAAGAGGCAACAACATTAATAATAGAAGGTGTTGCTCGATTACGAGACTCGCCTTAGATTTCGAACGAATTTCAGATTTATACTCCAACAAATCTCACATTTTTGAACAAAACTGAACGTTCCAAAAATATGCACAGACGAGTTAAAAAGTGCACAATTATTTTTGATTAAAAAAAATGGATTTTATTCTATAACTAATTTTGAAGTCAACACAGCAATTTAAAAAAAATTAAACTTGATTCATTCAATCTGTTGAATATTAAAAACGAGTGCTTACGTACAATTTTTTATATGGCAAAAAGCAATTTCAGTAAAAAGATGATATAACCCGGAACAATTTCCGAATTACGGAGTTCTATGGCGATCGAAATTCTTATTTAAATTGTATTCAAATTTGGTCTCTAATTGCTTTTTTAAGACGTTCAGTTCAGTAACATCGATTGGAAATTAACTGTTTGATCTTTATTGTAGAACAGAAAAAACTACAAGGCAATATGCTGTTTTATAATATCGCAAACTGTCGTTCTTTCGCAACCGAAATATTACTTTACATATAACGTATTGTTAATGAAATAAAAAAAAAGGTTTGGAAAATCAGCTTATTTCATTACAGATTTGCTGATACGTTCAAATGTTGATTCTGTATAGATAAATTATTCTTATGGATTATATCCACCCACTTGTTGAAAAAAAGTTTTGCAATCCTGATCAGATATATAAGTTGATAATTAATCGGATATTATTTTAATTATAATATGCATTTCAAAATTAAATTGAAAGAAGCCTTAATTGTATTTATAATTCAGTTTTGTATTCAGAAAATTGAAAAATGACTCTATTTGCTGTTCATTATTTTCATAAAATTTTCTGGTGAATGAAAGTTCTAAATTTTACATATAAGATTTTTAATATTTTCATTCAATGCAATTAGTGTCTTGAACGATGTTCTCTATCACGTTCACGTTCACGGTCGCGGTCACGATCACGTTCACGATCCCGATCACGGTCCCGTTCCCTTTCACGATCAGATCCTCGATAACGTTCTTCATAATAACTACGTTTTGAGGGCGCTTCATTGCTGGGTTCTCCGCTTGGCTGTTCTGGTGATTTACGAGCGCGAGCAGATCGGCTTGAACTATCATCTCTATAGTGATCATTATTGCTAGGACGTTCACGATCACGACTTCTGCTACGTTCACGATAGCTGAAAGAATTTTGATTTTAAAGGTTAGTTGATTATATAGTATATACATACATATATATTTAAATATGCTGTACACAATGCCCCTTATCGTGTTTGGCGTTTTCGCCAATTTAAAGTTTTATAATAGCTTAAAGATATAAAGCAACATTTTCCTTTAATCGATTACAAAATATAGAATTTGAAGGCAAAAAATGCTTAACACGATAAGGATGAATAACATCTTAATAGTATTGTAAACTTACCCCCCATCACGATCACGATCTCTTTCACGATCACGTTCTCTTTCGCGAGATCTTTCGCGATATCGCGATGATGATCTTTCACGGCGTGGCCTTTGGCGATGAGATCGTTCACGGGATCGAGAACGTTCCCGCCTGTTATAGCTCTTTGTTTCGATGCCATGTAATGTGTCCTGAAGAGAACTAATTAAGATCTTACAACGTTCATCATGTGCCACTTTCGATTGTTTGATCAGTGAAATAGCGGTGACTAATGTTTCAATAGCACTGGAATATTCGCCGGCGGCAGCATCTGAAACGGCACGAGCAATAGCAGAACTGCTTACAGTGCGATTACGGCCCATGATTTCTTCAAATTCTGCCTCGGTTAGCTGTGGCCCTAGTGCGGTCTGATCTGGGAATTGACCTTGAGGTTTGACAGGTCCTGGGGGACCTGGCCATGGACCACGGGGGGCACCTTGCTGAGCAAAGTGTGGAGGTGGACCGTGTTGTGGTGGCATATTCATTCCCTGCTGCGGGACAGGACCAGGTGGTCCGTGTGGTGGACCGCCTGCCATCGAAGGCCCGCCGGGATGCTGTGGAGGCACTCCACCGGGTTGGTTGAAGAATGCTGGGTTTACATGAGGTGCAGGACCTCCAGGTCCACCATGCGGACCACCTGGAGGAGGTACTCCAGGACCTCCCATTTGTGGCGGGCCACCAGGAGGCCCTCTAGGTGGTCCTTGCATATGCGGGGGGCCCTGTGGTGGACCACCGGGAGGACCTTGCGGTGGAAATCCGCCATGCATCGGAGGTCTCCAATCTGGTCGTGGTCCACGCATTGGCATACCACCCGGCGGCCCCTGGAACTAAATATTGAAATGTAATATATTAAATTTTCAATTTACCTTAAAGTTTTTTATATTCTTATTAGCTTTAAAATGCTTATTTTCTCTATAATAAATAGATTTTAATTTTTTTTGGTCATTATAGTCTTATAGCATACGATCATATAGTATATGTAAGTTGTATGTGTATCTCAACATTCTGAATGCTTAAACTTTATGATTTAATTACATATTTGAGTTTTAATAGTAAAATAATTATTATAATGAAGTTCTTTACCATTTGTGGACGTTGCGGTGGTCCATTCATAGGTCCCGGACGTGGTCCATTAGGTCGTGGTTGTCCAGGCCATTGCGGTTGTTGACCAAAACGTGGAGGACCTTGCATACCTTGTTGCGGTACCATAGGTGGTCCTTGATGCATTGGCGGTTGCTGTTTATTTTTGAGAAATATACGTATGTGGTGGGTGGTGATGAAGGTAATGGAAGTAGTAGTAAAACATGTAATAAGAGATAATAGAATAACAGTAATAACTAACAATCATTATTGCAAATAAGAAACAATATATTTTGTTTAAAACTTAATAGCTTCAAAACTACTTAAATAATAGTTAACTACTGAATAAAATAGCAAATTATTTTTAATAAAGATACATTTCGTATCTTTGTTTAATTCAATGTTTTTTCACTTGAAAGTATTCTCGCAACCAGATGTCTTTATTCCTGTCAAATTTAGAAATTTGAAATTATGTACAATGAAATATTTCGTCAGGGTTGAACACGATTTTTGCGTATTGAATGAGGCTGCAAAATATTTTTCATATGTAATATTTTCATATATGTGCAGAATGAATTAAATTTAATAGTTATGGCTTAAAAAATGGAAAATTAAAGTGAATGTAGAAAAATCAGTACATGTAACTTTTACACTTCGCAAGGGTGATTGTCCAAATTTAACTATTAATAATATTCAGATACCTAAAAATGACTGCGTAAAATATCTTGGCTTGAATATGGACCGTAGACTCACTTGGAAACATCACATAAAAAGCAAGCGACAGCATTTAAATTTAATAAGTAGAAAATTTTATTGGTTAATAGGTCATAAATCTCAACTTAATATGGAAAACAAGTTAAGACTTTACAAAGCAATTTTAAAACCTATTTGGACATATGGAATACAGTTATGGGGAACTGCAAGTCATTCAAATATTGAAATTATTCAGAGGTACCAATCGAAGACACTAAGACTTATCGTTCAGTCGCCTTGGTATATTACTAATGAAGCAATCCATACTGATCTTAATATTAAAACTGTAAAAGAAACTATTAATTCTTGGAGTAAAAATATTTAAATAGACTCAGTAATCATGTAAATCCATTAGCTGTCATGTTATTGGACGATACTGATGAAATTAGGAGACTTAAGAGATGTCATATATTAGATCTTACATTTAGAAATTAGTAAAATGTATGTTATTTTATTTTATTATTATTATTATTTTTTTTTTTTTGTTTTTATGTATTAAAAAAAAAAAATTTTTATCTGTAATTTATAGTCATATCAAACAGTTGTTAATTGTTTATTGTAATTTAATATATTAAAGAATTGATTTTCTATTTCTTTATAGTTGTACTTATAGTAAAAGTACAACTACAACTGTCATATTTACAATTCATCTAATTTGCTTATTATCATTATGTATAAATTGATAGATTGCAATAAAATAATTTAAAAAAAAAAATATATATATATAGATATGTGAAAATATATAAAAAAGGGAACGTTTTATATGAGACCCACGTTTATCGCTAGATACTCAAAATCTTCTATTATAAAATAAAATTAAAATAATCAATAATTCACTCCAATCAACGCATAGTTAGCAAGGTTATTTTATTATTACAACATGCATAGCAAATTATGGAAGCATTCCTTTTTACATTGTTTATCATAGATCGATTTTAAACCCTACTTTAATGATAATAAATGAATATTTAACCCTATGCTGTGTAAATCAACTGAGACAATAACACTTATTCTGCAACTATTTGTCAACGGTACGTTAATACAATATCAAGAAGGAAACACCTTCTGTACTCCTTTGCTTCTGCAATATACAAGTCTCTTGCTATATCCAAGGCCCTAGATTGTAACTACTATCTATCAAAAGTATTTAATTGTTGTCCACAAGGTGTATGTAAGTGCATTAATTTTTGATATTGTCTTGATGTGAAGAATAACACAAACAATAATATCAGACACATTTTGAAACTAACTTCATTTATGTTAAAAATCGTTGAGAATTGAAATTAAAAAAAATTAAATTTTATTAAAATAAATATATTATGTCTAACTCTGTGGAAATTGATAGGGAAAGCGGTACAGAGGAATTTCAAAGCATGGCCGATGAAGATGTTCCTTCAAGCAGTTCCAATCGAAAGAAAAATCGTTTTTCTATTAAAAAATGGCAAGCTCAGGCTTTATGGTCATGGGATTTGGCTGTCGATAATTGTGCCATATGTCGCAATCAAATAATGGATTTGTGCATTGAATGTCAAGCAAATCCTTTATGTTCTAGTACAAAAGATGAATGTACCGTAGCATGGGGCACTTGTAATCATGCATTTCATTTTCATTGCATTTCACGTTGGTTAAAAACTCGTCAAGTATGTCCTTTGGATAATAAAGAATGGGATTATCAGAAGTATGGACGATAAACTAACTTGCCTCCAACCGTTTATGTATACCGAAGGAATAAGCTTTTCTTTTTATAGTGTTCAAAGTATTTATTTCATGTTGTCAAAAACATTTTAATTGTGTATTCGAAAAGAAGTCTTTAAATTACCGCAGCCGAAATAGTTTTCCTAAATTAAGCAGTTTCCGGTTATGTGGAAAAAAACATATCTACCTACTGTAAAAATACAATTATATCCCTTTGTAGTATGGAATAGTATTAAAAACAAACAGTTGTTTTCCTCTGCAGAAAACGTGTAAATTTTGAGTTTACACTCTTATGTAGGTATCAAAGCGAGTTGACTTTAATGGTCACTACAAGAAACATTACAGAAACAACTGAAAGCTGAGTCCTGTAGAAAATTGTACAAACTTCAACATTTTTGCCTGCAATTATGGAAAAAAGTAGTTCAGGGGGTTGCTCTATAATGCTATGCGAAAAGAATTCTGCCTTATTACCGTTCTCGAATCGACTCGAGCGTTTGTAATAGATTAAAGAAAAATCTTGTATTTTTCTTTAATCTATTACATTCTTTCGAGTCGAATCGAGAACCGTAATAAGGCCCATTGATTTTGCATTTCAATGTAAATAGCTTAAACCTCGTTCAGTTTTCCATTCGCATCACATCACAGAGTAACGCTCAGCTGTGCTAATAACTGCCTTCTGATTTAGACTAAAAATAAAATATCCAGTAATATATTCACCCTTATTGTGCTTCGCGTTTTTCGTCTTCAGATTCGACATTTTGTAATAGATTAAAGACATTTTTAACTTTTTGTCTAAGCTATTACAATTTGTCGAATTTGAAGGCGTAAAACGCCAAACACAATAAGATTGAGTATATGTATGCAACAAGAATGAAATCTGGGTAATTAATTCTATAGCATGAATTTGAATTAAAAAACTAAAAATATTCCATTTCAGCTCATTTTTCCTTCTACTCTGCAATTATTAAACAGTTTTAATATAAACACGTAGGTAAGATTTTATAAAGATATGCAACAGATTTTCCGTTTAAATAATAAATTAAGTTTAATCGGTACGCAGTTTTCAAAGGGTTTTATTATACTTATGATTTCGTGCAAAAATAAATAAGTATTTCAGGCATTTCGAAAAAACATAATTAGTTATAAATTAATTCATCTGTTTTAAGAGTTTTTGTTGAAAATATTGGGCCTTATTACGGTTCTCGATTCGACTCGAAAGAATGTAATAAATTAAAGAAAAATTCAGAATGTTTCTTTAATCTATTACAAACACTCGAGTCGATTCGAGAACGGTAATAAGGTAGATTGTATTGTTTTTAAAATCCTTTTTACTTTTATTTTTTATTATATGTATTACTAATAACAAAACGAAATTTTCACTAAAAGAGGATCTGTCTGGAAGCAATTGAGAAAATTGAGGATAATTATTCCCCCTGATTGTGTAAGGTATTGGCGTTTACGCCTCAGGCGTTTTTCGTAGTAGATTAAAGAAAACTGCTTGTATGTTTCCCTCGTCGTAAACCTCAACGCCTTACACAATCAGGCGGATTATGAGTTAGTCGAACGAAGTGGGTCACGTTGCAGTCATCACATTGAATTTCCTAACCGTATTATTACAATAAAGAGAACCTTAATTATTTTATTACACAATTCAATCCAAAAGAAAGCACAACTTAGTAGTAAGTGTTTTGATGTAATAAACAGTTGATAGTAATATGATCATTAAGCCAGTTGAAAGCTTTAATAAATTTTGTAAAATTTTCATATCGCCATTATTGCACCTCTTTTTTTATATCTCGGACCAGCACTCAGGGGATGACCCCGCGCCGGCAAGTAGAAAGGAGGGGATAGTATTTAGGGGACAGATGAAGATGAGGAGGTAGAGATTTTTTTTAGCTATTTCAACCTTTTTACTTCGCCGGCTAATTTTTGCTACAGGACCGACGAAGGAGGATGCTGCTATTACTCTGCTTTTTAGTACATGATCGTATCAATCGCTGCCAATTATATACAGTGACCAGTGCTTTGCCTTCATCACTGAAACAGGTTGGCAACAACTAACACAACCACGCACTAATGCTGATCAGAAGAATTCAACACGATATTCATGACTCAGCGCGGGATTGAACTCAGGACCGTCCGCTTCATAGTCTCGTGTTGTACTACTTCAGCCAACAGCACCTTCCAGGCAAAGACGTGCTCAGCCACTACAAATACTCGCAATAAAGGTTGTTTTTATTGGTCTAACCCATTTAGTTTCTCTCTCTTTTTCTTTAAAGTTCCTGTTCGATATAATCTTGGTGTTCCTGTTATCGAACAACACTAGTTCCATTTAACACATTTCATTATTTGTGTAAATTTTACAGATAATCAAAATGACTGAAACTATTTGGATGTGATTTTGTTTTGTTGGGAAAGCAAACAAGTTAGGAAAAATTTATAGGAATATTCTGTGATTTAATGAAACTTTGTATATACTCCAATCGACGGCAGTTTGTATTGAATAAGTGAAAGAAAATGTTAACATGTAGACATAGGTTAGGTTCAATACGCTATGGTCTCGTCGATACTATCGACTTTGGTCCATTGAACCATTTCCTTTGTGATGGTTTAATAACATATGAGCATAAATCAAAAATTTAACAAACAAGAAATATATAATAAATAAAATAAATAAAAAACACTACTTTTGAAGGATTTGATGTAATACTTAAACTCATTTGCATCTCCGCACTCCTATTAGAAATAAAAAAAAATACCATATGGTCGAGCAAAGTCTAGTGTATATTATTGTTTAAAAATATAAAAAAAAAATAACTACACCGCTGAGATGTAAATAACTCACAATAAGAAGCATTATTTTAAAAGACCGACAAGAGGTAATTTTCTAATGCTTACATTGAAATTAATGAATATATGTACATAGTTCCACAACTTTATGGACGGGTAAAACCTACGAGATTTAAGTCATCGTTTGAAGAATTTTGTGACAGGCGTCCATTATTAATCCTATCCTTATCAGCAGTACTGCATTTGAATTCAGTTTCCAATGGAAAATATATCGAGCAGAAAATAATCTTTCTCCCAAATAATTAAATGGTTATTTTTAATATAGAATAAAATTTTCATTTATTTTTATTACATGTATAGTTTTTTTAACAGTTCAAATTAAAAATTATATACAATTTGATTGCAATTGCATCATTTTAAAATCAATTTTAATGCAGATTAACAAATGCAAATATAAAAAATATATGTAAATTAGAACATATTTTTCTTACAAAATCAACTCTCTGCCGGCATTTTAAAACATCAATGCCTCTTTGTAGGGAAAACATTTGAAATGAACTTTAAGAATTAATATTACGTTAATAAATATCACAACTATTTACATGGAGTATATTAGAAAAATGAAATGATTATAAAAACATGCTTTTTCTTATGGTATTATAGTCAGTATGTTTAAAATAAAGTAAAAGTACATATCACATTTCAATTCCCTACATATCACATTTCAATTTTCTAACAAAAATGTTATAAAACACATTAGAATATTCAGATGCGAAATACAAGTTTTCTTAATAAGAAGTTTTCGCAATTTTTCCGCTCGCACAATATTGTATGTTTAAGGTAAATTTACACAAGTAAAGAATTAAACTCATGTATTACATAAACAAAACTAAACATTACGTTAGAATTAACTAAAAATGGTAACAATATATTCTGCATCACAGACATGTATTTGATTTCATTCTTTTAACACATTAGCTTAAAATAATGTGGTGTTTTTTTTATAATATAAGAGAAGATATTAAATTTAATTGCTCTGAAATAATATTTGTCGCACGGAATAAATTTTTTTCTCACTAAAATTATTTCATATTTTACACTATAATTTATATAAAAATTATGAATATGAAATGAATGAAAAATTTAAAATAAAAATTAAAAGTCATTCAGAACAATTGAGATGTTAAACATTAAATATACTACCAAATTTATTTGAATACAGTATTATATGAATAAAAACCACTACCAATTAAAGTAATCAATTATATGTAAAAACTCAAAAATCTGAATGCAACTACTAATTGGATAAAATTTAATTTAAATCGGTTTAAATAATTACATACAAAAATGTCAATACAATTTTTTTTTTTAAATTTATTTACAACATACCTGCATGCGTGGTGGTCCACCATTTGGGCCAACTGGGGGTCCTTGGGGCGGCATATGCTGGGGCCGAAACTGTCCCGGTGGCATACCAGGATTCATGAGGCGTGCTTGATGGCCAGGCGGAACCCCTTGTGGTGCTCCCGGATGTGGTGGCATTGGTCCACCGGGCATCATTGGGCCGCCGGGAGTTGGTCCTCGCGGTGGTCCGTTTTGTTGTGGTGGTGGCACTGGTCGCGTTTTTTGAAGACTCTCAAATTGATTTAAAGCCTGCTTTGTTGGATAGGTAACAACTGGCGCCTGACCATGCATTTCCTTTTTAGGCAAACGCTCTAAAACCAAACGTAAACTTGCCTCCGATCCTAAGGATACAACACAAAAGCCTTTAGATTGACCGTTCGCGCGATTTTCAAAAAATTTAACTTCCTGGAAATCTGCTACACCAATATCTCGCATAACATTTGCAATGTCTTGATCCGTACTCCACTATAAATTAAAAAAGAAACTCGCTTAACTATATATGTACAGGATAATTAATAAATTACAAAACTACCATTTGTAGTTTTATTTTAAAATACAACGCTGTAAGGCACGTTGTATATAGACCAAAATGAATCACCGTTTATTGTGTTGAGCCTTTTTCGTCCCCAGTGCAAATAATTTTTCTATAAAATAGTACATAATGTGAAAGCTAAAGCCAAAAAACGCTTAACACAAAGTAAGTGAATAGCTTTAGAACAATTTATTTCCGATTTTTCGACTTAAAATCACTTTGGATCGTAAAAGTTGTACACTGATTGTTCTTTGATGTTCATTTTATAGATTATAATAAATATTTTAATGTAATTTATTTCGTATATTGTCAGTGAATTTATATATGAGTAATTTAAAATGCAGGCATATAAACGTATCAAGCAAACAATACAAATGTTTAATAGATTATTATAAATTAATAAATTTTTATTTTCATTCACTAATATTGTGTAAATATTTCTTTAAAATATCTTCACGTTATCGCTCACGTTGGGTTTGAAATTGCAGTAATGGCAAACTTTTGATACGTCCGACTAAATTATACCTTCAACAAACAATTGCCTTTAATATATAGTATATGATTTTACGGTTATGTAAATAAAAATTATTTTTGTTCTGCAAGACAATCTGGGTGCTACTCTGTAATGCGGTGCGAATAGAAAACCGAACGCATTTGAAATTGAAATGAAACGCGGAAGTAATTCCTTTCACAACGCATTACAGTAAACGACTATAATAACTGACTTCTCTTAAGTTGTATGTAGCTGAACTTCAGTCATTTTTACTAATTACGACGCACGTAGCAGGCAAATTTTCTATGTTCATCTTATATATAAACAACAGATTCTCCATCTTACGGGTATTCATTTGGTTTAACCGGAAATAATCATAAGAAAAAATTTTATTTTATTATTTTGACATTCTGAAAGGTTAGATTGGGTGATGCATTTTTAATTTTAATTTTATTGTAATGCTACTAGGTATATTTCTAAAGTAACTTCTCACTTTGCACTGTTACGATATTACAGAGAAAACATATGAAGTCACATGCAAATCAAATAAATATATGTACCAACGCAGATCTGGCTTTATACATATGTACGTACCCATGTTAAGTTACCGACATATAGTTGGAAGCGCCGTCCCACTTGATTAGGAATCAAACTCCCACTGCCCTGATGATATACACCGTTTGTAGCAGAAACACCGGTGCCATCTGCTCCTCCACCAGCCCCAGGGCTTTCGCCCCCAATAACGGAAGTAACAGTTACCGATGCGGTGGCAGTTGTTTCGGGGGGTGCACCGATGTCATCATATAAATCAACGCCCTCGGCGGAAAATTCATCCTTATAGAAAATAATGTACATACATATGGTCGTTAAAAATTTTTCGATTACTTAATCTACAAGTAGACTGAATAACTTACCGGATTTTGGGCGGAAAAGTCTTTATCCAAATCTTCGGCGTAGAGATCCAAAACCACGCCGTCAGCCATATTTGCTCAAAAATTTATTGAAACTTAATGCAGCCTTATTCTCAATTTATTTCTAATAAACATAAAAGTAGCCAACTTCCCTTTTTTCTAAAATATAAAACACATACACACACGCTACCCAAATTTTCTTTTCTGGGTTTTTTCGCTAGCAAGCACGCCGGTGCTGTTAAAGCGAATTCCACTCTGTTTTGTAACTTTACTTGTCGTGTTTTTGCTTTTAACTGTACTCAATTTGTACACAATTGTTCACAAAACATTCATGAGTAGTTTAACTACTTAAACTTTTTATATTTTAAAGTAAAATTTTCACACGAAAATCCTCTGCAAAAAGAAAACTTGTGAAGATTTCTGCATACAAAATGGCTTACTTTAAATCATGGTTGCAATAATTAGTAGCCTCCGGAAGAATCTATATCGTGATGTATTTAGATTGTATAGATGCATATGTTAACGCACCATATTATATTATTCGTCCGTATTGGGTGTATACAACTGTATTGATGTAATTAATATGTATGAGGCAGAACACACTGGATGAATTATGCTGGCATAACATGGCAGCTTGTAGGCATTTTCGGTGAAGAGGGTAGTTTTTGGTTGGCATAATTTTTCAACCAGCTTCAACCCCGCACAAGGCAGATTTACCAGGTACTCTCAGTACCGCAGCTGTATATTGAAATTTGTTGAGCTACTGTCAAAAGTTTATATACAAGCCACATAAAATGTTTTTTTTTCTTAAATCTTCCTTGTTAATGATGCTTCTTCTTCCTTGATTTTGACATTAGCTCTTCATTTTCTACCAACAAAATACGTGTGGTTTTTGGTGTTGTTTCATTGTTGTACTAGTAAGAGTACCTGGTAAATCTGCCTTGACCCCGCACAAGCAGAACAAAACTAATACATACACACTTATGAAAACACAGGTTCTGCGTTTTGTTTTTTACAGAGCGTTTTTTAGTCTTTAGTTGTCCATCTTTGTGTAAACATGAACTTCAAAACAAAAGGGGGTTGGTCGCGCCAACAACCATTAAAATTGATGAATGAGTCAGTAAGGATTTTTTCGGTAATTTCAGAAATTTATAAAAATTTTTTTGGTTACTGAAAATTTTATTGAAATTACGTAAATAACTTTTACTGGTGACGAAATAAACTTATATGAATGTACCTTTAAAAATTCACTTTTCACGTTTAGATTTAAAAAAATGAAGGTGTCCTTTTTTAATTGGTGTGTCCTTTTTTATTTTTTGACTATTAATTTTTTCTTTCTTCAAACTCCTATATTAAAAGTCTTATATTCTCAATACAATAAAAGTTATAATCACCAATACAATATTAATAATATCATCACCAAATGGAGTGTGCAGAAATGAAAATCTTTTTATCAAATTACTGTAATATATTTGGACATATTTTATTGTTTAAAAAACATTAATATATGCTAGTTAGAAGGCCATGCCTAAAGTATATGCAATTGTTTATAATTAGTGAATACAATTTTTATTACATTTCTAAATGTCCTTTTTGCATTGAAAAACATGGTTATCGTAATCATAGCTGATCTTAAATAGGGTGCAGACAATTTTCTATTTTCGGCAATTTCCTTAAAGTTTCCTCCTGTAGCTAAAAATCTTAAAGTTGCAGAAAATTTTTATTCATCCGGAATACATTTTCTCAAATGTATTCGCTTCTTTTCTTTGCCTTCTCATCTTCTAGAAGTAATGCTGCTGCTTCAAAGTCACAGGCACTAGAAATTCCTCCTAAGATTATTGCAAATTTTTCATCACTTATTCCAGACATATTTGCGCTAAGTTTGTTTCGTAATGTATGTGTACAGCGAACGAAAGACAAACATCAAATAAACAATAATATACTAACACACACAAAGCTGTGTATACGTATACAATTTTATGCCAGATGAATTAATCCAGTGTGTTTTGAAAAGAACAAAAATTAAGCGGACTAAAAATTCATCCAGTGTGTTTTGCCTCTATGTATTTTATCTATATATATATATATATATATATATATATATATATATATATAATTTTTTTTTATTTAAGTTATTAAATATAGTTATATGTATATAGATATCGTTAGTGGTCTAACGAGATATATATATGTAGCATGTTTATGTTAATGTCAGAGATTTTAAACGTTCAAAAATGCACTATATTTTACAACCATTAGCACGTTTTTCGAAAAGAGCAAGGCAGATTTTACAAGGTAAATCTGCCTTGGAAAAGAGTGTGCATTTGTAACAAGGTAGATCTGCCTTGATTTGTAATCACTTATCAACACCAGAGCTGCCGCTTTTTTGCATATATTTTGAAACACCTTCAATACAATAAAAAGTTGTATATCAATAAACTTTATTTATAAAATAATCCGTAAGCAATGGATCATCAAATGCAGTCGCTTCAAGAATACCTAACAAACATTGTGGCTCCCAGTCAAAGACATTGCATCGATTTTAATTCGGAACACATAACAATGTTGCAGGGAACAAAAAGTAAAAAGCAGTTGAGCCGTAAAAAAAAGTCAACAAAATCATCTGCTCTGAATAGGCGTGAATACGCAAAACTTGGACTGCATACTTTACCTTCGCGACAAATGAAGTATGATGAAGCTTTGCCACTGCATAATTTGTGGAAAGGTTACATGAAAGAGCATTTAGGACTTCGGCAGGGAGATCAAATACTGAATGTATATGATCCTGGGTATGAAGCATTTAGCAAACTGTTGGTAAAAACAGATTTGCATGGCGCCAAAATGTATGTTATGCAGTCAAAATGTCCTTCATTAGTGGGATTGTCTGGCATTGTAGTACTGGATACAAAAAATATTTTAAAATTATTAGGAAAAGATGACCGATTACGAACGATTCCTAAAAGTGAATGTGTTTTCGGCATGAAACTGGGTAATATGGAATTTACGATTTTTGGAAAACATTTGAGCATTAGACCAGCAGAGCGATCAGTAAAGAAAATAAAAAATTTTATTGAAACGTTTGAATAAATGAGCTTATGATAAAATTAAACAAATAGCATTTTAATTCGCATTTCGAAAGTTAAGACTAGATGTGGGCATTAAGAAAAACCACAATTTTCTTAATAGCTGATTTTATAATTTCGACGACTACCTAGAATGCGAGTCAGTTGCGACTTGTTATTTATTAATTTAATACCTTAATAATCATAAATTGTTTTTATTTTAAAATTGGTTATACTACATACAATTCTAATATATGAAATTAGATTTGTTTTCATGAACTAATTCACAACTGGAGTTGGGAAAATAAAATTATTTCTAATTGCAGTGTAAATAATAGGTTTGCTTATGAACACCTAAGCTAAAATGTTTTCAATATAAAATCTGTATAAGGAATGTGATATTTGGAACTAAACAATTTTTTTTTCAATAGCCTATTGTATACGAGTACGAAAGTGCCTATTTTACAAAGTAACTTGACATGTCGTTGACAATAAACAAATTTATGTAAATTTTGTGTTGAATTTTAGGAAAAGATTTCATAACCGTTTGTAGCAAAATTCCAAACCATAGTACACACTATTTTTACAGGAACAACAAATATTTAATAGGCTTTTTTTTATTCTTATAAGGAACCTTCTTTAGTTATTATTGACCGCAAAACTTTATTAAATAAATTATGTTTTTATTATTTTATAAATCTTAACTACATAGGTAACTATTACTTTAAATTACTCATATTTCAAGTCTGAATATAATTTAATTTTTGTTATTTACATTATGCTACCAATCTTAACTTCAAATTAAATGGCTCTAAAATAAAAAAAAAATTTATTACGGAATAGCGTGGCAGTAAAAATGTATGAAATTAAAGCATGGTATAAAATAAAGCAAAATAAAGTTTATAATATAAAAACATGAATTTCATTCATGAATTTAATAGTAACAAAAGGAACTTCTTTATATTAAAAAAAATATATATACAAAAATTTTTAATATACTTTAATATTGGCTGCAAACAATTTGGCGCACAATCCATTTTTATTATATTTATAAACAAGCATTTTGTGTTAAAAAAATATTAAATAATCCAATCACATAAATAATTATTAACTAAAACCTAGTGATAATTTTCTAAGCGAAATATTTTTAAGAGCTGTTTCAAAACCTTCAATTTATGCTTAAAGCATGTTGAACGAATCAACTCTTTTTTAATTGCAATTGGTGCAATTATTGATAATTACTAACTAAATTAAGTGAACCCGTTTTATAACATCAACAATTTGTTCTGGATAATGAATCGAATGTATTTGGCTTTAACACATATATCCACATACATATACCCAATTCATTTAAAAATATACATGCACATATATATATATATATATATATATATATATATATATATATATATATATATATATATATATATATATATGTGCGTATGTGGAAATATTCGCATTTTCCTGAAATAGAATATACCAAAATTGTTAAAAAAAATTATTTTTTTATGAAGTTTAGTGCCCAGAGAGATAATAATTATAGTAATATATGTACTTGTTAAATTTGATATTTTTTACACATACTCGAAATTTGTTTTTCTATTTAAGCTTAAGAAATCAGGTAAACTATAATTAAATGGCACTCCCAACCATGGGTTGGGGCATTTAACTAAGAAGGATCAGTTTTGAAAAATTTTTGGTATATTTTTGAAAAATAAAATTGAACAAATATACAATATCTTAAAATAAATTTAAATTTAACTTCGTTCAAATATTAGCAAATAAATAATTGTGTAGCATTTCATAAATTTAAATGCAAAACCAAATAACTGTTTTCAATTTCGCAGGAAAGAGCAAAAACTTAACGTACAACCATTTGCCTCATATGTATGTATGTGTGATTTTCTTAAAATATATGTATTGTTATACGCATACATACGTGCATATTACATTTAAGTAAACAATTTTAAGTACTTTATATTTAAGTTTTACAGTTGTTATTCTAAGTTTAAGGCCTCTTTTTCTGTATATGTGCTTGGCTGTGTATGGACGTTATTTTTCAATATCCAGAAATTTTGCTTTGATTTGTTTAGTTTATTTATCAGCCTCATCAGTTCAATATAAATCATCTTCCATATTATGTATTAACACTTTTTTGTCTTCTTTGGTATTTGTATCACGTGATAATGTTTGTTGCACTAGTTTAGGATCAAAGCAAGGCTGTAAATAAGTTTATATTCAGATAAAAACATTCCTTTCACATATATGACTTTTCAGTTCATTTCAAACTTACCGTATCACAATAATTCATGTTGCAACAATTTTCGATTGTAATTTCACACTGTTCTGTGGCCATTGGCCGATTTGTTAGAGGTGTGTCGGAAGATGAGGCTGGTTGTCTGCGTACCACAAATGTCTTCTTAATTCTTGGTCTAGCGGGTTTGTAGAAACGCCTTACACCATGAACGATTAAAAGAACAAGGGATAGGCATAACACAACACCAGCTACTAGTGCTATTATTACTGTATTTGTCCATGTTACTTGATCGCGACATATTTCCAAATGCTTATACGTGGGAATAGCATACATTTGTGCACCATCTTCGTTTTCTAATGCCAATTCCTCACAGCTATTTACAAGTGGAAAGTAAATTACATAAATATATACATACATACTATATACTCGTACACACATATAAATAACAACTTTATAATGAGGAGCGAATAAAATAAAAAAATTGTAAACCCCAAATTTTCTATAAAAAGAACGAAAACCAAAATATTAAAACGGATATCACTTACATATCATGACATCCAAATGGAGTGTAAGCGTCAGGTTCGTGTTTTAAAATTCTGCAAAACAATGCACATATCTCTGTTGAATTTTGTTCACAACGTTGACCGCCAAAATTATTCAGACACTCACATGATGGTTCACCATTATTTTCTATTTTACACACACCTTCGTTAAAGCAAAATCCTGAGCAACGATAGGACTGGCAGCGTTCACCGTAGAAGCCGCGTTGGCAGGCACATTTAGGAAACGAGGAAGATGAAATCGTACAGGTGCCGTGTACACAATAATTATGACACTCGTTCGTTTCGCAACGTGCACCTTTGAAGCCAAGTTGACAAATGCAGATTCCACTTTGTGATATGTATTCGCCACCATTTAAACAATAATCATCCTTTGCTTTGGATTCGTCTGTTTTATTTTTGCTGATCTTTGTTTGAGGACTATTTAGCAGATGATGTTTTATTTTAGTTACTACTGCCGAGCAATGTTGGTCATTTTGCAGTGTAGTCATATATCGCGAGCGTGATATAATGCCAGTTGGCGTATCTTTCAATCTTAGAACAATATTCGGTTTTGTATTTTCATTGTTTTGCTCGTCAGTTTGATTAGATTTTTTTCTGAGCAACTTAATGTGCGTCCAAACAGCATTATGTGTATGATCTGTCCAAAATATTAAATCTTTTGTTGCAGCCAAATTTAAAGGAGTACTATCTAAACCCTTAACGATTATTTCTCTGTCACTGCCATCTAAACGCGAACTTTCGACAGTAAAATGTATACCCTGTTGATCGACTACCCAGTAAATGCGATCTGAAAGTTGGTCTACTACAATTCCACGGGGTAAGTAAAGGTCTTTATCAATGATTACCTCACGGCTATCCCCATTTAGATCCATACGTTCTATTGAAGCATTTTTGAAATTTGAATTTGTCCAATAAATCTTCCTGCGGCAAATATCAATAGCAATGCCGTCGGGCATGGTATCTTCATCGGCAAAATTGATTAATGTTTTTGGAAGATCACTTTCTTGGGCATCAATGGAAATAAAGTGAATTTTTCGATTTAATTGGTCAGCCCAATAAAGGTTACGGTTAAGTGGATCGTATGCTATACTCGTAATAGTTTCTGCTTGAGTTTTCTGCACAATTTTCTCAATTATATGCGGATCATCTTGTCCCGAGGGTATTTTCAACGAAAAAATGCTACCGTTATTGTGCAAGCGATCGGCAAAATAAATAATTTCTTCGGTTTCGTCGAAAGCTATAGCCGAAAGCTGATCAAATTGATGAGCCGACGAAGTAATTTCTCGCCAATGTTCATCATAAAATACAATTTTTGTTTTGGCGGTAACTGCAAAATCTGCAAAAAAAAAGAATAAAAATATATGTACACATGTATGAGCTACATACATACATATATACATACATACTTATGTAAGTGTGCATATGTAAGTATGCATGAACGCATTTCGCACACAATTCTTGACATTCAATTTGTAGTTTGAATGTCAACGAAAGTGATATTGCGAAATAATTACCAAATCACATGTGACTGTAAAACATTAGTTACATTAAAAACTATTTGAACGATATGATCACGTACATATTCGTATGCATTCAGCTAGTTGATAGCTTGTTATCTAAAATCTACAAATATACCTTTGATTAAGAAATGACAAATGTGGACTTTTTGATAAATTTTATTATACCTACCATGGGTACCTATTGTTTCACGTACATACATATGTATGTACACACATAAATATGAATATTACGTACAATCCGAGAGGTCAGCCAGGTTGAATTGAAACAAGTAAAAACGTTATATTCGGGTCGAATCTTAAATACTCTCCAAATATTTAGTAAGTGAATTTAAAATTTTTAACTTGGTGGGTCAGAGTTCCTTTATATAATGTCGACTTCAACGCCCACTAAAGGGGCGGTGTTCGAAAATAGACAATATCATGTTTACCACAGACGAACGTATGGGCATTGCTAGAACGTCTTAGACTTCACTGATCAAGAATATATTTACTTTATGAGGTCCAATTCCCTTTTGAGGGTATTAAAACTGTATTTTGGCGGGGTCGCTCTGGCAAGGTCTGTGGGGGACTCATTTCATATTTGTCACAAAACTCTAAAAATAAATGCTTGGGATAATTATACACAAAATAAAATTTGTTATTTTTTTTTTGATAAGGTCATTTACGTGGCAAAGGGGGAGAAGGGGGTAAGGCATAAACAGGCAGTCATAAAACTCTAAATATAAATGCTTGGGATAATTGTATACAAAATTTAACAATTTTTTATAGGGTCATTTAGGGGGCAAAGGGGAAGGACGGAGTAGGGCAGAAATAGGCAGTCATAAAACTCTAAAAATAAATGCTTGGGATAATTGTATACATAATTAAAAAAAAAATTTTATAGAGTCATTTAGGGGGCAAAGGGTGAGGAGGGGGTAAGGCAGAGACAGGCAGTCATAAAACTCTAAATATAAATGCTTGGGATAATTATATACAAAATTTAATTTTTTTATAGGGTAGTTTAGGGTACAAAGGGGGAGGAGGGGGTAGGACAGAAAGCGGCAATCATAAAACTCTAAAAATAAATGCTTGGGAACATGTATTGTAGGTTCATTAAGGGGTGAAGGGGGAGGAGGGGGTAGGACAGAGTAGTTCCAGGTTTCGTCTCAGCTTCGTCATTAAAACTTAAAAATGTTATTTTTAAGGAATGTAGGCTTAAGTAAAACAATTTAACTTTTTATGCTATTTTTGCATATAATAACGCCCACTAAAGTGGGCGGGGTCCAAGAAATATTATTTTTTATTTTATGGCTCCAAGTTTAACGCGTTGGACCGTATTTGACATAAAAATATATCATTTGCTTAACAAAAAAAACTTTAAAAATTATGTTGTTTTTTCTGGGTTGGTTTAGTTCTTCTTAGGGGAACTTTTTTCCCTCTTGCCCGATTTAGCCCATCTACGAACTCAACCTGCTCTATCCTTCAGAATATATTCAGATCGTCTTAGATTTCATCACTGATCAATAATATATATACTTTATGGGGTCTGAGATGGATATTTCGATGCGTTACAAACTGAATGACAAAGTGAATATACCCTCCAAATTCTTTATTAGAGGGAATAAAAATAAACCGAAAATACAATAAAACAAAAACATAGTTATGTATTTCACTATTATTATTTAAACCACACAGATAGTGTTTTAATTTAGTAAATTGTGGAAATAAAATTTTAATTGGCATACAAAGACAAATTTAAGCACATCCGAAAAATGTGAAAATGCTTGCAGCATAGTTTGGAATTAACTAAAGCTAATTTTTCTTAAAATTTCTTTAGTGACGGCCTTAGGGGATTTTAGGTTGCGAAATATAGGGCATACAGTCATACATACATTTCGAGCCAGAACCAAAAAAAAGCTTAAGCAAAATGCTCTTCGAAAATCGCTTTTTGAAGACAAACGATTATTTACAATAATTTGGACTTATCTGCCAACATATGGTTACAGAAATACAGCAAAAGAAATTTTTGGTTAACTGCATTTTTCCTTTAAATATTTAATTTGTTAACATTTTTTTTTGTAACTGTAAGTGTCGGTTAAGCTAAAATTTTCCTTTTCAAATAGAGCAAAAGAAGTGCCAAACCTTCAAGAATATCAATGAAAGAGTTAAAGAACATCTTCCTAAGGACAATGATTACAAGTTTTTAAATTCTTTGGTTAAATTAACTGATTTGTCATTACATCGAGAATAAGTTAACATGTCTTAACTTCCACAAACATGCTTTGAATTATAGGAAATTATTAACATTAAATATTACAGTCAACTACAATACTATGTGTCCAATATTGAGGTTCTACTTCCATTTAAACCAAGGATAATATAAAAAATACTTCTCCTGTAAAATTTACTTTTTATCACTTAAGCTTTTTATGTTACGCGGTCATGTTACGATATGCAGATACATTTATAATACATACTTACATAAATACACATGCACGCGCGACTGGTAATATATTTTGTTTTTTGTTCTCATAAAGCAAATAAATTGAAAATCTATTGATATTAATTAAAATCAATTATAGGGAGATTTAAATCATTATTATAATGCGTTGGGTACAAGTCTACGTCCGAAATACACTTTTGTATTTCAATGAATGCGAAAGGAACAAATGCACGTCGTTTTCTGTATCAAGAGCTTAATTGTAAGGTCTCGAAATAGACTTCAAGGCCGTTGTACCGTTTGGCAAGCGGAAATCTTTATTATTAGTCGGGAGGTTATTAGAAGATAACTGTGTACATATAAATATATATATATATATATATATATATATATATATATATATATATATATATATATATATATATATATATATATATATATATATATGTATATATACATATGTCCACATCTGATGCTGATTCGTTCTGCTAGAGTATGATTAAAAAAATATTCTAAGTGAATTGTACACAAATTTTTTTAATACAAAGCAATTCTTGAATTTAAGTTTGACTAATAATGTTTAACTTAGTAATTTGATATGTATGTATGTACATAGAGTGATTAAAATACTCAATCTTGATTATATTAAGAATTTTTAGACGTGTAAAAAGAGAAGAGGGAAAAAATAAGGAACAAAAAATTAAAAGTGAAAATTTCTCTTTTACATTGTTTTCAAGTGTAATTTAATGACGAAGATTAAAATTGTTGATTCCATTATTCATTTTATATTCCTGCAGGCTGTCCTCAAGGATCATGCCTTTCACCAATACTTTACAACATCTTCACTGCAGATGTTCCTGAATAATATAACTGTATTATGTCTATATTTGCTGATGATACATCTCTACTTTGTTCCGATACTTATTCAACCGATATAACAACTAACCTTCAATTAGCTCTCGTGAACCTTATATCTTATTTCAACAAATGGAAAATAGGGATAAATCCAGAAAAAACTCAAGCCATTTATTTTACGAGAAAACGTAAAGATTGTTTCATTCCCCAGACATCGTTGAACATCATGAATGTTGATATTCCCTGGGAAAGCTGTGTTAAATATCTGGAAGTAATTCTAGATACTAAACTAAGCTTTAACCATCACATATCTTACATAATCAATAAAATGAACAAAATCACCAGAATATTGTATCCAGTAATAAACAGAAAGTCAAAACTCAATATTTCGAATAAAAAGATCATCATTAAAACAATATTTTTACCCGTAATGTTTTACTGTGCACCAGTTTGGATGTCGTCCGCAAAATGTCACCTAAAAACTCCAGATAGCTCAAAACAAACTCCTCAAAATGATATTTAACCTACCATAGCATTATTCCACCAGTCAACTTCATGTTCTATCAGGATTTGATCTCGTTTATGATAGAACTACTACTTTAACGTTCAACTTTAATTCTAGATGTAATTCCTCGAAGCACACCCATATTAATGAACTTAGTTCAGCGTAATTTTATTAGTATTGTAGAATTAGTTTAGCCTACTCGCCTTAGGTTTTTGTAAATTTTTCCTTCCCTGATACATAATAAGTAATTAATTTGTACATATGTAAATATGTAAATATTATATTTAAATTAAAATCTAAGTAGAAAAGGAGCGTAGTTCCTAAACTCTTTACTTCTTAAGATAAATGTAAATAGAATTGATATTATAATAAATCAAATAAAAAAAAAGATATGTATATATATACATATATATATATATATATATATATATACATATATATATATATATATATATATATATATATATATATATATATATATATACATACATACATACATATATATATATATATATATATATACATACATATATATTTCATTTTGCAGCCGTCTGCAAGCAAAATGTCTTCAAATTTCACACCACATCACTTGTGGATACGTACATATGTATGTATGTATATGTATTTTAATTGCATACTATTTTTTTAATTATAAAATTAATAAACATATACGATATGTATCTAAGTATGTGGTATGTATGTGTATGTAAATTATTTGTAGCGTAATATGCATATTTAGCGAAATTAAAAAATTTATATAATTCGATCAAATTAAGAATTAAATTCGTCACCAATATAATATTGAATAGAAATGTTTCAAATTGCCTTAGCACAGATAACAAAAATTAAAAATAAATAAATAAAAAGCGCTTATCAAATGTTAAATACATGCATATACGCAAGTCTAAGTATGAATGTATGTATGTAACTTAAAATTCATTATTATGTGATATTTACTTATGTACGTCACACATCTATGTGTGTGTTAGACATTTCCATGAACACTAACAATGAAGTTCATGGAACTTTCACTATAAATTTCGTAAAATGCTGATTAATTAGATTTATGCATCTCGGCAACAAACATATTTAGTACAACACAACTTGAATAGTCTCAGATCGGCAAAATTTATGCCAATATGTATGTTTTGGTATACACTTACTGCCTGGCCCACGATGTCACTCGATATCGTTTTCTCATATAAATATATTTAAAACAAAAAAAAAATTTGAAATTTGCTTTTGTTTAGAATGTATTTATATGAGAAAACGATAACGAGTGACATCGTGGGCCTTAGAATATAAGTTCCTTTTTATACCCACAAAATATATTAGAGGGTACATTCACTTCGTCATTCTATGTGCAACACACCGAAATATCTCTCTAAGACCTCATAGAGTAGATACATATGTATATTCTTCATCAGTGATGCAATCTAAGACGATGTAGTCACGTCCGTCCGTCTGTAGAAATCACGATACTGTAAATAAATCTTGAAGAATAGCACAGGTCAAGTTCTTGAATGTCCTGAATCGGGTCAGACGAGAAAAAGTCCCCTATGAATAACTAAACCAACATCTAAAACCCACATAGTTTTTTTTTTGTAATTTTGTTAAGCAAATATGCAAGACCATTTTGCACAAGATTGTGATTAGGGCTAATGTAATTATGATACGTATGAGTGTATAGTATGTATATTTAAAAGTAGCGCATCGCACAAGGCAAATAATATATTTTTTATTCTTGGAATTAATTTGTTTACTTATTGATTCCTAATCTTAGCATCCAGGTCAAAAGTTTTGATTTACATTAGGGAAATTCCTTTAAAAACGAGACCTGAGTTTTGTCCTCAATTTAAGATTAAATGTGTGTTGAAAAATAGCATAATAAAATTTTATAGCTCTATTATGTAAGTCTGTCAGAATAACCACACAAAATGTAAAACTTTATCAAGGAAAATCAGCTTATGCCCACAAATTATATTAAATGAATAAAATATTTTGTCATGCTTTAATTTAATGGGAACTTGTTGGGCAATAAAAAATATTAAATAATTAAATTCATTGAACTGAAAATTAAATAACTGACAAAACTGGCAGACAAAAATAAACTAATTTTTTAAACATTTGGTAACACTAATTATTGTCTGAAAAATTAACATTTATAAAAGGAAGTAGGTAGCATGTGTTACAAATCTTTTTCTTCGCATAAGTATTTATTTGTAATTTCAGACAATTCAACTGAAATTCGGTTGCTATCCCTAAACAATAGAGTTATTACTTTACGACAGATTCGAATCATTTCTGTTGTGTATTAAAAAGAAATACAGCAAGAGACACTGTAAAGTGTTAAATACTTATATCTTAAAGAAATAAATCTTTTTATTTGGCATTTATAACAGAAACTCGTGTATGCAACAGATGTTTAAATTTCAATTCATTTAAATATATTAACAATACAGGTGAATACAAGTTTCTCGAAAAAATATTTAATTAAAATATTTCCACATTGAGGAAATATCATTACCTGCACACGTATACTCGCACTAAATGCTTTTCAGGTTCCGTAAAGTTTAAAAAATTGTGCTTTGTTTTGTGTGTTTTTATTTTAAACGATGAATAAACTACATAATAACTTTTCAAATTAAATGCATAGATTTATAAAACTTCTGCAACTTTCACTTTGAGTGTTTATAAATAAAGTTCCTCAAAAATTTGCGCAACCTTCTAATTAACAATTGACTAATGGCAGTAATACACTACAATTAAGTATGTATGTATGTACCTATATTGCTTTTAGACTGTTAAAACGTATTTACATTCATATATTGTATGCTTATGATAAGGTTAGTTGGTAAATTTTGTATAGAACAAGTAAACAGTCAATATTCTTAAAAATGAATTACGCCTTAAATAGTTTTTAGTGGTTTTGAAATAAATAAATGCTATAGGCATTATATTTCAATGAAATTTAGCTGTTTATATGCATTTCATTGGTGATTTACCAAAATCATCAGTAGACTTCAACCAAAGTTTTGACACATTTTGGTATATGTGCACCCATCCCCATTTTTCCATAATGACCACTACTCCGCTCAAGCCACTCTTTTTTGTAAATTTTTTAAAATTGATAGCATTTGATTACAAAATTATTTCAGATATACAACTTTTTCTGCAATATAAAGGCGTCTCAGAGCCACCATTTGTATATAGTGGCATATGTGTATAGTCCCCATTTTCCCACAATGACCGAAAACCTCTTCAGGACAATATTGTTTTTTTTTTTTTCAAATGAATGTTTTTACAATATTTTATATTTTTAGTAAATCCCTTAAGTATATATTAATGTTGTCATAATTTCTATTCACTAGTTTGGGCAGAACTGGGTCCAGTTCCTAGATTTTGGCTTCCAAATTAGCTTAATTAAATTTTATTCCAAAGGTTAAGTAGTTAATAGAGCTCTGTTAACTGCAGAATAGGTTTGGTACAACTTTATGTTTGCATTTTCGCTAATATAAATTTAAATTTATCTTCACACACATAATTAGTTATACTGCTGTCACTTCAATAATAATTGTAAAACTAAACTACGAGTGTTATACAAAATTTGTAGGTCAAAGCGTTATCGACTTTAATACGGACAATCAAGTTCGTGCTTAAGATAATCAAGCGTTTTTAGAAATGCACTGGTTACTTTAATTTAAAGTTTTTTACCTTTCTTGTGCTTAAGTACAGAATATTGGTAAGTATTTAATTTTCATTAGACTGTATTGTTTTAAACAAAAGAAGTAAACATGTTAAACAATTAAAATAGATAATAAATGCTTATTTTGATTTAACTTTATTCTGATTACATTGACCTCATGTTTAAGTTTTAGTTTTTATTTCGCCTTTAAGGTCAATTAGTTATTGAAGCGTGAAACTCATGCATTAAAATATTTTTTTTTCAGGGTAAACAAATCATGTTATCTTTGAAGTTTTGAAATTTTATGATATTGTCACTAACAATAATTAAACTTTGAGCAAAGCTTGGGTTAGCAGGTTCTAGGCGGGAAGTGTTAGAAAAATAGTCCAGCCCACTTAAATCCATATAATATAATGATCAGTTTTCGATACCTATAACAAATAGAAAGGGGAAAGAGTAAGAAGAAGGGTTAGGGACAGCCTGAAAAATGTAGAGTGTACACTCGTTTCGGGAGAATCAGCAGCTGAATTACCGCTGTTCCTAATATAAAGAGTCAAAATCTTAAGTCTCATTTCCTATAATTTTGAGACTATTGAAGGATATTCTAGCAAGAAATTGTCGCCGGCGATCCTCCTTTATTTAATGTAACTGAGAAATGTATGCATAAGTATGTATATACACATATGTAAGTATGTATGTATTTATATCGTTTTTCATATCAGAAAATATATTGGCGAAAATTATTCAGATAAATTGCTCATTTCCTATAAAGGAAATCTTATTTAAAAATGAGAAATTTCTGAAACGATTATTGGAGTTGTATGAAAAAGTACCACAATCCAAAAATAAACGTTTCAAAATGGTCGTAGCATCAAATACTATACATATTCAGTTACAATTATAAAAAAATATATTAAAATACCTTTATGTATGTACATACAGTATGCAAAATCCATATTCGTACACTCTTAGTAGGATAAGTTTTTACGCAATATCTTAAAATATACTGGGAACTATTCAGTAATTCATTATATTATATTTAATAAATAAAATTTTTTTATTTTTATTTATATTCTAATAAAAAAACTTTATAGTCTCAATATATTACAATAAATAATGTATTTTAATTATTTATTTTTTTTTTTGAAAATTGAAAATTATTAAGAAGGTATATGGTGTATGAATATGGATTTCGCGTACTGTACATTTGTACTTAAATTTGTAACTATGTAATTACTCTTATAAAAATTAATATATATTTTGCCTTCAAGTTATGAAAAATGATTTATTTATTTATTTACAAAATTTATATACATAATAAATTATGAGTACAAATTGAAGTGATAAAGGTACTAATAACAGATGTTTTCGACCTCGTTATGAAATATGTAGAAGACGGTTCTATATCGGTTCTTGTTTCTTTAAAACTTTTGGTTTATTTACTTTTCTAAAACATGATATAAAATCGTAAACAAAATATTGAAAAATATAATATATTTAATCTATTTTTGTTCGAAAAAAAATAATAATAATAAATAAATAAATAAAAATACTGTGAATTAGCGGTATCAATATTGACAGACCTTGATTGTGGCCGCTATATTAAAAAAATGTTGTAGAAATTTTGAGCTTTACAAAAAATTTTATGTAAGTATGTACGTACATATGTATGTATGTACATTCTATGTAGATATTCGTTTTGAAACATGTTTCTTAAACCACATATTTTAAGTTTAAATATAGTAAAGTAATCAAATTACTAAATTTTATTAAAACGGTAATAACATTCAAATTGTTTATTTAATTTTTTAGCTATTTATTAGATTGCAAATTTGGTTTAATTTAGACCAATTTTGTCTACTCGGTTTAAAAGAGATAAAATAATATAAATTTCGCACTTTCGGCAATTCCACAAGAAGCGATGTTTGAGTTTTGGCCGTTCTGTTTCTTGGTCTTAAATACTATTTTTGCTGTAAATCATTTATTTGATTACACTGCAGTTCAATTGTTTTTAGTTATAAACAGTAAGTAAATAAAGAAAAGGAATTGAATGAAATTATATTCGAAAAATATAGTTTCAACTAAAAAATTTGATAATCAAGTTATGCACTGAGAGGGTGCTTCAGTTATGGCAAATACTGTACATTCGAACTATTTTTAATTGATTATGATTATAGATATGATCAAAAATCATTTCTTATTTCATAATTAAATCTTGCTGGGTAATAAAATATTTACGTACATGTACATGTATGTGTACATAGTGTATGCATTTAATGAAATCATAAACAATAACGATTTCAACTAATATTTGAAACCTATACATGACAAAAATTTGCTTACAATAACACTATCTGACATTTAAAACTTGCAAACCTTTTTCTGTTCTCTTTTCTTTTGCACATTTGTATCTAACACTGCCAACCAAACGGTGGTAGCCAAGTATCTCCAATTCAACGCCATTACCGCTTTCTGCTTGGTCACGTACACCATCTGGTAAAGCATACATACATATGTATGCATGCATGTATGTACATAAGAATGATGAATGAATATTGTAAAAAAACATTTGGTAGACTTTTCGATTGAATTTATTTTGTCCCATTAGCAGTACACTCAACCAAAAAAAAAAAACTTAAAACATGAAGTTAAAATTTAAATTTTGAAAATGCTGCATATTTAAACATGACATACCCATTAAAATAAGAATGTTTTTCATATTTTTCATATATGAAATTGTTATTTGTATATCTAAGTATTTTAAAACTAAAATGCACTCTTTTATTTCGAAAATGATTTTTTTAAACAAATACATATTATGTATTTGTTTTTCAGTTTCAAAATCGTTTTAATTTCAAAAATAAGAATGAACATTTTTAAAACTAAGTTTTTTTTTTGGAAATTGTTCTCCTTGATCTGATTTTTTGTTATTGTTTTTTTTATATACATACATACATAAGTAAGCTAATATATAGTAATTCTATAAAAAAGTCGTGGTTCTGCTGCCAGTATTTAACTATTAAAATAAATAGAGTATTAAAAATATTGGAAACAGGTTTAAAAGAAATTTGTGTTATTTTCTTTATTTTCTTTTTATAAACAAATAAACAAGTTCAATTAAATATCAATATTCATTGAATTTTGTTTGAGATTTTCTCAAGCTCATTAACAGGGGTGAAAAAGCCCAGGTTTTTTAAAAATACCCACCTCAACGGGTTTTTAATGGATTTTTTAGTTTGATGGAATAATTTATTTTTATAGTGCTGTCAACTTTTGCAATATTTTCGGTTTACTGAGAAAGTATTTTATCAGAAGAGGCTTGTAAAATTCATTTTTGTATGAACATTTATTTGTTTCAACAACCTGAATCAAAAAAATTGGATATTGTGTACATAAACAAACACATAGAATACAATACATATTTCCTTAAAATAATAAATAACAGAAAACCCGCTATGATTAAATGATGATATGGTCAAATGGGCATATAAACACATGTGTATGATTTTTTTATTCTTTTATATAAATTGTACCTATAACTATTTTTATTGTCGTTTTGTAAATGAAACTTAAAAAATACAATATTTTCGTTAAAATTAATAAAACCAGCTTGAGTTATTTTAAACAAAATTCCCAATAAAACCAGTGTAGGTTTTTTATAAGTTAACCACTGGGTAGCCAACACTGATCATTAATTGTGAAAATAACATAACCTGCTGTACTAATTAAAAAATTTAACTGTATTTTATAGCAACGTTTTAATATTCATAAATTTTTAAAAATATGTAGGTATATGTAGATATTTAAAGAAAGCAAATACCAAAAATTTTGCTTATTATTTATACAAGTATGCATAGGTGGCAAGTTTTTTGTTTATGTATGTGATTAGTAACAACGTTTTTACTTGAACAAAACATTTACCGTAAATGTTTGAAAAACATACATACATACATATACATATATGTACTTATATATGTTCATATATTTTAACTTAATTGAAATTTAATATAAAAATTCAACTTACTTAATTGGAGTGAGAAAATAAACTTATACCAGGCTTCATCCTAACTTGACATAATTTATATTCAATTTATATCTTTGGATCTTTGGATTAGTTCAAAAGTGCCACTGCACCCAGACCCAAATTGTTCGACAAAAAAATGTTAGGGAGTCCTATATATGTACATTAAGTGTACATTTGGTGGTAAAATTATTGACTACTACTACAGAAATATTTCCAGTAACCTTCAAAGTTAGTGGTCATTAAATTATTCGCGGCAGAGTCTCATCATTATTTTTATTTAAAAGACACAAATATAAATGTTTATGTATACAATTAAAGCTCTAATTAAAGTTTGTTTTAGTTTTGGATAAGGTAATTAACTACGGTATACCCACTGTAATTTTATTCTGCAACAGTTCTTAGATAAAATAACATAATACTGTACAATGTTACCACCACGTTCCATTTTGTAATGCACGTTACAACTTGTGCAGTAAAATTCAAGTCTTGTGAATTTTGTCACTACTCACAACTACTTCGATTACAGCAACAATACAATTTGAAAAATTTAGTAACTATATTGTAAGCGCAGTCAAAAGATTAAAGTCAAGGAATTGCGCTGACAATGTTGACCAATACTTATAGTTTGTATTGCTTATCTTTATAAATTTTTAAAATTCGTTTAAAGCAAATATATGTACTTTTTTAGTTATTAATTATCTTTGTGATTCAGACCGACTACCCTAAGTAGTTGAGCAAATTTGAGTAGTATTTGTGGCAACGTTGAAATACACAAGTATATAATGACCCACGTTATTCATTATTGCTTTTGGTTTCTTTTTATCAATCAAGTGACTTTGCAATAACATTTTTAAAATGCAATGGCATACATAATTTCTGTTACATAATATCATAAATAATAGTAATTCTTAAGGCTATTAATGTAAACAAATTAGAAATAGAAAGATGTTTGGGAAGTGGTCTATTTAACAGACTGCGTGTATTTTATGTTAATTTATACAATTTACATACACATATACAGATGCAAGTACATGCATATTTATATATGGATAGTAGAAACTAACATATATGTCCAGTTCTTAATACATACACACATGTAGCCAAGAAATGCATGTTACTATGTTTAGTAAGTCGAACAAAAACATGGGTCTATAAAGAAAATGCGTATATTAAGGGTATTAAATGTTTGTTGGATCATTTATTTTTCATTGATTGTATAATATCTAAACAACCTGAACAAAATATCAACTAAGGTCCCAAAAAAGAGATAAACATATATAACAACTTACCCCACAAGCAGTGTGCGTAGTGTGCACATAGAACCAGTAAAAATATGGAGAATTTTAATATTTTTTGCATTACTGATTGATTTTGTGCACCGGATCACAATTTAGCTTCTTGCTTGATTAAACTTTAGAGTACTATTTTATTCTTAAACTATTTTATAGTAACACGACTCCTAATTGAACAATTTTGTTTTTGAGCGAATGATATGCGACCGTATTTATTTACTTATACCATGCGGCACGTTGTTAATAAATGGTTAACTTTAGCATACGTATTTTTGTTATTTAACGATTTATTGGCAATTGTCAATACCTCGCTTTCTTTCCCACACAAGAAAAAACGAACCTTTAAACTTTACAGACAATCAATCACTAAATTAAAAAATGTTACAATTTCTGCAAATCAACAGCTGATATATTACTGAGTTAGAATATTTATTGACGGCGTTGAATAAAGTACAGTTTGAGAGCCATAGAAAAAATTCCCATACTGTAGCAGAGTTAACGTTAACTTGGTATATGTCAAAAGTATTGAAAATTCTGTTATTATTAATCATAGAATATTGACCTTGTTCTGTAATTCGAGTTCAGCACCTTTACTTATTTTGAAAATCGTACAATATCAAATCGATACGATTTAAAGAACAGACCCGCATATCTTTAAACCATATATTGATGCTGGATCCTTCAACATATATGTATATAAAAGATATATCTATCAGAAGTGCCAAAATCGCTTTATTTTTTAAGAGCAATATGTATTTCATTAATACATATATATTAGGGGAGTAACAATATGCCTTTTTTCCGATGACACTGTTAGTCAAAATAAATATTCGCGATATGCATATTGAAATTAAGTTCAAGTTAAAACTAACAAATCTGAAGAAGACAATTTTTTATTACACAAAATCACAGTGTACGAGATCATTGATATATAAAATTGATGTCAATAAGATTTAAAAACATGGTAGAATTAACAAATAAGAAATATTTTACAAAATAAGAGCAACAGATTGATATCAATAAGATATAAAACGTAACGCGAAAGATGTCATTAATAATGAGATTTTTGTTTAAAAACAGCATTCGTAGCTTTTGTGGAGATAGACAGTAGGAAATACTCTGTCAGATGCGACAAATCTCATTTGAAAATCATCTATAAGTAAAAATGTTGCTGTTTCATTATTTGTAATAATTTATTTGTGCTCTCTATAATACATATAGAAAATAAATTATGTATTCTTAAAATGAAAAATTAAACACATATATAATTTTAGATTATACAAAACAAATATGTTTAAAACTTTTTACAATACATTACAAAATCATTGAAATTAAAACTAAGAAGTTTGATGATACTGAAAAGTTTGTTTTAGAGTTAAAACTAATAAAATACAAAATCTACTAATAACTTTTTTTAATCATTTGGTAGCTAGACTTTTTCACATATACATAAAAATTGTATACTGATTTAAGAGAGGTAATTGAATATTCAAGTATATCAAAAAACACAAATTCTGTACTTATAAAACGTAAAGTAAAAATTATATGAACCAATAACTTGAAGATTTTGAGTCAGTAAAATCAATCAATCAGTTAATATACATACATAAGACAACATCTAATGAAATTTTTAAAATAAGGTAGTTTTAGCCAGCATTTACTATTAACATTAATACTTAAATTTTCTATATAACTTTTTATTTGTTTTTTTTTTCTGAATGTAGCAGTGACTTAGGAGTATATACTTTTGTTTTCATTGAAATATTAAACAATTTTTATAAGCACTAGTAATTTTTTTGAAAAATGCTTTAAAATTAAAACAAATTTAAGTATACTTTTAACGCAAAAGTAAATTTTGGAGAACTTTGGAAAAAGCGAAAAAGTTCATGCAGTAGTAAAACAGTAAATTACTTTCCATTATTTGTAACGCACGTCAGTAATTTCGTTAACATAAGTTAAGATTAAATCAAATTGATACATATTAGAATAATAAAATTATATTTGTAATTTTGCTCGAATGTTATTTAATGAATGGATGTACTTTTTATCTTAACAATTTTCGCTGTACTCGCAATTTTACAACTGATATATCTCCTTCTCTTAGTGGGCAAAATTAAATCGTGATACAGTTTTATGACAAATCCATCGTATCATTTGTCTAACACGCAAGGAAAGCCATTTAAATACTTCACCAGTTCTTCTTAGTTTGGATGCATAATGTTTTATATGATCTGTGCTAGGAAATTAAGGAAACCAATGTTTATTATAACTTGATATATATAATGTTGAAATATTAATGTTATATATATATATATATATATATATATATATATATATATATATATATATATATATATATATATATATATATATATATTATGAGAAAAAATATATTTCATGAAATAATTTGCTTCGATTTAATTTACAATTACATATGTACATATGTGCCGCACTGTGTAAATTATTTCACTCGACAATTTTTTCCTTGAATAAATTGATATATTTATTGGGGCATTGAAAAAATTTATTTCGTCAATTTAACTTGTTTTATTTGTATGTATTTTTGGAATTGTGATTAATTTTTCTTTGCACTCGTGTAAGTATTTCATGGGCGCAAATGAGAAGTTATTCACGATCCCATCTCGAATTACGGTTTATTACGCCCAATGTTTCTATAAAAGAAAACTAAAACTTTTCTGGAAAGCACTTGCACATTTATTATTAACAAATAAATATACATATATACATATATATAAAGTTTAAAACTTTATAAATGTAATAAAATTTTTATTAACGGCCAAAAATATGTTTAGTAATAAAGGTGTTAGTGCTTCGGCAGAATATTTTGTTCTCCTTTACTGTTGATTGCACTAAGATTAAATAAAAAGAAGTGTAAAATATTACATAATTAGTTTTGTTTTAGAAAAAGGATATAATATCGTCCATGGTTGATGGCCTCCATTTATATATGTTACATATGTGAACCCATCTCTTTGACCTTTACCTCTTATATGATAATAATAAGGCAGAAAAGAATGCAATTTAAATCTGCAAACATCATAAATTTTATAATCAGAAATATAAATTATAATTTGGTAAATTGTTTTAGTTACTTACTAACCTTCGTTTTTCATAGAATAATATGGCAGGTTGATTAGATGTTAACACATGTAAAAATATTGCCTTAACAGATTGCCTTTCGGCTGTTGTTAAGTGGTTTATTAGCGCATCTAATAGTAAAGATCCTATGCCATTACGGCGGTGTTTTCGATGTACTCCTAATGAAAGTATATAACCAATATCGGCTGTTTTCCCCATACTATCCGGCAAAATGCCCTTGACCTAATATACATATGCATTTAAAGTAAATTTTTATTCATTTTTTTTAATTTTCAAACGCACCTCTTTGTTTAAATTTCTGTAAGGTTTAATTTCTGCTACGATTAAACCAATAATAGTTAAATTATATACAGCTGCTAACGAAAAAAAACGTGAACTGGAAGTTATATCCTCATACCAGGAAAGAGGATAATCGATGGGAAACCAATCTTGACATAATGTTCTTACCTTTCAAGCGTTATAGCAATAGGTACTATCATTTAAATACAATAATTAATAAAAGCTGTATGAACATACCTCTGTTAGATCATCTGGTACAAGAAAACGTAATTGAACATCATTAATTGAACACAGAGGAACGTGATCATTTTCAATGCGACCAACATCAATGGGTTCTGCTGATGATGGTATATCGCTATATATACCTTTTGTTGGGCTATATCTAACATTGTAATAATATACACAAAAAGTATTAAATGTAATTATACACAAAAAGTATTAAATGTAATTAATATTGTGGTAACTTATTAAAAATATGCTTTGTTTGGTGTGGGTTAAGTACGACTATATGTCTGCATTTCATTTCTACTGATGATGTGGGGTAAAAACTAATGAAATACAGTTCTAAAGACGTATTTAACTCACAGCAAACAAAGCATATGATCTTCATATAGAAAATAAATTCATTACAAAAAAAAAACTCATTAAAAATGTATGAATGCTTGCTTGATTTTGCATTTTACTAACTAGGGCCCTAAGCCGTTCATGACATTGTTACACGTTCACTGAGCAATTTTTTAATTAGTTGTATATAAATATTAAAAATGTATCTATTAAATAATGATATATTTTGTATTTTAAAAGTTCCACAAGTGCCAAGTGCAATTCTCCAATTCGATTAATTCAATACTTAATATTAAGATTATTTATGGTTCATTGTATTTTAGAAAATATTGGCCAACAGGACAATTGTTTGAAACTCTACAAAGTAGTGAATAAAATATATGATTAATTTTAATCAGCGCACCTTTTTAGGCGTTGCCACGAGCTAATCACGCTTTAATTAATTGATTCATTTTGGTCACCATATAACACTCCTAATTTCATACAAAATCGCAGACTTATATTTTATTTTAGAAGAAGAACTAGTATATATGTACATATATCTATAAATAGTATCTTAATAAACCCTGAACATGGTTTGAAAATATGATTTTGAGTTCTTAAATACTGAATTTTTACGTCCTTTAGTTTTCTGAGAAATATGAGGAATATTAAATGGAAATATTCAAATTTGAATAATGAATAGTGATTTCCAGAAATCGTTCGTATCAATCATGCTATATGATTTCTAGAGTAACATATGAAAAAAGTTGCGTGTATACTCATATCCATACTTATTTACAACTTCTAGTAAATTTTTAACATTGATTGGTTACAAAAACACGTATAAGTGACACAAAATCAAAATCTCACCAAGTCGTCATAAATTTCAGTTGAAATAAAAAAACGATATCTCATTATGATTAGATAAATTCAATTTGTTTAGCACGAGTTTTTAATATAACATTAATTTATATATCTATGTTCACATATAATATGTGTACACAGATATATAAATGTAAGAAATAATGTATAAGTACTTGTTTAATTAAAACTAAATCACTGTAATAGAGTGCTGCACTTACAGATTATATTGCGCCATAATCCAGGTTTACCAGTATTATAGGGTACAGAAACAGACATTGAGTCGTAGTTTTATCTTTTGATATGATTAAAGGCAGTCAAAAGAATTTATGTTATATAGGAGCTAATTGAATGTTTCCACGCCATAAGCAGCACTGCTGGTTCATTTTTTCGTTATAAACATTGAAATTCTATAAAAAACAATAGTTGGTATTAAATTTGCTTATTCATTTTGCAAATAATAATCGTTAATTGAAAACTAATAAATCGCCGTCACCATTTGGCCTATTGAACTTGTAAATTAGGAATCTTTGGATGTTTCTAACAATTCCACAAAATAATCGTATATCAACACATTTATTGAATGCCAACTAACCTGCTCCAATTTAATACTTAAACTCAAGAGACGACCTTTTCTGCTGTGAGAGCAGCACCAACAGCAACACGTCTATATACAAGTTCGTTGTCTTATTGTAATTTTAATATCTTCAAAATAAAATTGAGATTCAGCAAATTAAATTTAATTAGCCTGTTTGCGTTCCATGTATACACTTTTTTTATTAACGTACCACCATTGCTAATGTAGAAAAAAAGAAAAATGTTGATTTGCTTTAATAAAAAGGAAAATGAATACAGTACAACAAAAATAGATCATGTGTTTTGACAGTAGTTGTCACAATGCAGTGACTTCCCAACTGTTTCACTGGAGGGGTTGAAAATCGAGTGGCTGTATCGTTGGAAATGGTAAACAGTTGAACATATGGGTATATAGATAAACAAGTTTTTGCTTTTCAAACTAATTATAACTTATAATGTTTGTTTTTATATTCTTGTGTTCGTAAGATAGCAAATTAAAAGATGATGTATAAAATATTATCAAATTACTTGAATAAAACATGTCCATGGTAAAATTAAAAAAGATTATAACATGTGGGTTTAATAGGGTGGTAGGTATCAGTCGCAGATTAATTTGTCGTTTCACAACAGGTAGTTTAAGATGAGTTCGCCTTGACAAGGACCCTGAAGAAGCATTTTTCGCATGAATTCATTTATGCAATCCATATATCTTTCGGCTATGGCCCTAAAAGAATTTAACTTTTTACAACCGCAGCTTATTTTTGTATTTGAAAACATAACTGAAACATAAATTCTGTTTAAGTGTATCAACTATCAGTTTTAAATTAATTTTAAGGAAATGAAAACTGACCTCTTTCCCCCTCTGCCGGTTGCAACGAGTATAAAAACAGACCACAAGATTTTAATGTATTCTGATCAAGCCCATACAAATGTTTATATGTATGTCCGTATATGCATGTAAATGTGTTCATACTCGTGTATAAAACAATATTACACATACAATTTCAAGCGTCTGCCATTAATAATAAGCAAGTTGTAAGCGAATTTCAAAATAACGAATCGTCAAGCGACTGTTAAAAAACGTATATTAATCATGCTAAAAAAGACAACAGAGAGTGTATTAGAAGAACGTGGCTAGAATATTTCTTTGTTTAATTTCAGAGTTCCAAATTTTTTCATCTATGATCGCTAAAATCTGTAACCACAAAGATCAAATTTTAAATCGATTTAGAACCAATTTTGTTTGATTGCCAAGCTACATTAAAATATTTTATATCTTTTAATATTTTCATTAATAAGATTGAGATCAGAAATTTTTTATCACTTATAAGGGAAGACCTGTTTCCAAGCTCTTTTGGCTTTGCTAACTTACTGAACGAATTTCCACATCTTCCGGTCCATAAACTTAAAGAAAGGCAAGCAAAACAGTATGGTTCTTTTTAAGACATGATCTAATTTAAAGACCGACAGTGTAACACCTAATTTGTGTAAGTAATTTGTGATTAAAGTAAGTAAATAAAAAATATAGTATAGCTATGCCCCTGTTCTGAAAAACGCATAACGCCTTTCAGTATGTACTTAAAACCACGGCATTTTCTGAGGGTTTTTTTCCAGAAACAACAATAATAGGCTTCTTTCATCTAGTATGCATTTCTAATTTAAATTAGATTTAAAAATGTTGTTCCAATATATAAAGTAGCTTCCATTTTATAAAGTTTTTGTTTCTCCTGTAAAGTTATGAACAGAGATGTTAATTTACTTCCCATTTTTGGTCACGATATGTAAGTTCATACATATACATATGTATGTATATATGTGTACGTTAGTAGAAAATTTATTTGTATATATTCATTATCTTTTTTAGCTTGCAGCTAAAAAAGTTTTATTATCAATATTATTATTATTCACATTTTCAATATTATTTAATGAAGCAACTTTTAAGTCTCGACAAGAGTTCCAAAATTTCAATAAGCGATTATCGCTATTTGAACAAAATTCGCGAAAATCTTTAAGCAGTTTCAACTGGAACAATTCACCATCTGCTGTATTATTAATAATAAGTGATTTCCATTTTTTGTTAGGTATCATATGATTCCATGCCCATAAGAAACCAATCTGAAAAGAAATATTTGAGCATTTTTATATTCGTATCCAAATTAACCATTTTCAACCTTTTTAGGAACGTTTGTGTTATTTGTATGGCCGTATACACAACGTGTTACATTGGCTTCTTGTCGACTTGGTGAATCCATTTGATAATTTGTGTTTTTAGAACAGCTAAGAATATATGGAAGAGGTATTTTATTTTCTTTATTATTTAGAAAATGATTAATTGTTACCGTATAAGGGCAAACATATTTCCGGAGCAATGTACGTATTGATACTCCTTCGGCATCTTAGAAAGCATTGGAAGATAGTAATACATATTTAGTATTTATTTTAATTTCAAACGAGAAAAATACATTTATTATACTTACATCTTTGTTAAAAGTGAATTTCTTTTCCACAACACATGGCAAAAAACCAAATCGAGCTAATATAGCTTCTTGAAATAATAACATACGATCGGCTTTAGTTTCTTCAGGAAATTCTAAAAGATACATGGAAACGAACAAACTTGCAGAAGTTTTTAAAATTAATTTTTGATTAAAATTTACGGGTATGGATTACGTGGTTGCATATTCAAGTATGGATTACGTGGTTGCATATTCTACATTCGCAAAGCAATTTTTCAATTCTTGTTTTAGTTTGTCATTATAAATGTGCACAACATAATTGAATTTCATTAAAAAAACAAACCTTCAAATAAATTATGGTCATTATTTAAAAGTTGAGTAGCCAACGGTATAAACATGGGACCTCTAAGGGGATCAGACTTTTCCGTGAATGGTTCAGCCATTGGATCTGCTGGTACTGGCACCAATTGAAAATTACACTGATTAGCTTTACGTATCCACCCATTTATCTTCAAATGCCATGAACCGAATAAAATTAGTTATCTATGTAGGACTATGGTTTTTATTTCATAAAACTTACCAAATCCCAAACTATTGGACCGGACGATGTAACCCATTGTACTACAATTTCAAATGCAAAACCTGTTTGCATAACAGTGTGGTATTTTACATGACCCCATTCCATACGTTCACTCTTTTGATTAACATCAATTTCCAAATGCGAATGACGATATATTTTTTCTAAAAAATTTTATATACGAAAAGCACGTGGCAATTATATTTACATATGTATGTACATATATCTGACTTCCAAAGCTAATTATTTCGAATTCGAACAAAATATGAATAGTGTTTCATAATACCGCAGTACAAAACATTGATAATGCATACTATTTCAAAATGTCGGCGACAAGTATTACAAACGACGCAAAAGAGCGGTTTTAAAGTTGATGCAATGTACACGATATAAATACCGCAGCAAACTTCTTATTGAGATGTTTTGGAAGTCAGTCTATACGTCAAAAAAATTATAACAAAAATCTATAGTTTTTAACAAATTCATTAGAATATTACCGTACTTCGATAAAATTACTTAATAAATTTTTTTTAAATACTTACGATTTTTACTGTAGTTAGTCCAGGATTGTGCTGGTGGGATTTCTTTCAGAAAATTTGGTATATGTGGTAATAAGGCTTCATCATTCCATAAACTGCTACAGCCTAATAACTCAATTTCCATCCATTCATTCTCAAAGGCACTTAAATCATTTAGAGGGCGGATGTAATCTAAGAAAATAAAAAAAAAAAATCATAAAAAACTACGAAAAGATCAAATAAGAGCTTCATATTCGGTTGTTTCAAATATCATATATAATCACATTGAAATTAATTAAGGAAGTAATTCCCAAAATATTGCAGTTATTTGGTTACCGTTTTTCAAAGTTCGAAGAAAACAATATTTGAATTTAGTAATTTGTCCTAATGTCAAATTATAACGCACATTTTCTGTTTATACAAGACAAACTTTTTTTTAAATTTATACATTCTTGCAGATTCATTACATATTGCTAATATTTATTTAATTGTAAGACATTTTTTCAGTATACATAGATATGCTCAAAGTGCCTTACCTTTGGAGTTTTTATCCTGTTGAGCAACAAAATACAAATAAAAACCAGCTATCACTGGCTTATTAAAATCACCAGATGCATGACAAATTAGTTTCTCCTTGCGCATACTTTCCAATATTTCCAAAGGATTTCGAGAGTTATCCAAATTATTTTTTAACCACACTAAAGCATCAAAGGATACAAACGTATATGAAGGCAGACTTTGTGTTTGTGAAATAAATGCAACTCCATTAATTGGATGTTTCATAGCTTCAAATATTTCAGTGATGCTTGCATTTGTTCGTAATTTGATTTCTGTCGATAATCTTAAAAGGAAGTAGTATTTGGTTAAGTACAATATATATTAAATATAAAAGCTTTTCTTCTTACTCTTCGTCATAATCATCATGCGGATTAGGTTCCGCATTTAAAGCAATAGCAGCTGCATCTGCAGCTGGATGTATTATACGACCACCAACTCGTTCGGTTTTTAAGACAGTTGACCGAGATATATAACTATATAGAAACCAATATTTACATTACGATTATGTATATGATATATATTTATAATATACAGTACAAAATCGAAATTGCTTTTAATGACTTTAATGAAACTTATATACATACATACAATGTACATTATACATAAATAGATATTTTGAAGTTTTTAGATTTTCAGCAAATATATAATTATTCGGGTGCCTTTACAAAATAAACTAACAAACCTTTGCTGTGGTGAGTTAAAAGTAATGTGATGTTTTTCAGAGAATCTAGTAGCAACATGCTGTAAGCCAGAAACCATAAAAAATAAATTAAAGAAAAAATATATGTAATCAACGTGTAGCAAAATAAAAATATGAAAGCAGACAAGTGTTTAACATATGATTTAATCTATTGATACATAAGTACATACTAAGTTATCATATGCATGTATGTGTATGTATAACCAAAAAGAAAATAAAAATTTATAGAAAAATATTTGCAACAAGTAAATAATTTACATAAATGTTTCCTTTTACATATGTATGTATGTATAGCATCGTTAAACTGTTTTAAGATTTATTTAAACAAATATATATCCATAAAATATCAACATATTGTGTATTGGGGAGATCGAACGCTTGGAACGATCGAAATTCTACATTAGTTATGTATGTTTTGAGAATCACATGCTTTCAAATCACATGTAGTTTTAAAATCATCGTATGACTTCATGGCGTTTTGTAACTCACACGACTTGCCGAAACAAACAAGTGATTTGAAATTGGTTGTGACTTAAATCACACGACTTAAAACAAAATACCTGTTTTAGGATTTCAAATTTTTTTTTGCTCGACAGATGTCCACAGAAAACGCATTTTATATATAATCTGAGCGTAGAGCGTCGTGTTAGCAGCAGAGTACGTATTTACTCTACAAGACCAAAATATATTTGAATTTACTGTACACACCTACATACATATGTATGTACCCTGCTTCTAATCCAAAGCTCAAACTCTGATTTATATTTATCTGACATGTGTTTATATATATATATATATATATATATATATATATATATATATATATATAGACTTATATACATACATATGCACAAAGGATAGTGAAATAAAATTATAGAATGTATCTAATAATTATATGTATAACATTAATATATTCATTACTTATTGATATGCATTCATAAAATAATACACATAACGTAACTTATTGATATAGAAGATTTAAATATGTTTTAGATAGGAGACCATTTAGTTCTTTATATCGGTTTTATTAGTCAATTTTGAGTTTTCAGTAAAGTCTCACTTCTCGACATAAACAGTAGTCTACAACGTATATTATATAAATCGAGAACGGATCTTCGGATTTTGTTAAATAAATATTTAAAAATCGGTATTTAAAACTCATTCCTTGGATAATGAAAATTTTTGTAACGATTGTATAACTGCAGTTGGAAGCTACTTAATATGAATTTAAAGTTAATTGTAGCCGTAAATTTAATATTATGTTGTATACGAGTCTAAAAATTTATGAAATCAACATATTATCATTATTATTAGTAAAATTCTTTGCAAAGTAAATTCGCAAAGGAATTATCCCCTGAGTGGTCGTCCTACTCAAAAAAACTTGTCCAACAAATGTTATTGGAATGAAAATTATTTGAATTCTTATCTTTGAAAAAAGAAACGGAAGTTTGGGGACTCCTTACATATTATTATTATTATTACAAAAATTATTTGCAAAGTATCTTGTGACTGAGACTAGTGCAAGTGAGACGCAAAACTGTCAAAAGAGAGTAAATGACCAGTGGTCTGGTTGCACTTAAAAAATAGTTGCCAACGAGACTTGAGAAATCAACACGTATTTTACCACAAATGCATAGAACAGACCTGTTGTGTAATCCATGCGGGATAGAATTATTGTCATCTAATCGTCATCCAATATTAATGAAGCATATAAGGTAAAAAGCGTTTTAAATTAGCATGAAAAGCTATAACAAAATCTTTCTTTAGTAAATATGTACTACTTCCAAATACACATGTATGTATGTATACAAAAAAGTGTTTTTTCTTTTCCTGGTAATATGTGTTCTTGTGTAAAGGGTAAATTCAAATACGAAAGACTATTTGATATACTTCTTAAATATAAGTAGCCCTAATTTAAGTAAAGAATCATATATATTACAATGCCAATCAATAAGTTACGTATCTGTTGCCGTATGAATAAGCTAATTAAAATAGTATAGTTGGTGAAAAATAAAAAGATATAAAACAAACTGTATAAACAATTATACTGTTTTGCAGTGAAAATTCACTTAAAAATAATCTACTATGAGTTATAGGATTATTTACATATACAGATAATTTTATAATTTTAAATATTTGCATATACCCCCAAAATCTGAAGTAACTGATCAAAAATTATTATTTTTTACATTTCGGAAAAAAAGTTGATATTAAACAACAATTTCCTTTTTTTTGCAAACGCTACTACGACAAATGTTGCCTGTAAAATCTCCACCTCTTTTTAAGACGGTTTAAAATATAAAACTCGCAGCAGAAATAATTATTTTTGGTTCATGAATTTGAGGCAATCGCTTTTTTATCGATAACTTCTGATATTGTGGGTGCGTTTATATTTTTACAATCAAAGTGAAAATTACTATTTATTAGCAGGATGTTATTAAGCAAACACCAATCTTAAAAACTAAAGGAAAGTAGAAAACAATAACAAATCCAAACCATGTAAAAATGATTAATATTTCTTTTAACTAGTTAAAATAAAATATAAAAACCTTGGTCGTTTTTCGGGTAAACGGTTGCTGCCGACACGTTCACGAAATGGCGAATTCGTTAGTCCCTAAATATTGAAAAAAAAAATCCAAATTAAATTTACATTATTCTATTTTTTCTGCAAAATGCTTTGTTTTTTATGCGATTAAGAATATAAATAAAGTGAATAAAGAAATAACAAAACTAAAAAAAAAATTAATTTAAGAAGACAAAGGACACATTTGTTAAAATAACTTTTAGTTTCAACAAAACAAATTCGAAACAAAATATGTTCTTTAGTGAATAGAATTAAGATAGAAAAGTTTAAGATAGAGAACCTGATTAGGTGGAGGTCTGGATATTATGCTGGTACTGTGGCGCCTTCTTGTTAGATGACTTTGTGCAGTAGGACTATCCTGTAAACGATTCCAACTCAAACACATAAGGCAAAAGCAATAATAGTAAGTTTTTGGAAAAGTATTAAAAATTGTCTTGTGTTGTAAACATTTTAAATAAATAATTATGTTAAATTTCTTAATATATATATACATATATATATATATATATATATATATATATATATATATATATATATATATATATATATATATATTATATGCATAATTACGTAAATAATAATTTTGGCAACATATACATTAAATCAAGTTTTATAATGACTTAATAAATTACATAAAAATTAAAAGTTAGAAAAAATTAACTTGCAATAAACAATTAAATACATAAATTAATAAATATAAAAGCATAAAGAAACATATTTATTTGAACTATTTGACAAATATAGCGAAAAAGTAAATTTCAGACATGCTTACGCGAGATTTACGTCTTTTCAATTTATTCAAATGCAATTCCACGAATCGCATAAAATCATCGATCTGTTGTTTAGTATTATCCCCACTGTTCTCGTTAAAGACATCACAATATTGACTACCATGCTCCATTATTTTATTCATTGCCTTATTTTCCTTTGGCAATAAATACATACGAAAACGCCAAAATTTTAAGCTCTGAAAAACATATGGTTTTGAAAGAACTCTGTACTCATATAATAGAAGTTTTCGCATTGAGAAAAATTCATACACACAGTATATACTTACTTCCATTAATGGGTAATCTGTATCACCTCTAGTACAAATATAGTGATCCATATAATTCCAATTGAAATTTTCCAACTTTTCTGTGGTAAAATTAACACCGGAAATTTCATAGGTTTCATGCTGTGGGGCGTGGAAACGGTACCGATAATCAACATTAATTGGGGGATATGGATGCCTAGTTAACAAAATTAAAAGGTAATAATCATAATAATAATTATAATATGAATAATAATATAATAGTAATTATTATAACAATGGTAATAATAATAACAACAATAATAATAATAATAATAATAATAATAATAATAATAATAATAACAATAATAATAATAATAATAATAATAATAATAATAATAATAATAATAATAATAATAATGATAATAATAATAATTTTTTTTTAATAATAACAACAACAATAATAATAATAACTAATACGGACCGGTAGATTTCGAGAAATTAAAAATAACTAAAAAATTGTTATTCAAAAGCGTTTTTTTAACAACTTTATCGATCGATTCCACAAACTAATCGGTTCTTGACATCGTAACTATAAGTTACGATCAGTAGACTTGAACCTAATTCCAAAATAACAAATAAATAACAATTGCACAAAATAAAGACATAGGTTGATAAAAGTTTGGCGAAAATCAAAATACTTTAAATTTTTACTATCGCTAAAACAGAGACTGAAAATTTCCAACACATAAGCAATTGTGTGGAGAGCGACTTTGATGTGTGGACATGGTGCTTTAGCTTCTACACAAAAATTATTTAAAAAATATTTAGGAATTATATAAGAAGCACAGCAAGGGCTGGAAAAATTTCAAAAACCCGGTTATCAATAATAATTATAATAATATTAATAAGTTTAGCATAAACAATATTTAGTTTTACCTTGGCCTATACCCTGTTACAGTTATAACGGAACCATTTAACGCTATTTTATGAAAAATTCGTCCAATAGATAACAAGTATTCTTTTGTGACCTCCATTAATGGTTTCATATGCAGAACAGATGTAGGCTTCTGCTGCTTCAGACCACCACAGCATGGCGCCTGTACTGGTGGACAATTTGTTTTCTCTTCTAACACAATAAGTTGAAAGCCTTGAGCCAAACGTTGTGATACTATTTCTGTACACACTTCTTCAGTTGTAAGTGGTTTACGATAAATGGCTCTACTGTTGGCATAATCCAAATTTACATCATCCGGCAGAAGAGTATAATCAGATATAACATAATCATTATGTAATGAACGTTTATCAGGAAAATAATCAGTAGTTATAGGTAAACAAGCTGGTATTGTAAGAGATTTCCAATCCACTCCTATATTTTTTTTATTACCATAAATTCAAAATGAAAGAATAATAAATTAACTCATTTAAAGTATAATATTTAAAAAACGTCAATATACATAATTGCAAACACAAGACTCTTGAAATCGAACAGATATTGTATTTGGTTTTTTTCTAATTAAATTAAGTAATGGGCACTACTCTGTAATTCATTTGAAATAATTTTAATGCAAGTCCACATTAATTTTTACTAACAATGAAATGCAGAGGAGACCCTATTGCATAGTATACATAGATATATTTCAAAATAAAAATCCACTCCATTTTAAAGAAAGCATTATATTTAAAAGATTTATTAATTATACTAATGCGTGATAAAATGGTGAAAGCAGAAAATTAACGAAGCAATAACAACATACATACACACTAAATTTGTAAAAAGAAAAACCAAAACCAAACTAATGATAATAAATTACAGTTATACATTTTGATTACAATTGCTATTTTATTTCCATTGGCATTGACTAACCCGAAACCAAAAAAAAAAAAAAAAAAAAAAAAATACATACGATACTTATTTCTATTTTATTATTATTTTTGGAGAAATTAATGTTCAATATATAAGTAAATAAAATTGGTTATTTTAGTTAATTAAAAGCGATGACTCCCGCACTTACCTTATTTTAGCACAAAATTAAATTTGACTTAAAGAATTTTAAATAATTTGTTTATGTATTTTTTAATATACTGGTGTACATATGCATTTATAAGCTTAATATTTGCCTATGGATAAGGAACCAGGGATATGGTCTAAATTGTGCTTTAAAATAGTCCTACAACCATTAAAATCTTCTTAAAAAAGAAATTCAATGAAAATATATATTTTCCAACAATAAAATAAATAAAAGCGTCCGGTCGAGCACATTTTTCAGATTGAGTAGCGTCCCCATCTAAAATTCAGTACATCTTTATAAACGAATCGAAGCCGGGCTTGTTGTATTGAATAGAAACAATTTTAACAATTTAGTTTATTAAACTAAACCAATTAATAGTACATTGCACTTTAATATTTTACAGGTTTACATTTTCAAATTTCAGTGTTCAGCAACAATTTTACGAAACGGCCAAAATTGACCGAACACCGATACGCAGTAAATTTTTAAAAACAAAAAATAATTCTACACTATCGTACAGTATTTGACTTTGTCACTCGGCCAAGATTTGACTATCCTATTTACAAAACTGTCGACCACGGTATGCAAAAAAAAGTTATGAAAATATATGAAATTGTTTAGTCGAATATCTCCCCAGCTGTAACCGGAAAGACATACACATAGCAATCATCTCCAGCTTTTGGATATGAACATCTGCCAGCAAAAAGAAAGTGGAAGAAAGCCTTCCACTTGACATGCTTTTTAATTTTTCATAACCTGAAGATGAGCGACATAAACACCTACATAAAACAGTTGAAATGCTGTTGCGTGATATGTGAAGAACTCACAATTAACGAGAAATCGGCAACTGCTTATGTAGAATAGGGCATTATTTTGTTTCTTTGAAATTTAAGATTTTACGGCAGCCCTTATAGTATTTTTTCCTAAATAAGTTATACCTTTTAAATACTAACGTGTTTTTCAAAGCAACATAAATCTTTTGAGAATTTATTATGAAGCAACAATAAAGAAGTCAAAATATGTTTTTGTTTTCATCTTAAAATTAAAAAACGTTGTTTTTTCATTTACAACAAGCTTTTATTTGGAGAGAAACAAAAAAAATCCGTATTCATAAAATAATATGTATTTGAAATCTATTCTAAGAAAATTCTGTACAAAAAATGTTAACTTAATATGTATACATATGTAAGTATATGCATTCAAATTCATTTTAAATTTTATGAATACTTGGAATAGTGTCAATCTACTACATACAGGCACATCTAAATTAGTATGGAAAATGTGAATAAGTATAGTTTATTTTATAAATATAATTCTTATATACAGATATGGATACAGAAGGAGAATTCCTCTCAACTATAGTCATTATTGCTAAGTAGTTTGACAATTAAAATGTTTATATAAAATTATTTTTCACAAACATTATTTTCGCAAATATGTACATATGTATGTCTATTACATATACATATTTTAATTTTCTAATAATAATAACTAATTGTATGAAGGTGGGAAAATAAAATAGATTTATATCGAATAAAATTTGTTTGTTGTGTTTTCTTGAATTTCAAATCCTATGATTTTGCTTGTGTAATTTTCTCAATTCATTTTTGGGAGTTTATGTATAAGCTAAGAGGTTTTGTTATTTTGGAATTAGGTTAGTCTACTGGTGATTTGGTGTAAGAACCAATGAAATGCAGGCATATAGACATACTTGACCACATAACAAACAAAAAGCACTTATATGTATATATATATATATATATATATATATATATATATATATATATATATATATATATATATATACATATATATATATATATATATATATATATATATATATATATATATATATATATATATAAATATGTACATATACATATGCATATAACACTACTTTTTGGCATATAAAATTAATGAACATGACAAAGCCGATGATACTCAGACAAAAACAAACAAGGTACCCAAAAATATTTAGATACAAAATGTATACACGGAATTGAAAATCTATGAACACAATGTCAATACGGTTTTCGCATATTTCAATACGTTTGGGAAAACAGCTATAACTACACTTGACAATAAATATGTATTGCAATTTTTTCAGATGAAACTTCATAACAACGTTATTTTGGTGTCCCATAGTAATTTTTACCACACCAGATTAAATGAATTTCTTCATTTTGGAACGATTTTTTTCAGTCACTTTACGACTATTTGTAGACCGGTTTCTTTCTGGTAGATATAAAACACTGAAGATGTTACATTAACGTAAGATGACGGAAAATTATTTCGAATACAATGAAATCCCGTCGGGTGAAAAATCAAACAATCATTTTGTTTAATAGTAATATTGTACTTATCCTTTCACTACGTTTTTGTTATCGATTTTTTTTGGGACTGAAATAAAAACATCAAAATGCAGCAACATTACCTTTAAAATTATTCACACTAATAAATATATTATAACAGGAAGGTGATCTATTTCTGCATCCACGGCACTATGTATAAAACACAAATACATACAACCATGCTTAAAAAAAATCGCAAGTGTTTTTAAAGTCATTCATGGATAACAAGAATGTACATGCATTTACAAGATACTTTGCAACACATATACCAAAATATTTTAAAATTTAAAGCATTATAACTCATTATGTAAAATTACTTATACTCATAAATGTAAGTGCGAACGATTACATAATTTTGTACGTTTAAAAAAGTGCAAGAACGAAAATTATTAAACAATATGAGATAAACTATCTACAGAATTCGTATAGCTATCAGATATTCGATTTTTTCAATGAAGAAATCTCTCTAGAGCAAAAGTAAAGCTGTTTATAAATACATATGTATGTATATAGTATGCAAATTACAAGTTATTACTAAAGAAAGAAGGGTGCTTGCGAATATAAAAAAAAATAATAAAGATTATTTAACTACAAAAATAAATACAAAACGTGTATGTTTGATTTTACTTTTTTTAATATAAATTTGCTGACCTATGATTATTTTTCCTTTGCTATCTGCTTCAGTCTCGTACACATGGTCCATTGCGGTATCTGTTTCAACTATTGGTATTAAATGTTTACGTACACTATCATTCACTGCGATTTTAGTTAAACGAATTATTCGAAACAAAAATGTTTAATTAATAAATTTATAGTTGTCGTAGAGGATTTGTTAAAATTGACAAAAACAGTTAAAAATAATTCACTATATCGTCATACGTTTTCAAAAAGACCTAAGTTACAACATAACATGGTTACATATTGCATTTGACTAATGAATAAAAGAATTGAAAATAATATGAAAAAAATGTATTGTGTATGAGATGATAAATACCCAGCAAAAAGAAAATTATTATCGAAAACGTTGATGAAGTGAAGTCAAAGTAGTTCTACGCGTATTTTTTGTGATATATTAACGTAATTAAATGTGGATGTTAAAAAACTTCTGTGATTCAAAGATTTGTACTATATACAATTAAACTAGATGACAGTTACTGGCAAACCACAGTATTAAAATACATATTAAAATCAGTATTTGTATCTTTTTGTGCATATTCGAAAGTAATAATACGTTTATGGAACAACTTAGATTTTTTTTCTGCTGGGTAACACTAGTTTCAAAACAACATAAAGGTCTTCTTCTAATAAATACGCTGAATCCAAATTATTTCCAGTCTGTATAATATAAATATTTATAGTTTGGAAACTAAAAATATTTGTGGTATTTTTTTAGATTCATCATTAAATAACACAGGCATAATTCATAAAAAATATTTTAAGTGTATAAACAGCTTATTTGACAAATTTTTTATAGAAATTGTGATTTCGAGCGTGTAGTCGCCGTGGCTAGGCCTTTACAAAAATATAAATGTAATTGGTAGATAAACTGACAATTAAATTATTTACATTTTAGCTCAATTTGCATTTAAATGCCGTCATAAACATCCATCTGTTCAACATATTAGTTTTTTTATAATAGAAATAACTTATATAAAGCTTAAATATAAATGACATTTAAATATAGAAAACACTTAAGTTTTATTTAAAATTTACTTAAATTTGTACTGAATACGTATTTAAATAAAATCTATTAGGATAGATATTTCAAAGAAATTGTCTAGAAAACAAATAACTAGTTTTCGTTTGTAAATAAAACTTTTTGTTTTACATAAAATTGTTTTTCTTCCTTCATAAAAGTTCTTTCTGAAAACTGAAAAACAAATAGTTAATACTGCGTGGCGTGACTTATAAAAAGAAACAACATGTAAATACGAAATATTAAGGGTTTAATCTGCTATATGTCTCTTATACATGTTAAAAGGTAAATATTTTTAATTTTAAAAATATGTTTTGTACTATAAACTATAATAAAAGTATTAAATAAAAACATTATTAAATAAGATTTGGATTCAAATAATCTAACTTTATCAGAATACATGTTATCCTATTGTCTTGTAGTATGTATATATATGCTTAATGGAAGAAATTAAGTATTATAAATAATATTAATTCAACAAAAATGTTTTTAAACTTCAGGCTTCCGTTTGAAATGTAATAATACGAAAGAATGAAATTTTTAAATATAGTGAAATAGGCACACATTTTTTATACCTGAAATAAAATTAGAATTTCTTCAAATATAAACTATCCCGCATGATTATTTGAATAATAAATAACTGTCGCATTGGACAGAGCTGTCGAGCCTAGATTTTTCCCATTTTTCATGAACAATATTTGTTTTCCACTGTATAATTTTTGCTTTTAAGTTCAAATAATGCCAGTAGGAAATATTTTTTCCACTTCTATTTAAATTTTTTAATTGAATTAACACTAAACAAAACCGTAATTTTCTGCATAAATAATTTTTAATGACGTTCTGCCACATGACAGATCAAATTCGAATATATAAATTCGAAATATTTGAGTTATAAAAGAAACAATAAATAAAATATCCAAAAGTACAAAATTACATACAAAAAATTAACTCAGTCTTCTCAAAAATATTATTTTAGTATTGTCTTCAGTCATTTGGTAAGTACTTTTGAATAAGGCTGCTGTTATAAAACATACTTTAAAACTAATTTAATACTTTTCAAATTTCAGATATTTTAAATTTCAAATAATTTTGAATATTTCAAGATCGTATAAAAAAACAAATTTATTATGCAATTTTGTACTCTTTTCAAAATGTGTAAAGGATTTAGTACTCATTTTCCTAATCTAGTTTCAATAAAACGAAATCCATCGTACGCATGCGCTACAAAATTTAGCCCTTCTGTGGAATTCGTGATATGTATATATGTATGTGTATTTATATTTAATTATTTTACCCAATTTGTTAAAAAAACTTTTTGCCAATATCAATTTCATCAAACATAAACATTAATATAAGCAATCTGTAAGAACCATTAAACATAGATCAAATGTAAATAATTTGGGAGAAATTATATACTTTTTTGACAATATCACAAAAAGGGTTCACAAATAAAACACATAATATTGTCATATGTTTAAAGTTCTTGCTAACTCTTAACATACCTGTGGTAATTGCAGGTGTCCATTCCTGTTCTCCTGTTGCACCCCAAAGAAAGCTCTTAGTTGGTACTGCCGCTGCACTAGAAGTATTTGCCGCTAATCCAGAAGTATTTAATAAGGAAATATTACGTTTTTTAGACACTGTAAAAGATTCAGAAAAAATTTAAATATATATTATATTTGATAAATGTATACATATATATATATATATATATATATATATATATATATATATATATATACATATATATATATATATATATATATATATATATTTATATATATATATATATATATATATATATATATATATATACATATACATATATATATATATATATATATATATATATATATATGTATATATATATGTATATATATATACATACATATATATATATATATATATATATATATATATATATATATATACATACATATACATATACATATATATACATATATTTATGTATATATGTATATTATATATACATATATATATATATATATGTATATATACATATATGTATATATATGTATATATCTATATATATATATATATATATATATATATATATATATATATATATATATACATATGTATATACATATATACATATGTATATCTATATACATATACATATATATATATAGATATATATATATATATATATATATATATATATATATATGTATATATCTGTATGTATATATATATATATATATATATATATATATATATATATATATATATGTATATAAATAAAAGAAAAGAAGTTAAACAAAGATATACTTTCTACTTTATCAGAGAGATCACCATTGTTGAAGTTACTTGCAATGGATTTACTTAGAGTTGAACAATTTGATGTATGATCATACTCCATGGAATTGTAACAAGATGAATAATCGTTACTGTTTAATTGACTGCAATTCTGTTTAGCTGGCACTGCCTGATAATGATGCTGCTGTATAAGAACGCCTGTAGGTCCCTTAAAAACGCACAATAATAATGAACAAATTTTAATTATTCTCATTGCAGATCATTTCCATTGTATTGTATTAAAATTGTATTGTATTAAAAAGAAATGTTTTGTTAACCAAGTAAATTCTTTTCTTCCCAACTTACCTTGGGAAATATATGAGTCCAACGACGACGATTTGATGTTAATTTTATTGTTACATGGGATGGATCAAATGGATTAATAAGAGATCTACCTGGCCTTACAATTGGCGCAATTGAAACAATTGACCTTCTTGCATTTTTCTCAGAAGCCAGAGATTCTGATAGATTAGTGACATCACTCTGCAAAAAATAAAAAAATTGTCTCATTTTGTTATAAAAACGACCATTTAAATATATAAATACCATGGCAGCCAATATGCCCGAAGTTCCATGATGAATATCAGGATCAGACATTTTCCGTCTCAAGTTAGGCACTTTTATGGGTGTAAAATTTTCCCAATCTGTATTTTTAAAAGCATATGTCTCTAAGCTAGGAACTGATGTTTTTTTAGCTCTTACAACGCGCTGCAATGAACTATAAATGGTTTATGTATGTAATATATTGAATAACGTTACATAAAAAATAATAGCAATTTATGAAGTATTTGGTTAATAGCCATGGAATAACTTTACCATGTACCCTGAGCAGGTGGAGCTTGGAATATTTGATCATCGTACGCTTCGTAGTCAAACAATGAATTGTGTATATATTCAGATTGATTACAGCTAAGAAAATTGTTTTCGTTATCCTAAATATTAATAGTATTTAGTATTTATTAACTATGTACATACATATTTTATTATAAAACTTACACTATTGACATCCATTTTAATAGGTGCATTTGCTATCATGGGGGGCAATTTAATTCGTGGTATAAAATTTGAATAAGCAATTTTTTTGTTGGTTGAATAAAAACTTAAATTAATCCAGTGCGGCAAAGAATAATCGTCGGCAGCGGTCAAAGATGTATCTTTATTATGAAATTTTAGAAGTGGTACAGCATGTAAAGGTTGCTCACCCACACATACTAAATCGCTACCGACTCCATTATCAATAATCTAATCAAAAAGAACAGATACGTATGGATATATTAGTTCTAACACTCTAATAGATGATTGAAAGTAGCACATAACCGAAACTGGTCTGTTTGCAAACCAAATTAGAAATTAAAAAAAAAACTTTAATATCTTTTTGTTTGAAATACTCCTGCTCGTAGAAATATTAATCAAATACTTACTCTTTGCTTGGTTATATTGGTAAGTTCTCTATCCACTTCGAATACTCCTACCCCTGGAGTTATTACTACTGACAATTGTCCGGTACGATCAAAAGTACGATCTAAATAATGTTTTTCAAATGTGTTTAACGATATGTTTAAAACTTCCAAAAAATTTCCTTGAGCAGCCGTAGAATTATAAGCTGTTGGTATTTTCACATCTTTTCTGGCATGATAATTCAAGACTGTTTTCTGATAACTGGTAAACAACTTTCTTAGTTGTCCCAAAACTGTATGCCAATCATCGTTGCGTTCATTTTGTATAGCAACGCGATAAAAATCCTCATAAAATCTTCCTTTATAATCCATTTGCAAACATTCTCGCATATGTTCAGGAAATTCATCAAGAGTTTTAGTAGCGTAAAATGTTCGTGAAAATAAAACAATTGTAACTTCATGATTGCAGCCCAATTTTTTCCACTTATGAAATAGTTCAGTAAGAAATCCATTCACTGCCTTTTCGAAATACAAATCTCCATGTATATCAAAGTCCCACATTTCCGAAGACATTTGTATGAATAGGTAAACCATAGACGTGCTACTACGAAAAACTATTTTTGTTTCTTCTGTAATAACACCACAGGAGACACGTTCGCCTTGAGACCACATCTCATATACTTGACATCGTATTTGCATATCATTATAATCAATTTTTTTGTTGATGTATACACAGGTATTAGTCTGTTAAAGGAGTATAATTATCATATGAGGAGTTCAGTTCGATAAGATTTATGTATATCATTTAAATGCTTATACATGTATTTAATTTATCTTATCTTTTTTAATTTCAGATATATATCTATGACAATAAGTAATAAGAGGTTAAGTCTACTTAGGAAGCATTTTTTATCACTATTTTATTCCTTAAATATTATTGCATTCTACTGAAGTTGGCAGTGGTTACAACTATACGTAAACCTTGAATGGGTCACAAAATAAATAAATTTAATAAGGCTATAAATGTCTTTGCAGTAGCATAAAAACTTCAGAAAAAGATGATTTTCCTATTAACTAAATAAAAATTGCAGTTAGCGCAGTAACAACAACACCAGACTTAAAAATATATTAAAGCACATATGATTTTGAAAGCTAGTACGAGTGAAACGCAAAACTCTCGGATGAGAGTAAACGATCATTGGTCTGACTATACTTAAAATATAATTGTCAACGAGACTTGGTGTCATTCTCGGCACATAAATATTATTCAATTTAAAGCTATATAAAAAATCATTGTATTACATATTTAAGTAAAAAATGATATTATCCTAACCTCTTTATGTATCAAGTAATAAAATTATGGAACTATTAAAAATAAAGTAGTATAAATCTATTCAATATGTAAGTATATCAAAGAGTTCAAGATCTTCAAAAGCTTTACAATTTTAAAGTTTAAAAAACTTTAGATAAGTTTCTAGGTGAACGTGATAAGCTACACGATCAATGAAATAAGACATAAAAACAAAGGCAAGATCAACCCACGACAGCTATCTTTTTAAGTAAAATGTATGTAGATAGGATTATTAATCAGACGATGAACTATTTTGATATTGATATCAATAAAGGAAACGATAGCTATGAACTTGCTGAAAAATCTAAAAAGCATTTTAACATTCTATTAACGACATTTCCTGTGACAGTGTAATGCTCATAGATCAAGGTTTCCAATGATTTAAGATATTTTGCAAGTTATATTATTTATATTTAGAAGGAATTTTAGATTTTTTATAAACTTTTTTTTCAGTTATACGTTGTCCATATTTCGCATTAGGTCCATTCAAGAACTTTTCCAGTAAGATCTAATAACTGAGTAAATACTGAGTAATATGAAGAAATTACTCTCGCACTAATATAAGAAAAATATTTTAGGAAAGTTTGAATATTCTAAGAGCTATTAATTATATACTCTATCTGTACGAATGTGTATTGCAAGATTTTGCAATAAAATTTAGTAAAATAAGCATTTAACAATTGCTTACTAACAATTCGAAGTTAACTTACGAATGACGTGATGTACTTTAGAACACAATAAGCGAATAATATTAATCTGGCCTGCAGACAAACGAGACTTACTAAATACTTTTTCAAGCGCCACATTTCCGAACGTCCCATATACTGATCCTTAAATGTAATTTCAATGGAATCCAAAGCAACTTCAGCGACATCAACGACACGCATTACAACATCACTGAAAGTGCGCAGTTTAAATTGATTTGCCACACCACTTTCTATGCTTATCACATCGCGATTCTTTAAATCTGTAAATGTGGTGATTTGTAGAAGCAGTCGGGTATTTTCTTCATCATCACGATGAAATACCTCCACAATATCTCCAGCTTTCGCATCAGGATGTTCTTTATTGTTGATCAAAAGATCAGCATCTATGACACAGTTTATCATTAATTTAATTTTCATATTATTAGATATGCATTTCATCTTAATACTTACCACTGTAAGATTTCGTATGTGTATATAACTTGTATAATTTCATTATTTTCTATTTTATTTGCCAAGTAGTATATTGTTTAGAGAAAACATTTATTTGAAAACTTTTTAAAAATTTTTTATATTAAAAATATCATTCCCTCATATGTATGTACATAACATCTTATCACTGCCTACAATTTTAAAATATCGATTTATATTATCAGGTATCCGTCTTCCTGGTTCAAAAGATTTTAATATAGATTTATAATTAGTTTCTAAAAAATTTAAACAATTTATGTTTGTTTGTTGAACGACAAAATATCTCAATTACTTATAACACATACACCAAAGTTATTAGGTGGTATAATCAGCACAGCTGATCGATCAGATGTGTTAAAACTTTTACAGCTCAATGACATCTTTACTCTCTAGCGCAATAATTTCTCTATGTACCACTGGGTTCACTTAAAATTTGGCGCTTCTGTTATTCTGTCCGTTGTAACAACAAATTCTGTAAGTTAATACTTGAAAGTAGTTTGAACGGCCAAGTACACTCCAATCTCTACAATGTGATATTTTTGTGACGATATAAACGTGTTTGCTGATAACTTCTTTGCTTGATCTCAGAATATTATACCAAAAGTAGATTACCGATATATTTTGTATATTTTGAAATAAAAAACAAACTAACTTCAAGACAGAATAGTATTATCCATGTACCAACATTCAGCAGAATTAATTCTAAAAATATTTTAAGAAGTCATCGATTTTATTAGTCTTATTTTTTTGTATGTATATACATACATAAGTAACTAGAAATGCAAATACATAATAATTAAATTTCATAAATACGTTTACTTCATAAACACAAAACAGTTTTTGTTTAATATGAAAATAGTGTTGCAAAGAAAAACAAATGAAAGAAAATTGTATGCAGTGTACTTTACTTATTGCGGAGAAAAAACAACAAATAAAAAGTTCAGTTATAAATTTTGTTTAAAAAAATATGTATAAAAACAAGTGGGATTTGTTAATAAATTGTTTGTATAAATGGCTTTGGTTTTAATGTTGTAGCTTATGGTTTCTGTCTATTAATTCTATCATTTGCAAAGTTTCATAACAGCGAATGGTTTTAATCCTTTTTTAAATAGTCTGCTAATGAATCGAGATCCCTCTTTAACCAGGCAGCATTAAGACGTATTGTTTCTACTGCTTGAGATACAGTCCGTTCAGTACCAGGGAATTGTTTACTTTTGAAAAATTCTTCGACTTCCAGAGCACGTTCTTCGGAAGCAAAATTCTCTATTAAATATTTTATTAAACGAGCCAGTAAAAAGCCACCCTGTAAATACATATTAAAAATATAATGAATAATTGTGTAAGAGATTATAAATTGCAGAATTTTGTCAGAAAAATTTTAAATTAAAGCTAAAATCTAAAAATTCTTCACGACTCGATATTTCAATAATACCTGATACTGTTCTAGTAGTTTTTGATTATTATCCTTGAAAAATTGCCAAGCCATATCACGCCCTTTTGGATTAACAGCAACCGCTACAATAACAAATACAGAATCTTGAGCACGAACTTCACCCTAGAAATACAAAATCACAGGTTACAAACAACTAAAATATCGCATAGCATTTGAAACTTACCGACATTGCAAATTCTATAACTTTTCGCAATATATCAACATTACCAATGCAGCCTAAAGCACGTGAAATACGGTCTTGTTCCTCATGTAAATCAGTCGCTCTATATAAAGTGAGCATTTCCTCGAAAATGGCTTCGTCACCGTCTTGTAAAACAGCCTTATAGCAAGTTGAACGTAAATCAGCGGGAACAAGGCATACATTGTTAGCATGATCGCGAAAGCTATAAGAATTTCGAACAAAAATTTAACTTCTGATCAACGTTACACATATGAATTCAAATACCGTCTTTGTGCTTCAGCAATAATGTCCTTACAACGAAAAGACACCAGGCGAGAGAGTACGAGACTACGCAGCAAAGTATCTAAATGATTTTCTCCTTCCCGAACTTCCCAACTCAAGCGTTCGGCTATTGGCCGATATAATTTTTCTCCGTACTTATTAAAATGTTCCATAAGATCTGTATGTGATACTAAAATATGTAGATTTGACAAAGAATTTGTGATGGCAGTCCAAACAGTATAATTAGTTTCATTACGATACGAATCAATGAGCTCCAGCACTTCAGCTGTGCTGGCTTGACCAGCTTGTACCATAGCAAACATGTCATCAATTAAGCCTAAGCGATCCAAAGGAGGTAGTTCCATGTTACGCACAGCTGGCATTAATTTTTCCAACATTTCCTTCGAGTAGCGTGTTCGATAATATCCCACAGTACCAGGATTTATCTTAATCCAATCGTCAGCATTTACATCTTCCAATACAACTTCCATTGATTTCTGGTCCAACAAGAAAGTTTTTGCAATACTGTTTGGATTCTTTGAGATGGAAATGGTAATTGGTATGACCCACGTGTAGTCCCCTTCTGGCTTCGAACCATCCGCTGTAAATTTATTTTGTTCCAGCCGCAGCAGACGTTTGTTACCATCCAAATGCTCACACTCTACACTTACAACAGGAAAACCTTTCAGTTTTATCCAAGAACTCATCACATGTGCTACTGGCTTGGAGCTGGCTTCTTCCAGGGCAACCCAAAGATCTTCAGTACATGTATTTTTATACTGATGACGAGTTAAATAAATATTCATTCCTTTGCGGAAATCATCTTCTCCAATATAATCATGCAACATTCGTATTACTGAAGCTCCTTTGTTATAACTAATTTCATCGAAAATTTCATCAATTTCACAAGGATGACCAACAGGCACTTCAATGGGGTGGGAATTTTTTAACGAATCTAACTCAAGAGCTCGTGTATACATATCTGTAACGAATTGTGTCCAGATATCGTATTCAGGAAAAAGGTGATGCACACATAAAAATTCAACAAAGGAAGCATAGCCCTCATTGAGCCACAAATGAGTCCACCATTCCATAGTTACCAAATTGCCTGATAAAATTAGAGACAAATTAAAATTATTCGTTTTTAATACTTTGTTTTACATACCAAACCACTGATGAGCAATTTCATGACCAACGGTCAATGCTATTGATTGTTTACGCATCAAGGAGGTATTTTTTGGATCCACTAATACGAATGTTTCGCGATATGTAACCAAACCCCAGTTTTCCATGGCACCAGCTGAGAAATCTGAAATTGCTATCAAATCCATTTTTGGCAAGGGATAGGCAATATTGAAATAACTCTTGTAGTAAGGCAAAACTTTTGTTGCCACTTCTAAAGCAAATAGTCCTTGTTCTTTTTTTCCAACTGGAGTATACACACGAACTAAGACACCATCTTCAGATTTTCCTTCCACATAATCGTACTCACCAACAACAACAGCCACCAAATAAGTAGACATAATTGGTGTACGATCAAAACTAATACGATTTAGTCCATTATCAATATTTTTTTCACTTTTTACCGGCATATTAGACAATGCTACACGATCTTCGGGGACAACTAGGGTAACATCAAACGTCGATTTAATTGAAGGTTCATCCCAACATGGAAAACAACGTCGGGCATCGGTAGCCTCAAATTGTGTTACGCCAGCATAACGTTCTTCACCGCTTTGTGTGAAATATTTACTACGATAAAACCCTTTCATTTTATCATTTAGCTCGCCCGTAAATGTCATATTCAATTTACCAACAGCACCAACAGGCAGTTCTTTTTCAAACAGCAAAGTGGCTGTTTCGTCTTCCGTTGAATAAGTTACTTTAAGTGGTTTCACTACTTCACCATTAACATCTATTTCGCTTGTATTAATTGAAATGTCTAAGGCATTCAAAGTAATGGCATTTGTTGGCGATGTAATCTGAAATTATATTGAAATATTAACATTTGTGGTTTTGTTTGTGATGAAATAATACCTAGTTATTTTATTTTTTCGTTTATTTTAATTTAAAAAATGATTTAAGCCAAAATTTCAGATTTTAGAAATAGAAACAATAATTTTACTTTCGTTGGCGTGGTTGCGGAATGCATTGCGTATAATTTTTTACTTTCGATTTATCTTCGGAAATGTTTAAACGTAAGCTTATTTAATGATAACTGCTGAAACTTTGCTTATTTTCATTATTTTTCCATATTGTTTGGTTACCTAAATACCTTATAACAACAATGTCGGTCATTTCACCGGTCATAACTAGAATATGTACATAGTAAGTTGCAACGATGTTCTTATTTTTATGTTTGTTACTATAAGGATTTTTTAACCTTTAAAGCATTCTTATGGCGCTCACGATCACAGAAGCATTATTTTTAATCACGTACTTTCACGCAAGATGCTAACAATTTTGCAATATCACATACGTTCACAGTAAAATACAAATACAGAATTCATAGTGGTTTTTGAAAGTATGTATATGAAAAGATAAGAGGTTTTTAACTAACAAAACTACGGTTAAAGTCTACTGATAATTTGGTAAAGCACCAATGAAATGCATTTAGACATTGCTTAACAATCAACAATTAAAATTTCATTTAAAATGGAATTGTAACAATATGACAAGTAAAAAATTTCTTAACAGTATAATAATTAAGTTCATAATATAATAATACCTAGTAAGTGTGTAAGTTGTATTGTCCAAAAGGCTACATTTTTTACAATGAATTCATAAATTTAATTAAATGAAAAAATAAATACAATTGAAATGTCCGTGTTTTTCTTATAATATCCATTTGCGATAATATATGTATGTACTTAATTATGTACATATATGTATTCACATTATACCTATATATTCATTTATAAATCTACGCATAAATTTTTTTTTTTAATAAAAGTGAAAGTGAAAGGTCGAAAAAAATATTTTTTTTAGATTTTGTGTATATGCACATATGTATATGTATGTATGGATGTGTCTACATGCATACATACCTATGTACATATATCTTATTTGTAGTTGTATTGAAATAAATAGGTACTTACATTCAATTGTACACTAGTTTTGCCCTCAAAAGTGAAAGCCTCCAAGTTAGGTTTTAATTCCAGTACATAGTGCGTTGGTACCACATTGGTGGGTAAACGTTTAAACTCTTTTTCTTGTTTAGCTGTCATGTTAACTTTGCTGCTTGCGGAAGAAGTCGTAGGTGGTGAGGTATCCTTAGGTAACTCTTTGAACAACGATGCCAAGTCAGCAGATGTACGACTTATAATAGAACGGTATTTTTCACAAAGATCACCTAGCAGGGGGGCTTCACTGATTTTTAATGGTGCTCCTAAAGATATCGATGAATAGTCGCGATAAAATTGTTTTTGCACTTTTACCAATTGTTTGCCTGTTACAAGCGCATTAAGATGGCCACTTTCTAATGATACGGTTTTATTATTTTTTTAAATAAAAATGTTAGCAAGTTAAACGACCACGGGGTTAATACACGACACACAAAGAGCGAATGAGGTTTTTGGTTGTTAGCAACAATAATAGTACAAGCGGTAGTGTTAGTGGTCACGGTATTGCGAGTGGTAGTAGAAGTGGAGTGACTACGAATAGTTTCAAAATTAACATTCGCGTTCAGACCACGATGGTTACTATGTGTGTATATACTTTGCAAATGCACATGAATTAATCTAGTTAACAGCTGGCAAGTTCAAAGAGTAGTTGAGGATGTTGGAGAATTCTTAAGTAGCGATTGGATATTTGCGCTCTATTGTTGCTTTATATTGCTTAGTTGAATAACAAGCAAATGTTGCAATTTTGACTCTGTAATTTTTGTGTTAACAGGACAGATGCTTCTATAAACTGGAAGTTTTTAATCGTTAGTTAATATGTACTTACAAACATATACATATGTATCTAGATAAATATTACGTACATCAATTTATTTATTTCTTTCAAATGTATACATACACAAGTATATAAGCATATCTAAGCATATATGACTATATGTATGCAAATAACTACATGCACATGCATGTAAGTACGTGTAAAACCATTAATTCATACGATTATTACTAAAACTTAAATTGTGACACAGCACAATAGGAGGCTAAAATAGGAATTGTATGAGAACACCCAATTCGTAAACATAAAGTTACATATGTACAAAAGGGTGTGTGCCATTTTATTTAGGAAATGTTACAAAACACTTATTACCTTTACATAAATGTTGTTCAAATTCTGTATTCACTAAATCTAAACACAATTTGTTTAAATCTGTAAATATTTAAAGAAAACAATATATAAATTTATTCACAGAGCAAAATTTTATTGACCAATTAAAACATATGTAAGGAAAATGACTTGCTTTGTTTTTGTGCAACGTTCAAAGCGAATTCACATTCGGGACAGAAAGCGGTTGCAAGGCGTCATAAAATCTGTGGCCTTATTTGCCAAGGCCAAGGCGAATTAATATGCTTCTTAGCAAAAAAAAATTACTAAAATGTTTATATTGGTGTTATTACATCCCAAGTTATATCAAAGAAAATTTGTTTGACAGTCATGAAGTAAAAGTCGAATTTATCACAAGCGGCCTTGACAGCTGATTTGGCTATTTTGCAACGTTTATTAATTCGCGTGGATATTTACTGAGTCACCTTTAACAAGCAATAAATTGAAAGGCAGCATTTTTTTATTCTTCTTTGTTAACCAGTATATATGTATATTTAATTTATTTTCATCGGATCATTCATATAAGAAATTTGTTCATTCTGTAAAAATCTATGTTAAGCAATTTGGTCAATCTGGCAACCTTCAGATACGCAGTCTACACTATCAGCCGGTTCAACCTGAATAATGTGCTGAATTTTTAGTAATAAATTTTTGCATACCACAATGCCAAAATTGTTTAGGTTGGTTGGGCAAATATATTACAGAATAGCGAATTTATTATACAAGGTGGCACCATATGTTGTAGAATCGGCGATTCTGCACCGATTTTATGTATAGATGATAGCACTGCACACACAATTATATATAGTTACTTCATGAAAAGCTACTATTCAAGGCAAGTTAAACAGTTTAAGCTGTTAAGCAGTTGATATGTTCATGCTTTTATGTGCGTACATAACTATAATATATATAGATCTGTAAATTAAAAGTTTTTACCAGACGTTGATTTCCAAGCAGATAAAGCAGTTCTGGAACCACAATTTATGATTTGTTTATACATATTTTTCAAATGTAAAATAAAGCACAATTATGTAAACAACTCCACTCCAGTTTTACACAATTTACGACCAGTGTAGCCAGATTTGAAAAATTCGATTAAAGTAACATATATTTCGTTTGTTTGACACCCAAACAAACAAACCAATTTTCTTCGTAGCGGAGTTTATCTGCCTAAATTTGAGTGTTTTCCTCGATTATATAAAAATAGTTATCAGCAATTGAAGTGCCTGTATTGTATATTGTTACAAATTAAAGTATGGCAAGCCGAAAGTCATTTGTGGAAGTCTCCACAAAAACCAATAAGATCTAGGTTGTGAATTATAAATGTCCTATTGTGAATGGTTGACATTTTTCAGCGAGCGATTCGGACGGTAGACATTCACTAATTTCCTTGTGAACTAAAATAATAGAAATTAATCTATAAGGAAAATGATTTCAAGGGCCGTAATTCGTTCTGGTAAATAATAAAAAGACATAATACATAACTTTAAATAATATACATTGATAGTGTAGTTCCTTGGCCTGATATGCAAAGAAATTTGCCATCTTATAATTAGTTTATGTAATCACTTTGCTTTTTAAGGCAGCTGGTGTCAAAAAACGAAAATTCGCAAACTGCATGAAATGTGATTATGAATATGAAAAAAAATAATATGTATACAATTTTATTATATTCATAGTTCAACGTCCGCTAGGCGCTTTATCTGTGAGGACATCATCTTCAGCGGCTGCAAGTTTCGACCGTCCTGTTCGTCCAGAACACCCGGGAAAGGTGCGTTTAGGGTTTATTCCCGAAGAATGGTTCCAGTTCTTTTATAACAAGACTGGTGTCACTGGTCCGTACACTTTTGGCGTTGGCTTAATCACATACTTGTGCTCCAAGGAAATCTACGTTATGGAACATGAATACTATAGTGGTATTTCCTTAGCCATCATGGCTATTGTTGCTGTTAAAAAGCTTGGTCCAGCTGCTGCTAAGTGGGCAGATAAGGAAATAGACAGAATAGAAGCCGAATGGAGTCAGGGTCGTGAGGATGAATTGAAGTCCCTTCAAGAATCTATTGAAGCTGAAAAAAAGGAGCAATGGCGTGCTGAAGGTGCTTTAATGCTCATGGACGCGAAGAAGGAAAATATTGCCCTTCAGTTGGAAGCCGCTTTCCGCGAACGTGCCATGAACGTCTACACAGAAGTATTTGCTTAGATTTCTTCTTTTGTCTGTAATAAAAGCTATATTTTCTTTATTTAAGGTAAAACGTCGTTTGGACTATCAAGTCGAATGTCGTCACATTGAAAGGCGTCTTAGTCAAAAACATATGGTTGACTGGATTGTGAGGAATGTTTTGGGTTCCATTACACCACAGCAGGAAAAAGAAACTCTCAACAAATGCATTGCTGACTTGACTGCCTTGGCTGCACGCGCTAAGTAAATAATTTATTCCATTAACATTAGTGGGTATGAAACTGGTGTATAAAAAAAAACAATAGATACAAGATCCCAATCGAAATGAAATTTATACATATATGTTCATAATATATTAATATGTATGTAAAGCAAATAAATATGTTTCCCGTAAACAAAATGGAACTATTTTGTGAAAATTATTTACGAAGTTTATTAGCGAATAACCGAGGTAGTAGATATTCTATATCCATGTTAGAATGGATACAAATCTTTGTTACTATGTAATAAGCGCTTCTTAATCATATCTAAACATGAGCTTTCTATTTTGCCTTGAAGTGACGTTGCAAATGTTTAAGAGTAGAGTGGAAAAGTTTCATATTTAAATAATTTTCGTATAAAGAAAATGTATGATGTTGGGTTTCTTCCCATAGAATGGTTCTAGTTCTTTTATAACAAGACTGGTTCATACACTCTCGGCGTTGGCTTAATTACATACTTGTTCTCTTAGGAAATCTGTACAGTGGTATTTCCTTAGCCATCATGGCAGTTGTTAAATAGTTCAAAGAAGAAGGGTGGAATACCAAAAGGTTGAATATTTAAGTAATTTTGATATAAAGTAAGTAAGTGTGATGTATTAAAATAAAGTTAAAACTGAAACCGCAATTTCAAAAATCTATTTTTAAATATCCGAACATTTTTTGAATACACTTTCCACTCATTTTGAAAAGTTTTTCGACATATATTAATACATGACAGGTTGGCAGGGTTCCAGCCCACTTACATATGTCCAACATAATCTCTTTATGTTAGTTAAAAGTTCAATTTTACATTAGACAGTACTTTTAATAATTATAGGTCCGATATCATAACTTTTTTACCCAACTTAAACGTATAATACGTTTCACATAACAAATACCTTACCTTATTTTCTCGATCGTAACTCCATCACCTCTGTAACGCATTTCATCAAAATTTCAGTATACATTTTGGTTTACAATTACTACTGTCCTAGCAAAATTACGCTACGAAATATATATACGTATTATTCCACCGATATTGACTATAGATATATGTATGTATGTACCATAGGCTAGCGTATTCTGTGGTATGTACGTTGACTTTGAGCTCACAAAAAAGCCGTGGCTGCACTTTTGCCGCAAAAACAAATGAATTTCATCTACACAAAGAAGAAGAACTTGACATTTTTATCACTTGCACTTATACGTGTCGGTTTTGGTTTTACGTGTCATTTTATTTACGAAGAATAAGAGGTGCGAACCATTTTTGACTGAAAATATCTTAATATATTAAAAAATTTTATTTAATTTTTAAATTAAAGTTTGTAATTGCAATGAAATTATCGTGATTGTTTAAACTTGTTTCTTTTTTAAAAACGCATGGGGGCAACCTATAATAAGAAAACAGTTTTGTTAAGATTTTCCATTTACATACATACACATGTACATAAACAAGACGTAGTTACATTCCCACGCATAAGTTCATACTCTTATCACTATTTACTAAATACCAAATAACAAAAATAAATATATTAAAGCTTGTAAGAAGAATTTGTAATTAAATTTCAATATTTTGCAGAAAAGAAATTGCAACTACGCAAGCAAATAAAAATGGCCCCACCACAGAGAATGCGCGTAGCTAACGAGAAAGCCAGCAAATATATTACAATGCGTGGCAATGTACCAAAATCTTCGGTAAGGTTAAATTTATATGTAAAGCAAAAATTATGTTATTATAATATATTTATTGCCATTGCAATTAAATTAAAAAAAATTCTGTCCAAATTAATTTGCCACGCCAGATACATAAATATATATGTATGTATGTACATACGTACCTGGCACAGTATGTATGTACATGCAGCACTCAAATGCATTTTTCGCCTTTTCCATTTTAAGCATGGCTTGAAGAACCGCATGAAAATTGGTGTGTAGTTTTCAAGTCAAATACTGATGGTAATGTCGACATCACAATCAGTCACGTACGTATGCCAGCATGTATGTACATGCAGCACTCATTTTTTTTCCATTCCAAATACTGATGGTGATGTCGACAAAAAGTCACATAACCGCTCACTTTCGACAACATTAGCTTACTATTGACAAACCGCCTGTCGTATTTCGCCTTCAACTTCTACGTTTTCTAATAGATTGAAGACAATTTTATTTCTTTTAATCGAATTTAATGCCAAACGTACAAGTCGAAGTTTGTTATTCTCTAAAATTTAACACTTCTATAGACCATATTAATAGCCAATCGTTATGCAGAAAGAAAAATAGTATAGAGTGGGTTTCTAAACATTAAAATACTTTGTTAATCAAAATACTTTTGTCAAATGTTAATGAAAATATGAAATCTTTCTTATTTGACACATTGTTGTCACAATAATAATACTTTATATAAATGAAATTTATTTGTTGGTGGTTAAGCAATGTCTATATGCATTTCATTGGTGCTTTACCAAATCGTCAGTAGAGTTTAACCACAGTTTTGAAAAGTTAAATAAATTTCAGTTAATGAAAATATAAAATCATGTTCAATGTCTTTTTAAAGTAGAAGTTACAAAAAAAGAAAATTTCAAAATAAGTAAAATATTCGAACTGCAACGAAACTGAAATTTTCAATATAACCTTTGTATTTCTTAATACTTCGGAAAACCATTTACGTGTATTAAAATATACATATGTTAAAGTAATATGTTATTAACTTTGGGCTTAATTACCTATTTTTACTGTTTCTTCAAATTTAGCGAACTGGTGATAAATCCGAAATGTTTTTCAAGTTTTGTCGATCTTCAATGACTAGACTAAGTACAAAATTATTTAATTATTTTTATTTATTCATAATATTTTAAATGTTTGTGAACAAACGTTTAATTGTATATAAAAATCTGTAAAAATGTTTGTTTGAATGAAAGTATTTGGTGCACAGATGCCGACGGGGTGACTCAGACCATATGCCGGCGACGGTTACTGTGACTGACTGTACACAACCTATGCCTTCACATAGAAAGTAGCAACGTAGTTAACCACGGAATATTCCTCAGAAGAACTGTAAAACTATACAGTTATCTGAGGTGTTGAAATTAACTAGTGCGAGTGAGACGCAAAACTCTCGAAAGAGAGTAAACTATCAGTGGTCTGGCTGCACTTAAAAAATAATTGCTAACGAGGCTTGATGTTAACTGACTCAAAATGTATTTTGTGTAAATTCAAAATCATTTAATTTTTAAGTTGAAAATTTAAATTTTACATCTATTTGCAAACATATTTTTAATTCACTTAAACCTTACTTATTTTCTATATATATTTTTAATTTACCAGAAAGCTAAAGAAGGACAGTACCCCGTTGGACCCTGGCTCCTGGCACTTTTTATTTTTGTTGTCTGTGGCTCGGCAATCTTCCAAATTATACAGTCCATTCGTGCAGCGTAAACTTCTGTTATAATATAAAAAATTGCACATTCTATGGCAAAATTAAATTTAAAAAATACATCTGCAATAAAAATACAACTACCACTTACAAACAATGCTAAGAGAAACAAAATTTAACTTCCATTCTACAAAAGCTGAAGCAGGACAGGTTAACCAAAAGCAGTCAATCATCTATAGCTAAATACAAAAACTCTAAAATAAATGCTAAAGTTTTTTAGTGTTATCAAAATATTAATAACCGACCTTAATGTTTATTAAATATAAAATTGCTTACTATTTTTTAATCTTGTTGGAATATGTTTTAGTTTATAGTATGTTTGCTATATTTTAAAAGCATTCCTTACTTTAAGGAAACAGTAATGTACTGTTTCTTAAATGTTATTAAAAACATTTGTTCTATCTCCTTTTTACAGTTTACATTTTCCGTTCATTAAGTGCTAGTAGATACAAATTTATATTAAATCATATTAAAATTTATATTTTTCTTTTGTATAAAGTTATATATGATATGAATTCATAAACATAAAAAAGTATATACTATATACATAAGTATATTAATTTTTTTACTTAATAAACAATTTGAAAATATATTAAAAAAAACTTGGTGTCGTTTTACACTGTCTGTTTTAGTCTGCATTTACAAGCAGGTTTTTTAACGTTTGGTGATAGGCGTAGAAAGGTATGATGTAATTGCTTGTGACTTTTCGTAGGGGTCTAAAAAGGCGTATTTTGAGGTGTCTCATATATTTTATTTCGCAGACGTTTTTTTATATGATCTATCTTCCTTAATACTATATCAAAATATATATAATCTTTGATTGAATTTTGATGCTGACGTAAAAACATGTTCACCAGAAAGTAGAAAACAAACCAAGGCAGATTTAAATCTGCCTTGAAACAAGACTTGTTTGGCCGTCATTATTATATTTTGCTTACCTTTTACCGCTGCATGGCTCAACTATCAGGTCATCCCACTAGTATAAAAATGCAACATTGAAGAAATTACAGTCATTTTGTTTGTGTAAAAATTTTCCATCTTGTCGAAGACAACACGACCTTGAGGTTTTGCACCAATGCTTTTTACAATAACAAAAATCCGCATTGTAAACAAACATCAGCACCGTAAAGTAAACATCGCTAAAACGTAAACAAAATATATGCCGAAAATGTAAACAGCTTTTGACAATTTGCAAAATTGTTGACGGTCAAAATCCAAACCGGAAAAACATCATCAGGAATGAGATGACCTGCTGACATGGCCGAACACATGTACTGGTCAAGGCCGCTTAACCCGCCTTGGTACCGCTGTTTACTCTTCTGTTTTTTGTCAGTTTATGCTCTAGTTGTCCTTGACAATATGCAAGGAAGATTTACCAGGTACTCTCAGTAGCGCAGCTGTGTATTGAATTTTCCTTGGTGCGTGTTGAACTACTGTCAAAAGTTTATGTACAAGCCACATAAAATGTTTTTTTTTTTCTTATATCTTCCCTGTTAATGATGCTTCTTCTTCCTTGATTTTTGACATTAGCTCTAAATTTTCTACCAACAAAATACGTGTGGTATTTGGTGTTGTTGTACTAGTAAGAGTACCTGGTATATCTGCCTTGGTATTTATACACTAACAAATTGCCTTCGGCTTTGCATATTGTTGTTGCAACGCAATGACATATAATAGCGGCATGACCAGGATCACAAATTTATGTCTGTGACATGTTCCCGAAGGCATCCGTGGGAAAAACTTAAAAATTAGTTAATCACTTGTTGCTAGGTCTTAATTCCAAAATTACCCTGCATTTTCCCGGTTTATATAACATTAATTACTAATTGAGATTTATATATAAAATAGGAACTTTGGCACAGGCTTTGTTAATTTTACTTGCAAAATGTGTTGCAAAGCATTGAATGAACTAACATGGCCGTCTGTGTTTTCTTTCGTTTGTGTATAATGTTATCTACATATTTAATTGTATATCGCCGACAGTTAAATGAAGTCTATTCTTAATAATTTTGCTTGCAGCTGTGAAAGAAGTAATTACTAATATGTTATTAAATTGTTTATCTCAGCCAACGCTATTGACTGACTCCAAGCCATATTTAGGTTTTGAGGAATTTAAGGTTTGTTATATTGTTTGATTCTCTTTCAAGTAATTTCAAATAATACTTTGAAATGCTATGTTTAATGTAGAAGGCTCCATTATTAATATGCCATAAAAATGCATTGGAGGGAAAACTTATACCCAAAGGCTGGTCTGGCAAAATGTTTGCAACACAGGAATTATTAGATGAAGTTGAACAGAACGAATACACGGTTTGTTAAAATTCAAATGATATGCATACATACGTATCTACATACATATGCATGTGTACATACTTATCAAATCTAAATTTGCAAACATTTTACTTGGACAAATGTGTCACTTTGTAAATAATAGATAAATAAGGCGTCCACCCACATCCTATATCCAAATGAAGCATGCACCATTAATATGATCAATGACGGAGAATTCACTTATTATTCCAAAACTGTTGAAATTACCGCGATACAATGGAATACGGAATGCGTAATATATTTGATAAGAGGTAAATTGCCTACGGTGCAAGTAGTTGGTATGAAATATATAACATCATTTATAATAATACTGATACATATTTATGTACTTGAAATGGGTCATATTTATTTAATATATGCACTCATATGTATATATGTATATATATATATATATATATATATATATATATATATATATATATATATATATAATATATATATATATATATATATATATATATATATATATATACAAAGAAGTAGTTTATAAACAAACAAAAAATGGCTTTAAGATTATAAGTTATTTCTTTAGATGGAAATGTGGTGAATTTGTTAACGGATATGATAAGCGAGGATATGTCAGTATTTTTGAAGAATAAAACTTTACGCAACGCTGTTAAAACTGGTATTGATGTTCTTTATATCAATGACGGTGTGTATCATAAGTCTAAGGAATTGAAAATGTATCCTTCGGAATGTCTGCTGGGAGCACTGGTTACACTTGTACAACCTCGTTTTATTAAGGGACTTTTAGAGGACCGTTTGCCATATTATATTGAAGATTGTTGCGTAAATGTTAGCAGTGAATAACGTTTGTAATAACAATATTCAGTGAATTTATAATTATTTTTATTGTAGCTATACGCTTATAATAAAGAAATATTTACTTAAACTTATGAGAAAAGGCTTTAATAAGAATAAGAAATTTCATCTTCTTTCAGTTTTAATGTTACTAGCTCGCGTTAAATTTGTACGCCCACCCCTATTTGTTTTTGGCTGTGTCTGTGTAGTTGTAACACTTGTAGATGTGGGAGCAGTCGCTGTTATAGGGTTAGACTTATTTGCGGTTCCATTCCCAATTATTCCAACTTGTAGTCCAGTCATAGTTTTTGGTAATACTTGTACGTTGCCACCACTTGAACCTCCTGGCACCACAGGCACGCCAATTGCCTGTGGAGACATTCTTTGCACTCCTGGCGTGTTACTGCCATTACCACTAACACCGGTCGATAATTGTTGAGTTTGATTATTGCTGACTATTACATTTGGTGTTACGCTTCCACCACCAACAGCACCCGTAGCCATTTGTGCTGGACTCAATACCATTCCACCACTTACACTGGTTTGTGTTATGGGTCCAGTTACACCACCCACTTGCTGTTGTTCTGGCCGTTTGGGTTCGCTCATATTGACAGTTTCATTAAATGTCATACAAAACTCCCCAATTTTATATACTTCACCATTTTTACCTGAATACAAGGTTAAACAGTGGCGCCATATTGATGCATAGCCCTTAGTTAATTTTATAATATCCCCTGGTGCTATCAGCTTTCCAGGTTCATCCCATATGCTAACATTAATACAAGCAGTATGATCGCCAACTTTGAAATTTCGAACTTCTCGATTTTCTTTGGTCACTGTAGCTGTTCCTATTTCCAGTACAATAAATATAACATTAATATTTTTAAGTCCTGGCTTAATATCTTTAATTGCAATGCATTCGCCATTGTACATCGTATAACTTTTATAAACTTTATTTGTTTACTGAATTCAAGTTAATTTGTATCTAGATTCTTGTTTAATTTCATTTAATAATCGGTGAAGCTGAAGAATGTAATAACAAAAACATTTATTCACAATAGTTGAAAGAGCTGCCAAATAAGCTCAATAATGAGGTGGTCTATTCATTCCTATTTGCATGCTGGTATAAATTTAAGGTGGGACCAAATACAACAATCAGAAATTATACAACAAACCACATTCGAGTGTTGCTCCCATGCACAATTCCCAACGACATTCATATGTACAATCACAACGAGTATATATCACACACAAAAACTTGACAACAATGTTATATTTATTTCACCTTGCTACTGTGTACTAATGATAAATTAAGTAGCTGCATGACTACACCATATAAACGGCAATTTAACACGGTGTTTTATTTTTGCATTGAACTCCGAACTGTCAATTGGCAGCAGAGAGCAATAAAAGAATAGTAACTTGTGGACTTTTATACATTTTAGACGCCTTTACAAATTAGCATTCTTATTAGAATATATACAGTTAACATTTTACAATTTATTATGTCTTTATATTAAAAAGTTTCATACTTCCATAAAAAACACAGTTTGACATTGGAGATTTGAAAATTAATCACGTGGCCCTGCAACACCACCTCATTGGTTTTTGTATAGATATTAACAACCAAGGCGAATTCATGGTATGAATTCGCCTTGTTAACAACTATAGACAAATGTAAACAAAATGTCATACTTAAGCATTATTATTTACCATAGCCAAGTATATTCTGTGATTATTTATACAAATTAAAAGTACATAATATAAATGCAAAGGATTGATTTGCATCAGAGACTTTTGCGAACCACTGGCCACATAATGACAAAAAGAAAAAATAAAAAGGCGGACGGAACAGCAGCCGAGGGTTCATCAACAAATAGTACTAATGAGGATCCTATTCAGTTGGATAAAAGCGGAAACATAGTCATACGAATTTTGGCAAAACCTGGTGCGAAACATAATGGTATAACCAATATTTCTACCGAAGGCGTGGGAGTACAAATTGCTGCTCCACCTTCTGAAGGGGAAGCAAATGCTGAATTAGTCAAATATCTTTCAAAGGTACTAAATCTCAGAAAAAGTGATGTTTCCCTAGACAAGGGATCCAAGTCACGGCACAAAGTTGTTTTAGTCAGTAAAGGTATTTCAACACCTGCAATAATTGAAGAATACATACGAAAAGAAATTGAATCATAATAAATAATTATCAAAGCTAGCTGTACATTTTACTAAAGTGTGATTTCTGGGGGGATGAGACCAGGGGGTTATTCAGTAATGCGATAGGAATTGCTTTCGCATTTCAATGTAAATGGCATACGAATGCGTTCTGTTTTTTATTCGCATCACATTACAAAATAATCCCCAAGTTTTGCTTCCTTCGTAGATAATGCGATGAAATATACAAGGTTTGCTTGCAAAATATCGATACTTTAAGGGGTATGGGTCTTATTACCTTTAACAATCAGGCATGTTCCAGAAAAGTAAAAGTAAATGAAGTTGAATTTTTTAAATTTTTATTTTTGATTTTATCCAAAATTGTTAGTTTTTTTGCTATAATTTCCTTATGCTTTTTAAACAATTTTTCATTTCTAACTGAAAAATGTAACAGCAAACTATTAGTTTTGCAGAAAATCAAAAATAAAAATTTAAAAAATTCAACTTCATTTACTTTTCTGGAACATGCCTGAATAGTTTAACATGTTTCCTGATTTTTTCTAGGTGAGCTTTCATTGTTCATACCAAGTGTGCTGTGTCCATTCTAACGAAAGTACATTTCAGTATGCTCAACTAGATTAATTTGAGTTACATAGCAATGGAGAAATTTTCCACCACGTGGTTAACTAAGCCTCTACCAAAATACTGCAAAGCAATCGACACTGCCAACGGATGTGTACACGTCCGACTGCATCCTCTTAAAATTCCGTGGCATCTGCAACTCAAAATATGAATTGTGGACGAGGCAAACTAATCAAAAATATTCAAAAAACAATTCCATTCACTACTAAATTTTATTTTTCACAATTTGCTTGTTTTATTGGTAACAAATTACACAAACGTTTCCTTTTTACACATTGAAATGTATTTCGGGAAACGATATTTAAATTACAATTGCGACAAAGAAACTTACAAAAGGAATCATATAATTAACATGACGAGGCGTTTTAAACTAAACCTTAGAACCAACTGCTTCTAACGAAAATAAGTTACAAAACTAAATTTAATGAGTCATGAGTTATTTATCGCTTAGAACGCGACAAATATGTAAAATATATCAAATCTTCCCGCACTCTTTTCTTGTGGGGAAGCTTTACAATATATTGGTGTTAACTTAAAAACTAATTTATGACACTAAATATAGTTGTATTGTGGAATGAGCGTTTAATCGACTTCTTCCATATGGGAAGCATCTTCAGTGTCATCTACCAATGGTGGAGCGTCGCCAGCACTTTGAGCATCTTCGGTGGTCATGGGCTCATCTTCATCAATACCGAGACCAAGTTTGATCATGCGGTAAATGCGGCATGCGTGAGTTTGTGGGCTTTGCAAAGAGAATCCTGATGACAATAGAGATGTCTCAAATAATAAAATCACCAAATCCTTGACAGCCTTGTCGTTCTTATCAACATTAGCTTTTTGACGTAAAGTCTCGATAATTGGATGGTCAGGATTAATTTCTAAATGCTTTTTGCCGGCCATGTAACCCATGGTAGAAGTGTCGCGCAAAGCCTGTGCTTTCATGATGCGTTCCATATTGGCGGACCAACCAAACTGAGATGTAACAATACAGCAAGGCGATTCAACCAAACGATTAGATACAACAACTTTGTCAACTTTGCTGTCCAAAATGGATTTCATCAATTTGCAAAGATTTTCGAATTTGGCTTTATCTTCTTCAAATTTCTTCTTTTCGTCCTCATTTTCAGGCAATTCCAATCCTTCTTTGGTCACGGAAACTAATTGCTTGCCTTTGTATTCTTTCAGGTGTTGGATGACGTATTCGTCAATGGGCTCAGTCATGTATACGACCTCGAAACCGCGCGCCTTGACTCTTTCAACGAAAGCAGAGTTTGCAACTTGGTCCTTAGATTCACCAGTGATGAAGTAGATGTGTTTCTGATTTTCCTTCATACGTGATACATAGTCCGCTAAGGAGCAGGCATCGTCACCGGAAGCAGATGTGTGGAAACGTAAGAAATCGGCCAATTTGGCGCGATTATTAGCATCTTCGTGAACACCTAATTTCAAGTTCTTGCTAAATTGATCGTAGAATTTCTTGTACATTTCTTTGTCTTCAGTGAGTTCTTCAATCAATTCCATAGTTTTCTTTACCAAGTTCTTGCGGATGACCTTCAAGACTTTGTTTTGTTGCAACATTTCACGAGAGATGTTCAATGGCAAATCTTCAGAGTCGACAACACCCTTAATGAAATTCAAGTATTCAGGAATTAGATCCTCGCAGTTGTCCATGATGAAAACACGACGAACGTACAACTTAATATTATTGCGTTTCTTTTGATTTTCGAAGAGATCGAATGGTGTGCGGCGGGGAATGAAAAGAAGAGCGCGGAACTCAAGTTGACCCTCAACGGAGAAGTGCTTGACAGCCAAATGATCCTCCCAATCGTTAGTGAGGGATTTGTAGAACTCTCCATACTCAGCTTGAGAAATGTCATCGGGATTACGAGTCCAAATGGGTTTAGTTTTATTCAATTCCTCATCTTCAGTGTAAGACACCTTGATGGTCTTCTTCTTTTTGCCATCCTTGTCTTTCTTATCGGCATCTTCGTCTTCACCGACATCTTCGATTTTAGGCTCATCGGTATCCATATCCTTTTTCTCTTCTTTCTTATCATCTTCGGCTTCATCATCGCTGACTTCTTGGTCGCGCTCCTTTTGTACTAACAATTTAATTGGGTAACCAATGAATTGTGAATGCTTGTTAACAATCTCCTTAATCTTAGACTCTTCCAAGTAGTCGGTCTGATCTTCCTTAATGTACAGAACAATTTTAGTACCACGGCCCAAAGGCTCAGAGTTGTCTGGTTTCACAGTGAATGAACCACCAGCCGACGATTCCCATATGTACTGCTCGTCATCATTGTGTTTGGATGTAACTGTAACCTTATCAGCAACCAAGTAAGCAGAGTAGAAACCAACACCAAATTGACCAATCATAGAAATATCAGCGCCGGCCTGCAACGCTTCCATGAAAGCCTTTGTGCCAGACTTGGCAATAGTACCTAAATTATTGACCAAATCGGATTTAGTCATACCAATACCGGTATCAATGAGTGTCAATGTGCCGGCCTCTTTGTTGGGAATCAATTTGATGTACAGCTCTTTACCAGAGTCCAATTTTGATGGATCTGTTAATGATTCATAACGAATCTTATCCAAAGCGTCAGAAGCATTGGAAATCAATTCACGCAGAAAAATTTCTTTGTTGGAATAGAAGGTGTTTATGATCAGTGACATAAGCTGAGCAATTTCAGCTTGGAAAGCAAAAGTTTCAACTTCTTCTGGCATCTGAAAGATACGTAAAAAAATATACCCATGCATTTGTTAATAACCAGAGTAGAGTAGAGTATTCGAGAATACGCTGTTATACATACATATATACTAAATACATAATTATTACGAACAATTGCGTAATTCTTATCGTACTTAGGTATCTAAAATTTTTGATGGAACCGTTTATAAATTCTGACTTAATTCTAACGTTTGCTCGTGCTTACTATGGCATATACATATATCCAATTATAAAAACTGATTCTTTACAGGATTTTTCAATCTTGTGAATTGCATTCTAGTTCGAATTCACATACCTACGTACGGATGCAAGTAAGTACATGCATATGTACGATTTTATGTATACACGTGGAATTGGTCTGGAGAAGTAGTTTTATATAAATATGTACATAAGTATGTATATTTCATGAACGTGCTTTTTAAGAAGGTATAATAAAAACTTTATACCTTGCTTTTTAATGCATACTATAGATGTATGTACAATTTTAAAGTATTTCCGTTTTTTTCGCAACTGTCTGAATTTTAATGCATTTCATTAATCCATATTTAAATGTACTTCGTTAACGTTCATATGTACATATCAACCTATAATTTAGTTTGTCCAACTTTTGAAAAAATCACTAGATAGCTTTTTTAATTACACGCGGATACGTCTTATAAATCGATTTTTTGAAAAATTAAAATAACCTCATTCTACTTTATAAAGTTATAAACTTACCTTGATTTATTCTTTATATATAGTATATTTCACAAAAATAATAATCTTATATTTGCAATTGCAACTATCACTTTTCTAGAACTCAGAAAATGAAGCACTTTTCTTCGGCTTGTATCTCCAAATAGATTTCGCACAATTTTTGTCTATAGACTGATGCCGGCACGCCGTCATACATTCAATTTATACTGCGGACATTTATAAAAGAAGTTACTAGAATGTTCGAGAACAAACTACCTTCACATCCGTAGGCTTTAAAAAAATCATGTTGTAGACTTTAAATTGTAAACATATTAAAACTACATAATACATTTACGAATGAATGAATATAATATTTTAAATTGAAGACAAGTGCTTTCTATTGTAACTTTTTCTTATTAATACAGATATTTATTAATATAATATCGAATATAAAGATGTTTTGAGAACATGATTGATGCCTACACAGGGTTGCTATACGCAACTGTGACTCTAAACCTTTACATAGTACAGTAAACAATAGATATGAAGTTGTACATATATTTATATCTCTCCGTATTATAGCATGAACATATTCTAATATCCTTTTTATGTCATGCAATTGAAAATAATTAAAATAATTTTAGTTTATCCATCCAAAATTATTAGTGTGTGTTCTGTATAAAGTGAGCACGTGCTTCAAGAGCAAAACTAATACCTTGATTCAAATTACCCGTCAAGCGGGCCATAAATTTAGTTTCCATATATATGTTTAAGCAACGTTGGTGTCACATAAACAAACTTTTACCAATGATTTCTGTAATTTGGACAATGTATTGTGGTCTTTATGTGTTGCAAGACCACAACACGGAAACAGCAGGGCGGTTTATTGTTGTATTGAAGACCTAACAGCAACATAGTATTATGGTAGAGATATAGAAGCAGAAGTTTTATATACGTAACGTTACGTTAATTGCTAATGTGCTTTTGTGTAATAGATGAGTTATTAAACAGACATTGTATATAACGCATTACAATTTTTATATAGGCACTCACGTAACGGTTTTGTGTCAAAAAGTTTGTGTATTACGCAATTTTTATTTGTATTCAATGCTTATTAATATGAAGCTGGCAACCCTAACGATACCAGCTGTTTTTTGTTAATCACTCTGTTTTATTTAACATTATTTTGCGGTAAACTTTCTTGTGATCCGTGAAGTGAAGCGTAGTTTTGGCGGGTTAATTATAGTTTCCTTTAGCTTACTATATGCAGTTAAATAATTAATTATAATGGTTTCAACACGCGGTCCCAAATTGCGTTATTTTGAGAATGGTGAAAAGGTTTTGTGCTATGAACCTGATCCTTCGAAAGCAAAAGTTCTTTATGATTCCAAGGTAAAATATAAATTAAATATTTTGTGTTAACAAATTTTAAATATGAAATTACTAACGTTTTCTTGTACGTCTTGTGAAGTAAATACAATATACTTGCATATGAGTTCAGTTATTTGCACTTCTTACAATTATAATATGGTCTAAAATTACTCGGCTAATAACGTGCTGGCTATTTCCAAAAGCATATTTTCGTAGCTGAGGATGCATAAACATATGGATATCTTATAAAATAACAAAATTATTATATATTTTGAAAATAGAAAGTTGGAAAAATAAATCTAACCCGGGACAAATATTTATATACATAAATACGCTGCAAATATTTATATAAATGCGTACATACTATGTATGTATGTACATATTTGCTTTAAAACAAAGCAAGCATCATTCGGTATAACTGAAGGAAAAATCCTTAGTGCCGGCCGCAGTTGGGCATGGCATGTTAAGAATTCCTGAGTCTTGCAATGCAGAAAACCTTGTATATGGAATCTATATTATTTATTATAAACTGTGAAACTCTGGTGCGCAACTATAAATATATGTATGTGTGCGTTTCCGAACTTTTTTCAACGTTTTCTTAGATAAAATTTTCTATTTCTATTTTTCTATTTCCTATTTCTAGTTTATATTTGTTTATTTATTTTTTAACACTGCAATAGAGTACATAAGTAAACTTGTTAATTTAAATGTTATTTCATTTTAAGGGTAATTATTACAACTTGCTTTTGAAATTCCTTATAGTAAAAGGTAATTTCAGCAAAAAGGTAACGTTTTCGGTTATTTCAACTTTCAGTTATTTCAACTTTGTACTAGACAAGACATCAATCAACACTTTTAGGCGGTAGTTTAGTGTACTTTCACTACATAATTCTAAAGAAGACAAAAATTTGTTTCTGTTCCAGCTTCAATTATGCAATCAGTCAAATACAACTGGAAGAGCCTAGTACCTGTGCTTGGGAATATTTGCTAAGTCATCATTTCAAAAACAGCATCATTTTTAGAACTCATGTCTATATGTGTGGATTTTGAATATTTCTCTCAGTATTTTCTGTAAAATAAATTTTATAAAAAGTAAAGATGTGTTTACGGTAGATTACAAAATATCATTAATATTTCTAAATTACTTACACATCTACTGAAGTGCTTTCAATTGTAAATCTTCCTCAATTCGAAGTAAAAACGCAGCATTCCCTTTCCTAATTTGCATTTAAGACAAATTTTCTATTCTAAATTTTACCAGTTCCACAAATTACAAATTTTTATTTTACACTAATATTTTCACATTTAGTTACATTGAATTTTTAAACTCGTAAGCAAATAAGATTGTTCAAAATAATGAAGATATATATATATATATATATATATATATATATATATATATATATATATATATATATATATATATATATATGTATATGTATATATATATATATATATATATATATATATATATATATATATATATATATATATGTATATATAATGCTAATCGTGACATCAATCTACAACTTTATAGTTCTGATATATTTCTAAATGAAATTTTAATTTAATTTTAGATATTGGGAACTTACGAAAGTAAAGATAAAAGAGGTCGCAAAATAATACAATACAAAATACATTTCCAAGGTTGGAGCAGTTCCTGGGATCGAAAAGTAAGTGCTGATTTTGTTCTAAAGGATACTGAAGAAAATAGACAATTGCAGCGAGATTTAGCCGAAAAAGCTCAATTATTATTGTAAGTAAATAAAAACCCTATAATATTAGTGTCTATGCTTTTTACAAAATTAAGACTTAAATTATTTGAATATTGATAAAAAAAATTATTTAAATATTTTAGAGGAGCCTATTTATATCGCAAGGAACATTCTAAAAGCAAGAAACGATCTCGTAAATCGGCAATAATAAATTCAGAGGACTCTGCCGATGCTAGTCCATCGCCAACAAAGCTGCGACCTCGAGTTTTGTCCGACGATAATTTTAGCAGTTCGGGCAGCACGTTTGAAAAAAATGAAAACTGTTCCTTAAAAGATTGTAAGTATTCCTTACGTTATACCTATAATAATGAATACTTGTCGTATGTAACTGCGGAAACCGTAATATATTTCGTTTAATATGTGCAATTGTCGTGTATAAATCGTGTATTGAATAATAGGAAAACAAAACACAAATGTGGGGGTGGAGTGTGTATTTTTTAATTTTGTTCATTTACATGCTTGTAAATTGTATGTACATATATATATGTACATTTGTGTGTGCATGTATTTTTTAATCAAAATATATAGTACATATTCAGTGCAATGAACTTTTTGCATAAACGTTTATATAGATGCTTATGTAGATTTATGTATACATACATATCCGCCTGTAAATGTATTTGGTAAATCTAGGTCAATGTGCGCACAAATATATGAAAAAACAAAATCATATAAAATTGCTCTCAACTCCAAATTGTATCTGTGTCAGGCTAACAAGCAACACATGAACATACAAATGCATATACGTACAACAATTAAATGCGATTGTAGCAGATATTGCATTTATGAAGGTATGCGGTAGCAACATTATTGCAGTTTAATACAAAACGTGGTAACGGCCTAATGGATTTGTTGCTATCTATCTCATATTTTTGACGCTGTTTACCGTATATTTACAATCTAATGCCTAAAAGTATATTCTCAAAATATTTCTTTTTCTAAATCATTTATGAAATTTTTTATATTCAGATTGCGAGACTGATTCATGTTGCAGTTCAGTGGAAAGCTTTCATGATGAAGATCGTGTTATGCTGCGTATAAGTGAACGCTTACGTCAATATTTGGAATACGATCATGATATGATTGTTAAATATGGTAAACAGCATGCTTTGCCATCACGCTTTCCTATTGTTGCTATATTGGAGAATTTCGTTAAGCAGATTGCCTTAAAAATGGTCTTTTCGAATAATCAAACAGAAGGCACATCAACAAGACGGCGCACAACACAACAACGTTCGGTTGATAAAAAGGAAAAGGATGTTGATAAAATTATAAATACGTAAGTTGAATAGCTGCAGATATGTATATGTGTGCATTATATCTATATGTATTTATACATATTTATTCCAGGATCACTCTGCTTAAAGAGGTGGCCGATGGTATAAGAATTTATTTTGACTTTACAATAACCGATTATCTTCTATACAAAGAAGAAGAGGAGTATGCCTTGTCATATCTTTCTGAGGAGAACTTAAAATCATTCACATACATAGCATCTCCAGCATTTAGTATGGATTGGCTTAACACTAAAACTGATGTTACGGAAATAAATGTTTCCTCAACAGCAACTCCTGAAATTATAATAGAAAATAGTAATGGTACAACCGCCACTAATACTAATAATTTATGTGAAAGCGGATATATGAATACTCCAACAATGACAACAGCAGCAGCAGCAAATGTTACAAACGTTACAACTCCTACACAAGAAGATCAGCCACAACGTAGAAAGTTACGTTCACATCGTAGTGATGATTGCGATATTACTTTGGAAAATTGTTTATCGAGTATTGCTAGCACTAGCTCGGGAGCATCTACACCATTACATTCGAATATACCGATATCACATTTGAATTATCTAAAATCGTTGCCACCTATTTCACCACAAATTCGTGATTTCTTGCAAAATGTTTTGTCATGGCGTTTATTACCTACAAATGCTGTACCGGCACCGGCCATGATCTTTGGAGCTCCACATTTGGCCAGATTGCTAGGTAGAGTCAAATAACAAAAACCTTCCTACATATGCATATGTATATGTGTATGTATTTGTATGTTAATAATTAATTCTCTTGTTATTGTCTTTCTAGTTAAATTTCCGGAATTTTTGAATGCTTCTTCAATGACTGATGAAAAACTGAAAGTTCTTTTACAACATTTGGATACTTTTACCAAGTATGTATTTTGCATGTTTTAGTTTTAATATAAATTTTACTTCTCGTTTTGCCTTATTAAATATTTTTTTTGTTTGCCAATAGGATACTATTTGTATAAAGGTAGACATATCATATCATTCATAGAAAAAAACCCTACTATTCTTTTTCGTATGCAATTCTCAGTTGGTTTTTGAAAGCATTTCTATAAACTTAGAGGTTTTTGAATTTTTTTAAATTAGGCTTAAGTCTACTGAGGATTTGGTGTAATTTATATAACATTCTCCTTTTGTAGATACATGCGAATGTTCATAAATATTTTAGTTGTTTAATGTGGATAGTATATGGGCATTTCCATGACATCACAAGCCACATTAGGGCATCTGCTAAGTGGTGCAGATTTTGCATACGCAGAAGTACAAATTTTTTAGACATAGCGGAACTTATGTATATGTATATGTTCATATTATAAATCTGACAGTTGTAGCGTGTGGACTTATTTAATCAAACAGTGATTAAAATCGCAAGAGTATGCTGGACTCAACTTATGCATTTTTAGTAAACTGAATATAGTAAGAGATAAAACCAAGCAAGGCACAATTATGATTTAATAAGTTTTCAATTTATTTGAGCAAAAACTACTAAAGTTTTTACACAGTTTTAATGAAAAATTATTTATTTTAACAATTGTATGTGACAATATTTTACTTATACGCTAGCTTATATAAAATACAACTATTAAACATAGCAAATCGTAAGCAAAACCCGAGAGATTCAGAAATAACGATTTACAACTCGCATGCGATTTAATAATCAAGTGCGCGTCAAAACATTTGAGTGCAGAATGGCGTCTATTTTAATATGACACTTTAAATAGTTTATGTCTGAGAAGAATTATTAATTTAGAAGTTGGAAAGGAAGACGATATATTTTTGATTTTGATTTTTTGTTTCAAAATTAATAATTATTTCAGGCATGTAGTATAAAATATTTAATTTCTTTTATTTTAGATATTGTCTCAGTTAATTTATAAAACATATGCCTTGTATATTGCGGGTTGTTGCCGATGAAATGAAGGCTTTAAGACATAATTAACACGCAACAAACAAAGCATGTGTATAAAATATATGATTTTTTTTTTAACTTGTTCAGTTATTTCCAATTTTATGTTCAGTAACTTCTTTAGTTATATAAAAATATGTGGCGTGTGTTAAAAATTATTACTTTGTGTGTAAAAATAATAAAATGTTTCACAACAGCGAAAAAATAATACATAAATATTATCAATTAATTTCATTTTATAATAAAATTAAAACATTTTGTGTAAAACAACAACTACAAAAATATGTAAAATTAATTTAATTTTCATTATCTGAAACAAACTTCATAATCCTTCAACTAACAAAAGTCATTAACAATTTCAATTCCTTTAAACATTTTATATTGTGGGCATAATTTTGAATTTTAGTTATTTGGAGTCTCATAAGGAATGGTTCAACGAAGATAACTATGTGCGGGGAAATATCACCAAGAAAACCACGGCGGTTACTACATCGACAGATTCTGTGAAATCGGAAGAAAACGATGTACTCAATACATCAACAGTATCCCAAGAAGAAATAGTAGAACAACAGGGGAAACTAACCCAAACCTCTCTGGAATCGCCGGTGGAAAGTGTAGCTTCATAGCTATAGCTTGTCTCATTTTGTAGTATTATAGCTTTAATTCAAATCATATTATTTAAAAATATTTATTAATAAAAGACAAATTACAAAAAAATTAATTACTTCTTATTTAAACTTAGATATAAAAATATAACAGAATTTTTTTTATTAATATGACTAGAATTTCAGTGATGTCCACTCAACGCGGAAATACCGTGAAGACTGTAGTAGGGTAAGTGTGCATTGGGAATTTGAAAATAATATACCCGACCTGGATGGATAAGAACAATTGGGAAAGAAGTTATAAATTATACGACTATGCTTCATTTTTATGAAAGCAACAGAATGACGTTGAAGGTTTGGCACGATAAACTTTGCTGATTTGATCGCGGCTGAACAGTATTCGGAGAACTTTTATCTTTTAGATCAATAAAAATCTTGTCAATACAATTTTTATTCTACTTGTGATGAAACTGGGAAACTATTTGCGTTGCCCATTGTTCAGAAATCCATTTTTTTTGCTTTAAATCATTTATAATATTTATATGTATAAATTTATTTTGCTAATAAATTAGTTATTATTAATTACTAAACATGTTCTTTGTTTGTTGCCGCTTAAGTCTATTGATGATTTGGTATAAGAGCCAATAAAATGCAGGCATTAGAAGATATACAAAGCACATGTTTAATAAATTAACTGAGACAATATCTTATACATATAAATTACATTAAATATTATTAATCACTATACATATAAAAATATTGTTCAAAAACTAAATATTTAAGACCAAAAAATGGCTAAATGCCATTTCACACTATGACTTATCAGCCTGCCTTGTTTTGATAATCCCCCTTATACTACTGTAACTATTTGGCAACGTCACGTCAAGACAATTTCAAAAATAGTACAGTTATATTCCCGTTGTCTGCAACAAATGGTTATTACTGACAGCCTCTGACTCTTCTCTAAGGCTTAAAATATAGTCTTAGTTTTGTTATTGTCTGCACGTGACGTTGACAAATGGTTACAGAATAAGGGGGAATATTCTTTTAAACGAAAAGGCACTCAGAGTTATAATGCAGACTTTTTCTTCATGTCTTTCTATATAAGTAGAAATAGGCAAAAGTTTATTTATGTACCCTCCAAAAAGAATTGGAGCAGCGAAATATCCCTCTAAGACCCCCATAAAGTGTATATATATTTTTGATCAGTGATAAAATCTAAGACGATCTAGCAATGCCCATACGTCGGCCAGTGGAAAACACGATATACAGTCTAATCCGCTTTAGCGCAACACGCTTTAATGAAAAAAAATCGGATTACTGAAAGCGATACAAATCCCCGCACTGATTTTAGACGCAACTAGTCTTATTCACTTCGCTTTAGCGAAACATCGCTTTACTGAAAATATCGTATTACTGAAAACCAAAACAACTACATTTTGTATGAAACTTACTTCGCTTTAATGAAAAAATAAACAATGACAAAGTTATTTATTAGAAATCGATTGCATAACTTAAGGCTGAAAAAATTATGCATGTTTTGTCCTTTAAAAAATTAAATGGCAAAATATATTTGTCCTTTTCGCTCTTACGTACTTTATTGTATTTTTCTATTATATTGTCAATGCAAGTGGCTAGACATTTTCGAGGAACTCGTGTGAAATTTCAATAACAAAATGTGCACATATGCATGTGTATGGTATGTATTCTTGATATAAAAAATATTGTTTTACTGATTTCAAGCAGTATGCTTAACTGTAACAAATTTCAGTAATCCGAACTAGATTTAGAGAAAAAATCGGATAACTGAAAAAAAAATTGGGTTTTGGTTATTTCCAGTACAGCGGAGTCGACTGTAGTCTTTCTTGGACTCCGCCCCTTTTAATGGGCGATGAAGTAACATGAATAATAGTGTAAATATTTAATTGAATTGTATTCTTAAGCCTACATTCCTTAAAAATTATATTTATAAGCGCTTACGACGGACGAAATACGGGGGGTGTCCAGGTGAGGTAGAGGGGTTTATTTCTGCAGTTACATTGCATAGGTGCGGGGTGCCAATGATTACGTGCGCTAGCGCTTGGAGATTCAGCGGCAATAAAGACGTACGAAGGACCGCATCGCGCTTTTTGCGCGCGCCCTTATTACCGAAACGGTGACTATCGTTACTGCTCAGAGGTTATATCGTGCAGGATATCACACTCGTAATGCTCCAAGTGAAAATAACATCAGCAGATGGATTCACATGTTTGAAGATACTGGTGCCACTATCCAGATTCCAAGTTCAAGTCGTTCGAGAGACGAAGAAACAATTGAAGAAGTTAGATCCTCTCATGAATTATTCCCGAATAAGGTGAGGTAACATTAAGGTCCTGATTTGAGCCCTCTTGATTATTTTTTGTGGGGCTACCTCAAGGGCAAGGTATACGACAATAAAGCAACCAATTCGGCATAACTGAAACATAACATCACCCTAGAAATGGCAGCAATCTCAAGAGCAACTTGTTCAAGCGTAATGAGAAATGTTTGCAGCTTGATGGTCGACATCTCAACAACATAATTTTTATGAAATGATTTTCCATTTTGTGTAGTTTTATAAATTAAAAAAAAAAACATCATTTATTTTTTTTTAGGAGTAGGACCAGCACTCAGGGGATAACCCCTACATATGCAGTGCATTGCGCTGGAACTAGGAAAATAGATTTTGGGAAGGATGATAAAGGGAGTAGTGTCTCGATTTGAACCCCCTCAAATTGTAAGTGGCGGGGAAAACATCTGCAGGTAGTTTGTTCCACATACGGACTGTTCGGCCAAAAAACGAATTTTCTCTGTAATGCGTAGTGCGATACGTTGGAATATCGACCACAAAAGCATGCGCTCTTGATGAAAAACGCATTGAGCGTAAGAAAGAATGGGTTTCAGGAACAAGTTCCCTAATTTCACCACAGCACCTGCTCTGTAACGATAGAACAACGATACGCACCCCACATTGCGACGATGCTCAAGAGAGTCCCTACTGTCTCCAATGAGTTTCATCGCCCTCTCCTGTCGGTCGAGTAACTTCAAAATAGAATTTGAAGCACCGGCCCAAACATGAGAGCTGTATTCCATCTTCGGTCGGATGTAAGTGGTCGGATTAAGCAGATCAGAAGGGGTGAATTGTCTCTTGCACCGTCTTAAGAAGCCAAGGCACTTGAATGCTTCTTTTGCGACCTGAAAGACATGTTCCGTCCATTTGACATCATACTGCACTTCCATGCCCCGAACATCAAGAGCCCCTGACTCCATAATACTTACACCACCCATAGAAACAGATGAAGCAGCATGGTCATACGTACGTCGATGCGTAAGCATACAACACTGGGTCTTACGGGCATTAAAATCATCGACCCTGTTCGCCTGACCCCATTCGGAAATCTTCGCGAGGCCACTATCCAGAACGTCATTCTCGATTTCAGACGTTGACGGCCTGCAGTTGATTAATATTTTTTATTTAATTATAAAATTCCCCTATCTCACCTGAACACCCTGTATGTTCTCTGATCTTCCCCTACTCTACCCCTTCACCTACCTTTACCGCCCAAATGACCTTATCAAAAAACACTTTTTTTCTACACTTAACTACTCCGAAAATTGAGTTTTTAAGTTTTAACGATTTAGGTGAAATGTCTCCCCCACGGCCTTTCTCGGAATGACTTTGTAGAAAGTTTTAAAATTCGGCACAGAAATGTCTTAAAAGAACTATGACCCAGCACGTTAAACATTTCTAACTTATCCCAGTCTATTTTTTGCACCTTCATATAAAATATTAATACGTAAGTTTTTATGCTGGTCGAATATAACGTTTTTACTTGATTTTTATTAAAGAAATTGAACGTTAGTTTTTGTTTTAAATATTTGTTTCTTGTTGGGGAAATTGCTTTGGCCTGGCTCCCATAGATGTTGTTGTTACATTGTCCTTCATATTTATGTAGCTGTGAAAGTTTGGCTCCTGTTCGGATTGTAATCTTAATGGCGACAAAGATCTTAATTTATTTTGTAAACGATTTGCAAACCTTTTGGAAAAATGTTTTTTCGAACTACTTCTTCGGGATGACAAATTTACAGTTTCTTCGTTTTCTACGACAATAGATGGCGCAATTCTAAAAGAGAATTTTTCTTCGGGAGTTTCATTGTTTGCTTTAGCTGTTCCATTTGCAGAGGAAATATTTATATTATCCGATGCACTAGACTCAGTAGTTGTAGGTTTTAGGTTATCGGCATTGTTGTGTGAAGTTGACAATTGCTCTGTTTCCGTTTGTGGAGGACGAAAGGGAGATAACACACTTAATTTTGCTTGTGTTGAAGGTGCTTGATTCCGTTTCGGGGTTTCCTTATTTCGTAAATCAATTTCGCAAGGCTGTGTTTTTAAATTGCAACTCATTAAGTCAGACTCTTGGTTAATGAATTCCATTTCATTTAGTGTAGGATGTACTGTTGCGTCAGATATTTCTGGTTTTGGTGCCTTATCTAAAGCAATTTCTTTTGGTTTTTCTTGCAGTGAACATTTATATGGGGATTGCTGTGAATCGTATTGAATATCTTCCTGCGTTGCTTCGAACCCATTTGAAGTTTGATTGCAGTCATCCGATTTAGACTCAGTGAAGCTAAAAGGCAAATTACCTCTGGCTGAAATTTCTCGCACCGGACTAAAACAAAATTGTGTTTTTTCTAAAGTCGGTGTACGCAGCTTTTTAATAGTCGTCTTCAGATCCACTTCATTTATGGAACTGTAACGACACCCAAGCTGTACAATACTGGACATTGTTTTGAAAGATACTCTAGGCCTTCTCATTTCCACCGGAGATTCCATAGATGCCGGGTTCAAATGTTGTTCATGTGGATTGTCTTTTTCCTGGTGATTTAGTTCATTCAAGTCTTCAGTTGCTGTTTGGTTGGCACGAATTTCACTTTCTGAGAAAGTAAATACGCTGGCAGTTGTTGGTAGAGCTGTTTTAATAATTTTAATCACAGAAGGTTGTTTCTTCACATGGCCCGATCTACTGTCAACCGTAGAGTTCGAGCGTATAAATATTTGTAAACTTCCGCGTTTTGGTGCAATATCTGGTGTCAAACATTTGTCTTGCCTTTGTGCTGCTGAATGAGATTATGGGAAAATTAAAAGGACTTTTGAAATTATTAAACAAACCATAACGTACATTTATTGCCTTGCCTCAGCCGTTTCCAGGACTTTTGTATCACATTTGTTTTTGTGTGCTCATCTAACTGTTCAGTTTTGTTATTTGGAGGTAAATGCTCATTATCGGTTTTCAGCAAATGCGCAGAATTGCGATCTCTTTCACGTTCAAAGTTAAACTTAAGTAAATCAGGTCGTTTATCCGAACGACTCTTGCGAATACAGTCTAGAAATGAAAATGATTTATTTTAACTAAAGGAAAACATTTATTAAACAATAAACTTGCCTTTTTCCCGAAGACGTTTACGATTCCATGTCTGCAAAAATGCCCTGAGGTCTTCATCGTCCGTTTTGGAATTTACATCAAGACTCGCATTGTTATCATTAGAGGAGCCTTTAGTTGATCGCAAACGTAACTGAGCGGCAGATTGAACTTCTCTTGGTAGTGCTTTTTGAAAAAGGTTTTCATGTTAAAACATTTTCGAGGTATTTAATACCATCATGTGGCTACAAACCGTTTAAAGAATTTCTAGCTGATTGCTCTTCCTTTTGTCTTTGCCTCATTTTCGCCTGAAGTTCCAACTGTTGGCGCCTCTCATTTTCCTTAAGTGCCTGCTTGAATTGTTCACAAAACTTGTAAAATATTGCAAAACATTCACTGACTTTGAAAGTTTTCTCATCTTCACAAAAGAAATCGGCCATTGTTATTCGCAATGATTTCAGTTCGTCTAATTGTTTATTTAAAATGACAATTTTTTCTTCAGCTTTCTGAATGAAATCGACCATTTGCTGTTTGATATCATCGCCAGTTGTGGGCAAATAAATTTCTTTCTTAATTACATCCAAAGCGAACTCCATGTCCTTAATATCCTTTTCAATTTGATCACTATTAAGTCTAAAACATGTACATGTACACATAAATTAATGAATGCTGTGGCGTTTGAAATGCATATTTACTTTGAAACATTTTCTAACAGGTTTATCTCTTCGCTTAGATCCAATAAGTCGGGATTATATCTTTGAACTTCGATTGCTATCAGATGCAACAAATGCATGCCCGTCTTGTTGGCTTTGATTTCGGTTAGTTTTGTTAAGGACGATAGTTTGATGCCCGCCGCATTGCCGGCGTAACCATTCGAATTAAGAAAATTTCCAACAACAATTATAACACCCAATATTTCTTGCAACGTTTTATTTTTCATCAGGTCTGCAATGTAAAAAATAAGAAATTTTAAAATTATTTCTATATTTGCATACATATTCCGAAAAGTTTTTGCTTTGGACCAATTTAGAGACCAATATTTACCAAATCGGATCATATTCTAAGTGTAAACTTACCATTTCCCGCTTTTGTTATGGCATTTAAACAGGACTCCAAATATGTGGCGTTCAATGCAAACTCCTCCTTTAATATCATGCTTTCAATCCGTAATTTAAAGCTAAAAATAAAGATCTTAGTTTATTAAGTCCAGATTTTGAAGAATCTTAACCTTATACATACATACACACACACACATACATACGTACAAACACACATACACATGCACCTTTTTACTCACTTTAACTGCCTATTTCTCATTGTCGAATGAATTCTTTCTTTCGTATAAATACATTTGAAACAAAAATAATTTACAAAATTTTGTTTTTGTTTTAAATATAATTGTACGAAAGAAAGAATTCATTCGACAATGAGAAATAGGCAGTAAGTTTTCGGTGTTAAGTTGAGATCAAAACAAGTAAGGACGTTATATTCGACCGGATCGAATCTTAAATACCCTCCAAATATTTAGTAAATAAAAACTCTATTTTTATTCTTATTAAAATTTTAATTTTTATGGCATTTGCCTTCGTCGGACCTGTAGCAAAAATTAGCCGGCGAAATAACAAATAAAAATAATGAAATAGCTACAAAAAAAAAACTATCTATCTTCTCATCTTTCCTAATCTGTCCCCTCAATACTATCCCCTCGTTATCAGTTCCGGCACAATGCCATTGCATATATAGGGGTCATCCCCTGAGTGCTGGTCCAAGATAAAAAAAAGTAAGCAAAGAAAAAAATTTATTTTAATGCGGCCATTTCCAATGTGTTAGGAGCAGCATGACTGAGACACCTTTCCGTCAGCATAAAAACTTACGTATTAATATTTTATATCAACCTGCAAAACAGGGACTGAGATAAGTTAAAAATGTTTGACCTCCTGGGCCAGAGTTCCTTTAAGTCATATGTGGGCCCAAAGAGGAATGGAATGGTAGGGAAGCGGAAGACCAGAGGACATCTTACCTTCGTCCTAAAAGCTTATAAATAAAATTTTTAAGGAAAGTGGGATTAAGGAATATATTTTGTTAAATATTTTCACTATTTTTTCATATAACATGTAACTTCAATACCCAATAAAAGGGGGCGGGGTCCAAAAATAGGCTATATCGAGTTTTCCACAGACAGACGGATGAGCATTGCCAGACCGTTTGAGATTTCGTCCCTGAAAACACTAAAAATAAATTGTTTTTTTTTTTTTTTTTTTTTTTTTAGGAGTAGGACCAGCACTCAGGGGATGACCCCTACATATGCAATGCATTGCGCCGGAACTGAAAACGAGGGGATAGTATTAAGGGGACAGATGAGGAAAGATGATAGACAGTTTTTTTGTAGCTATTTCAACCTTTTACTTCGCCGGCTAATTTTTGCTACAGGGCCGACGAAGGTGTATTTAAGTGTAAAGAATTTGACCCTATGTCATTTAGAGGAGGATCATGTAACGTCTCATCTTCGTCATTAAAGCTTAAAAATGTTATTTTTAAGGAATGTAGGCTTGAGTAACACAATTTGTTAAGTTTTTACACTATTTTTGCATATAATAACGCCCACTAAAGTGGCGGGTCCCAAAAATTATTATTTTTTATTTTGTGGCTCTAAGTTTAACGCCATTGAACCTTATATATAAAAATATATCATTTGCTTAACAAAATGACTAAAAAAACTGTAAAAATTTTAAAAATTATGTTGATTTTTAGAGGTTGCTTTAGGGGAACTTTTTTTCCTCTGGTCCGATTCAGCCCATTTACGAACCTGACCTGCGCTATCCTTCGAAATGTTTTTATACCAAATTTCACGCATCTGACTGTTTTCGTTTGGACTGAATCGTAATTTCTACAGATAGACGGATGGACAGGCATGTCTATATCGTCTGAGATTTCATCACTGATCAAAAATATATATACTTTATGGGGTCTTAGAGGGATATTTCGCTGCGTTACACATGGAATGACAAAGTGAATATGCCCTCCACATTTTCGTGTCGCGTTTCATCCGTAAAAATGTTATCCTCATGCGCGCATTAATGACCAACCAAAATGCAGAATTAATTCTGCTCCCAAAGGAAATTGAATTCTGTCACGGAAGGGCTGCGTATGATTAATATTTTCTTATATGGATTCATATTACTCATACGTCTTAAACACATATTTAGAAACAACAAGTAAAAACGTTATATTCGACCGGGTCGAATCTTAAATACCCTTCAAATATTTAGTAAGTGAATTTAAAATGTTTAACTGGGTGGGACAGAGTTCCTTTATATAATATCGTACGTCAACGCCCACTAAAGGGGCGGGGTTCAAAAATAGACAATATCATGTTTTCCACAGACGAACGTATGGGCATTGCTAGGCCGTCTTAGACTTCATCACTGATCAAGAATATATTTACTTTATGGGGTCCAATTCTCTTTTGAGGGTATTTTGGTGGGGTTGCTCTGGCAAGGGCTGTGGGGGAGACATTTCATCTTTGTCGTAAAACTTTAAAAATAAATGTTTCGGATAATTATATACAAAATTTAGGGCAGAAACAGGCAGTCATAAAACTAAAATAAATACAAAATTAAATTTTTTTTGAAAGGGTGATTTAGGGGGTGGAGGGGGTATGGCAGAATAGTACCAGGTTACGTCTCAGCTTCGTCATTAAAGCTTAAAAATGTTATTTTTAAGGAATATAGGCTTAAGTAAAACAATTTGTTAAATTTTTGCACAACTTTTGCGTATAATAACGCCCACTAAAGAGGGCGGGGTCCAAAAATTAGTTTTATTTTTATTTTATGGCTCCAAGTTTAACGCGTTGGACCGTATTTGACATAAAAATATATCATTTGCTTAACAAAATAACGAAAAAACTTTAAAAATTATGTTGTTTTTTCTGGGTTGGTTTAGTTCTTTTTTGGGGGAACTTTTTTCCTCCTTGCCCGTTTTAGCCCATCTCCGAACTTAAGCTGTGCTATCCTTCAAGATATATGTGTACCAAAATTCAAGAGCCTAGCTCTTTTCGTTTGGGCTGAATCGTGATTTCCACAGACGGACGGACGTGCTCAGATCGTCTTAGATTTCATCACTGATCAAGAATATATATACTTTATGGGGTCTCAGATGGATATTTAGCTGCGTTACAAACGGAATGACAAAGTGAGTATGCCCTCCATATTCTTTTTTGGAGGGATATATCCTCCACATTTTCGTTTCATACGTAAAAATTTTACGCTCAAAGAAGTTTCACTTCAAAAATATTTTTTATGAATAAGACCTTTAAACTGTGCTGCGTGACGATTAACAGAAAATATCAGAAACAATAACTTGAAGAAAGTACCTGGCATGCATAATTACTTATAAATGTTTTTAAACTTTGTATTTAAAATATATAAAAATGCTTACTTTGACATCTCCAACATTGAAATTAGAAACTTTTCAGCACTTGCCAAACGCTGGCGATCCCCAACAAATCCTTTAAGAATCATAATTTCTTCGTCGTTTTGGAAAAACTTTATTAGGTCCTTCAACTTTTCCAGATTAATCGTTTTATTATCTCCATTACGAATTAATTGGACAATATCCTCCGAATTGTAACTGAAATTCTAAGCCGTACAAAATTGTTTTTTTTTAAATAAACTTTTACAACTTTACCCTTTAAATTGACTTAAGAAAATATTAACTTTAAGACTCCGTTGGGCATCTAGTAAATGTATGTATTTAGGCTCCTTGTGGAGTTTATCTCCGGGTGCTGCACCATCTACTGCATCCGTATTTCTATTGTTTGCCTGTGTTGTTTGTAGACAAAACAATCCTTCGATGCCTTTAAAATCTATAAGCTCTACACATTTATATTGGCGGTTGTTGGCCATAATAGTCCATATATTTAATTTGTTGATAATTTTGTGTGGTGGAATTTTTGTCCAATTAAAGGTTTTAAGTTTTATACTGGATTTTGGAGTATTTTGTTGAGGTAATAGGAAACTGTTTGGTTGCGACGGTTGATTTAGGTGTGGCAATGGTGGTCCACCTTTCTGTATTGGCGGTGGTGGAGGAGGTAATCCTGGTGGAATTGGTGGTGGTGGAGGTAATCCTGGTGGGATTGGTGGTGGTGGAGGTAATCCTGGTGGAATTGGTGGTGGCGGAGGTAATCCTGGTGGAATTGGTGGTGGTGGAGGTAATCCTGGTGGAATTGGTGGTGGTGGAGGTGACGGTTCTAGTCCGACAGGAGGAGCTGGTGGTGAAAGAGTTCTCTCCGATGCTGGTGGTGGAGGGGATGGAGTGCATTTTGCTGGCGAACATGAAAGTATTGTTGAGCCAGCATTTGGCAAATGTGATTTTAAATCTTCCGCTAATAATTCTGTGTTATTCACCTCATCACATGATACATTGTTAGTCTTAGCGCGGCAATTTTGACAAGAAAATGTATGCGCTGCAGACGAGTTTATCACACGCTCGGCTTCCTCAGAATTTTCCAATTGTATGGCACGGTGCACCAACTTTTCTGCAACTTTCCAGATGACATCACTTAATGGCTCATTGGGCTCGACGCTGAGTAGATGTTGTAATATAGTCAGAAATTTTCCTTCATGAGGTGTATTAGTAACCTTTATGGTGAAGATTTTTGTAGCAAGTTATATAAATAAAATAAATAAAAAACACTATTTACCTGTTGCATTATGGCTTGAAAAACTTCGTGATGAGAATTTAAATTGAGACTACATGTACTCGATGGCCTCGTTGTTTTACTGTTCTCTTTCTGATCGTTAAACACATCCAGTTGAACAACAATATCACCGACTCCTGGTGACACTTTTCTGTAAAAAATTCAAGTTTATTAGTACATAGATTTCCTTTACTAGTTTATATTTCAAGAGCTTATTGGCTATTGCCCATCGTTAAGTGAAAAAATATCATGGTATATCAAACCTCCACTCTTATACTCAATTCCAGTGCCACAATTAGTGTGTTGTACAGAAATTGAGTGTAAAGATTTACATCAATCTAAAATATACTTTCGATGGAAACGTTGAATCTTTGCATTTTTAAGAAATAAGCTGTTTGATTATATCGTAAAGCTGAAGTTCGAAAATATTCTTTTATTTTCTGAGGTCGGTTTATTCACACCAAACCCTGATTTTTTTAAGTGTATAAAGGCAACATACTCTATCCTTTTCAAATATAATGCAAATAATTTGTCAGCAAATGAAAATTTATGCAATTTATTTGAAATATCTTAAAATATTTCAAATTAATTTCAAAATATTTTAAAAATTAAAAATCCTCCAACCTTAAGCACAAACTTGCAGAAACCAATTGAGAATTAGATAAGAAAAAAAAACAGGATTTCGAGTAAACACAATGAAATGCAGGCATATAGACATAATTAATTTGCTTAAACAAAGCAAATCTTTAATATAGTTATTACAGAATGTTAGATAAATTTAGGGTAAAACAAGTTAAGAACGTTATTTTCGATCGGGTGGAATCTTAAATATCCTCCAAATATTTAGTAAATAAAAACTCTATTTTAATTCTTATTAAAATTTACATTTTTATAGTATTTGGCTTAAGTCAGGAAGAAACAAATTTATTTTAATGCGGACGTTTTTACTTGTTTTTCTTTCACTTTTAATCTTAAACAAATGCCCTTACACATACATACATACATATTTAAAAGTTCAGTATTTGTTCCTGTGGCATTTGATATAATTTGTAAGGTCTGTTCTGTATTATCCATGATTTATTTTATTATTTTGAAAATATTTAAGCAAATCCGTGCATTTTAAACCGAGAAATTGTACTAAACGTAACAACGTGCTGTATTATAAATCGCAATATAAATAAAATAAAATCATGAGTCGCACTCGAATAATTTTATATTTGTGGTTTAGCTTTATATTGCAAGAATATGCGCTTGTATTTATTAAAAATAAATTGTTTGTTTTTATTTACGATTTATTTTTAACTAATTTTATATTTGCAATGTACAATGTTTATTTAAAAGAATGTACGAGTACATAAATAATTATCCCAGCCAGTACAATAGTCCCACATTTTTGCAAATGTATATTTTAAAAATTCAATTTAATCCTATTACTTATTCCTGAAGATGTTAACAAATTATTGACAAAATATTGAATGATAAAATAAAACTGAAATAACTTTATATAAAAGCTTCCGCTTTTTATAATGAGCTACACTTTTTATAATGACTTGCACTTTTTATGATGACTTGCACTTTTTATGACGAATTGCACTTTTTATGATGACTTGCACTTTTCTTAATGACTTGCACTTTTTATGATGACTTGCACTTTTTATGATTTGAATTTTTTATGATGACTTGCACTTTTCTTAATGACTTGCACTTTTTATAATGACTTGCATTTTTTATGATGACTTGCACTTTTTATGACGAATTGCACTTTTTATGATGACTTGCACTTTTTATGATGCCTTGCACTTTTTATAATGACTTGCATTTTTTATGATGACTTGCACTTTTTATGATTTGAATTTTTTATGATGACTTGCACTTTTCTTAATGACTTGTACTTTTTATAAAGACTTGCATTTTTTATGATGACTTACACTTTTTATGATGACTTGCAGTTTTTATAATGACTTGAATTTTTTATGATGACTTGCACTTTTTATGACTTGCATTTTTTATGATGACTTGCACTTTTTATGATGACTTTCACTTTTTATAATGAATTGCACTTTTTATGATGACTTGCACTTTTGATAGTGACTCGCACTTTTTATAACAACTTGCACTTTTTTTAATGACTTCCACTTTTTACGATGACTTGCACTTTTCATAATGACTTGCACTTTTTATGATGACTTTCACTTTTCTTAATGACTTCCACTTTTTTTGATGACCTGCATTTTTTATGATGACTTGCACTTTTTATGATGACTTGAACTTTTGATAGTGACTCGCGTTTTTTATAACGACCTGCACTTTTCTTAATGACTTCCACTTTTTATGACCACTTGCACTTTTTATGATGACTTTCACTTCTCATACTGACTTGCTGTTTTTATGATAACTTGCACTTTTGATAGTGACTCGCACTTTTTATAACGACTTGCACTTTTCTTAATGACTTCCACTTTTTATGATGACTTGCACTTTTCATAATGACTTGCACTTTTTATAATGACTTGCATTTTTGCGAGGACTTGCACTTTTCATAATGACTTCAATTTTTTTTTTGATGACTTGCATTTTTTATGATGACTTGCACTTTTCTTAATGACTTGCACTTTTTATGATGACTTGCACTTTTTGTGATGACTTGCACTTTTCATAATGACTTGCACTTTTTATGATGACTTGCACTTTTTATGATGACTTGCACTTGTTTCCTTACTAATATAATAAATATGAAAGTAATTCTGTTTGTCTGTTCACTCCTCATGCTGAAACCGCTGAACCGATTTAAAAGAAATTTGACTTAGAGATAGTTTAAGATCCGAGGAATAACCTAAGGTCATATTTGTTTTTGGAAATGATCGTATTGAGTGGTCAGGAGTGGTCGAAAGTTTGTATAGACATATGAAATTATTAAACTGATAACTAGGAACGTTTTAAGCTCTGATCCAGTAAAAATACAACACATCATTGGCATAACATACACATTAGCTGAAATTTCACATATGTAAAAAATTCACGACATTTGCACATCTCTAGTCTCTACAATGGATTGTTTCCGATTTCTCCAACATTTACGATAAATAATTGATTTTTAAAATGTATTGAAAAACATGTTTTTTCGGAAACGTTATTTTTGAAAATGATCAAAATTCACTAAACGGAATCAATGCCGTTAGATTTGCTTTAAATCTGATTACGATCGGAAGTTCATACAAATACATACAGTACAGACATCATTGTAAAAATAGTTGGAATAGATTGTCCGAAATTTCGGTTTAAATTGTATTAACATTTCGTTCGATATCGTATGTGGTAATTTGAGCCCAAAAATCTAATGGTTATCGGAATGAAATCAGTATTAATAAAAACAACAACGACACGTTTTTTGTTTGTTTTTACTTTCGTATTATTTTATTTAATATTTGTGCTCATATTTTTTTTTAATTGTTTATAACGTCTTAATGTTTAATATTAATTTGAAGTTTACAGACTAAATTACAAAATAATTGATACAAAAAAAACATATACAGACATAAAAACAATACACAGACATAAAAAACAATAAATCAAAATTGTTGCTGTTGTCAGTTTTTATTTCATTTATTTAATTGTTTAATAACATTTACTATTAGAAAGTTTAAATTTACTTAGCAACTAAATATGAAAATTAATTGTGTGCTTTAATTGTTGATTTTTAAATTAAGTGAAACTTATTTCGTAAAACTAAAACAAGTTTATTACAAATTAGTATAAAAATTAAATATTTCTGTGTACATAAACACATACTCGTACATACATTTTTGAGTTTTAGTTGTATTTAGTTAAGTAGTAAGTTTTGCTTCTTAATTTTAATTTTAAATCGAGAAAAAAAGATTTATTTACTATTTGTGTAAAGTTATTTTGTAGAAAAGGACAGAGAGAGTTAGTGTGATTTAGTTTCAATTAATTTGTTTCAATTCTATTGAAGACAATTGTAACAACTCTTATTCGAATTTTAAAAACAGTTGCTTTTGATTTCGTTTCTATTGCTTAAAGTTTTATTTTATCATAATTAAATATATATATTTTTTTAATTTTTTTCTTTTTGGTTAAAAGTTTGTGATTTATGGGTCTATTATAGGCACCATTTTAACTTTTCTAGTAAACATTTAGTTTTAAAACAAAAACAGTTTTTTAGATAATATTTTAAATTCTACCGTATTTGTTGTTTACTTTGAGGAGTAGAAAAACAAAAACACAATATTGCTTTAAATTTTTGTCAATTAAAAAAACTATATACACTTATTTTTTGGTTTTTGAAACCCTGTTTTGCTATAAGTTTATTATAAAAAAAATGTTGGTAGAAAATTTTTTGAAAATTGTTAATTTAAGGCATTATTGTGTTTTCTTTTTTGTTGTTGTTGTAACATATAAGGGATGTTTAAGGTTCTACTTGCTACAGCTTCTATATAAAAATATATATTAAAGGTTTTGTATTAATATTTTATATTCTTTAAAATTTTTAAGGGGATTTTCAAATATTTGTTTCATTAGTTTTGTAAGAATTTGGACGGTTTTATTTTAACTTTAAATATTTTTTACTATTATTTTAAAGGCCGTTCTTTGTTGTATTTGATTAAGGTGTTTATTGTTTTATTACATTTTTTTTTTAATATTAAATTCATGACAATTTCATTTTAAATTCAACTTACATGTAGAAAAGAAAATATTTTCTTATTGATTTGGATTGCTCGAGTTTTTTTTCAACCGTTTTCGTAATAAATTCATTTACATTTTCTAATTTATAATTAATAACTGCCTAGAAATCTATTTTTGAAACGCTACGACTAGAAGTATAAGAATATCATATATTTACACAGATAATCCACTTTATTGAGTAACTATTTTTCAATGTCAGTCACGTCAATACGATATTTCTTTAGCAATTCACCACTTTTAACAGCCTGTCGGTAGTGTTTTAGGCTTTCCAGAATAATCAGAGGCTGTTAGTCTATTTTTATCCACAACGAGTGGATAAGTATGTTATTTTGGATATTCTCCCTTGATGTGACGTTGAGAAATACTTAAACAATAATGGAAAATATACACCCCTATTGTGAATAATAAGTGGAATTTTTGTGCACGTGAAAATTTTTATTCCACTCGAAGGGAAAAATGATATTGTGAATCTCCCGTGAGAAATTATTCCCGCTATCACTTCTCAGTGAATGCAAAAAAGAGAAGCATCCGAAAACAACATGAAAAATCAAAGAAATTTGTGTTGAAAAATTATAAAAAAGATTATAAATTATAAATATATATGTAATAATTTTAACAAAGTATGGCTAAATATTTAATAGTAAAATAATTAGGATTTGGAAACCGAACAAAACAAATCAAAACAAATATTCTTAATCTTTAGAATTGGAGCAACAAGCTTTACAAAGACGCAGGCAATTGATTTGTTGCAAAAATATCAGTTTGTGTCTTACAGATCTTGCTCCTAAAATAATATTTGTAAACACTCTAATATTAGAATTATAATAGAAAATACTTACATTTTCTACTCTATTCCCCACCAAAAACTGAGTGAATAAATTAAAGGAAAAAGTGAAAAAACTCAAGGGGTTAAAAAATCATTCACGATAAGGGGAATTTAATCTTAGCATGAAATCATTCACGGTGAATTTTTTCATGGTTGCAATTCTCGGGAAAAGGGAACAATTTCGAGGGAAAAATTGTTCATGATGAGGGTGATACTTTTTTGTATCAACTAAAAGCTGTAATGTTTGAATCTTCTGTTAATAAATTTATAATAAAGTTGTTCTACCCTAGAAGCTTCTTGATACCATTCATTCACTTTAGTGGTGAGTTCGAATCTATTAAACAAAAAATGTTGCCAGGCACATAAAAATTTCAAATATATAATTTCTAGCCAAGAGTGCAGGAAAATTCTACTATTTTCAAGAACACTTGTAAATAATTTTAACTTAATTTAATAAAAAAAAAAATTTGAAAAATTTGACTGAAGATCACATAATTATTGGCTATTCTATACCAGATGGTCAATACTTTGCCTTGTACTGCCTCAAATAAACAGTATTTTTTTTTACATATTGGCTGCCCTGCAGTTGTATATTTTGTAGGACACATATTTCGTAGTATTCCTTTTTTCTGTTTTGCTTAATCTTATTGGATTTATTGGCTTTATGATTAAGAAAAGTATTTGCTAGTGTTGTTAATATTTCAACAAAAGTTTTGTAATCGAAACAAACATTAAAAGCTTCTTCCACGAATAAATTCCACTTTAGAAAGCTTTCCTGAAACAAAGTGCCTTGAAATTAACCGAAGCAAATGGATGATTTTCACCGCTTTTCTTTTACGAAATTCTTATTCTTCTATGCACAACGTGTATGTATATATGTGAATGTATGTATGTGTGATCCTGGGTTCGTTTTACTGCTATTCAAAAAAGAAGTTTTAATCTAACCTCAACAAAAGAACTACTCGTATATATAACATCTAATTGGATTGTTTTTTTATAACTTGTCTATTTCTAATCTCATTTTGAATTTTTGGAATGTTTTTGAACGTTAACTTTCTTGGCCGTCCACTTTAATTCTATTTATTACGTTTTGTGCTACTCGCTGTGGTGGGCCTCATGAAACTACTGACACCCCTGGCACTGGAACTGCTGCGTGCTGTAACGGTTCGGCTGGTATTGTGAGGATTCGTTACATTTGCCTTTACCAAGAGAGCGCTGCGAGCTGCTTGTGATCGTGATGATCCGAGGCTTGTTTGATTTTCCTTAAAACTAGTACTGCCCAAATTTGAGCTGCTGGACGTATGACGTTGTTGCGTATTTGGCGTTGAAGAGTTGAGACGGCGGACAATGACAATATTGGGACCGACACTGGACCCGCTGGAGCTGGAACGACTAGCCGGCACTCCACCTAAGCCGGCCAAACGACTGGGATTGCTTCGTAGGTTTTGTGTGGTCAAGGGACGTTTACTGGGCGATGAGTCGACAGATACCGTTTGTAGAGGGGATTTATTCAGACTGCTATTGCCCATGGGCATGCGTTTAACGGTTTGTGTAGAGACGCCGCTGTTAATGGAAGATCGGGATGAACGCAAACTATTGCGTGAGCTGCTGCGTTCTACATCACGTTTCGCGGTACCAGAAGAGGAGGAAGAGGCCTCCGAATTGCTTATCGTTTTGCGCAGTGAGGTAGCTCTTCTGATGGCGTTATTAGTAAAGTGGCTCATGTGGGCAGCTGCCGCAGAGCTGGCTGGACCCTGTACTAGTTGTCCATTGGGCATGCGTGTCGTTCGAGAGCGATCTACCGATGAGGATGTTCTACGTGGCGAGCTGGTGCTCGATGCCGGCTGTGATTTGGTAGATGATGCACGTAGCCTTGATATTTGCAATCTATCTGCCAAGCGGCTTGAAATCTTTTGTATGGGTGTGGTTTTTTGTGCGATGGTTTTTGGCGTTAGCTTGGGCAACTCATTGACCTCATTGCAAGATGAGTTTGTGCTTTCCTTGCCATGAGAGGGTGTGTCGGAGACTAGACTTTGCGTTTCTTCAAAACCTTCATCGTTAAGCTCATGATTAGAGATTTTTATTAAAGTAGAACCATTTGCCGTTGTGGTGGTATTGTTGCAGTTGGTTATTCGGGGCGGTATGATTTCGCGTGAAGGGCTCCATAAACGTTCCGGACAGTCTGTGGGTGATTTGAGATTTCTTAAAGCTTCTTGTACATCCTCTTGATTAATAGAACTTATATGGCGTCCCACTTTCTCCAGTTTTGTTATAGTTTTGGCTGAGACATTTGTCAGTTTGCTTTTGTTGCTATCAGCCGCAGCATTGTCGCCAAATGATGCAGACGCTATTGGCTTATTTTCGGTTTTGGTTAGAGCTTTTTGGATTTCTGTGTTCTTAGCTAATTGTGAAAGGGAATTTTCTTCACTGGAATCTTTGGTAGAAGTTAGGTCCTCATTTCCACTACTGTGGTCGGTAGGACGTTTATAACGTCTGGTGCGTCTAGCCATCGAATAGCGATCAAAATGTCCCGGTATCTCGGCTGTTTCCAATTCATTACCTTCCTTAATCTCTTTACATTGACTGGTATTTATGGCATTTGGCTCTGTTCTATTCACTGTTACAAGCGTAGTGGTTGGACTAGATATGATTCTTCTCGTCACCGGCGGTGTTTCGATATTGTCGGCATCGATTTCTTTACGATTTGAGCTTGCTAATGGTTTGTGACTTGACTTGCTATGTGTATTTGAGGTATTGGTTTCCAATTTACTGATTTCACTTGGTATCTCTTCGAAATTAAATTTATTTTGGCCATTGGCTGTACGATTTTTGGATAGGGGAGACTTAATGTGATTAATTTCGGCGTTTACTTTGGCATTACTAGTGGATTCTGCAGCGTTGTCGTAAGTAGACGGTGGCGACTTAAGGCCATCGACACCCAATAAACGTTGCCGATGTGTGCTTTGGTCCTTGTCCTTGGTGGAAGGAGAGCGTATGTAGATTTTCAAACGATCGGTGGCATCCCTTTCGCCCAATTGTTGTATAAGAGATTTGCGACGATCTTCTTCTGCTATGGACTCTAATTGAGAAGTATTATTCTCTGTAGAACGTTGCCGTCTATAAACAACATCATCGGATTTGGAAAGATTATTTAAAAGATTGGCGTCCGCATCTGATGCCGCAACACTGCCATTCTCTTTTTGTTTGTAAGACGTTTCCCGGACATTATTAACATCTGAAAATACAGACTTGCTAACTATTTTGTTTCGCAAAAAGTAAAAGTTGACCTAAAATACCTGCTAGAGCTTGTAGGGTACCGACAACGTCGGTGTCTAGGGTTTTTGAGGGCTTCCAGTCAGAGTAGACGCGTTTGTAGCCATCCTTGGCTTGACTATCGTTGTTGTTAGTGTTGTTAGCAGTATTAGTACATGGTTTCGGTGTGGTCGGTACAAATTTCTCTTCGGGCAATGTATCCAACTTTCGTTCGCTTTCTGTAAGTGAAAAGGTGTTATTTGATTTGTATAAAAGTAGCCTTAACAATTGGACTGAAACTAACCTGATTCGTTTTCAAGCGAACGCCGATTGATGTTAACCAAACGTCGCTTACGTCTGTATTCCTCATCTTGTTTCTCATCGTTTTCGTTCGATTGCAACCAGGTTTCGATCTTTTGACGCCATTCGCGAGATATTCTAAAGAGAGTGATGAAAATAAGTACAGAAAATACTATTTGATTTGTTTAAAATTTACTTGGGTTTAGTTTCATCTTGTGCTGGTGGTACAACATCCCCACTGCTGGGCGATATGGGTGAACTCTTTTCCGGCACATTAATCGGCAGAGGAGAAGCGGCTCTTTCCCTATCCATTCCAAAATCTATATTCAACAATTCCGGACGTTTGCGACTTGAACTACCTGAACGAGCTCTACGTGCCCATGAACGATCTAAAGTCATAAAACAATATATTTTTAATTTAAAATATTAAAAATAATTATAATTTTCGTGTTACCCAAACTTCCATAAGCTGCTTTGCGGTCCCGACTGTTTCGCTCATGGCCGGACGTTCTTAAGAATTCCATAAGATCATCTTCTTCAGCCATGACGCGACTTCGGCGTCGTCTCATGCTGCCGTTGGGGGTAATGTCTGGAGACATGCCATCGCAGTTACTGTTCGAAGTCTCCAGACGAATAAAACTATTATTGATTTCCGTGCTGCCGTTGTTGAAAGAACCAAAACGTTTGCGTGATAAGGCAGGACTGGCTCGTGGATCAAACGACGAGTCAAAGGAATATTGATTTTCATAATCCGAAACAGGAGTGCCATTTTGTTGAGCTAAACATATATTTACATTAATTATCTGAAATGTATATTTTTTAAAAATGTTTAAAGCAGTATTTACCATATTTTGCTCTTCTTGCCAATTGCTCCTCTCTTTGCTTCTGCCTTAAAGTGGCCTGCTCTTCCAAGTGTTGCCGGCGTTCATTTTCCTTAACAGCCTGCTTAAATTTATCACAGAACGTCTGAAAGATTTTAAAGCACTCCTCCAATCGAAATGTTGCCGGATCTTCACAAAAGAAATCGGCCAGCTTTAAACGCATCGATTCCACCGCATCTATGCCAGACTTGAGAATCTCTATTTCACTCTCGGCACTCAATAAAAATTCCATCATTTGCTCTTTAATATCCTCATCCGTATTGGGTAATTCAATTTGTTTTTTAATTTTTTGCAACTGAGTATCTAAATTCTTTATGTCAATGCTGATTTGCTCGATATTTGTTCTGGAATATTTACAAGAAAGTATTAGAACCCAGCTAAAGTTAATTGAACTATTTCAGTTGAACCTACTTGGAAGCATTCTCTAAATTACTAAGTTCACTGGTGAAATTTAATAGGGCAGGACTGCGTTTTTCCGCTTGTATGGCCACAAAGTGTATGAGATTCATACCCGGCTTATTAGCCCGTATATCGGTCAATTTCGTTAAAGATGACAGTTTGACACCAGCCGCATTGCCAGCATAGCCGCCCGAATTTAGGAAGTTGCCCGCTACCACAACTATATACAGCACTTCTTGCAACGTTTTATTATTGATAAGATCTGTTTCAACAGGAATTTTAATATTAAAGATCAAATTGATATTGTTTGTGAAATTAAAGCTTACCATCACCCGCCTCAAGCATGGCATTTATACAGGGATCCAAATATGTTATATTAGCGGCGAATTCTTCTTTGAGTAGCATGCTCTCGATACGTAATTTGTAACTGTAAAGAAAATGATGGATACAAATTAGAAATTTATATGTAAGTGTGCAATATGTGATCTTTGAGCATCTTGATTGTTGGCAACATTGTTTTTGACAGCTCAGCTGTTTTCTTGTAACATGTTACGGTTAAACATGATCAGTTTGGTCTATAATTTAACCATGAATCAACTTATACACGAACAGCGCTTGCTTAATTATTAAATTTTATTATGAAAATTCATGTTCCGCTAAAAAAGGGGATTGTGCTCATTCCCGGTTGATACGTGAACCAGCAAAATTGGCGTGATTAGTGTAAAGAGCAGGCAAAGACTGCCTGCCAATGGATCCCGGCAAATTCACTGTTTGGTGTGGATTATGGAACGGTGGCATTATTGGGCAGTACTTCTTTTTAAGACAACGAAGACAGGAACGTCACTGTGAATGGTGGACGCTACTGTGCGTTGATAACAAAAAAAATTTGTTTGCCCAAAATGGAAGAGCTGGAGATGTCTGACATGTGGTTTCAATAACACTTTGTCACATGCCACACAGCACCCGGAGAGGCGAGTTCGTTGAGCAGATTATTTCTAGATGGCAGTATTTAATGCCTTTAGACTATTTTTTGTGATTTTTTGTGATTTTTTGTGGGGTTATGTTAAGGTTCTTATCCATAGGGATCAGCCCCACAACAGTTGACCCACTGGAAGCCAATATTGAAGAAGTTTTTCGTCAAATGCTGGCTGATATGGTGTAGAGAGTATGTCAAAATGGGAACCAGCGAATGAATCTTTTGAGGCGTAGTCGCGGTCAATATTTAAATTAAATAATTTTTAAACATTAAATTATATAAATCGTTCTATTAAATAAATTTCTCTAAATATTATGTTTTCTTTAATGAAATACGACAGCTTTTCCAAAATTCAATTGAAAGTTAATTTTCGCGGCTGACAGCAGCATTTATCATTAATTTTCATTCGCCAAACCGGCCAAGCCAGAGGCAAATTATGAATGAGGCACATGGCAGTGATTTAATCTCCGAATAGGGCCAAGCGGACGGATTGAATTGTAACACAATCAAGACACAAACACATGGGCGTTAGATAGATGGTGCTGCCCCATCCGTATTTACGGTTGGTATAGGTATTGAGGAATCAGAAATACATTTTGAAGGATATCACAGCTCAAGTTCGTAAATGGGGTGAATTGGGAAGGAGAGGAAAAAGTTCCCCTAAGAAGAACTAAACCAACATCTAAAAACCAGCTTAAGATTTTTCTTTGCAATTTTGTTAAGCAAATGATATAGTTTTATGTCCAAGAAAGTCCAAAGTGTTGAACTTGCAGCTCGAAAAAATAAATTTTTTGACCCCGCCCCTTTAGTGGGCGTGGAAAAATAGTGTAAATATTTAACAAATTGCATAATTTAAGCCATTCTTTAAAAATGTATTTCGAAAGCTTTTATAACGGAGCTGAGATGTTCTCTGATCTTCCTCTGGCCTACCCTACCTTCAACTCTGCCCCCTAAATGGGGTGCTGTTGGCTGAAGTAGTAGAACATGAGACTATGAAGCGGAGGGTTGTGAGTTCGAGCCCGCGCTGAGTCATGAAATATTGTGTTGAATTCTTCTAAACAGCATTAGTGCGTGGTTGTGTTAGTTGTTGCCATCCTGTTTCAATGATGAAGGCATAGTCACTGATCACTGAACATAATTGGCAGCGACTGACACTATCATGTACTAAAAGCAGAGTAACAGAACCCACCTTCCTGCCCTGTAGCAAAAATTAGCCGGCGAAGTAAAAGCTTGAAATAGCTACAAAAACAACTGTCTATCTTCTCATCTTTCCTAATCTGTCCCCTCAATACCATCCCCTCGTTTTCAGTTCCGGCGCAATGCATTGCATATATAGGGGTCATCCCCTGAGTGCTGGTCCTACTCCTAAAAAAAAAAATGACCCAATAAAAATTTTTTTTTAAACTTAACAACCCCAAAAAGTGACTTTTGAGTGTTTTATGATAAAGGTGAGATGTCTCTCCTGCTGTCTCTCCCGGAGGCACCCCGGCAAAATAGTTTTTATTTATAAAATATATGGAGGGTATTTAAGATTCGACCCGGTCGAATATAACGTTCTTATTTGTGATTTGGTAAAATACTTACTTTGGCACCTCCATGAGCAGAAGCAAAAACTTTTCTGCTCGCCCCAAACGTTGACGATCACCATTGAATGTTTTCAGCATATCGATTTCATCAACTTCGGGTAAAATTTTCAAGAGACCTCTCAGTTTTTCGGCTCCAATAATTTCATGGTTTCCATCGTGTATAAGCTGTACAATGTCTTCATTGGAGTTGTATCTAAAACGAGAGGAGAATTTAAATAAAAAAAATATACATATATAAATAATTAGATTAATGTATGAATTTCTATTTTAATAGTGAACCTTTTGTTTATGTAAATTGTATTACAGGATGTTAATTTCCCAACAGGCTATAGGTTCAAATCTGCGAAACTGCAAATTATTTTTTATTTATTTTTATTTTTAATAATTGTCAGGGTTGGGGAATTTCGTACTAACCAAAAATGTAACTTCTCATATTCAATTTTCGTTAAAATATTGGTTAAATAGTTGATATTCCTACCAACTAGCACCACTTGCAAAAGTGGAAAAATTGAACAAAGAACGCTGATGAGATGGCGTAGCGGCCTCGAAATCAGTGCTGATCCGTTCTGCTGGTTTAATGACTATGAAAAATATTCTTAATATTCCACTCTCAAAAAAAAAAAAAAATTAATAAATAGAATGCAATCACGTTCATTTATTAAAATAAAAATAAAATAAAAAATAATTTGCAGTTTCGCAGATTTGAACCTATAGCCTGTTGGGAAATTAACATCCTGTAATACAATTTATATAAATAATAGTTTATTTTTTTTATAATCAAATTGAAGCACCATTTCACACTCAATTTAAGCATTCAATTTAACAGTCTGTTTTTATAAGTAAAATAAAAATGTTCGTTTGGGAATTTGTATTGATGCTAGAGTTAATGTCGACGTCGTCGACGGCGTCAAATGTCAAAAAAAGTTGAATCGTATGAAATTGTATGAGAGCAGTAAATCTCAACGCGTTGCAACGCCGTAAAAGTTCAATCTATTTCAACTTTTTCGGCGTTGAAACGCCGTCAACGGCGTCGACATTAACTCTAGCATGAAAGAACAATAAAATGAACTCAAATTTTAAAGTCTCACACGAAAATCTTTATTTTCTTTACAAAAACTGCCGGTAAGTTTGTCTTTATTTACACTCACCCTTTAAACTGCTTGAGGAATATATTTACATTGAGACTTCGTTTGCCATCTAGGAGATTGATCTCTGTACTCTCCTTCTTCGATTTACGATCCAAAGTATCGTAGCCAGAATTATTGGCGTGGCCGCTGTCGGCCCGACCCAATTTCGGTGATCCTTGGGCACTGGTTGATTGCAAACAGAATAAACCTTCCATTTCATTCCAATCCAAATCTTCCATGGAACCATCTTGATGATTATTCGCCACTATAGTCCATAGATTTTGCTTGCCCAAGACTTTGTGGGGCGGTATTTTACCCCAATTTAAAGTTTTCATTTTCGCCTTGGGCGCTGGAGTGTCTTGTTGCGGCAGCAGAATATCATTAACGCGGGGCTCGGGTGTAAGAGAACGTGCTGGCGTAGAGTTTTTAACGCTTAATAATTTACCGCCAGGCGGCGGTGCTGGCGGTGCTCCGGGTATGGGTGGCGGTGCTGGTGGTCCATTACACAATTTCATAGGTGGCGGAGGCGGTGGTGGTGCTGCTTTCACGTTATTACCGCAGCTTGGTGGCGGAGCGGGAGCAGGTGGTGGTGGCGGAGGTGGAGCTGTGGGACCATTCGATTTACGTGTTGGACTTGTGGCCTCACTGCGACAATTTTGACAAGTGAATTTCTGAGCGGTAGTCGTGCGCAACAGTCGCACAGAGTCTTCATGATTCTCTAGTAGCGTGGCACGGTGAACAAGTTTTTCGGTTGTGTCCCAAATTACATCGCTGACTGGTTCCTTAGGCTCAATGCGCAGCAAATGCTGAAGTATACTAAGGAATGGCACTTCCTGTGGCGTATCGGCCACCTAAGAAATAAAAATGTCGAAAAATTCAATCAAAATAAATGAATGATGAAATCTCAATACAGAGTCCGCCAAATAACTTTTTTTTTTTGAAAATGCTATAAAAAAAAAATACTGAATATTTTCTCAAATTTCTTTTTTTATTTAAAGTACAATCCTTCCGGTTAATAATGAAAAATAATTTCATTCAAATGACTGCCTCGGCTGGCCATGCAGTAGCCTACACGATCGGCCCAATTTTTAAGCACATTATCGATTGTGTGCAGCTGTATTTCGCCAATGGCTTCACGAATATTGTCCTTTAAAGCGTCAATTATCTCTGGCTTGTCGGCGTAACACTTATCGTTGACGGTACTCCACAAATAATAGTCCAACGGTGTCAAATCGCAGCTCTGACGTGGCCAAACGACATCAGCTCTGCGGCTGATAATGCGATCTTCAAAAACAGGGCGTAAAACATCGAGTGTAGCTTCGGCTGTGTGGCACGTAGCGCCGTCCTGTTGAAACCAAATGTTGCCAATATCCTCCTCTTCAATTTTTGTGAACAAAAATTCGTTCAACATGGCCCGATAACGATCGCCATTGACTGTAACGGCCACTCTTTGCTCATTTTCGAAAAAAACTGGCCCTATTATGCCTCTGGACCGAAATCCGCACCAAACAGTGACTCGTTTTGGGTGCGTGGGCTTATCAATGTATGCGTGCGGGTTTTCTGTGCCCCAAATGCGACAATTTTGCTTGTTTACATATCCGCCAATATCAAAATGAGCTTGATCTGAAAACATGATTTTTTTTGGCAAAATCGGCATCTTCTGTAAGTCGATCGCAGGCCCATATTTCCCAGCGTTGTTCAAGCGTATACACAACCATGTTCGTTCAGCGGAAGGATAAAACTAATTATCTGTCAAATCAGACATGAGCTAAGTGTTACCATTCACGAAATAAGCACTAGTTGAAAAAAAACGTTAGGTGGCGGACCCTTTATATTTAAATTATTTACACTTTTAATTATTTATGTGTATCATTTGAAATTTATATATAACTTTAAACTGTTTATGTGGTAGTTCCTGCAAGTGTAAAGGTTTTAAGCAAATGACTACAAATTAAGACTGTGAACACGATCTGTCCACACAAATTCAGACACGCAAACAAAAAGTTCTGCTATAACGTTCGCTTTTAATGAATTTCACAAGTGCGAATAAGTCGCATGGAAAATATAAATATACTGAAGTTTAAAAAAATTCGGACACTATGTGACAGGATTTAAATTAAAGTTGCATGGGTTGCAAAATTTTTGCAAATACTGTATGTGTATTTCTTAATTTACTTTTCCTCACATGTGAGTGTTATTGCTGTCATTGTTGTTGTTGTTGTTGTTGTTGTTGTGTTAGAAAAAGTTTTGCTGTTACAAACAACCTTGACAAATTATGTACTAATATGGTAAATAAATTACAAACTGCTTAATAATACTCACAATATTGTTTGCTTTTTTCAATAGATTTTTTGTTTTGTTTTGTTTTATAACAATCAACAGATTGTTTTTAACCAATAACAAATAATTTCTTAAGCAAATTAGATTATTGCTAGAAATTACACGTGACCTGGTCTAAGCATATTTATTTTACTATTTTATTTTAATAAATAAACATAATGTATTAATGATTCCAGGCATAAATAAACGGCCAAATCACAGAGTTGAATTTCGTCCGGAAACGGAATTGTTTCTCAGAAAACGATGAATAAAATAATTTTTACAATCATGAACGGAATTCGATAATGAAATTAAAAAAGACTTCATTCCGAAAAATGTTTTCCTTCTTTGTTCTTCGTGAAATCAAAATACGGAATTAATCCCGTTTTTGCATCATAGCCGATTGTTTCCTTCCGTTTAGAAACGGAATTGGTTTCTCTTACATGGTAGATAAGATATCTTATGTTTTCACAGACAATCTGTTACCTTTTTCAATACAGGAACTATAAAAAAGTCAATTTAAAGGTTGTTTTAAACTTTCTTGAACGGTTACGAATACGTTATATAAAAAACGGTTGACCCTAAAGGCCATCCCAGCAATTTGCCGCTAATTTTAACCGCTCTTCGAGTTCAAAAGTCTAAAGAATTTAATAAAACACGATTATATTAATTTTCAAATTGCTATAACTTTTGGATGAATCAAACGATTGCCAGATGATAAGTAATGACTGATCGAGTCCTATAAAAGAATCGAGATCGCTAATTGATCTGTTATATAATTTTTTCGTTCAAGATATATGACGAACGTATCAACCGATTTTTTGACTCGGTTAGTGACGTTCAAAAAACTTCAGTTCCAAAAAATTGTTTCTTAGCTTTTTCCACAAGCAACCTAATGTTGATTTCTTCGCCCCTATTATGAATGGCGACGTCGACGTCACATCAACTCGACAGTAAAAAATTATCGCTTGTCTGCAAGTTGTCGATAACAATTAATTACTCTTGACGAATTCTTAGCATTCTCTAGGGCACATAATATCGATAGATGTCAATAGTAGTCACTTTCTGTCGAAAAAGAGTAGACAAGCAGTAATTTTTTGTTGTCTTCTTGATACGGTGTCGACGTCGTCATTCATAATAGGGGCGCTTTTCTTGAAAAGAATGTTAAATTTTTACACCTTTACACTATTTTACCAAATAGCATAGATGGGCATTTTTCAGTACCAGTACTTTTTCAGTATTTTCTTTTTTTACTGATTACTGGAAAAAAAATCAGTATCCAGTACATTTTACTAGTTACTGAAAAGAGAAATCAGTATTCAGTAAATTTTACTGATTATTGGAAAAAAAATCAGTTTTCAGTAAATTTTACTGGTTACTGAAAAGAGAAATCAGTATTCAGTAAATTTTACTGATTATTGGAAAAAAAAAATCAGTATTCAGTAAATTTTACTGGTTACTGAAAAGAGAAATCAGTATTCAGTAAATTTTACTGATTATTGAAAAAAATCAGTATTCAGTAAAAAGTACTGATTGCTGAAAAATGAAATCAGTATTCAGTAAAAAGTACTGATTGCTGAAAATAAGATCAGAATTCAGTAAATTTTACTGATTTGTGTAAAAAAATGCAGTAATCAGTAAATGGCTGATAGTAGATACTTTGTGTGTTGAAAATGATATGTACTGATTGCTCACTTACATGAATAGTGGCATAACTAAAAAAACGAAACTCCGATAAAAATGGCTTTAAAAGCTTTAATAAAATTAGATCCATTGTCAGTTATTGTATAAACAATTTTGTCAGTAGGTATTTTAAATTCTTTATTGATTGCGCATATCAACTTCGTGATGCGATCAAAAGAATGGGTTCCTTTAAATCGACGACAGGCTAGTGCTGCTGATTTCCTCTCTAAATTATTTGCATTAAGCCAATGGCATGTGTAGCCTCAAAATGATTTTTTCCCACTGGACCACACATCAGCAGTCATACAGACGTATTCAACTTTTTCTAAGTTAAATATAATGTCTTCTTTTAATATCTTAGAACATTTTTATGTAATAATGTTTTTATCACAGCCTTGACGATTTCGACAAACAAATTACTTTTGAAATCGGTCGAAATTCATCACACACCTGATTATGTTATTTTGCACACAAAGTATCTACTATCAGCCATTTACTGATTACTGCATTTTTTTACACAAATCAGTAAAATTTACTGAATTCTGATCTTATTTTCAGCAATCAGTACTTTTTACTGAATACTGATTTTTTTCAATAATCAGTAAAATTTACTGAATACTGATTTCTCTTTTCAGTAACCAGTAAAATTTACTGAATACTGATTTTTTTTCCAATAATCAGTAAAATTTACTGAATACTGATTTCTCTTTTCAGTAACCAGTAAAATTTACTGAATACTGATTTTTTTTCCAGTAATCAGTACTTTTTACTGATTACTGAAACACGTAATGCAGTAAAAAAGTAATGCAGTATGCCCATGTATGCCAAATAGTAAATCTATTACAAATTAAGCTAGGCAAATTAAGCTTAGGCAAATATGTTATTGTTTTAAAAATCCACTTAAATGCAAATTTTTGGATTAGAAGTAAAAAAATGTTGCATGTTTCCTCGAAAAGAAAACGCTAAAAGTTGAATAGAACTCTTGAAACGCCACTAGTTTGGTTCGATTCGGTCAAGCCGTTCATAACTACAATCGGTTCAGATTCTCACATATATATGTGCAACACACATACTGACACCCTCTCAGGAAGCTTTCTAGCAACTCAAAATTTTGAGATTTGGTGAAAACTCGATATTTGCAAAACGGGGTAACTTCCTGATTTTTTGAAAATAAGCATAAGCTTTTACTAAGTGATTCGTATAAATTGATAAATTATCTTATACATTCACACCATTTTTTTGTGGTACACTTTTAAGTATCTCCTCGCTCGCCAATATTAGTGCAACATATATGCTTTAAAATGTATTTCCATGTAGATGTGCAAAATCTAAATAGTTTTTATATCCGTGTGTAACGCAGCGAAATATCTCTCTAAGACCCCATAAAGTATATGTATTCTTGATCAATGATGAGCTCTAAGACATTCTAGCCACCACGTCCGTCCATGGAAATCAGGATTCAGTCCAAAAAGAAAGTCACACTGTTGAAATTTGCGATAGATAAGTTTTGAGGGATAGCACAGGTCAATTTCGTAAAAGGGCTGAATCGGACCAGAGAAAAAAAAATTCTCCCAAGAAGAACTAAAGTTATTTTTTGTTGTAATTTTGTTAAGCAAATGATATATTTTTTTTGCAGTTAGAAAAAAAAAAATCCAGTTTTGGACCATGCCCTCTTTAGTAGGCGTTAAAGTAATATATTACATAAAAAAAAATAATGTAAATGCTAGAGTTAATGTCGACGTCGTCGACGGCGTCAAATGTCAAAAAAAAGTTGAATCGTATGAAATTGTATGAGAGCAGTTAATCTCAACGCGTTGCAACGCCGTAAAAGTTCAATCTATCTCAACTTTTTCGGCGTTAAAACGCCGTCAACGGCGTCGACATTAACTCTAGCAAAATATTTAAAAATTGTGTTCCTTAAGCCTACATTCCTTAAAAATTAGATATTTTAGCTTTTAAGATGTTCTCTGATTTTCTCCTGCCCGACTCCTTTATCTTTGCTCCTTGAATGGCCCTATAACAATTTTTTTTTACACTTAATTAGCCCAACAATTTTTTTAAGTATTTACGACGATGGTGAGATGTCCATCCCACGGTCCTTCCCGGAGTGACCCTGTCTAAAAAGAGCTTTAAAATTGGGCACAGAAATGTCTTAAAGGAACTCTGACCCAGCAGGTTAAACATATATGCAGGTTTAATATATGTACTAAATATTTGGAGGGTATTTAAGGCCCAACTATAATATGAATAAGCAATTCAGTACGGAATGTGCTTTCAGTCTTAACTTAAACAAATGACATTTGACGAAAAGTTTCTCTTAAGTACATTATAGTTACACAAATACGTATTGTATGTAAACGCACAGTTGCTTATTCATATTATAGTTGAGCCTTTAAGATTCGACCCGGTCGAAGCATTTATTTTACTGGTCGCCGTGTTTAAATGATAACAGACAGCACTGGTTACCGAAGAGTATCCACAGCGAATTGATGACATTAACATTCACTAAAGATGACAAGAAGGGTGCTGTACCGTTCCTCGTCGCTTACTTGCACTTTTTGCATCAAAACTAATAGTTAAAATTTGATTGCTTTAAGGCCTGATTTATAAAAATATTTCCGATTTATAATAGATTAATACGGGCTCGTACGAATAAAACTTTTTCCAATTAATTGTTATTGTCACATCCTGCTCGTACTGGTTTGGAACATATTTTCTCTATTTCGAACATACTTTTTTTTAATTTTTATTAAAACTTTATTGCTGTTGGTTATATAAAATATATAGAATAATTTAAAAATAAAATTATAAACTTACCTGTCGTAATATCGCATAGAAAACGTCAAGATGTGAGTTTAGGTTGATGCCATTTGGGCCCTGTAGGCTTTGTGCTTCGTCGCATTCCCTTTGTTCGTCGAATACGTCCAATTGTACAATAATATCTCCTACACTTTGTGCAACTTTTCTAAAAATGCAAATTTATAGAATAAAACAAATAAGTAAGTGCATATTATTCATAAATAAATATTTAATAAAAATGATAAACGAATACAATATTGTTTAAAGTGGCAATAACATCTCATGGCGAATAAAAATTATATTTTTATTTGCCAATAAGTGTTTTCTTAATAAAACTCGTAAATTATTTGTATTTTGCGGTTTTGTATTGCACTGAAACAAAATCAGGGCTGGAAAACGGTTTATTGGTTATAAAATAAAAAATGGGTACTAGCATTGCATGCAATATATATACAGGGTGTTTTTTTTTAAGGTATAGAACTTCGAATTGAAATAAAACACAAGAAAATCGTTTTAATGTCCATCAATTTGGCTTTATTGGAAGGATAATTTTATGCCATTAATGTTTAAATATGATTTCGGGCATGTGGTCGCCGCGGCTGGCTCGAATAAAGCCAATTCTGCAGGTCCAATTTTCAACCACTTTTTCGAGCATATGGGGCCGTATGTTGGCAATAGCGCCACGAATGTTGGCTTCCAAGTCCCCTAACGTTTCTGGTTTGTTGGCGTAGACGAGCGACTTCACATATCCCCAAAGAAAATAATCCAATGGTGTCAAATCACACGATCTTGGTGGCCAATTGACAGGTCCATTCCGCGAAATTATGCGCTCATCGAATGTTTCCTTCAATAAATCGATTGTGACGTGCGCTGTGTGGCATGTAGCGCCGTCTTGTTGGAACCACAACTCATCCACATTCATTTGCGCAAAATCTTCCATAAAGTTGATGGACAAAGCTCCAATTGCTGTGCACGGTGGCGAATCGATTCATTCGGGTCCTCTTCAACACTTTGCTCTACAGCGGCAATTGTTTCTTCGGTGCGCACTGTTCGACGTCTCTGCGGATGCGTATTATCACATAGAGTAAACGTAGTGCGAAAACGATCCATGGTTAACCGAATTAATTGCTCTGATGGACGATTATGTCGACCATAAAATGGACGGAGCTTGCGGTAAACTTCGCGAACTGAACCATTACTTTCGAAATAAATTTGCACGATTTGCAAGCGTTGTTCTTTTGTCAACCTGTTCATGATGAAATGGCAAACCAAACTAAATATTAATCACTTGACAGCTGACAAAATGGCCGCCAGTTAAAAAAGTGATGCCAACTTAAAGTTCTATACCTCAATAAAAAACACCCAATAGTTGCACGAGGATATCCATATCTGAATAATTTATTTTCCAACAGAATTTCATAACTTGTAATTGGCCGTAAGATATTAAGTGTCAATTTTAATAGTCATGCAAATTGCACTGTTTTACTTTAAATCTTAGTTATGGTACTTATACGCTTAACACGTGGGATATTAAATTTCAAAGCGCTGTTTTATGCAGCACAAAATTGAATTGTGTTTGAATTTTTAGTGGGAAAATAAAAGTTTGCTTGATCAAGGCAGGCATGGGGTATGTATTTGTGTCATCATAATATGACCTTTTGCTGCATTCTGTTATTTACTGTGCATCACCAAAAATCCCCTTTGCAAATTGTTAATTTTTTTTAAAAGTAATTTCCTCTTAATTTGCCAACTCCATGGCAAGTAATTGCTATTTAATTACCAAAAAAAAAAAAAAAAAACTCAATGCATTCACTTATCAAATGTTTACTAGGGATGGCATTAGATAAAAAATTTTGATTCTTGACACTAGCTGGCCGATTGTCTGTCTACTGCTCTTATTCGTCTTTGTCTGTTTGTCTATGCAACATTCATCTCAATGACAAGGGACGGTAGTAAAAAAAAATTTTTGCAAACTTAAAATTACAAATTAAAAATCAATAAACTTTAGTTTCCGTTTTATTTTCTTTCTCATACAACAGAGTATTCTTTGTTTTTCATAATGCAACTGTTCAAATACATTAAATCGTATTTAATGAAAAGTAATATTGAAAATTTTCAATCAGATTTTTACTAATTTATTTCTTTTGTTGTTCTTCTTTGATGCTACTGAAGTGTAAAATTATTTGCAAGTTAAATTTCATTTGAGTTGTAATTGTAAAATAGTCGTTCTAATAATTTTCAAATCTCCTACCGGTTCGCCTTCCAATGTTCTATTGTGGTTAATCCCATAATATTTCAAGAGCACAAAAATGGAAAAACAGAATGAGACCGCTACCCATCAGTAGTAGAGGATCAATAGATCCAAATTACAAGTTTCTTCTTTTAGGCATAATTTACCGAGACTCTACTGCAATTTTAGTTTGTCAGCCGTATTTAGTGGTTACTGTTTTTTGGGCAAATATTGGACAAGTGTAAAAGTAGCTTAAGCAACGAGCAAAAAATATTTTTGGCTTTGCTTAAAAAAATATATATATTAGACTTAAGGGATCTGAATATTATGACACCAACCTGGATATGGGCAGATCTTAATATATTCCGGGTGTTTTTTTTATAGAGTGTCACAAGTTTAAATCATAATAAAACAAGGAAATATATTTTTCATAGCAATGAAATGGGCTGTATTGGAAAGAAAATTTTATGAAATTAATGTTAAAATATATTCTCTGCCATGTGGCCACCATGGCTGCCGCGTAGAAGGCACAACTTTGGAACACCAATTTTCAACTTCTAAAAAAATCTGTCATAAAGTAGAAGGACACAAAGCCAGCTGCTGACAACGGTGACGTATTGATTGATTAAGATCATCTTCAATGCTTTCCTGTACAGCAGCTACAACTTCTTCAGTGTGCAACAGTTCGGCGTCTCACAAGATCCACATTATCAGTAACAGTAAATGTGGTTCGACAACGAACAATTGTTCTTTGAATTAGCTGCTCTGAAGGAGGATTATGTACACCATAAAATGGAAGAAGTCCACAATGAGTTTGACGAATAAAACAATTATTTTGTTTAAAAATTTAAAAAATTTGCGCGCATTGCTCTGGTATTGTGACACAAAAAAATCACGCTTTATATTTTGTTGATTGAAGTCGAACTCGTGCATCCGCTCGTTTTTGACAAGAACCTCTTATCAAACCCATTGAAATTATCTTGGTTTGATCGCAGGTTCTTGTCAAAAACGAGCGGTTGAACTAGTTTGACACAAATCTAATATTTTTGTTGATTGAAGTCGAACTCGTTCCTTCATTCCAGACTTGTGTCCAACTAGCTCATTCGCTCAGTTTTGACAAGAACCTTTAATTTAATGGGTTTGATCAGAGGTTCTTGTCAAAACTGAGCGAATGAGCTGGTTGGACGCAAGTCTACTTCATTCGTTTTGGACAAAAACGTATGATCGAACCAAAGCACCTTAAATTAAACTTGTTTCGAACTCGTTCATTCTAGATTTATGTCGAACTTGTTCATTGTAGACTTGTGTCGAACTCGTTCATCCGAACGTTTTAGACAGGAACCTGTGATCAAACCCATTTAATTTACATTCGCTCGCTCGTTTTAAACAACAACCTATTATCAGACCGATTTAAATTACCTGGGTTTGTTGAAAGGTTCTTGTCAAAAACGAGCGGATAAACTAGTTTGACACAAATTTAATATTTTGTTGATTGAAGTCGAAATCGTTCTTTCATTCGTTTTGGACAAAAACGTATGATCAAACCAAAGTAACTTAAATTAGACTTGTGTCGAACTCTTTCATTCTAGATTTGTGTCGAACTTGTTCATTCTAGACTTGTGTCGAACTCGTTCATCAGCCCGTTTTAGACAGGAACCTGTGATCAAACCCATTTAAATTACATTGGCTCGCTCGTTTTAAACAACAACTTATGATCAGACCGATTTAAATTACCTGGGTTTGTTGAAAGGTTCTTGTCAAAAACGAGCGGACGAACGAGTTCGACACAAGTCTACTCAATATATTGCCGCCAACCAAGAGATCGGACGGTCTTAACATATTCATAAACAGACATACATATATATTTTGTGGATTGAAGTCGAAATCGTTCTTTCATTCGTTTTGGATAAAAACCTATGATCAAACCAACATAATTTAAATAGGTTTCTGACCAAAATTAGAGTTGTATCGAACTTGTCAATTCGCTCGTTTTTGACAAGAACCTATAATCAAACCCATTTACATTACATTGGTTTGATATTACGTTGTCGTCAAAAATGGGCGGGTGAACGAAAAATATGTTTTTCAATTACTCAGTGGATATTGTATTGCATGCAACTGAAAATATGTTTGTCTATCTACCAGATACTAAAAAAAAACGGATAACTATTTTCCCATAGTTTATACTGTAAAGTGAAAAAGAAATCGTTAAAATATGTTATTTGTTTTCACCGCAAACACGTTGAGGGTGGACTCATACACATTTCTGCATGTACGAGTACATATGAATGTTTGCTTCGTTTATGGACTTGTTTACACTGAATCTATATTATAAATCTGGTAACTAGTAGATAGAGACAGTGTGTACTTGAACTATGTGAACCCATTTTTTTTAATATTGTTTTTGTTTATAAAATAAAAAATCACTTGCTAAATGTAACTCATGTCCTGGGGGGAGATGATGTGTAAGTTTTTTTCTTCTTCTGTATTTTTAAATGCCAAAACAAAAAAAAAATGGTGCAAAACTGACAGAAGAATGAAAATGATAGCAAACTATCAGAAAAAGTTGTATATGATATGAAATTTTCTTCAATCCTAAGAAGCTTCATTATTGTTAAAAATAGTTTATGTCTAGCCATACATATAATTGCATGTACATAAGTAGATTCGAGTGTATATGTGTATATTTGTATGTGTAATAAATTTGGAGAAACAGTACCAGTTCGTGTTGTAGGAAAAAAAAATCGAGAATACGCGGTTGGTTTCAAAAGTAGACAAAAAAAATGAGTTAAAAATATTTATGTGTATGAAAAAAGAAAACATCATTGAATTGGTTCCATAATTTGTTTTAGTCCAAAACGGGTCTCTCCCAAGTAGATTTGTGTCGGAATTGCTCAATCGCTCGTTTTTGACAAGAACCTTTCATCAAACCCAGGTAATTTAAATGGGTTTGATTATAGGTTCTTGTCTAAAACGAGCGGATGAACGAGTTCGATACAAGTCTTCTCCCAAGTCTAAATAAAATTACAATAAAGGAATTTATTATAGACTTGTGTCGAGCTGGATCATCTGCTCGCTTTTGACAAGAACCTGTGATCAAACCAAGATAATTTAAATGGGTTTGATTATAGGTTCTTGTCTAAAACGAGCGGATGAACGAGTTCGATACAAGTCTTCTCCCAAGTCTAAATAAAATTACAATAAGGAATTTATTATAGACTTGTGTCGAGCTGAATCATCTGCTCGCTTTTTACAAGAACCTGTGATCAAACCAAGATAATTTAAATGGGTTTGATTATAGGTTCTTGTCTAAAACGAGCGGATGAACGAGTTCGATACAAGTCTTCTCCCAAGTCTAAATAAAATTACAATAAAGGAATTTATTATAGACTTGTGTCGACCTGAATCATCTGCTCGCTTTTGACAAGAACCTGTGATCAAACCAAGATAATTTAAATGGGTGTGATAATAGGTTCTTGTCTAAGACGAGCGGATGAACGAGTTCGATAGAAGTCTAAAACAGAATAGAGTCGAATTTTAATCTACTTTCGCCACTAATCATATTACAAACATGAATTGTGCCCTATGAGATCTTCAACTTTAAAACTAATTGTCACTGATTTTTTTCAAGATCATAATCTCTATAAAAATGTTTAACATCTAAAATTAGTCTGGTTTGAGCATTAAAACACTATCCCCGGTATTCATAAAATTTAAAATGAGATGGAAACGTATTTTAATAAAATTTTTTCATACAAAATTTTCTTAAAACAGATTTCAAATACGTTTTATTTTTTGAAGTAATTCAGGTTTTAGCACACACTTTGGCTAACAAATTTGATCCAGATAAAATAAGTTTTTTTTTATAAATTAATGTAAATTTTCGGCTTAGTCTGTTTTTAGACATATCGGGGTTTCTTAAAGCAAGAGCCCAAGTTTGTCTGGGAGAATTGTGCCTGAAAGTTACTTCAATATTCCATTTTTATTTCATTCTCAATATGTTTGAGCGTAAAAAGAAGTGCGTTTTCAGAAGAGAATTAAAGAGACCGATTTCAAGTAGAACTGATGTGTCTGAAAGCAGACTTATTTGACCAACTGTGGAACAGCTGTTTTTGTTGGTACGAATAATGAAAATATTTTTTGTCAATGCGCTCTAAATTGGAAATTATTTTAGAATTTTTAAAGGAACTTTTAAAATTATAGAATTACTTGTAACTGGTGATTTTTTTAAGAGTTTTCAGATTTGGTTTAAAAAAAATCATGAAATATAAAAAAATGTATGAAATCTTTATTTAAGACGATAGATCGATCTATATAAGTCAATGTTTAAAGAAGACTTTATGTAAATGTTGACCGCGGCTATGTCTCAAGTCATCCCTAGGCTGGGACCAATTTTGACATACTTTCACCAACATATTGGTGGTTTGAGTACGACAACTATTACGGGCTTGCCCCTATTGACATGAACTGACATGTAGTGCCGTCTTGTTGAAAGCACATGCCAATCAAGTCCAGCTCTTCCATTTTCGGCCAAAAAATAAATAATAAAATAATTGTTTTTATCATCGGCAGCCATTCACAGTAACGTTTCTGTCTTCATCGTTTTTGAAAAATGATGCCACCTGCCCATAATCCACACCAAAGAATGCATTTTTTCGGGATGCATTGGCAGTTTTTAGAATGATTCACATCAAATATGGCCATTTTGCTTGTTCACGGATCCGATGCACTTTCTTAACCCAGGATGAATTTTCAAAATAAAATTCAATAATCTGCAAGCATTGTAAATCAATTCATGGTTAAATTATAGACCAAACTAAACATGTTTAACACTAACATGTTACACGAAAACAGCTGAGCTGTCAAAAACAGTGTTGCCAACAAGAAAATTGTTAAAAAATCTTCTCTTACAAAGTAAAGAAGTGCTTGGAATCCAAACTTTTCCATAAAAACTTAAAGCAGATTTTTAAAGAAAAAAAAGAGCGGCAATGGAGGAATTTCCGTTTCAGTTTCCAATCTTTAGCTTAGCAAAGACAAACATTGCTAACATAAATATGTTAAAAGATAAAACCAGTCTTTTAACAGGTGGTTTTTGCGTTATTAAAACCACACCTGCGTGAACACACTATAAAGGTGTGTAACTTTATCAACTAGATACTTCTGGAACGGCTTTCGTTCGCATTTTATTTATATAAGTTAGTTACCAAAGTGTTTTTATACATGTGTGCGAAGGATATAAAAACAAATAAATATTTGGGAAAAAAAAACTTACTTAAGATTTGCCAATAAACGAAAAGAATCTCCAGTTAAATTGTATTTGGATAAGGAGCAACAAAACGCGGCACAGCCGAGACGTTGTAAAGTTGATGGCTCCACTGCTCTTCAGCCTTTGAAACAAGTTTAAAGGACGGAAATACTATACGAAGAAGCCTTGGCAATATACCACCAAAAATTTTATAGTATCGAACCACCGAAATTAAATAACGCCAACAACAAGAACACCAGCTTCATAAGCACACATACACTGACAGCACTAAATAAACTGCTATAGTTTCCTTTGCAAGCACACCCATACACAGCTATTTGCATGTGTGTGTGTGTGTTTGTATAGGTAAATTTTAAATAATATTTATTTACAAACTTTTGTTTAATGGCACATGATTCCAGCAAATACTTTTCATTTCTCTCTTGATCTTTATTTCAATGCATGCGTATCGCTTTTTATTTGTTAATTAACTTTTATAGACATTCAATAAATTTCTCTTGTTATAAATTAATATAATTTTCTTCTTTTTTTGGCTAAAATTTTCTTTCAATTTTATTTCTTCCGTGCAATAAAACTCGGTTTTTATTCAACATAACGAACTTGTGTATACATTTCTGCGCCCTTTCCACTAGAGACTGACTGAAATAGTCGAATTTCCTTTTATCAGCTTTTAGTCGTATACTATAGACGACATGAGTTTAAAATATGTTTGTATACTACGGTGGAGCCTGTCGACATCACTTCATACACGCAATACGAACTATACGAGCTGCACTACACGTTAAAAATTTATCTTTTTCTACGGGAATCTTCTTTGGGACGGAACTCGCTACACGCAATAGTGCTAAGGTCACTGTCTAGACTTTCTATTCTTGTTGCAACAATTCTTAAGGTCAATTTCATCACTCTCACATAAAATAAGATTTCCTGCAAGGAAAGTTTCATAGTGTAAACCCCGACTGACATATAAATCGTGTTTTTTTTAGAGTTTCATAACACCAGACCAACGCATGCAAATTGTTTTTTTAATTTGTAATCAAAATAATTGTTCTATTCGTCAAACTCATCGTGCACTTTTTCCATTTTATGGCGTACATAATCGTCCTTCAGAGCGACTAATTCGAAGAATAATAGCTCGTTTTCGGACCACATTTACTGTTACTTATCATGTGCGTCCCGTGAGATGCCAAACAGTGCGTACTGAGGAAGCTGCAGCCGATGTACAGGAACGTATTGAAGATGATCCTAATCAATCAATTCGTCGCCATTCTCAACAACTGGGGTGGCGTGCTTCCACTTTATGGAAATTTTTTTTTAGTAGATTAAAATTGTTGCGACCAGATTGCGCCTTCTAGGCACCAGCAGTGGCGACCACATGCAGAAATCATATTTAAACATTAATTTAATAAAATTTTCGTTCCAATATTTTATTGATATTAAAAATATATTTCCTTGTTTTATTACGATTTAAACTTGTGACACTCTATAAAAAACACCCTGTATAATGTCTTTATAATAAATATTGGTGTGTATAGGAAATTGTAAAATAGATCTCGAAAATAGTGAAGATACAAACCTGAATTTTCTTCAAATTTGTTTGACTTTAATAACCAGTTTAGACGGAGTTACTGCGTAATTCACTTCGATTCGAAAACTCTTCGAAACTGTATGCTATTAACGTACTAATTCGAAAGACTTTTCTTTCACATCGAATTACGTAGTAGCCTCCCAGAGGTATAGTATTTTTAGCATTTGTGGGTGCCGTTGGCTGAAGTAGTAGAACACGAGACTATGAAGCGGAGGGTCCTGAGTTCAACCCCGCGCTGAGTCATGAAATATTGTGTTGAATTCTTCTGATCAGCATTAGTGCGTAGTTGTGTTAGTTGTTGTCAGCCTGTTTCAATGATGAAGGCATAGTCACTGGTCACTGAACATAATTGGCAGCGACTGACGCGATCATGTACTAAAAGCAGAATAACAGCAGCCGATCCTGTAGCAAAAACTAGCCGGCGAAAAAAAAAAAGTTGAAATACCTACAAAAAATTCCCTAACTTCTCATCTTTCTTCAACTGGCCCCTTAATACTATCCCCTCCTTTCTAGTTCCGGCGCAATGCACTGCGTATGTAGGGGCCATCCCCTGAGTGCTGGTGCAAGATAAAAAAAAAATTTACTTCAACGCCCACTGAAGAGGGCGTGGTCCAAAAATTTATTTTTACGATTTTCTGGCTCCAAGGTCAACACTTTGGACATTCTTTGACATAAAAATATATCATTTGCTTAACAAAATTAAAAAAATTATTTTTGAAAATTATATTGATTTTTAGAGGTCGATTTAGTTCTTCTTAGGGGAACTTTTTTCCCTCTGGTTCGACTCAGCCCATTTACGAACCTGACCTGTGCTATACTTCAGAATTTATCTATACCAAATTTCAAAGGTGAGACTCTTTTTCTTTGGACTGTATTATGATTTCCACAGACGGACGGACGGATTGACGGACGTGGCTACGATCGTCTTAGATTTCATCACTGATCAAGAATATATACTATATACATATACGTTATAGCGTCTTAGAGAGATATTTCGCTGCATTACAAAGAAGCGATATTTTAAATGCCAAAAATCGAATACTTAATATGTAATTTCTCTCAGTGCAATAACAGCTGGTGAGTGTAATAATTTTTGACCCATTGCCAAATCTCAGTGCTGTGTATACGATTCGTTTAAACAGTAGTTTATAATATCAAACAAAAACTTTAATTTTTCCTCTGTTTTGTTTTTGTTGCTGTTGGTGCTCCCCAGTTGGGTAAACATTGCCTCGGTTGCATGTTATTTTTCAACGTGTTTTTTTTGTTTTAATCTTCAGACTCCACGTGGTGCGCGCGCAATATTTTTTGTTGTTTCGATTTTAAATATGAAATGAATATGAGCATTTTCATATAGTATTTGAAATGAGCTGTTAACGTGTATGTGCTGTGCTGCTCAATCATTGTTTCATTACAGACTTTCGTTGTTGATTAAGACCATGTGACATTATGGAAAGCTCCTATCATTATACTCTTGACTTTTGTCAGGATATTAAAATAAATTTTATTACTCTGCACGTTTCGGCTTTTTTCGGCATTATAAATAATTTTGTGGCCTTAGTTGCACGTTTGTTTGTTGGTGTGCAATATATCTGCTCAATATGACAGCAAGGAAGGACGTCGAAGGAAAGTATTAATTTCTTTAATGTTGTCACTCACTCACTCACTTTTCAGTTGGGCATTATGATTAATGTTGCTCGTTTATATTTTAGAGAGAAATTGTTGTTCATACTTGTATATTTTGGGGATAATTTTTTTTATAACTCTAAGAGTTTTTCTTTTCTCTTAGTAAAGTAATTAAAAAATTATGATTACAAGTTTTAGGAAATAATATAAATAAATATTGTCTGCAAGAAAGGCTTCTGTAAATATGTGGGCTGTTACGTTGGTACTACTATATATAATTCTCATATTGTTTGTTTTTTTTTGGAAAATTTTTTTTTTCAATTTTCTACTTTTATGAGCATGATAAAAGAAAATTAGTTGTGTATTACTTTTAATTTTTAGTTTGTATAAAATTAATTGCTCAAACAAGTTTTATAGGCTGACACGATCGCTCCCTTTTCACAGAGTGAGTGGCTACAACCACAGTTGCCACAGTTGGTAACATTCTACCAAAATTGGTAATTTTTTTTAGGGTTGGTAACTTGGTAACTTTGTTTTTAAGGCTTGACAAACTATCAAATTATTGCTTTTCTTTTATCATTTTTCCGCATTACTCAACACTGAGAAAAAAATCATTAAAAACAACTTTGTGAATGTGCGCCAAATTGTTCAACGGCGTAATATGCAAATGTCATTATGTTTGGTCAGCAAAAGATTATTTTAGATGACTGCAATATTAAATAATTTATTTAAATTAAATACGGAATTCGTAGGTATAATGAATTGAAATATTTATTTATGTTCTAAAATGAATTAAAACGTTTTATGTTATGTTTTTTATTAATAAAAGTTGTTGTTTTTATTATAATAAAAATAAAGATTTTTGTTTTTATAAAAAAATTTTGGTAACTTTTTGGTAACATTTTCGGAAAATTTTGGTAAAAAATTTTTTTACTCAGTGGCAACCGTGGCTACAACCTTGATTTTTTTTTGCTGAAGTTCTGTGAGATAAAAATGTGTAAATTTAAAAGGGAAAATAACGTTATAAGTATGCAATTGCATGTTTTTTTCCCGTGCTCCTCATGAAGGCAGTAACAATTTATTTTTCCCTCTTAAGCGGTGATCGCACGATTGCCACAAATGCACCAACAATCTGGCCCAATTTTTATTGTGCCGAGTTTCTGCACAATAATAAAATTGTTCCGATCAAATACTATGCAGTCACATGGTTGCCCACATTTTATACAACTTCTGATTGCGGCAAGTTGGCGAAGAATGATTTTGGTGGCAATAATTGTGGCAGCCCGGTCATAGGTTAAGTTATAATAAAATTTTCAAAAATAAAAAATATATAAAAATGTTTAAAATTTAATTTATAAAAAGAAATACTTGAAAAATATGTCATATAAGAACTTTATAAGAATAAAATATTTTTTATGAGCTAATGCTATAAATTATAAAGGAAGGAGTATAATTTCTAAAAAGGTGTAGTCCGGTGTTGCAAAAATTAATTTTGTAGCATGGTGTAATTTGTCTATAAAAAACTGCTACAAATACACCTGCTAATCATGTTATAAACAAAATACTAACAAATTTTATCATGAATTAATTTGTTAAACATTTGAAGACGAAAAATAGTTGTTGAGGCCATCAATCAACTTAATTTTAATTAGACAATTCTAATGCTTCATTGATTTCGGTCATTCAAAATCAAAGATGCTTTAAATTACGAATATTTAAAAAAAATATAATCAATCAGAAGTTATACTACTTTGATATTATTTGTGAACTGATACAATCTAGTTGAGACAATGTCTGTAAGTATTTTTTCTAATGCTAATTATGTAATCAGTGTTTGACTGTAGGATTAACGTATTTTCGCGCTGGGGGGTCTAAAATGTATAGATTTCGATTTCTTTGTTTTTGAAAAACAAATCGAACAAATTATTTAAATATTTATGTCGAATAGTAAGATAAAAAATTTACAAAGATAGAGAAGTAGTGAGATATAGCGGAACCGGAAGCAAAAAAAAAAATCAACAAACTTGGGGTAGCTTCATTTAAAGCATAGCATCGTCAACAAACATTTTAGTGTTGCATAGATGAGAATGAAATCAATTATTTTTCCAGTAGCTTTTTTATACTCTCCAAAGAAGAATTGGAGGGTATATTCACTTTGTCATTCCGCGTGTAACGCAGCGAAGTATCTTTCTAAGACCCCATAAAGTACATATATCGCTGATCAGTGATGAACTCTAAGACGATCTAGCCACATACGTCCCTCCGGCCGTCTGTGGAAAAGAGTCAGACCCTTGGAATTTGGTATAAATACATCTTGAAGTCAAGTTCGTAAATAGGATGAATCTGGCCAAAGGGAAGAAGAACTAAACCTACCTCTAAAAAAAAACAAATAATTTTTTTAACTTTTTTGTTGTAATTTTGTTATATTTTTAACTCAAAGAAGGTCCAAACCGTTGAACTTGCAACCAGAAAATCAGAAAAATTCATGTTTGGACCCTGCCACCTTTAGTGGGCGTTGAAGTAACATATAGGGCCCGCAATCTAACGTTTTTTTTTCCAACTAGTGCTTATTTCGTGAATAGCAACCCTTAGCTCATGTCTGATTTGACAGATAATTAGTTTTATCCTTCCGCTGAACGAATATGGTTGACCATTCAATGCGTTTTCGCTTCGCTAAGTGGGCCTGCAATCGACTTACAGAAGATGCCGATTTTGCCAAAAAAAATCATCTCTTCAGGTGAAGCCCATTTTGATCTTGGCGGGTATGTAAACAAGCAAAATTGTCGCAATTGGGGCACAGAAAACCCGCAGGCATACATTGAAAAGCCGACGCACCCAAAACGAGTCACTGTTTGGTGCGTATTTTGGTCCAGAGGCATAATTGGGCCATTTTTCTTCGAAAATGAGCAAGGAGTGGCCGTTACAGTCACTGGCGATCGTTATCATGCAGCCATTTGAATGAAATTATTTTCCATTATTAACCGGAAGGATTGTACTTTCAAATAAAAAAAGAAATTTGAGAAAATATTCAGTAGTTCTTTTTATAGCATTTAAAAAAAAAATAAAATTATTTGGCGGACCCTATATTACATGGAAAAACAGTCTAAATATTTAACTAATTATATAACTTAAGCCTACATTCCTTAAAAATTTAATTTTAAAGCTTTTATTGCAAAGCTGAGATGTCCACCTTTAGCCCCTAAATGACTAAAGCTGGATTCACCCATTGTTTCGGAACAAAAAATGTTTTCCGAAACAATTTTTTTTATATGTAGTTTGACGTCTCTCTTTTTGAGAGAGTTAACTTGGTTCGGAACATGAGTTGGTTTAATTTTAATTTTTGTTCTGAAACATTTCAACTGTGATGCCAGCTACTTTAAATTTTTAAGTAAAGTTGAGCAGAGATGCCACATCATATTATATGAACATGTTTATAATACAACACAATCTTAATACAATTAAATTTTTATTTTATTAAGATTTTTTAATTTACAATTTGTTTATTACACAATAAAATATATGAGTGTGACGCCAAGAAAACAAGCAAATTGCATTCATCTGCTACTGTGCTGCCTAATTGAAAAACTAACACGCATCGTTTACAAAAATATCTCATATGGTACCCTTGTTTTTCCAGAACAATTGTTCGAAGTGGGTGAATCGTTTCAGAACAAACTCTCAAAAAACAAAAATTATTTCGGAACAAATTTTTTGTTCCGAAACAATGGGTGAATCCAGCTTAAGACAAAAAAAAATTTTTACACATAACCTTAAAAATTTACTTTTTAGATTCGTCGAATATAACGTAGTGTACTTCACTTTCAATTTAATTATTTAAAAAATAAAAATTTTTAGAAGTTGCTGGACTATTTAATTAATACGAACATATATTTTTGTTTGTTTTTTTTTATTCTTTCGATGTCTTCGACTCTGCCAATTCATTTCAAATTCATTAATTATAGTATTTGCTACGTTTGTGGTAGACTGAAACAGTGCTAATTGACACATTCGAATACAACTCAATTTAGAAATTTCTTTTAAAGATATTAATTGTACAAAAATGTACATTTATGCGTAATTTTCCATTTTAATCTGATCATTAATCATTTTAAGTAAGTAGAAATGTTTAAATATTCTTACTCAATGTATTGAGAGTATTAGCAACTTATTTTTTTTTTAAATTTTGCTTGAGCTTAAAGAAAAATTTGTAAAGAAGAAAAAAAATTAAATTCATGCAATATTTACAAGGTTGTTTGTAAAACTTATTCAGCACTAAGAGTTTTAAGGAGTGTTTGCACAAACTTTCAGTGTTAGATTTCTATCGAAATCTGTATAACAATTCTGTTCTTTATAATTGTTAAAAAAAAAATAGATTAAATGCTCTAAATTCATTTTTCTTCCACCTCCAACATGAAATACACTTACACGTTTTAAGCTTTAAAAAAGGCTCAGCTAAACATATTTGTTGCATCGTATGACGTTATTTTATTTTTATAATAAAACAATAACTATTCGAGTTCTCCTGAAATTAATTCGAGATCATCCACATTTCGCTTTTACAGGAATTGTTACACCTATACTTTTTTTTTATAAATGCAATAATTCACCACTATATCGATAATTATGAGAATGAGTTGTTTGGGAGCAAACCTGTGCTAAAATTCCCATTCCCAATAAATCGGTATTGTGAATATTTTGGGAGTAAAAGTTCTATTGTGAATTATTTAACAGTAATAGATTCTATTGTGAACTACATATTTTATAGTGCTTTATAAATAATTTGTGCAAAAAGAAAAGTATGTAAAAATAAAAAATACACAATTTTAGGAAATCAATAGCACATATGTGGTGCTGGAATTGGAGAAGCAGTCCATAAAGAGAGAAAACGAATACTCAAAAAATACGCTGAAAATTAAATTCAAATTATACGTCTTATATGATTTTAAAGCTTGTCGAGAAATTTTCTTCATGCTGATCTTTGGCCAGTATACTGTCGTCTACTGATCTTAAATAGAGAGAAAATCTATTTCTAAATTTTTAGAATCGTATAAGTGTATAATGAAATAAATTTATTTTCTATTTATTTTCTTATTTTAGATAAATGAAATAAAAACTAGTTTTGAATATGTTTATTTACTTCTTTTATAAAATACAACTCTATGTGAACTCGCTCCCAAGAACAGACACACACATCCAGAGTTACACAAAGAGACAGTTTATCAAGGAAAATATTCACAATAGCAATAATAAAAAAGCCTTGAGGGTTTTTTGTTTGAATTATTTTTTCCGTTTGTATCTAATTTCAATTTAATACTAAAATTAAATACACAATAACAGTAATAATTAATTAATATTTTTTAATGGAAAAAGTTCAATTACATGTAATGGAATTGAAAAGAAAAAGTAATTACTGTCTTCTAAAAAGTTTGATATTAATAATATTTTAGTTTTTTTTTATTTTATTGTTTGCAACTTCTAATCATGCGATCTTTATTTATTTCCAGATTGTGTTTGAAAAACTTCAAATGGGGTAAGTGAATATTTTGGATTTTATAAAATTTTCATAACAATTCGTTATGTATTTTAAATTTGCATAAGGATAGTAAAACTATCCTTTCTGAGGACTACAAATAGTTAATAATTTAAATTTTCACAGATGAGCCTGGAATTCACAAAACAAATTTTAACTTTGTAAATAATTATTTATATTATATTATATTGGTATGTTGACAAAAGTTGTTCGGCTTTACCTTGGCTACAATTTTGCCGAATATAGTGTATGAAAAATCAGGATTTCCTAAAAGTTATGATCAAAAAATTGTAAAAAAAATTTTTTTGTCTACTTTTTTTAAAAAATAATTTTGGGATAAAATATATTTTTGCCACAAAATTTAATCAAGAAATATTCAGTACACTCTTGGCTACATTTTTGCTGAACATAGTTAAGCTATATTTTTAAGTACTGACTAGCTATTTGGCAAAAACTAATGACACCTTTTTTTGGGCATGGTGCTAATATTGGGAAACTTTGGAGGCCCATAAAAACAAAACGGTCACCAAATTGACCAAACTGAGTATAGAGTTTTCCAACAATTTGATAGTAGAATCGAACCTATATAGTCACGACCTTGCACTTTTTCCACTGTTGCACTGTGTAACCGAAAAATTTATGAAAAGAAATTTGCAAAAAAAGTCTTCTAACTACAGAAAAAGGAAAAATTGCAAACTTTCAACAAAACTACCATATGATTTTGACAGTTTGAAATATTTTCATTATTTCCCAATACCCAGTTTTTTTTTCTAGATTTTATACCCAATTTTAAATTTTTGATACACAAACCTTTCCAAGAAAAATTTATAAGGAACAATTTTTTATGCTCTTCCAGTTTTACAAAAAAAAAATGTATACAAATTTATGAAATTTTTATTTGAGTCGATAGAACGATTTATATAATTCATACGCTGGTTCCAATGCATACTCATTCCCACATATCGGCTAGTATCTCACGATGAAACTCTTCAATATTGGTTTCCAGTGTGCTAATCTTTGCGGGCTTGTGCTTCTAGACATCAGCTGTAAACTAAAAATTGTAGACCAAACTGAGCATGTTTAACAGCAACGTGGTGAACGAAAACAGCTGAGCTATCAAAAACAGTGTTGCCAAAAAAATGATGCTAAAAAATCACTCTTAACAATTATGATTTTTAAAATATTAAAAATTAGTTGTATTTTCTATTTTCGGTGAACCTATTGTATATATGAGAAACAAAAACAAATTTGATTTTGTTTTTAACATGAATTTCACTAAGGGAAAGTGATTTACACAATCAGGGCCATAGTTGTGATGCCATACTTTCGTCACAATCGAATACCAGAAATAAGTTTTTTTCTAGAAACGCATTTAAGTACTTAAATTTAAAAGAAAATGAACTAAATTGTTATTTAGGTGACAAGTAAAAAAAATAGGCATTGAACCTTTTCCGACATCAAACATTTGAAAATGGGCAGATAAAACTTAAATATTTGTTTTCTTTCAAATCTATTATATTTGGACTTGTTTGTCATAATAAATACTATAGCCAATACTTTGTGTTTGAATAAAAATCCCATAAGCTGAGTCAAGCTAATATGTCTATTAGCTGTAATCTCTTTAAAAGCTTTTAGACACACCCACCAATTAAGTGGTAAAGCAGGAGGTAGAGAAGGAGGTGGACAATTACTTATCACAATATCTCTTCACTGTAGATAAATGCAAAAAAGGCGTTCATGTATGAAAATTACAAATGATTTTTTTATATGAAACGAATTATTAATTTTGTTGTATTTAATTATTACAAAAACAACAAACAACAATTTAAAAAAATAAATACATGACTTTAATCTCTAAGAAAAAAATTTGCATATAAAACAAAAACTATAGAAGCAATAAAATGTATGCAAAATATAAATTTCGTATCAAATTCATGAGATTTCAAAATGCCTTAAGGGTGTTTTTAGAGGATTTTCTATGTTTTGTTTCGGCTTCATGTTGTTAACATGTCTAATACACTTCTTAAGTCTCATGCAAAAACAAATCTGGCTTATTTTGGCAAGGCAAAATATATTATTTGTACTCAGTTTCATTATTTTTGGTTGTTGCGCTGTGTGTGAGAGTGTTCTTGTGACGTTTTAGTTCCATTTGGTTTCATATAATTTTTTTTATTTTTCGGTTGCTAATGGTGTTTCGTGGCTTAAGATCAGCGTTTGTTTGTTTGGCTTTAGTGAAAGATTTTGATTTGTTTGTCCATTTAGTTTTTTGTAAATTTACATAATTTTGTTTTTATAAAATGCAAAAACATATAAAATGTACATGACTGAGAACAGTGAAGACTATTTGTCTCTTTTTTTTGTAATTTGCCTCTAGCTCAGCGCTAGATAATCCTTCATTTGAGTTTAGCTGGGCTTGCCACTTCATTACTCAAGCCACAGGAAGCAGCGAACATTTATGATTTGATGAACTTGTCGGACATTAGGTTTCTGTTATGTTATCGAGAATACAGAATATGTTCTGCTTAAATGGTTAATTACAAATTAACCCCTGTCAAATTTATTGAATAATTTGAGAAATCAATTTAAGAAATCAATTTAAGAAATAAATTTCAGAAATCCCAAAAGTATCATATAAAACCGTACAAAAACAAAATATAAAAAAAAAATAAAATGAAATAAATAAAATAAATAAAAAAATAATAAAAATTTTATAATAGCAATAATAAGATGGTACTAAGAACTGATGCTGACAGTGTGATGGGGTCGAGCATTTTGTCCAAAAATTATTGAAAATGGGCACCGGAAATTATATGAACTAAAAAATGGATTACTCCTAACGGCCACCGTTCAATCAATCCAAATATATTTTAACATTTTGCTTTTAGGCTGGGTTTTTGAGATCTCAGTTAAACTAGGTTTAGTTAATCTGAAAACAGATTTTTGCGGTCATTACCAAGTTTGTATATACAATTTTAACGGAAGAGCTTAATTATGCCTAAAATGTTGATCTTTATCAAATAATAACAAAAAATATCACATTTCGCCGGAAAAATCCGAGTTGCATACTACGTTAAACTAAGTTTAAACTTAATCCGCAACTGAAAAACACGCCCTTAGAGAGGTAATAAGAAATTCTACGCTAAATTCCCTTTGCAAGTCTCTTTGTACTTTAAAAAAGCCTGAAGTGTTTAAGCAAAGATTTATTTTCATAAAAAAATAAAATATATTTGACATCTATTTTAAAAACATTTTTATGAAATATTTGAAATAAAATAAATTTCAAACCTATTTTATATCTTATGAATCTGGGCCTACATTAGAGCGGTTCCGTCTTTACAAAAAAAAAAGTTATGGCAGTCGCCCACTGCAATGAAAGATTATTCAATAAAGTACCTAAAAGTGGGAACATTTTTTTGCCACGCTATATATTTGTCTATATAGCGCCACCATTTAAAGCCCGTTCTCAACATGTCCTATATCGTTATTCATGGCTAGACTATAGCTTAATTTTATCCTTATTTGATCTGACATATAAAATTAAAGATTTCATATATGATACATGGGATCCTTCCCCCCTTTTGTAATATTTTTTGCACGTTGCAATAATGTCATTCTTTCATCTTTTATCACCAACTAATTTTTGTCATTATGACTTTAATTGATTTCGTAGATCGTAGTTTGTCATATAAATCAGGAACAAAAATTCTCCAATTTTAATTTTATAAAATTCTTGAATTAAATAAATAATTCTTTAAATTGCACTTCATTGTAAATTTCAAGCTGCTTGCGCTAAAAATATTTAAAATAAAATAATTGTTATTTTTTACTTTTACTTACCTTAAATTATTTAATAGAGGAAGTACTTTTAAACCTAAAACGATAAATAAAGAACATTAAACATATTGTATATCCAAAAAAGCAACAAAATATTTATAGGTTGTATATAAATAATTGTAAAATTAAAATTTGCTAAAAAAATTTATTTGCGGGTTATTGGCTTTTTAAATTTGTGTAAAACATCCACATTTTTTTACATTTTATAGTAATCGTATATTCTTCTATTCGATTTATATAAAAATATATTTTACGAAATAGCAAAGCATCAAGTGTTTAACTTGTTTTAGCATAGAAATTATTATTTTCAACATTAATTTATAAAAAGAATAAAAAATAAAATGTGCCATAGATTAATAATAGTGCCCAACACAAAAAAAGAAGATAAAAAATAATAAATAAAATAAAAACTGATTTTGTTAAAGATGAAAAAAAAATACTTTAACAGGCATTTTGATAGTCCATTTGTGGTGGCTAATTTTAATAGGCAGCTAAAATTTTTTCTCTTTGCACATTTTCATAGCAACTCTCATAGTGAATATTGGAATCTTTCCACTTTACTTTTTATATATTACACAATCAGGGAAATTTTTGTGGAACATATTATGTTTTTTTTTCTAAGAAAAAAAGGCGAAAAACTCTCCTTCAGCGCTGATATAAACAGTTACAATGTTTGATAAAAATATTTTTTAGGAAATCGTAAATACGAATTGTATTCCATTTACGGTCGAACGTAAGTGGAATGAAAGTAAAAAGATCAGATGAGTAAATTTTTTGAGTACGAGCAGCACTTAGGAGATGGCTTCCACACATGCAGTGCATTGTGCCCGAACAAGGAAGATTGGTAGTAGGAAGAAGGATGTAGGAAGAAGGGTGTAGGAAGAAGGGTGTAGGATGTAGTCTCTGTGGCTAAACTTTCCCAAATTGTAAATGGGGGAAAGACATCAATAGGTAAAAAATTAAAGCGAAAAATAAACAAAAAATTTAAAAAAAAAATTTAAAAAAAATTAAAAAACAAATTTAAAAAAAATTAAAAAAAAATTTTTGAAAAAAAATTTAAAAAAAAATTAAAAAATAGTTAAAAAAAATAAAAAAAAAAGAATTAAAAAAAAGATGAAAAAAATATAAAAAAATTAAAAAAAATTTAAAGAACATTAAAAAAAAAATTAAAAAAAAAATTAAAGAAAATTAAAAAAAAAAATTAAAAAAAAAAGTTTAAAAAAAGAAATAACAAAAGAATTAAAAAAATATAAATTTTTTTTAAATTAAAAAAAATATATATATTTTGTTGTACAGTGTAACTTAACTCCCAAAAATTATAAATAAATAACTGAACTAAATGCATTTGAAATTTTAAATGTCACTTGTCTCCCCAAATCCCTCACAGACACACACACAAACACAAAACGAATAGTATTTGGAAAAAAAGAGTCAAGCTTAATTCGAGTTCATGAACTCTGTATTGGAAAAGTGAAGAAAATGTGCAACAAAAAAAAAAAAAAAAAAAGGGGGGGGGGGACATGTTCATCATGCATCATTTGACCAAAACATTAATGATGGAGCAGTTGGAATAAATGAATGAAGCAAGAAGATAAATGAGTAAATGAATGATTGTCATTTAGGTTTGATTTGACTTTATTACAAGCAACATGTAGCATCTGCATTTACATTGACACATGTGCAACATATACATACATGTTTCCAAGTACTCGTTTGCACTACTTCAACTTTTCCAGTTGGAAAAAATTTTAATCAAAGTATTAAAACTAAATATTTATTCATTGTTTTCAATTAAAATAAATTAACTTGCGCTTTATTTATTAGTAAAAAAAAAAACAGTTCTTGTATATTTTTAAATGGGTTTGTTCTTTTCTAAAAGATACATTTTTTTTAAACTTGCTTACAGCCCTATATATTTTGTATTCATATATACGAGTATATACTGTTAAATTTATAAAAAACATTATGTGACAAATGGCTGGCGGAAAAAGAACTTGCGAATATGTACTTTCGGCCACCTCTGTGACTGTTACGTGCAAAGCAATTTATTAGATATACTAAATTAATAAATTTTGCAGATGTCTAAAGCTGAGAGTACACTTTGGCATTTTGTGACATCGCATTTATGCTGTCAGGAAGGAATTTACAGTTTGGCAGGCAATGCCACACAACGAAATATACGAAATTGGCAAACGTTGCCACTAGCAGCCGCTATTGTGTTTGCTTGCGATGCCACAAAATGTCTTGGTGTGTTCTCGGGTACTAGCCAGAATCGCTTAGGTATTACTGGCTGCCGTAGGAGCAATAAATGCTTTTTATAAACCTCATAATAACATTGTTAAGTACGTACTATTGCACAGTGGCCCATATTATGATATTTTTTCTTAATAAAAATAGTTTAACTTATTTTACAAAAATAGGACTGCAATTTATCAGGAATTAAGCTCATGGCCTCTAGACTATTAGGCTAGCGCAGTTACCCAACAAATATACAATGATATTCATCTATTTATAATGTTTTATAGATTTAAAATTGTGGTACAGGTTTTTGACTTTAAGATAATTTACTCTTTTTCTTAACTTACGGCCTATTGCACGGTGTCGAAAGTATTATTTTTTTTTTCGTATAATAATAATTAAAACAAAAAGAAAATTTTAAAAATTGTATGCAAAATGAAGGCTGAATTGTGTTTTAGCATCAGTTTGATACAATTCTCGTATACTATTTCATAAAAATGTTTTATAAATAAAAACTGTTATCACATTCCCCTAATAAGTGTACATGAGTACTGATATGTACATGACTACTGATGATGAAATTGTAGCGGCTTTCGAAAACAGCTCTTCTGCCCATCTGTCTACTTTGGATGATTAAATTCATTTTTACTTTCTCTTGTGCCTGGGAATATCTATCATATCGGTCTGGATTAAGAATTTTTTTTATTACTTTATTCTTTTAGTTAGGACCAGCATTCAGGGGATGTTCCCCACATATGCAGTGCACTGTGCCGGAAGTAGGGGATAGTGTTGAGAAGACTGATGACGAAAGATTATAAAAGATAGAGAATTTTTATGTAGCTATTTTAACCTTTCACTTCGCCGACTAATTTTTGATACACAGCCCACAAAGGGGGCAGGAGGGGTGCTTTACTCTGCCCTTAAGTAGATGATAGTGTGAATTGCAGCCATTCATTTACAGTGAAGAGTGCTAAGGACAGCTCGGATACAATATCGCTTACTTTGTGAGCAAATGCGAGAAACCTTCAATACTAAGGTAGTGTGTCTTTTCTCTCTCTCTCTCTCTCTCTCTCTCTCTCTCTCTGTTCTGCTCGCTCTGCTTATTGAGCTCCATCTTCTAACATTTCTAAGGGTTGTCCCAACATAGACCCATCAACCTATATAATTTTCGGTGTAATACTTTATCTCGAAAGCCAGTGTAAAACTAATAATTGCAATTTACAGGCTGTGAATTTCCTTATTTACGAGAATGCCTGTATGCATATGTAAATATGTATGTGTGTGTCCCCTCTGGTATTTATTGTCTCAAGTCAAATAAAATATTTGAAAATATAAAAATTTAAAAACATGATCGTCATCACTTAAAATCTCATTTCATGTTTAATAATGCATTAAAACTGTCAAAAAAATTATATATTTTTTAGGAATTATTTTAAAGTCGTGTTGACAGCTTGGCACCATTTATTAAAACACTCTCTATATAAAAGAACAATAATTTTAAAATAATTGATAAATTACTCGATTAGTAGTACATACTCGTATTTAGTTAAATACTTAAAACCAATATGTAAAACACTCGATGAAGCTTTACAACTAATTTTTACATACTTCAAGTCCCAAAAGACATAATTGTTGTTTGTCTTTTCTCATGGTGAAAGAATTGCTCGTACTCCGTAATGGGCATTTGAATGAATTCATTAAAAAACAATCTGTCTGCCAGACGTAAAACACTGCAGTAAAAAAATAAATGCACGTTTAAATTTAATGTTAAAGTAGAGTGCGTTTGTCATATAGGAGGAGGACTGCTTGATAACTCTGTGGCTATTTCAATTAATTTTTTTTCCGGTAAATAGGCGTTTTGTTTTTCAACATAATCTCCTTTTGGATCAACACATTTAGTGCAGAGATTTTAAAATTTTTTCTTATATCTTTTCGCAAGGCCCTTAAAATAGGCGCTTGTTTTCGTTATGACCTGCTCAGCGCCAGATTTTTATACCTGTCTTTAGCCGAATTTCCCATTTATGAAATTATTATTGTTTTTTTACTTTTAGCTATTATTAAAAAAATTCTTAATCTATTCCACTAGTTGTTTGCTATTTTGTTTCATATGTTTTTGCAATTATCAGCATTTAATTTAATTCATATATAATGTTTTTAATTAATAAAAATGTTCATTTAGCTGCAAGCCAAAAACAGAAAAAAAAACATTATCAATGTGCTAAATATCATGGATGTATAGATTGAAAATAACGATCACAGATTTAATAAAATTAATTCCTCTGTATGAAATTTTTATTAATTATTTAATAATATATTACAATAACTAGAGGCAAACAATTAATTATCTGAAAACTTTCATTTGCATACGAATAATGTTTGCAAAATTGTACTGTACTTCACTTAACAAAGCCGAGAATTTATTATTAATTTTACTATAGTAATAATAATTGGCGGTAATTGGAGTCAACAAATGTGTGTCTGCTGAAAGAGACGTAGTTGCCAGATTTTCGGAAAATTTATTTTTTATTGCAGCGAGTTTTTAATTTGGTTCTAATATTAAAATCAGAAACATGTGATTCTGCGTTCACACTACAAATTTCAATAAATTCTGATTTTAACCAAAAAAATAAAATATAAAAAAGAAAAAAAAGAGTAAAAAAAAATGGTGGCTATATTATCCCTCTGAGACCCCATAAAGTATATACATTCTTGATCAGTGATGAAATCTAAGACCATCTAGTCATGTCCGTCCGCCCGTCTATGGAATCACACAGTCCAAACGAAAACAGCTACACCTTTGAAATTTTCTGTAGATAAATTTTGAAGGATAGTGTAGTTCATAAATGGGCTGAATTGGGCCAGAGGGGAAAAAGTTCCCCTAGGAAGAACTAAACCAACCGCTAAAAAACCACATGATTTTAAATTTTTTTTGTAATTTTCTTAAGTAATTGATATATTTGTATATCAAAGCGGGGCCAATGCGTTAAACTTGGAGCCATAAAATAAGAAAAAAATTAATTTTGGACCGCGCCCCCTTTAGTGGGCGTTATTATATGCAAAAAAAAAAAAAAAATAAAAACTAAATTTATGTGCGTGAAGATAAATATGCCGTTACATATGTTTTGACGTAAGCAGTTACGAAGTGAAGTTCAATGTTATGACGTAACGAAATGGCAATCAGGGAAATTTTTTTTGTATGAAAATCCATATTTATATACAAAATGATTATGGGAGTGTCTTCTATCCCATACATTATTTTTTATTTACTGGCCAACTCCTTATTTGGCCACTGGGAGCGAAATCCCCCCAAGATCACACACTCTCATGGCCTGTAAATTGACCTTTCATGGCCTCTAAATATTTTCACAAAATGCTCAACAAATTTATTAAATATGGATTTTCATAAAAAAACGTCCACTGTTTGCCATTTCTTTACGTCCGTAATTGCTTACGTTCCGTAACTGCTTACGTCAAAACATGTTTAGTTCGGCATATTTATCTTACTCACATAATAAATTTTACACTTAATTATCCCAAATATTTATTTTTAGAGTCTTCTGGCAAAGGTGAAATGTCTCCCCCACGGCACTTGTCAGAGAGACCCCAAAAAATACAGATTTAATGCTCTCCAAAAAGAATTAGACCACATAAAGTATTTATATTCTTGATCATTGATGAAGTCTAAGACGGTCTAGCAATGCCGATACGTTCGTCTGTGGAAAACATGATGTAGTCTATTTTTGGACCCCACCCTCTTCAGTGGGCGTTGACGTACAATATTATATAAAGGAACTCTGTCCCACCCGGTTATACATTTTAATATTACTTACTAAGTATTTGGAGGGTATTTAAGATTCCACCCGGTCGAATATAACGTTTTTACTTTTTTTTGGTTAAATTTCAATACAAGGAATAGAATTCAATGAAATTAATACTAAAAGAATAAAATTCTATTTTCCCCAAATATTCTGACACCAAAAGTCATGGGTGCGATTACGCATTCAGTTGTGAATATAGGAAATTATTTTTGTGATCCTGCTTAAATAGCGATCATATAGCATTCATACGTAAAACTTTCCGGGCGAATTGAAATATCTAACAAAACAAATACAATTGCTGTATGTTTTCCATTCCTGATACAATTCGTCTTAAATGCCATGCCAAGCACATAAAATTATTTTTGTAAAATAAACATTTTATTAAATTAATTGAATTATTTAACACAAACTAATAAAAAAAATGTAGTTTAATTTACTATTCACGACTATTCTTACATATTTTTTTTATACATTTTTTTTTGTGCATCTATTGTATTTCAATACAATGGCAATGTAATACGAGTACATGAGAGATGAATTCTAAATTGTTCTGTCACTTTATCCATTAATCAAAGTTCACTTTCAAAAGTGACAAATACGTTTTCAAGTTAATTATTTGTGTAAACAGTAGATTTATAACAATTAAGGTTTGTTCCCTGTTAATTGAAAACGGCACAGTTGAAAATTAATTAATTGCTGCATGTAGTCTAGCGCAAAATGTTGCAAAATATCTTAATTTTTTTCCCAATTATTCAGACACACCTCGTAGTTGGGTGAATGTTGCGAATTTCAATGTGTTCCAAGTCATAGAAAATGCTCTCGTTTTAAGCGTGTCAAGTATTATTTATAAAGAAAGCTGCTGCAACGCAATACAAATTTTATAAAAGTTTTTCTCTGCGGAAAGTCTAGTAGGCGCAATGCTGCTTGATTTTTTCATTGTCAGAAGCAGAAGTCTCTGTAAGAAAACGAACTAAAATTCTGGTTGAAAAAATCGCAGTTTCTTTTTCTCCGAGATATCATTGATATCAATATAATTATTTTACAATTTTTTCCATCAAATTTAACAAGAATAAAGTTCAGTTAATTTTTTGAGGTATGAACTTTTTGGTCTGCACAATAAATTTAAATTTATTTAAATAACGGACAGAGCAAGATCAGAGAATATCTCAGCTTCCACGTAAAAGTTTAAAAATTAAATTTTTAAAGAATGTGGGCTTGAGTAATACAATTTGTTCAATATTTGCACAATTTTTGCATATAATACGTCAACGCCCACTAAAGGGGGCAGGGTCCAAAAATGGATTTTTTTGGATTTTTGAGCTCCAAGGTCAACGCTCTGGACCTTCTTTGACACAAAAATATATCATTTGTTTAATACAAAAAAATAATTACAAAAAAATCTAAAAATCATGTTGTATTTTAGAGGTTGTTTAAGTTCTTCTTAGGGAAACTTTTTTCCCTCGGGGCCGGTTCAGCCTTAACTTGACCTTAGCAATCCTTCAGAATTTTTCTATACCAAATTTCAAGGGTCTGGCTCTTTTCGTTTGGACTGAATCGTAACTTCTACAGACGGACGGACGTGGCTCCATCGTCTTAGATTTCATCAGTGATCAAGAATATATATACTTTATGGGGTCTTAGAGGGATATTTCGCTGTGTTACATACGGAGTGACAAAATGAATATACCCTGCAGTTCTTTCTTGGAGGGTATAAAAAAAAATAAATAACATTTCCAGCCCTGGATCTATCTTTTTGGCTTTTCTTATATCAATGATTTTCTCCCAAAAATATCAAATATATTTAAAATATAAAGAAAAGGGCAAATTTGTTTTAGTTGGTTACTTTTATGTAGCAAAAAAAGTTTCAATTACCCAACCCTGGAATGGCCTTTCTTATTTTTTTTTGTGATTTTTAACACCAATTTATTCTTTCTGCAATATAAAATAAGCTTAATCAACGAAAAATAAAAATTTGTTTTAACTGCTTAAAATAAGTTTAAATTTTCCAGCCCTGGAGTACACTTTTTGACTTCTCTGATTTCTAATTTCAATGAATTCTTTTCAAAACCATCAAATATATTTAAAATATAAAGAAAAGGGAAACATTTGTTTTAGTTGTTTACGTTTATGTAGCAAAAAAAGTGTCAACTGCCCAACCCTGGAATGGTATGTCTGATTTTTTTAATTTTTAATACCTATTTAATTCTTTCTGAAATATAAATTCAACTTAATTAATAAAAAACATAAACTAATTTTAACGGATTAAAAATAACTTTAAATTTTCCAGCTCTGGAGATGTCTTTTTAGATTTCCTGATTAGTAATTTCAATGAATAACAAAAAAAAAATAAATAACATTTCCAGCTCTGGATCTATCTTTTTGACTTTTCTGATATCAATGATTTTCTCCCAAAAATATCAAATATATTTTAAATATAAAGAAAAGGACAAATTTGTTCTAGTTGGTTACTTTTATGTGCAAAACAAAAAGTGCCAATTGCCCAACCCTGGAATTGAATTTTAGTTTTGTTTAATTTTTAATACTTATTTAAATCTTTAAATTTTCCAGTTCTGGATCAGTCTCTTTGGCTTTTCTGATTTCTAATTTCAATGAATTTCTATCAAAAAAATCGAATTTATTTTATATATAAAAAAGACGGTAAAATATGTTTTAGCTGGTTACTTTTATGTATTAAAAAAGGTGTCAATTGCCCAACCCTGGAATTGAATTTTTGATTTTGTTTGATTTGTAATATAAATTTTATTCATCTTAAAGTATAAAATAGTTTTAATTAACAGAAAAATAAAAACAAAAAGTATTTTTTTTTATACCAAAAATAAGTTTACATTTTCCAGCCGTGGAACCGTATTTTGGATTAGTCTAATTTACGAATAAAACCGAATGGCGAAGTCTCTGGCCTTTCTGCGAGCTTTGGAAAACTGATTTCACGTACAAAACAAAGTTTGTCATTTAAAAGTGGACATAAACGTATTAATTGACTTCGATTGGAAAACAATTTAATATTATTGAGCGTTGAAAGTTTTAGAAAAAAATTATTTAAAAAAAAATTTTTTTTTACTAAAAACTTAGTTTTAAGGTGTAAATAAACGCCCTCTGTGAGGTTTAATATATAAGATTTATATTTTTACTCAAAAACGAACGCGAAAACAAACGTAAACTTTCTCTACACAAAAAAATCTACAATTTCAATTATGAAATATTATCTATGTCGAAGCTTTTAGCCACTTGCGTGCCACTGTTTGCATTCTCTTATGATTGCCCATAATTCCATTTTACTTTTATTCTTACGTCAAATCCTTGTTAAATTTTCCACAATACATTTTAATATTTTTCTATACATAAATCTCATTTAAAAAAAAAAGCTCAACAAATTTTAACAATAAATAACGTCTATTGTATTTAATTATGAAAAAAAAGTAAGCAGCCAAATTTGGCACATTTAATTGTTGAATTAAATTGGGAACAAAACGAAATGCTCACATCAAGTTTCTACGTCAAATGAACCCAAAAAGGAAGAAATTGTTTATTGAGTGAAAAAATATCGTTGAAAAAAAAAATTAATTTTAAGAAGCAGGCAAAATTGCTGTTGCTAAAAAATATACACAAAAAACCGAATAAATAAAATAAACTTTATAATCTATTAAGGAATAACCGGAAGCTGCTTAAGCAAAACACAAAGAAAAAATAAAATAAATAAATAAGTAAAATAAAAATAAAAATCAACGGAAAAAAATAACAAAAGCTGCAATATAAAGTTAATTAAATATTTACAATAAATAAGTAAAAAAATTTTCGGCCAACACATTGAATTCATAATTAATGAGTAGCCGAATCTTAATTAAATAAATTGTCATTCAAATGATCATTACAAATATCATTGCATAATTTAAACTTGTTCAGATTTTCTAATCTTCCACATCTTCTGCTTCTTCTTATTTTGCTTGTGCTCCAGCTGGCTGGAGGCTTATTGAAATTATACGTTTATAATTCATTGTGAAGCTAATAAGTCATAGTCGTCAGCGGTCAAGGTTATATCGCAAAATGCTACTTACAATTTTAGAATTGCTGCCACAAAATATTCAAATAACATGCTAATAAACAAATAGTTGCTGATTATGCTTAAAGGTATTAACCCTTTAAGGGACTAAGAGTTTTATTTAAGGAAATTTTATAAAAATAAAAAGAGGAAAATCATGTTGTAAAAATTCAAATCGATTTTTCCGAATTTCTAGAAAAGCTAGAACCTTCTTGGATTAATGTATTGGCGATAATATAAATAGGTTGCTATTAAAAATCAGCAAAATACTGTTCCAGAGCTGGAAAATTGAAACTTATTTTTGGTATATCAAAGTAACTAAATAAAACAAATTTTTTGTTGATTTATTAAAACTATTTTATACTTTAGGAAGAATTAAATTGGCATTAAAAATCAAACAAGAATAAAACGACAATTCCAGGGTTGGACAATTGGCTCTTTTTCGCTACATAAAATTAACCAACTAAAACACATATTTCCTTTTCCTTTAAATGTAGTCGTATATTGAACATATTTGATGATTTTAAAAGAAATTCGTTAAAATTAGAACTCTGGAAAGCTAAAAAGACATCTCCAGAGATGGAAAATTTAGATTTATTTTTAATCAGTTAAAACTAATTATTGTTTTTTGTTAATTAAACCTATTTTATACTTCAGGAAGAATTAGATTTTTATTAAATATAAGAAAGAAAAAAACCGGAAAGACCATCCCAGGGTTGGGTAATTGCAAATTTTTTTTTATACATAAAAAGTAACCAACTAAAACTAATTATTGCTTTCTAATTGATTGAAATTAGAAATCAGAAAAGCTAAAAAGAATAATCCAGAGCTGGAAAATGTGAGCTTATTTTTAATCAGTTAAAACCAATTTTTGTTTTTTTGTTAATTAAACCTTTTTTATACTTCAGGAAGAATTAAATTGGTATTAAAAATAAAAAAATCATTCCAGGGTTGGACAATTGAAAATTTTTTTTGGTATATAAAAGTAAGCAACTAAAACAAATTTTTCCGGATTCTTTATATTTTAAATATATTCGATGTTTTTGAAAAAATTTAATGAAATTAGAACTCAGGAAAGCTAAGAAGACATCTTCAGAGCCGGAAAATTTAAACATATTTTTAATCAGTAAAAACGAATTTTTTTTTGTTGATTAAACTTATTTTATAGTTCAGGAAGCATTAAATTGGTATTAAAAATTAAACAAAAAATGCAGAAAGAACATTCCAGGGTTGGATAATTGAAATATTTTTTTTTGCTACATAAAAGTAACCACCTAAAACAAAATTTTCCTTTTTCTTTTTTTTTAATATATTTGATGGTTTTGAAAGAAATTCATGGAAATTAAAAATTTGAAAAGCTGAAAATAATAATCCAGAGCTGGAAAATTTGGACTTATTTTTAATCAGTTAAAAATAGTTTTTGTATTTTTTGTTAACTAAATCTGTTTTATACTTCCAGAAAAATTAAATTGGTATTAAAAGTAAAAAAAATCGGAAAGACCATTCCAGGGTTGGACAATTGACACTTTTTTGGGTACATAAATTTTTTTTCCTTTTTCTTTATATTTTAAATATATATCAGGTTTTTGAAAGAAATTCGTTGCAATTAAAAATCGGAAAATTCAAAAAGGCTGCTCCAGAGTTGGATAATTTAAAAATTTTTTTCTCTAATATTTAAGTAACTAAATAAAACAATTTTTTTTTTTGATAATCAAACATATTTCATAATTTGGGAACAAATAAGTTAGTATTGAAAACCAGAAAGATGGTTCCAGGGTTGGGAGGAATGTATGTATGTTCTGCACACGTATGTCGCTGAAATTTATACAAGATCTGTCATAGCCAAATATAGGTTTTTACTCTCAAATTAACACATTTTCGGAACAAATTCAACTTTTTTCAAATTAAATTAAATTATTTTCAAAACAAATTAACTTTTTTTCAAAGTAATTTGAATTATTATCAACACAAATTAAAAATTTTCCTTTTTAAATTAAATTTTTTTCATTTCTAATTCAATGTTTTTCTTTTCAAATTCAAATTATTAAAATCCAAATTCATTTGTTTTTTAATTCACTATTAAAAGCTTAAAAAATAAAGGCCTTATTTATAAAAAATAATTTATGTGTATTAGGCTCTTATTTGACGTATTTCTATGGGTCGTAGTTTAATTTTTAAACTTTTCGGTTAGTATTACTATGAGTTTGAGTTAAATTTTAAAATTTAATAGAATAAATATAAAAATATAAATTAACTTAATTTTTAAGGTTTCTTCCTTTTTTTAAATTTCATTACATTCGAATGAACTTATTTTTTAGATTTGCTAGTAAATATAATTTAAAACATTTTACTGTGTATAACAGTACAGGATTGGAAGATATTCCAGTGGTCTCCCGCGTTATATGAACACTAAGAAATATATATAAAACAACTTAATTTTAAACAACAATTAAACAAACTTTAAAAACAATTGAATTTGAAAATGGAAATACTTAATTTTAAATTAAAAAAAGCAGAGTTCCGAAATCTTCGCTCGAATTCGAGTAGAGAGTGAAACTCGCTCAAATTCGAGTGCGAGTACTCCTGCGTGTGAAAAAAAATATCGAGTGTACTCTATTTTTCTATGCCACTCGAATAAGAGCGCATATGCTTTGCTCGATTTCGAGTGCGAGTAAAATACGCTCGAAATCGAGCAGATTATACTCTTGCCGAGTACTCTTTCAGTCTTTCTCATACAAAAAAAAAAACAAATTTCCACTTAATTTTTTCCACAATTGTTAATTTCACAAATTGTGTTGTTTCCTTCAAAGTCATGACGAAAATATTTTCGCGTTTCATTATTTATGTCGTTATTGTTCATTATAATATAGAAAATATATGTAAGTAAACTTTTAAAAATATAATAAAACTTTTTTTATAAAACCAACTAATTGCTCCGCACACGCGCACTGAAAGAGTACACAAAAACCACACGCACACACAAGTCAGCAAAGACAAACAGTTTCTATTTTTCCACTCGATTTTACTCTTAAGAGTAAACTCTCACTCTATTTCGAAGATTTTTACTCCCACTCTTACTTTTTAAAAAGGAGTACTCGCGAGTACTCCCACCTAAAACAAACGAGTGGAGAGTAAACTTTTTGTAACACTCGTAATCTTCGAGTACTCTTCTTCGCGAGTATTTTGCACTCGCGAGTAAAATCGAGTAAATCTGAGCTCTGAAAAAAATGTGAATTTAATATGAAAATTTTTGAATTTGATATGCAAAAATTTTAATTTATTTTAAAAATAATTTAATTTGTTTGAAATAAATGTTAATTTGTTTTGAAAAAAATTGAGTTAGAATTTAAAAAAATTTAATTTGATCTAAAAAATTTTTAATTTGGGAGTAAAAACCTAAATACCAATTTTACTTGTTTTTATTAAAATCAAGTACGAATTCGATTTTATCATATGGAATTAAAATGGTTTACTTCTCTTTGCTAAAAAATCTTCTTACGATATTTTGTATATTAAGTCACTATATATTCAGTTCTTTAAGAAACGTTACTTTTTTGTATTAAACAAATCACTTAGTTTATTAATTAAGAAAAATCTTCCGCAATCGTTTATTTTTTAAAGTTTCTTAACAGCAACTCGATTGTCCATCTGTGTAACTGTTTATTTGAATTTATTTTAATTTAATTAAAAAGTTGTATTTAAATGAGCACCAAATACCGTTTGAACAACCCATTTCCCTTATAGGGTTAAGTTTGGTTTCACATTTGGCAGTGGATTGCGTTTGTTTTGCCTTTTATTAAATGAATATCTTATTTTTTTTTTGAATTCGCATAAACAGTCATTTGATTGAAATAAGAAAAAAGCAAAAAATGCCAATAGATGGTTTAATATGTAAAATCAGTATTATTGATTTGCAACCAATTTTAAGTCATTGTACTCGAAACTCTAGCCAAAGACGAGCTGTTGTTGTCCGCGCGTTCACCCGCATAATGTGAAGGTGTTTTGTGTCAGTCAATGGTGTCTACAGTTGAAGTTCACATTCAAATTTCAAAATTAATAAAACTTATTTCGAGTTTATGACCAACAAAAGAGACAAACAATTAATTTTCCCTGGTCAAGCGTCACTGGCTTTTTATGCAAAGTATTATTGTTTGCATTTATTTCTTTGGTCTTCAATTCCTTAATGAGATTGTTTATGAGGAACAATAATAATTCAATTGCAAAAAAATAATTCTTTTATTTTCAATAGAATTATTAACTGATTTTGCTTAGCAATTGTTAGTTTAATTGATTAATTAGAATGATAATAATAATAATATTCAATATTAAGTGCCTGCAGTTGGTGTCATTGCCAAATAAGGCTCTTCAACTACTGTTATTTGGCTTAAATGATCTTTTTTTTTTATAACAAACTTTGGCAGCCTAACCACACACTAGCCTTATTAGCGCCCTAGAGTATTTCTTTAAAATGTACATATATATTTTTTTAAAATTTACTTTTAAATTTTTTACACTCACCTATAAACTCATTTCGTATTCTGATGCGTTCCTGTAGTGTGGCTGCCGAAATGATCACACAATTTATAAACGCCAAAAGAGTAACTTGATATTCAATCGTTGTAGTCTTTTCCAATTCATTGATAACAATTTTAAATCGATATCGTTCATTTTTGAGATTCTGAAAATAAGAAAAAAAATTAAGATATAAAACATGTTTTAGTTGGTTTTACACCAAAACATCAATTGATATTTTACTGAGTTAAACATTTAAAAAAAATCTTAATGCATGCAAGATAACCGTACACCTATCCGCCGACTTACAAGATAATTTTTTTGCACGAATTATTTTCGAAAGAAAAAAATCGGAATTTGTTCAAATTGATGATCGCAAGATATAGCTGTCCCGAATCCTACTGATAATTTGTTGTGCGAGCCAATGAAAGCATATGCTTTTGTTTTAAAAATTTGAATAAGTATTCAATCGAGAAAGTGCGCCTAATGTGTCCACTATTCGGAGAGGGGTCGAAAAAAGAAATTGATTCGTTTATGGACAGTAAGACTACTGTGGATCAACGTACCGGTCGATCTCTTGTAAACCTGGCTGTTGTAAGCGAAAGTGTCACCGAAAACTCGGAAACATTCCCCTTTATTCTGTAACTATTTATCAACTTCACGTCACGTCACGATAATATCAAAAATAGGACATTTACTTACTCCTTGTGAGCAACAATTAGCTACTTCTGACAATCTGTGGCCACTTTCTAAGGCTTTGGATTTCGAAAGCCCCTATTAGAAATTCTTAAATACTAAAGAAAAAGGAGTACAGAAGTGCTCTGCTGTTGATATTGTCTTGAAGTGACGTGGACAAATACTTACAGAATAAGCAAGTAAAAACATTATATACGACCGGGTCGAATCTTAAATACCCTCCAAATATTTAGCAAATAAATTAAAAAGCTTAAACTTGTTGGGACAGAGTTCCTTTAGGACATTTCTGTGGCCAATTTTAAAACTCTATTTTGATAGGGTCACTCCGGGAAGGGCCGGGGGGGGAGACATCTCACCTTTGTGGTAAAAACTTAAAATTTTTGGGGTAATTAATTGTAGAAAAACATTTTTGATGTGTTAACATCTATACGCGCGCCTCTAGGGCAGTAAACTATCAGTTTCAATACATACGCAAGTGTAAGTGTAAGACTTTGTTTGTTTGTTGTTGTTGCTTGGCAGTCGGTATTGAAAGTGATTATTGGGCGATTTTCATATAATTTTTCCACGCGATTTTCTTCGGAAATTCATAGCCGATTTTATTAATTTTTGGATTAAAACGCTAGTGCGGGTTTCGACGAAGAGTTTAGGCCAAAAATTAACGCGATCCGATATCGGCGAGCGGAGATTTAAGTGTTTTAATTCGGAGTATTAATTTGGAGTAATATTAGAAAAGTGTTTTATGTTGATCTTCGGTTTTGTCTTATGCACAGCAAAGAGAATAGTGACGTGGTTATACGTACATACATATATACGTACATATATATAAACCCACAAAAATATAAAATAAATAAACAAAAAGGTGTTAACACATCGCCTGTGAGTTCGAACACTCATTGATTTTTTTTGATAGGGTCATTTAGGAGGCAAAGGTGGTTGGAGGGGTGGGGCAGAGGAAGGTCGGAGAACATCTCACCTTTGTCGAAAAGCTTTAATTTGTAGGCTTAAGTAATACAATTAGTTACATATTTACGCTATTTTTTCATGTAATATGTAACTTCAAAGCCCAATAACGGGGGCGGGTTCTAAAAATGGACCATATCGTGTTTTCCACAGACCGACTGATTTCATCACTGATCAAGAATATATATACCTTGTGAGGTCCAATTCTTTTCTGTAGGGCATAAAAGCTCTGATTTGACGAGGACCGTGGGGGAGGCGTCTCACTTTTTTTTTTAGGAGTAGGACCAGCACTCAGGGGATGACCTGGATGACCAGGATGCATTGCGCCGGAACTGAAAACGACGGGATAGTATTGAGGGAACAGATTAGGAAACATGAGAAGATAGTTTTTTTGTTTTTGTAGCTATTTCAACCTTTTTTTACTTCGCCGGCTAATTTTTGCTACAGAGCCGACGAAGGTGTGTGCTGTTACTCTGATTTGACTATGCCTTCATCATTGAAACAGGCTGGGAACAACTAACACAACCACTCACTAACGCTGGTCAGAAGAATTCAACACAATATTTCATGACTCAGCGCGGCCTCGAACTCACGACCCTCCGCTTCATAGTCTCGTGTTCCACTACTTCAGCCAACAGCACCCATAAAGCAATGAAAAGTAAAATTTTGGGGTTATTAACTATAAAAAAAGTTTTTTTATTGGGTCATTTAAGGGGCAAAGGGGTAAGAGGAGGCTAGGGCACAGGCAGCTCAGAGAACATTTCGTCTTCATCATAAAAATTTAATTTTTGGTTAAATATTTACACTTTTTTCAAAGCAATATGTTATTTTAAAGCCCAATAAAGGGGGAGGAGTCCAAAAATAGATTTTTCTGATTTTTTTCTGGCTGCAGATTCAACCTATGGATCTTCTTTGATTTAAAAATATATAATTTTCACTTAACAAAATTACAAAAACATTTAAAACATTATGTTTTTATTTAGAGGATGGTGTAGTTCTTCTTAGGGCAACTTTTTTCCCTCTGGCCCGATTCAGCCCATTTACGAACTTGAACTGTGCTATACTTCAAATTGTATTTGTACCAAGTTTCAAGGGTCTGACTCTTTTCGTTTCGACTGTATCGTGATTTCCACAGACGGACGGACATGGCTAGATTCTTTTAGATTCCTCACTGATCAAGAATAGGTCCGCAATCTAACGTTTTTTTTTCAACTAGTGCTTATTTCGTGAATAGCAACCCTTAGCTCATGTCTGATTTGACAGATAATTAGTTTTATCCTTCCGCTGAACGAATATGGTTGACCATCCAATGCGTTTTCGCTTCGCTAAGTGGGCCTACGATCGACTAACAGAAGATGCCGATTTTGCCAAAAAAATCAACAAAAATTAAAAAATTAACAAAAAAATCATCTTTTCAGATGAAGCTCATTTTGATGTTGGCGGGTATGTAAACAAGCAAAATTGTCGCATTTGGGCCACAGAAAACCCGCACGCATACATTGAAAAGCCGACGCACCCAAAACGAGTCACTGTTTGGTGCGGATTTTGGTCCAGAGGCATAATTGGGCCAGTTTTCTTCGAAAATGAGCAAAGAGTGGCCGTTACAGTCAATGGCGATCGTTATCGGGCCATGCAGCCATTTGAATGAAATTATTTTCCATTATTAACCGGAAGGATTGTAATTTCAAATAAAAAAAGAAATTTGAGAAAATATCCAGTAGCTTTTTTATAGCATTTAAAAAAAAAAAAGTTATTTGGCGGACCCTATATATATTTTATGGGGTCTTAGAGGGATATTTCTCTACGCTGGAATGACAAAGTGAATATACCCTCCAATTCTTTTTTGGCTTTAAATTTAAAAAGTTGTTTTCTTCTCCTGTAAAACAGCAGCTACGGCCTTTTGGATTTAAGGTCTCCATATATTAATTTTAAATCAAATTCGGTAATGCTTATTTTAGGAAAAAGGTTCACTTACCTTGTAATATTCTAACGTTTCTATGGCACGAGTATAACCGTCTGCATTGTACGCACATAAAGCTGACAGTAATTCAAAGACTTGCTTCTTAACCACAACGTTGCTTGTGTCCAATGCAGTGCCTAATTTCGAAATATAATCACGATTTTCGACAATGTAATCCAGGCCAATGCGTGAGTCCATTGTGAATGTTTTTAGTTTTAAAGCGCGTCTGTAGATGCGCTTTTAGGGCCAGCGATTAAAAAAGATATATGTTGTTGTGTGTCGCCACACTAACTTTACAAAAAAATATGCAGCCCTTTTAAAGATTTCCGTTTCGTGTTGAGCTTTTCCAAAAAAAAAAAATTATAATAAAAAAAAAAAAATAGTTTGTAAAATAAGTCGGTGTTTTGGTTGCAACAAAATGTGACTTTTAAAATTGATTTTGTTGTATTTTCCTAAAGTATTTTATGGCTCTTTAATATTATAGCTTTTGCCGTTTTTATTGTTATTTCTTGCTTTATTGCATGTGTCCATCAGTTCAGGAAAAAAACAAAAATAAGAAGAAGAAGAAAAAATAAAGATTGTGTTGTCACTTAATGACGACTTGCTTAGAATTGTCAATTAGTTGAAATGCAATTGTTGCCTTCATTAACATGACTGGCATTTCTTGTGATAACGTTCTTGTTCTTTGTTAGTTATTTGTTGTTGTGCGGTGGACATTTTTGTTGTTGTTGTTTGGTTTTACAATATCTGTAAATAAAGAAAAAAAAGAAAATAGTTGATTATTTTGGTTAGTTAATTGGTTCTTAATTTATTTTAGAATAGAACAAAGTATGTCATATTTGAAAATTACATGTGTTTCTTTTTATTTCGGTCTGCTAGACTTTCTTTAAAAAACTAATTTTTATTATGTCGACATTCCATGTAATTGACTCACTAAGTGCAGGAAATATTAAACAAGCAATTGGTTTTTGTTGGCCAGTGTAATCAGTACTTTGAAAATATTTATTGTATTTACAGAGATTTTAGCGAACCTCAATAACAATAATGACGATTGGCGTAGTGTTTTGGGAAATACGTATTCACTGCATTTTATTAAACTTTAGTAATGAACAATATTTCTACCAGCTGATTTTTTTTGCCAACTTTCTTTTGGCAACACTATTTTTGATAGCTCAGCTGTTTTCGTGTTACATGTTACTGTTAAACATGTTCAGTTTGGTTTGTAATTTAACCATAAATCGATTTATAAACGTAGAACGCTGGCAGATTATGGAATTTTTTTTTAAATCAAAATCCATGATCGCCTAAGAAACTACATCGTGCTCATTCCTCGTTCAAGGGATACGTGAATAAGCAAAATTGCAACCAAAAGCATTGGAAGAACTGTTAATGGATCCGAAATAATGCACTCTTTGGTGTGAATTGTGGATCGGTGACATAATTTTTCAAAGACGACGAAGGCAGGAACGTTATTGTGAATGACGGGTGCGTGCTACTGTGCGATGATAAAAAAAAAATAGAAGAGCTTGACTTGGCTGACATGCGGTATCAACACGATAGTGTCACATGTCACCACATCATGCGAAATAATGGCCTACGAAGAGACGAGTTCGGTGCACAATTAATTTGACGTGGCCTGTCATTTAGCCGCCTATATCGTGCGATTTAACACCTTTATGCATTAAACACATTCACAACAGCAGGCTAACAACTACACGACTACAGGAAAAGAATACTTGTGTTTATATGGGAATGATTATTTTCACGGCTACGCGGCAGGTTGTTGTCCGTGCTACTTTTCCCATATAAACACATGTATTCTATTTCTGTAGTCGTGTAATCGGTAGCCTGCTATCGTGAATGTGTTTAATGCATAAGATTATTTTTTGTAGGGCTGTGTTAAGGCTCATGTCTATAGGGTCAAACCCGCAACGGTTGACGCACTGGAAGTCAGTGTTTGAAGATTTTATGTGTGAGATATTGGCCTATATGTTGGAGAGAGTATGCCAAAAATTGGACCCATTGTATGACCCATTTTTTTTAGGAGTAGGACCGGCGCTCTGGGGATGACCCCTACATATGCTATACATTGTGCGGGAACTGAAAAGGAGGGGAAAGTATTGAGGAGACAAATGAGGAAAGATGAGAAGATAGAGATTTTTTTATACGAATTTGAACCCTTTTAGTTCGCCGGCTAATTTTTAATTTTAATTTTTTTGAGGCGTAGCCGCTGTCATCAGTTACATGAAGTCATTTTTGGACGGACGAAGATTTGAGCACATCTCAGCTTCGTCATAAAAGCTTCAAAATTTAATTTTTAAGGAATTTGTTGAATATTTATACTATTTTTCCATGTAAAATGTTACTTCAACGCCCATTAAACTGGGCGGGGCCCAAAAATGCATTTTTCTGATTATCTGGCTGCAAGTTCAATGCTTTGGACTCTTTTTTTTTACATAAAAATATATAATTTGCTTAACAAAAAAAATCATGTTGTTTTTAGAGATGGGTCTAGTTCTTCTTAGGGGAACTTTTTTCCCTTTTGACCGATCCAGCCCATTTACGAACTTGAACTGTGCTATCCTTCAAAATGTATTTGTATCAAATTTCAGGGGTCTGGCTCTTTTCGTTTGGTGTGAATCGTTATTTCCACAGATGGACTGACATGTTTAGATCGTCTTAGATTTCATCACTGATCAAGAATTTATATACTTTAGGGGGGCCTTGGAGGGGTGTTTCATTGCGTTACACATGGAATGACAAAGTGAATATACTTCCAGTTATTTTTTGAAGGATATTAAAAAAGGCCACTGATAGCTTTTATTTTTATAATAAAATTATTATTGTAAATTTTACTAAATTCAAATCAATAAATACTACACACATTTCAATATTATTATCAGTCCGTTTGTTACTTAACCTCAAATATACTATACAGTGAGCCAAAATAAGTTTAATTTGTTCTTTTACCCTAATCGTCTATGTAATATTTGTTATTGTTATTGTCTTTGCATGTGTATTTTCTGGCACGATTTTTACAAATTCTCCCGGGTACGTTTTGACTTTAATTAATTTATTGTTTTTAAACATGTTTAAAAATCTTACATTTGACCGAACGATCACACAATCGATTAGATGAGCGTGACACGTACAATTATATACATACACACTGCATATCTTTTGCATTGTCCGATCAATGATCGTTTTGGAGGAAATTACAGTGCGGTCGGTTGTTTAACTCAGATTTGATTTTTATTTGATTTGCTGATATGCGGTTGGTATTGATTGTATACACTCTGCGCATGGAAATTATATTTAAGAAAAAAAAAAAAGAAAAATACTGACCAAGAATTAAACGAGATTTCGTGATCGTCATAAATTAATTGTTTTAATAAAATATTGTATTTGTATTTGAACTTTGTTTGTTTTATCAATAAAAACAATTTCAATAATAGAGTTTGACCAATATAAAAGAATGAACATAATTTATTTCCATAAAATTATTGATATTTTTTATTTTTTTTGGTTTTGTTTTGTTTGGTTTGGTTTTGTTTGGTTTTGTTTGATATTGATATCAAGTTTTTTGTGTGATAAATTGCTGATAATTTTAAATTTATTACCGAATTAAAAAGGGGGCGGTTATATTTTAAATTTATTCTGTTAAAAATTTGGTTTTTGAATTAATAAGTCCAATATGTATTTTGAATGCAGATGTGATAATTATTATGAGCATCTATATATATTAGAAATCGTAATGAACTTTATGCCAGCAAAAAATTAATTGAAATTCGAAGACAATAAAAGTTCTACACAAACAAAACTAAGAACAATTATATGTCATTAACAAGCTGGGGGACTTCCCTAATTCCTTGATATATCTGAAAATATTAATATTCAGGCCGACATCGCCGAATTTTGCAAAGTTCAGTGGAACTTAAAATTTTTTTTTGGTTGCATATTTTTTTAATTTATTTATTTAATATAAAATAAAATTTATTGTTTTCATAGAATCACTTATGGATTTTTCATAATTTATATATTCGAATTTTTTCCTAAATATTATTTAATTGTTTTTGTTGTAGTATTTTTTACGAAAATTACAACCAAACTTGATCACATTTACAAATTGGGCTTCTGGTACTAAAATTTTAGGTATTTTTATATATTCATATAATTTTGGAATGACCTTCGTATGTAAAACAGATAAGCCTCAACGAGTTTTTAATGAAATTCACTTAGAAAATTTGTTAACAAGTTCTTTACTGAGATTACATATCAATAAAATACCATGAGTGTTGTAATTAATTTTTTTTTAAAGTTCTAATTTTGAAAATTAGAACGGTCACACAATAACACAACAACTTATGACTACCATTAGATGTGTTACAGGGCAATAAATCATTTATAGTTATTTATTTTTCTAATAATCAAAATCTAAACTTGATGTGATCTTTCAACAAAATTGACAAAAGCCATACTAATGATTGAGATGCTATCGTTATAATTAATTTCTAAAAGCACTTAAACCATTATAAATACTGGCAGTTTGTTGGAAAATGATATCGAACATTCTTAACAACAAGTTGTTTCAAAGTTTTTGTTTTTTTTTCCAATTCTAGAGCAGCTTTAATATGATTCGTTTCCATACTGCCTTCTGTTTTATCAATATTTATGAACCGAACTATTATGGCTTAAATAATTTTATTGTGTTTCGTTTTATACACTAAATTATTTTAAATAAAACAGCAGGTATGTGATTTCAGTCGTGGTGTCTGAACAGGCGCCCGTCTTTCAATGCATGACAGAAGACTTAATCATGGCTGTCAATACACTAGGTCCGTTTTCGAACCTGAAATGCATTTTTTATGAGCATGAACATTTTGAAATTAAGCAATATATGCAGATCATAGGGAACGACCAACACGCAGTTGCAGTTGCTCTATTAAATATTAACCCTCTTATTCATAAAAATTATAGGAGGCTTATAAGAGTGTAATAGAGCAAATTTCAAATGAAATTTTGTTTTATTACGCTGTTATTAGACTCTTATAATTTTTATGAATAAGGGGTTAAGTTTTTAAAGACATGTGATTATTTTCTATGAAATATTAAGTTTTTAAAGATATCTGACCACTTTCTATTAAATCTTGAAAGGAAATTATGATTTTTAATTGTTTATAATGTCCTAGAAAAAATTAATTTTGATCGGTAAAGATCACTTGGAAAACGAAGGATCACTTGGAAAACTTTAGAACTAACCAGAGCTCCGAAATCTTCGCTCGAATTCGAATAGAGAGTGAAACTCGCTCGAATTCGAGCGCGAGTACTCCTGCGACTGAAAAAAAAATATCGAGTGTACTCTATTTTTCTATGCCACTCGAATAAGAACGCATATGCTTTGCTCGATTTCGAGTGCGAGTAAAATACGCTCGAAATCGAGCAGATTATTCTTTTGTCGAGTACTCTTTCAGTCTTTCTCATACAGTGGAAAAATAGAAACTGTTTGTTTTGGCCGATTTGTGTGTGTGCGTGTGTGTGTGTGTGTGTGTAGTAGCAAGTATAGTATTATTTATGTCTTTATTGTTCATTATAATATAGAAAATATAAGTAAACTTTTAAAAATATAATAAAACTTTTTTTTATAAAACCAACTAATTGCTCCGCACAAGGCAGATTTACCAGGTACTCTCAGTACCGCAGGTGTATATTGAAATTTGTTGAGCTACTGTCAAAAGTTTATATACAAGCCACATAAAATGTTTTTTTTTCTTAAATCTTCCTTGTTAATGATGCTTCTTCTTCCTTGATTTTGACATTAGCTCTTCATTTTCTACCAACAAAATACGTGTGGTTTTTGGTGTTGTTTCATTGTTGTACTAGTAAGAGTACCTGGTAAATCTGCCTTGGCTCCGCATACGCGCACTGTATGGAAACACAGTGTCTATTTTTCCACTCGATTTTACTCTTAAGAGTAAACTCTCACTCTATTTCAAAGACTTTTACTCCCACTTTTACTCTTGCTTTTTAAAAAGGAGTACTCGCGAGTACTCCCACCTAAAACAAACGAGTGGAGAGTAAACTTTTTGTAAAACTCGTTTACTTCTTCGCGAGTATTTTTCACTTGCGAGTAAAATCGAGTAAATCTGAGCTCTGGAACTAACACTCAGTTATATGATTTAAAAATTTTTTTCGTATAATTTCTTGTCATTTTCATATGACTTTATCATTTGAATTTTAGTAATTGTTTATCGGGTCTCTATTAATTAAAAACTGTTTTATAATATCCTATAATATTATTGAGCTCAGAATCGTAGTTCTGTTTACTAATTGCTACAGTAACATTAGGCTTATCCGCATATACAATAAGTGTACCTCTAGTTTTCTCTAATTAATACATTAAAAATTATCCTTCAAAAAATAGACAGCCAACATAGAAATTACAAAAAAATGAGGAGCAATAATTTTTAAAATTTTTTCTTTAAGAAAATGCCACTTTATTGCAAATTTTCATAGAAAAGTGCAACAAATGTGGAATTTTTCTTAGAAAAGAACATGCCACTGGAAAGTACTTGATTGAATTTACTTCCTGTTAAAAAAAAAAAAAAAAAACATACTAAAATGGAAGTTTATATGCCAAAAGGTGCAACTGAAAAGTTCTTGTGTCGTTTTCTTTTCCACGGATAGTGTATAATTTTCTACCTATTAATAAAAGAAGAAAACAAAAAATTAATAATAATAAAGTATTATTTTAACAAAACTGTACTTCCGTACAGCGTGTTGCAGTAATTTCGGATGTAATCACTTTTTACAAACTTGAATTATATTAAAAAATTTTCATTGAATAATTTTTCCCTTTTCCCTAAATTTGCAACCATGAAAAAATTACCTGTGAATGATTTCATGCTAATATTAAATTCCCCTTATCGTGAATGATTTGTTTCCTGTGAGTTTTTCCACTTTTCCCTTTAGTTTATTCACTTAGTTTTTGGTGGGGAATAGAGTAGGAAATGTAAGTATTTTCTATTATAATTCTAATATTAGAGTATAAAAATTTTATTTTGGGGGCAAGATCTGTTGATAAGACACAAATTGATATTTTTTGCCACAAATCAACGGTCTGCGTCTTTGTAAAACTTGTTGCACCAATTCTAAAGATTAAGAATATTTTTAATTTGTTTTGTTCGGTTTCCAAATCCAAATTATTTTACTATTAAATACTTTTTTTAAGCTTTTTTTTTAATTATAACGTAAATGTAAATTTTTCACCACAAATTTCTGTGACTTTTCATGTTCTCCTTTTTACATTCACTGAGAACTGATAGCTGGAATAATTTCTCACGGGAGATTCACGATACCATTTTTTCCTTCGAACGGAATAAAAATTTTACGTGAACAAAAATGCCACTTGTTATTCACGATCGGGGTGAATATGTGATTTGAAAAAATAAAATAACATGCTGATAGTTCATCTTATTTATACGTTTTTGCAAAGTCTCTTGATGCGATGAATTTGTTGCATTTTTAAAAAATACACAATCAAAATGATAAATTATATGGCAAAAAAGGTGTAAGACTGTATTCCGATAGTTTTATATCTTATCCGGGAGTGATGCCATAAATGCCAATAGATGTCATATTCTAAAATTTCATAATATTGCAAAATTTTCATCGAAAATGTGCACTTTTTTCTAGAAAAGAACATGTTATTAGCTTATTATACACATAATTAGGTATCGTGTTAAATAGTTGATACAATATGCCGGACCCTGGGATGGTCTTTCTTCATGCAATGCATTATGCCGGAACTACAGCAACGAGGGGATGGATAGTGTTGAATGGGGCAGATGGGGAAAGAAAGAAAGAGGAAAATATTTGTATTAGACATTTTTATTATTTTCTTCAGAGCAGTCTATGTGTTAAATATTTCATTTAAAATTTTAATCCCCGTATTCATAAAAAAATAAAACGTATTTGAAATCTGTTTTAAGAAAATTTTGTATGAGAAAATTTTATTAAAATACATTTCAAACTCATTTTAAATTTTATGAATACCGGGGTAAGTATTCAAACGATTTTAAAATTTTATTAAATTTATTACCTTTGAAATGTGAGTTATACTGAACAAGTGTAATTGTAACGAGTTTCCATCCTGAATGCAAATTATGTGGAAACAAAAATTTACTATTGCAAGCGATGCAGCAATGATTTTTAATAAATTTTCTTTGATAAAATTTCATTTTATGGCAAATTTTCGTCAAAAAATGCAAAATATGTTTCCTTTTTTTAGAAAAGAACATCCCTGGTGTAAATTGTATTATGATCTAGGAGTAGATTGTTTTTTTTTTATTTTTTTTTACTTTTAATGTAAATGATTCTAAAATCAAATCAATATCTGCTTTTCATTCATTTTTAATGATTCATCTTTCAGCTCATACAGAAATAAATCCATTAGCTGCTTTTGTCATTAACATAAATTTTTTTATAAATGAATATTTATAATAAATGAAAACAATATAAAAAATCAATAAAAAATATATATTCTTGTCTAGTAATTGTCAATTTTTAAACGCATTATCATCAATCTGCAATCACAGCTGCAGCCAGCCACTGGACATTAATGAAAAATAATATAATTATTTGTTAAAAGCGTATTAAAGATAATGAAAAATTCCTTAAAAGCAAAAAAAATAAATAAAAAATAAATAAAATAAAATGAAAGCATGAAATACAGGTGCTCTGACACTCAAATGGCTTAATTTCATTACAATCTAGTACATTTAACAGGACATTTTTATATCACCTTCTTTCCTTAAGCAATAAATGGCATCATCGATATAAACACATATTGGGTGTTTTTTATTGAGGTATAGAACTTTAAGTTGGCATCACTTTTTTAACTGGCGGCCATTTTGTCAGCTGTCAAGTGATTAATATTTAGTTTGGTTTGCCATTTCATCATGAACAGGTTGACAAAAGAACAACGCTTGCAAATCGTGCAAATTTATTTCGAAAGTAATGGTTCAGTTCGCGAAGTTTACCGCAAGCTCCGTCCATTTTATGGTCGACATAATCGTCAATCAGAGCAATTAATTCGGTTAACCATGGATCGTTTTCGCATTACGTTCACTCTATGTGATAATACGCATCCGCAGAGACGTCGAACAGTGCGCACCGAAGAAACAATTGCCGCTGTAGAGCAAAGTGTTGAAGAGGACCCGAATGAATCGATTCGCCACCGTGCACAGCAATTGGAGCTTTGTCCATCAACTTTATGGAAGATTTTGCGCAAATGAATGTGGATGAGTTGTGGTTCCAACAAGACGGCGCTACATGCCACACAGCGCACGTCACAATCGATTTATTGAAGGAAACATTCGATGAGCGCATAATTTCGCGGAATAGACCTGTCAATTGGCCACCAAGATCGTGTGATTTGACACCATTGGATTATTTTCTTTGGGGATATGTGAAGTCGCTCGTCTACGCCAATAAACCAGAAACGTTAGGGGACTTGGAAGCCAACATTCGTGGCGCTATTGCCAACATACGGCCCCATATGCTCGAAAAAGTGGTTGAAAATTGGACCTGTAGAATTGGCTTTATTCGAGCCAGCCGCGGCGGCCACATGCCCGAAATCATATTTAAACATTAATGGCATAAAATTATCCTTCCAATAAAGCAAAATTGATGGACATTAAAACGATTTTCTTATGTTTTATTTCAATTCGAAGTTCCATACCTTTAAAAAAACACCCTGTACTTCTTAAATATAATAAAAATTTAATTTAATTTAATTTAAAATAAATTTTGTAAAGAACTAAATAAATTAAGTATTTTATGAAAGAACAAAATTACCTGTTTATTTAACATCACATTTTTATTTTCTTATTAAGATCAAGATTTTTATTTCATTACTGGACGTGATTTGTAGGTGGCATGAAAATAATTAAAAAAAACACGCCTCTTACGAATTTAAATAATAAACAGCACGCGATTAATTATTTATAAATAATGTTAAACTCATAGAATTCAATAGAATACTTAATAGATAGAAAACATAAATTTCAGACTATTCTAAAATATTTACTCACCAGTTGCAGGTGAAAGATAAAAATTTCTTCTTCTTTTTTTTTAAACTACATCAATGTTACCAACAATTTGAAATACTAGTCACATAGAAAGAGCAGCATTACCTGCGAAATTGCACGTACGAAGGCGGTCCTAGAATTACCAGACTAAAATGTTGTATGAAATTTATCAGTAAATAAAGAAAGATCAAAGTAAGGAATGTGACGCGAAGTCTGTAATTCCTGAAAATTCGTATTTCGAACTTAAAGCAAAGAGAGCTGAGTCTATCAAATATTCGTAATTTTATGTAAAAAAAAATTTGAAAAACTATTGACCCTAAATGCCATCTCTGCAACTATCCGCTAATTTTAACTACAAAGCTTTCGTAAAGCTCTTCGATCTCAAAAGTCTAATGGAAGTTTGGTAAAACTCTGTTATTTTAATTTTAAAATTGTTATAATCTTTTGAATGAATCACCCGATTAGCGGTGACTTATGGAGCTTCTCGAATCCTATAAAATAATAGAGATCACTAAATGATTAGTTATATGATTTTGGAGTTTTTTTTAAAAATTCTCCTGTTTCGAATTTTTTCATTCACGATATCTTACGAACGCATCAAACGATTTTGAACCGGTTAGAGGCTATCAAACGCGGTTTTCAATTTGAAGAACTGATTAGTTTGTGGAAGCGGACGGTAAGGCCGTTTAAAAGTTATTAAAAACATAAATAAAAAGACATTTGAAAAACAATTTTCTTAGTTTTTTTTTTGAAAATGTTCGAATTCGAGGGAAATCGAAGTTTGATAGAAATCTTTGAAACGCCACGATTCGGTCAAGCCATTCAAAAGTTATAAGCGGCTCATTTACTTAGGCACACACCCACACACATTCACACACACACTTACCCACGATTCACACACACACACGCACACGATTCACACACATAGACATTCACATTCACACACACATTCACACATGCTCACTTAGTCACACACTCACATTCTTATACACATACATTCTATTACACACACTTAGTCAAACATACACACATATACACTTTTTCACACACATACACTTTTTCACAGACATATTCTTTTTCACACACATACACTTTTCTACACACATACACCTTTTCACACATTTTCACTAACTCACACACACTTACTCACATACACGTCCCTGCTGGAAATGTCAATAGTAAAATTATACTGATTATCTATTGACGATGTCACCAGTACTACTGACAAACTATACCCCAACTAATGCTATCTACTTCTGACATTTAACACAGGCTTGTCCTACGAAATCTAATAGTAGACTGCGTCAATACTGACTAGGTAGTTCTTATGGGACCATATGGCGAATATGTCAATAGTAAAATTGTACTGACTGACGATATCACCGAGGTTAATAACAACAGTTGCCGGTGGCTACCCGCCGATTTTGAGCCCATCAGCTTGATGATTTGTTTTAACCGTCAACAATTTTCTGTAGCTATCAAAAACAAAAGCAAAAAAAAAACAATTTGTTGACAGTGTCACCAAAAAGACACCATAATTGTTGACAAAAATATTGACATGGATACACTTAACCCCACGTTTCCTTCAGGGTTCACATACACACACAGTTACTCACAAACACACACACATACAAACTCACACACATACAATCAGGAACACATGCAAATATAGTGACATCCCCTCAGGAGTAGTCAGCGATGTTTTCCAGGAACTCAAAAGGACGAGATCTGGTCAAAACTCTATTGTTGTAATACTTCATATATCTTCCCGATTATTTTTTTTTAAATTTCGTAAGCGGGAAGTTAAAAATAGAGGGTGGTAATTTTGATGCTAAAAAAACGTCATTCTTACTAATAGCGAAGGCAATGTCGCACCCTTATTAATTCGACAGCCCTGCAAAACCTTTTTATATCTCGAGCTACCATACGATGTTGCAAAAATATCGTCTCGAATAGGCACATTAAAATGATTTAGTTTTTTAAATATTTTTTTCCAGGGTTTGATAGAAAATTCATTTGTTGGTAAAATGCTGGATTATTAATGACTTAAGAAATAAGCGGATTTTTCCGGCAAAAAAAGGACAAATTGAAAAAGATTTAAGAGTAGCTGCTTATAAATTCTGACAGCCTTGTACTCCTGTTTAAATGTTTACCAGCAAATTCAAAATTTGTTATTTATTTTACTTTTTCCATATAATTTAATTATTGTGGGATTTTTAGCCAATTCCTCTGATCTTTTACTGAAGCTAATGCTGATCATCCGGGAATCTTTACCCATAATATCTACTTAATTCAATAACAATTTTAAACAAATAATTCTAGAACTGCCCTCCTAATCTCTTATGGTACGTTATGAGTTGTTGTACTAGCAAAATAGACTTGTTGTTCATTGTTGTTTGATTTACCACACTCTACTCTACAAATGCACTTTAACAGACTGCGACGACTTTGGCAGTGGAGCGCATTAAGCGCAAGGTCGTTACTGAGTTGTTTTTGTATTTTCTGGTGGTATCCACTCGCTTTTCAAAAGAAACATAAAATCAGTTGGCAATTGTTTTGGCTTTAATCTTGTTAACAACAACAGCATTACAAAAAATATACAGAGTCGTTTTAATTGTAGATGTGCTTTTGTAAAAAAAAAATTACCAGCGAAAATGTTTCGGTTCGCAGCTACTTTAAAAAAAAAAAGAAAACATAAACAGACAACATTATTTACAAAAACAAAACTATGAATGAATGAATATTTTTTTATATCTTGACTTCACATGTTTTTGCCATAAAATTGTAATTTTATTATTTACGGTTTAATAATAAAAATGTCATTAAAAATATGTGTATATTAAAATGTTTGTATGTACGTTTGTACATGTTTAAATTTAACAAGGCACAGTGGCCTGAAACAGTCGTTGAGGAAATTGGGAAATTTTGCGAAGAGTTGAATGCTTAATAATTTAATAAAAAAATTTGCTATGCAAATAAAAATTGCAACAGTTGTAGAATTATTAGTAAACTACGAGGGCAGGTTAATAAGGTTTTTGAGATATATAGAAAAGCTTTTATTGTGGGTTTTATTAATGTGGTGTTCAACTTTAAAATTGAGAGAAAGAAATAAGAACGTTATTGTGAATGGTGAGCATTATCGCGAGATGAGTACAAACAATTTTTTTTGTCCAAATTTGAAAAGCGGGCTGGACTTATGCTACATGTGCCATATGCCTTGCAGCACGCGAACCAATGGCCCAATTAAGAGGCGAGTTCGGTGAACAGTTTATTTCACGTTTGGGGCTGGTCAATTGGCCACCAAGATTGTGAGTTTCCACTCTTTTACACTATTTTTTGTGCGCCACTGTTAAGACTCATGCCTATAGGGACAATCTCGCAACGGTTGACGCACTGGAAGCCCATATTGAAGAATTCATACGTAAGATATCGGCCGATATGTTGCAGAGAGTGTGCCGAAATTGGACACAGTGTATGAAGCATTTGTCGTCATTTAAATGAATAATTTTTAAATTATACATTTAATTATATTAATTAAATTAAAAACATTTTTAAATTATACTATCGACTTAAATAAATATTTTATAGATTTCTTTGAAATTTAGTTGTTTTTTAAATAAAATCTGAAAGCTTGTAAAAAATCACCCATTTTGTATGTATGTGGGTATGTACTAGTATATCATGCAAAAACATGACATGACATGATTTACATATTTCCTTTGACTGGCTTTATTCCATTCTAAATACTTGATGGTCATAAAAAATAATTTAGTTTTAGTATGTGCATAAAAGTATTTTGAATACTTTTATGAAAATATAAACATTTAAAATTTAAATTATTATATACTTATTTTTAATGAAATAACAATTAAAAGCTTTATTTTTCTATTTACTTTCATCGCTGTGGAACGATAAAGATGTCATTGACAGTCGTTTAAATTTAATGCACACTCAAATATTTTTGAATTAGTTCTAAAGTTTATATTGCAAAATAATCCAAGAATATATATTATGTGTATGAAATATAGCAGGTTTTTCCACCACCTGTTAATAACCTCAGTCAGGGCTGCCAACAGTATTCATTTTTGGAAATAACTGAGTGTCACATAAAAAGTGATCGTTGCGTAATGATATATAAAAAGGCTGACTTGAATGGCAATTTGTAAATACGAAATATTATTATAAGGCGGCCAAAGCGACGTTGTATTAATCGTCTATTTAAGAATCAATTAATTACATTAAAAACAAAGAAAACAAGAAATCAAATATTTTTTCCATATGATGAAATTTGTCTAAACAGTTTTTCTCTGCACATCGCTGCAGGGGGCTTGAAAACTAAATCTTTTTATAGTTGCAACTAAACTGCTCCCCTAAAAGTTGTTTTGCGTTGACTTCTAATTAAACTTAAGGCGGCAAAACATCAATTACAAATTAAATAATTTATTTTGCATATCTAATGGATTTTTTAGAAAAATATTAAGTTTTTTTTTTGTTATATTATTTATTTCATGTAATCGGCATTGCTAATATGACAACGCACATAAATTAATTGGACATGTTAGAGCAAATGCTAGGAAAAAAAAAAACATTGCAAATAAAAAAAAGCTATTACAAAACTCTAAACAAAGAATTATAAATTTTATTAACTGAATCGGAATGTGTTTTAGACGATAAATTAAAAACTCACTTGCAAATAATATAAAACCCAAAACAAATAAGCGCAATTAGTGAAACATGTAGCTGCATGCATATTAATCGTTTGCGATCATTTAATTACTAATTGCAAAGAAATTGAAATTTTTCAGAGGTGCATTTTTAAAAGATTTATTAAAACTTTTGATTATGTGTATTAAATGTGTAGAATGGCATTACTGCAACTAGTGCTGTCAATGTCATAACAACTATTAAAGATAAAAAATTTTAATTACTATTTTCACAAGCATTTCTTCGTGCTTCGCATGTAGGTTCGCATCTTAAATTAAGGTGATTTGCTCGCAGACTTGGCTTCAACTCGTTCATTCCCTTATTTTAGACAAAAACCAATGATCAAACCAAAGTAATTTAAATGGGTTTGATCGTAGGTTTTTGTCTAAAATTAACTAATGAGCTAGATGGACCCAACTCTAGTGTAAAGTGTGCATATTACCAGATTGAAATCAAAACTAATGTTTTAACACATTCACGACAGCAGCCTACCGACTAAACTCCTAGAGAAATAGAATACATTTATTTATATAGGAAACGTAGCACGGACAACAACCCGCCTGTGGAAATAATCATTCCCATATAAACACTAGACTAGATTGAACTAGACTAGATTGAACTATGAAATTTTTCAAGAATATCAGCTATTGGAATGTAAGAAGGCGCACAAATAAAAATAGAAATTGAGGAACAGCTGATATGTATTTTATGGCATCGGTGTTCTTCAAAAGATTTCTAACGAAATTCAATTGCATCAATAGATCAGAATCAAGCATGTTTTTTTTTTGTTTTGTAACAAAAACAAAAAAAGGTGTGATTAAGTTATTGCTATATTATAAATTGTTTAAAACGAACAAACAGTTGAATTTTAATGAGCTGAAACAATAAATAGTTGCAAGTGGAAAATTATTTGTGTTACAATATCTTCTTTAATCTGTGCACTCCTTTTATTATTTGATGATAATATTTCGCAAATATTTCACATGGAAATAAAATAGAAAATATTTAAAATCACCTGAGGCTGAAGCAACATTTTTTTTCATAAAAGAACCTATAGAACAATACAACTTGATGACGTTTTTAAGAATGCATATTATTTTATTGGCACTACCTTTCCAACAGTAATGCATTAAACACATTCGAGACAGCAGGCTACACGAACACACGACTACACAAACCGTTGGCTACAATCGTCGCCTCGTAGTCAGCTACTTAATTATTTTTGAGACGGCAGCTACATTGTCAACATCTCATTTTAGTGGTGCCACTTTCATATATAAAAAAGCGCTTATTCTAAATCTATTTATAGACCAAAAAGACTTTATTTGTTTATAGCTCTTTATTGTTTTTGCATTTGTAATAAATACGTTTTGATGTCATTTTTTTGTTATGGCACTATGAAAATGAGTTTATGAGTTAATTCATTTGTGACCTAACTAACGTCTTTTGTCGATAACGGCTGTCAAATATATACAAAATTAGAGTATTCAAAATAATGAAATTTTTACTTGAAAAGTTAGATACAAAATTTCAAAATTTAATAATACTTCCAAAATGTGAATAAATTTGAAAAATATGTCTAACAATAGAAACACATTTTGGAGTACTTTGATATGAGACCCATATCGTTTATATGGGGCCTATATTCTAGGAGTTACTACAAAAAAAAAGATAAATAAATAAAATTAAAAAATAAAAGCCGAGAGAAAACGAAAAAAAAAAAAAAATTAAAATTACAAAATAATTTTTATTCTTGAAAGGGCTAATACATTTTTTTATTTTTAGCGATTTTCATATTCTTAAGCAGTTTGAAAATATTTTTAAACGCTTATTTATTTCAGATGTTTCACTGTGCTGGCAGCACTGAATTATTTATTGTCGCCTATGAAAATAGAAATTAGTTTAATTTGACTACAACCACAAAAATAGCACGGACAACAACCTGCCGTGTAAACGTTAAAATAATTATTACCATATAAACACGTGTATTCTATTTCTGACAGGTTGTAGTCGGTAGCCTGCTGTCGTGAATGTGTTTAATGCATAATGCTGGGCTGATCATACATCTAGTGTAAACCCACTTTAATTAGTCATTCGCTTTCTTTCGAAATAATATTAATACTATTATGTTAATACAGAAATTATGTCAATATACTGGACTTGGTTCGCAATCTTATAGACAATAGACTTGGTTCCAAATCGGTCGTATGCTCTAAACTTGGATTCAATTCGTTCATCCGATAGTTTTATAGAAAAAGCTTCTAAACTAGACGGATCGAACTCGTTCATCCGCAAGTGAAGTGATCAAGCCAATTTAATTTAAATGACTTTGATCTTAGGATCAATTACCAAAATGAGGGAATGATCGAGTTCAACCCAAGTCTAGATCAAACCGATCGAAAGGGCGAGTTCGGCCGACTTCTATTCTGGAAAGTACTACACTTGTATCGAAATCGTCCATTCTATCGTTTTTGACAAGAACCTTTGATCGAACCAAATTAATTTAAATGGGTTTGATCATAGGTTCTTGTCAAAAACGAGTGGATGAACGATATCGACACAAATCTACTCTCCACTAGACTTTTGTCGAACTCGTTCATTTGCTCGTTTTTGACAAGAACCTTTGATCAAACATATGCAATCTAAATTAGACTTGTGTCCAACTAGCTCATCCCCTCAGTTTTGACAAGAACCTCTGATCAAACCCATTTAAATTACATAGGTTTGATTAAAGGTTCTTGTCAAACCTGAGCGGTTGAGCTAGTTGGACACAAGTCTAATCTAAATGAGAACCCATGATCAAAGGTTATTGTCAAAAAAGCGCGAATGAACAAGTTCGACAACAGTCTAATCTAGACTTGCATTCTTCTCGTTCATCCGGTCGTTTTATACAAAAACCTATGATCAAACCTATTTAAACTTGATTAGTTTGGTCACAGGTTGCTGTCTAAGCCGATCGAATGAACAAGGAAAGTTAGACCTGAATGTGCCACAACCTATTCGTCTTTTATATCAACTGTTTTTCTCGCAAAAAAAAAATTATTTTCAGACTTTCTTATCGCACTTTATGATAATTTTCGAAATAAATTCGAAATTAAAACTCTAAATAAGGCGAACAAATTTTCACTTTTATCAAGAGTAAACAATCTTAAAATTGATATAAAAAAAATAAAATTATTGTACAGGCAGCATCCAAACAATGACAGTGTCTGTATTCACACTTTTTTTCCAACTTTTTGAATGATCTTTTAAAACACATATTTTTTGTTTGTTTGTTCTCTGTTCGCATGTAACAGCGAATATGAAAAGTTGTAAACGAGACAAGTACTATTCAACGTTGTAGTCGAACATGTCACTGGAAAAGAAAAATTTTCAACAGGCTGTATGCAACAACATGAACTGAAATGAAAAAAAAAGTTACACACGATCTTGGAGCATGAATTTTAAGCTCTTGTTGAGTGCAACTAAAGCACATGCGCGCATACACACACACACAAACACACGATCATAAAGATATATGTATAGCAGCATCAACAAAATATCAACAACAACATTGACCTCAAGTTGACTAAAAATGGGTAAAAACCTCTTTTTTCATAATTCAAACTTTAGACTTTGAAATAAAATTATTGCAATGTAATTTCCATGACAGAACGGCGTCTAAAAGGACAGACGAGAACAATCAGGCTGTATGACTAAGTGACTGACAGTGTGTCTTCCATAAAAAAAACATTCGTTTTAAATTTAGTATCGTTTCATATGGGAACTATTTTTTTTACTTATTTATTTTTGCTGTTGTTTTTGTTTGCTTAAATCCTCTACAGACAATGCTTTTGTATGCACTATTGTTATCGCTGTTGTTGTTGCTATTTATTTAAATTAAGGATACTTAAATTTTGTTGTAGCCGGCTGCTGCTGCTGCTGTTGCTAGCGCTTTTGTTGTTCGCTAAATGCATCTCAATAAAATTTAAATTCATTCAAGTTTAATATTATTTTTATTTATTAAAGAAAAGAACATGTGGAGGAATATGTTGAGGTTGCCGTTTCTGTTGCACGAATGCTGATTCTGTTGAACATTGATTGTTTTGCGCCTGCTTAGTTACTCTTAGTCATGCGTGTGCTTACAATATTTAAAATGTGTCATCGTTGTCATTGTGATTGTCTTAAGTTCTCATGTGCATTTCGTTTTATTACCAGCGTATAATGCCTTAAATTATTACACTCAATCTTATTTAATATCAATCTTAGATTTATATTCATTTATTGTCATCTTGCTTCTTTAAACAATCCATCACTGTTGCTGAAATCGTTTGCAACATTGTTGCAAAATTATTATTAACATGTACCAAGTCTAATATTTTGCTCGAATTTGCAAAAAATTTGATTATATCAAAGCGTACAATTTGTGCAATGTTTTTCAAAAAAGTAAAAAAAATTCTTCAAAACTTCTTTTCCCAAAAAAGTAATTTTTCAAAAATTATTTTTGCCGAAAATGTAAACATGTTTTTAAAAAACGTTTGGTTAAAAAAAATCCAACAATTACATTATCGAAAAATTACTTTTTTCCAAAAAGCAATTGTTGCAAAAAGTAAATTTTTGCAACAGATAAAAATACTTTTCTTAAAAAAATTATTTTTTTAAAAAATATTTTTTTGCAAGATGTAAATATCTGTTTTTCAAAAAGTTGGGTTTTTTCCAAAAAAGTTGTTCCTTGAAAAAATGCGTTTTTCGAAAGGGCTCTTAAACAAAACAAAAAAAAATTTTTTTTCATTAATAATTTTTGCAAAAAATATACTTTTCCCAAAAAAACTGTTTTTCAAAAAAGTTTTTGATTGTTTTTCTATAGTTTTACTAGAAACGTATTGTTTGAAGAAACTACTTTTCAAAAAAAAAAAAAAAAAGATATTTTAAAAAAGTACTTTAAAAAAAGGAAGAAAAAAATAATTTGTTAAAAATTTTTTTTAGAAAAAGTACGTTTAAAAAAAAGTTCCTTTGTCAAAAAATATTTATTTTTTCAAAAAAATAATTTTTCTAAGAAATAATTTTTCAAAATTTTATATTCCCACAATGTACTCTTTCCCTAGGAGATTTTTTTTTATTTAAAAAGTGTTTTTTGCCATAGAAAATTTTTTTTTTTTACAAAAAAGTACTTTTTCCAAAAAATACTTTTTCCAAATAGTACCTTTTTACAAAAAAGTACTTTTCTAAAAGAGTACTTTTCTAAAAAAGTACTTTTCTAAAAAAAGTACTTTTTTCCATAAAAGAAATTTTTTCCATAAAAGAACTTTTTTTTCAAAAAAGTACTTATTTCCAAAAAATAACTTTTTTCCATAAAAGAACTTTTTTCCATAAAAGTACTTTTTTCCATAAAAGTACTTTTTTTCCATAAAAGCAATTTTTTCCCACAAAAAAATACCTTAAAAAAAGTACTCTTTTCCATAAAAGAATTTTTTTTTGGTTTTTTACGTACTTTTCTTTATAAACGTAATGTTTTCCAAAAAAAAGTACTAATTTCCAAATGTACTTACATATATTAAAATGGTGCATTTTCTCTAAAAAGTACTTTTCCCAATATGTTTCCATGCGAAAGTAGCACAGCTCATGTTTATTTTTTTTTTGGAAAATCATGCTGCCAAATTCATTTTAAGTGTTTCTCACAATATCCCTCCTATTGAAAGTCTTGTGCAAATAGTCTTGCATTCGGAAATCGAATAGGGTTAATACGAACAGAATACTAACTTTTTCAATTATTTTCGCAAATAGTATATTAAACCAAAATTTTATATACAGATTGGTAGCTGTTCTCATGGTAATATTGAATAGTGTAGCGGCCTTAAGGTTTTTTTTTTATTCAAAGTACATTGAAAAAGGACCTAAAAGTAACAATTTATGTAGTAAGAATTTTAACGAACATTTATATTGCTATATTAAATTGAATTAAGATTCATAGGCTAATTGTTCGAAATTTTTAATTTAAATCTCAGAAAGACATGATAAATATTCCTAGACACAAAGGCAAGTCAATATCAGTTTTTGTTATTCAACTTACACAGCAGAGCAGAACAGCTGTTTTCGAAAGACGCAACCCATTCATCATCAGTGCTCATGTGTATTGTGTTTGTCACCACTTACTAGGTGGCTTAGTTGAATTTGATAACAGTTCCTATTTACACAAATTTTATTGTGAAAAAGTATACGAGAACTGTATCAACCTGATGTTAACATGTTATTGTTATAATACCCGTGTTACCGTTTGATTATTTTTCTTCATGTCCCATTTTTCTGAATTTTTTCAGAAAAATGGGACATTTTTATGTTTGGCCAGGTGCTGACACATTACAAAAAATTGGGAGCTGTATTTTGTAGGCAAGGCGCAATAACAAACAGTCGTAAGCTATTTAACGGGCCAGTAGTAATAATGACCCTTAAAAGATTTGGCTGAAAATGTTCGTGGCAGCATTACCGTTGTGAAAGTGATTAAAACAAAAGAAATGCGTCAAACACTCCTGCACCGTGTTGCAACAAACTAGTTTGCAAAGCAAGTTTAATTTTTTTTCTAAACAATTGTTATGAAGAATTGAACTTTTTTTGTAACAAAAGTAGTTTTGTTTAAGTGAAACTGGGTTTTGAAACATAATTGAACCCGTTGACAAAATTCAGAGCTATAATTGAGAAAGGATTCGCCAAAAATGTAAAACATTCACATTGTTCAATGGTCACGAAAAAAGTCATAATTGAATCATTATTTTTTGTTTTGTTAACATGTTCTCTGCTCTACACCATGAATCTTGCATTGTAGTTTATTTATGGCGGCAAATGCACTGCAACATGTTCAATTAAAAATATATATTTTTTTTAAATTTTGTTACCAAATTGGTAAAAGTGGCGTCAAGTTTACTGGGTAAGGTTGACAAGTTAACTGGTTATTGCCGCTTATTGATTGTTTTGTTATTTCAGCTTTTTAACGATTTGTTTTCATTTTTATATAAAATTTTTTTATTTTATTTTTTATTAAAGTTTTTATTAAGTTTTTTTTTTAATGAAATAAATAACCTTCCGTTACAGCTTGCTGGAATACGTTTTCACAAGTAAATAAATATTTTTGTAAACGTATGATGTTTTTAGTTAAAAATAACTTAATTAGTTGGAAGTTTAAAAATAAAATTATTCAATTAAAAAAAACAAACTTAATTCGCTTGAAACAAATAAAGATCAAGGATGGTAAAATTTTGACCTTGATTATGATTTTTTTTTTAAATTAAAATGTGCTAAGAAACAAACACTTAATTTGGAAGTGTTGCTAAATATGTGAAGTATTCATTTTATGTCTTCTTTCGTTATTTGCTAATAAGACAATTTATTAACTGCAGGCGTATGCAAATTGCGGCCACTTGACTGACCATTTCAGATTAATTTTTGGGTTTTTTTTTTGTTAAAAAAAGAAACTGAATAAACAAATTTATGAAAAGTTTATAGGAAACATATTCATATTAATAATAAAAAAGTAAAAATACTATGGCTGTACTCACTGTTCGGTGCAAATGGTGTTGTGCAAGTGCAAATTTAAAATATTTGTACTCTACAGCAACAAAATAATTTACCAATTTGTAAATACTTTGATATAAGACAAGAGTCTAAAACCCGCCCATGAAACGATGAAGGCAACATGTCGCCAGCAACATATTCTTTGTGTATATATGCATGTGTAGCAATTAGAACAATGAAAGGGCAAAGGATTGAATTTTAATCTTAAAATTCTTGTGCGATGACCCAACGGCACGTGGCTAGCAATGCCATCCTGTAAGTGCAATCGTCTTGGGTTCGATTCCCGCCGGTGTTGGGCAGTCAAGCATATCCCCTCGCGGGATGTGTTTGTTAAAAAAAAATCATAGGTCGTTCTATGGATTCAAATTAGGACTCCACGAATTTAATCTTAAAGCTCTTAAAAAATCACCCATTATTTAACTCATTGCAAGCATTTTAATTTCTTTAAGACACTTAAAAAGTTGGGCAACATTGACTGCCGCACCGTTCAACAATTGCGGTGCCTGTTTATCATGTATGTGTATGTGTATGTATTTCTATTATTTTGGTGTTAATTATTTACATTCATAAATAATCTAAACAACAATAATAAAGCAAAGCAAAGAAAAAAAAAATAATCAAGCAAAAATGTTAACAAGTGAAATTTCATAAACAATTGGAAGTTAATGATGCGTGTAACAGAGCAATTTTTATTTGAGCAATTAATAATGTGGGAATTTTTTATTTTGCAATAATTAGAAAAAAATACATTATGAATTTAATTGGAAGTAGTGAGTTAACATGATAGTGAAACACTTGTATTTTTAATTTTTTTTTAGATCATGGAAAACTGTTTAAAAGAAATTTAATTACATATTTGGAAATAACTCATAATACTCGCATTATGCGAGTATTATTCACAAGTCTTGTTGTATCGTTTAAAGTTGTAAATGAAAATAACAATTCAAATAATATTTCTCAAAACAGAAACTTTTACATTCAAAGACTTCTGAATGTTGTTTTTCCTTAAAAAGTATTATGTAATTACAATGGAACAAAAAATTCAGAAAAATGGGACATGAAGAAAATAATCAAACGGCAACACGGATATTAAGTGAAAATGGGTGACCATCTGTTTGGTACAGTTCGCGCATGCATCATATTCAATTAAGCCACCTGGTGACAAACAAAAAAAAAAAAAAAACATGAGTACTGATGATGAAAGTGTAGCGGCTTTCGAAAACATCTGTTCTGCTCTGCTGTGTAAATTGGATGATTTAAAATGCTTTTGCTTTTCTTTATGACTTGAAATATTTATCATGTCTTTCTGCATTTAAAAAAATTTTCTTAATTGAATTTGGTATAAAAGAAATTACTTCTAAAATATTATTTCAAATGCATATTTCATCATTATACTGGCGTACCACTTTCACTTCTTAATATCCTCCAAAAAAGAATTGGAGGGTATATTGACTTTGTTTTCCCATATGTAACGCAGCAAAATATCCATCTAAGACCCCATATATGTATATTCTTGATCAGTGCTGAAATCTAAGACGATCTAGCATTTCGCACGATATCGTGAGGAGTGTAATAGCCTTGAGGACTCCTAGTGTTTGACATCTGTTATTTTAATTCCTTTAAACTTACACAATGCGAACTTTAACTTTTACAAACAAAGATTTCTAATATCGTTTTTCCTTAAACAAAATTAATTTAATTCAATTGCATTTCAGAGTAATTATTTTAATGCTTTAAAAAGACACTCAAAACCATTTAAAAGACAAACAGAAATATTAATAAATTCAAAGAAACTAATTACATGTTACGTTGCAACTAATTAAATAATAATTAATAAAGTAATAAACACATCAATATAAATTTTTTATATTTTACGGAAGTTCAATTGCTTTTTATTTCTAAGTAAAACAAAATCTAATTGCACTAGAAAGAGAACAAAAAAGAAACAAAAAAACGCGACACAAAACAGCAAACCACAATAGACAGACAGACAGACAGACACAATGAAGGACGTATAAATGCAAACGCCACAGTTAACAGGGGAACAAATTCTCGTCTAAAGATTATTTGTGTGTAAGATTTTTTTATAGACCTGCACTTAAATCACATATACACACATACACACGCAAGTTTCTTTCTTGGCTTGTGTTCATTTTGGAGCTACAAATGAAAACCACGCAAAAATAAACTTGTTTACACAACAAACTAACAAAAAAAAAAATAATTAAAAAAAGTAAATAGAATAGAAGTAACACTGCGAATCATTTAAATAAGGATGCTATTATTTTATATATTTTATATAAGAAGAAGATTTATAGCTTTAAATTTCGGGGTCTTACAGGTATATTTCGCTGATTTATACACGGAATGACAAAGCGAATATACCCTCCAATTCTTTTAGGAGGGTATACAAATTCTTCTGACTGGAATAACTACTGATTCTACTAAACAAAAAATGTATGAAGAACATTCATTTTCGAAAATATATATCGAACATTTATCTTTGAAAATTTATGTTGAACATTTATCTTTGAAAATTTATGTCGAACATTCATCTTCGAAAATTCATGTTGAACATTCATCTTCGAAAATTTATGTCGAACATTCATCTTCAAAATTTATGTTGAATATTCATCTTCGAAAATTTATGTTGGGCATTCATCTTCGAAAATTTATGTCGAACATTCGTCTTCGAAAATTTATGGCGAACATTCATCTTCGAAAATTTATCTTGGACATTCATCTTCGAAAATTTATGTCGAACATTCGTCTTCGAAAATTTATGGCGAACATTCATCTTCAAAAATTTGTGTCGAACATTCATCTTCGAAAATTTATGCCAAATATTCATCTTCCAAAATTTATATCGAACATTAATTTTTAAACATTTATGTCGACTATTCATCTTCGAAAATTTATTTCGAACATTCATTTTTGTCGAACATTCATCTTTGAAAATTTATGTCGAACATTCATCTTCGAAAATTGATGTTGAACATTCATCTTCGAAAATTGTTGTCGAACATTGATTTTTGAGAATTTATGTCGAACATTCATCTTCGAAAATTTATGTTGGACATTCATCTTCGAAAATTTATGTCGAACATTCGTCCTCGAAAATTTATGCCGAACATACATCTTCGAAAATTTATGTCGAACATTCGTCTTCGAAAATTGATGTTGAACATTCATCTTCGAAAATTTATGTCAAACATTGATTTTTGAGAATTTATGTCGAACATTCATCTTCGAAAATTTATGTCAAACATTCACCTTCGAAAATTTATGTCGAACATTCATCTTCCAAAATTTATGTCGAACATTCATATTTAAAAATTTATGTCGAACATTGATTTTTTAAAAATGTATGTGGAGCATTCATCTTCGAAAATTTATGTCGAAAATTCATCTTTGGGTTGGGGATTTTCTGAGTATGTCGATCTTTCGTTATCTCTTACAATAACCTAAACTTTTTCAACGCCTTTTACTCTTTAGTTTTTAATAAATTTTATTGTTTCGGTATATTTAGTGTTTAAAAACTAAAGAATAAAATTAATTGAAGACATGATTAATAAAATTTGAAATACTGTTTATGACAACACACTTATCTGTTGGCTGTTTTAGTGCTTTTGTGACGCTCTCATATACAAAAAAGTGCACCCACTATCATTTTACCTAAAAAAAATTAAAAAACTAATTTTGACTAAATTTTGGTGTTAAGATATTAACGCCAATTTAAAGAAAATAATTATAATCAAGTGACTAATGCATCAAAAACAAATTCTCTTAATGTTTTAACTTAATTTTATATTAATTCGATTATTTGGCAAGAGGTTTATTAAAGTAGAGGCATTTGAAAAAAAAATACAACAACAAAAGCATTTTAATGACAAACCAAACACAGCAAACAAATAGACAGCCGATCGAATTGATAGGCATACAGGCAAAAAAAGAAGAAAAAAGCCGTTGATGGCAAATATTTTTTTGTGGCTGCTTGCGCGTACATGATGGATGTGCCCACACAAAAATGGCAAAAACTATACACAAAAACCATCAGCTCAATGTCAAATTGTTGACGAATATGCCACCATCACATCACTGTGCTGTCGATTCGTACTCGTATCTCATCTAACCATCTAATGTTATCTGATGGATACATGTTTCCAATATCCAAAAATCCAAAAAAAAATAAATAAAAAAATACAAAACAATATGTATTAACCAAACAATAGCCAAGTTGTCGAACTTATAAGAAAAAGCCAACACACTTTATTGTTGACGGTTTGATTTAAATGTTTATTTACAAAAAAAAAAGTTAAAACTGCTCGTAAATTATAAAAGAATAACTGGATAAAGAGCGAGTTCTAGCCATAAATAGTTTTATGCATGACATTCAAATAGTTTGTGGTTGAATGCTTATTAATTTACAACAACTTGAACTTTGGAATTGAAGGTGGAAGTGCTTTTTAAGCCAAATGCCACAAACGAAGATTTTGTTTTTATGAAAACTGTTTTAAAAGACAAATATTTTGTTGGATTTAGGTTGATTGATTGCTTCTCGACAGGTGGAAAATTTACTACGGTGGCCCAGCTCTGGATTAGTTTTTATAGCCTCCAAAAAATAACTATACCAACCTCTAAAAACAACATCATTTTTAAACTTCTTTTTTTAAATTTTATTAGCATATGATATTTTTTTATGTCAAAGATTGTCCCACGTGCTCAACTTGTACCCCTCCCCCTCTAGTGGGCGTTTTTATATGCAAAAATAGTGTGAAAATTTAACAAATTGTATTACTTAAGCCTAAAATTGACATTTCTAAACTTTTATGGCGAAGCTGAGACATAACCTGATCCTCATCTGCCTTACCCCACTCCTGCACTTTGCCCCCCAAATAACCCTATAAAAAAATTTTTTTTTTCTCAGTGATCTTAATTTGTTGTAAAATCTGTGCAGCATTCTCTTCTAATACCAATATAAAAAACATAAAAATTTTAAATATGTGTGTAAAAAAAGAACAACATTTAAATAAAATAATAAAAAAATTATAAAATAATAAGTCATAAAAAAATCATGTTGTTGCCTAGTGTAATTTGCATATTGCTTGTGTTGTGGTTACCATACTTACTGTCTTTTTTGATTGCATTCAGTCAACAATTTTTGAGTTGATTTCTAACGCCACGTTTAAATGACAAAAATTACAATCAGTTCATTGCGGTTTGGGTACCATTTCCATTTTATTACGTTATTTTACAATTTTAAAGTTTTTTTCCAGATCATTTTCGTTTAAAAAAAAATGCATTATAATTGATTTTTTTTTATCAACCACAAACAAATGCTCGGCTTTAATTTTTTGTTATCTTTAAACTAACCAACTGACAAACTCAATGGAACACACAATATGTGAAACGATGTCTCCTAAATGTGTTTTTGTGCATTCAGATTTACTGAAGTTTAATGTTTAAAAAAAAAAAAAATTCAAAGTTAAGGTCATGGCTGGGATCTTGTCAATAAAAGAAATCGTATAAACAAATTTGAACAAAAAACTATTAAAACACCAAAATTTTGTATGTGATAGCGGTGATTAATGGAGCCAATGAACTTTTATTATTAATTTATTATTAATGGAGTTTTTAAGTTTCGGTTTTTATTGTTTTTTTTTTCTTTTTTGTAATAAAATTTCATAACAATAAAGCCAATCAATTAATTATCTGGAAGTGAGAGCACTTACCCGGAATGCATGCGTTTGTGGCTGTAAAATAACAGAAAAACTATTTTAGAAAATATATAAAAATTATGTAATTTTAAAAGAAAAATATTGATTAAGGGAAATTAAAGAAATTGCATTAATTTGTATAAATTTTTTTATCAATGTGACACATTTTATGTAATTATTTGGCTAAGATTTGCTATGCGTTTTATAGTGAGGAAAAATGCTAAATATTCCAAAAAACAAGAGAAAAGCAGGAATTCGATATCGATAGAAATTTATATTTAAATTGTGTTAAAATTTCGATCGAGTTGAATGTGATAATTTAGCCCCCTCCCTCCAAAATCAATTAATTTTTTCTATAATATTTTCGGAAGTTGTTGCACTTCCATCATCAGTACTCATGGATGTATTTGTTAGTCAGCACTTATTGAATAGAGTATTAGGCTTTGTGAGGCTGTATTTGTTCCCAGAAAATAACACACAATAATAATCATGAAATCATAAAATTATATGAATATTATATGTGTGTAAATACACCTATCCCTCTATGAGTTCTGTAAAAATATATTTTCAGCTGTCATTGCTAAACAATACGTCTCATGCAGTATTCTACTGCACCAGAATATAAAAAAAAAATTACTTGTGGCCTCATTCTATTGATTGGGCAGCATAAACACGTAAATTTGTAAACGTTGAAAATGTTTTAAAAATTGCAATCCACCCCACATTTAATTGCCTGTAGGTATTTCATATTATTGACATTCTAAAATTTTGTAATAATTACACTTAGTTGTTGTCTATTAGAAATATTTCTTCTGTACCGCACAGTGTCACAAATAATATATGATGACAATAAAATCGACTAATGAAGTCGTTTCTTAATTCCTGATAAATTTCCATTGTGGTCATCTATGGTGAAGCCCACGCTCTCTCTTTGTTGCAAACAAAAATTTTTAATTCATAAAGCAGAAAACAACTTTGCTGCGAGCAAGACAATTTATGTTGTGGAACCATTACGAACACTCGTCGTATTTGTCACATGGCTTTTGAAACTTTAATGAATGAAAATGTTGAAAAAATAAGCAATAAAATAAAAAATCATGTAGAAATAGAGTTCTTTTGCAGCAACAAACTTGTTTAAATCCAAAGTTTTTTTTCCACTATTAATTCGTTTAATATTTCAAACAAGAAACGGATAGAATTCTTTTTTTTTCATAATAAACTTGTGTAAATGTTTGACATAAAAGATGATGATTTTTCTTAACGCATGTGGTAAATAACACCTACATAAATATATTTATTAAATGAATTAAATTGAGTTAAAACAAAAATGTATTCATGTACAAAATATGTGAATGAATTTTGTATGTTTGGCTATGAGATGGATGAGTGTGTGCCACAACTACGACTACAGAGATAGAATGAAACCCAAACTTGGAATAAAATATTAATAACAGTGTGTACGTCATATTTTAAATATTATTATTATTGTCATGGAAATAAATACAACTACACATATATTTTAATAAACATATGTTGCTTAAATTACTGCTTACATATTTTATTTATAAGAACATATATTTTTACAGTAAAATAAATGCTTTGGATTAAAAGTGTATTCATGAACAAATACCTGAAGCATGTTATACCAAATGTTGTCTCTTAAGCCGTAGTACTTTGTTCAAATGTGCGGAAATTGCTGGGCAAAATTGTTTTATCTTAAGAAAAATGTTCCATCTTGCTAATATAGCCCGTCTCGCAAAATTTTTATATATTACTGCTTTTATCGTTTGGATGTATGCAAAATATAGTTTTACAAAAGGATGACCAAATTTGAGGTTAGAAAGTAAATTGGCTTAAAAATACACTTTTTTGACAAACTAATTTTCGGAAATTATTTTTTCAAAAAAATTAATTTTAACTAAGACGAGCTTTTTCCAAAAGTACTTTTTCCGATAGAACTTTTCCAAAAGTACTCTTTCCAAAAGTACTCTTTCCAAAAGTACTTTTCCAAAAAGTACTTTTCCAAAAGGTACTTTTCCAAAAAGTACTCTTTCCAAAAGTACTCTTTCCAAAAGTACTTTTTCCAAAAGTACTTTTTCCGAAAGTACTTTTCCAAAAGTACTTTTTCCAAATGTACTTTTCCAAAAAGTGCATTTTCCAAAAGTACTTTTCCAAAAAGTACTATTTTCAAAAGTATACTTTCTCCAAAAAGTATATTTTTCCAAAATAGTTTGTACTTTTAAAAGAAGTATCTTTTTCAAATTTTCCAAAAAAGTTTTTTCCCCCGAATAATACTTTTTCAAAAAACTGCCTTTTTCAAAAAAGTATATTTTTTTTATAAAAGTATATTTTTTCAAAAAGTATTTAAAAAAGGTACTCATTTTAAAAAAACCTCTTTATTAAAAAAAGTTACTTTTTCTAAGAAAGTACGCTTTTAAAAAAGGTACTTATTCAAAAAAAGTACTTTCTTAAATACTTTCTGAAAAAAATACGTTTATGAACAATATACTTTTTTTTTAAAAAAATTACCTTTTCTAAAAAAGTACTCTTTTAGAAAAAGTTCCTTTCCTAAATACTTTTTGAAAAAAAACGTTTATGAAAAATATATTTTTTTTCTAAAAAAGGTACTTTTTCTAAATAAGTACTTTTAGAAAAAGTACATTTTTTAAATACTTAAAAAAATGCGTTTATGAAAAATATACTTTTCTTTGGAAAATGTACTCTTTTGAAAAAGGATTTTTCGGAAAAAGTACTTTTTTGGAAAAAGTTTTTTTTTGAAAAAAATAATTTTTTTTGGAAAAAAAACTTTAGAAAGATTATTTTGTTAACTACAATAATTTAAAACAATAATACTTCCTATTAAATTCAATTAAGATTAACAGTTTAGTGTTCGTAACATGTTAAACAGAATACTTGTTTTCGGTAAACGCTACATTTTTTTCATCAGTACTCATGCGTATTTCTGGTCATCACTATTTAACTTCTTAGGCGTTCTTTCTCTTGGACACAATACAACCACTTCTCTTAAAATTCAGTCGTATAGTTAAAACATATTTTTGTATGAAAAAGAAGAGCAACAAAAATACAATAGCGTATAATTAGAAGATTAGACAACACATACTTATATAATATATGTACATATAGTATATTACTTTATTGGAAGCTTGTGAATAAACAAATTTATTCTATTTTTATAAGAGCAACTGGTTTTGTAAAAAACTTCAAGGCACATTTATTCTCTTGACGTAGAAAGAGTATCAACCCACGTTAATTATGGTAATTGTCACTCAAACAGCACTTACAGGTTAGTCTTTGGACTCATCTCATCTGCTTGCAATGAGAACACTATGTCACAGGTGTTTTTCATATAAAGCGCTAGAACTGCAGCTGGTTACTTTCCCTTGGAATCAATTTATCCGATCACTTTTGCAACACACGTTCTTTTCCTTCTAGAGCAAAACTTCTATGGCTGTTCCTGACTAGTCTTAAATTATACTTTTTGGCAACATACGAGCAAGTTTTTCCACAAATCTCAATAGCATTATTTGCCTCTTCGACCGTTGCCTATTCTTGTAATTATTAAACCACAATATAATTAAGCTATAAAGACTATTCATTGTAAATAAAAATGCCAGTAACACTAATTTGCAGTATGAAAATTAATTTTGCAAACAAAGAGAAACAACAAAAACTGAACAAACAAAAACATTCAATAGGAACTGCATGAACTGCTGTTCAAATAAACGGTCACATTTGCATTTTCTATCAATATTTATGGGACTACAGCAACTGCAAACAGCACAACACCTTCAGTTTAATAAATATTGACTATAATGCAATAAATAATTAAGTTCTAAAGTGTAATTTATATGTTTAACAATTTAATCAAATGCTTCTAAAATTGTTTTTGCTTTTGTCTTTCTATTTGGATCTTAAAACCCAAACTATCAACCTGTTAATTTCACAGTGACACTCAATCTGTGGTTACTTTTTTTCTGTTTTAATTTTTATTTTATTTAATTTTCTTTTTTTATTTTTATATATTAAATGTACGAGTACATATTACGAATTGCAGTTATAATATTCGTTGTTGTTGTTATTATGGCCGTGTTGCATCTACCACACCGCACTTTAATGTGTGCAATTAATTCAAAACTAAATACACGAGCGAACAACAAAGATTAAATTCAGATTTTGTCGTTCGTTGTAGTTTTTTATTATTGTTGTTTTTTGTTTTGTGTGTGTTTTGTCAAGTTTGTTGCAGAGCTTTTAAGTTGTTGATTAAACCAGATTTAAAGTGTTAATTTACAAGTGCGCTGCTTTGGGTTGGAGCTAAAACCGGCGCTGTAAAAGAATGCAATGAGCGAATAGCTGCTAGGAAGAATAGTTATTTATATAAAATGGGCAACTTGTATTCCAGCTTATATCGAAAAATCTTGGGTATTCCAAGCAAGGGAAAAACTAACTTCTATTTAATTTTAATCGTGCTGATTCACTTTTTCCTTACTTCAAAAAAACAATTGATAATCCTCATTAAGGACTTTTTACTCAAAATTTCCTAAAATAACGACAGATTAGGCAGGCTGGCCCAAGTGTATTGTATCCTGGGAGGAACAACAATAGAAATTCCTGAATAAATCAATATATTTTGAAAAAAAAAAAAAAATTAAAACTCACCTAAATTTGTTTGAACAGACCTCGTATATATGAACACAGACAAGCTTATATTGAATAAATAAATATAAAAAAAATATTAAAATTTATTTTTTATATAGTTTTTGAACTGATCTCGTACATATGTATGAAAACAGACAAGAAAAATACACCTCGTAAATATGACAAGAGGCAAGTTCATATGGAATAAATAAATATTTGTTGAAAATTGAAGAAATTAAAATTCACTAATTTTTTTTGAACGGACCTCGTACATATGCAATCAAACAAGTTCATATTGCATAATAAATATTTTTTGAAAAAATAAAATTAAAATGCACTTAATTTTTTTGAACAGACCTCGCACATATCAAAAGAGACAAATTCATATGGATTAAATATGTAAATATAAAAAAAAAAATTTCTTTTTTTTGAACAGACCTCGTACATATGTATATTTTCAGACAAGTTCATATTGGATAAATAAATATTTTTCGAAAAGAAAAGGAATGAAATTAAAATTCACTTTATTTTCTTGAACAGGCCTCGTACATATGAAAACAGACAAGTATATATTGGATAAATAAATATTTTTCGAAAAGAAAAGAAATTAAAATTCACTTTATTTTCTTGAACAGCCCTCGTACATATGAAAACAGACAAGTTTATATTGGATAAATAAATATTTTTTGAAAAATAAAATTAAAATTAAATTTTAATTGTTGAGCAGACCTCGTTCATATGAAAACACACCAGTTTATATTGAATAAATAAATAATTTTTGAAAAGAAAAGAAAAGAAAAGGAATCCGATTTTCTTGAACGGGCCTCGTAGATATGAAAGCAGACAAAGTTTATATTGAATAAATAAATATTTTTTGAAAAATAAATTTCAATTTATTTTTTGGAGGCGACCTCGTGGGTGACATCGTGGACCAGGCAGCTCCTTTTTTATTCTTTTCAAAAAATATTGTATTTATTTTTAAAAAATATTAAATTCAATTTATTTTTTACTTGTCTACCGAAACGATGTTATTATGTTCTGCCGTGTAGATCCATATTAATTAACACGAGTGCTAACATTTCCCTCGTTCCCTGGAATATTTACCGATTTCTATTTCTTTCTTAATAAAAATCGAATGCATGGCCGACTCCAAAAACCTCTTTCAAATTTTTATTATATGACTACACTCTTTTAAGCATCTGTTAATTACTATTGCACCAAAAGAATTAATAGTGCTGGAAGTTGCTGTTGCTGCTGGTGGTGGTGGTTTGGTGTCGGCTTGATTGTTCGCTTGGTTGGATGACTGCCAGCCAGAGACTGGGTGCTGCTGGTTGGCATGATTGTTTTGGTTTGTTTGTCTGTTTGTTGGCTGCCATAAATTTAGGTAAATAGAATTAAGCTGTGTGGCACACAAGCCTGCAACTAGTGCAAGTATCAATTTACAAAAAAGCAAAAAATAAAAAAATAAAAAATGTTTTAAAATATAAAAGATAGAAATATGACAAGAGAAATACAAAAACACATATTAAACACAAGATACAAGTTCATGTGTGTTGCTTAGAGCTAAAAATGAAACCAAACTTTTGAATACTCTGCAGATTATTAACGCCCTAAAAACTTTATATAGACTTAATACGTGGAAAATAAAAGTATTTTTTCTAAGAAACATTTTGTACAGGCTTGCCGCAGCAATTATTTTGGTCTTATTTTTATTTTAGTAAAAAAGTTTGATTCTAAAAGTGATCAAATTAATTTGTAGACAAATAGCAGGATTTAATTGTTGGCTGTACCCCAGACATATTGAGGCATGGATCCAACAGAAATTTAGGTTTCCGAGAGAAACATATTTATTTAGGAACACAACAGATATGATTTTATTGTGAACCGAATATGCCTTTTGTGTTCATGCCGTGATCATGTTTTTAGTGCTCAATTTTTAATGGAATTGTTACGATGAGTTAATTATTAAAATCCATATGATGTAAAAAATTTCCATAAGTTGTTTACTTTTCAATGAAACTTGAGAAATTTGTAAATGTTGTGTTTCTTTTTTTTCCAACTTATTACATTCATGTCACCCATTTTTATGAGTCACGTGTAGCACACGTATTAGCAACAATTAAGCTATAGAACTTTATTTTCATTCTCTTGTGCAGTTTCTTCTTAGAACAACTACTTTAAGTTTAATACCAAGAAATTCGATATTAAAAAAATATACATTTTGTCATGCTGGTTTATATTTGAATAAAAAGAATATTTTTTAATAAAAACTATTTCTGCTGCATGTTTTCAACAGCTTAAAAAATGAGCAAAATAAACAGGCAAAATTGTTGTTTAATTTTCGTTGTTGTAAGTTTTTTGTTAGATTAAAAAAAAAATGATGTAAAATATTGTGAAGAGAAAAAAAGATTTTGTCAATGTCAAATTGTTTTGACTGATGTCAGGGATTTATTTTAAAATTTATTAAAAAAATTTTTTTAAATTAAGTTTTATATGAATTTAACACTTTATCGTCGAACATTAAACAGCCTTCCTGCGTTTTTTTTTTCTTGATAAATAATGAAATTTTATAACCACATGCTGCCACTCAACATCCACTTTAGGGTTAGACGTGGGACTATTTTGGCAAAATATTATATTTATCAATTCTATAAATTTGCAGGTTTCTTTCATACAAAATTTGACAATCTAAAGAGTTCGCCACCTCATGCAACATTTACATTGAAAATAGTCATGAGTTGAAATACTTTGACTTTCACAGCAATAAGAAAAATATTTAAAAATATTAAAATTTTAAAATTTTACGAATTTTCGGGGAAACAGTTTTCTTAATCAAAAAAGATTTACTTTTGCTATTAGCAAAAATTCGAATCACATGAGATAAAAAGAGGTTTTTATACCCTCCAAAAAAGAACTTGGAGGGTATATTCACTTTGTCATTCCGTTTGTAACGCATCGAAATATCCATCTCAGACCCCATAAAGTATATATATTCTTGATCAGTGATGAAATCTAAGACGAACTGAGCATGTCCGTCCGTCCGTCTGTGGAAATCACGATTCAGTCCAAACGAAAAGAGCATAAATATATTTTAAAACTTAGAGCAGGTTAAGTTCGAAGATGGGCTAAACTTGGAGCCATAAAATAAAATAAAAATATTTTTTTGACCCCGCCCACTTTAGTGGGCGTTATTATAGGCAAAAATAGCATAAAAATTTAACAAATTGTTTTACTTAAGCCTACATTCCTTAAAAATAACATTTTTAAGCTTTAATGACGAAGCTGAGACGAAATCTGGTACTACTCTGCCCTACCCCCTCCTTCCCCTTCGCCCCCTAAATGACCCTACCAAAAAAAAATTTTTTTTTTAAATTTTGTATATAATCATCCCAAGCATTTATCTTTAGAGTTTTATGACTGCCGATTTCTGCCCTACCCCCTCCTCTTCCTTTGCCCGCTAAATGACCCTACCAAAAAAAAAATATTTTTTTTATGTTAAATTTTGTATATAATCATCCCAAGCATTTATTTTTAGAGTTTTATGTCTACCTGTTTCTGCCCTACCCCCTCTCCTCCTTTGCCCTCTAAATGACCCTATCAAAAAAAATAAATTTTAATTTTGTATATAATTATCCCAAGCATTTATTTTTAGAGTTTTATGACAAAGGTGAAATGTTTCCCCCACAGCCCTTGCCAGAGCGACCCCGCCAAAATACAGTTTTTATACCCTCCAAAGAGAATTGGACCCCATGAAGTAAATATATTCTTGACCAGTGATGAAGTCTAAGACGGTCTAGCAATGTCCATACGTTCGTCTGTGGAAAACATGATGTAGTCTATTTTTGGACCCCACCCTCTTCAGTGGGCGTTGACGTACGATATTATATAAAGGAACTCTGTGCCACCAAGTTAAACATTTTAAATTCACTTACTAAATATTTGGAGGGTATTTAAGATTCGACCCGGTCGAATATAACGTTTTTACTTGTTTTTTTTTGCTTTAGTAGGATCCACAGTCAGTGGTTGGGAGGAAAGATGAAGAAAGATAAGAAGATAGAGAATTTTTTGAAAATATTTTATACTTTAGCTTGACTTTTGGCTGGCCCATTTAGAAACTGCAGATATTTTCGAAATTACGTCTTCTTATTCTGTAACTATTTGTCAATGTCACGTCAAGAAAATATCAAAAATAGGACACTTCTTGTTTCAACAATTGATAATTTCTGAGAGCCTCTTGCTATATTCAAGTTCACAATTAGTCAATTTCTGTCTACATGGACTAGGCCAGAGAGCTATTTCCGATATTCCCCCATATTCTGTAATTATTTGTCAACGTCACATCAAGACAATATTAAGCCTAAGGCACTCTTCCACTCTCTGTGGATAACAATTTGCCACCTTTATGAGCCTGCGACTGACTACTCTTTAAGGTTTTGTACACAATTGTTGAAGAAAACAAGCACAGAAGTGTCCTACTATAGATATTGTCTTGGCTTTATATTGACAAATAGTTACGGTATAAGGGGTATTGCCTTCATGTGACGTTGACAATTATCTACAGAGTAAGGGGATTATTATTCCGTTCAACAAAAATGTTAAAAAGTAGTTATCGTTCTCTTTTTAATTTGCACAACATTAATAAGCAACCCCATAAATTATATATATTTTGGATCCCAATGAATAGGGAAGTCGAATAAGCGGCGTCCGTTTGCCTGTACAAGAAATAGTTTTACCGAAGACCCAAGAAAAGCTAGAGTATTTGGTGTTAGATTGATGTATTAGAAATAGTCCTAAATAGATTGCGATTAAAAATCATGGTTCCAGAGCTGGGAAAGTTAAACTTATTTTTGGTATATAAAATAAACTGCCTGCCTGAGATCATGTTTGTTTTTTGTTTATTAAACCTATTTTATACTTCAACAAGAATTAACTTGGTATTTCAAACAAAATCGAAAAACCGATTCCAGGGCTGGACAATTGGAACTTTGCTTCTGGCACATAAAAGTAACCAAACTAAAACAAGGTTTTTTCTTTATATTTTTAATATAATTGATGATTTTGAAAAAATAAAGTTTTGAAATTAGAAATCAGAAAAGACAAATTCATATACACTCTTATAATGAATAATTTTTTCCTTCTCCTAACTAATACAATCACTATCAAACAATTAGAAAACTTTAGTGAGCCTAAGTGCAAGTATGAGAAGTGCCTAGTAGGCATTTTGACGGAAGAATTCAGAGTGTGACACAAACACAGAAGTCGTAACTAATACAATCACTAACAAACAATTAGAAATCTTTACTGAGCCTAAGTGCAAGTATGAGAAGTGCCTAGTAGGCATTTTGACGGAAGAATTCACATTGTGGCACAAAAACAAAAATCGTAACTAATACAATCACTAACAAACAATTAGAAGTCTTTACTGAGCCTAAGTGCAAGTATGAGAAGTGCCTAGTAGGCATTTTGACGGAAGAATTCACATTGTGGCACAAAAACAAAAATCGTAACTAATACAATCACTAACAAACAATTAGAAGTCTTTACTTAGCTTAAGTGCAAGTATGAAAAGTGCATAGTAGGCATATTGATGGAAGAATCCACAGTGAGGCAATTTTGAAGAATATTTATTATTTAAATGCTTTATATATTAATGCTACGGACTTGTTATATATCACTGCAAAGGTAATTACGTCTACGGTCTAAAAACTTGTTCAATTGAATTGTATATTTCGACTCCGCTTTACTGGAAATAACCAAAACCCAATTTTTTCAGTTATCCGTTTTTTTATTAAAACGTAGTTGGGATTACTGAAATTTCTTACATTTAAGCTTACTGCTTGAAATCAGTAAAACAATTCTTTTTATATCAAATGTCTAGCCACTTGCATTGACAATATAATAGAAAAATACAATAAAGTACGTAAGAGCGAAAAGGACAAATACACTTTGCCATTTAATTTTTTAACGGACAAAACATGCACAATTTCTCCCTTCTCCCTAAAATTCCAATCATGAAAAAGTTCCCCGTGAATGATTTCATGCTAATATTAAATTCCCCTTATCGTGAATGATTTTTTCCCGCTAGTTTTTTCACGTTTCCCTTAATTTATTCACTTAATTTTTGGTGGGGCATAGAGTAGAAAAAAAAAATACTTTTTCTTATAAATCGAATATTAGAGTTTACAAATTTTATTGTAGGTGCAAGATTCGTTTAAAAAACTGAAATTTTTGCAACAAATCAATTGCCTGCGTCGTTGTAAAACTTGTTGCTGCAATTCTAAACATTAACTCCGGTATTCATACAAAATAAAACGTACTTGAAACCTGTTTTAAGAAAATTTTGTATGAAAAGATTTAATTAAAATACATTTCAAACTCATTTTAAATTTTATGAATACCGGGCTAAGAGTTTTTTGATGTGTTAAAATCTATACGCGCGCCTCTAGGGCAGTAAACTATCAGTTTCAATACATACGCAAGTGTAAGTGTAAGAGTTTGTTTGTTTGTTCTTGTTGCTTGGCAGTCGGTATTGAAAGTGATTATTGGGCGATTTTCATATAATTTTCCCACGCGATTTTCTCCGGAAATTCATAGCCGATTTTATTAATTTTTGGATTAAAACACTAGTGCGGGTTTCGACGAAGAGTTTAGACCAAAAATTAAGGCGATCCGATATCGGCGAGCGGAGATTTAAGTGTTTTAATTCGGAGTATTAATTTAGAGTAATATTAAAAAAGTGTTTTATGTTGATCTTCGGTTTTGTCTTATGCATAGCAAAGAGAATAGTGACGTGGTTATACGTACATATATAAAAATGAGATAGCAAGACAGCAACGTATGTAGCTTATGTACAAACATAACAATGTATGTATGTACATTTGTCTGTTGCTTTGCATTCTCTTTGTTTTTTGTGGGTTTAATATAAAATAAATAAACAAAAAGGTGTTAACACATCGCCCGTGAGTTCAAACACTCATTGATTTTTTTTTGTAATTGGTTTTGTTCAGTTTCCAAAATGTATCCAAATTATTTTACTACTAAATATTTACCCTAAAATATTTTTTTATTTATTTTTAAATCTTCTATATATATATATATATATATATATATATATATTTATATATATATATATATATATATATATATATATATATATATATATATATATATATATATATATTATATATACATATATAAAAATAAGTTGTCCTATGTTCGTGATTTTATAAATCGAGAACTATTAAACCGATTTTCAAACGAGTACATGCGTTGGAAATGTCTACTTTCACTAATGGTTTATAAAAAAACATCGAAAAATTTCTGCGAATATGAGTTATACGCGCACTTTTATGATGGTGTGTTTTCCCTATATAAAATGTATGTTTTTTCTTATAAGAATTATATTTTGTCGGTATAAGGCTCTGCTTGCTCGCTTCATTTGACTTATTTAATTTCTGTGTGATTTATTGACTGTCATTTAAGTTTACAGTGCAAGCATGACATTTTTTAATTATTGATTTGTAATCTTTCAGTTAAAACTAAAATATTTTGCATAAAAAAAAATAATTTAACAATCAAAAAATGTCTATTCTTTCAAAAAAATTTAATTTTTAATACAAAGACGTAAACGTATGTTATTGTATTGTCCAGTAACGTTGGCAGGGTTACTCTAGTTATTATATAAATAAAAAGTTTTCAACAGAATTTTCTTTGACATTCTTTGCATCAAATCAATTGCTTGCGTCTTTGTAAGACCTGTTACTCCACTTGTAAACATTAAAAATATTTTTAATTTGTTTTATTCGATTTCCAAAATGTATCCAAATAGTCAATTTATTAGTCGAAATATTTAGCCATACTTTTTTTTAAATTTTTTAAAATTATTATATAAATCTAAATTTTATTACACAAATTTCTTTGATTTTTCATGTTGTTTTCAGCTTCTTTTTTTTTACATTCACTGAGAACTGATAGCGGGAATAATTTCTCACGGGAGATTCACTATACCATTTTACCCTTCGAGTGGCATAAAAATGTCTAATGAACAAAAATGACGTCAATTAAGATGTAAGAAAATATGCTGTGGGATAAATGCATTATTATAAAGAAACATAAAATTGATGCCCTTTTATTTATTGTTAACAATGAAATTGTTTGCTTGACATTTAAAAACAAGTTTTGAAAAATTACCAAAAACCCAACAATTAATATTGCAAAATTATTAAGCCTCAAGGCATAATTGTTTAGTTCTTATTACAGATAATATATATTCATATATATGATCAGATATATAGATATTTCACACCATTAGTTAAAATCACTGAACAGCGAAACAGTTCTTGCAACATGTTGATTGCAAACCATTTGTTTGAAAGCAACATTTGAATTGCACAATTTGTTTAACATTTAATTGCAATTATTGTAACCTTAAGCCATTTTATCACAAAAAAAAAACGAGATATAAAATCCAAAAAATTAATTTAATCATACAGATCACTATTCAGTTAATGGTTGTAGCATTTTATCATACCTTTTCTTAAAATTGTTCCCCATATGAAATCACAAATCTCCGCACATGCACACAGACACATCATTTTTTGCATGGCAAACAAACTAACAATCATGATGAATGACTTAAAGGTGGTGGTTCTTTGTGCGATTGCATTCCTCATTTTGCATAAAACTGCCGGGCATTTGTCTCAATTTGACGATGAAGGCGCGATGACGCTGCAGCTGATGATTTCCATTCACAACAAAATTATGAAATGAAATTATAATTTTGCTTCATTTCATGATTTTTAGGGGTCAAATTGGTTGTTGTTGCGTCTTACATTTTTCTTTGCCATAATTGTGGGTACTGATTTTGTAAAATTAAATGGAAAAAAAAAACAGATATTATTTTGGCCATTTTTATTTATTGGATGTACTTATTTGCATGAAAATATGCTTTGGGGGGGAGTTTAAAGCCAGACATAAATTTCTGTTAACAAATTGGTTTAATGTTTGTTGGCTAATGGACATGGATGGCCTAATAGAGTAATAATGTTGGCATTAGGGTGCAATGTATCTTAGATGGTAGTGGAAATATCAGCAGCCTCGATCGATATTAATTATAAAATATGGCCAGCATGCAGTGGAGGGAGGAGTGGCTTGCCAGAAAACTAACCACGGAACGAAATTATGCACTTAAAATTTAATGAAAGTCTCTTTTGTTCTTGTTTCAAGTAATTCCTTGAAAAAAAAAAGAAATTTTGTTGAACAGTGTTAGTAAGAAAATGGACCAAAAGAACATCCAATTATTTTGTAATGGTAACAGAATGATAAATCATGGGCCTCTTTTTAGGCGGATATAAAATTGATTTTTAAATATTTTGGCACTGGTCATGCAAGTGTAGCGGCTGTTTTGCTCTGTGGTGTAAGTGGGATAATTACATTGGTATTGATTTTCCTTTGTGCCTTGGAATATTTATCATGTCTTTCTCTATACAGAATTATGAACCTTCAGAATTTACAGTCGACTCCGTTTTACTGGAAATAACCAAAACCAATTTTTTCAGTTATCCGATTTTTTCTGTAAAACGTAGTTCGGATTTTTGAAATTTGTTACAGTTAAGCGTACTGCTTAAAATCACGGTGTGCCAAAAAAAAAGATATCCTAACTAATACAATTACTGTCAAACAATTAGAAAACTTTAGTGAGCCTAAGTGCAAGTATGAGAAGTGCATAGTAGGCATTTTGACGTAAGAGTTCACAGTGTGGCACAAAAACGTAAATCGTAACTAATACAATCACTAACAAACAATTAGAAATCTTTACTGAGCCTAAGTGCAAGTATGAGAAGTGCATAGTAGGCATTTTGTTGGAAGAATTCACGGTGTGGCACAAAAAAAGATATCGTAACTAATACAATCACTAATAAACAATTATAAATCCTTTACTGAACCTAAGTGGAAGTATGAGAAGTGCATAGTAGGCATTTTACGGAAGAATTCACAGCGTGGGAAGAATTCATTACTGGACCTAAGTGCAAATAAAAACAAAAATCTTAACTAATACAATCACTAACAAACAATTACAAATCTTTACTGAGCCTAAGTGCAAGTATGAGAAGTGCCTAGTAGGCATTTTGACGGAAGAATTCACATTGTGGCGCAAAAACAGAAATCGTAACTAATACAATCACTAACAAACAATTAGAAATTTTTACTGAGCCTAAGTGCAAGTATGAGAAGTGCGTAGTAGGCATTTTGACGGAAGAATTCACAGTGTGGCACAAAAACAGAAATCGTAATTAATACAATCACTAACAAACAATTAGAATTCTTTATTTAGCTTAAGTGCAAGTATGAAAAGTGCATAGTAGGCATTTTGATGGAAGAATCCACAGTGAGGTAATTTTGAAGAAGTTTATTAGTTAAATGCTTTATATATTAATGCTACGGACTTGTAATATATCACTGCAAAGGTAATTTCGTCTACGGTTTAAAAACTTGATCAATTGAATTGTATATATCGAATCCGCTTTACTGAAAATAACCAAAACCCAATTTTTTTTCAGTTATCAGATTTTTTCTCAAAACGTAGTTCGGATTATTGAAATTTGTTACAGTTAAGCGTATTGCTTAAAATCAGTAAAACAATACTTTTTATATCAAATGTCTAGCCACTTGCATTGACAATATAATAGAAAAATACAATAAAGTACGTAAGAGCGAAAAGGACAAATACACTTTGCCATTTAATTTTTTAACGGACAAAACATGCGCAATTTTTTCAGCCTTAAGTTATGCAGTCGATTCGATGTCATTGTTTATTTTTTCAGCAAAGCGAAATAAGATTCATACAAAACGTTGTTGTGGGCTTGCTTTTGGTTTTCAGTAATACGATATTTTCGGTAAAGCGATGTTTCGCTAAAGCGAAGTGAAAAGGACTAGCTGCGTTTAAAACCAGTGCGGGGATTTTGCTTTCAGTAATCCGACTTTTTTTCAGTAAAGCGTGTTGCGTTAAAGCGGATTCGACTGTAATTTAAATTCACCAAGATATTTTTTAAGTTTTATTCGTATGTGAAATAAATTTAAACTTGCAAAGCGTGAGTGTCTCATCACCAGAGCAACGCGTGCAAATTGTTGAAATATTTAATCAAAATAATTGTTCCACTCGTCAAATTCATCGTGCACTTCTTCCATTTTATGGCGTACATAATTCAGAGCGGCTAATTCGAAGAACAATAGATGGTTTTCGGACCACATTTACTGTTACTGATCATGTGCATCCCGTGAGACGCCATACAGGAAAACATTGAAGATGATCCTATTCAATCAATTCGTCGCCGTTCTCAGCAACTGGGTTCTGTTCTTTCATTTTATGAAAGATTTTTTAGTTGTTAAAAATTTGTGTTCCAGATTGCGTCGTCTAAACGCCAGCCGTGGCAGCCACATGAGAGAAATCATATTTAAACATTAATTTCATAAAATTTTCTTTTCACTAAAGCCCCTTTCATTGATGTTAAAAATATATTTCCTTGTTTTATTATGATTTAAACTTGTGACACTCTATAAAAAAACACCCTATAAGTGTGCCATTTGGAAATGTAACGATTTGAATTATTCTTGCCAGCCATCAATCCTTTTTTTTTTGCTCAAACTCAATTTATAAAACTCCTCGAAGTTTATTGCTGATATTGGCAGCCGGTTAATGAATTTTTGTTTTATTTATTTTGAGTTAAATTTTTTCTCTTATTAATTAATTTATATTATTTTTATTAATTTATTAATATTTTCCATTAACTCCACGAGAATTTCGTTTATCTTAACTTTAAATTTCAATTGATCTGAATTGATTTATTATTAAAAAGAATTTAAAAATATTTCAAATATTTATTTGATTTAAAATGGATGTTTTGAGTTCACAAAAAAAAAAAATAATAATTGACAACTTTTATAGATTCATGGTATTTTAGTCATATTTGTTTTTGTTAAACAAACTGTGTGCGTTTGACTGGCATGTCTTTTTGGTTTATGGAGCCCATTTATTAATTTAACTTAAATAAAATTTATGGCCGTGGCAGTTTTACGATCATTGTACAGAAAACACAGTGAAGAGAGAAAATTAACAAACAAAAAAAAAAAAAAAAAAAAGAATATTAATATATTTTTTTTGAGCCGTGCATTCCGCATGAAGCAGAAAGAAAATTGCACACAACTAACAAAATGATTTCATAATGTGTAAGGATAAGATATGAGCCAGTGACTGTCAACGCTCGTTCATTTATTTTTATTTCTATTTTCTTGCCTTAAAGGAAATATGAGTCATTTAGAAACCAGCAAATCTGTGGTCTGGGCCCAAAATGCGTTTTTTACTTTATGTTCCTCTCTGCCTCTAGCCATGACTGACAGTCATGCAGGAGTGTTAAATTGTTGACTAGAAGACTTTTTTTTTAGTTGGGGGGAAGAATAACTCATTTTATTAAGTTGAGCTGATCGATTTACTCAATTAAAATAATTTATGTAGTCGTTTTGAGTCCTTGTTGTTATTCTTGTTGCATTGTCTTCCTAGATCAGGAGAATGTTCTCTTAGTTTTTGTTTTATTTCAATATCAGCTTTTCCAGTCTAAGAGCATTTCTCATGACAGCTGAGAATTAATTTTTATAAAAACTTTCTAAATGGTGATTTAGGGATATTTTGCAAAATACACAACACGTTTTAGAGGATTGGATCACCTCGCTGAAATAACCAAAATGTGATCGCAAATTTTAATTAATTTCCCTGAAGAAGTCACACAAAGGAGTGACGAAATATTGAAATTAAAAATTAAATTAAATTAAAATAAAGAGACCTTAAGCTTAAAAATATCAGAATACAATATTAATTTATAATAGGTGATCGAAATTCGACCTCTTGGCATATCCGTATAAAACAGATTTTGATCTGAATTAGCAGGAGCTAATGAAATTTAAGACAATAGCCAAATATTTTCATATTTGCTTTTCGTCATGCAACATATTTAAAGACAACAACAACACTTGTCATCTTTAAACAGAGACGTTTAAACGTTTGCACTTGTCGGTGCAAGACAAAATTTTACACTTTCTGATAACACTTATTTTATTAACAACTTAAATAAATTATATGTTGTACAAATCTCGCCAAAAATACCTTTCAATCCATGTATGGTTCAATAATTTTGGTGGACGATAAGGTACTTAAAAGTGTACCACAAAAAAAATGTGTGGTTTAATTATATAGAGGAAGATCAGGGAACATCTCATATTCGTCATAAAAGCTTTAAAATGTCATTTTTAAGGAATGTAGGCTTAAATTATACAATTTGATAAATTTTTACACTATTTTTTAATGCCCACTAAAGGGGGCGGGGTCCCAAAAATTAATTTTTGTGATCTTCTGTTTGCAAGTTCAATGCTTTGAACTTTTTTTTACATTAAAATATATAATTTGTTTAAGAAAATTACAATAAAAAAAATCATGTGTTTTTTTAGAGGTTGGTTTAGTAGTTGCTAGGGGAACTTTTTTCCCTCTGGCCCGATTCAGCCCATTTACGGCCTTGACCTGTGCTATCCTTCAATATATATTTATACCAAATTTCAAAAGTCTGGCTCCTTCCTGGTTGGTCTGAATGGTAATTTCCACAAACGGACGGACGGACATGACTGATCGTCTTCGATTGCATCACTGATCAAGAATATATATACTTTATGGGGTCTTAGAGGGATATTTCGCTCCCGTACACACGGAATGACGAAATGAATGTACCCTTCAATTCTTTTCTGGAGTGTATAAAAAGGTATCGTGACCAGTAAGTTCTCCATTTCAAGTGTAGTCACTCCTGGTCACGCATGATTAATACTTCTTATTCATAATGAATAATTGCATAACTTGATGGCAAAGTGTTCCTCTTCAGTTGCATTTAAGCGAATAAACCGACCACTTCAAGCATGACAATGCTCTCCCGCGCACTCTGCCGCCGACTGTATTTCACCCGGCCTACAACACTTCAAATTCAGAATCAATCCGTTGGCATCATTCTTTGTGGTTCTTCCCTCAACATGTGTCTGTCAGGTTTTTATTCTCTGCATTCCCATTTCAGTCCGTACACACACACACACACACACACACACAATACATTCATAATACTACATCGCCAATGAAAGGGAAGCTTTATTTTCTTTATTTATTTTTTTTATTCATTTTCATTACGATTTTCTATGTTCATTTGATTCATTTGGCTGGCACTTCTTTGTTTGGAAGTTATTTGGTTTTATAAATAAATTTGTGCTGCTGCCTGCTGCTGTTTGTTGTTGCTTCCCTTGGATTTCATATATATTTTTATTAAATTGGGTGGAGAAGTTATGACTTTTGTGTACACGCACTTCACATAAGTCAAGTGCATTTTGCGTTTTGAATTGCTTCTTCCGGTAAACTATTTAATTTCTTTAATAGTTTTCTCTGATTTTATAAGGCTGTTTATCGTGTAATTTAATATTCTTAAATTGTTAAATATTCATTTATAAGTTTGTTTTTTTTTATTGTAAGTAGATGATTTCTGTTTGTCGTCATTATTTAGATTTTAAAATTCATTTAATTTTAATGATTTTAGGCTTTTGGACAATTTTTGTTAGTGCCTTTTGTTTCATTTAAGATTAAAAAGTTGTGGGATTTAAGAAGTGGCGGATATTAAATTAATTTTAATGAAGTTTTTTTTAAATTTTTTAAAGTTAGAGCTTTAAGAAAATTGTAATATTACAAGAACTTAAAAAAAATAAAATTGTAATTGATTTCCTGAAGAGGTGGCATTGGAATAAATGTCAGATTTTTACAAACACTAGGTAACAAAAAGCTGGATTAAGAAACAATTTCGACCACTTAATTTGGGATTCAACTTAACGAGATGTTTTAATGATTTCTTCCCATCTTATACCCTACACCAAAAATGGTGAAAGTTTGTATATATGTTTGTCACTGCGTGTGTAATTTCCACAATATTAATATGCGACCTCCTAAATTATGTTTATTCTGGCTGCTTATGAATATGGAAGTCGACCGTCCGTCTGACCGTCTATGGAAATCACGATACATTCCAAAAAGTAAAGAGCCAGACCCTTGAAATTTGGTATATATTCATTTTAAAGTATAGCACAGGCCAAGTTCGTAAATGGGCTAAATCGTGGCCAGAGGGGAAAAAGTTCCCCTAAGAAGAACTAAAACAACCTCTAAAAAACAACATAATTTTTAAAGTTTTTTTTTTTTTTAATTTTGTTAAGCAAATGATATATTTTTATGCATTGAATTTGGAGCCACAAAACCAGAAAAATCCATTTTTGGACCCCGCCTCCTTTAGTGGGCGTTGCAGTCACATATTACAGGGAAAAATAGTGTAAATGTTTAAGAAATTGTATTCCTTAAGCCTACATTTCTTAAACATTTAATTTTTAAGCTTTTGAAACGAAGCTAAGATGTCCTTCCCCTGGCCTCTAAGTTAACCTATAAAAAAAATTTTCCACACTTAATTACCCCCAAACATTTGCGATAAAGGTGAGATCCCGGAGTGATCCTTTCTAAATAGAGTTTTAAGTTTTAGACCCAGAAATGTCTTAAAGTAGCACTGACCCAGCAGGTTAAATATTTTTAGTTTATTTACTAGGTTAGGTTGAAGAGAGGGCTTCCCAATCCGTTCAGGATTACACCTAGGCCTCATGGGTCAGTTGTGCGCTGTATTATAAGGAGTTCCCATTGTATTATAGAGAGCCTCCATTAAAACCATGGAAACCTTTGAATTTGATTACGTCAAGAACCTAGTTTCTTCAATGTATCTTCTAAGTCTCTCCAATTAGAACCCCTAAGAAATTCCTGATCCCTCCTGATTAAATGTTTGTCTCCTGACTTGACCAAAAGCTGGACAGTAGCACACGTAGTGCTCCAGTGTCTCGTTATCTTCCTGACAGGCCCTGCATGTTATATCGCCAACGATACCCATTCGTGCCAGGTGAGTCCTTAACTCAGTATGTCCTTTTTTTTATCTTGGACCAGCACTCAGGGTATGACCTTATGCAATGCATTGCGCTGGAACTGAAAACGAGTGGATAGTATTGAGGGGACAGATTAGGAAGGATGAGAAGATAGACAGTTTTTTTGTAGCTATTTCAACTTTTTACTTCGCCGGCTAATTTTTGCTATAGGGACGACGAAGGTGGGTGCTGTTACTCTGCTTTTAGTACATGATAGTGTCAGTCGCTGCCAATTATGTTCAGTGACCAGTGACTATGCCTTCATCATTTAAACAGGCTGGGAACAACTAACACAACCACTCACTAATCCTGGTCAGAATAATTCAACACAATATTTCATGACTCAGCGGGGGCTCGAACTCAGGACCCTCCGCTTCATAGTTTCGTGTTCTACTACTTCAGCCAACATCACCCCTGTTATTAAATAAACCAATCTCCGTAGTGCTGGCCTACTCAATGTCCTTTGTCCTGTTACCATCTGTTTCCCCCCTATAGAATTCTAGCCACCCTACCTACGGTAGAGGGCTGCCAATCTTTTGTATCCATTGCTTTAGTTCGTTCTTAAAAACCTGAAATGGCTTTGGACTATCTAGTGTGATGTTCGTCATTAATGCTCCCATCTTTGCTAGCCTATCTGCCTCGATATTTCCAGGTATTTCTCGATGTCCTGGAATCCATATTATCTCAATGATTCCACAATGCGTGTATGAGTTAATTTCATCCTTGCATTGTAGTACACACCGAGATTGAACCGCATAATTCCTCAGGGCCCTGATGACCTTCTTACTATCGGTGAATATATGAACCGATTACCTTTAACCATTTTATCCCTTCTGCATCAGTCGCGATCTCAGTTTGAAATACTGTGTTATGATCCGGCAGGCGCAAGTATTTACGAAAGTTACGCCCCATGTCATAGAATCCCCCACCCGATCGGTTAGCAATCTTCGACCCGTCCGTGTATAGTTTAGTTATGGGGTCCATTGTAATCGCATCCTCCCATTCCATACCTTCTGATGTTATGGTGGTGCAGTGTAATTTATTTAATAAATATTTGGATGGTATTTAAGATTCGACCCGGTGTAATATAACGTTCTTCTTTATTGTAGATTAGAGGCCTTATTCATAAAAAATATTTCTGTTTTATAAAGTGTTTATAAAACAAATTTTGTATGGAAATCTATTTTATAAACCTTTTATTAATAAGAAAAAATTATTATGAATAAGGGCTTAAGTTAAAAATGATATTACAGGGGAGTATAAATTCAAATATGCGATCTGCAAATTATTTTTTATGAATTTGGTCACATTGGCATTTTTTTATACCCTTCACAAAAAAAATTTTTTTAAAATTAAAATGTTGCTACCAGGGGTGGGAAATTGAATTGTTTTTATACATGAAAGTAATCAAACAAGCAACTGATGTTGCCTTTTTTTTCTTTTTTGCTAACTAAAACTGTCTTATAATTTAGGAAGAACAAAATGGTATAAAAAATTCAAACATAAAAAATAAAATTTCGAATCCAGGGATGGACAAGTGCAATATTTTATGGTACATGAAAGTTAGCAAAATGGTAAAGAATTTGTAATTTTTCTTAAATAAAACTACTTTATACCTCAAGAAGCGTTGCATTGATAAAAAAAAAATAAAAAAAATTAAAATTTCGTTTCCCGGGTTGGAAAAATTAAATTTTTTTTGGTACATGCAATATTTTGTAGTACATGTAATAACCAAAATGGTTTCAAAATTCGAGTTTTTCTTAAACAAAACTACTTTATACCTCATGAAGATTTGCATTGAAAAAGAAAATTTAAAAAAATTTAAATTTCGCTTCCAGGGTTGAGAAATTGAAATTTTTTTATACGTAAAAATAACCAAAAAGGCAATTCTTGTTGTTTCTTTTTGCTAATTAAAGCTGTTTTATAATTCAGGAAGAACAAAATTAGTATTAAAATCCTAAAAAATGACAATTTAGACCCCAGGGTTGGACAAATGAAATATTTTATGGTACATGAAAGTGACCAAAAAGTTTAAACATTTTAATTTTTTGTCAAGTAAAACTATGTTACACCTCACTAAGAATTGCATTGGTAAAAAAAAAAATAAAATTCGCTTCCAGAGTTGGAAAATCGAAATATTTTTGGTACATAAAAGTACATACATAAATTCCAAATTTTGTGTTTTTAGTGAATTAAACCTCAGAAAAAATTAAATTAGTATTAAAAAATTAAAAATTCGATTCCAGGGTTGGAAAATCGACATTTTCTGATTCATAAAAGCATCCATTTTATTTGTTATTTTTGATTTTTATGATGAATTATACCTACTTTATACATCAGAAAGAAGTAAACTGGTATTAAAAACCAACAAAATCTAAAATACGATTCTACGGTTGGACAATTAGAACTTTTTGGGGTACATGAAACGAATTTTTTGTTTTATTTGTAAATTAAATATATATAATATTTTTGAAAGACGTTCATAGGTATTAGATATAAGAAAAGCCAAACATTCAGCTTCCTAGCCGCAAAATTTAAACGTTTTTTTAAATATAAAAGTAACCGATAACTTAATTTTGATTTTTTAATTAAACCTACTTTCTGTTTTGGCAAGAAAGAATGAAGAATTACATCTGTGAAGGGTATTTAAGATTCGGAACAGCCGAATATAGCACTTTTACTTGTTTAAACTAGAATTGGAACCAAAGTTTCTAGAACTATTACTTTTTATAAAAGCCAGCCATGTGTTCCAGTTATTGAACTTAGAATCAGCTGATTAAGATGCTCTGTGACAGATGTCGTTTTTTTAGTGGCAGTTACTGTAATCTCAATGTAGTCGTGCATCAAAAAATAAGGAATAAACAAGATGTTTGTTTTTCTTTGGGGGTATTTGTTTTGGCAAACCTTGTTTGCAATGACAAACATTTAAACCACAATTTTTAGTATTCAAATTTAAAAATTATGCCAATATTTTATGCACATACTAAAAGCATGGAGTACTTATTTAACCATTCGTTGAGATTTGAAAACAATACATGGAATTTGCTTCTCATTGGAATTCATATTGATGACTTTCATCTATTACTAAATTCAGTTGTTTACTTATTTAAGATTTGGCACAAAAAAAAACGACTAAACTAAAAAATTTTCGCACGTCATTGAATGAAGGTCATTCAAACATATTTTATGCGTTTGTAAACTCAACGGACCATAAATATTTCATATGAAACGAAATTGTGTCTGGCGTTGTCCAAGTTTAAACATAAAAAATCACTTAAAGCCAAAATGCGTTTTGGACTGTTTCTCACACTTTTGCATGGAAACGTACACCAAAATCACTCCCTTTTTTTTGTTAAAAAAAATAAAATGTTTGATTTTGTTTACAAAATGTTTCGATAAGCATTTTTAAGTCCGTTTGTGTGCAGTGACTTTTGTTTTAGACGTGTATGTTATTTTAATAAAACGTTTGTTTGTTAGTTAAAATTTATTAGTCAAATCATGTTTACAAAAAACTAAATAAAAAAAAATGTTGTCTAAAAACAAAATAAATTTCGTTGTCAGATAACAATAATTAGACGAATTTCAAAGGCAGTACAATAATTTTACGCATGATTTAATTCATGAACAGTTGCTGGGGAGCGAGATAGAGTTCCGAGTAGTGCTTAATTTTTAATAAAAACTTGTGGCTCCGTCTGATCTATTTTAAAGAGCTCCAAAAAATTTTTGAAATAAAATTTTTGAACTTGGACATGCTTTTTTTAACGATAAAAAAAATATGTTTTTTAAACCCGGTAGAATTTACGAAAAGTCTAACTGTCAAGCATACGTCTCTTACTTTTTTGGTCACTGTACTCCTAAGTGCATAGGAGCTATCTCACTCATATATGGTCACTGGAACATAATCAATTTTGAGCTTTTTTTTTTTTTGTAAATTTGGGAAAAGAATCAGCATGAAATAAATAAAAACATTTTGTGTGTTTTATTTATTGATGTTTTTGGTCACTGTACTCAAGCAAATCATCATGAATAGATTGATATTGAAACAATCAATCAATTCGAGCAACTTATAGATGATTTAGTAATCTGAATTGCGTTTAGTGATGCGGGCTATTTCTGGCTTCAGGTCTTTATTAATAAAGAAAATTAAAGTATAGGTACTGAAAGCATTCCAAAACAGACGCTACGGATCCTATTACATCCACATAAGTCTATGATTGCACCATTAGACTTGATTCTTAAAAAATGAAAAATAAAGAATTGAATTTTTTCAGTGTAAAGAGACATAAAATTATTAATTGAGCTCCATTAAGCACACAATTTAAATTTCATATCACAGGTTACATATGACCGCCGTTTTAGGAACAAAACTTTTTTTTTTTTTGGAACTCGGACCAGCATTCATGACATGACTCCGGCATATGAAGTGCATAGCACCGGAGCTAGAAAGGAGGGGATATAATTGAGGGGACAGATGAAGAAGATAGAGGTTTTTTGTAGCTGTTTGAACCTTTTACTTCGCTGGGAATTTTTTTTTTCTAAAGGGTCGATGAAGAAAGGTGTTTTTCCTCTGCTCTTGAAGTGACATGATAGTGAAAGTCGCTGTCAGTAATTGTATAGTGAGCAGTGCTATGCCTTCAACACTAAACTAGGATGACAACAACTAACACAACCATGCACTAATGCTGATCACAACAATTCGACACAATTTTCATGACTGAGCGCGAATCGAACTCAGGACTCTCCGCTTCATGGTCTCGTTTTAACTACTTCAGCCAACAGCACCCACTTAAGCTAAAAGTTTTTTTTTTGGTCTGTTATTAAAGATGTAAATATGTTGTATTGTGTCACGCGTGAGTCACATATGAGTCACGCGTTAATTTTAAAGTTTTATTGCTGTGGTCTATTATTAGACGTGCAAAAATGTTGTAATGTGTTACGAGTGAGTCGCATATGAGTCACGCGTGACTGTTTTTTTTAAATATGTTTCGTGACTTTAAAGCTTCTTAGGTTTGCTAAAAAATTCCTTTGTTGAATAACTCATGCCCAGATTTTTTCAATAGCATGCAATTCAACGGAAACCTGCGTGAATAAAAAAGTAAATTTTCTATTCCGAAATTTTAATAAAATTTGCCGTTTGCTCTATGAGTTACTCAAAGAAAATTGAATGATCGTCTCTTTAGTAGATTTACAAAATTATTAATTACTTTGCATGTGTGATATCGGTGTAAAACTCCTATATCTCCCAGATTTTGTCGGAATTTAATGCCTTTCCTGAAAGTTACCCTCATTAAATTTATTAAGACTCGCAATTATAGTTATGAAGTTCAAAAACGAGCAATGCTAGGAAAGAAAGGCTTTTGGCTCCACGGTGTAGGCAGCCGGACCACCGTCTTATTAAAACAAAATTCCGAGAAATGGATCTGTCAAAAGACATGTGATTCGACAATTTCCCGATTGCTTTATTTAAACTAACGTAATGCCATAGGCCTATGCCGCTCAAGCAGCAATGGTTGACTTCTTGGGAGTCTAACATAATCGTGTTACTTTTCAAATACACTCAACAATACTCGAGTAAGGAGCCCAAATTTCTTTTGTCAAAAACAGCCAAGGTGACCATACGCATAAAGTCATTTTCAAATGTTAATGTTCTGTAATGATTTATTGAATAAAATTACATTTTGGATTAAAATTTCCTGCCTGGCCTATTATATCGATTGCAAATTTCGTTTGTAAAATTTGCATTTAAAACAAAAAAAAAAAGCAAAAAAAAAAATTTTTAATTTTCTTCTCGTTTTTGAAATTTTTTTTTTCATATAGTGTGTCAGATTGCAATTTTTGTTTGTTTTTAAGTTTCAACTGTTACCAAACTGAGAAGTGACTACAGCAATTTTAGGCTAATGTAGTGTTCTTTTCAAATTAATGCAGCAAGTTCTTTATAAAATACGTGCGTTGTGCGTGAAAAAAATTATTTTTGTACAATTTTCCATGTTCGTGTTAAAATATTATAAAAACAATTATTTATGTATGATTTGTAACTTTTCTTAAAGTGTTACGAAATAGTTTAGGTTTTTTCTCCTTAAGTGTTAAACCAACAACAAATTGTAGAATAAACGCCGTTAAGCGTGCAACTAGCAGTTAAAATAATTTATTTGATTTAACATGTTTTGCTGTTAGGAAATTCCATTTAAATATCTTTTCTATGATTAATATTCGACAAATGTTTTGGAGTCACAGTCTCGACCCCACTGTGCAAAAATTCTGCTTTAGCTCAGGGCAACAGACTTCGGTGTGATTTCAACTGAAAATCGTAGTTGTAGTGATAGTAAAATTAAGTTTGTTAGTTTCGAGAAATGTGTGTTACATCATAAATTAAAAATTAATTAATAATAATATTATTTTAAATAAAACTTAAAATAAAATATGAAAAGATATCAAAAGTATTTAAAATAAATTTAAAACAGGTTAGAAAACATAACAGCAGCATAAACGATTAGGCCCAAGCTTTTGTTATCTTTAAAAAAAAATCATATCAATTATGATAATTTGCTACCGAAACAATTCAATAATTTAATAATACAACGTTAACAACGAACGGGTTGTTAGACTTATTTCAGTTTCCAAAATATTTCCTAACAATTTTACTGGGTCATCCATAAATTATTTCACATGAATTTCATCACTCACTCTTAGGGCCATTAAATTCTTTTTAACAAATCTGCTTAACGAAAACCGTTAACAGCCATAAAATCATATTAAACAAAAACTGTCATAAAAATTGCAACGAATGCAACTCCGCTCAATCGGAAAGCTAATAATTTAATAAGGCGCTAATGTCCAATAAATGTTACAACATGGGCCCCATACAAGTTGATGGCTTTAAAAAATAATAAATATTGAAATACTACCAACTATTAAAAGCTCATTAAGTGTTATACTAAAAAAAAAATATATATATATATATTTTTTTTTATAAATACTTTAGGCAGTGCAACAAGCCACAGCGTTTGCAACGGCAGCAATAACCACAGCAACAACTATACGGATATCCGCGGACGTGCTTTAACTAGTGATGCATTTTGTTAGTTTTTAAGCACTTTTATTCATTTTTTATTTATTTTTAACAAACTAGGCAACAGCTAGCAGCCACAGATTTGAAAATAATATTATGACCGCTACACTGTAAAAAATTGGTACTGTGAGGCCAGCCGCGGCAGCCATATGAATGAGATAATCACCCATATTCCATTTAGCGTCATCAATACGAAACGATAACGTTTTGTATCAATTGTTATAAATCGGTATGCCCATTGTCAATATCAAATGTTATCGATAAGTGTCGATGTGATTTTGGTATGCCGTAAGCAACGTTAACGCCGGCATCGATTTAAATTGACTCGCATTTTATCGTCACTGTTATTGGTGTCGAAACAGTTTTATTTCTTTTAAATTTTGTTCAATAATAATTATTCTGTTTAAAAAAATGGAAAAAGAAAAAAAAATTACAAACGTTGTGCAATTCCAGAAGTTAGTGGAGGAGATGGAAAAAAATCCTTCACTTGCCGAAAGATTTCAAAAAGGCAGTCTTCCTTGCGATTTTAAAGAGCAGTGGAAAAGAATTGCAATTACACTAAATGATGTTGGTCCACCGAAAAGAGCAGGTGAAGGTTGGCAAAATGTAAGAAAAATAGTGCTAAAACCAATATTTTTGTAACACCAATTTTTTTTCATTTCCTCATCATTCTGATCGGATTTACAAACAGGAACAAACAACATTTTAGTTGTTTTCAAGAAAAGTTTTTAATAAAAATTTAAAACAAAACAAACCAGCTGTCCAAATTATTAGAGATGTGATTTCAAAAACGATAAACCGTCGACATCGTTACATTGCTGTTATGGAATATAAGTTTTGTATCTCATTGATGACGATGTCGATAGAAATTGATATTGATATTAAATTGATGACGATGACGACGACGGTAAATGGAATAAAGGTGAATATTCCATCTCTAAGTGGAACAATTGTACTTCACAACAACAAAATAAATTTAGCAGAATTTCAAACCGTGTTTGTCTTATTCCGTAACTATTTGTCGCCGTCACTTCAAGACGATATCAAAAATAAGACACTCCTTTTGGAATTGACAACTTCAAAACAGCTGCTTGGTGTATTTAAGGCCTTGGGAAGTAGCCATAGGTTGTCCGCGGTAGTAAATTGTTGTCCACAAGGAGTGGGTAAGTGTCCTGTTTTCGATATTGTCTTGACGTGACATTGACAAAGAGTTACAGAATAAAGATTAAAGGTTAAAGCTGACACTTTTGATTAATAAATCCACCCCAATTGGATCCTACTAGGCCCTATGGTGTTACGGGGAAAACGTCACAAACAAGCAAGGTCTTTGGCGGGCATTGAACCCTTGACCTCCGTATAAATATGTCAGCATCGCTACCAGCCAGCCGTATAATATTTTTCGTATAAAAGTATTGTTTAGTTAATAATAATAAAACAGGAAACATCTGGTCCAAGAAATCAGCAATAAATAAAATTTAAACTTTTAAATGGCCCACTCTTTATAATGTTTTTTTTTGCCTACGCAGATGGTACGAAAAATTAGCAAGCAATATTAATTGCAGTGTATTTTCATTATTACCTTCTTATTAATGTCAATATTTTTTTTTTTATTTACACTGACGCACTGTGTAACAACTAAGAATAACTGCCTGCTTTGTGAAGTCATGGACAAGCCATTGCCACTAAAAAGCACATGGACAGCAATAAAAGAAATTAAATTTCTATTTAAGCGGTATTTTAGCAACTTTTAAAAATACATAAACAATTTGTGAAAAGACTTAATAAGTCAGCGGTCACTGATTACACAGTGCCGCCATGTATTTGCTATTTACACTGTGGGCAAATTTGAGCTTAGGAAGTAAATTGCCTTTAAAAGAAAAGTTTTCTGTGACAAATTGTATTTTATAGATAAGAAATTGAAACAGAAATATGGGAATTAATACTGGAATATGAAGTCGGGCAAATATTCACTTCTAGCACGTCGCACAGTGGGAGTTGTTCATACAATGTTTGGCAAAAAATATAAGGAGTGCTTGTAGAATCTTGAAATTTTGCTCTGAGCCTTTGGTTAGCTCAATTAAGAAAAATATTAAGTTTCATTAAAGTTGACCACGCCCACTACCCACCGCCCATAGAACCCAAAATGTTTTTTTGGCCCAAACTTTTTGAAATTTGGCACAGAGCCTTTTATTACCTCAATTAAGAATAAAATAAAGTTTCATTAAAATTGCCCACGCCCACTACCCACCGCCCATAGAAACCAAAATTCATTTTTGGCTCAAAGTTTTCGAAATTTGGTACAGAGCCTTTATTACCTCAATTAACGCCCACCACTCACCGCCCACCACTCACCGCCCACCACTCACCGCCCACCACTCACCGCCCACCACTCACCGCCCACCACTCACCGCCCACCACTCACCGCCCACCACTCACCGCCCACCACTCACCGCCCACCACTCACCGCCCACCACTCACCGCCCACCACTCACCGCCCACCACTCACCGCCCACCACTCACCGCCCACCACTCACCGCCCACCACACCGCCCATAGAACCCAAAATTTTTTTTTGACCCAAAGTTTTTGAAATTTGGCACAGAGCCTTTTATTACCTCAATTAACGCCCACCACTCACCGCCCATATAACCAACAACTTTTTGTTTCTTTACCAAAACTAATTATTTTATAAATAATTATTTTATAAAAATTTCATGAATTTAGAAACAAATTTTATGATATAAAATATTATTAATTATTTAAACTTTTTTTTGTAATTGATAATATGGAGTCTTACATTTCATTTTATTATAGCGGGAGCATCTAACACGACCGAGCAACCCTTTTTTTCTTCCAAGGAAGTTTGCAATCACGGCACATTATGGCACAAATTTTATTCTATCATATCTTTTAAACCATATGAGCGAACTTTATAATATTTTTTAAATACGCCGAAAAGGCTATATTTGAAAAAAATCACTATTTAAATCAGAGCAATAAAATTATCTGACGTACAAACACTATAGAAGTGCGTGAACAGTTTTCAATATTTTGAACCAAACTTTACGTGTGACTTTACTTCATTATTTCAAAGACAAATAAATGTTTTTTGGGATACAATTTATGAATTCTTCATATTGAATCAGTTTTCTACAAAATTGCATCATTACATTTTTAAATTTTATGTGTCGAAAAAATTACTTACTGCACAAAAAATCCCACTGTGCGTCGGCAGACATGCGCTTTTTTCATAAAATTTGTAAGCAGTGCAGAGCAAAGAGAACATTTTACACTATTGCTAAACAGTTTTCTTCACAAGATACTCTAAATTAAAAGAAGCAACTTGCAAAATCCATGGAAAGATATAAAAATATGTGCAATATAAAAAAAATAAAAAAAAATAAAAAAAAAATAAAAAAAAAATAAAAAAAAAATAAAAAAAAAATAAAAAAAAAAATAAAAAAATAAAAAAAAAAATAAAAAAAAAAATAAAAATAAAATAAAAAAAAAATTAAAAGAAAAATAAAAAAAAAATAATAAAAAAAGTAATAAAAAAATTAATAAAAAAATTAATAAAAAAATTAATAAACAAATTTATAAAAAAATATATTAAAAAAAAAATTAAACTAAAAATAAAATAAGAAAAGTACTAAAAAAATTATATAAAATACAAAAATAAACATTCCATGTAGGGTTTTTTTTATTAATAATTTACGTCATCACATGAAACAGAAAAAAGTACATAATTTGAGAAAAAAATATATTAAATATAAAAATAGAAATATTTAATTACAATCTAGTGGATGTTAAGACAATAAGTGCATTATTATCCGTGCATTATGCACTCACTCGTACGAAATATCGTAAAATAAGCGTTGCAAATGGCTGAATGGGGACGGTGTTGGCTTTTCAAATGCTGGCTCGAAAATAATAACTTTTAAACGTCATACACAAGGTTTTCAGTTAGAAATAATAATAACAATAATAATAACAAAACCACCACCAACAACAACTTTATTTAATTATAATGCATTTTTTCTATCATTGTTTCTAAATAAGTTGCCCTCTCTCTGCCTGTGTAGCGATGCTGTCTCTGGAGTTGTTATTGCAAAATGTCGTACAATAGGGAAAATATTAGTTAGCAAGTGTACACAAATGGAGCTTTATTTGTTTCTAATGCTATTGACATTTCTATTAAACATATTATTATCTCTATCTCTTAATCGCTTAAATAACAATTAAGTTGTTATTGCAGCAAATGTCTTTTCAAATGCCTGTCCAAACTGCTACTTACGTGTCTGGGTGTGTGTGTGTGTGTGTGTGTGTGTGTTCCGTTTAATAGCCGATCAATAGTCATTGTAATGATCGTCAAATTTTAACTTATGAGAGAAAATAATGGTTGCATTTGTTTTCAACATGTTTATTATATAATTGTTATTCGAATTTATTTTATGACTCTTGCGGTCATTATTTAATTTTTTTTTTCATATAATTTTTCATTAATAATAATTTTTGACAGCTGTCATCAATAATTTCTCATAATTTATTGGAAATTTATTGTGAATGATATCGTGTGGTTTGTATGTAACTTAGACGACGCCGAAATGTTTGTTGTTGTGACGACTTGTGAGCAACTTTTTCCCTATTACAAATGCTAATTACAGTTACCGCTGAGAGAGAGTGAGAGAGAGAGGGAGCGAGAGAATTGAAGTGTTAGCATGCTTGGGAATTTATAAAAACTTTTAGAAACGTTTTGAAAAGTATGGGAAGAATATTACTTAATTCATTGTTGGCTGCCTCAGATATTTCCTCTTATTCTGTAACTATTTGTCGACTTCACTTCACGACAATATCAAACATAAGACACTCCCTTTGGAATTGACAATTTCTAATAACTTCTTGCTGTATTTAAGGCCTTGGGAAGTAGTCATAGGTTGTCCGCGGTAGCAAATTGTTGTCCACAAGGAGTGGGTAAGTGTGTTGTTTGCGATATTGTCTTGACGTGACATTGACAAATAGTTACGGAATAAAGATTAAAGGTTAGGGCAGCTGACACTTTTGATTAACAAATCCACCCCAATTGGATCCTAGTAGGGCCTATGGTGTTACGGGGAAAACTTCACAAACAAGCAAGGTCTTTGGCGGGAATTGAACCCTCAACCTCCGTCTAAATATGCGAGCCTCGCTACCAACCAGCCATATACAATTTTTCGTATAAAAGTACATGCTATTTAATAATAATAAAAGAAGAAAAATGTGGTTCCAAAAATCAGCAGGGATCTCAATCGTCGGCATTTTTCTTTGTCTCTAGATTTTAGGCTTAAATTAATTTTTTAAAGTCATTGCAGCAGCTTAATTTGAATATAAAAAAATTAGTAAAAATTAATCAATACTATTTAATATTGTTAGCAACGACTCGCTTTAAACTAATAAGTTTTTTTACTCTTCTTCATTTCTGAAATATTGAAAATGAACGGAAATGCCACAACCTGTTGTAGTAAAATATTTTACAAAATATAAATACACAGAAAATTAATTTATGCGTCAGTTAAAAAAACAGTCACAGTCACAAAAAATACAAAAAAGCCTCTTTTAACGATTTTCAGAAAAATAATGAAGTAAATTTTGACTGCGTCCGTAAAGCAATTTTTAATGGTGACAATATTTTGAATTCCATTCTAAAGTTTTATTAGTGTCCACAGTATGATATTTCAGTTTGGAAAATTTTGCAATTCTGAAATTTATTAAATTTCAAATTCGTTTGAAAATTTTTCATTATATTTTCAGTTTTTCATAAAACGAATGAAATAAAATTAAGCCTCAAATACACAACTAACAATTGAGAATTTTAAAGCAAACGAGAATTGTATCAAATATCAAACTGTGTTCTCGATCTTCTCACCTCTCTCACCAACAGACTAATGAACTACTACAACAAAAACTACAAGTCTGGACAGGAGGTTTGCTTTGTTTCTTTAAGTTAAAGGTTCTCATTAAGTGAGTAAAACTAAGTACAGATGTCGCGGAATTGGAATTCATCAAGAATTGCAGCAACAAAAATTCATCAATGCGATACAAAAACGGTTTATCGTTTTTTTAAATCACATCTCTAATAATTTGGACAGCTGGTTTGTTTTGTTTTCAATTTTTATTAAAAACTTTTCTTGTAAACTTTAAACAACTAAAATGTTGTTTGTTCCTGTTTGTAAATCCGATCAGAATGATGAGGAAATGAAAAAAAATTGGTGTTACAAAAATATTGGTTTTAGCACTATTTATCTTACATTTAGCCAACCTTCACCTGCTCTTTTCGGTGGACCAACATCATTTAGCGTAATTGCAATTCTTTTCCACTGCTCTTTAAAATTGCAAGGAAGACTGCCTTTTTGAAATCTTTTGGCAAGTGAAGGATTTTTTTCCATCTCCTCCACTAACTTCTGGAATTGCACAACGTTTGTAATTTTTTTTTTCTTTTTCCATTTTTTTTAAACAGAATAATTATTATTGAACAAAATTTAAAAGAAATAAAACTGTTTCGACACCAATAACAGTGACGATAAAATGCGAGTCAATTTAAATCGATGCCGGCGTTAACGTTGCTTACAGCATACCAAAATCACATCGACGCTTATCGATAACATTTGATATTGACAATGGGCATACCGATTAAAAACAATTGATACAAAACGTTATCGTTTCGTATTGATGACGCTAAATGGAATATGGGTGATTAACTTTGTGCGAAAGTGATGGAATAAATATATATATATATATATATATATATATATATATATATATATATATATATATATATATATATATATATAGTATACCACTTCTATGTCTTTCTCCCTTTTCCGCACTGAAACAAAACTTGATTTCGTTTTACACCATGAAAGTTTTCTTTCGGAAATAATATTCTCTAGTAAGAAAAAGCTGGATAGGAATACAAACGGTCAGTATTTTTATTACATTACTTTTTTGGTTAAAGAGTGAACCAACACTTATTTTGAAGTTACTCCTGTCACTTTCACTAGTTAGAAATATTGTCATATTAAAAAAATTTTATGTGGCTTAAAACAAGTAAGAACGTTATATTCGAACTGGTAGAATCTCAAATACCCTTCACATATACTATATTATACCAAGACTCCATTTTGTCGTGGTCACTCCGGGAGAGGCCGTGGGGTAGACTTTTCACATTTTGCTCTAAAACAGTAAAAAGTACATTTTTTAGGGTCATTAAGTGTAAAAAATTTTTTTTAGGGCCATTTAGGTGGCAAAGGGGGGGGGGAGGGTAGTACAGAGGAGGACTAGACAGCATCTCAGCTTCGTCATAAGTTTTAAAATTTAATTTTTAAGGAATGTAGGCTTAATATGTTACTTCAACGCCCACCAAAGGGGCGGGGCCTAAAAATGGATTTTTCTGATTTTCTGACTGCAAATTTAACGCTTTGGACTTTCTCTCACATAAAAATAATAAATAGAATGTAATCACTTTCATTTATTAAAATAAAAAATAAAAATAAAATAAAAAATAATTTGCAGTTTCGCAGATTTGAACCTATAGCTTGTTGGGAAAATTAACATCCTGTAATACAATTTATAAAAATATATCATTTGCTTAACAAAATTACAAAAAAAAACTTTAAAAATTATGTTGTTTTTTAGAAGCTGATCTAGTACTTCTGAGGGGAACTTTTTTCCCTCTGGCCCGATTCAGCCCATTTACGAACCTGACCTGTGCTATCCTTCAAAATATATTTACACCACATTTCAAGGGTCTGGCTGTTTTCGTTTGAACTGAATCGTGATTTCCACAGACGGTCAGACGGATATACGTGGCAAGATGGTCTTAGATTTCATCCCCGATCAAGAATATATATACTTCATGGGGTCTTGGAGGGATATTTCACCGCGTTACACACGGAACGACAAAGTGAATATACCCATATAATTCTCTTTTGGAGGGTATAAAAATACACAAGAAATCATTTCTTGTAATACACCCTTCTGCCAGCTGTTAAAAAAGTTTTCGGTGTATGTTCTTAATATTTACACCTATCTCGCAATTACTTACACCTTAAAATAATCACTTCCCTTGTGGATTTAATTAAGTAAGAATGACTGTGTGTGTGTGTGTGTGTGCATGTTTTTAAAAATAACCTCAACGTATATTATCTTCGAGATTCATCAATAAGCGAATGACGACTGACTTACTGTAACGATAAAGTGCAGTAAAAAAAAAATTATAAAAATATAAATTAAACAAAATTATATATAATTAATTTGTTGTATTTACAATTTAATTAAAAGACTCAAAATAAAACAGCAGGCGGAATGTAAAGAGTGCAGAAAAGAGCAAAATATTCAATTAAAACAGTTTAGCGAATAATGAAAACAAAACCACAATTATAATGTTGGTGTAAAAAATAAAAAAATAAAAAATAAAAAATAAAAAAAAAATAAAAAAAATATATAAAAAAATAAATAAAAAAACAATGGAAATACGTTTAAGAAGATTAATGAACATTATAAATATTAAACATGTTGCCAAATAAGGTGACATGTTATTAAATAAAATGAAGGTCTACTTAAGAAGATGAAATGCGTAATTTCATTTGCAAAAACAAATGCAATTTGCTGTTCTTTTCTTAATAATAGTTTGATATACAACTTAACACACCCATAGAGGATGTTCTAAGAAAATTAACCCTAGAAGTTATTGCATTTAGCAGCCTCCTAAATGGACGACAGTGTTGATGGTGATCGGCAAAATTTTTTAATTATGTTCTTATCGTCTGGTTGTTGAAATTCGGCCAACTGACCTTTATAGTTAAAATAAATCTTAATTTTCGATAAATTTTTTTAACCCTCTAGGGTTAATGAAGAGGTCATATGGGTTTCCACAAGGCATATAAATTTCACAAAGGGTATAATAACACCCTTTACCAAAACTGGTCAAAACTTATATATGGCGTGGTCATTCCGTATGTAATTACTACAATATTAATATGCCACGCCATCACATTCTGGGTCCTTATGAATAGGAAAGTCGAATAAGCGACGTCTGTCTGTCTGTATATGAAATCGGGTTTTCTAAGCCCCAGCAAAGTTAGAGAGTTCGCTGTTGGATTGTTGCATTAGAAATAGTCCTAAATAGATTGCTATTGAAAATTAATAAAATCCAAAATACGGTTCCAGAGCTAGAAAATTAAAAATTATTTTTCTCTCTTCAAATAAGGACTACAGAAATTCAAGACAAATAATGTTTTTTTTTAAGTTCCCCTTCATAAGGGTACAAATTTAATGCAGATCACTCCATTGCCACATCATTAAAACGAGTGGCAGGATAGTAGATGTTCCTTCTTCTTTTTTAAATTCCGTATAATTTATCATAAAAAAAAATCCCTGAAAATTATTAAAAACAACAAGTAAAAACGTTATATTCCACCGCGTCGAATCTTAAATACCCTCCAAATAATTAGTAAGTGAATTTAAAATGTTTAACTGGGTGGGACAGAGTTCCTATATATAATATCGTACGTCAACGCCCACTAAAGGGGCGGGGTTCAAAAAATATGCAATATCATGTTTTCCACAGACGAACGTATGGGCATTGCTAGACCGTCTTAGACTTCATCACTGATCAAGAATATATTTACTTCATGGGGTCCAATTCTCTTTGGAGAGTGTAAAAACTGTATTTTGGCGGGGTCGCTCTGGCAAGGGCTGTGGGGGAAACATTTCACCTTTGTCATAAAACTCTAAAAATAAATGCTTGGGATAATTATATACAAAATTAAAATTTCTTTTTTTTGATAGGGTTATTTAGAGGGCAAAGGGGGAGAGGGGGTAGGTCAGAAACAGGTAGACATAAAACTTGAAAAATAAATGCTTGGGATGATTATACACAAAATAAAAAAAAAATTTTATTTATTTTTAATAGGGTCATTTAGCGGGAAAAGAGGGGGGGGGGTAGGGCAGAAATCGGCAGTCATAAAACTCTAAAGATAAATGCTTGGGATGATTCTATACAAAATTTAAAAAAAATTTTTTTTTTGGTAGGGTCATTTAGGGGGTGGAGGGGAGGGAGGGGGTAGGGCAGAGTAGTACCAGGTTTCGTCTCAGCTTCGTCATTAAAGCTTAAAACTGTTATTTTTAAGGAATGTAGGCTTAAGTAAAACAATTTGTTAAATTTTTATGCTATTTTTGCCTATAATAACGCCCACTAAAGTGGGCGGGGTCAAAAAATATTTTTATTTTATTTAATGGCTCCAAGTTTAAGGCGTTGGACCGTATTTGACATAAAAATATATCATTTGCTTAACAAAATAACCAAAAAACCTTAAAAATTATGTTGTCTTTTCTGGGTTGGTTTAGTTCTTCTTAGGGGAACTTTTTCCCCTCTTGCCCGATTTAGCCCATCTTCGAACTTAACCTGCTCTAAGCTTCAGAATATATTTATGCCAAATTTCAAGATTCTATCTCTTTTCGTTTGGACTGAATCGTGATTTCCACAGACGGACGGACGGACGGACACGCTCAGTTCGTCTTAGATTTCATCACAGATCAAGAATATATATACTTTATGGGGTCTGAGATGGATATTTCGATGCGTTACAAACGGAATGACAAAGTGAATATACCCTCCAAATTCTTTTTTGGAGGGTATAAAAAGAGTGCAAAATTTTTTACGCTGGGTTTCTTGCAAAAGTGTACGTGTGGTATGATCGCCATAGATCATTTACAAGGCGAGTGCTTAACTTCTGTAAATTCCTTAAACAAAATGTTATTTGGTCTGAAAGGCATTTAAATAAAATTATTTTCATGCCTTGCCATTTAATATGCAAATGCAAGTTCGCATAAACAATTCATTTGGAAATAAAAATTTATTGATTTCATACACAGAAAAATGTGTAAAAAGTTGTTGTATGTTGCATGTTGTTGTGTTTCTGTTTGATTTATTACCAGCGACAATTTGATATGCCAGAGACATCGCTTAAAAGGTATTTTTTGTTTTTGTTTTTTTGTGCCGATAATGATGTTTAATTGATGTACAGAAGATAATCAAATCAAATTTACGATCATATTTTTCATGAGTGTAAAGAGTTTTGGCTTGCAAAGAATTTCTGTGCAAACATTTTGATAATGATTAATTTTTTTAGCTTTTATTTTTTTGAAATATAAAATTACATTTTAAAATTTTTCCTTTATATGTATGCAAATGTTTTTTCGACTTATGTTTTTGCTATATTTAAAATATTTAAAATTGTTGTAATATTAAGTTTACAAAGTCATGATAAATATTCTAAGGTACACGGGAAAGTTAAAATCATTTTAATTATCTAACTTAGACAGCAGAGCAGAACAGCAGTTTTCGAAAACCGCTACACTTCCACTTCTACTACCATTTTTTTTTGTTTTTATTATCACAGAAATAAAAAGAAGGAAGTCAAGGTTTCAATACGAAGTGATGAAAATTCTTCTGTATATAAAGAAATAAAGGGTCCGCCATCTAACTTTTTTTTTCAACTAGTGCTTATTTCGTGAATGGTAACAGTTAGCTCATGTCAGATTTGACAGATAATTAGTTTTATCCTTCCGCTGAACGAATATGGTTGTGTACACGCTTGAACTACGCTGGGAAATATTGCGACATTACTTTGAAAGTCATGGTAATGTTGCAGAATGCGTGCGAAAATTGCGTACGAATTTTGGAAGAAGAAAAGCACCGTCAGCTCCGAATGCTCGTTATCTTGTGAAAAAATTGAAAGAAACTGGCATCCTCATCCCAAAGCGTGAAAAGCCAAAAACAGTGCGTACACTCGAGAATATTGCTGCTGTGGGAGAAAGTGTGCGTGAAGCGCCATCAACATCAATTCACCGTCGTTCTCAACAATTGAACATTTTGGAGACATCATTGAGACGAATTTTGCATAAAGACGCCATACAAAGTCCAATTTGAATGAAATTATTTTCCATTATTAACCGGAAGGATTATACTTTCAAATAAAAAAAGAAATTTGAGAAAATATTCAGTAGTTTTTTTATAGCATTTCAAAAAAAAAAAAAGAAGTTATTTGGCGGACCCTGTATATAATGTTTTTGTATAATCACTGTTTTTTAATTGCTCGAGAGCTTAGAATTGAAATATAAATTAGAAATATTGCTATGGCATTTACTTTTTTAAGTGGTCCATTCACTCAATTTTTTAAAATTTTTTTAAAATAAATTTGACCGATATTGGCTGCCAATGCTGAAAGAGTTGCTGATTGCGTTCATAAACCTTTGACTTACTGCCTGTTCCGCTATGTCGCGAGTTCGATCATATGAATATAATTTAGAAGAAATACAATTAAAATATTTTCTTTTGTTTTAAATGTCATGCATTTGATCGTACAATAGCTTACAACATCCCCGATGACACCGTCAGCGTGTAAACCGTATCAAACAGAAAATTTTAACTGATATTGTCATGAGTCGTTAACTACTTAAAGATTGGCTTCGATCTAAATTCGACAATTTTGCCGATTTAGCCAGAAATGTGCTTCATCAATAAATACAATTCTTTTTTAAAAAAATGCTTATCTTGGGTCATTTTAAAACGATCGCAATAAGCGAAAATTCTGGCTTCAAATTCCAGCCAGAGCTGTATTTTATAGGCACCTAAGCACAAGATGTGGGTGCTGTTGACTGAAGTAGTAGAACACGAGACTATGAAGCGGAGGGTAGTGAGTTCGAGCCCCCGCTGAGTCATGAAATATTGTGTTGAATTCTTCTGAACAGCATTAGTGCGTGGTTGTGTTAGTTGTTGGCAGCCTGTTTCAATGATGAAGGCATAGTCACTGGTCACTGAAAATAATTGGCAGCGACTGACACCATCATGTACTAAAAAAAAAGCAGAGTAGCAGCACCCACCTTCGTCGGCCCTGTATCAAAAACTAGCCGGCGAAGTAAAAGGTTGAAATAGCTACAAAAACAACTGTCTATCTTCTCATCTTTCCTAATCTGTCCCCTCAATACCATCCCCTCGTTTTCAGTTCCGGCGCAATGCATTGCATATATAGGGCTCATCCCCTGAGTGCTGGTCCAAGATAAAAAAAAAGATCTTAACGTAGTCAAAAGACAAAAGCCTAAAAGCCAATGAATCCACATTTCGGCGTCTTCATCCATAATTCGCCCTACAGCAGCAATACGTTTCTTTTCAGAACGCAGATTTTTTTCTCTTCTTGATGGTTTTGAATCGACAAGAGTAAAATTAGTAAGAAATTTATCAACAACTGCACGATCACTTGATCGATTATATCGACCGTCAAATAGATGAAGTGATCTATTTATTTATTTATTTTTGTTGAAGTAAATTTCCACAATTTGAAAGCTTTAAAAGATTCCTGGTGACTTGCCAAATCTAATTGAACAGAAATGTCATTGACAGTTTGACATTATCAGCTGTCAAGCCATAGTTATCGATAACAACAATGCCTTCTCATGCAGTTAAAGAAAAAATACCCGCTACAGAGTCACAAAAAACTCTTTATATAGGAAATTTAAAGAAGTTATTGTTAAATTTTTGAATCAATGTTGCGCATGCTTGATTACTTGGCTGGTATGAACGTGTCAGAATGTTTGAATGGTTTGAAGAATTACGCGCACATGCGAGTATTTATGTATGACACACACACACTTGCTTGCGCCTATTTGGAAGTATGTGAATGCGCTGGTTAATAAATTTACATATGAATGAAACTTTTAATATAATTTTTTTTTTATTTTTTATATTTTTTGTTTTTATTTTTTAGAATTGCAGTGGGTGTAAATGTATGCATACATCGCCAAAAAGCCCACATAAAGAAATAAATACATTAGATACTTGTGTTACAAACCATATAATTCTCGATACACTGACTAATAAAAACAACAACAATAACAACAAAAACAGCAACAGTATGAATTTGAAATAATTATTTGAATTCGAGGAAAATAAAAAGCTATAAAAACAATAAAAGACGCATCCCATCCCTTTGATTAATTTTAATCAAAACCAGTTTTAAATGGTTTTTAAAAGTATTTTTTTTTATAATTTAATTTATAACAATAACATATATATGTAAATACGAGTAGATTAAATTAATGAATGAGTTGGTATTAATAAAAATTCAATGATTAGAAGTGATCGAAGCATTTACATATAAAATAAAAGGTCAAATATATATTTTAGTTAAAAAAAAATGGAAATAGTTTGTGCCCGGTCGTCACTGTAAAGTTGCTATTAAAAAAGTGAAAGATTGAAAAATTTAATTTTAGTATCATTCCTCTGAAATACATTCCGAAAATAAAATATCTAGTTATTCATTCTACTGTTAAACAATAATGGAATAAAACAGCCTTAAAACCATGATTCCCGGGGTCTACTGCGTAATTCGATTCGAAAGGTTATGCTTTCGACTTTCAATGTTAATAACACACAATTTCGAACAGTTTCCTTATCGAATCGAATGCCAAAGTAAACCCCTGATGTCACTTTTGTTTCATTATAATACTGGGACTTAAATGATTGCCTCGGGACTGGTTGCACCAGCTGATCGTTTTGAGGTAGGAGACTATTTCGTTAAATTCGAGCGCTATCTCGGAGATAATTTGACGATTGTTGGTTTTAAAATGTTCCATTATTAGGGGTTTATAAGCGTAGACAGAGTCTTTGAAGTTGAAAGACATTAAAGTCTATCAACGTCAAATCTCATAGTCTTACTGGCCACGAAAACTTGAAATTATGTGTTCGGGAAACTTTTCAGGCAATAAAGCCAGAGTCGACCGTCTTGTGGAAACCACATATTATCCAGTTCTTAATCTTAAATCTTAATCGGCCAACAAAAAATAAAATAAATGAATAAATAAAAAATTCATTGAGGATATTGAGGTAATGCCCAGGCTTGATCACATCTGTAATAAATCCAGTCTCTTAAAATTTATTAAAAAAAAGATAATAAACGATTATGGTGATCATCATCACTCCAACGATTGGCTGACTGGTTTGCGTGACTGTCCATTTCACGCAGGCATTTACGTAAAACCTGCGTGATCCCTTTTTGACTGACTTCTCAGTTGTCTATGACAGCCTTTGCAGGCCAATAACCGGACACATGGATGCATTTATTTGGTGCTACAGCCAACCCATTGCATGGCTGCTGTTGGCAGAAGTAGTAGAACACGAGACTATGAAGCGGAGGGTTGTAAGTTCGAGCCCGCGCTGAGTCACAAAATATTGTGTTGAATTCTTCTAAACAGCATCAGTGCGTGGTTGTGTTAGTTGTTGCCAGCCTGTTTCAATGATGAAAGCATAGTCACTGATCACTGAACATAATTGGCAGCGACTGACACTATCATGTACTAAAAGCAGAGTAACAGCACTCACCTTCGTCGGCCCTGTAGCAAAAATTAGCCGGCAAAGTAAAAGGTTGAAATAGCTACAAAAAAAAACTGTCTTATCTTCTCATCTTTCCTAATCTGTCCCCTCAATACTATCCCCTCGTTTTCAGTTCCGGCGCAATGCATTGTATATATAGGGCTCATCTCCTGAGTGCTGGTCCAAGATAAAAAAAAAAAATTAAGATGCGCGTATGTTATCGGGTCACTTTTATGGGTGTGTGACAGCTGTGACACATCGGGCTGTACATGGCGGCCTGAAAACTTGCTTCTCGAGAGATCAAAAGCTGGACATTCGCATTCTCTTCCTTGTGTTCTGGACAACAATTGCCGCTGAACTCATTATGGGACAGGCCATCTGCCGATTTTCCAGTATCTCGTCACAAGTGCTATGAACTCCGATATGTCCCTAGAGTTTGCATATACAAAATGTATTAATTTCTATCATTGAACTAAAGGTACACCTTCTTAGCAGCCTTCCACTTGTCTATATTGATTTTTGTGTCTTCAGCCTTACGAACAAAATGTTTGAAGAAGCTCTTTGTAATAGTAGCAGACGACGAGGCTACTGATCTGACTTTGCTCGCGTTCATAGAAGGTCTAACCAGGTATTGCGTCCGTTCTTTGCCTGGAAAGTCTGTGCCCGTTCTGGGTTCTGGGATCCACATGACTGTGAGGTCAGCCAGATTACACAATCTAGATAACATCTCTTTTCTCTTCTAAAAACGCTGTGAGGAAAAGTAGCCCCATTTAAACCACTAAATTTACAATAAGTTTTAAATATTTTTTCAAATTCTTTATCCGTTAAAAAATTCATAAGCCTAATGCTATAAACACAACCGGGACGAATGACGATTTTTTCGCAACGAATATTCGTCGTTGGAAATAAAACATATTTGAGTAAATGAAAATACACACAATATTTATGTTGGATGAATTACGTCGTTCATAACGCACTTTGCGATTGGTTTATTTCTATTTCTTATGCCGACGAACGACGGACAAATCACCTGGCCACCTCATACTGCAAAACATAGTTCACTACTATATTGTTGCATGTAGCAATAAAATTTTCAGTGCATACTAAAAATGCATTTAGCAATTCACAAAAATCTACAATTTGGGTGAGTTTTTATTAATTTTGCACACTTTTTATAATATAGTGTTTCTTCTTATATCACACTTTTTCATATGGTCACCCCATCAGCTGTTAAATGAAAAGACTTGAACATAAATAACAAAGAAGCTTTAGTTATCAGCAGCCGATGGCTCTGGAAAAAGCGAAAGAGATACATGGAATATTGGGAATATTAATCGTCAGGGTTGGGGAATTTCGTACTAACCAAAAAGGTAATAACTTAAAAATATGAATGTGGGAACTTCTCATATTCAATTTTCGTTAAAATATTGCTTAAATAGTTGATATTCCTACTAACTAGCACCACTTGCAAAAGTGGAAAAATTGAACAAAGAACGCTGATGAGATGGCGTAGCGGCCTCGAAATCAGTACTGATCCGTTCTGCTGGTTTGATGATTATTGAAAAATATTCTTAATATTCCAATCTTAATATATAAATTAATAAAATAGAATTTGAACAAATTCATTTATTAATAGAATAATAAAAAATGGTAAAAAATGGTCTTGCAGATTCGAACTTAAGCCCGTTGATAAAATTAACAATTTACATAAGAAAGTTCGACTAACAAAAATTCATACATAATTGAAAAGACAAAAAATTTTTCAGAAAATAATTACAAGAGGAATTTGTTGTGGAAACAATGGGATTAATTTTCAAATGTCTGAACAATCTGGCATCAGAGGATTGCAAAGATTTAAAAAAAAAAATTAAAAATTGTTTTCCTTATTATTTTAATTTATTCGTCGTTATTGTGTTTCACAGGACAAATTTGTAGAGCGAGTTTTTAGCAACGAATTCGTTGTACTAAACGAAATTCATCTTTCGTCCCAGTTGTATTCCTACCATAAATGGTACACTTTTCACTGAATAAATGACATGTCAGATAACGTTTATTTAACAGCTGAGCGTGCTGCCAGATCGATGGTTTTGTAATCGCTAAATGCATAACCTGTTATTTTATTATATGCCTACTTTTGCTGAGCTCCAATAAGTGGTTTATTTTATGTGTATCAAGTCTGATATATAAGTATTATATAATTAACTCCAAAATAACAGTATTTTACAGGCCACCCTGTATTAAATGTATATTTTGTACGTTAATAATCTAATATGTATCATCAATATAATTTTTTTGTGTTTGAAAATGAAGCAAAATATACGTAGGAAAAGAAGACATGTTATAGTTTTATTTTTCGATGATTTATTGACACGCCAAAACATCAAAAGCACACTTCTAAGAATAAATTCTTAAAACGCCAAAATGTGTGCAAAACGAAAAGAAGCCTTAAAAAAAAAACAACAGACAAACTGTGTTGAAAATAAAGGCAGGCTTAAAAAAATATAGGAACACATATATAACACACATACTCGTGCATACATATTTGAAAACTATTTACTTTTTGCATAAAATCAAACCAGCATTTTGACAATCGGCAGATTAGAAGAAGGGCAATCGACGTTGTTGTCTAACCAAAAATCAATTGATAATTAAGTTCTATTTTTGAAATTTAATTTTCTGCTAAAACTCCACTAAAAGTTACAAGAAAAATTATATTATAAAATGATTAAATATATTCATATATTGTAAAGTTTCCATCTAATAAATGGTTTTACATTGAAATCATTAACCAGCCACTACTGATCATCATTCATGTTTGTTTGTTTGCTTTCAGTCAAGATCTTAAAATTTTATGTACGAAGCAGGTGAAGGCTGCCATGTGCTACATTTCAAAATCTATAATATTCATTAAGCTTAAACGTTTATATTAATTAAGCTCATAAGGTTAGTGTCAAACACTGGTCTAGTGGCACCGCAAAAAAAAATCATTAAACTTTCCTTTAGGTGGTTCGCAGGAAGTACTTGGCGATTTCTATATATTCAAGCTTAATAGATCTCTAATAATGATTATTGATATGTTTTTATGGCTGTCTAGGTATAATTAGAATATAGGTAATCAATCAGTAACTGCACAGTGGGACTAAACCAAAACTAAATGACAGTAAATAAGTACGCATATTTACTTTATTCACAAAAAAGAAAAATTAATTATATTCAGAATGTTGTATTCGGAATTATAAATATTTCAAGAAACAGAAAGATTATGTTTTTGGCTATCGCAACACTTCTATCATCAGTACTCATTTTCCATTTTATTCATCACTAGTTATTAGGCGTTTTTATACCTTCCAAAAAAAGAATTGGAGGGTATATTCATTTTGTCATTCCGTTTGTAACACAGCGAAATATCCATCTGACACCCCATAAAGTATATATATTCTTGATCAGTGATGAAATCTAAGACGATCTGAGCATGTCCGTCCGTCCGTCCGTCAGTGGAAATCACGATTCAGTCCAAACTAAAAGAGCCAGACTCTTGAAATTTTGTATAAATATATCTTGAAGGATGGCACAGGTTAAGTTCGGAAATGGGCTAAATCGGGCAAGAGGGAAAAAATTTACCCCTAAGAAGAACTAAACCAACCTTTAAAAAACAACATAATTTTTAAAGTTTTGTTGTAACTTTGTTAATCAAATTATATATTTTTATATTAAAGAACGTCCAACGCGTTATGCTAGGAACACAACTGCGACGAACGACGAATTTTTGGTCGCGAATATTCGTCGCCAAACATAAAACACATTAATGCATATGAAAATGCACACAATCGTGGCGTTGGACGAAATTCGTCATACTCAGCGAAAGTTGAAATAGATTTGTTTCTAATTGTTTCGTCAGCGAGCGACGAACAAATCAATATGAGGTGCCCAGGTTTTATATACTCAAACTGGTTTTTTGTGGGAAAACATAATTCAATACTGTATTGTTGCATCTAGCACGAAAATTTTCAGTACATACTAAAAATGCATTAACCGATTCACAAAAATTTATCATTCGGACGACTTTTTATTAATTTTGAACACTTTTTATAATATATTCTTTCTTCCTGTTTCCTACTTTTTCATATGGTCACCCCATCAGCTGTTAAATGAAAAGAATAATTTATTTACAGAAATAATTTTCAGAAAATAATTACAAAAAGGAATTTGTTCTGGAAAAAATGGACACCACCAGGTTAATTATTGAATGTCTAAAGAATCTGGCATCAGAGGATTACAAAGATTTTTAAAAAAATTTTAAATTTTTTGTTCATTATTTTAAGATATTCGTCGTTATTGCGTTTCATACGACGAATTTATAGAGCGAATTTTTACGAACGAATTCGTCGTACTGAACGAAATTCGTCGTTCGTCCCAGTTGTGTTCCTACCATTAAACTTGGAGTCATAAAAAAATTTTTTTTTGGACGCCGCCTTTTTAGTGGGCGTTATTATAAAAATTTAACAAATTGTTTTACTTCAGCCTAAATTCCTTAAAAATAGCATTTTTAAGCTTTAATGACGAAGCTGAGACGTAACCTGGTACTACTCTGCCCTACCCCCTCCTCCCCCTTTGCCAACTAAGTGGCCTATAAATTTTTTTTTTTTAATTTTGTATTTATATATCCCAAACATTTATTTTTAGAGCCCTTGCCAGAGCGACCCCGACAAAATACAGTTTTAATACCCTCCAAAGAGAATTGGACCCCATAAAGTATATATATATTCCTGATCTGTGATGAAGTCGAAGACGATCTAGCAATGCCCATAGGTTTGTTTGTGGGCGTTGACGTACGATATGATATGCAAAAATAGTGTAAATATTGAACAATTTGTTTTCCTTAAGCCTATAAGAAGCTGAGATGTTCTCTGATCTTGCACGGCCCTTCCCGGAATGACTCAAAATAGATATTTAAAATTGCGTACAGAGATGTCTTAAAGGAACTCTGTCCCACCAAGTAAAACATTTTAAATTTACTTTCTAAATATTTGCAGCGTATTTAAGATTCGACCCGGTCGAATATAAAGTTTTTACTTGTTTTATTTAGAAAAATTTTATGAGAAAATTTTGTAAGGGAACAGAATTTTCTATTTATTTTCCATCAATTTAGGGGACTACAAGGGATCGAAAAATTATGGTATATCTCCGTGGCATTTTTTTGTTCCATAGTGTTGTATACAAATTGTAAAATTCATTTAAATCTTTGAACTTCAATTAATGATTTGAGAACATTTTCAGTACTGCGAATAATCTAAAAAGGCTTCGTAGTTTGAGTTTGCAACAAAAAAAATAAAAAATCAGTGTCAAACACAAAGAGCAAAGTTTGGGGCAAAGCAGATCTCTTGTAAGCCACCTGGGCAGATTGGACTCACTTTAAATAATTTATAGCACCTCCCTACTTAAGGCCTAATGGGTTCTTAAATATTTGCCAAAAATTATTTGCAGAATTATTTGAATTTTTTCTCAAAATCTGCCACTGTGTGTCGTTTTGTAAAATTTACAAATTGTTGACTTAATAACTTCTTTAGTTTTACTTCTCTTTTTTTTTAAATCTACAAAAGCGTTAAATAAAAACTTCTTTTGTTTGTTAAGTTTATATTTGTTATACGCGTTGCTAATTTTTTATCTCAGTTTGTTCCTGGTGTTATTCACTTCCTTATCTGTCTTTTAGATATTTTTTTCTTTTTCTTTATTTTTCTTTTTCAAATTTACTATTTTATGTTTTATTAAGCTTATTTGTTCTGAGAAAATGTGTTCTAATTTTTATTAATTGCAATACATTAAAATATGACATCAACGACTTTGTTGTACCCTTTTGTATGTTAAACATGAATAATGTACGTTTTATGTGAATCAAATCAATATCTTTTAAGATCTATGGGGCATTAGTGCGATTATAAAAGAACATACATTTTTTTTATAAATTTATTGAAAATTAACTTCCTTTTGCTGCAGAATTATTGTGGTCACAACACAATACGTTTGAAAGCAAGTGAAATATTAGGAATTTAGAGGCTTTAGAGTATAGGATATTAATTTGGTTCTATTCTGGCAAAATTTCTGGTGTCAAGTATGGCACAGAAAAAAATTATAATTGATTTTGATTAAGATATTCATAATCTCAATTATAAAAATTTTTTAAATTTGCTCCAGTAAACAAAAATTACTAATTGTTAAAATTAATAAATAAAAAAATTTGATTAAATTTTAATTGCCACAATTGTGCTGTTGCCGGAAGTAGTAGAACACGAGACTATGAAGCGTAGGGTCCTGAGTTCGAGCCCGCGCTGAGTCATGAAATATTGTGTTGAATTCTTCTGATCAGCATTATGGTAGGAACACAACTGAGACGAACGACGAATTTCGTTCAGTATGACGAATTCGTTGGTAAAACTTCGCACTATAAATTCGCCGTATGAAACACAATAACGACGAATAAATTAACACAATGAACAAAAACAAGTTACAAACTTTTTAATAATCTTTGTAATCTTCTCATGCCAGATTATTCAGACATTCAATAATTACCTCGGTGGTGTTCATTATTTGTTCAGAACAAATTTATTTATGTAATTATTTTCTGAAAAATGTTTCTTCTGTAAATAAAATATTCTTTTCATTTAACGGCTGATGGGGTGACCATATGAAAAAGTAGGAAAAAAATTAGAAATACTATATTAAAGAAAGTGTTCGTAATTAATAAAACCTCTTCTGAAAGATAGATTTTTGTGAATTGGTGAATGAATTTTTAGTATTCACTGAAAACTTTTGTGCTACATTCTATAATATAGTACCCAACTATGTTTTTCCACAAAAACCAGTTCGAGTATATAAAACATGGTCACCTTATACTGTTTTGTTCGTCGTTCGATGACGAAACAATTAGAAATAAATCTATTTCAACTTTCGCTGAGTATGACGAATTTCGATCTACACCACGATTGTGAGCATTTTCATATACATTAATGTGTTTTATTTTTGGCGACGAATATTCGGGACCAATAATTCGTCGTTCGTCGTAGTTGTGTTCCTAGCATTAGTGCGTGGTTGTGTTAGTTGTTGCCAGCCTGTTTCAATGTTGAAGGCATAGTCACTGAACATAATTGGCAGCGGCTGACACGATCATGTACTAAAAAGCAGAGTAACATCAGCATCCTCCTTCGTCGGTCCTGTAGCAAAAATTAGCCGGCGAAGTAAAAGGTTGAAATAGCTACAAAAAAACTGTCTATCTTCTCATCTTTCCTAATATGTCCCCTCAATACTATCCCCCGCTTTCAGTTCCGGCGCAATGAATTGCATATATAGGGGTCATCCCCTGAGTGCTGGTTCAAGATAAAAAAAAAAATTTAATAGATAAGTTTTATACATATCAATTAATATTTTAGTCTCTTTGAATAATCATATAATTGAGAAAATATTTTTTTCAATTAATATTTTAATTAAACCAAAGTTTAAGTTTTCTAAATAATTAAATAGTTAATGGGATTAATTAAACTTATTAATCAATAAAAAACCAAAATTTAATTAACTCATTTAATTGAAAAAAAAAACACTAATAATTTTCTGTAATTCTAATAATTCTGTATGCGTACGCACTTTTATTATTAATTAGAATAGAACACGAATATTTTCCATTTCATTGATTTTGGGTGTTTTGATTTTTAAGCAAAAAAAAAAAAAAAGAAAAAATATGTGTGGGAATTAAATATTATTTAGACTAAAGGTACGTTCACACTTATCAAATATTTGCCCCGAAAAGCGTAACCACTAAATACTAATGAAAAATATTTTTGTTCAGATACGTGTTTATTTAGTAAAACCATTTCATACAAAACTAATAGACAGTGTCATGAATCCAATATTATTGGGGACTATTTAACTCAATAAATACATTTTTGAACAAAAAACTTTTTTGTTAATTTTATCAACGGGCTTAAGTTCGAATCTGTAAGACTGCAAACCATTTTTTATTATTTTATTAATAATAATATTGGTTAAATAGTTGATATTCCTACAAACTAGCACCACTTGCAAAAGTGGAAAAATTGAACAAAGAACGCTGATGAGATGGCGTAGCGGCCTCGAAATCAGTACTGATCCGTTCTGCTGGTTTGATGATTATTGAAAAATATTCTTAATATTCCAATCTTAATATAAATTAATAAAAATAGAATTTGAACAAATTCATTTATTAATAAAATAATAAAAAATAATTTGCAGTCATGCAGATTCGAACTTAAGCCCGTTGAAAATATTAACAATTTACATAAGAAAGTTCGACTAATAAAAATTCATACATAATTTAAAAAAGTTTTTTATTAATGTTTAGTGGTTACGCTTTTTTGGGTAAATATTAGATAAGTGTGAACGTACCTTAAGAGATACAGCAGAAAAAATCCTGCTTGCCGGTAAAATCCCCTTGGCAACATGTTGCTTATGAAACAATAACATTCGTACAACATACAACAACTCATGCCATACAACTCATGTGTGAGTTGGTTATACAATTATTGCTATTTCCAAAACTCTTCTTTTTTTTAATAGAGCGCCGTCACCTTTTTGTGTTTCATTGGAATTTTTATTGTTTTTGACCAAAAATCGATGCTTTTGTTTCGGAAATAAATATTTGCTATCACAAAATTTTTCTTTAAAGTGTTAATAACTTACACCTTTTATAGGCTTTGCTATTTACGCAAGTATATAATTATATATTTTGAATTTCAAAAAAAAAAATAAAAATAAAAAAAATTAAAATCTCTTCAAAACTCATTTCGTATAATTAAAAATAACAAATAGCCCAGTTTTAAACTGAAATTTAAATTGTGTTTTTTTTTATTAATTTATTTGATTTGAAGAGTGTTTGTCTTTGTGTTGTGTAAATCATTTAATTATTGATATTGTATTTATTTTTTAATGATTCAAGATTTTGTTGTTAAGACGTGTAAATTTCTGTGGTGTAGGCTTTGAAAAATAAACTATAAATAAATTGGCAACAAAAAAAAAAATAGTTGAAAATTTTTTGCCAAAAATAGCGAGATTTTGAAAATACAAAGAAACCTACATTCACGATTGATACTCGTATTAGATAAGATCACTTTTGGTTAAAAGTTTAAAACTAAAAAGTTATTTTTGAATGCTTATGGTGGCCAGAAATTATCAAAACTAAAAGTTTAAATTGTACTCGTGTTAAATGAATTAAAAACTGAGTGGCAAATATTTTGATTGTATAAAGTTAAACAAATCATACGAAATCATGGAACTGGAATCTGTATTGTTCTTTGCCACATTTCCTAACAAAAGCTGTAAGCGATAACACTGTGCAACACAAAAAATAAACATTAAAAAAAATACAGTGTTCTTTCTAATGGCTGATTTTGTTAAGAGAGGATCAAAGAATCGAGTGTCTAGATGATGTGAAATTAATATTTTGGAACCATTTAAGGGGGAGTAAAATTTTGCCCCCTTTGGCTAATTGTTGTAAATTATTTTCCAGCAGTTTTTATATTTCAATTACAAAATATCACATTCATATAAAGTGTTAGAGGGAACAGTTGTAAAGCGTGTTTTTTTTTTTAGAATGTCAAAACAATGAGTTGGCATCACTGCTTTATTTAAGCACCCATATAACAGCTGATAGTTGCTTTTTGTTTAGTTTGCTTTGAAATTTTACACAGCAACGCGTGCAAATTGTTGAACTTTTTAACCAAAATAACTGTTCTATTCTTCAAATTCATCACGCTCTTCTGCCATTTTATGGCCTACACAATCGTCCTTCAGACGGGCCAATTCGAAGAACAATAGATCGATTTCGGACCATATTTACTTTTACTGACCACGTGCATTCCGAGAGATGCCGAACAATGCGCACAGCAACTGCTGTTGTGTCCTTCCATTTTATGGAAGATTTTTTTGGTTGTTGAAAATTAGTGTTCCAGATTGCGCCTTCTATGCCCCAGCCGCGGTGGCCACATGTTAGAAATCGTATTTAAAAATTAATTTCATAAAATGTTCTTTTCACTAAAGCCCCCTTTCATTGATATTAAACATATATTTCCTTGTTTTATTATGATTTAAACATGTGTCACTTCATTAGAAAAAAAACACCCTGATGAAGTCGAAGGTCGTGGGTTCGGTTCCATATGCGGTCATGAATATGTGATCGAATTTTTCTTATCTGCATTAATGCATGATTGTGTTAATTTTCTATGGACTGTTTAAGTGGTCACTGAACAGTGGTTGGTGACAGCGTTTGACACAAGCACGTACCGCAAAGGACCCTGCCTCCTTCATCCTTATTATAGCAAAAAATCGCCGGCGAAGTAAAATAATAAAAAAGTTTAATGAACAAAAATTATTCTCTTTTTCATCTTTAGCCATCAGTAATTTTTTTTTTTAAATTTAATTTATTTAAGTAGTAAGAATTTTAACGAACATTTATATTAAATTGAATTAAGATTCATAGGCTAATTGTTCGAAATTTGTTTTTAAATCTCAGAAAGACATGGCACAAAGGAAAGTCAACATCAGTTTTATTCAACTTACATAGCAGAGCAGAACAGCTGTTTTCGAAAGACGCAACCCTTTCATCATCAGTGCTCATGTGTATTGTGTTTGTCACCACTTGTTAGGTGGCTTAGTTGAATTTGATAACAGTTCCTATTTACACAAATTTTATTGTGAAAAAGAATACGAGAACTGTATCAACCTGATGTTAACATGTTATTGTTTTAATACCCGTGTTACCGTTTGATTATTTTTTCTTCATGTCCTATTTTTCTGAATTTTTTGTTCCATCAAATTATTTAATTCGGACGAGTACTCAGGGGATGGCCCCTACATATGCTGAGCATTGCGCCAAAACTAGAAAGGAGGATATAGTAAAGAGAGGACAGATGAGAAGATAGAGAATTTTTTTTTGTAAATATTTCAACCTTTTAGTTACGCCGCCTAATTTTTTGCTACAGAGCCAATAGCGATGAAAACCATTTCTAGGTGAATGGGTGCGTGAACAAACAAAATTGTCAAATTTGGGGCGATACTTATCCACATGAGATCCCGAGCGGTCAATGCATCTGGAAAAAGTCATTATTTGGCGTGGACGGCGAAGCCTATAGGACAATGATTACCAACTTCTTTTGGCCTGAATCGGATGATCTGGCACCAAAGATATGTGACTTCTACAGGCCGGCGCTATATGTCACACTGTTCATGCCACATTCGATATTCTGCACGAGTTATTTGAAAGCATTTGAACTAGCCTCTGGGATCGTGCGATATGACTTCGTTAAACATTTTCTTTTGGAGTTTTCTTATGGCAGGAACACAACTGCGACGAACGACGAATTTTTGGTCGCGAATATTCGTCGCCAAAAATAAAACACATTGGTGTATATGAAAATGCACACAATCGTGGCGTTGGTCGAAATTCGTCATACTTAGGGAAAGTTGATATAGACTTATTTCTAATTGCTTCGTCAGCGAGCGACGAACAAATCAATATGAGGTGCCCAGGTTTCATATACTCAAACTGGTTTTTTGTGGAAAAACATAATTCACTACTGTATTGGTGCATCTAGAAGGAAAATTTTCAGTATATACTAAAAATGCATTAACCATTTCACAAAAATTTATCATTCGGACGATTTTTTATTAATTTTGAACATTTTTTATAATATATTCTTTCTTCCTATTTCCTACTTTTTCATAAGGTCACCCCATCAGCTGTTAAATGAAAAGAATAATTTATTTACAGAAATAATATTCAGAAAATAATTACAAAAAGGAATTTGTTCTGGAAAAAAATGGACACCACCGGGGAATTATTGAATGTCTAAAGAATGTGGCATCAGAGGATTACAAAGATTTTTAACAAAATTTACATTTCTTTTGTTCATTATTTCAATTTATTCGTCGTTATTGTGTTTCATACGACGAATTTATAGAGCGAATTTTTACCAACGAATTCGTCGTACTGAACGAAATTCGTCGTTCGTCCCAGTTGTGTTCCTACCATTAAGTAGCAGGTGTAGGCGAATAAGCCACAAGTCATAGCGGGCTTCTCAGAGCCAACATTACCCATGTCATCGGTCAAATTCAGACTGATTTATACGGCAGTCATAGAAAATTGGACATTTCGGATGCGCTCCATCTAAAGAAGCCATGGTGGACATTTGAAGGATGTTATATTCCCCTTATAATGTCATCGATAGGCCTTTCAAGTGGATAAAAAATTTTCTTGCATTTTACACACACTTTTTTTAAATTGAATTTCAAGGATAGGAAGCGCTTAATGCAAGACTCTTTATAATTCTGGTACAAGTCACTGGTGTCACTGGGTATCGGTGCTATAAAATATAAAATTTGTGTTTTCAACAATAGCTATGGACCGTGTAACAGGAACGGAAATCTCTAGTTAGCAGTCAATTTCCCGAAATCACTAAAGCCTATAATAAAGGTCAGCATTGACTGGTCTATCCAATCACTGACGGAGTGAACAGGCAATTACTGGCACACGTAGGTGGTTTGGATAAGGAACCCTTTACACTTGTCAAATCTAATAGCTAAAAAAATCTGAGCATTAAATTTAAAATAAATTCAAGCATTTTCTTGAAGCTTAAAAAGCACCATAAAATTAAGACGCACTTATTTTATAGCAGACCACCAAAAAGTAAGAGTCATTCACTGACGTAAAAAGTCTTTGTAAAAAGTTAACCAAAGACATGAGCCAAATATGGGTTGGCTACTTGATTTGCTCTCTGGTTGTTTCCAATTTCAAAATTGATTGTTGGTTTTAAACAAAAAACATCCCATAAACTATAAAACAATAACAGCCACACGAAAATAAAACTTTCTGCAATTTTCCATAATTTCATTATATGTCGTTTTATGGTATTTTAAAAAAAGGAAAGACATGTTTTTTGTTGTTTGTTTCTCACTTAACGAAATGAAAATAAGTTAAAAAGTTAATAAATACAACCACACATAAATGCGATTACACTTGTATTTATTTATTTTGGTGTTGGTTTAACGAGGTGGCATTGCTCAGTGAAAAATTGAAGATCACTTTCATTTGCTATCTTTTCTTAAATATTAGACGCTAAAACATTTCTTACATATTACACGATCTGTAAATAATTATATAAGTTACCATGGCTTAAAAAGCACGACAGATCGTTTGCAGTTTACACAATAGGCACTTTAAGTCCACCTGATATTTTCATAACTTTTTTTTTTTCAATTTATTATATATATTTATTACACAAATTAAACATATTGTGGATGTATTTTTATCAATAAAATAAAATAAATTGTTGTTTTAGTTTTTTTTTTTTGTTAAACCATTTCAATAAATTTAGCTTTCAACAAAACCAAAAAAACAAACATGACTTTTAAAATTGTGATTTCGTATGTGGTTTCAATTTATTTGCACTTTGCTAAATATGGTTCGATTTAACTAAAGAAATTGTGTTAATTGTATATGAAAACATCCCACAATACATGATACCAGCTTTTAGATAAACAATACTTTAACAAAAAAAAAAAAAAAAAAAAAAAAACTATTATACACTCATAGTTCGATTTTAAACTACATTTATTAATGATTTTATGTGTTGTTTAATATATGATGGCTTTCAACACAAATACAGGGTGTGCACGCCATTATACTGCTCCATATTCAATTGTGGAATAAGTGAAATTGGAAATTGGAACGATGAAAATTATTTGATTTCATTGGTTAATCAAATAATTTCAACACAAATACAGGGTGTGCACGCCATTATACTGCTCCATATTCAATTGTTTATATAAGCGAAATTGGAAATTGGAACGATGAAAATTATTTGATTAACCAATAAAGTCATGGTGTGAGGCTATAAATATTTTCAAAAAGTCATCTAGTAGTCGTAACTGCATTTTTTCATATATCGGCGATGGGCCATCTATCGGTTTAAATTTGTACCACCGTTTATTTCGAATCTGGCAATACCTATGGCATTCTATTCTGTCACAACATTCACAAGGTGAAATGAATCGATTTACGCTTGAGCAACTTTGGGATTTATTGGAAATTTATTTCCCAAACAAAAACAATCGGTCGGATGACGCTTATTTTAATTTTGGTGAATACGATAATAAGCCAAATTGTTGTATTTGAGGTACAGAAAATCCACACGTGGCCTTACAGAAGCCAATGCACCCATTAGGACTGACTAGAAGGGATAGTATCGAGGGGACAGATGAAGAAAGATGAGAAGATAGAGAATTTTTTGTACCTTTTTCAAACTGTTACTTCCCCGACTAATTTTTTGCTAAAGGGTCGACGCTTGAGGGTGTTGTTCCTTTGCTCTCCAGTACATGACAGTGTCAGTCGTTGCCAATTATGTTCAGTGACCAGTGACTATGCCTTTGTCATTGAAACAGGCCGACAACAACTAACACAACCACGCACTAATGCTGATCAGCAGAATTCGACACAATATCCATGATTGAGCTCTGAATCGAACTCAGAATCCTCCGCTTCTTAGCCTCCTGTTAACTACTTCAGTCAACAGCTTGTGGAGCGGAGGCATCCGTGGCTCATATTTCTTTGAAAATGAAGACGGCGCAGCCATTACTTATCGCACCATGTTCGCCGATTTTTACAAAAAGTGCTCGAAAATTGGTCCGATTGAATGACGTACTGTTACGCCAGCGGCTGTAGCCATATGAATGAAATAATACCCCCTATTCTCTAATTGTTTGCCAACGTCACGTCAACACAATATCAAACATACATACGTGATTTGGGCTAAATCATTTCATTTACCCAAATTAAGTAATTTTCAACATGATTTCCCATACATTTTCCAAATGGCCAAATTATCTCAAATGACTTAATTTGCTCCAATATATTTCGAAATATTGTGTGTGTGCAACACTGTGCGGCTGCTCTTCTTACAAATGCAACCTTGGGGCATTCATTCTTGGTGAGTTACAAATTCGAAAAACTGACAATTAAGTACGAACAAAATGTCGCTGGTTTTATTTCTTGAATATAATTTTTATTTTGCATTTTTTATAAATTTTTTTATTGTATTCTGATATTTTTAAGCTTAAGGTCTCTTTATTTTAATTTAATTTTTAATTTCAATATTTCAATATTTAATATCAAGAAACCAGAAGAATTTTTATAAATTTTATTTTTATTTTTATTTCAAGTCAACACTGAACAATATTTTTGATATTTTCTTATATTAAGAAATAAACAAACAATACAAAAGACAAATTGAGTTCGAAAATTCGAACATAAAATTATTTATAATGGAAACACTTGGACATAATTTCCTCAAATTAATTTAAGTTGCTCATAGTGGAAACGTACTATTACCGTCAGGAAATACTTGATCTGAGATCGGAATCAGCCACCAGCTGAGGAATTTGTAGAATAGAAAAAGTCAACTTAAATAACTTTTTTTTGCAGGCTCAATGATAAATTGCTTAGCAGAAATTTATCTAGAACATTTTAAGTTTTTGGGATTGTTAATGTAAATCGTAGAAATGGCACGATCCATATACACACACACACTTATTTATTTTCAACGTTCTGAACAATTTTATTTAAATAGAATATTTTATTGTCTCGTATCAATAAGTTAAAATTCCATTCAGCAATTCATTTTTATCGTGTTTAAGTAGAAAACAATTAATTTATTATAAAAACCATATTTATTACCAATCATTCTCCTTTAGACAGCCGTATGAATAATTTTGAAAGGCGCCATTGCCTTGTCTACAGTTTGACAGGAATAACTTCAATAATCTCGCCTTGCGTTGTAAAACTGTTTGCAATAACTTTTTAATAATTCAATTGTCTTTTTGTTTATAACTATTTTATAAAAGTATTAAATCTATTTGAAATATTTTCTATAACAAAATATTTTACTACTAATTGGTTTTAATCTCTGAGATAAATTTTGTTAAATTAAAAATGTTCACACTTCTAGCAGCCGCCAATATTGTTTAGACACAATTAATTAATTAAACATTTACGCATAAAAGTTAAATATAGAACATAAACAAGAAAAACCAGATAACAGAAGATGCCAACAAAATCTAAGCGCGTACATATTTTGTTTTTTGTATTTTCATTCAAATTTTTTTACAGTGTTAGATAAGGCCGATATTAAAGTAGCGTGTGTAATCTACTGAATACTTTGTCTTCTTTTTGTTTTTAAAGCAATTAAACACGAATAAATTTTTTTTATTTTTTGAAATTATTAATATAATATTAAGATAAACATTTTTTATACAGACTCAAGTTCAAATCTGCGGTCTGCAAACTTTTCCTTTAAGAATTTTTATTAAATTCAAGTTATTTTGAGTGGAAACATAATAATTGATGATTAAAAAAATATCCTAAATATTCCACTCTTAATAAAAATGACTTGAATTTAATAAAAAAATTTTAAAACAATTATTTTGCAGATGGCAGATTTGAACTTAAGTCTGCTTTCAAAGCCATTAATTTGTAGAATTTGTAAAGTAAGTTTGAAAATTATTACGGATTTCGAATCGAAAGTCTTAACAACATTGCGACCAAATATTTTTCTCAATTTAACTTATTTTTCGAATTTTCGAAATTTTTACAAAATGTTAATATATATGTATATTGATTAAAATTTTCGAATTTTTTTTAGGTTTTGGGTTTATTTTATGTAATATTAGGACTATTCTCTAACTTTTTCGATTAAGAATAATATTTTCTTCCATTTTCGCTTATTATCGTTTTTGTATTAATTTTCGCCTCGTGTTTTGTTCTCGTTTAGTTGTTTTAAAATAAAACGAATTATAAAAACCAGTTAATGTTATTATTTATTAAAATATAGAATTTTTTTTAGTTCTTGAATGTGTTCGAAATTTCGAAATTATATCAAATTTTCCATTTATATAGAATGCAATTTAGCTATATGCATATTTTTAGGTTTCATAAATTATATTTACAATATTTAAGAACCATTTGTAAAATTTTAATAGCAAAAATTAATTTTGCAATAAAAAAACATTATAATAATTTTTATAAAAATTGTTTGAAACTTATCATTTGAAATTGTTTGATATTTTCTTGATTATAAATAATTTCGAAAATTCGAACATAAATTCGAACTTTCGAAAAACGTTACCCGAGCTCCAGCTGAATTATACGTTCTCAGATACATCGATGATTACAAATGATTTTGAAAATTCGACCATAAGTTCGAACTTTCGAAAAATGTTTCCCGAGTTCCAGCTGAATTATACGTTGTGAGATACATTGATGATTACAAATAATTTCGAAAATTCGAATATAAATTCGAGCTTTCGAAAAATATTACTCGATCTCCTGCTGAATTATACTTTTTCAGATACATATAAATAAATTGGAAATATTTGAGTACTCATTTAATGAAAATTTTTTTATTGTCAATTTAGAAAATTTAGAAAGAATTTAGTTGTCAATATTTTTGGAAATTTATAATTTCAAAATTTACTTTAGTGACTAACTTTAAAATTTACTAATTACGAAGAACTTCAAACTTTTGCAAAATACGTGTAAATTTTTATTCGATTTTCGAATTAAGCATTTTCATTTTGATGAAAAATTTTTCAAAAATTTTTATTTGTGAATAGTTTTGGATATTTATCATGAAAAAATTTTGATATTTTCATGATTATGTTGAACTCGAACACTCGATTGTCACTTCAAACTTTCGAAATATATGAAAAATCTGTTTCAGATGTGAGAAATATTTGTGCATCCCTTTGGTTAAAAATGTTAATTTGTTAATAATTTTGGAAATTTATCAATTAAAAAATTTTGTATATCTATGGATTACGAAAAAATTCGAAAGTTCGAAAATGACTAAAAACTTTTAAAAATAGGTACCAAATCGTCGACTTAAATGGACGTTTTCAACTTAATATAAAAAACAATTTTCAATATTTTTTTCTTCTTAAAAATTTATCAAAAATATTTTCGAAATTATATACATATTTTGTATACAAAATTGTTTGTACAAACTTTTTTCTTTGAGCCTAAGCATTGCATGTTGTTGTGTTGTATATAAAAAAAATAATAATAAGAAATAAAACAAAAAATAAGGCGTTTGTTAACTTACCACGTTATTTGCGTGCGTTGTTGCTCATGCGATCATTTGAAAAGTTGCCAAAATAAAGCGCATTAGAACAGGTGGTGGGCTGGTTGATTGTTGTTACTTTGTGACAAAATTGAAAAAAAAAGTCGCCAAACTTCTTAAGAAATTAGAGACAACCAGAATTTAATATATTTTTTCTATTCGTTTGCTGTGTGTGTGTGTGTGTCTGAACAAAATTGTAGCAAAATTTATATTAAATTATATTTTAGCTTACTGAAGGCTAAAACAAGATACTAGAATTGTTAAACAATCTCATATAATTTGTTTTTATATATTTTTTGATTAAGAACTTTCAGAAAATAACTCGGTTCTGTATACAACAAACACTCACTCCTCTTTTGCGTGTTTAAATAATTTTTATTCTAAATAATTCTTTAGGTTAATATTATGTGACTTTTTTCACTGTTTTTTTTTTGTTTGTAATAAATAAATTTAAAGAACTTGTAATACAAATATCTATTATTAATATTAATTATTCGTTAAATCTTAAGGGTATTGAAACTATTTGTTGTTTTCAATACAATTTTTTAATAATTCGTTGTTATTAAATTGGGTTTTTATATATTTAATTCGTTTAAGATTAGAAGTTTTATTAGTTTTTTCTCTTTTATTTTAATGAATTTTTGTATGTTTTTTTATATTTAAATCAAACCGCCAAATGCGCTTGCGCACTTTCGTTTTACCCGCAACATGAAACAAAACGTTTTAAACCAAAAGACCGCTCGTGAGTAACTGAATCAGAAAAAGTTCAAGATTTTAGTACCTATTTGTTTTGTCAAAGCACAACTTCTTTCCACTCACTCGTATCTGTTAGATACATAGAAGTTGCAGCCGCAGCCGCAGATATTGCAATTAATATTCTTCGTTAAGCTTAAAATTCTTCTCGTGTTTTAAGATTCTCTTTTTTTATTCACTCTCTTTTTCTTTGCCTCTCTCTCTCTATTGATTAGTGTTTCAATTTCAATTGATTTCATTGGGTTTGTTTAACTGCGTGCGTTTGTTTTTAGCTTAATTTTATCGAAAGTTTTACTGATTTTATTCAACAGTAAATATTCGTATCTATAGAATGTGTGCGTGTGCGTGTGTGTTGTGTAGATTTGGTTCTTATTAGTTCAACCTGCATTCGTTTTAGATCTGTTTGATAAAGTTGCCATGGTTTATGCTGAAAATTTTTTTATACATTTCGATCAGGAAAATTACAACAAATTTCTAAATTGTTACAACTCCGAAAATTGTTGTTTAATGCTAAAAGCGGCTGATCGATGCACAGTGGGGTATTTAAAAAAAAAAACTAATAATGATATGGAAATAATTCTGCAGTTTCAAAACCGATAGAGCGATTGACATAAAATGTCAAACCTCTTTTAAGAGTTTAGTTGAGCCTTTGAAGGTCCTATCTGCAAAGGTGGCATCATTTTGCTCTTAAGTATGAATTTTCATCAGAATTGATTGATAAATAAAAATTTTTGTAGCATCTAATATAATTTATTTGAGACAGTGTCTTAGGCTACATTCACATCTATCAAATATTTGATGAAATAAGTTTAACCAATAACTTCTGGTTTATAAAATTGAATTAAGATTTATAGGCTAATTGCTCGAATTTTTTATTTTTTATTTATTTATTTTTTTTTGAGTTCAAAAAGACATGACATATATTCCAAGGCACAAAGGAAAGTCAACATCAGTTATTCAGTTATTCAACTTACGCAGCAGAGCAGAACAGCTGTTTTCGAAAGCCGCAACGCTTTCATCATCAGTGCTCATGTGTATTGTGTTTGTCACCACTTATTAAACCACATCTGTTTCAATTATTTATAATTTTAGGAAAATATTTCAAAATTAATCATTTGTCTATTTGGTAAAAAAATGAAGTAAGAACGTTACATTCGACCGGGTGGAATCTTTAATAGTCTCCAAATATTTTTTAATAGTCTCCATGATATAGGGTGGACATTTTCGTTACCTCAGTTTGAGGTTTCGTAGCTTTGGCTCCTGAGAATGTATGACATTCTAAACTTAAACTTTTCAGTGAGGATAGTCAGCAAAGTTGACCGAAATATTGCATTAAAAATATATATGTACATATAAATATACAATCTAAAAATATATGCATTTATTAATTTATCTGTATATAATGGAAATATGACCTTAAGACGAAAATAATAATTACACTTCAACTTAAACTTTTTATTTAATTTTTTTTTTTAATTTTATTATAATCGGACGGCTATTAGTATCTACAAAATTATTATTTAATATATTGCAAAATTCCCCACAGTGCAACGGCGTTTTTTTCTTCTAAAGGCTGCGACTATTCTAGCACTGGCAAGGAATGCGTTTTAAGTGTTTTTTACACTATGCCATCGCTTTTTTCAAGATCTATGCTCAAGACGGTTTTCAATTCCGCTAGAGGGAAAGCATCATCTTCATATTATTGACAACAAACTTCTGAGGCTGAAAGAAAAAATCTTAGGAAGAATTCCATAAGAAAATTTTGGTATATTTTATTCATAAGAAGCAAAATTGCTTTTCATCCCACTTTAGGTGTAAAAGTTGTGCTATTGGCAACTCTTTTTTTTATACATTCCAAGTTTGCTTTAAGATTTTTCTCTAAAAAAAAAAAAAAAGTTATACTAGCAGTTGTTAAAAGCTGCTGCTGTCATCAGTGATGCCAACTTTTTGTTCCAAAGAAGTGCTTATATATATATTAAATATATTATGGAACTATTCAGTGCCTTTTTTCGAAAAAAAAATTATACTTGTCATAATATATTTTTTTCCTGGCTTATCCATATATTATTATATGTATCTGCCTAAGAACTTAAAACTATAAATAATGAAAAAAAAACTATTTTCGGATTTATCCCGTGTTTCAGTTAATGACAACAATTTCGATGCGATAAGTTATCGCATTAGATAAAAAAGGAGCCGTAGGTTTTTTTTTATAAAAAAAAACGTTAGATGAGCGCATCACACTGAATCTTAACCATAGCGTTAACGCTGTGGACTTTTAACAGTCCAACCTAAATTACGACGCAAAGCGCAACGTAATTTAGCGCTTAGCTTTTACGCTAAAATGAGTAACCTAAATTAGAGCGTTAACGTTGCCCCATAATCAGTAATGTTTACTCACTTTGATTGATAAAAACTCTAATTAGAAATAAGAAATAGAGATGAACACGCTAAATTGACCTAAAAGTAGCTAAAGTTACATCACTTAACACTTCAACAATGTAAACAAGAGTGCTTCTGCAACAAACTTTACTTCTTTATGCGCTGTCAAAATTGGATTTTCCAATTGCAAAGCGTTGGCGCCGCGTTATTTCGGTTGGTCTCATACATTTTGTATGGGCATGAGAAATTTTGACAGCCATACAACGCTTTGCGTCGTAATTTAGGTTGGTCTGTAAAACATTACAAAGCACTAAGTAGGCATCACTCATCGAAACTTGTTTGCCGAACATGAATGTAGGAGTTGTTTATTTTTATTTCAATTTTTTTTTTAAATATTTATTTAACTATAAGTTCTTTTCTTGTGTTTCATTGTATTGACAGTCTCAGAGGTTTTTTTTGTGAGAGATTGCGTTTTATGAATGAATTTCGTCTACTTCACGCTCTTTAAAGCGATCAACTGTAGCGAGTTTTTTTTTTAAATGTGTTTGTGTGTTGACCTTGATGGTTAAATGATGGCTGGAAATTCGTCTATCGTTGTTTGGATCGGAAGTGAAGATAGTAGATGAGGTATTGAACATTTTCATTAATAGAGATATTAAAAACAAAACTGAAGTCTTCAAAAGGGTCATATTCGACTGCAACGAATTCTTTATACCCTTCATGTCATTGTGAAGAAAGATTACACAAGATTTTTATTTGAAATTTTAATATTGTAGCAAGAAACATTAGATTTTGAAAGCAAAATTAGTAAATAGAATTAGTAAACAATTTTTTTTATTTTATTCAATTTTTTTTTAACTCGGACCAGCACTTAGGGGATGACCCCTATATATGCACTGCATATATCCGCAACTGGAAAGTAGTGGATAGTATTGAGGAGGCAGATAAAGAAAGATCTTGAAGTATCGTGCTTCTCCAGGTGTTCGTATACAAATTTCCTATTCTGCTATTCTTCTGTGTAAAAATCGAGCATGAAATTGCAATATTTTTAAGTGAGCATAAATTTGTCAGAAACGGTGTAGTTACTACTGAATGAATTGTTTCTTTTTATACTTTATTTCTATAAATACGTATATTAATATATATATAATATATTTGTATTTATTTTTTTTTTTATTTTATATTTTGTTGAAGTAAAAACTAAGAAATACAAAATATAAAATATAAATAATATGTGTATACGATGCATTGCTTTATAGAACACGTAAATTGCTTGTGTTTGGTATTCTCGGGTTAAATTCATAAATCATGCGTTCCAAATGATGGCTTCCATTCGTGACAACTGCGAATTAGTAAATTCTCAAACCACTGTAATGTCAAGTTAGTTTCTACCAGATGGCGCGAGAGCTGTTAATTGTTATGGTCACCTTGAAGTCATTACTCGCCATATTTTTTAAATAAAGTCAAATGCTGTTATTTGAAAATAAAAAAAAACTTTTCTCTGCTTATACACGATTTTCAATAAAAAAGAAGATCGAAAAAATAAAAACCGTTTCGGTTAATCTGAATCAGTCCTTTTGAAATTGTTCTGTAGAATCAAGCAGATGTTAGCTGATTTTGGTTACAGGTTAATTTTGCCAAATAAAATATACGCTTGCGGAATATAAGAAAATTTAAAATTTTCAAAAAAGTGGAAAGCTACTGGTTTTATCCCGGTAAAAAAAACGGAAGCCCTCACTATGTCTGTGTGTGTCCGGCTGTGTGTGTCAGTCTGTCTGGCTCTGTGTATGTCTGCCTGTGTGTGTGTCTATCTGTATGTGTGTGTGTGTGTGGGTGTGTTTGTGTGTGCGTGGGTGTTTTTGAACCGGAGGTGGTAATCTTCAAAAGATCTGCCCTTCGAACTGCATTCCCATCTAGACTGCCATCTGCAGATGGAAACACTCCTTTCCTCTCTCCTTATTGTAGCAATTTGCCCTGGATCCTCAAGACGACGAAAGTAGATTCGCCTCATTTCACCCGCCAGTATATCTATAGGTATTTCTCTTGCTAATACCATTGCTGCGTCATCGGATATTGTCCTGAAACCACTTATTTGTCTTATTGCACTTAGACGGTACGCCGAAGACAGTTTTCTTCTTGTTGTCTCCTCGGAAAGTGCTACAGATCATATATTATTATCGAGGTCACAACCAGGTGTTTTGTGTGTGTATGTGTGTGTTTTTGTGTGTGTATGTGTGTTTTTTTTTTTTTTTTTTTTTTTTTTTTTGTATAGAACCGGAGGTGGGAATCTTCAAAAGATACTTATGTTCCCTCATAAGCATGCCTTCGTAGTTCCTGCATAACTACAGATATATGGCGGTTGCACTCGTTCCATTTAACTTCGGAACCCAAAATCTCGTCTAGAAGCTGAAGGGGAGTAATATTCAACTCACAAGGACCCCTAAATCTCGGGCAGCAAAATAAAATGTGTTGAGCGTCCTCATCTTCCTCAACACAGTTTGGGCATGTTGCGGATCTATCGTGTCCAAATTTGTGCAGATATTTTCTGAAACACTCAAGAACTGCGTCATATAAAAGTTGGGCTCGCAGTCTTTCGCCTCCAGCCAGGGAATTATGATGGGCAGAAGATAATAAGTTCATCTGCCTTTCGAACTGCATTCCCATCTAGACTGCCATCTGCAGATAGAAACGCTCCTTTCCTCTCTCCTTATTGTAGCAATTTGCTCTCTCTCCTTATTGTGTGTATTTGCGTATATAGTATGTGTGTGTGTATGTGTGTGTATGTGCGTATGTATGTTTGGTTGTACGTCTGTGACCCGCTTATAACTTTTGAACCGCTGAACCGAATCCGGCCAAACAGGAAATATCAAAAAACACTGAAAAATTTGTTTTAATAACCTTTTTAGATAATCCTCTTATGTGATCGATTCGAAAAACTAATCAGCTCTTGACAATCGAAAGCCACGTCGGGCGCTACCAAACGGGTCAAAATCGGTTAACGTGTACGCGAGATATCGTAAACGAAAAATTCGAAAAAAATTCATTTTTCAAAACACTCCTAGAGAGAGCGCGAGAGAGAGAGAGACAATTTCATAGTAGCCATTTATTATTTTAATTTATTATATTAATTTTCGCGCGAAATTATGCTACATTAAGGATGAAGGTCAGTTAACGCTATTCAGTGACTCCACCTATGACTTCGTCTTTAAATAGGCTGCTACTAACAGCTGCACTCACTAATGCAAATTAGAAAAATGCGGTCCTACATTCATGGGTGAGTACAAGATCGAAACTCATGATATTTGACTCTGCATTTAAGGCGTTAACTACTTCTGTCAACAGTCTCCGTCAAAAATTATCCATTGCTATAACATATACTTCGTTAGTATAATTTATAGTTATCAAATACATAATGTATATTTTATTTATTTAATTTTTTTGTAACCTACACACCTACAAAATAGTGTAAAAATAATATTTTGGGAATAAATATCACTTTGGATTAAAAGCCAATTTAATTCGAATTAATTACATTCATGTTTCAGTTTGATTATTAACAAGTTAAAATCATTTTCTTATTAGCATGTAACTTATTTTTGGCCAATAATACTGTCTGTCTGTTTGTTTCTCTTCTATATTTTAATCACATCACTTCAACGTTAAAGTGTCTTAAAGAATACGGCAAGAAATCACGTTCCTGCCAACTTCTTAATAGATTTTTCTGGCTTCCTGTTTGTTCACCTTTTATTTAACAAATTTAAATCAAATGCAATTTGGACAAAAAAAAAAAAAAAAATTTGTGAAAAAGTTGTATATTTCAGAAGCCAAATGAAAGCAAGTAATAACCGAATATGGTGTCAGTAGCTGGAGGCGTTGTACTTTTAGTAGCACCATCTCCACTTAATGACAAACGAAATAGCAACAGAAGCAAATAACCGGTAAAGAGAGGCGAGGAACAACTATGATGGCACCAAAAAGAAAATGAAATAAAACGTGTTTAACACAGCAAAATATATGTACATAACGGTACTTCAGAGGAAATAGAATGGTAGAGAAGAAAAGGACCATAAACTATAAAGAATTTTTGTGAAGGAATGCGTAAAAGAAGAGGAATAAAGCCACAGAATGCTTTTCCTTTTGGTTAACCAATGCACAGTGGTGCGTTTTGGTAGAAAACTAAAAAGAAATTTTTTTTTAATACAGAAAGAGAAAAATAAAAAAATATATGATAAAAATTCCCGACATAATAACTGCCGAACGCATAAAAAATAAATTTGATTTTGCAGGGCAATTACAAAAAAAAAAAAAAAAAAAAAAAAAAAATTTAAAAAAATTAAAAAAAAAAATTTTTTATTTTAATTTTTCAATTGAACTATAAATGTAATTTTTTTAGATTTCAAATTTCAAAATTTTTTTTTCGATACAAATAAGTCCGGAATAATGAAGTGTCTTCCTTTAATGTTGCTGTCTAATATATTTTAAAGCTCGAATTTATGCAAACAGACTTTATCTTAAAAAGTTTTGTGTGTATTACTGCTCAGCAATCATCTTCTATTAAATCCATATCGAAATTGGAAAATTTATTCATGATGGAAATGCTCCACTGTGCAACAATGACGACATCTTGTAAGGCTCTTAGATAACGTTGCAATAGAAATGTAAGAGGTAGTAAAAATGGAAGAACTCCAACAACAACACCAACGATTCTAACAAACAATCCGTGTTCTTATGTATGAGTTTGTTCTGTATTTGCACAAAGTTTACCTAAGATTAATATGTATAATGAAAGTGGCGGGGTTCATAAGTGCCTCTACATATTTCTAATATTTGCATAAAAATAAAATGATTCTCAAAAATGGTCAAATTAATGCATTCACCAAGAAATAAAATTGCTTTAAAAGTTTCAAAATTTTCCATTAAATGTTATGGTCACGACTAAACTTCTCAGCCACACCACCCGTTTGCTCTTACATGACATGCTTCAACACACGAAAATGGTTCAACTTAAACCAAAAACAAAAAAGGAGCATTTCAAGGAAGCCCACAAGTCTAATAACTTTTACGCCGATGATTGTGACACTCCCACTTACATGCTGCTAAATAAATCCGCAAAAAAGAACCAAAGATGAATAACAAAGACATGGTTGCCAATTAAAGAGCTTAAAGTACTTTATATTTATTTATAAAAAGGGAAATTCATGCTGTAATTAGGTTTTAGTGCAAAGAAGACATGCTGTACAAGGATATAAATTATTCAGAAACACACGAGTAGGCAAACGCTTGTGAATGTAGATCAAAAGCATAAAGAACTTTAAAAAGACACTTAAGGATAGCGATCAGTAAAAGAAAAACTTTTCAAATCAAATGTTTTAGTGTTAAAGCATCCATAGTTGTCTGGTCGGTCTTTGTGTAAATATCAAATATCTATCTATTACGGTTTAAATGTTAAAGGCTTGAAAGCGCATAGCACACAGTGGGGCTGAATGATAATATATTTTCACTTATGGGAATATTAATAGTTTGTATTAAAATAATTTCAATGAATAAATTTTTATTGGAATAAATTTTGTAAAAAACTTGATGTTAAGAAGTATATAAATATATTTATTAGATCAAATCTTTTTCGAATAGTTTTTAATCCAATAATTTTTCAATAATCGAATAAGTTTTAATCGATTAATATATATTCAATTAATTTTTATTCGAATAAGTTTTGTAAAAAAAATTGGTTTAAGTGATTTGTTTTGTGTTAATACGTACATAAATAATTTTTTATAATTTAACCCTTATTCGAATAGTTTTTATTCGAATAATTTTTATACGACTAATTTTTATTCGATTAATATACATATGTATTTTGAAATAATATTTATTTGACTAAATTTTGTAAACAAAATTGATTTAAGTGATATGTTTTTGGTTACTAAGTAAATAAATAATTTTTAATAGATCAACTCGAAAAGGTTTTATTCGAATAAATTTTATACGAATAATTTTTATTCGATTAATATATATTAAAAAAAATTTTTATTTGTAATTTAAATTACAAATGAGTGAAGTAGTCCTTATATAAATAAAACAAAAATTATTCGAATAAAAATTTTTATTCGAATAATTTTTGTTTGTACAATTTCAATTCACATTATTTGTATCATATAATTACAATTTTATATTCTTTAATGGAAATGAGTTAATAAGTTACGGCACTTTTTCGGAACTCTAAAATTTTTTGCTGACTTTTTCAACGAGTGAGAAATTTAATTGTTTTCAAAGTATTTTATTAACTAGTTATAAAATTACTTTTAAGAATCTTTATATATATTGTTATATTAATTTTAACCGAATAATTTTTATTTGAATAATTTTAATTAAAAAAAAATTGTTTTGAATAATTTGTTTTCGATTCATACGTATTTGACTAATTTTGATTAAGAAGTTTTCATTAAATATTTTTTTGCAATAATTTTTAGTCGAATTATTTTTATTCGACTAATTGTTATTCGAATAATTTTTATTCGACTAATTGTTATTCGAAAAATTTTTTATTCCAATAACTTGTATTCGTTTAAATTGGATACGGCCAAACTTGTGTCAAAGAATTTATAATGTTACTTTTAATCATATTAATATATTTTTTATTTCAGCCGCAAAATATTTTTATTCGAATAATATTTATATGAAAAAAAGTTAGTCAAATAATTTGTATTCGATTATTAATATTTAAAATCATTTTTTTCATTCAAAAAATATTTATTAAAATAATATTTATGCGAATAACTTTTATTCGAATAATTTTTATGGTGCATTCGATTATTATGATTTTCAATATTTTTTTCGATTAATCATCATCCGAAAAATCATCCGCTTTTTGCGAAAAATAATTATAATTATAATATTTATTCGAATAATATTTATGTTGTATTCGATTATTAATATTTCCAATATTTTTTTCCATTAATGATGATCCGAATCATTCGAAAAATATTTATTAAAATAATATTTATGCGAATAACTTTTATTCGAATAATTTTTATGGTGCATTCGATTATTATTATTTTCAATATTTTTTTCGATTAATCATCATCCGAAAAATCATGCGCATTATTCGAAAAATAATTATAAATATAGTATTCATTCGAATAATATACATATGTATATGTTGTATTCGATTATTAATATATCCAATATTTTTTTCGATTAATGATGATCCAAATCATTCGAAAAATATTTATTAACATAATATTTATTCAAATAACTTTTATTCGAATAATTTTTCTTCGAATAATTTTTCTTCGAATAATTTTTTATTCGAATAGATTTGACACGAATAATTTATTTACAATTTATTTTGCTATATTAATTACTTATTAAAAAAATTTTAATTTTATGCTCTGAGACGATACGACTCGTGTAAATAAAACGAAATAATTTATTCCATTTTTCTCGAAGTCTCTTAAATTATTTGTTGTCTTGTGTGATAAAATAAGACTGCATACTCTCGCGGATGTTATAGACAGATCTGGCGTTTCATTATCGACCGAAACAGTGGATGCACATTCACCCACCCACCTCACTGTGATGCTTATGGGGACCATAAAAGAAACTTTGCTTGGGCACTTTATTCAATCGTTGTGTTAGGGAGGCATTCCACTGTCTATAATAGCAGATAAAACTTTGGCCAATCTGGAATAATATGTATATATTGTTGTTACAAAAATACATTTAAAATTTTTTGGTTTCTGACCTCTTTACGCGTTTCAAACCATTTTAAAGCTTTTAAAACAAAAATGATAAAACAAAACAAAAATACACATCCAGTGACAGAAATGGGCTGAGGTAATCACAAATTCAGATTAAATTAAATGGCTGTCATTTCATTTTATCAACATCATCATTGTCCTTATCATAATCCTTTTAATCTTTTTGAAAAATATTTCAAAGCAGCTGGTAACTCTTACACATTTGGTGCATGCGTGTGTGTGTGTGTCTATTTTTGCCTGATAAAAAGGAAACAACTTTAAGTGACTTTCTATGAATGTCTGTCTGTCCGTCTGTCTGTCTGTCCCTCTTACTTCAGCCTTTTCCTTTAGTTTGCCATGTGCAAATGTACGAGTAGTTGCAGACATGAGTATTTGTAAATGTGTTAGCGCTGGCTTAAGTCAACAAAAACGTGAATATATTTCTGTACGTCAGAGTGGCATAATACCAGCTGTAAAGAATGACAACACTTTAAATACCATTTCCTTAGCTCTAGTCACGTTCGCTCAAGTATCCGAACGGCTTTTGTCTCTTTATTTAGAAATTATGTAAAAGGCAATTAAAATGCTTGTAATATACTTGTTAGTATAAAATCATGCCACCACCAACACTAAAATTCTCCACCCCCACCCACCGGCCGTCAGCACACTGGCAGCCCTATTTTACACTATTCTCAAACGGAAGAGGGTTGACAGCTCACTATTGTTTTTCGCCTACTCCACAAAGACAAGTGTTGCTTTTATTATTATTATCGTTATTAGTTACTTTCACTTGAACAAACAGCCAGATTGTTTCCTCCAGCTCCCACTGACTCTTTGCTAAATAATTTGAATTTGATGGAATAGTTAAACAACACAAGTATATTTTAATTTAAATAGTTGATTAGAAATGTGATGCAAAAATCTCGAATGCTTATTACAGATAAGAAACACCTGCAACGAAAGCCATTAAGGAATTAGATAATTTGGCCAATCAAAATATGTGATGATTTATTATAGAAGACATAAAATATTAAAGCATTTTAATGTTTTGCTATTAATTAATTAATTTTATTTTATTATGATTATTTGTGCAATAAAAGCAGGAATCTAACGAAACATTAAAAACGAATCCTAGTTGGATTTTTGATGCATCCACATATTTTTATTCAATCAAAAATATTTGTGCAGGAAACTCAATGTTCTGTTGGTGCAAAATTTGCTTTACAAAATAAGGCAGAGAAGATTGAGTTACTAAATTGGAAGAATATGTCCCCAGGATATATGTATGTGTAGTACAACAAAGATTTTGTTAAACAAAACAATATTTCGGAACAAAATATTTTTTAATTTTAATATATTTATAACGATTTTGCTGAGAATTTTTTTTTCGTTGTTCAATTCAGGTTCATAGCGTTAAATTCACAAAGCCATGTTCTAAATCCAATATAAAGTCAACATTAATGTACGGTCGAATCCGCTTTAGCGCAACAAGCTTTACTGAAAAAATCGCATTACTGAAAGCGATACAAATCCCCGCACTGATTTTAAACGCAGCTAGTCTTATTCACTTCGCTTTAGCGAAACATCGCTTTACTGAAAATATCGTATTACTGAAAACCAAAAGCAAGCCCACAACTACGTTTTGTATGAAACTTACTTCGCCTTAGTGAAAAAATAAACAATGGCATCGAATCGATTGCATAACTTAAGGCTGAAAAAATTGTGCATGTTTTGTCCGTTAAAAAATTAAATGGCAAACTGTATTTGTCCTTTTCGCTCTTACGTACTTTATTGTATTTTTCTATTATATTGTCAATGCAAGTGGCTAGACATTTGATATAAAAAGTATTGTTTTACTGATTTCAAGCAGTACGCTTAAATGTAAGAAATTTCAGTAATCCCAACTACGTTTTAAGAAAAAAAAAAGGATAACTGAAAAAATTGGGTTTTGGTTATTTCCAGTAAAGTGGAGTCGAAATATACAATTCAATTGAACAAGTTTTTAAACCGTAGACGTAATTACCTTTGCAGTGATATATTACAAGTCCGTAGCATTAATATATAAAGCCTTTGAATAATAAACTTCTTCAAAATTGCCTCACTGTGGATTCTTCCATCAAAATGCCTACTATGCACTTTTCATACTTGCACTTAAGCTAAGTAAAGACTTCTAATTGTTTGTTAGTGATTGTATTAGTTACGATTTTTGTTTTTGTGCCACAATGTGAATTCTTCCGTCAAAATGCCTACTAGGCACTTCTCATACTTGCACTTAGGCTCAGTAAAGATTTCTAGTTCTTCGTTAAGGCTGGTTGTCGCATACAGCTGAAACTGAAACTAAAACTGAAACTGAATTTTTTTAAGTTTCAGTTCTTACTTTTTCAGTTCTAAAACAGCAACTGAATGTTGCGTGGGTTGCAACATACAGCTGAAACTGAATCAAAGCAAAAAATGTAATTTGTCGGCTTTGTTTACTTTTTTTTTCAACTATTTATACGCGCTATTTAAATTTTACAAAAAAATGCAAGGTGAATATTCATTCAAACAAAATAAAGTGATAGTTTTCAAATTTGACATGTCAAAAATGACATTTCAGTCGGACAGCGACTGAAAATAAGTCAAAAGTACTTTTTTTCAGTTCGGTTGCTAATGTATTGAATTCAGTTCCTGTCAACAGCAACTGAAAAATCGGATTCAGCTGCTAAATTCAGTTGCTATTAAGTTTCAGTCGCAAACGTATGGAATTCAGTTTGAGTTTCAGTTTCAGCTGTATGCGACAACCAGCCTTTAGTGATTGTATTAGTTAAGATATCTTTTTTTGGTGCCACACCATGATTTTGAGCAGTACGCTTAACTGTAACGCATTTCAGTAATCCGAACTACGTTTTAAAGATAAAATCGGATAACTGAAAAAATTGGGTTTTGCTTATTTCCAGTAAAGCGGGGTCGACTTCACCTTCATCACCAGTACTCATGCGCTGCCCAACTTGGCTTCGTTGAATGCGATAAATAAAAATTTTATTAGGAAATAGTATACGAGAACTGCATCAAACCGATTTAACTAACACACTTTTATATAATAATATTAGATAAGTGTTGCCGTTTGATTATGTTCTTCATATCCTATTTTCAGAATTTCTGCTCCATTTTACTTAATTCAAACTTTAATTGTTTAATATTTTAACATTTTTTGAGGAACCAAAATACAGAATGATCAAGGTTTTCGAATAAATTCGAATTCTGTGATAGGGTTGAATAAATAAAAATAGCTACAAATTCGCTCTGTTATAATATTCAACCAACTGTTCTCTCACACCTCGTTTCTATATTTCCGTCACACCTTATTGTACGAGTACGGATCACCCCCTGAGGCCCGGTCCTGATTTAAAAAAAAATAACTACGATGCCTGGGCTTTTTGGCTTAACCACGACTGTTCGATCTTCATTCTTAATATTTTTATTTTCCAATTTTAAGATTTACAGATGACAGCGACTCTCTATCTCTCTATCAACTTAATTTAACAATTTACTGAAGCAATTGTACATCAAATTGTTGGTGTTCAAAATGTGGCCATTTTTACCCCATAACATTTTAAAATTTCTCATATTATTCAAATGCTACTCGTAAAATACTGTTTGCATAAATAATAAATACTCTTTGTTTATTTAGTTCGACTTGGTAAATAGTTTGCTCTGAAATGTAAATCCTGCACTACTTTTCTTATTCCTGCTGCACAATTGTAAATAAACCTAAAACCTGGTCATAAACTTGACTTTATAAGCTTTAAGGATTAAATGGTAAAAAGATGTACGATTGTTTGTGTAGGTGTGTGTGTGTCAGTTAGAAGGAACAAACAAATTGACTTTAAGCACACGGAATTTACATGAAGTAAAACATACTCGTCTAAAGACAGGGCAGAGTTATTCCTAAGGTATTCAGTAGTTGTTGTATATTTGAAAATAAAATAAGTTGAAAATATGTGTAGTCTCTGTATGTGTGTGTGTGTGAAAGTGTAGAAGCTGCTGGTATGTTTACGTTGGAAACAGTATTGCCAGTCACTATGAGAACAAGTTTATTTTAATTTGTAATGAAATATTCAACTTTGTTGCAAATAAAGCTTTAATATGAAATGATTTAAATATTTTCCCCCTTATTCATAAAAATTATGAGAGTCTAATAACAGCGTAATAAAACAAAATTTCATATGAAATTTGCTCTATTACACTCTTATAACACTCTCATAATGTTTATGAATAAGGGGGTTTGTATCGAACCGTTTATTGTTATTAAAAGTTTAACTGCCATCCCTAAATACGGGCGGCAAACGTTTTTTAGCTGTCAAAAGTTCTCATGTCCATACATTTTGTATGGAGCATACCGACATAACGCGGCGGCAACGCTTTGCTAATGGAAAATCCGATTTTGACAGAGCGTTTTCTAATGAAGTTGGTTGCAAAAGAAGAGAATTGTAACCAGAGAAAAAGAGCAAAGATTTACAAAAGTGAAATATATAATAAAAGAAAAAATTTGTGCACTTCATATTAGAAAATGGTGGTAAGAAAATATTTACAATATGATTATGTACATACATATGTATGCACGTTTGTAATTTGTACAAAATTTCAATAACAAAATCACAAATGTCGTCCGTCCAGCTGTTAAAATAATCAGGGTTGTTTAATTTGTTTGTTTGATAACCCTGTTTTTATTGTTTTTTTACATAACGCTGCCGCTTTTGTTTAGGTATGGCATTTCAGCGTTAAAGCTCAACGGAAAAAAAACGTTCCGCTTTCCGCCCGTATTTAGGTATGGCTGTAAGGGGCAAAAAATGACTTGATCTTTTTAGAGAGAGAGAGAGAGAGAGTGATGCACAACTCTTTATATTTTATTCACTAAATTTATCCTTGGTTTTTCTTTAGTTTTTTTTTTTGGCAAAAACACATGAAGCAAAGCCATATTTATTTTTGTTTTTACTTGCATTTAATAAGAGGGGAAATTTTTTGTGTAAAGGGGTAATAACTTTAAAATCACATAACTTATTAAGTATTTAACCAATCTAAATAAATTAAAAAGTGTGCACATCTGTGCCGATAAATCTTTAAAACTATGTGTAGCTTGTCAAAATCGGCCCAATAGTACCGGCGTAAGGGCAAGTACAGAAAGCGTGTTTTCCTATTACTAAAATAGATATTGAATTCAATTAAGATTGATTGTTTTTATCTGAAATATATGATAAATATTTTAAAGTACAAGGGAAAGTCAACATAAATTTAATTATGAAAGGTACCTAGCAGAGCAGAACAGGTGTTTTCGAATGCCGCTACAGTATATTTTTGCTCATCATCACTTGCTATTTGAATTGGTTGAATGTGATAAGAGTTTTTTTTTATATATATTAATTTTATTATGGAATAGTATACGAGAATTAATTCAGCGTAATGTAAGCCAACGTTCTTACGTAACGTTTTCCATGTAGTCGAAGGGCAAAGACCACAAAATTAAGAACGACAATAAATCAGCATTTCGATGTCTTTTTCAAAACTGCACACTACAACAGCACTTCGGCATGCACATCCTTTTATCTTGTTGATGATTTTAAATGAAGAAGAATACAACTAAGGTACGTTCACACTTATCAAATGTCTTTCCAAAAAAGCGTAACCGCTAGATACTAATGAAAAACCTTTTAATTTCGTCAAGTGTTTACTGAGTTAAACAGTTTTCAATAATATTGAATTCAATGACACTTTTTATTAGTTTTGAATGAAACTGTTTTACTTAATAAACACGCCTCTAAAGCAAAATATATTTCATTAGTATTTAGTGGTTATGCTTTTTGAGGAAAATATTTTACAAGTATGAACGTACTTTTAGTGTATAATTGATCAACAACTGCTCGAATTGCTCTATGGATCGATTATGTTGCCCGCAAAACAGACAAGGACCTTAAATTTTTTTCAAAGTAAATTTTTACATTAAAAAATTTATTTTTTTTCTAAATTTGGGAATAAGAAATCAGCTCGATTACAATTAATCCTTTAAGTATTAAATTCAATTGAGATTGAGGGGCTAATTGTTTGAAAACTTGTTTTAAATTCAGAAAAACATGATGAATATTCCAAGGCACAAAAGGAAAGTCAACATCAGTTTTAATTATCTAACTTACACCCAAGAGCGGAACAGCTGTTTTCGAAGGCCGCTACACTTTCATCATCAGTACTCGTGTACACTACTTGTTCGTCACCACTTATTAGTCGGCTTAGCTGAAAGTGATAACATTTTTTATTTTTATGAATTTTATTATTTTAAATCCCCGTGTTGCCATTTAATTATAATCTTCCTATCCCATTTTTTTTTAATATTTTGTTCCATTGTACTGAAGCCAATTTGTTTTGTTTGGTTATCTTTTTGTACATAAATTTTTTTAGTATTATGTAATTTATTGAAATGTTCAAGATAAAAGGTCGCCAAAAATTGCAGGAATTTCTAAAACTCCTCAGTAAGAAAATCATGGGATTCGTCTGTGTGTTTTTCTGCTCCCAACATTTTTGTGTTAACAAATAAAACAACAAAAGCAAAAGCAAAAAAAAAAACTTGTTTAAATACTTAATTATGTCGGCACTTTCATTAACTACTAACGTTTATTCACAGGCGGCCCAAATTTACGGTTGACTAGATATTCATTTCGATACGTGTTATAATACAGACTGAACACACGCACACACACACAAAGCAAACAAGCAACTGCCTGATAAACAAACACATCTAATTTTTATTATAATTCCAAATGTCGAACCCGGCATCTGATGAAACTTGTCATCAGTGATTTTTGATAACTCAAGCCCAGTCTGTTTAAATCGTTTGTGTGCTCATGTTGGCGAAACACATTTTACGCTTCATTATTTCTAACGTCCAGCCACCAGCCATCAGTCAGCCATCCATCCATCAACCAGCAAACGGTGAAAAATTTTCTCTGACATTTTCAAACATTTAATTGAAGTCTTTTATTTCTGTTGTTTTTTTTTTGTTTTGTTTAGTTCAATCTAAAAATTTATTTTATTGCCTGTGTGTGTTTGCTACAATGAAAAGTAATTTGTTACTCCATTTCATGTTGCTGGTGGTATTTGTGCTGAAAACATTTGAACAATTGAGTTTTGTTGCCGCCGGTTTCGGTGCGAGTGTTAATTTAACCGAATTTCGCAGTCAGCGGCAAAAGCGCAGTCTAATTTTCACAAATGGTGGCACATTAAAGGTAAAAATAAAATTAAAAAAATAAATAATTAATATATAAATATTAGTATTCATCCACAAGTTATCCTTTGAACATTTTTGTATTTGGAGAAACTCATTAACGAAATCTTGTTTCAAAACAAAGAGACATTTCGTTGTTTTTAATGGGTGATTTTTAAAAGCTTTCGGATTTGATTCAAAAAACATAAGAATGAGAGAAATGTATGAAACTTTATCTGAGTCGATAGAACGATCTATACATGCACTTTTCATATTGGCTTGCACTTTTTATGATGACTTTTCATAATGAATTGCATTTTTTATGATGATCTGCACTTTTTATAATGACTTTTAGGGTGACTTGTATTTTTATAATAACTTGAATTTTTTATGATGACTTGCACTTTTTATGATGATTTACAATTTTCATAATGACTTACATTTTTTATGATGACTTGCACTTTTTATAATGAGTTGCATTTTTTATTATGACTTGCACTTTTTATAATAACTTGCACTTTTTATGATGATTTACACTTTTCATAATGACTTTCATTTTTTATGATGACTTGCACTTTTTATAATGACCTGCATTTTTTATTATGACTTGCACTTTTTATGATGATTTACACTTTTCATAATAACTTGCATTTTTTATGATGACTTGCACTTTTTATAATGACTTGCATTTGTTATTATGACTTGCACTTTTTATAATGACTTGCACTTTTTATAATGATTTGCACTTTTTAATGTGACTTGCACTTTATATAATGACTTGCATTTTGTATGATGACTTGCACTTTTTATAATAACTTGCACTTTTTATGATGATTTACACTTTTCATAATGACTTGCATTTTTTATGATGACTTGCACTTTTTATAATGACTTGCATTTTTTATTATGACTTGCACTTTTTATAATAACTTGCACTTTTTATGATGATTTACACTTTTCATAATGACTTGCATTTTTTATGATGACTTGCACTTTTTATAATGGCTTGCATTTTTTATTATGACTTGCACTTTTTATAATAATTTGCACTTTTTAATGTGACTTACACTTTTTATAATGACTTGCACTTTTTATAATGATTTGCACTTTTTAATGTGACTTGCACTTTATATAATGACTTGCATTTTGTATGATGACTTGCACTTTTTATAATGACTTGCACTTTTTATGATAACTTTCACTTTTTATAATAACATGAATTTTTTTATGATGACTTGCACTTTTTATGATGACTTGGACTTTTCATAATGAAATTAAATTCTTCAATGTTGGCTTCCAGTACAACAACTATTACGGTCTTGTTCCTACAGATATAAACCTTAACATAGAACTTCAAAAAATAGCTTAAACGGGCCCAACTGACGGGCCTTAAGCATGAAATAAACGGTTCACCGCACTCTCTTCTCAATTGGGCTACTGTGTGGCACGTGGCACAGTATTTTTGAAGGGCAAGTTCAGCTCCTCCATTTTGGGCAAACATTTTTTTTACTTATCACAGTAATGTCCTTGCTTTCGCCGTCTTTGAAAAAGTAGCAACCAATGGTGCCACCTGACAATAATCTACACCGAACCCTAGGTTTTTCGGGATGCATTGGCCGACTGTTCCGACTGTTCTTCACACCAAATACGACAATTTTACTTGTTCACGTATCCACTCAACTCCAAATGATCACGATGCACTTTCTTAGCCGATCATGAATTTTGATAAAAAAAATTCTAGACCAAACTGAACATGTTTAACAATAATATGCGACACGAAAATAGCTGAGCTGCCAACAACAGTGATGCCAAAAAGATAGTTGTTTAAAAATCACACTTTATAAACTATAAAATACAATAACATTTTAGAATTTGTTTTTGTTTCCGATGTGTTTGTGGGACAGCCAGAATACCCAGGACTGCAATTCTAATAATTTGTATAAAAGAAAAAAAAATTATTGTCTTAGTTTTAATTTTATGATCTTCTTGAATTAATTATTATCCATAGAATTTAAATCATCCATAAACAAAATCTAAAAAAGAAATTTTTGTTTGATAAAAATCACAAATTTCATTGAGTTTTAATTAAATAAGTATGTGTAATTTTCCAAGCTGTCGATAGGTCCATCGATGCCCGTACGTTTGGCCGATCCTTTAGCCTGGCGATCACTCGTCTGTTCATATAGTCTACAAGGCGGACAGTATGCAATACCCACACAACCCCTATATCCCTGGGACAAATGGGAGGATACATTTGCCAGATCGCTTAAGCAAATGAGAACACGATTTGAGACCTACGGTGACTATGAACCAGATGAGACTCGTGAATTTTTATATCTTGTCCTGGAAAAGTACATGACCCGTAATAATATTGATGGCAGACAGTGTCTTTTGAGGGCCATTTGTGAGAACTCACAAGTTCATGAGCATGTAGACGTCTTTGCTAAAGTCTTAGATGTTGTCTTAACGTAAGTACTCGCCAAGAAAAGTCGACTATTTTGGCTACCATCCCCTAGAGATTACTTTCATAATTACATCTGATTAACAAAGATTTCGCTTTCCTTCTACCACTTTCTGTTTTCTTTTGTGTTCTAATTAAATAGGCCCGGCAAAGAACATTTGGATACATCATATCGCAGGGCATTTCAAGCTGGCAGGCATGGTGTTGATTGCACAAAATTATTTAGAACATGTCCCAAAGGTTCTAGTCTACTGGATCAATATATTGATGAACTTTAATGCCAAGACCTAAACGAAGAAAAGCACAAAAAAGAAAAATCACATGAAAATAAAGCAAAATAAAATAAAATTATTCAACAAGCTAAATCCTTAACATAATCTCATGAATTCCTTAAACGTTTGTAGGTATTTTCTGCTAAACAAACAACCAGCTATGATTTTGTGTTTTCTCACCCTCTTTTTTTGGTCCTCTTATGCTGTCTACTCGGTTTCCGTAGCAAATTCCTCAGCATTGTTCTACTTAAGATTATAGGGTATTTAAGTATATTTTTAGCATGACCTTGAAAGAGTAAAATGATGGTTTGCGGTGGCAAAAGTTAAATAATTTTAATTTCCTTTATTCTGTATATATCAAAAATTGGACACTTACCTACTCCTTGTGTGCAACAGTTAACTACTGCTGATAGCCTGTGACTATTGCCTTAAGGCCCTGTAGAGATGGAAAACTATCGATAGTGTTACTATCGAAATATTTCCAGAGTTTGAAAAAATATTGCAATATAGCGATTTTAAATAGTAACAAATACAACAACAGAGAAACAACAAAATGATGAATAAACTAACTGAAATATATTTTCGTTTTTTTTTGTATCAAAACATAATTTTCTATCTACAATGGAACAAAAAAGTTAAGAAAATTGGACTTGAAAAAATAATCAAACTGCAACACCGTTATTAAAAGTGTATTCTCATCGGTTTGATACGCTTCTCGTATGCAATTTCTTACTTTAATATTTCATACACGCTGTTATAAGCGCATAAGCTTTCACTTTTTATCATCTGTTGCAGTTTTTATGAGTTGCACTTTTTATGGATGACTTGCAGTTTTTATGATGACTTGCATTTTTCATGATGACTTGCATTTTTTATGATGACTTGCACTTCTTATAATGACTTGCACTTTTTATGATGACTTGCACTTTTTATAATAACTTGCACTTTCTATGATGCCCTGCACTTTTTATAATAACTTGCACTTTCTATGATGCCTTGCACTTTTTATAATGACTTGCATTTTATATAATGACTTGCATTTTATATAATGACTTGCAGTTTTTATAATGACTTGCATTTTTGCGATGACTTGCACTTTTAATAATGACTTGCACATTTTATAATGATTTGTACTTTTTACGATGACTTGCACTTTTTATAATAACTTGCACTTTTTATAATGACTTGCACTTCTTATAATGACTTGCATTTTTTATGATAACTTGCACTTTTTATGATGATTTGCACTTTTTATAATGTCTTGCATTTTTTATGATGACTTGCACATTTTAGAATGACTTGCAGTTTTTATGATGACTTGCACTTTTTATAATAACTTGCACTTTTTATGATGACTTGCACTTTTTATAATCACTTGCATTTTATATAATGACTTGCACTTTTTATAATGACTTGCATTTTTGCGATGACTTGCACTTTTCATAATGACTTGCACATTTTATAATGACTTGTACTTTTTATGATGACTTGCACTTTTTATAATAACTTGCACTTTTTATAATGACTTACACTTCTTATAATGGCTTGCATTTTTTATGATAACTTGCACTTTTTATGATGACTTGCACTTTTTATGATGACTTGCATTTTTTATGATGACTTGCACTTTTTATGATGACTTGAATTTTTATGATGATTTGCACTTTTTATGGTGACTTACACTTTTCATAATGACTTGCATTTCTTATGATGACTTGCATTTTTATGATAACTTGCACTTTTTATAATGGCTTGCACTTTTTATAACGACTTGCACTTTTTATAATGACTGCACTTTTTGTGATGATTTGCACTTTTTATGATGACTTGCATTTTTTGTAATGACTTTTATGATGACTTGCACTTTTTATGATGACTTGCATTTTTGTGATGACTTGCACTTTTTATGATGAATTGCATTTTATGTAATGACTTTTATGGCGACTTGCACTTTTTATGATGACTTGCATTTTATCTAGTGACTTGCACTTTTTGTAATGACTTGCACTTTTTTCCTTACTAATATGCCAAATATGAACGTAACTCTGACCGTCTGTTAAATTTTCTTGCTCAAACCGCTCAATCGATTGAAATGAAATTTGGCATAGAGATAGTTTAAGATCCGAGGAATAAAATATAGTGGTTTTGGTTTTTGGAAATGATTGTATTGAGTCGTCAAGGGTGGTCAAAATATCGTATAGACATGAAATTTGTATAAAAAAAATTTAATAGAATAGATGATGTTTTATAACAGAAAAATTTTATACCTATTGCAGATCTTTGGTAAACATGCTTCCACTTTTTATATTTGGTAGCACTTAAATCAATGTTTGCATTACTTTATGTGTCTGCCTGATATTTGGTTTTATTTAAGTTCTGTCATAAGGTTTAGCACAGAGACTATATATTGTTTTTAGTTTTTTTTTTGTTTTTCTTTGGTTGTTGTAGTGATTCCATGACCTGCAATCCTAATAATTGAAAACTCAGTTAATGGACTCTTTTGTAACTTAATAAAGATAAAATATGTCGCCATCACACAAATATATGAATTATGATAGCAAACTTAATAAATTCAATAGCAAACAGCAATTGATTCATTTCAAACTTTATTCGATTATTTTTGATTTTTAAAACTAAAAAAGTCAGTCTATGGGGAATGATAAAATAAGAAAAGAAAAAGACGAGTGATGATTTTGGCTCTTGTTTTAACTTTGATATGCTTTAAAGTTCTCAGTCATTTCAGAAGAAATTTACAGTACTATCTCTGATATTTCTAGGAGAGTTTCCTAATGATCAGCATTAGTGACAAACGTGTCATTGACATTATGATATTGTTTTTGCTCTCCGCCTCTTATCATGGGCGTTATGATATCGGCCATTATGACAGACATCCTGTAGGGTATTTTGAATCTAAACCAACCGACTGCAGTCTTTGTTAATGATATTCGGTGTTAAAAGTTTGTCTTCATTTTTCTTTGAATATTGGCTGATGTCAGTGTCATGTACGCGTACAAATCTATTTAAAATCTATTTAACTGCAGACAAGAATAAGCTTCATTCACAGTTTTCAATACCACTGCCACGGACGAACTTTGTCTGCTTCCAGCATTTGCCATAATATTTTTTCTTTCGGAATATTTGCTGTTGTTTTTTTTTCTCTTGGATTATGCTGAAACTTGTTGGGGCGGGAAATAATTTAGTATTCTGTTTGCATTTTTCCACTATTTGTTGGTGTGTGTGTGTGAGTGTGTGCGTGTGTGCACGAGGGTATGTGTGATTTTGTTGCAGAGTTTGTGTGTGTGTGTGTGAATTTGTTAAAAACGTGTTTGTACAGTGGTGGGTATTTAAAAAAATATTTAATCGTACACAGAGTGTAGAAAATTGTTGAAATAGTTGTTAAATTAGAAGACATATTCAAGAAACATTTCTAGACACTTTTCAAACACTTTTGCCGGTTTGAATTTCTTGCATATTTTAGAACAGAAATTTTGTACGAACGAAGGTGGCTGCTGCAGTATTTTAAAAATTGTGAAATTAAATATTTGCAATAGGAACAACATACGGGGGCTGTTTACTAAATTCGTAAATATTTGAATAAACTTTTTTTATTTCCGGCAAATAAGCGTTTTATTTTTCAAAAGAATCTCCTTTTTGATCAATACATCTGGTTCAAGGTTTTTCCAGATTTTTTATTCCTGTCAAATAATAGGTTTTGTAAAGGTCCCTCAAAATAGGTGCTACTAACCCCACCACCTTCTCTTTTTCTTGGATGAAGAAAATGTGTACACGGAGTAGCTGTTTGCGGACCAATTTATGCATTTTTGAAATTGTTACACGATTGCACTTATGGTCGAGTGTATGCAATCGCTGCACTCATGACTCAGTAAATTGTGATGTACTCGTTTATTTAAGATGCTTACAGCGTCAGCCAGTTCCCGATCGTTCAATATTGTTCTATAAATTTTAGCGCCGATTTCTGGTGTAGTGACATCTTTTTGGGAGTCCTAAACTTACGGCGTCACTTGTGTTGGTACGAATGCAACGGAACTCAGTAAACCTTCACCTTATCCATTGAAATTAATGGTGTAGAGTTGCCATAGTATATATTAAGTCTTTCCTTGAATTCAGTGATGCTAATATTACGCAATAAATGATGCTTAATCAATACACGGAACTCAGCTGTTTCCATTTAAAATTGTACAGGTTGCTTTTAATCGTTGTGAAATACAATTGGCAGCGACTGACACTATCATGTACTAAAAGCAGAGTAACAACACCCACCTTCGTCGGCCCTGTAGCAAAAATTAGCCGGCGAAGTAAAAAGTTGAAATAGCTACAAAAAAACTGTCTATCTTCTCCCCTGAGTGCTGGTCCTACTCCTAAAAAAAAAAAATTAAATGTCTCAGTATTAAATTTGAAGTTGCTGCCAGGGAAATTCAAAAAGTCACCAGATCATCAAACAACCCTCGTATAATATTTAGATATGGCAAAAAATATATAAAGTATATTTGAAACAATTTTCAAAACTGTAAGAATTTTATCCATTCTTGCTTAAACGCCCTGGGTAGAAAAAGAACTAAACGGGCGTTGTATGAAGGTTTTCTATGTTAAAATACATTAAAATTCATTGATTGGCCAGTATTCGCAGAATGACATGATAAATAGTCGAAAGTATAAGCCAAAGTCAACATCAATTTAATTTTCCACACAAGAGCAGTAGCAGATGTTTTCAAAACCCGCTACACTTTCAGCGCCAGTACTCATGTACAGTTTTTTCTATTCAACTTTTTATGAATAAACATGTTAATAGAAAATAGCATACGAGAACTGTCTCAATACTAAACGGATGGCAACACCTGTGAAATCCCTGTGTTGCCATCTACTTATTTTCTTTATGTTTTATTTGCTAAAATTTTGTTGTATTTTAAAATTTGTATTTTTTTTAGTGAACTAAAGGGGTGTTATTTTTTCTGTTCGAATGATGATAAAATATTTCTTATAAACATTTTCGTGCAACTCCTTGGAAGCATAATTTTGTCGTTAAAAACTTAATTCATGCATCACTGTACACTAGCATTTTTCGTTATCTACGAAATTTTTCTATTATTAAGTTTTTCGCTGTAAATTTTGCTTTTTTTTGTTCGATTTATATTTTACTTTTATGTGCTTCGATGTGTGTAGTTGGTAAAAATGCTGAGCATAAGTACATCCCAGAAGTTTATATTGCGAGTCACAGTGACGTAGTGGTAAATTTCGTGTTCTTTTTTCTTCTATCACTAAACTTGCAAGTTAAAGATAATATAAAATATATACTAGATATGAGTGCATGTGCACGTATACAAAGTGTTAAGTGATTTTTAGTTTAGTACCGCTAATATAATCTCACATATTTTATACATTTAAAAATATTAAAAAGAATGTGATGCAGCGTTGGCGAAACTATGAGTATCATATATGATATACAATTTTTAGTTTAAATTGAAGGCTGCAGTAGTTGGAAGAGTGATGCACATAATTTTGTATACTACATATATTTGTGGAAGTCTACGGTTTTCAAAGGACGCAACATTTTCTAATTATTCTTTTAGTTGTATTGATTTCTAGCTGCCATCTACAGCGCACAGTGGGATTTGTTCATACAATGTTTTGGCAAAATATATATGGAGTGCTCGTAGAATGTTGAAATTTCGCTCTGGGCCTTTGGTTAGCTCAATTAAGAAATATATAAAGTTTAATTAAAATTGGCCACGCCCACTACCCACCGCCCATAGAACCCAAATTAATTTTTGGCCCAAGTTTTTTAAATTTGGCACAAAGCCTTTTATTATCTCATATAAAAATATAAAAATCAAAAATAACTTTTATTTTTCATTAAAAAAAATATAAAAATCAAAAATAACTTTAATTTTTCATTTAAAAAAATAAAAATCAAAAATAAATCTTATTTTTCATTTAAAAAAAATAAATATCAAAAATAACTTATTTTTCATTTAAAAAAAAAAATAAATATCAAAAATAACTCTTACTTTTGATTGTTAAAATAAAAATCAAAAATTTAAAAATCATGCAATATGTTGGATGCATTTCGCCTAAAAATCATGATGGTGTAATTAAAAGTTTTCTACGATGTTCATTTATGTATGATTTATTTCTTCAAAAATTGAAAAATAACTTATTTTCGGTCCCTGCAAAAGTAGATTTTTTTTCCCAAAAAAGCAAAAAAAAAAAATAAAATTTATTTGTAAATGCATTCGATGTAAGCTTTTTCCGAAGCTTCTTTGCTTCTGAAACTGTATATAAAATGTATAAGAAATAAATATGTTTTGCAGCACGGGTTTTAAATAAAAGAGTGTTACCATCGGTTTGATACACTTCTCGTAAGCTATTTTCTAATAAAATTTTTATAAATAAAAATTGTTATCATATCCAACTAAGTCGCCTAATAAGTGATCACAAACAAAAATACACATGAGTACAGATAATGAAAGTGTAGCGGCTTTCGAAAACAGCTATTCTGCTTTACTGTGTAATTTAAATAATTAAAGCTGATGCTGGCCTTCCTTGGAATATTTATCATGTCTTTCTGAATTTGAAAAAAAAAGAAATTTCGAACAATTAGCTTATCAGTCTTAATTGAATTTAAGATATTCATATTTTAATGAGTGCACATACTCAGCTAATAGTTTTCAATTAAAATAATTTCATATCCAAAATTTATGTAAAATAATTAAATTATTTCTAATTGAAAACAAAAATTAAATTATTTTTGTTTACATTAAAAAGTTCTGCAAGCGTTACACGTATTTAAAAAGACAACAATCTAACATTCAATTTATAGCGAACACAGAAAAGGAAAATATATCGCAGTCGTTGGATTAATTTAAAGGAATTTAAAGTTAATTTGTGTGTATGTGTGTGTGTGTGCGGAGGTAAAAAGGATTCGTTATAGTTTTCCATTACCAAGAATCATAGATAAACAGTTTTATCACCAGCGCATATTAAAATATTTAATGATCCCGTTTTACGGGAGGGGGACGTGTTCTATTTATTTGAAACTTTTCAAGAAATTTATTAGATTAAGGATATAAATAAATTTTGTTAATTGAATTTCAGAAGGTAATTAGTAGCTTCTGTTATAAACTGGTAATATTTTGTGAAGCGTTCAATTAGCGGCAGCAGTGATTGCAGGCTAAAAGCATCATTATTAACCCTAATGCATGTGTGTTGGGTTATATTTTACATCTGACTGGGAATATATATATTTTTTCTTCTTCGTTTATATTCTGAGTGAAGGTACAAAAAAAAATTATGTTAATTTATAACAATTATTATTGTATTTTGAATGCTGGTATACAAACATTTTATTGTGGGAGTATTTTTATACCCTCCAAAAAAGAATTTGGAGGGTATATTCACTTTGTCATTCCGTTTGTAACGCATCGAAATATCCATCTCAGACCCCATAAAGTATATATATTCTTGATCAGTGATGAAATCTAAGACGTTCTGAGCATGTCCGTCCGTCCGTCTGTGGAAATCACGATTCAGTCCACACGAAAAGAGCTAGACTCTTAAAATTTGGCATAAATATATTTTAAAGCTTAGAGCAGGTTAAGTTCGAAGATGGACTAAATCGGGCAAGAAGGAAAAAAAGGAAGGATGTATAACATTTTTCGGCACAAAAATTTCACAAGTCAGATGTTAAAAACATGCCATCATAAGACAACAACTTTTAGGATCACAGACATTTTCTTATCCTTTTGGGTCAATTTGACAGATTCAATAGTAAATTTGGTTTAACACTAAAAAAGGGGAAAAACTGTTTATTTGCACTCTAAATCTATTATTTGTGACTCTTGGCAGGATAAAATATACTTTCAGTTGGATCCTTAATATTAAATAAATGCAGTAAAATTGTTAAATTGTGTCATTAAGGTAAAAAAAAAACACTCACCCCGCAAAAGGGTTAAGCTATAATCTTCTTTAAAGTCAATTAATTAAAAAGGAAAAACATCATTAATGAAAAGGTTTTGCTCAAAAACCCCTTTTCTAATAAAATACTTTCGTGCTTTTCAGGCATAACCACACAAGTCTAGTTTTGCTGTTTTAGAGTTATTGATGCCAAATTGTTCTATTTCAAATGCTTTTACTTGAGTGTGAAATATTTCGAAAAATAGTGAACTGATTTTTTTTTTCTTAAAAAAATTTATGGAAAATTTAAAAAAAAACTGAATTGGATGTGGCATGATGGAATATCATACTCAATTTATTTTAATTGCTCTAAAGAACTAAATATTTTCTAGTGGTTTTGGGCTACAAGTAACTGAACGTTCCATATTATTTCTAGTTAAAATTATTCTTTTTTCTTAAATTTTCTTATCATTAGTTTAGGGTTTGTTAAGCAAATGGAAAAGATCGGCTTTATTCCAAATTTCAGTATTTTGGAAATGTAGGCATATTTTCGAAAAAAATCATATGATGCCTGTTCGAAAAGTAGGGTGAAATTTCAACTTTTGCTGGCTACTTACAATCGAATCTGAGACCCCATAGAGTGTATATATTCTTGATCAGTGATGAAATCTAAGACGAACTGAGCATGTCCGTCCGTCCGTCTGTGGAAATCACGATTCAGTCCAAACGAAAAGAGCTAGACTCTTGAAATTTAGCATAAATATATTTTAAAGCTTAGAGCAGGTTAAGTTCGAAGATGGGCTAAATCGGGCAAGAGGGAAAAAAGTTCCCCTAAGAAGAACTAAACCAACCCAGAAAAAACAACATAATTTTTAAAGTTTTTTTGTTATTTTGTTAAGCAAATGATATATTTTTATGTCAAATACGGTCCAACGCCTTAAACTTGGAGCCATTAAATAAAATAAAAATATTTTTTGACCCCGCCCACTTTAGTGGGCGTTATTATAGGCAAAAATAGCATAAAAATTTAACAAATTGTTTTACTTAAGCCTACATTCCTTAAAAATAACACTTTTAAGCTTTAATGACGAAGCTGAGACGAAACCTGGTACTTCTCTGCCCTACCCCTCCTTCCCCTTCGCCCTCTAAATGACCCTACCAAAAAAAATTTTTTTTTTAAATTTTGTATATAATCATCCCAAGCATTTATCTTTAGAGTTTTATGACTGCCGATTTCTGCCCTAGCACCCCCCCCCCACTCTTCTTCCTTTGTCTCCTAAAATGACCCTACCAAACAATTTTTTTTTTAAATTTTGTATATAATCATCCCAAGCATTTATCTTTAGAGTTTTATGACTGCCTGTTGCTGCCCTACCCCCTCCTCCCCCTTTGCCCGCTAAATGACCCTATTAAAAATAAATATAAATTTTTTTTTTTATTTTGTGTATAATCATCCCAAGCATTTAGTTTTACAGTTTTATGTGTATCTGTTTCTGCCCTACCCCCTCTCCCCCTTTGCCCTCTAAATGACCCTATAAAAAAAAAGAAATTTAAATTTTGTATATAATTATCCCAAGCATTTATTTTTAGAGTTTTATGACAAAGGTGAAATGTTTCCCCCACAGCCCTTGCCAGAGCGACCCCGCCAAAATACAGTTTTTATAGCCTCCAAAGAGAATTGTGATGAAGTCTAAGACGGTCTAGCAATGCCCATACGTTCGTCTGTGGAAAACATGATATTGTATATTTTTGAACCCCGCCCCCTTTAGTGGGCGTTGACGTACGACATTATATAAAGGAATTCTGTCCCACCAAGTTAAACATATCAAATTCACTTACTAAATATTTGGAGGGTATTTAAGATTCGACCCGGTCGAATATAACGTTTTTACTTGTTTTTTCTCCGTTGCTACTCTCGTCTCAGTTTAAGCTAAATTTCATGTTAACTTTGTTTTTTCAAAGTCATAAACGTTAGAGTTTTGTTTTTTTTGACTTCAAAAAAAAACAAATAATTTTCATAAAATTTTATGCAAAAAATGGGATTAAATCTTTCAAAGTCCTTGAAATTATCAATGGCACATCAAGAGCCCAAGAAAATTTTCCGAAAATGAAGAAAATTGTTATGGCGAATCTTTGAATTACTACTAGAGAAGTTGCTGAGAATATCGATTGGCTTTGAGCTTGCAATTTTTCGAAAATTTGAGACACAAACCATATGACAGCGAAGTTCGTTTTAAAGTCTACTGCCATTGGGCAAAAAAAAACTGCGCTCGACAAATCCTCAGGGATTGTTGAACGACGTCAATAGGGATCTAGATTTGCTTAAGAGTGTCATAAATTGGTATGTGGAGTAGTTGGAGGGTCCCGAGCTCGACTCTGCGCTCAGTCATGAATGAATATTGTGTCAAATTCCTCTGATCAGCATTATTGAATGTTTGTGTTAGTTGTTGCCAGCCTGTTCCAGTGATGAAGACATAGCACAGGTCACTGAACGATTGACACTATCATGTCTTAAATAGCACAGGGAACAGCACGGTCCTTCATCGAACCTGTAGCAAAAAATTAGCTGGCGAAGTAAATGTTTGAAATAGCTACAAAAAATTCTCTATCTTCTCATCCTTCTTCATCTCTTCTCTCAAGGCAGTCCCCTCCTTTCTAGTTCCGGCGCAAGACACTGCATATTTAAGGACATCTCCTAACTGTCTATCTTCTTTCTAAAAAGTTCTATAAGCTTTGAATTTATGCACAAACTATCGGAACTATCTGAGAATTACATGGGTAAAATCACAGTGTGTTTTGAAACTTTCTCACAAACACAACACAGCAAATAAATTTTATTAGATATAAATAAGGTTTTGTTTATTTTATACATCTCAATTGGTGTTTGAAAATTTGTGGATACGTTAAGGGCTTGAGGAACTTTTCAGAATTAAGTTGAAGTGTGCCACATGATTTCGTATAAAAGTAAATGAAATGCCAGCATATACACGAAGTTGAGCCGCTACAAACAAACAATTTGTTAAAATAAATTTATTAAAATTTTTTTTTTAATAAATTTATTGGAGCAATATCTCAAATAAATTATATTAAAATAATAGATGACAGGCGCACTACGATCTACACCAACGGAAGCAATTTTTGCAATGCTAAATTGGCTCCCGGTTGACATTCTGGCCAGACAATTGGCTCTATTCTCTGCGGTCAGGTTGAATACAGTATGTCCATGAACTAGGACTGACTATGGGCATGCTATGATTTTAAGAGAGCACTCGGACATCCATGCCAACATTGACTATTGTGTACCAATACCCTTCTTTGGTAGACTTTTCCGTTCCATAGTCGTTGACAGGGAACAGGTGGACAGACTTTCCTTTCCCGAGGATTCAGTTAGAGTTTTCACTGACGGATCCAAAAGGGGAATAAGAACGGGCGGAGGCTTCTATGTTCTCTCCATTCCGGCTCCAAGACGGTTGTACTGTCTTGCAAGCCGAAATCTCTGCTATTACTCGGGCAGCGAGATGGCTAAGGTACTATAGGATATCGAATGATATCTTCATGGTTACCGATAGCAAAGCAGCCATCTCTGCTATTAGTGGTGTGTACAGTACATCAAAAACTGTGGTCGAATGCCGACTGTCTATCAACGAGATAGCGAGACATTCGAGGGTGACACTGGTTTGGGTGCCGGGGCATTCTGGATGTCCAGGCAACCATACTGCGGATGAGATTGCCAGACAAGGGACTGAATTGAACAGTTCAATGATCAGTTCAATGATCAGTCACTTCACTGGCATTCCATTAGCGCGATGCAAGTTTCTGATTCAAAGCCAATCATACAAACTAGCTCAACTTAGGTGGGAAAGCGTGGCTAACTGTCTCGTGGCAAGAGCCACGTGGCCCCATTACGATTTACGCAAAACACGCGACCTTCTCAAGTTTGACAAGGCGCGCATGCGTCAACTGGTGACTGCTCTGACAGGACACTGTAGCTTTGGGACTCATGCGAGGAGGATGGGTCTAATATACAACGACTATTGCAGAAGCTGCAATGATGAAGAGGAGGAAGAAACTGTCCTCCATTTTCTGTGTCAGTGTCCTGCCCTTGCTAATGCAAGGGCAGCGGCGCTGGGCTCCCGATTCCTGTCAGACTTAGACAGCCTGGCAAACATGGAGCTTTCAGGGGTATCATCCTTTCTCAGGGGTACAAGATGGTTTGAAACGGCGGAGAACATCCCTTAGGAGGTCCTCTGCTTAAGGGCATCACAATGGGACCGAATTGACGGACCCAAGTGGATTGTCCGGCCAGGGACAACGGCCCTCTAACCTAACCTAACCTAAAATAATAGTTCTAGTTTTTTAGGGGATTTTGGGTGTAAAAAATCCACCGATGGTCAACATTAGGTACAATTAAAATCCTCATTGGATTGAGCTTAAATCCCCTAAAATGATCACTTTGATTAAAAAAAACAAATTTTAAGTTAGAGAAAACAGCGCATTCAATTAAAATTTAGTGTTAAACAACTTTTCCCAATAATAAATTTTCTGAACATAAAATTATATTATTTTATTACATATGATGTTTTTCTTGCTGTATTTACAGGCAAACTAAATGATCTTGCCACCTAAGCTAACATCGATAGGATTCAAGTGGTCACATGTATAAAATGGCTCCGAAGAAAGCCTTTCTTATGGCAGAGAGAGAGAGAGAGAGAGAGAAAGCGAGAGAGGTAAGCATATATGATGTGATATTATAATCGATGTTTGATTAATTAAGACTGAAAATATATCCTGTAACTGTTATGGAACCACTTAATAATTTATTCCCTATGGTCCATTTCCAATGGAAAAGCATTTCTTTTTCCTGTAAAAGAAGCTTCGAGATAGCCGTGGTACGAGTAAAGCAAGTTTTACTAATTTCGTGAATCCCCTGGGAATATATTAATTTAAGACTTGAGCGTTTATTCATAAAAACCAAACATTTTCTCACCATTCTGCTAAAATCTTGCTGCATGTCTTAATTAAATTATTTCATTTTATTAAGAAGATACGAGTACAAGATAACTTTTCCCATCCAAATTATTTTAGATATTTTCTGTTTATTTATATTTTTTTATTTTTATTTTTTTCAGACAAATTAATTTGTATGTAAGAAGAGTGTGAAACGAAGAGTTTATGTTTCAATTTATTTGATTACACATCTTATTACAAGTTTAGGCATCACAATGTAGTATTTTGTGCGTTACCAATTTTTTGCTCCGCTTAATCATCATTCACACGTCTTTTGGTAATTGCGTTCTTAACTTGTAGACTATATAATTGGGTGAATGGAAAGATTTATGAATGACTGTGTGTGCGTGTGTGTGAGTGTGTGTGTGTGCTGGTTTTCGCTTATAACCCAATTATGGCTGTTGGGTTTCAAGCCAAGTTACTGTAGCGTTGGGTAAAGAGGTACAATTTACATATTTTTATGGCTGTTGGGTTCAGAAGATTTTATTATTTGGTGTTGATTTTTTGGTAATATTATTTAAATGTTTGTTTTGAGATTTTTTTCAATAAACAATTTGAAATTGAATAGTTTTATATATTAAATTCAATTAAGATTTATAGGCTAAAAAGTTCGAAATTTTTGTTTTAAAATTCAGAAAGACATAATAAATACTAGAAAGCACAAAGAAGAGTCAAAATCAGTTTTTTTAGTTATTCAACTTATATAGCAGAGCAGAACAGCTGTTTTCGAAAGCCGCAACGCTTTCATTATCAGTGCTCATGTGTATTGTGTTTGTCACCACTTCGCGAAAAGAAAATTGAAAATTAAAAGAAAAAATTTAGAAGTTCTAAGTGTTACACCGTTTTGAAAAAAATCAAGTTTTTACTAGATTTCGAAGTTTAGAGTTCTTAGGAAGCTTCTCTGATTACTAATTAGAGGATGTCACTATGTCTGTGGGTACATGTTATATATATATATATATATATATATATATAATATATATATATATATATATATATATAATATATATATATATATATATATATATATATACATATATATAAGTATGTATATATATATATATATATATATATATATGTGTGTGTGTGTGTGTGTGTGTATGTATGGATGTATGTAAGTATGTGACCCACTTAAAACTTTTTAAAGGCTTGACCGCATCGAACCAAAGGCTTCGAAGAGTTCCATCAAACTTAGATTTTTTTTGAATTGGAACCGATTCGACCACGTCTATTTCGAGCAATATTTTTTTTTTATTCGGACCAGCACTCAGGGGATGACCCCTGATGCAGTGCATTGCGCCGGATCTAGAAAGCAGGGGATAGTATTTAGAGGACAGATGAAGAAAGATGAGAAGATACAGAATTTTTTGTAGTTATTTTATTCTTTACTTCGTCGGCTAATTTTTTGCTACATGGCCGACGAAAGCTAAAACCCCTCAATAATTAATTTTGAACTTTTTTTTGTAAATTTGGGAAAAGAATCAGCACGAATAATATTAAAATATTTTGTGAAAGAGGGCGTTGTTCCTTTGCTCTTCAGTACATGATTGTGCCAGTCGCTGTCATAACTCAGCGCGGAGTCGAACTCAGGACCTGCCGCGTCATAGCCTCATATTAACTACTTCAGCCAACAGCACCCCCCCTCAGCCAACAGCATCCCCCTCAGCCAACAGGACCCCCTCAGCCAACAGCAAACTCCTCAGCCAACAGCACTCTCTGAAATCTGGAAAAAAATCGTTTTTTCAAATATGGTTTTTGGCATAAATTTTATAGGCCTCTTGACATTGAAACCCCAAGTCGATCGCCTCTAACCGGGTTAAAATCAATTGATGCGTTCGTGAGAAATCGTGAACGAAAAAAAAAAATTGAAAGAAGTGGTTTTTTGAAAAATTCCGAAATATATCTGATCAATTAGTGTTTTCGATTATTTTATTGGACTCGAAAAACCACACCAATCACCGATAATCACGTGGTGCTCGTTTGATTCATTCAAAAGTTCTAGCAGTTTGAAAATTAAAATAATAATATTTTTTAGCGGTTAGATTAGCAGGAAGTTGGAGGTATGGATCAGCCGTTTTCCATATATTTTTTTTAAATTAGGAATAGCACTTAGGAACTGTTCCCTGAGAGCTTTCATTTTACTGTAATTCGTCGATCAAAACTTGCATTCAATACTAACGAAGACAAGTCCTACAACGCCCTTTTTAGTCCATGAGAGTGTTACTCGCTATCGGTACTGTTAAGTGACCAGTTTGTCGCTATTGTTGGTCCTGTTGAGTGGCCACTTTACCATATATAAAAAAATTAACCCATTCAGGCACTAAACACATCAGAAGAAATTAATTGAATATCCTATAGGCTTACATATCATAAATATGACTTTTTTTCTATGTTGGTACTATTTTCTGTCCAAAAAAGTACTTTATTAAAACCATAAAGAAAATGTGTTATATATATTTTACCACCTCTAATTTGTATGTGCGTGTGTATGTGTTCATGCAAGAATGAATTCTGCGGTGGCTGTCGTTGGGTTCTTTTCAGTTCTGTTAATAATCTAAGCAAATATTTTAATATCAAATATTTGGAAGATTTCCAAAAAAAAAAAATAAAGAAAAAATTAATCCATCTTGACTACACACACGTTAAGTATGTCAGTTACACACACACACCCACACACCTACTCTGCACTAAATGATTATTCATGGAAATGAAAGATGGCATGATTTACAGAAGAGCCATGAATGACAGATGCCCAGTTAGTCGCACTGATGGACAGATGCTCGTTCACACTGGGTAGTTATTAGAACACACACGCACACACATACACTTCAATATGATTCTTAGTTTTTATGATTGCACGCTTTTGATGTTCTTGTGAATTATTCCCTGCTCAATTATAATTTTTGTATTAATTGGGAGTCATACACCAAAGAATATTCTTCATGAATGTATTTGCTTTCAGTTACTTTAGTGCTGAATTAGACTTTTTATGATGCAACATATTCTGTTAAATTGTAATTCATAAGCAACGTTAAAGAAAAAGTATTATTTTATCAACAAATCGAAAATATCCAGTCAATTTCTTGAAATCACTAAGATTCACAGGTAACGCCGCTATTAGTGCGTATCTCCGTGATTGCCCTATTACTGGGTCACGTAACATTTTTATGTGACTCCTCTTAATTCGCAATTTTTTTTCTTCATATTTCCCTCATATTTAGTTCATTACACTTTTTTGATGTAATTTAATTTGTTCTTTTCTAGCGCAAGGGTGCAATCATAAACACTAATAAAATGTTGCCAGTAGTCGTGTGGTTGCTTTAGAATTGTGATCGATTTTTGTTAATAATAAAAACAAATATTTAAATTATTTGGAACATTTTCAAAATGTGAACTGAAAACAATCATCCACTTAGCATCAACACGCTGCAAGCGTTTGTTTGCTTGTCACACCTTCTGGTGTTCCAGGTAGAGATGGCACTCGTATCATGTGTAATATTTTGCTTAACCCATATCGTCCCAGAAATTTTTTTTCGAATCAGTTTATGAAACTTCGTAGTTAAATGGTAATTTGGGCCCAGATTCAGATGTCCAAAATTTTTTAAACATTTTTATTAAAATTTTTTTTTAATTTTCATAAAAAATTTGTTTAAACATTTTCATAAAAAATTTGTTTAAAAATTTTCATTAAACATTTTTTTAAAAATTGTCATTAAACATTTTTTTAATATATTCATTAATTTTTTTTTTTTTTTAATTTTCATAAAAAATTTTTTTTAAAAATTTTCATCAACAATTTTTTTTTTAAATTTTCATTGAACATTTTTTTTAAAAGTTTTTATTAAAAATTTTTTTAAAAATATTTTTCAAAATTTTCATTAAAAATTTTAATGAAAAAATATTAAAAAGTTTAAAAAAAATTTAAAATGCTTGAAATTTACTGTTCAAAAAATGGAACACTGGGACGAAATGGGTTAAGGTAAAGTACGTTTAAGCTGGTTTTAAAGCAATGAAGAGAAGACACAACTTTCAATTGCACAATTATTAATATGTTTATCTAAATCACGTGCTGAGCACCACGGACGCATCTCTAATAATAACAAGATTTTATTCAGCGGAAATTGAAAATGTTATTCAAAAGTAAATAAAGTGAAATAAAAAACGAGCATTTCAATTTGTGTGCCTTTCAGATTTCTTCTTTCTTCAAAAAAATTATTATTATTATTATTTTTTCTTTGATAATTTTTAAATCCATTTTTTTTGTGTGCTGCTGTCACATCGTTTGGTGTTAATAACTTCATCAGTAGCTGGTTGTCGTTTGCATTGTCATCTCCTGTAAATTTTCATCAAGCAGAAAAATTCGAAAGTTAAAACGCTTCAAATGTTATTGAAAATAAAATTTATTTGTTGGCTTTTCTATCTCGAACAATTGACTTGGACATTTGCTGGTCACGGTGTTGGCAACAATTTAACCGATTTCTTGAGGCATCGTGAAAAACGCGGCTTAATTTTTAATGGCGGTGGCAACACAAAGGTGATTTATTGAAACTGACTCTAAGAGTAGATAATGGAAAAATAATTTTAATTCTTTACTTACAAAATGATGTAAAAGTGAATGTGAGGGTTGTTTCTTTAGCTGCATGGGAACCATCGTTATCGATAACTGTGATTTAACAGTTTAAAAAAAACTTTTAAAATGTTGTTTTTTAAAGGTTGGCTTAGCTCTTCTTAGGGGGAATTTTTTCCTTCTGGCCCGATTCAGGCCAATTAAGACCTGTGTTATCCTTCAAAATCTATCAACAGCAAAATTCAAGGATCTGGCTCTTATTCTTTGGCTAGATCGTCTTAAATTTCACCACTGAGCAAATATACATACAGTCGAATCCGCTTTAGCGCAACACGCTTTACTGGAAAAAATCGAATTACTGAAAGCGATACAAATCCCCGCATTGATTTTAAATGCAGCTAGTCTTATTCACTTCACTTTAGCGAAACATCGCTTTACTGAAAATATCGTATTACTGAAAACCAAAAGCAAGCCCACTACCACGTTTTGTATGAAACTTACTTCGCTTTAGTGAAAAAATAAACAATGACAAATTTATTTACAAGAAATCGATTGCATAACTTAAGGCTGAAAAAATTGCGAATGTTTTGTCCGTTAAAAAATTAAATGGCAAAATGTATTTGTCCTTTTCGCTCTTACGTACTTTATTGTATTTTTCTATTATATTGTAAATGCAAGTGGCTAGACATTTGATATAAAAATTATTGTTTAACTGATTTCAAGCAGTACGCTTAACTGTAACAAATTTCATTAATCCGAACTACATTTAGAGAAAAAATCGGATAACTGATACCAAAATTGGGTTTTGGTTATTTCCAGTAAAGCGGAGTCGAAATATAAAATTCAATTGAACAAGTTTTTAAACCGTAGACGTAATTATCTTTGCAGTGATATATAACAAGTCCGTAGCATTAATATATAAAGCATTTAAATAATAAATTTTCTTCAAAATTGCCTCACTGTGGATTCTTCCATCAAAATGCCTACTATGCACTTTTCATACTTGCACTTAAGCTAAGTAAAGACTTCTAATTCTTTGTTAGTGATTGTATTAGTTACGATTTTTGTTTTTGTACCACACTGTGAATTCTTCCGTCAAAATGCCTACTATGCACTTCTCATACTTGCACTTAGGCTCAGTAAAGATTTCTAATTCTTCGTTAGCGATTGTATTAGTTAGGATATCTTTTTTAGTGCCACACCATGATTTTAAGCAGTACGCTTAACTGTAACAAATTTCAGTAATCCGAATTACGTTTTAGAGAAAAAAAATCGGATAAGTGAAAAAAATTGGGTTTTGGTGATTTCCAGTAAAGCGAGGTCGACTGTATACATTATGGCATCTTAGAAGGATATTTCGCTGTGTTACACACACAATGACAATGGCATGAAATGACAAAAAAATTACATTCCATTATAACTTCTCATGCAGTTAAAAAAAGACCCGATATGTTGCAAACAGTTAAACAAAAGAAATCAAGGAATTATTTTAGAGTCGTAGTCCCTGCCTTTCATTGGCAGTTACATGCAAAGAAATTATATATTTTCTATTCGTCTTAAATACGAGTACATACACCGATAAAGCTGTTGACTTGCACATTTTAGCTTGTCATTGGACCAATTTATCCCTTGGAACTGGGCGATCCCATTAGCTGGAGAGGTCTGTTGGCCTTGTACAATATTCATGTGGGAAGTTATGATATTCCCTCTACGCCCCTGTATCCTTGGGACAATCTGTATGCACGTGCCAATCGAGGGCAAACGAGTTTACAACCGGATGCGTCTAGAGAGTTTTTCTATTTAGTATTGGAAAACTTTATGAACGCCAAACATGGCCAGGGCAGGGAGTGTTTGTTGCGCGCGATATGTGAAAATGTGCAAATACAACAACACATGGACTTTTTCGCTGAAATATTGAATGTGTTATTAACGTGAGTGCAAGCCAATTCCTGTTAGAACTTATAATTTATGTGATCAAATTTAATTTTCCAGACCTGGTAGGGAAGATGTGAAGCCCATTTATGGCCATGCTTATGAAATGGGCCAGGCTGGCGTTGACTGCCTGCATTATTATAGCAAATGTCCGCTGGGTTTAAGTTTTTTGGATGAACTGTTACACCATGAGTCTTATTTTTAATTAAGTGTAAAATATATGAAATTATTTTAAAGTTTTCTTTTTTTATATTAATTTTCACAAACTTTCCTTGTGCGGTGGCATAAAGGAAAAACTCTACGAAAAGCTTATGGGTTTTAGCCACAAATAACAAAAAATAAAATAAGGAAAAAGTATTTCTAATAAAAACTGTCTAGAGTCATGACTTTTTCATTAGATATTGTTCTTTTTAATCTGTTATGTTGTTTTAGTTTATTTTGCCATTGTGTTCAACTATTATTATTCAATTTGATAAAAGTTTTTTGTAACTCCTTTTGTAAACGAAAACTAGTTTTGGGAAACTTTTTCTTAATAAAAGTTTTAGTGTTTTAATTTTTTGCATGTATTTTAATAGTTTCGTGGTAAAATTTTTATTTGATAAAAACTTTAGACAATATCTTTTGGTATGTGGAAAGAGAGTTGATTGTTTTTTTACTGCATTAAATATGTGACCAATTAAAGTTTACCAAAATTTCTAATGCGGCAAGTGTTGATTTATTATAAGCGGTTTTACAAACCTTGACTTTTGCTGAGAGCTCGTAAAACTTATGTGTCACTGTACCATCTCTGAGCTAACGGATTAAGGAGAAGGCATATAAATAATTTAAAAGGAAGTAGATTCGCTTGCAATATTTTTTTTTTTTTTTTGGTGAAAAATGGACAGGCACCACCGAAGTAAAATCAAAGGGCTGCCTTTTCAGGGCTTGACCAGCAATCTCAGAGTCGTACCAGGGGACTCGATATGTTCCACAGCTGATATGCCTTGTAGAGAAAGCGATGACGCTCGCCGGGAGGCACGATATTACAGGTCTGTTGAATGTGCTGTTAACATTATGCTTTATGCGTGTTTCTGCATGTTCATTCATGTCGTATTGTGTCGTATTGCTTTTTCAAGAAAAAGTTGGATGATTGTGTGCGATCATCTTCGGGAATCTAAGTTGTGGCTGTGGTTTGATATTAAGAGTCTCTGGTAGAGATGTCAGATAGGAACTGATGCTCAGTCAGTGCTTGTGGCTGGTTAGCCTTCGGTCTAATCGATTGACACAATTTCTAAGGCCTCTGGAGAATTCTGTAGAACCTGCCAAAAGTGGTGCTGGGGAAGGCCAGTAAAACTCTCGTTTTGTCCCGTCTCCTTGGTAGATGTCTGCCTTGAGCGCTAATCCTCGGTTACTGGTGGCATGGTATATGTCCTTTGGAGCACTAGAGGAACTTGCCGCCTGTCTGCACTTTGCTAAGCATTAAACACATTCATTACAACACACTATCGACTACACGACTACAGAAATAGAATACATGTGTGAGTATGGGAAAAGTAGCACGGACAACAACCAGGTTGTGTAGCCGTGAAAATTATCATACCAATATAAATATGCATTCTACATTTTGGTAGTCATGTAGTCTGTAGCCTGCTGTGAGGAATGTGTTTAATGATTTAGTCACAATGGTGCGGCTTCAAACAGTGGTCGGGAATGATAATGAACTCACAACTTTACACGGTATTAAGAGCAGGCCGTCTATGACAACACCCGGCTTTCTCTATAAGAGTTTAGGGGCTTGAGCGCTGCCCGACTGTCGTACATTTAAGTAGATGCGACTAACACATTTATAACAGCAAATTACCGACTACAACCTGTCAAAATTCGAATACATGTGTTTATATAGGGAGGGTTATTTTTACGGCCAGGTTGTTGTCCGTGCTACTATTGTGGTTGTAGTCAAACAAGAATGATAAAATAAAGATTACGCCTTGCGCATGATTTACCGTTTGATGACGTATTTGTTCCCTCGAAGAGATTGCCAAATGTTTATTATATGCAAAACTAATACTTCCTCGTACAAAATTAATATTTTATGCTATATTTGGCAGCTCTTCACTCAATTTACTCAGAGAGATTTCCAACAAGCAAACAAAATAAAATCGGATTTATGAAATTGCAAGTTTTGTGTTATATTTTAAAATAAATTGTGTTATATTTTAAAATAAATATATTAAAATAATTATTAAATAACTTAAAGTATAAAAAACTTATTAAAACTTGCTTTTTAAAGCTCATAAACTGTAAACAAAAAACCTAAATTAAAGAGAAAAGAGAACAAAAAGAGCAATCATGAAATGTGCAGTGGGCAATTGCAAGCAAAGTAACAGCAAAAAAAAAGTAAGAAATAATTGTGTTAAAATGTAATATTGTTACCAAAATTTTTTTGGTTTTCAAAAAGCTGTGTCATTTTATAGTTTTCCAAGAGATGAAGTTCAAAGGAAGTTATAGCTCATATTTTGCAAGCAAAAAAATTTGTTTTGAATGGGGAAAAAAGAAAAATTATTAGCACTTGGGTTCAATATTTATATAAAATAACTATAAATTAACAATTTCAAATAAAAAAAGTGGAAAATAAAATAATTTTTTAAAATTGTTTATTATCAAACAAATTTAATTTGAAAAATCGCAATTTGCCCCACTGTCCAGTTTTTATAATAACATAATAGTTCTCTAGTTGAATTTTGTTACCCAATCAGAACACATGTAGAGTGACGTCACAGTTCCATCATGCGCAGAAAAGTATTTTTATTTCAGCTTGTTGGCGTAATCTTTATTTTATCAGTCTTGTAGTCAAATATCTAGATTAGTGCTGCCAACACAAAGTCTTGACTAACTTGGTGTTTTTGTTATTTATTGCTCAAATATACCAAAAGTGTTGAAAATAACAATTGTTTAAGATAAAAACACTTTCAAGAAAATAAAAAAGGATTGCATAATTAAAATAATAATTTATTATTCACACTCAAGTTCAAATCATCTGCAAATTATTTTTGAAGAATTTTTATTAAATTCAAATTATTTTTTAATAAAAGTGGAATTTAAAATTTTTTGTTGTTGTAATCATTGAACTAGCACAACGATTCACTACTGACTTCGTGCCGCTACGCCATTTCATTAGCTCTCCTCAAGCTCTCTCTGCCGCCAATAAGAATGACATACACTTTCGGTTGAAAAATCGTTATTATTAAGGCATTTCATTCGCATCGCCCTTGCGAAGATATAACCGTATATCACAACCCATGTATCTCTATTTTCTGATAATCTGCTTGGCATGAATTATGGTTCAGCAAGTGGCTCCTGCAGTGCAGGTTACATACATACAAAATTTAAAAGCAAATGTAGAAACAAACATGTATATTTTGTTTTTGTACTTTTTCGTTTTGCTTTGCTCTACACAATTAATTGTGACGTTTGAATTAGAATTCACAAAAACAAAATACATGTAGGTTTTTATTTTTGTAAAACCGCTCCTACCTGTATCAGTATGCCCTGCTGCAGTGATTGAAACAACAACAAAAATTAAAAATTAAATTAAATTTTTTTTTTAATATTCTGGACTAATTTTAAATTATAGAAAAATAAAAAATTTAAAAAAAATTTTAATTTTACTTATAAAATTGATTTTAAACATAAAATTGATTTTTCCACAAATTTCCAATTTGCTAACCCATAAGTGGGCACCTCAAAGGTGTAGAACAGTGGTGTTCAGCCCATAGAACAATTGTTTTTAAAATTTACACACATTTGTTATGCTCTTATAAAAATTTTCATTCAGTCGTCGTTGAGCAAGCGATGAGAACTCATGCGAATGGTCATTGTCATTTTATTTCAGAAATTTATTAAGCATTGTTGTTGCTTCTTGTTGGACGAAGCATAGTAAACACAAGCGATTCAATTACAATTGAATACGAAAGTTAAAGTCGAAATTGAATTAGATCTGAAGTAAAAGATTTCTATAAAATTAGTAGTCCGGAGTTTTGGAAAAATTTAGATGTTGAAATATGTCCCCAGCTCAAAAAAAATGTATTTAAAATATTTATAATTTTTTTTCACTACTCACTTATGTGAACAAATTTTTTCAAACATGAAAAATGTTTGTTTTAAGCAGCGAAATAAAAAAATATTTTGCTAATTCGCAATTGTCATGCAATTATTAACATTTAATGTTTAATTTAAAATTTTCAAAGCGATTTTAAAAATTATAATGAGGAATGACACAAGTTTTAACCTTACATAAAAAACTGGTTTAAAAAGATTAATTTTTGTTTTTCCTCAATATAACTGTTTTATTTTTTAATATTGATAATTGCTATTTACGGTCCCCGATATTTTTTGTCTTAAAATTAAAATTACATTCACTTAATAAGTTCTTTATATATGGCAGAAACTCTGTATTTTTTTCTTATTTTAAGCGTTCGACATTATGTTTGCTGGGCAAAGTCTCTCACCAATACATTTTCACTTTAATTTTTGAACACCACTGGTGTAGAACCCTTTTAAAATGCTCATTTCATAGGTTGATCAATTATCTATCCTATGATTTTTAAATTTTTTGATTATATCATTTAGATCAAAAGTTGTGGTTTTTGCAACGAAAAAACTCAACTTGCGCCACTGTGCATCGACTGTATTTAATCCCATATTATTGAAATTTTCTCAATAATAATAAAAAATAAAAACCTTTTTAAATGTGAGAAGTAATTAGTTTACGGTCTTATAATTATTTACTTCAAGAGCCTTCAAGCGAATATATTGCCCTGAAAATAATAATATTCACTTGCATAATATTGATAAAAGTTTAAAATTCCTTAATAAAACAAACATGATTTTCAAATAAACAAATTATTACAATCAGATTTATTTCTGTTTCAATAAATATTGATACAAAGTGAAGTTGAAATAAGTAAAAACATTTTGATAATTGATAAATGAAAGCTTTAAACAATTTAAGGCTTAATTACTGTTGCACACACACACAAAAACACTGATAGGCATTTGCAAATAGGCATACACATACGCAAGTGCATGCATATATATGTGTGTGTAAGAGTATCTACTCCACAACACATGCATACACATACAGTCTTATTTGCATATCGCACAGAATCAAAGAAAATTGGATTAAGGTCAACAGGTCATGTTGTATTTATTAAATTTACCAAAAAACAACAACGATAACAACATCCACTTTTTGTTGTTGTTGCTGTTGCTGTTATTGTAAATAACTATAAAAACGAAACATAAATTTATAACCATTCGTACGACAAGGAGTTTAAGGGTTACACAACGATGCACATACAATTTAAAATTCATATTCATTTAAATGCAAATACAAATACATACAAATATAAACGTGGTAGTTGTTAGTGTATGTAGTATATGAGTGGCAGAGATGGGAAATTCAACGCAATAGCAGATTCAGTTTAATGTTACCAAAGCGATTCAACATTTCAGAAATTACAATTTGAAATGTGCAAAGCATTTCGGAGTAAGCAAATAATAGGGACCCTTTCCTTACCACCCACAGAAAAACGCCATGAAAGATTTTCATTGTCGCATGTGCAATATTTTGATGCTTTTTATTAGTCAAATAAAACAATAGTTTTAATTGTTTTTTTTTACTATTTAAAGACAGTATGGCGTGGCTTATGATCAGGTGGCATCACTGACCCGTATTTTTTTCGAAAATGAGCAAGAAAACACTGTCACCGTGAATTCTCTGCGCTACCAAACCCTGATAACCGATTGTTTTGTGGCCACAATTGGCTAATGTTGACATCACTGACGTTTGGTTTCAGCCAGACGGCGCCACAATTTATACAGTCGGCCAAAAAATTCAGTTTTTGCAAGAGAAATTTCCCGGTCGGATACTTTCTCGATTTAACGATGTCAATTGGCAGCCTTGTTCTTGTGATTTAAGGCTGCTGGATTATTTTCTATGGGACCATTTGAAAGACCGCACTTACGCGAAGAAACCACAAACTATTGACGCACTGAGAGACGAAATAAGGGAAGGTTTTTTTTTTGCAAAATGTGGTTCAAAATTTATGGGAAAAGAGGGGCCGTCTATGGACGCTTTAGGAATATACATTTTCCCGATATCATATTCCATTATTAATTCCCATATTTCTACTTAAATTTGGTGTCAATAAAATTGAATGTGTCATAAAAAAGTATATTTTTAGGCCAGTTTACTTCCTAACCTCAAATTTGCCCATCCTTTATTACTGTTATTTGATAAAACAATTTAAATTCAGCAATTTTGAAAAAAATAAATCTTTTAATTTTGAAGTTTTAAGAAAAGAAAAAAATTAATAAAAAAAAATACCTTAATTTTTTTAATCTGAGAGGTGATCATGTGAAAAAGGAGTGTCCTTTAAAAAAAGGACGAATGATCAGCGTAATTATAATGTCAATTGCTGTTCAGTGATATGCTTTCGCCCGTGAAACGAACCGGCAACAATTACAAGAATTATGCAGATCAGAAAAATTCGATGCCATATTGATCACTGAGTGTATTTTAAAAATAATGATTTAACACGTCTGGTGTATGCTTGCTTTCAAACAGCAGTAATGCCAATGTAGTGTATTTTTTTGTAATATTTTTCATTTCAATTTAAAAATACAATTTTTCTACATCAATGAAAATAATCAAGGTTTATTTATTAACGGAATGATGCAAAAACGCATAGACAAGTGGCAGAAAATGTTGCCGCATCCGTATTCTTGACATAAATACTCTTTGCAGCATTGGCATCACTGTCACTGGAAAACAAAAAATTTGGGTTATTCTCCACATTGATTTCCTCTTATTAACAACAACAGAAATGAAAAGTCGAACTATGGAAACATCGAAAACAATAACATAAAAAACAAAAGCCAGCAAAACAGAAAATAGGTGTGTTTTGTTGTATTTTGTATGCTTGAACGCAATATCATGGTATTTGCAATAACAAAAACAAAAACAAAAAAAAACGAAAAACAAAAACGAAAACCTCTTGCCCAGATAAATACTTGTACGAGTAGTAAAACAACTGCTAAGGACACTTACATTTCCATCAATAAATTGACTTTTCTGAATGTGTTCGTTCGTTGAATGGCATTTTATTTCGAAAGGAACTGTAAATTAATCTTGTACTCGCATCCACATATTTCTTGTGTTGTTGTTGTGCGCTGCTTGTAGCAAATAATTTTTCGCACACATTTCCAAATGCAAACACTTGCAAAGTAAATGTTTCAGTACAGATTTTGCAATTTTCAGTTGGAAAACTTTCCAACACATACAGACAATTCCATACGCGTGCAAAAGTTATAATTGCGGAAAAGTGTTTCAACTGAAAAATGCTGCATTTTCAACGAAAGATGTGAGAAATATTGTGTGCCAGATTTGCTTGTATTTTAGGGGGAAATAAAGTAGTAAAATCTGTATTTACATAAATAAAATTGTGAAACAGAGTAAAGAGGAAAAAATATGAAATTTAGCAACTAAATGCATAAACCACGTCACCAAAGTGAAATGCTTTATAAGAAAACGAAATTTCAATTTATAAAGAAATTATAATTTTCTGTGTTTTTGAGAATTTTCAGACGCAAATTTGATCAAGAAAAATTTTGTAGCATCATTTTGTTCAATATTTCACTGCATTTTCATTATTATGTTTTTTTAAAGAGCAACTTTTCTTTTAGTGAAATTTTTTTACAAAGCAAAACATAATTTCAATTTATAAAGAAATCATGTTTTTCCGTCTCTTGAAGAATTTTTAGGCGAAAATTTTGATCAAGAAAAATTTTATAACATCATTTTGTTTAATATTTTAAGGTGTTTTCAGTATCTTTGTGTTTAAAGTTTTCTTGTACTAGAATTTTCGGGCGGAATATCCTTTTAATAACTTTGGTACTAATATTTTTACTTACTAATTAAATAATATTTTTTCAAAATGCCCCACTGTGCATGCTTCGAGTTGAGAACAAGTTTCCATTAATTAAATTAATTAATTTAAATTAATTGTTTTTTATATTTTATTTTTTAAATAACAAACGAACATACCGATCGATTACACAAACTAATCAGCTTTTGGCACAAAGAAACTTAGCCGATCTCCACTAACCGGGTCAAAATCTATTGAAGAGTTGGTGAAATATTGTGACCGAAAAAAATGTGAAAAAAGTGATTTAGACAAAAGAGATCCGAAATTATATATCTGATCAATTAGTGATCTCGATTCTTTCATAGGACTCGAATCTGTATCAATCACCGCTAATCTCGTGGGAATGGGTTGATTCCAGAAAAATTGATGGCAACTTGAAAATTAAAATAATAGTATTTTATAAAATTCTTCTTAAAGCATGAAATAGCGCACGGAAATTACGGAGAAGTTGCGAGGATGACCTTTAGGGTTAATAGTTTTTCATATATATTTTTTCTTTAGACGGTTAGTCTGGGTATGAACCCCACTGATGCAGTACATTGTGCCAGAACTGTGAAAAGAGGCGATGGTGTTGAGAGGACAAATGAAAAAGGAGGTATGGCGAATAAATCTCATGTGCCCATTTCACTTTTTACCTTTCCGGTGAATTTTGGCTTCAGAAAGAAGTCTCTCTCTCTCTCCCTCTTTAGTATAGGACTGTGTCAGTCGCATGGCAGCGATCACTGCCATGCGTTTGTCATTGAAATAATCCGACAATAACTAACACAACCATTCACTAATGCAGATCAGTAACATGCGATATTAATAATTGCGTGCTGAGTCGAACCCGGGATCTTGGGCTTCTTAGTGCAAATGTTGCTCAATAATGATTCTGTACAATATTAATAAATTAAAATGAAATTAATCTGATGGGTGTAAACTGAACTGCCTGCCTGCCTGCCCCCTTTTATGGTCATGTTTGAACAAATTTAAAGTTAAGAATTCGGGCATAAATACATCTCAGCAAGGCAATGACTTTTTGGTGTTGTTTCTACCAACACAAATATGGATTCGTAAACAGGTGTACATACACACACACACGAGCACACACAAACAAATACGTGCATACACCCATTTACTAAATAGTGAGCACGTTGTAGTTGTGTGCGCCTGGTGACTGCAATAAAAACAAACAGCATGTTGATGTTGTTACAATTTATAGAGTCTGAACTCGTAACAACAACAACAACAACAACAAGCCGAAATGGTGTTCGACGCTACTAAGTACTCACACATACAAATCATATATGTGAGTATAATTGCAACACGTATTTACAGCTACACAAACATTCCCAGCCAGTCTTCCATGAAGGTACACTTGCGCACGCACACATGCACACACGCACACACGCATACACGCATTTAAACATACAGACATAATTGCTCGTACGAATATGTGGTCTTGGCAACGAGTATCTGTGACTGCATGAATTAATACATTTGAACATGTCATGCGGTGAATACGGGCATGTGGTTTTCACGAACAACCGTTTATATCAATTTGTATTTGAAATGAAAACGTTTTGAGTAACAAAAACACGAACCAAAGTGTTGTTTCCACGCGCCATTTGCAGGGAAATTCAGCAAAAAAAAAAAAAGTTAAAATTTATAAATGATTCTTTCTAAGAAAATTATTACCAGACTTACACGGTTCTAGGTGCCAACCACACGTACATGAACTGTTTAGCATTATTGTGTTTAGAGCAGCGACTAAGTATTGTTCACGTGTACTGGCCCACTGCCCCTACCATCATTTTTGCCAGGCTACACATTTCCGGAGCTATTTGCTAGGGAGAATGTCCGACAACAGATCAAAGTGTGTACAAACAATGTCCCACTTCTGTGTGGTCCAAAGACACACGAATACATATTTTTTTCATAGCCGACCACAGGGATTAATGCCCACCGACAATGTAAATATAATCGTAAATCTAATTAATGAATTAATCGAATGAGAAATTTGTTTGTATTTAGTCAATGTTGTTCATGGACTTGTTTTTTTTTTTTTTTGGTGTTTTGTTTTTGTATTGTTTGTGTGCAGTTTATTGGGTTGTAAAGTCGAAGTGATTATGATATTATGGGAAGCATAAGGAACGTGAATTTTGTGAACGATTGTAATTAAAACAAGGAAAAATGTTATATTCGACCGGGTCGAATCCTAAATACCCTCCAAATATTTAGTAAGTAAATTTAAAATGTTTATTTTGGTGCCACAGAGTTCCTTGAAGACATCTCTGTAGCCAATTTTAAATCTTTATTTTGAGAGAGTCATTCCGGGAAGGGCCGTGGGGGAGACGTTTCACCTCTGCAAGACCAGAGAACATGTCAGCTTCTTATAGGCTTAAGGAATAATTTTTTTTTGAAGATTTATACTATTTTTGCATAATAATATCGTACGTCAACGCCCACTAAATGGGGCGGGGTCCAAAAATAGACTATATCATGTTTTCCACAGGTAAACGTATGGGCATTGCTAGATCGTCTTAGACTTCATCACAGATCAAGAATATATATACTTCATGGGGTTCAATTCTCTTTGGAGGGTATTAAAACTGTATTTTGGCGGGGCCGCTTTGGCAAGGGCTGTGGGGTAGACATATGACTTTTGTCATAAAACTCTAAAAATAAATGTTTGGGATAATTTAATACAAAAAAAAAATTTTTTTTTGATAGGGTCATTTAGGGGACAAAGGGGGAGGAAGGGGTAGGGCAGAGTAGTACCAGGTTACGTCTCAGCTTCGTCATTAAAGCTTAAAAATGTTATTTTCAAGGAATGTAGGCTTAAGTAAAACAATTTGTTAAATTTTTAAATTTTTTTTTGCATATAATAACGCCCACTAAAGGGGCGGGGTCCAAAAATATTTTTTTTTATTTTATGGCGCCAAGTTTAGCGCGTTGGACCTTTTTTGGCATAAAAATATTACAATTTGCTAACCAAAATTACAAAAAAAAAACTTTAAAAATTAAGTTATTTCTTAGAAGTTGGTTTAGTCCTTCTTAGGGGAACTTTTTCCCCTCTTGCCCGATTTAGCCCATCTCCGAAATTAACCTGTGCTATCCATCAAGATATAGTATGTATACTAAAATTCAAGAGTCTAACTCATTTCGTTTGGGCTGAATCGTGATTTCCACACACGGACGCACATGCTCAGATCGTCTTAGATTTCATCACTGATCTAGAATATATATATACATATATATTTTATGGGGTCTCAGATGGATATTTCGCTGCGTTACAAACGGAATGACAAAGTGAATATACCCTCCATATTCTTTTTTGGAGGGTATAATTAAGTAGACGATGTTTTGTCCATGTATTTGAATGGCAAAAAAAAAAAAAATTAAATAAAATAAAATTGATGTATTTTCTCTGTTACTCTGCCCAAAGTTTGAACAATTCAATGATTAAAATTTAATTCCTGCAGTCGAGTAATTGTTTTTAAATTCCGTTTGATCGATCAACATATTTAAATTCAAAGTTAATAGTGATTCAAGCAATCTTTGAGTCATAATCGCATTTTGGCCTAATTAAATTTTAAGCAATTCCGACCAGATCAATTGTTTGGAATCCTTATGGGTTGCCCCCAAAGCATCATGGTTATCCTGGCAACATCAAGCAATCCTCTAATAATGATTCGTCAGTCTCCCTTAAAAATGTTCTTAATTTTCTCAAAATTTTTATCGATTGAATGTGCTGAGGCGTTCAGGACAAGCCTTCTCATTCCGGTTAGAGATGTGCGCGTGACTAAACTTAAGCTCACGATCACGCACGATCATGAAACTTAAATATTTTTCATGCACGCACATGCACGGCAATTTACACTTACAATCATGCACGCATTATTTTTAATCACGCATGGTGGTACACATTTTTCTTTCATTCATTCATTGTCGACAGCGGAAAATCATTGAACACGTAAAACACTTCTAACTCTTATGACTCTCCTCACAAAACAACCTAATCATGGAAAATACATGAAACTGCGCTCAACTGTTCGAGACAAGGGGACCAGCATTTAGAAATAAGTTCGAACAGATTCAACAGGATCTTTCATTAAGCGCTTGCCTTCTTTAAATTTAAATAAATCAAAGTGTGTGTGAGACATTGTCGAAATTTTTAATTCGTTTGAAAGATCTATTGCTGGCATTATATGTGGCATATAAAGGGTGTTTTTATAAGAGCTTGCTGATTTGAAATTTAAATAAAACACATGCCAAATTATGAAATGGCCAAAAAAAATTTTTCATTTGGTAGATAATTTCTTGTCATTTAACATTTAAATATATTTTCGGGCATATGGCGTCAAATCACACGAACGCGGAGGCCAATTCACGGGTCCATTTCTCGAAATAATGTTGTCGTTGAAATGTTCTTTCAATAAGTCCATTGTTTCGCCCGCAGTATGACAAGTGGCACCATCCTGTTGAAACCACATTTCGTTTACATCCATATCTTGAAGTTTTGGCACCAAAAATTCATTGATCATGATTCTGTATCGATTTCCATTCACTGTAACGCGTCGTCGTTCCTCATTTTTAAAGAAATAAGGACCGATGATTCCACCAGCCAATAGACCGCACCAAACAGTACATTTATCGGGATGATCTTCGGGTAATTCTTGAACGGCGTGTGGATTATTTTTGCTCCAAATACGGCAATTTTGCTTGTTGACATATCCATTCAACCAAAAATGCGCCTCATCACTGAAGAGAATTTTGCGGTAAAAAAACGGATAAACATTTTTAATTGAACACTGTTTTTGAAAATAAATTTCCACGATTTGGAAGCGTTGTTCTGGAGTTAACCTGTTCATGATGATTTGCCAAACAATACTGAGAGTAGAGACGTCACTTTAAACTGTCAAAACAGCTGTCAGACAACAGATTTCATAAAAAAACACCCTTTACTATCATGTCCCCTGAGGCTTCTCTAGCAGGAGTGCATCGGCAATTTCCAATTCCCCAAGACAGTGGCGTGTAAATCAGACTGAAGCTTGGGCTGTGATGATTTTGAGGACTCCAGTGTGTTGTGTGACATATTCTAACGTCTAAGGGGCTTAAATCGCTCCTTCTTAGTGACCAGTTGACATCACCTAGTGGGTCTGTTGAAAGGACTTGTCGGTGGTACCACATCATCTAATGTAGTCCACAAGAAGTTGCTAACCATCGATCTACATATTTTTTTGGGATGTTGCTTCACGAAATTGGTGCATGGGATGTTGGCGAGGCTTAGAAGTCCTTATTTTAAAACCCTTTACGTAGCCCGTGAAATTTTAAAATTTACCAAATATTTTGAACAGACCTCGTATACATTATTAATGCAAAAATGTGGGTCTGTACGTGTATTTACACATTGTAACCGAGCTGTTTTGTGTTTCAACACCCACAACGCCTTCAAAAACATAATTGAAATATTTGATAACTTTATGTAGAGTGTGTGTGCGTGTGTGTGTGTGTGTGCATATACTATAGCCTCAAGTACAACTCTTCATACACACACTAACGACAAAAAATATATATATTAAACTCACTTAACCACATCTACACACATCCATACATACACATACATACATGCAGATAGAAGAAGAAAATTCTAGTAAACAGTTTGCTTGTGTAGTGTGCTTTTTTTTGAATATGTGTCTGTTTGCCAAAGTGTGCATAACTCTACTTTTTGTATTGAATAAATATGCTTGTAAACATAAACTGAAATAAGGGACAAACATACGCACACACACACACACCCACTTCTATGTGACAAAAAGATTTGGGTAACATCAAAATCCACTTTACATACAGACAAGTGCGTACAGACATACACACACACATACAGACACACTTTAACACTACATAATGTGTGAGTTATATTTGCGCGGTTTTGCTGCCTCAAACGTGTGTGCAAATAGAGTGTAAAATAACGCCGAACTAATGAATTCAATGAACGAACGAAAGAAGAAGAAGCATAAGAAAAAATAGATGAGATAGGAAATTTACAACAAATATGTGTTGAATATGCGCTTAAAACGCCGGATTAGTTGTATGCAAGAAGGAAAAGGAAATCAAATAATCCACCACACTAAAGAGCAACTGGAATAAAAATACTCGTATGCGAGTGCGAGTATCCGTACGCACACTTGCAAAGAGAAAAAGAGAGTGCATACGCACTTTTTAGCACCCAACGAGACATATTCCTGCACACATTCACATATGAGTGGTTAATACTCTCCGTGTGTGCGTGTGTGTGTGTGTAGGCGAGTGTGTGCGTGTGTATCAAGTGTAATGTCACAATTATGCAGTTGCCGACACCATATATTTAACACACACACACACATGCACCTACACGTACTCACTCGCATGTGTATAACAATTGTTTGTTCAAACAATTGCCACGACAATTCGTGTAAAATAAATTAAATATAAACAGATGAGTGTGTGTGAGGCTCTGCACGCATATTTATACAGACGTGTCCAGTGAACAAATCAAATGCCGCGAAAGATCTGAAATAAGCCGACAAGGACTTGAATAATTGGGCTTTAAAAATAATGGGATTAATATCGCGTCAGTGAGTACTTTTTGTCGGAAGAAACTTTAATTTACTTCGGGTTTCTTCTGATCTTATTTTTCATAATAATTCTTATTTAATGCCTCAACAAGTACGACCGGGTCGAATCCTAAATACCCTCCAAATATTTAGTAAATAAAAAATCTATTTTTATTCTTATTAAAATGTAAATTGTTATGGTATTTTTTTTTTGGAATCTTGGACCAGCACTCAGGGGATGACCCCTATATATGCAATGCATTGCGCCGGTACTGAAAACGAGGGTACAGATTAGGAAAGATGAGAAGATTGACAGTTTTTTTTGTAGCTATTCCAAACTTTTTTATGAGGACCAAAAGTTCATATATGGGATCTTATATTTTTTTTTATTTTTTCTAAATAATAACATATTTAATGTTAACAATTTATTGATGTGTTAACATCTATACGCGCGCCTCTAGGGCAGTAAACTATCAGTTTCAATACATACGCAAGTGTAAGTGTAAGAGTTTGTTTGTTCGTTGCTTGGCAGTCGGCATTGAAAGTGATTATTGGGCGATTTTCATATAATTTTCCCACGCGATTTTCTCCGGAAATTCATAGCCGATTTTATTAATTTTTGAATTAAAACGCTAGTGCGGGTTTCGACGAAGAGTTTAGGCCAAAAATTAAGGCGATCCGATATCGGCGAGCGGAGATTTAAGTGCTTTAATTCGGAGTATTAATTTGGAGTAATATTAAAAAAGTGTTTTATGTTGATCTTCGGTTTTGTCTTATGCATAGCAAAGAGAATAGTGACGTGGTTATACGTACATATATAAAAATAAGATAGCAAGACAGCAACGTATGTAGCTTATGTACCAACATAACAATGTATGTATGTACAGTTGTCTGTTGCTTTGCATTCTCTTTGTTTTTTGTGGGTTTAATATAAAATAAATAAACAAAAAGGTGTTAACACATCGCCCGTGAGTTCAAACACTCATTGATTTTTTTTTTAACATGGCGCGATTTATTTTATTTATGATTTCTTCGCTTTGCCTACAATTTAGGTGCTAAGTCTCTACTAACTTTGTTCAGTGGGTTGTGGTATGCTCACTAAACACACTTCTTAGCAGTGCTGCATTTGTAATTGTACTCAATATTATAACAATTTCTAATTTATTGCACAATAAGTAATTGACATTTTATATGGATACTTGATCAATAATCTTTTTCATTGCGATAAGCTCAATTAAGATGTATGTCTGAACACGGTATTAATGATAATAAATACAACTCGTTCTCAAAATAAATTGAAAAAACTAAAATCTAGTTCGAATTTTTTTTCTATATACGAGATTTTCAAAATAAATTTAAAAAAAACTAAAATTTAGTTCGAGTTTTTTTTTCGGATAATTTTTTTTTATCTCGGACCAGCACTCAAGGGATGACCCCTAAATATGCAGTGCATTGTGCCGGAACTAGAAAGGAGCGGATAGTATTCAGGGGACAGATGAAGAAAGATGAGAAGTTAGAGAATTTTTGTAGCTATTTCAACCTTTTTACTTCGCCGGCTAATTTTTGCTACAGGGCCGACGAAGGTGGGTGCTGTTACTCTGCTTTTTAGTACACGATAGTGTCAGTCGCTGCCAATTGCTTAAGTAACCAAAGAAAACAAACTATTTTAATACGATCGTTTCCAATGAGTTGGGTGGAGACACCTATCCGTCAGCATAAAAATATTTTATATCAACGTACAAAAAAGGGACTGGGATAAGTTAAAAATGTTTAACCTGCTGGGTCACAGTTCCTTTAAGACATTGCTGCCAACAATTTTAAAACTCTGTATAGGGTCACTCCGGCAGCGGCCGTGGAGTCATCTCAAACCAAAACGTAAACTAAACTTAAAAACAAAATTTTCGGGGTAGTTAAGTATAGAATTTTTTTTTTCTTTTTTTATAAGGTCATTTAGGTGGCAAGGAGGGGTGGAGGGCTACAGCAGGGGAAGATCGGAGAACATATTACCGTCGTCGTAAAAGCTTTTAAATTAAATTTTGAAGGAATGTAGGCTTAAGGAATACAATTTGTTAAATATTTACACTATTTTTTCATATAATATGTAACTTCAACGCCCACTAAAGGAGGCGGGGTCCAAAAATAGACTATATCGTGTTTTTCACAGACGGACGTATGAGCATTGCTAGTTCATCTTAGACTACTGATCAAGAATGTATACTTTATGTATACTTTATGGGGTCCAATTCTTTTTAAAGGGTATTAAAACTGTATTTTGTCGGGGTCACTCTGGCAAGGGCCGTGGGGAAGGGTTTTCACCTTTGCCATAAAACACTAAAAATCGATTTTTGGGGTAATTATGTGTAAAAAATATAATATTTCATAGGGTCATTTAGGGGGCAAAGGGGTAGGGGGGGGTAGGGCAGAGGAGGATCAGTCTACGTCTCAGCTTCGTCTTAAAAGCTTAAAAATTTTAGTTTTAAAAAACGCAGGCTTAAGTAAAACAATTTGTTACATATTTTCACTATTTTTGCATACAATAACGCCCACTCAAGGGGGCGGGGTCCCACACATTTTCTTTCTGACTTCAAGTTCAACGCTTTGGACCTTCTTTGACATAAAAATATATATTATTTCTTTCACAAAATTAAACAAAAAAATGTAGATGAGTTTTAGAGGTCGGTTTAGTTCGTCTTAGGGGAACTTTTTTCCCTCTGAACCGATTCAGCCCATTTACGAACTTGAATTGTGCTATTCTTCAGAATTTATTTATACCAAATTTCAAGGGTGTGACCTGTCGTTTGGACTGTATCGTGATTTCCATAGACGGACGGACGGACAGGGCTAGATCGCCTCAAATTTCAACACCGATCAATAATATATATACTTTATGGGGTCTCTCGCTGCATGACACACGGAATGACAAAGTGAATATTTCTTCCAATTTATTTCAATAACAATATCTCAAAAACCATACGCGATGGAATCAACTAGTAAACAGATTTGGATTCAGCACACGTGCTAATAATTTTGGATTCATTAAGTTGCTCCCGATGTTTATTTGTTTGCTGACTAGTATTATCGCTGAAGAAAAATCTTTCCAAAAATGAAATGTTCGTTGGGTGTTTACTGTGCGCTGCATGTGTGCACATGTATGCCTGAGAGTATGTGTGTGTGTGTGACTAACGGAAACGGAAATAAAATCGTGAGTGCTTTATGCTTTTATATTAATTTTCAGGCAAATAATGAAAATACTCGTCCACAAATAACACGATAAAACATCGATTCGTGTTGTATTTGCTTTAAAAATTAAAATATACAAAAATTATTTCATTATTGATTTATGATAAATTTATTATCAATTTGCATATTTATGATCCTTGTAGGGCTTTTATTATTTTTAAAGTTTTCCATATGCATAATAATAAAAGTTTAATATTCCTATAAAGTATTTATTGCTGAGTGCTTAAGTTTTGTTTTTTTTTCTTAAATCTTTTTATTATTTACAGATTACGGCAGTAGAAGCAAAATATTTTTTTAAATTATATTTCTTTGTTTTCCTGTAGTGTTTGGATTTGAACTTTTGTTTTTTAATTGTATTTTTAGCCTGGATATTGTTGCGCTGTTGTTGTACAGCTAAAATAATATTTAAACGAAAATTTAGTTATTTTGCGACATAAAAACTTTTTAAAATGTTATGAAACTAATTTTTTTTGGCCTTGAGGTTGTGTTTGTGTGTGTGTGTGTGATTTATAGAGAAACGAAGCAGAATATTTATTTGACAATTAAATAATTTTTAATGATTTATTTAAGTGCACTAGTTTTATTTTACTAATACGCTCTTTAATATGAAAATTGACTATCAAGTTGATTATCAATTTGCCTTCAAGGTTTTTTAATTTTTTTAAGCAAATAACTATTGTAAATAAATTTTCATGTAAAATATGCTGCGCCAAAATTGAAAATTTTTAATATATGTATGAGTGCATAAGCTTCCACTTTTTATAATGAGTTGCACTTTTTATAATGAGTTGCATTTTTTATGATGACTTGCACTTTTCATGATGACTTGCACTTTTCATAATGACTTGCATTTTTTAAGATGAGTTGCACTTTTCGTAATGAGTTGCACTTTTTATGATGACTTGCACTTTTTCCAATGACTTGCACTTTTTATGATGACTTGCACTTTTTATAATGACTTGCAGTTTTTATGATGACTTGCATTTTTTATGATGAGTTGCACTTTTTATAACGACTTGCACTTTTTTCAATGACTTGCATTTTTTATGATGACTTGCACTTTTTACAATGGCTTGCATTTCTTATAATGACTTGCACTATTTATGATGACTTGCATTTTTTATAATGACTTGCATTTTTTTATGATGACTTACACTTTTTATAACGACTTGCATTTTTGATGATGACTTTCACTTTAAAATAATTTGCACTTTTTATGATACCTTGCACATTTTACAGTGACTTGCATTTTTTATGATGAGCTGTACTTTTCGTAATGACTTGCACTTTTTATGTTGACTTGCACTTTTTCCAATGACTTGCACTTTTTATGATGACTTGCACTTTTTATAATGACTTGCATTTTTTAAGATGAGTTGCACTTTGCGTAATGACTAGCACTTTTTATGATGACTTGCACTTTTTACAATGACTTGCATTTTTTATGATGACTTGCACTTTTCATGATGACTTACGCTTTTTACAATGGCTTGCATTTTTTATAATGACTTGCACTATTTATGATGACTTGCACATTTCATAATAACTTGATTTTTTTATGATGCCTTGCACTTTTTACAATGACTTGCATTTTTTATGATGACTTGCTTTTTTCATAATGACTTGCATATTTTATGATGACTTGCACTTTTCTTAATGACTTGCACTTTTCTTAATGACTTGCACTTTTTATGATGACTTGTACTTTTCATGATGACTTGCGCTGTTTGCAATGACTTGCATTTTTTATGATGACTTGCTCTTTTTATAATGACTTGCACTAATTATGATGACTTGCATTTTTTATAATGACTTGCATTTTTTACGATGACTTGCACTTTTTATAACGACTTGCACTTTTTATAATGACTTGCACTTTTTATGATGACTTGCACTTTTTTCCTTACTAATATAATATATATGAAAGTAACTCTCTCTGTCTGTCTGTTACCTTTTCATGCTCAAACCTCTGAACCGAGTTAGATGAAATTTGGCATAGATATAGTTGAAGATCCGAGGAATAGCATAGGGTGGTTTTGTTTTTGAAATGATCGTATTCAGTGGTCAAGGGTGGTTGAATATTTGTGTAGAGCTATTAAACTATTAAACTGTTACCTAAAAGCGTTTTAAAATTTGATCCAGTAAAAATACAACACGTCATTGAGATAATAATAAAGTATTTTATGAAAATATATAAAATTCCATAAAACTAATTTTCTTAAAAAAAAAATGCTGGCAGAATCCCATTTTAATCATAAATATTGCAAATTAATTCATCATATGAATTATTACATTGTGCGAGTATGTAATTTATTTTACCCATTTCTAGTTGCATGGTGTCCTCATGTAGTAAAATGTTGTGTAATTTATTTTAGTTTAACAAACGTGTCATATATGAGTTTCTAAATTTACACCGAGAAACAGACCTGCACACACAAACTCATAAATATTTGACAAATCTCAACCCAACAAACGCAACGCAATATAAATGCGGGGAATACAGGGAATAAAATAAATTTACACAATTACATAGAATAAATAATATATTGCTGATATATTATGCGAATGAAAGTATACCAGTATATTGTAATGATACAAGTGTTTGCACCCAGTAGATAGAGGAGAGAACTATACGTTCGAATAACTTTTAGATTTAGGTTCCTTATTTTCAAATGACAACGTATTCTTGTTTTGAAGTCAGGCGAAAAAAAGTAGTTACAAGTTTCCCTATAGCAAACATGACTTCTTTTTTTATATTGGCTTCAGATCTGCTGGGCATATTTGTATAGAGCGCCTTGTGTAGGGAATGCCCGATAAATTGTTCGCTCTACAATAAAACTCAAAGAGTTCATAGTACAAATTGTTCAACCAAATTAATTTCCTATTAATATTTCTTTTGCATGGCTATTTGAAGTTTAATTAATGTCATCGAAATTATTATTATAGTTTTATTTAAAAGCTCTGGCAAACTTCATGTCCTGTCTACCCTCATGAGCGATATAAAAAAGTTATGTAATAATATTATTATCATAAAACGTTATTGCTTACATTAATTTGCATAAAAATTGTAACCAACACACACACACACATGAACGTTGCTTTTATTACAAAATATTATCATAAAAATAGTGAATATTTTAACACGTTAACATGCCATTGTTATATAACATGATATAAATTATTACTGTCTACAGTGATGGTCATATAAATAAGGATACGAGTGGTAAATTTAATATTTTTTTGAAAGGTTGTGTGCAACAGTAACTAAAATAAAAACCAGTTTAGAACTTTTTGTTTTAGCCGTTTTTAATTGTAAAGTGTTGGCAACACTACTGCAAATTTTAGCAACTAAAGCAGTCAGAGGTTTGTTTACTTTTTCAATGCCTTATGGATTTAAAAATTATGTTTGCAAGAGAAGAGTTTTATGGGATAAATTCAAAAGAAATAGAACAAGAAAAAAAAATAAAACAATTATTAAGAGTCATATAAGTAATTTTTTTCTACCCTACACCAAAAATAGTGAAAAGTTATATTTTATATAAATTTGTCATTCCGCGTGTTATTTCCTCAATACTAAATAGGAACCCATAAATTTGAGGTTAGGAAGTAAATTGCCTTAAAAACACACGTTCTTTTTTTTTGGACAAATTCAGATTTATTGGTACCGATTTAAAGTAGAAATATGGGTATTAATAATGGAATATGATGTCGGGCAAATGTCCACCCTTAAAACGTTGGCAGACATCCGCTCTTTTCACAAAATTTTCGAACCACATTTTGCAAAAAAAAATCTTCCCTTATCTCGTCAATGCAGTGCCGAGTTTCATCTTTTAAAGTGTCAGTTGCTTGTGGTTTGTTCGCATAAGGCCGGTCTTTTAAAGGACCCCCAGTGAAAATATTCCAGCGTCGTTAAAACACAAGAACTAGGGGGGCGAATTGATATCGCCAAATCCAGAAATTACGTGACCAGAAAATTTCTCATGCCATAACTGAATTTTTTGGGAGGGCGTGTCAACTGTGGTTGCAACTAAAAGTCAGTGATGTCAATATTAGCCAATTGTGGTCACAAAAAATCGGTTATTATGGTTTGGTAGCACAGAGAATTCACGGTGACGGCATTTCCTGGCTGATTTTCGAAAAAATACGAGCCAATGATGCCGCCTAAACATAAACCGCATCATGTGTTCACTTTCTTTGGATTTAATGGTTTTTCGAGAACTGTTTTCAGATCTTTGAACTTCATATGCGACAATTTTGTTTGCCTAATCGCTAAAGATGATTTTTTTTTTTGGAAAAATGCATTGTTTTCGTTCAGTTTTTGAAACAGCCAATTTTTACAATTAAAATTTTTTGTTAAAGAGTGTAGCGTTCCAGGTTTAAAATTCCCCAACTTTTTATTAAATAAATGTCAAAGAAATGGCAGCTCAATTCTGGATATTTCATCATTCCACAGCCAATTTACTGTCTAACCTCAAATTTGCCCATCCTGTGTAAATGTGTGTGTGTGTGCAAGTATGTCACCCTCTTATAATTTTCGAAGAAATGAACTGCATGGAACCAAACTATTGGTGTTTAACGGGTTCTTTCAAACTTAGATTTCTTGTGGATTGGAATCGCTTCGGAATGGTTGATTTTGAGAAATTTCAAAATAAAAATGGAAAATTTTTTTTTTCAAAGGTGTTTTTTTTAGAATATTCATGAAACGGCTTTGCTGATTGCAATAACTCAATCAATCATTTCTTGATATTGAAAAACAAAGCCGGTAGCCACAAACCGGGTCAAAATCGGTTGACGCTTTCGTGAGATATCGTAATCGGAAAAATTTGAAAATAATGAACAAGACCGCCTAGTAAGTGGTGAAAAAAAATATACATGAGTACTGATAATGAAAGTGTAGCGGCTTTCGAAAACAGCTGTTCTGCTCTGCTATGTAACTTGAATAATTAAAAACTAATGTTGACATAGCTTTGCGCCTTGGAATAGTTATCATTCTGAATTAAAACAAATATTCGAATAATTAGCCTGTAAAAAATCTTGGGCCAAATTACCGCATTCGATATCGAGTGAAATTTCCATACAATCTAAATACAAATTTTGATCGATATCGAATGCCATAATTCGAACCCTTAATTAAAGAAAATAATGAATTAAAAAAAAAACCGCATCGTAACTGCACGTTTCGATGTAGTCATAATTAACGAAAAGTTGCAGGGATGGGTCAACCGTTTTCCATATATTTTTTTATCAAACAAAAAAACTAAAAATATTATTTTTGGACATTCAAAAAAAATTTAATAAATATAATTCTTATAAAATTTTTAATAGTTTTTAAAAAAGGTGCTAGGAAAATATAAAAATAATTTATTGTTAAGAAACTATTATTATTTAACACAAAATTTTGTAAACGTTATTATTTTGCCTAAAAAGTGCTTTTTAATTTCAGTCAGCTTTTCTTAAATCCTGCCATTGATCAGCATTTAAGGAGCTCATTTTCTTCTCCTTAGTCTGCCTTATTAAGCAATTTTACAGAACAACACAAACACACACACACAAGTTTGAGCAAATTGTAGCCATTTTGAAAATTTCCCAGCTGAGTGTTAGATTAAAGTGTACAAAAAACAAGAAAATAAAATAAAAAAAAAGAATTACATGATAAAAGATTTTGCTAAGTTTTGGTTGTTTGGCATGGCGAACGTGAAACAAATTAATGCCTTTATCCTGTGACTATGAGTTTTAAAAGCAACAACCAGAAAATGGAAAAATAGAAATAAAAATACTTTTTAAGAAAAAAAAAAAAAGGAAAAATGTTATATGAAGAAAAGAGTAATTATAGAAATTATTTTCGTGGATTAAATGTAAAATAAATAACGAAATATTTGTTTGTTTGTTGTTGTGCTAAAAAAAGGCTGCAAAAGGAAAATGTGCAAGTGTGAGTGTGTGTTTGAAAATCGTGGTACACGTTAACCCATTAAAGATAAATGCATTACAATTTGAAGTAATTAGATAAACAGAAAGGTAATTTGTTTGCCGTTTCCTGCAAGTCGGGCATAGGGGTTTTCCTTTTTTACTTTCCGCTCATAGCGTGTCCGGATTAATGTGATGCAAGATTTTTCTTTCTGTATATACAAGAGCATTGCAGTTGATAATTATAATTGAATTTTATGAACTTTTAAATTCTGTTATTTTAAAAAATAAAAACATTAACAAATGTCTTGTATTTTTGTTTTAATTTGCAGATAAGCAGCCGTCTAATCACCCAATGGTAAGTGACATTATTTAATTATTTACTCACCTTTACCGGCGGCCTCTTAAAGGGTTCCTTGAAATAGTTCGCAATTGCCAAACGCATAATAATATTAATTTGAAAGTTGCTTACACATTTTCACAAAATATACGCGTGTACACATTTGGGATATTTTTCTGACACATAAATTATGACTTTCGGGCGAAGCAGGATGCTGTGAAATAGCAAAAGCACAAAAAGGGGGATTTAAAAAAAATCCTTATATTTTGTTTATGGTTAAAATAATATGAAACTACTTAATTTGCTCTCATATTTTCTGCTGATGTTTCAACAAAATATTTTTTTTTCTTTGTTAAAAGAATTTTCTGTAAAATTTTTTAGTAATTGCTACTGGTTTTAAGCAAAGTGTTTGCAAGTTATGACACAAGCAGAAATTATAATAAACAGGATTATTTATTACAAATTCGAGAGTTTGCATATAACAAAAAAAAAAAAAATATGGTGTTATAATAATTTAAGTCATTAAATGAGATTTTCCCAACCTTCACTTGAGATTCAAAGATTATTTACGTTTTTCTCACTCTAATCACAGTTCAAGATCATATACAAAAAAAATTAATTAAAGATTATTTGTATAGGGTCCGCCAAATGACTTTTTTTTGAAAATGCTATAAAAAAACTACTGAATATTTTCTCAAATTTCTTTTTTTATTTGAAAGTACAATCCTTCCGGGAAAATAATTTCATTCAAATGGCTGCCTCGGCTGGCCATGCAGTAGCCTACACGATCGGTCCAATTTTTAAGCACATTATCGATTGTGTGCAGCTGTATTTCACCAATGGCTTCACGAATATTGTCCTTTAACGCGTCAATTGTCTCTGGCTTGTCGGCGTAACACTTATCTTTGACGGTACTCCACAAATAATAGTCCAACGGTGTCAAATCGCAGCTCTGAGGTGAGCAAACGACATCAGCTCTGCGGCTGATAATGCGATCTTCAATAACAGGGCGCAAAACATCGAGTGCAGCTTCGGCTGTGTGGCACGTAGCGCCGTACTTTTGAAAGCAAATGTTGCCAATATCCTCCTCTTCAATTTTTGTGAACAAAAATTCGTTCAACATGGCCCGCTAACGATCGCCATTGACTGTAACGGCCACTCCTTGCTCATTTTCGAAGAAAAATGGCCCAATTATGCCTCTGGACCAAAATCCGCACCAAACAGTGACTCGTTTTGGGTGCGTGAGCTTTTCAATGTATGCGTGCGGGTTTTCTGTGCCCCAAATGCGACAATTTTGCTTGTTTACACACCCGCCAAGATCAAAATGAGCTTCAACTGAAAAGATGATTTTTTTTTGGCAAAATTGGTATCTTCTGTAAGTCGATCGCAGGCCCACTTAGCGAAGCGAAAACGCATTGGATGGTCAACCATATTCGTTCAGCGGAAGGATAAAACTAATTGTCTGTCAAATCAGACATGAGCTAAGTGTTGCACTAGTTGGAAAAAAAACGTTATATTGCTAACCCTATATCAGTTAAATAATCGTCGCAGTTTGTTTTTCCTACTAATTTCATATTTTCTCAAGTTTCATCTCCAGTTCGTGTAAGACACGGAACACTAAAAATGCCAGCTAGCTGAAACCGGTCTATTCACAAATTAAATTTAATGTGAATAAAATATGTAAAATAAATATGTTGAACTTTCTGTTTGGAAAATTGCAAAAAAAACCCCGGTTTGGCAAAACTATCTCTCTCTCTCTCTAATCAAAGTTCAAGGTCATATACATAAAAAAATTAATTAACAAATAGTGGAATATTTAGAATATTTATTATAATCATCGGACTTTGTTCTGGCAATAGTTTCATATTTTCTGAATTTCATTCCAAAAATCCAGTTTCATGTAGAAACAGGGGAACACTAAAGATGGTGCCTAGCAGATCCCGATCTTTTTACAATTTGAATTTAATGTGCGGTAATGGAAAATTCGGGAAATATTTATTTGAATTATTTTTGCAAAATATGTAAAAGAAATATGTTTAATTTTACGCTAAGAAAATTGAAAACTAAAAAAAAGGGAAGTTATAGGTTTTTGACCCATTTTGCAAAATTCGGAACTTTCACCACATCTCGACGTTTAGAGTTTCTAGGAAGCTTTTCTCGCCTTGACCGGATCGCAGCAAAACTAGTGGCGTTTCAAAGAGTTCTATCAAATAAAGATTTCATGTTGGAGTTGGAACCGTTTCGGACTGGCAGATTGCGAGAAATATAAAAAAACCTAATATATTTGAAATGTGTGATTCCACGGCTTAATCAGGTCTGGACATGTCGATCGCCACTAACCGGGTCAAAATCGTTTGATGTGTTCTTGAGATATCGTGAATACAAAAAGTTGAAAAAAAAAACTGATTTCTTTTAAAAAACACCGAATTTATATATCTGATCAAGATCAAGAGTGATCGCGGTTCTCTTAACCCATATCTTCCCAGAGATTTTCTTTCGAATAATTTTATAAAACTTCGTAGTTAAATGGTAAATTGATGCCAGATAATACGAATCAGATGTCCGAATTTTTTAAAAAATTTTTTTTTAAATTTCCATTAAAAATTTTTTTACCAATTGCCATTAAAGATTTTTTTAAAAATTTTCATTAAAATTTTTGTAAATATTTTCCATAAAAATTTTTATTCAAAATTTTTTTAAAAATTTTCATTAAAATTTTTTTAAAAATTTTCATTAACATATTTTTAAAAATTTTCATTAAAATTTTTTTTAAAAATTTCATTAAATTTTTTTAAAAATAGTCATTAAACATTTTTTTTTAAATTTTTATTAAAAAGGAAAAAAAATTTAAGTGCTTGAAATTTACTGTTCGAAAAATCGAACACTGGGACGAAATGGGTTAAAGGACTCGAAAAACTAAATCAACAATCGCTTTGCGGTTGAAATTATGTAAAAGTTGCAGGGATGGCCTTTTGGGTCAGTGCTTTTTCATATATCTTCCAAATAATTGTATTCGAATAAATAGTTTAATTATTTATTCGATTCATTTTTTTTTTGGCGTTTTTTATAGAGTGACACAAGTTTAAATCCTAATAAAACAAGGAAATATATTTTAAATATCAATGAAACGGGCTTTATGAAGTTAACGTTTAAAATTGATTTCTGCCATGTGGCCGCGTATAGAAGACGCCATCTGCAACACCAATTTGCAACAACTAAAAAAAAAATCGTCCACAAAGTGGGAAGGACACAACCCCAGTCGCTGACAACGGCGACGAATTGATTGATTAGGATCATCTTCAATGCTTTCCTGTACGACGCACAGTGGGATTTGTTCACACAATGTTTGGCAAAAAATATAAGGAGTGAAATTTTGCTCTGAGCCTTTTCGTTTCTTTACCAAAACTAATTACTTTTTGTAATATATTTTTAAATTAAAAATTTCATGAATTTGGAGACAAATTTTACGATTTTATAAAAGATAATTAATTATTTAAACTTTCTTTTTTTTAATTGATAATATGGAGTCTTAACTTTCATTTTATTATAGCGGGAGCACCTAGCACGACCGAGCAACACTTTATTTCTTCCAAGGAAGTTTGCAATCACGGCACATTATGGAACAAATTTTATTCCTTTATATCTTTTAAACCATATGAGCGAACTTTATAATTTGTTTTTAAATACGCAGTAAAGGTTATATTTGAAAAAAATCACTATTTAAATCAGAGCAATAACATTATCTTACGTACAAACACTATAGAAGTGCGTAAACAGTTTTCAATATTTTGAATTCAACTTTACGTGTGACTTTACTTCATTATTTCAAAGACAAATAAAGGTTTTTTGGGGATACAATTTATGGATTCTTCATACTGAATCAATTTTCTACAAAACTGCATCATTACATTTTTAAATTTTATGTGTCGAAAAAATTACTTACTGCACAAAAAATCCCACTGTGCGGCGTCTCACGGAATGCACATCAACTCAGTAACAGTAAATGTGGTACGAAAACGATCTATTGTTCTTCGAATCGGCCGCTCTGAGCGACGATTATATACGGCATAAAATGGAAAAAATGCACGATGAGTTTGACGAATAGAACAATTATTTTGAATAAAATTTTCAATAATTTACACACGTTGCTCTTTTGTAAGTCGATTCAACTTACTATATAGAACTTGTGTTAAAAAAAGTTGTTTCTACTGAAATTTAAATTATTTGTTAGTAAAAACTTTATAATAAATATTAAAGAGTATTGTGGTCCATCCTCGTATATACGTTTTTGTAAACCCTTTCCAAAAATATAAACATTATCATTCCTGTTCTCAGCCTCATCTTATCTCTTATTATTAATTTTTTTTGTTATATTTTTTTTTTTTGGTAAATGCATTTATCTTTTTCTAAGATAGAAGTTTATTTAGTTTCCATTACTGGAGATACTAAAATTTGTGTCTTACAATTGTCCCTTGTGTGAAAAAAACGTGAGAAATGTACAAGATGACTGGCACACCAAACAACTTGTTATATTTTTTTTGCTTTCGAGTTTCCTTATAAGAAGTTGATTTTTATTCTTATTGTAAATAGAATTGGATGGCTTGTATACAATAGAAAAAGAAAAAGGATTTAGAGAAAAATAAAGCTCCTTAGTCCTTGATATGGATAACTAAGGGCGCACTGGTAAGTTGGTAGGAATCCCAAGTAAAGTGGTGTCCCTAAGTACAAGCATAAGTAAATAATATTTAATTTACTACTCTTGCAGTAAGAGTTGACGCATGTGTTTGAAATAGTGGCTGTGCCACCACAGCAAACATGTCGATTCATAATTTTTTATTTTTTATATATTATTTTTTTTTGCTTTCTGGCTTTCTTTCATGTCAGTTTCACAAGTTCCATTTCCTTGGACCTTAGCAGACACTCAAGAGCAAATATATTAACCAATATGCGGATATATGTATAAATTTTTGGTTAGAGGGTATTAGGGTGCTACTATTTTATTCCTTGACAATTATTGTTGTAGTATTTTTGGATGAAATACGAAACGCAAGGAACATGATTGATCATGCAATTCTATATTAATTTAAAGACCAGTTAAGGTATGATCACACTTGTCAAATATTTGTCCGAAAAGTGTAACCATAAAATGGCAAAAGTGCACGATGAGTTTGACGAATAAAACAATTATTTTGATTAAAAATTTCAACGATTTGCACTAAAAAACACGCTTTATTAAAAAAATTTTACCGCCATGGTGAAGAAAGTACATTTGACTTATTTAGTCGGTACAAAATCAAAATAGCAATTTTTCATCCCTGATGTGTCAGTGTCATCTAACGTTGCAATAATAAAATAAAATGGAAAAAGTGTTATAAAATATATAAATTAAATAATAATTTAATAAAATAAATTTTAATAAATAATTGTTAATTAATGCATATTAAATAATTGAAAACAAACATTTTTGCAAATAGTTTGGCTTTTCGTACGAAAAAGTGTACAAAACAATTTGTAAATAAAAAAATCTGTGAACAGCGCAGCTACAGCTGGCTTAACTTGTTTGTGAGAGAGCCATTGTATTGCATTGCATAGAAGCAGAATGCATGTCTTGCTTTGGGTGCGAGTGTGCGTTGTACGTGTTTGCTGTATAAAGAAATAATAAGAGTGCAAAAACAAAGCAAATGATGTAAACAGAATATTTACTGTTTTTTCTAAAGAAGAACATACACTGAGTTTATTAATTAAATAAGAGCAATTTTGAAGATAGGAAAATAGTGTTGCTGTGCTAAAAAATAGTGTTTTATAAAATATACCTTATATATAAATATATTTTTTAACATAAAAAAGTTATGTATATCTTTTCAATATAACTTTTATAAAATACTAATAAACAAATACTGGAAAAATCAGTACACTCGGATTTACATGAACTTTGACTAGAAAATATCTAACAATTGATTTCCAATTTATAAACAAATATATCTACAACAATTTTTACATATAATTAGATACGATACAAGCTAAAAAATCATATGCATTTTAAATAGTTGAGAATTTCCAGAATTCAAAATAAGCGTTCCAGCACAAGGTACGCATGAGTAGGGGTCATCCCCTGAATGCCGGTCCTAATTAAAAAAAAATAAATAAAATTGCTAAACAACACAATATTATCTTAAAAATGAAAAGCTCGTTTCTTGCAAATGCTTGTCTAATAAGAATAATATTTGCTTGGAAAATTTCATGAAAAAGTTAATTTTTGTGAAATTTCCAATTCATCAACAAAGATATTCAATTTCTTAACACTTGAGAGATAAATACACACAATTGCCTTTGAAATATATTATACCAAAATACTGTCAATATATTACCCTAACGATTTATCCATATCTAAAGCGTGTTTTTATTTAGAGTGTCACAACACACGTGCAAATTGTTGAAATTTTTAATCAAAATAATTATTATATTCCTCAAACTTATCGCGCACTTCTTCCGTTTTATGGCGTACATAAAACGATGTGATGCGCATCCCTTGAGACACCGAACAATGCGCACTGGAGAAGCTGTAGCCGCATTGAAGATGATCCTAATCAATCAGTTCGTCGCCGTTCTCAGCAACCGGGGTTGTGTGCTTCCACTTTATGTAAGATTTTTGTAGTGGTTGAAAATTGGTGTTCCAGTCAGCCACATGGCTAGAATCATATTTAAACATTAATTTTGTAAAATTTTCTTTCCAAAAAAGCCCGTTTCATTGATATTGAAGATATAAAGGGTCCGCCATACAACGTTTTTTTTCAACTAGTGCTTATTTCGTGAATAGTAACACTTAGCTCATGTCTGATTTGACAGATAATTAGTTTTATCCTGCCGCTGAACGAATATGGTTGTGTATAAGCTTGAACAACGCTGGGAAACTGGGCCTGCGATCGGCTTACAGAAAATGCCGATTTTGCCAAAAAAAATCATCTTTTCAGATGAAGCTCATTTTGATCTTGGCGCGTATGTAAACAAGCAAAATTGTCGCATTTGGGGCACAGAAAACCCGCAAGCATACATTGAAAAGCCGACGCACCCAAAACGAGTCACTGTTTGGTGCGGATTTTGGTCCAGAGGCATAATTGGGCCATTTTGCATCGAAAATGAGCAAGGAGTTGCCGTTACAGTCAATGGCGATCGATATCGGGCCATGTTGAACGAATTTTTGTTCACAAAAATTTTAGAGGAGGATATTGGCAACATTTGGTTTCATCAGGGCGGCGCTACGTGCCACACAGCCGAAGCTGCACTCGATGTTTTGCGCCCTGTTTTTGAAGATCGCATTATCAGCCGCAGAGCTGATGTCGTTTGGCCACCTCGGAGCTGCGATTTGACACCGTTGGACTATTAGTCAAACATAAGTGTTACGCCGACAAGCCAGAGACAATTGACGCTTTAACGGACAATATTCGTCAAGCCATTGGTGAAATACAGCTGCACACAATCGATAGTGTGCTTAAAAATTGGACCGATCGTGTAGCCTAATGCATGGCCAGCCGAGGCAGCTATTTGAATGAAATTATTTTCCATTATTAACCCAAAGGATTGTACTTTCAAATAAAAAAGAAATTTGAGAAAATATTCAGTAGCTTTTTTATTTATAGCATTTTCAAAAAAATAAAGTTATTTGGCGTACTCTATATATCCTTGTTTTATTATGACACTCTACAAAAAACACCCTTGATTAAACATCTACATTTACATTTTATATAAATCGAAAAATCTCAAAAAGAAATTATTTCCATAATTAGTTGCACATGTGGCAAATTAGGAAACATATAGGTGGTTAGAAAAATTCAAATTGCTGATTCAATTCTATAATAATATAAAGAACAATTTTGAATCCTTTTCAGTTTTCGTTAAAATGTTTTCACTACTTTTCCTATAAAAGAGCCTAATAAATAACTAATTATTTTTCGTTAAAAAATCAGCATAAGCAATATGTGAACTAGAACTCTCATCTCCAAAAATTATTAAAAGAAATGCATTAAAAAAACACCTTGGTAATATGTCCATTTAAAATATTCTAAAACATACCCCACTGGCAACTCTGTTTTTTATTTTGTTTTCAATGTTTTCTCTCTTAATATTAGTTTCTTTAAAATTGTTGTGCTACATGGACTTGTTTGGATTAACTCCCGTTAAAATAATTAAAAAAAATAGCAAAAAGTATTGGAAAATATATAATTTGTATTAAAAAATGTTAATTAATGCATATTTAATAACTTAAAAAGATATCTGCGCCATTAGTTTAATTTTTAGTGCGAATAAATGCGTATGAAAATAATAGAACTATTGACAGCGCAGCCACTGATGGTTTAACTTGCCCGTTAAAAGCAGCGCAGTTGTAGCGCTGCATTGTATTTAATGTGTTTTGTTGTTTTAGCCGGTATGAAAAGAATGCATGCAAATACAAAAAGCAGAAAACATCAAATAAAATATAATGAAAAGCAAAATGTGATATAAAGAGAGCAGTTATTATTTGTAGTGATGAATAAAAATGGAAATCATAAGAGTAAATATTTCTGTAAATTGGAGAACTCCACAAAATGTGGCTGTTTTAATAAAATAAACTATATGACAATAAATTAAATTTAAAAAGTGTGTATAAATGAATGATAAAAGAAAAAATCGGAAAGCTAAATTCCATATCGAAGGTAATAGATATTTTAATTTACATATATTCTAATTTATACTACATCAATATCTACACATATCTGTACTTAACAATGCAATATCGGATAAAATAAAATTATTTTGAAAATATTTAATCGATATTTTTGATAGTATATAACTAAGTAATATTTTCAATTAGCCGAATTTTACTTAAAATGATTTATTTACATCAAGAGTGCCCAGTGTTTTTGTAAAAGCGCTTAGCTATAGGCTGTGTGTTTTAATACTCACATACAGCACTCAGCATTAGCAATACGAAATATACAAACAATTTTGTCTGATATTTTTTTGTTGTTCTTCATTCTATAAAAGCAAGTGAAAACCAACAACACTTTCGTAAGGTTTGCTGGTAAACATTGACGACAGCGATCATCAGCGAAGACCAGCGATGCCAATTTAGTGCGTTTCGCGCTAGTTTTAGCGCGATTCAAACATGCAAAACGCGCTGTTTTTGGCCTTAGCGCGTTTAATAAAAAACGCGCTAAATTAGCTCCTTTTTCGTACAGTGATTAAAAAGACTTCAATTCAACATTTTCTACTTATTTTGCATAAATTTTTCTAGTACTATTTTTTACAACTGTTTAATCCATTTTGTGTAGTTTCATTCATGGCCCAATATTTAGGTCGATGAGCCAGATGGTTTAAATGAAAGTATTTTTTTTTATCGACAATTATCAATCTTAGCTCCACTTTTTTAAGTTATTTTTATGAATTGAAAAGTTCGTTACTTACGTTTTTAATCAGTTAGAATATTAAAAAGTTAATTTAAATAAAAAAGACTGAGCAATTGATTTAATATTTGACGGATTTTTGTTAACGTTTTTTATATAATGTTTAAAACATCCTAATTTTTATTCATATACCAAAAGAATATTTTAATTTTTTGTTATCGTTTTAAGGTTCTTACATTTTGCTTATAGTTGTAAGTATCTAATTTTTGTACCTGAATTAATTTAAAAACAAATATGTAGATATTTATTTATTTTGTTTCAATAAATATTGAATTTTTTCTAATATATGTATTGATTTTTGTTCAAATAAAATTTAACGCGTTTTTGAATAGCGCGTTTTGGTTATAAATATTTGTTAACGCTGTGATCTAGCGCGTTTTGAGAAGAGCAAAAGCGTGTTTTAGTTATAAAAAGTTGACAACGCTGGCGAAGACTTTGTTTTTGCTTAGCGTATGATATCGTTTTGTATGTATTTGTTTTTGCAACAAGAAATATTGAATAAAAATTAGGTTTTCGTTCAATGTATTGGTGTTTACTCTTCCATAAGGAACTTTTGGGCACACTTGATTTACATAAATAAATCATTTATATCATTTTATATATTTTTACTTATGAAATCGTTCGCAACCAACTTTCTGTAACAGCCAAAGATCACAAATTTTGACATATTAGCAAGATATTTTTGATTAATTGTATTGTATATAGTTCTATTTGTAGTCAATCTTCTTTACTTTGTAAATATTTTTCAACATCACGTTAATACAATATCACAAATAGAACACTCTGTACTCCTCTTCTTCAGCAATTGACAAGTTCTAACAGCCTTTTTCTATATTTAAGGCCTTAGACAAGGTTTCTGAGATCTCAGTTAGTTAAACTGTGTTTAGTTAATCTGAAGACAGATTTGTGCCGCCAGGCCTTAGAGAGTAGTCACAGGCTGTCAGAAGTACTTAATTGTTGTCCGCAAGGAGGATGTAAGTTTCCTCTTTCTGAAGTTGTCTTGATGTGGTCTAGACAAATAGTTACAGAATAAGCTTTCTTCGTATACTTTCGTCGCACAGATAACATTTGATATTTATGTATATCTTATATTTTATAATATTTTCCATAATTTTAACACTTTTCTCGTAGCATTCATATGAAATTACATAATTGCTGTAACAGTTTTTCCATCCTTGTATATAATAATTCTTGAAACAATTTACTTCTCCCTATTGTGTTATCATTAGGAGTGTGTGTGAGTACGCCAATGTTCATGTACAATTTGCTGTTGGCAGACGTGTGTGTGTACAGTGTAAAATGTTTTTTATGATTTTATATGATAAAGTAAATACTTGGCAATTGTTGAAATAAATTTAATTTTGTATTTTATTGTTGACTGTGGTTTCATAAATAAAATGTGAACATATGCGGTAAATTGGTCTTCTTTAGGACAATGAGATTGAAATTGAGAAATGGCGCTTTGCTTGGTTCTGTGTGGCTATATTTTTTATTTGTAATGTTTAATGAAGATATTTTTTATTTCGCAAATATGATCGAATTTTTGTTTATTATTAATACATATATTATTTAAGCTGAAGGTCAATTATTTTATAAAAAAAAACTTTATTCAATCCAATATTTCGCTACTTTTCTTCAGGGATATATGAAATTGCGGAAAAAAAAATTTTATTTATTCAATTTAGTACAAACGAAAATTATTTCAAATTAAATCCTCAAAAATATAATAAATATGAAAGTAACTCTGTCTATCTGTCTTTTATCTTTTCACGCTTAAACCGCTGAAATATTTTGAGGCCCGAGGAATAACATAGGGTGTTATTTGTTTTTCGAAATTATCCTATTAAGTGGTGAAGCGTGGTCGAAAATTTTTAAACTGATAACTATGAACATTTTAAACTTTGATACAGTGGACTTAACAATGTACAAGTATTTGTTTTTGGCAATGACTTTATGAAGGGTGGTCTAAAGTTTCTAGGGATATATAAAATTATGAAACTGATAACTAAGATCGTTTTAAATTCTGATCGAGTAAAAATACAACACATTGACACAACATGCACAATAGCTGTAGTTTCACCTATTCTTCGCGGACAAATTCGCGTGTAAAAAGTGTAATAAAATAAAAAAAATCCAACTTTGATACTTTACACGTTGGCATAAGCGCATAAGCTTCCGCTTTTTATAAGGAGTTGCACTTTTTATAATGTCTTGCACTTTTCATAATGACTTGCACTTTTTATGATGACTTGTACTTTTCATGATGACTTGCACTTTTTATGATCGCTTGCACTTTTTATGATGACTTGCATTTTGTATGATGACTTGCACTTTTTATGATGACTTGCACTTCTTTACAATTAGTTGCTTTTTTAAGATGACTTGCACTTTTTATGATCACTTGCATTTTTTATGATGACTTGCATGTTTTATGATGACTTGTAGTATTCATGACGACTTACACTTTTTATGATGATTTGCACTTTTTATGATAGCTTGCGTTGTTTTTGACGACTTGCACTTTTTATGATGACTTGCACTTTTTATGATGACTTGCACTTTTTATAGTTGCTTTTTTATGATGACTTGCACTTTTTATGATGACTTGCACTTTTTATGATGACTTGCACTTTTTATGATGACTTGCACTTTTTATGATGACTTGTACTTTTTATGATGACTTGCATATTTTATGATGACTTGCATTTTTTATGATGACTTGTACTTTTCATGATGATTTGCACTTATTATGATCGCTTGCACTTTTTATGATGACTTGCATTTTTTATGATGACTTGCTTGTTTAGGATGACTTGCCTTTTCTATGATCACTTGCATATTTTATGATGACTTGCATTTTTTATGATGACTTGCACTTTTTATGATGAGTTGCATATTTTATGATGACTTGCACTTTTTATGATGACTTGCACTTTTTGTAGTTGCTTTTTTATGATGACTTGCACTTTTTATGATGACTTGCACATATTATGATGACTTGCATATTTTGTGATGACTTGCATTTTTTATGATGACTTGTACTTTTCATGATGACTTGCACTTTTTATGATCGCTTGCACTTTTTATGATGACTTGCACTTTTTATGATGACTTGCACTTTTTATGATGACTTGCACTGTTTATAGTGACTTGCATTTTTTATGATGACTTGCACTTTTTATGATGGGTTGCACTTTTTACGATAACTTGCACTTTTTATGATGACTTGCACTTTTTATGATAACTTGCACTTTTTATAACTATTTGCACTTTTTTCTTACTAGCATAATAAATATGAAAGCAACTCTCTCTGTCTGTTACCATTTCATGCTCAAATCGCTGAACCGATTTAGGTGAAATATGGAGGGTCACGATTATTGCATTATCCGAATTTGCAAATGATAGAAATATTAAAATGGAACTGTATGAAATATGGAAAAAAATTTCCCTATACCACTAATACACGATGCAATACATCAGCTTGCAATGGTAATCGAACCTTTTAGTTAAATTGATCCTTTTTTTTATTTTTTACATTAGAGACAAACTTTGTAAATTAAAACAGGTTTTTAAAAGTTCCAAACATTTTCAAAGTTTATCTATTTTCCTCATTGTGGCAATTATTTAAACTTTTTTATCAACCTGAGATGTTCTCCTGTAAATTTAATTTTGTTGTAATAAAATAGCAACAACCATATTAAGTTTCTTTTAAAATATTCCGAGACAAAGTATCGGTTGTAAGTTTGAATACCATATATTTTTTTGCTGGCAAGTTTTCTTTTTGTTTTAAGAAAAGAGAAAAAAAGATGTGGGAAACTGGAAAACGATTATCTTTTTTTTGATTAATTTGGCCAAATATTTGCAACTTTAAACATTTGTATTGTTGGTAATTTGTTCTACACTTCCATGCAGCAGTCATCTTAACCAGAAGAGACAAACGAAAGAAAAAGTTAGTTGTCAAATTTACATTTGAAAAACTACCAAAGATTGAAAAGTTTTTCAATCAAAATATTCACTCTTTTGGGGTGGTGGTTGTGTGTGTTTGCTTTTTGTGTCCTTAGCTGTTTCCTATACAACCACTTTATCTCACTAAACTTAAATGGTTGTCTGTAAATGTGTTTTTGTAGATTGTCTGTATGTATGTGTGTGTGTGTTAAAGTGAATTTTATTTGCTTTTTTTCCTCTTTCAGATTGATAGAATTTTAACACACACACACACTTACACTCATGTTTGAATGGCTATGTTTGTGTTTAATATTTAACATATTTTTTTTTTGGCTCTTTATTGTTTTTTCCCAATTCATATCATTTCGATCGCATGAGCATGAGTTTATAAACAATTTGAAAACTTTTCTAACCATTTCACCACAATTCTATTGCTTTGCATACAGCAAATGTAAGAACTTTAGCAGCAGCAAAACAGCCAACGACAACAACAGCAAGAACATCAACACTTTGTTGGCAACCATAAGTGTTGCCAATGCAAAAGCAACTGGTGTTTCTTAACTTTGTGTGTCGCCATGTGTTTGTGTGACAGTGTGTGTGTGTCTTTTTGCAGGTTTCGGTTTCTAGTTGTTCGTTTTTTATATATTCGGTGTGTTTTTATCTTCATAAGGGAAATTGGTACTGTAAAATTTGATTATATGGTCTTTTCCTCTAATATATTCAACATATTTTATGAACATTTTTTGTTTTTCTTCTTCAATCTTTTTTTCTCCTCTTTTTTATTGGTGTGTGGATAACTTTTTTTCCCATGTATGTTTTCAATGTAAATTGGTTTTTTAATTTTATTTTTTTTTTCCAACCTCTGGAACACGAGGAGTGCTGAATAAATAATATTATTAAAAAACTATTACACAAATTATATTATTCAATTAGATTTAAAAGGGGATTTTCATTGTTTGGAATGCTGCGATAAGCACACGCTGTTTTAAAAAGTACGGGCAATATGCTTTCAATTTATTAGACAAAGCAATTGAATTCTGTTAAATATTAATTGCAAAATCCTTAAATCCACTAGGGCATAAATATCCGTTAGGGCATCTATCGGTTTGAATTTGAACCGTACGGTTATTTCGAATCTGGCAATACGTATGGCTTTCTATTCTGTCACAAAATTCAGAATGTGAAATGAATTGATTTAACCTTGAGCAACATTGGGATTTATTGGAAATTTATTTCCAAACCAAAGACAATTGGTTGAAATTTTTCGATTTTTCAATTTTGCCAAAAAAGTCATCCCTTCGGATGTGTACTTTAATAAGCAAAATTGCCGTACTTGGGGCTCAGAAAAAACACATGTGGGTCTTACAGATGCCAATGCACCCATTACGAGTAACATATGCCATGTCACAAACAATTTATTGGCCGTTTAATAAGCATCTAAGACACTGCGACTTTACGCAGTTGGACTATTTTCTGTGGGGCGCCGTTAAAGACAAGCGTTATGCCGACACACCAGACACAATTGAGCATTCGAAGGCCGTCATTCGTGATGCCATTGCCAAGATACGACCCCATACACTCGAAAAATTGAGTATCGTTGTTTAACACCAAAATTGATTTTAATTTTTGCTTATACAGGGTGTTTTTTTTAAAGGTATAGAGCTTCGAATTGAAATAAAACACAAGAAAATCGTTTTAATGTCCATCAATTTGGCTTTATTGGAAGGATAATTTTATGCCATTAATGTTTAAATATGATTTCGGGCATGTGGCCGCCGCGGCTGGGTCGAATAAAGCCAATTCTACAGGTCCAATTTTCAACCACTTTTTCGAGCATATGGGACCGTATGTTGGCAATAGCGCCACGAATGTTGGCTTCCAAGTCCCCTAACGTTTCTGGTTTGTTGGCGTAGACGAGCGACTTCCCATATCCCCAAAGAAAATAATCCAATGGTGTCAAATCACACGATCTTGGTGGCCAATTAACAGGTCCATTCCGCGAAATTATGCGCTCATCGAATGTTTCCTTCAATAAATCGATTGTGACGTGCGCTGTGTGGCATGTAGCGCCGTCTTGTTGGAACCACAACTCATCCACATTCATTTGCGCAAAATCTTCCATAAAGTTGATGGACAAAGCTCCAATTGCTGTGCACGGTGGCGAATCGATTCATTCGGGTCCTCTTCAACACTTTGCTCTACAGCGGCAATTGTTTCTTCCGTGCGCACTGTTCGACGTCTCTGCGGATGCGTATTATCACATAGAGTAAACGTAGTGCGAAAACGATCCATGGTTAACCGAATTAATTGCTCTGATGGACGATTATGTCGACCATAAAATGGACGGAGCTTGCGGTAAACTTCGCGAACTGAACCATTACTTTCGAAATAAATTTGCACGATTTGCAAGCGTTGTTCTTTTGTCAACCTGTTCATGATGAAATGGCAAACCAAACTAAATATTAATCACTTGACAGCTGACAAAATGGCCGCCAGTTAAAAAAGTGATGCCAACTTAAAGTTCTATACCTCAATAAAAAACACCCAATATAACTTATTTTTTTTTTGGTTCATGACAGTTTGGGACTTTGTATAGAACTTTAGAGGAGTACATTTGAATCTCAGTGCACTCTATATCATTGACTGACTGATGCTGTCGAAGGTCTTTTCAATGATTGACTGAGTTTAACTCTGGTCAATACATTTAGGCCACATTTTTTTCCAATATTATTTTTATTGTTTGGAAATAATAGATTTTCTCAACGCCCTCAAAACAGGCCTTTCGACCTCATTCGACCCATAACAATTTCATCAGTTTGGAAAAAAAAAATTATCGCCGGGATTTAAATCTGTAGAATACGACAGACGGGGTAGCACTTCTCTTTTTCAAGTCCAAACACTTGTGCAAAATGTGATCCATTTGCTCAGTTGAGATGCCTAAAGCCTCAGCCAAATCACTTAATTCAATTCTCCGATCGTCTAATATTATTCCATGAATTTTATGGACGATTTTTGCCGTGTTGACTTGTTTATGGCAATGCTTTTGCAGACACTTTTCAGTCATTAAAACTGATGATGACGAGTTTTTCTTTGGTTTCATTGATGGCATTTTTATTGTCATCTCTTTATCTATTTTTATACCCTCCAAAAAAGAATTTGGAGGGTATATTCACTTTGTCATTCCGTTTGTAACGCATCGAAATATCCATCTCAGACCCCATAAAGTATATATATTCTTGATCAGTGATGAAATCTAAGACGAACTGAGCATGTCCGTCCGTACGTCCGTCCGTCCGTCTGTGGAAATCACGATTCAGTCCAAACGAAAAGAGCTAGACTCTTGAAATTTGGCATAAATATATTTTGAAACTTAGAGCAGGTTAAGTTCGAAGATGGGCTAAATCGGGCAAGAGGGAAAAAAGTTCCCCTAAGAAGAACTAAACCAGCCTCTAAAAAACAACATAATTTTTAAAGTTTTTTGGTTATTTTGTTAAGCAAATGATATATTTTTATGTCAAATACGGTCCAACGCCTTAAACTTGGAGCCATTAAATAAAATAAAAATATTTTTTGACCCCGCCCACTTCAGTGGGCGTTATTATAGGCAAAAATAGCATAAAAATTTAACAAATTGTTTTACTTAAGCCTACATTCCTTAAAAATAACATTTTTAAAGCTTTAATGACGAAGCTGAGACGAAACCTGGTACTACTCTGCCCTACCCCCTCCTTCCCCTTCGCCCCCTAAATGACCCTACCAAAAAATATTTTTTTTTTTAAATTTTGTATAGAATCATTCCAAGCATTTATCTTTAGAGTTTTATGACTGCCGATTTCTGCCCTACCCCCTCCTCTTCCTTTGCCCCCCCCGCCCCCCAAATGACCCTACCAAAAAAAATTTTTTTTTTTAAATTTTGTATATAATCATCCCAAGCATTTATCTTTAGAGTTTTATGACTGCCTGTTGCTGCCCTACCCCCTCCTCCCCCTTTGCCCGCTAAATGATCCTATTAAAAATAAATAAAATTTTATTTTAATTTTGTGTATAATCATCCCAAGCATTTATTTTTAGAGTTTTATGACTGCCTGTTGCTGCCCTACCCCTTCTCCCCCTTTGAGTCTAAATGACCCTATCAAAAAAAAGAAATTTTAATTTTGTATATAATTATCCCAAGCATTTATTTTTAGAGTTTTATGACAAAGGTGAAATATTTTCCCCACAGCCCTTGCCAGAGCTACCCCGCCAAAATCCAGTTTTTATACCCTCCAAAGAGAATTGGACCCTATAAAGTAAATATGTATATTCTTGACTAGTGATGAAGTTTAAGACGGTCTAGCAATGCAGATACGTTCGTCTGTGGAAAACATGATATTGTCTATTTTTAAAACCGCCCCCTTCAGTAGGGGTTGACGTACGATATTATATAAAGGAACTCTGTGCCACCAAGTTAAACATTTTAAATTCACTTACTAAATATTTGGAGGGTATTTAAGATTCGACCCGGTCGAATATAACGTTTTTACGTTATATTCGACCATTTTCTAATCATTATAAATTATAATGATTAGAAAACGCTTAAGATAAAATGGATATTATTTAAATATTTTGAATGTTTTTCAAAGGACCTGGAAAACAGTTCACATCATGGATCTATTTAAATGAACAGGTTTCAAATTATCAAGGACCTACTGTTGTTAAATTTTTTCTGTTCTCATATAGTAAAACAACTTTTTATGAATTTATGAATGTTTTTTTTTTTTGTTTTGTTTTATGTATTAAATCAACTTTTTATGAATTTATGAATGCTTTTTTTTAATTTTATAATCCTCTTAAATGTTCTAGTAGAAAATAATTCCTGTGCCACAAAAAAAAATAAAAATAAAAAAAAATTTATAGTTTTTCTATAAAATATTTTGCTCATATATAATTAATTTTCATCTCATAGAAAATTAACATGAATATTTCAACTGAAAAAGTTGTGTTGTTTTTGTTTTATTATGAGCTGCTTTCGAAGTGGCTGTAATTAAAAGTGCTTGCACAAACATGCATGGCCAACTTGAACTATTTTATTATCTCTCGCTGTTTTTTTTTTCTTCTGAAAGTTATTCGCCACAGCTATTTTAGCACTTTTTGCCACATTTGATGCCATGGCAACATGTTTGGAGTACTTAAGGTGATATTAAAAGCATTTGTCGACTAAACGTGACCATATCACGCAGACCCAAAAACAATCTAAAACCTGTCGACCCTGCATAAGAAAGGAAAGCAGGCAGGATTATGGTTGTGAGGGTGGGCGTATGTGTTGTGTTGAAGTGTTAAAACTTTATTATATATCAAGTTTTATATTATAAATATGAAAATTACGGATAAATGTGTGCATGAAATGGTACCTTAGAAGTGTGCGTGCGCGTGTGTGTGTTTGTGTGTGTGCGTGCATGATGAATAGCAATAATAATTGAAGTTTTGTCTTATCTCTGGTGTTGTTAATGTTACATGTCTTCACATGTAAATGAATAATTGAGTGAAAGTGTGTGTAAGTGTGTGTATTTTATATTACATTATATGTGAACAACTTTACAACACCCTGGGGCTTATGATTACATATAAAGGAATGTTAAGTTTTTACTATGAATTTAAATAGATTTTAATTTTAGTTGCTTATTTCAGAGCCGATTTTTAGTATTCCTTTTAATAAGGCAAACAGTCTCTACGTTTTCATACCGTTTGGGTATTCGTGAATACTGCGCATCACTTTAGGAAGACAACAAAAAATTCTAAAATAGAAAAAGGACAATATGTTACCTTGATAATCTCGCTGGTCTGGCACCTTTCATTTAATATTAAATTTTTGTGAATCTACACGATTTTCACTCAAAAACATTTAATATAAAACGAACCAAATTGTGCTCGATATGTTTTGGTTGCATTTGAGCGTCATTTGCATAAAATAGAATACTGAAATATTGTAAAACATGAATTGTTCTTATTCGTGTGTCCTCTTTTTAAGGAAAGTTTACAGGCGGTAAATAATGTAAATCTGTTCACTTGACCTACCTTGAGTTACATTATCTTGTCACTGCTTACAATCAAATTCAGTTCGAAATTTATTTGTTCAACAATTCAACTTCGACGTTCACCTTTAACCTTTAAATAAAAAAAAAATAGATTTTTTTATTTTTGTTGTTCGTTTCTTTTTTGTTTTTCTTTTGTAGTATTGAAATTCGACAAGGGAAATTTTACTGATGATTGTAAAAGGTGATAACTACAAAAAATTACTAAGTATTAAGAATACTATTTTTGTGGGACACATTATAGGGTTGGAGTCAAAACATGTATTTGTATATGATTTTTGCCAAGGATTCTTTATTATAAAAATAAATAAACTGGCTCAGCACTTAGCCAAGAGTATTTTGTAGCAGGAAAATTAAACGGAATTATACATCCAACCCTCGACACGGTTAAGAAAGCTGATACGCCTCTTGTTAACAAATCTGTCCCACTGGTTCCTAGTAGGTTCATTTGTACCACCTAAAAGCGATACAAAAAAAAATATCCGGGGCCTTGTTAAGCATCCCTACAAGAACACTACCGAACATTTGACTAGTCATTTGTTTGATAGTGCTAAGGGCTTAATACCTCATTGCCTATACAAAACTTGCTATCATTTTCTTAAGGGCAATATGAAAAAACTGATGTCTACAATTGTATACATGTGAGCTTGCATCTCTGTTGTACTTATTAATTCTGCAGCTATTAGAAAATATTGCTCTCCTGCTCACCTGCTCACTCCAGTGCTTTTTTGTATCAGTATGTAGACACATATGTCTCATCAGTTGTTTGTTCAATACTGAGGGATCAAATGACTACTCAAACCTGACAACTCTGTTATGTTTTGTTTATGTAAACAAATCAAGTATAAAATTTAATTTAGAATTTTTTATTTAAAGAATTATAATAAAAATTAATAATATTTTTACAAGCTAATAAATAAGATCTACTTCTTGTGGCCGTGATGCTGATGTTTTTGTGACGCTGCAAGAGACCAGAATGGCTAAAATAAACAAAAAACAAACACCAATTAAACAACATCTAATAAGTTTTACCTACTATTTTATATTAGCTAACTTTACCTTAATTTTTTAGTTCTTGGTGAGCTTTTTGTAAAGATTTATGATTGTCCTTTGCTCACCTAGTCTATGCCTAGGTGGTGAGTTCTTCCTTGAGTTAATCCACTCGTCCGGAAATATTTTGGATATAACTAATGGCTGTAAAAATAAATTATTATTGTAATTGTTATGTGTGATATTAAATAGTATAGTTACATGTCTTATTTCACTAAAAATTCACGATTTGTTTCTTGATATTACTTATATATTTGATTTCTTTTCTATAAAAAATATATAAAATGAAAACTAATATTAAAAACAAAATGTATTGTCGAAATTTTAGAAATGTCAGCCTTATGTTCAAATGTGTTAGTGAAAATGTTTTGTGTGTATTAGTTCCAGTCATTCATTTCTTGTAGGGATCGAATGCACTACTTTCGTTATAGCAAACTGGCATCACAACTATTTCGCCTTCCTCAGCGGCACTAAAGCTGTTGCTAAATGATCTTCAAATACAATAGAGATTTTATCACCACCTACATCCGAGCAAAGATGGAATACAACTCTCATGTATGGGCCGGTGCTTCAAAGTCTGTTTTAAAGTTGCTCGACCTCGTACAAGAGAGAGCGAAGAAGCTCATCGGTGACAGTAGGGTAGCCAACTCTATTGACTCACTGGAGCATCGACGCAACGTGTTCTACCGATACTACAACGGAATGTGTTCTGGTGAAATAAGGGAGCTTGTGCCGGATAACCATTTATTTCTGCGAGTTACCCGCTCTTCACATAGGGCACATCCTTTTGTGGTTGAGTTATCAGTGAATCGCACCACGCATTACAGAGAGAATTCGTTCTTTGGCCGAACGGTTCGTATGTGGAACAAACTTCCAGCAGAGGTCTTTCCTGTCAGTTTTAACTTGGGGAGGTTCAAATCGAACGTCCACAAACACTACTCCCTCTATCCTCCTTCCCATAACCAACTTTCCTAGTTCTGGCACAATGCATCGCATATGTAGGGGTCATCCCCTGAGTGCTGGTCCAAGAAAAAAAAAAAGTTAAGACATTTTCGCTTCAACAAGTTTCAAAGCTAAATAAAACTAAATATTCATGGCTTTTCTTGAAGACAAAAAAAAAAAAAAAGAAACACAAGCAAAAAGTAAGCAAAGAAAAGTGTTCCTAAAATGCTCTAAAAGTAACGTGAGAAAACTTGAAATATTTCCAGTTTAACTGAATCTTATTTAGAGTCAATTTTATTTGACATGTGAGAAAGAAATTGCAGCGCATGAAATTGAAAAGGAAGTAAACAAGATGCTCTGGCAATTTAAAAACTTTGGACTCACATTGTTCGTAACAAATATAATACACTGACTGACTGTTGATATTGCATTTGGCGGGGTGTGAACTCAAGACAATAGGAAATCATTAAATTCAAAATGTTATAAATGGAAATGCTAAAATTTGTAAAAGCAAATGAAAACATATTCTTTAATTATCATTTCCAGCAAAACAATAAAACATTAAACTGCATCAATGCCTGAAGTGAAAAATGAGAGAGGAAAATTTTAGGGCATTTTAAAAAATATGTTTTCAGCCTGGGGTCTCTTTGTAACCTAGAAAATAAAACAAATTTAGTAACATTAATTAAAATCAGGGACCGGAAATAAGAGTTATTTTTCAATTTTAGAAAAAATAAATCATACATAAATGAACATCGTAGAAAACTTTTAATTACACCATCATGATTTTTAGGCGAAATGCATCCAACATATTGCATGATTTTTAAATTTTTGATTTTTATTTTAACAATCAAAAGCAAGAGTTATTTTTGATATTTATTTTTTTTTTAAATGAAAAATAAGTTATTTTTGATTTTTATTTTTTTAAATGAAAAATAGGAGTTATTTTTGATTTTTATTTTTTTAAATGAAAAATAAAAGTTATATTTGATTTTTATATTTTTAAATAAAAAATAAAAGTTATATTTGATTTTTATTTTTTTAAATGAAAAATAAGAGTTATTTTTTATTTTAATTTTTTTAAATGAAAAATAAAAGTTATTTTTGATTTTTATTTTTTTAAATGAAAAATAAGAGTTATTTTTTATTTTTATTTTTTTAAATGAAAAATAAAAGTTATTTTTGATTTTTATTTTTTTAAATGAAAAATAAGAGTTATTTTTCATTTTAATTTTTTTAAATGAAAAATAGGAGTTACTTTTGATTTTTATTTTTTTAAATGAAAAATAAAAGTTATATTTGATTTTTATATTTTTAAATGAAAAATAAAAGTTATTTTTGATTTTTATATCTTTATATCAGTAATAAAAATCAATTCAAAACTCTTATTTATTTGTTGATGCCGTATGTATTACAATATGCTGCTTCATTCAAATTTCTATATGAATATAATATATTATGTGACTTATCCATTATCAGCTATAAAAACATGAATGCATAGAAATAGCTTATAAGTTTTGGCTGCCATTCAAGTCAGTGTTAAGAGGTCGTTTTCAGGTGTTCAATTTTACCATCATAATTGATTTTGAATGTTCCTCAGATAAATTATATCTCAAATCTCCCAATATTAATCTGAGTGCTGAAAATGACCTTTCTACACTGACTTGAGTGGCAGGTACAGAATGAACAATTAAAGCTAATTTTCGAAGCCATGGAAACACAAACACATTATCTATGTCACGAATTTTGAATTGATTTTTATTATTGATATAAAAATATAAAAATCAAAAATAACTTTTATTATTGATATAAAAATATAAAAATCGAAAATAACTTTTATTTTTCATTTAAAACAATAAATATCAAAAATAACTCTTATTTTCTATCTAAAAATATAAAAATCAAAAATAACTCTTATATCTTGATTTTTTGATAAAAGTCATAACAGTTACGGTCCCTGATTAAAATCAAACAGTGTGTAATTGCAGAATATTCCAATACAAAACAAACGGTTAAAAAAGTACTCGTATGAAAAAAAATACTTCGTTGCGTATACTTTATATTTCGTATGTTGAACAATTCAACAATTATTGCTCATACGTCCAGGTCAACCTTATTAATATGAAAGTTATGGATGCTGCTGCTGCTGGCAGGCTTTAAAACGAAATTAAATCGTGGGAAGATATTTTTTTGCTTGTTTTATCTGTAGTTATTTTTTATATATTTTTTAATTTTAATTGCCAATATACAAATGCGGTTAAATCACTGCGCCTTTATTATGGTTTATTTAGTTTTTATTACATGTTTTTTATTGTATTTAAATGCCAGTGCATATAATATTGGGTGTGCAGCATTGGTTTTTGGCTGTTAAAAAAAAATAAAAAAAAAACTAAAAACCAAAAAATAAATTATAATAAACATAAAATAAATAAATAAAAAATTGAATGTTTAATTTTTAAATTTGCAAAAACTTTAAAGTGTTTATTGTTTAGGTCTATTCTCCAAAACTTAACATTAACTACTAAAAATATTATAGTTTTTTGTTAATTTTGTTAATTTTTTCAACGGGCTTAAGTTCTTATCTGCATGACTACAAATGATAGTTTTTAATATAACAGATTGAAAATTTCTAGGCAGGCTTGAGTTCAAATCTGAGGCTACTATCGAATTAAGTTTTTAATGCGAGCTTAAGAAGCCGAAGATTCCGTGTCTTCTCACTCAGTCTTAAATGTGGTATCGAATTTTTATAATCTGCATTTCGCTCCTTTATCAGAACATAAAAAAAGTACGAACTGAGAAAAATGCGATAAAAGATTTTTCAAACGTACGCTTTCAGATACGATTGATTACACAAAATATTTTTTGCTATAATTTCGGTTCAGCTGGAGAATAATGCTGATTTTTTTTCTATGAAAGCGGATTGTACGAAAGAGCCCTTTTGTTTAAATAATTAATAAAAATTAATATTCAACTAAGTTGCCATTTGGTGCTGCGTTAGTTGCTGTCGCTTATTTCTTGATTTTTATTTTTCCTCAGCAAATGAAAGTTATTTCTGGATATTTATTTACTCCTCAGAAAATAAAGGTTATTTTTTTTAATTTTTATTTATTCCTCGGAAAAAAAAAATTTTGATGACTTTTATTTATGCATCACAAAATGAAAATTATTTCTTGATTTTTATTTACTCCTCAGAAAATGAAGGTTATTTCCTGACTGTATTTTATTTCTAAGAAAATAAACGTTATACAGGGTGTTTTTTTTAAAGGTATAGAACTTCGAATTGAAATAAAACACAAGAAAATCGTTTTAATGTTCATCAATTTGGCTTTATTGGAAGGATAATTTTATGCCATTAATGTTTAAATATGATTTCGGGCATGTGGCCGCCGCGGCTGGCTCGAATAAAGCCAATTCTACAGGTCCAATTTTCAACCACTTTTTCGAGCATATGGGGCCGTATGTTGGCAATAGCGCCACGAATGTTGGCTTTCAAGTCCCCTAACGTTTCTGGTTTGTTGGCGTAGACAAGCGACTTCACATATCCCCAAAGAAAATAATCCAATGGTGTCAAATCACACGATCTTGGTGGCCAATTGACAGGTCCATTCTGCGAAATTATGCGCTCATCGAATGTTTCCTTCAATAAATCGATTGTGACGTGCGCTGTGTGGCATGTAGCGCCGTCTTGTTGGAACCACAACTCATCCACATTCATGCCATCCAATTCGGGAACAAAATAGTCGGTTATTATGGCTCTATACCGGTCTCCATTAACGGTAACTGACTCTCCAGCATTATTTCAACACTTTGCTCTACAGCGGCAATTGTTTCTTCGGTGCGCACTGTTCGACGTCTCTGCGGATGCGTATTATCACATAGAGTAAACGTAGTGCGAAAACGATCCATGGTAAACCGAATTAATTGCTCTGATGCACGATTATGTTGACCATAAAATGGACGGAGCTTGCGGTAAATTTCGCGAACTGAACCATTACTTTCGAAATAAATTTGCACGATTTGCAAGCGTTGTTCTTTTGTCAACCTGTTCATGATGAAATGACAAACCAAACTAAATATTAATCACTTGACAGCTGACAAAATGGCCGCCAGTTAAAAAAGTGATGCCAACTTAAAGTTCTATACCTCAAAAAAAAACACCCAATATCTTGATTTTATTAATTTCTTGGAAAATAACAGTTATTTTTTGATTTTTATTTATTTCTCAGGAAATAAAAGTTATTTCTTGATTTTATTTATTCCTCAGAAAATAAAAGTTATTTTTTGATTTTTATTTGTTTCTCAGAAAATAAAAGTTATTCCTGGATTTTATTTATTCCTCAGAAAATAAAAGTTATTTCTTGATTTTATTTATTCCTCAGAAAATAAAAGTTATTTCTTGATTATTATTTGTTTCTCAGAAAATAAAAGTTATTTCTTGATTTTTATTTATTTCTCAAAAAATAAAAGTTATTTCTTGATTTTTATTTGTTTCTCAGAAAATAAAAGTTATTATTTGTTTTTTATTTATTCCTCAGAAAATAAAAGTTATTATTTGATTTTTATTTATTCCTCAGAAAATAAAAGTTATTTCTTGATTTTTATTTATTCAGCACAAAATAAACGTTATGTTTTAGTTTTTATTAATTTTTCGAAAATAAAAGTTATTTCTTGATTTTTATTTATTCCTCACAAAATAAAACTTATTTCTTGATTTTTATTTATTCCTCAGAAAATAAAAGTTATTTCTTGATTTTTATTTATTCCTCAGAAAATAAAAGTTATTTCTTGATTTTTATTTATTCCTCAGAAAATAAAAGTTATTTCTTGATTTTATTTATTCCTCAGAAAATAAAAGTTATTTTTTGATTTTTATTTGTTTCTCAGAAAATAAAAGTTATTCCTGGATTTTATTTATTCCTCAGAAAATAAAAGTTATTTCTTGATTTTATTTATTCCTCAGAAAATAAAAGTTATTTCTTGATTATTATTTGTTTCTCAGAAAATAAAAGTTATTTCTTGATTTTTATTTATTTCTCAAAAAATAAAAGTTATTTCTTGATTTTTATTTGTTTCTCAGAAAATAAAAGTTATTATTTGTTTTTTATTTATTCCTCAGAAAATAAAAGTTATTTTTTGATTTTTATTTATTCCTCAGAAAATAAAACTTATTTCTTGATATTATATATTCCTCAGAAAATAAAAGTTATTTTTTGATTTTTATTTGTTTCTCAGAAAATAAAAGTTATTTTCTGATTTTTATTTATTTCTCAGAAAATAAAAGTTATTTATATATTCACAAAAAAAAGTTATTTCTATATATGGTTTTTTATTGTACTACTATTTATTCCTAAAAATGACGAATTTGATGATAAACGATTTGACGAAAATGAGCTCTTAAAAGATGTTCAAATAAATTGCTTTTAAATTAATAAGGTAAATCAATGAATCAATCAAGAAAGAACTTTTATTTTGTGAGGAATATTTAAAAATAAAAAAAGTAACTTTTTGTTTTCTACAGAATAATTAAAACTCTGAAATTAACTTTTATTGTCGAAGCGAAAATTAAAATGTAATATTCAAAATAAAAAGTATAGCTGTTGCGTTGCCTTTTGTTGTTATATGTCCAGTACGAGTATGATTGCTTTCTTTGTTGCAATAATTATTTTTAGGGATTAGGACCACCAGCACTTAGGGGATCATCCTTACATATACAGTACATTGCTCTGGAACAGGGAAGGTAGGTTTTGGACAAGCATTGCTATAGCATAAATTTTTTTACGATGTGTTTGTGTGGCACCTTCGACGTTTGATGTAAAATCAAATCGATGTAGATATTTTGATCGCTCTTTATACAAACGCTAATTTGGAAGAAATAAACAAGTTATTCACCTAATAAGAGCGCGTATTTGTGTATGTTGTTGTGCACACTCGTACTATATTTTTATACAACATAAATTTATTGATTTTTTATTGTGTTTAATTTTATTGCATATTTTTGCATATCACACACACTTACGAATGCAATTTGTTTCGCTGTTTTTTCTCCTCTTTGTTTTGTTGTTGCTGCCATAAATGTTTGTTTGGGTAAATGTATGTACATGAACAGATATGCTTTTGAACGTGTGTGTGTGTATATATTTTTATACATACACAAACCATTTACATGAGCTTATAAATGAGCTTTATGTATAAGCCAGCATATACAAATACACACACATACATACATTTATGTACTGCGTGTGTTTTTTATATAAAAGGCAAACCCGTGTGTACGTACAAAAGTTCAGGCTGTTTATACATTTTGTTTTTTATTGTTTCCTTTGTCGCTATTGTATGCTTGTATGTATGTGTTTACATACGTGGATGGGTACGCCTGTATGTGTTTGATTATCGAATGTTGTACTTTATTTTTTGGATTATTTAACACTTTGACATTTTTTACACTTTATTTCGCATTTTATTTATTTTTTCTTTTTGTTGTATTTTTTACATACGTACTTATTGGGCGTTGGCCAAAGTAAATATTTTATATTTCGAACACAATACACATGCAAAACAAAATAGGGAATTAAAAATAGCAGAGTGAAGAGATCTTTTAATTAACATGCCATCATATATTGCAAGTATGACCTTGTGCTTAAAGCTGGCTTTTGAATTGAGCACTCTTGTATTCATTTTTCTGTTCCAGTTTTAAGAATCAGCTGAAATGCTGCTATAACCTGGCAACACAACTGTTCATATCGATCGAAATGCTCTTTGACACAGTTAACAAAATGTGGTAATTAAAATTTAAAATGTACACCAAAATGTTTATAGTATTTCAACACACATTTAAAACATGCATGCACACCACACAAACGAACAAACGAACAAACAAACACACAAACAAACATGCCTACACTTGTGCAATAAATATTTGATTATACATTTACTTGATGCACAGTTTTAAAATTTTGTTAATTACTTTGGTTTAACAGTTACTTACAAATTGCTTCCATTTATAATTAAAACATACAGACCTACAAACACACACTAACATACACACTCACACACATAAAGTATTTTTGGAATTTGGGGAGTTTGTAAGAAAACTTTGATTATGACATTCATGGCTAAAGGCATCTTAACAGAAACTTAAAGAAAATTATACAAAATTGAATTAAACTGAAAATACAGAACTTGTATCTCAATAATATAATTTAATTATTATAGAATTTTTTTTTTTTTTTTTTTTTGAAGCAAAAGTTTTGCTGAGCAAGGAAAAGTTAAAAGCCGAATGGAATGCCAGAAACTAAATGCACAGGCTTTTGAAATTGTGAACATTTATAAAAAAAGGCCTCAGTCTTTTCAGAAATTGCTTTTTGAAAAATTTTAATTGAATAATAATATTGTTTTTTATTTATTTATTTTTTTTTAAGTTTTATAACTTTTTTATGTAAATATTGTTTCAACTGGAACTATTCGTTATATTATTTGATTTATAGCAAAGTTTCAATTAGATTAAAAATTGCCACAGATGAGCTGATTTTTAAATAAAAGTTATTGAGGTTTTACTAAATAATTTTTTATTGTGTCTCAATTGTTCTGCAAAATAAATACTAGCGTACAGTTTTATATAGAAAGTTCAGATAAGTTTAACATAAGAAGTAGTTGACAGGCATTTTGCAGCTAATTTCTTTGCTAATAAATATTCTACATATGTTCCCCCATGCATATTTTTATGTTCCATTCTAAAACTGCAACACAATTTCGCAATATTTTGCTATTATTTCGCAAATATTTAATATATCTCTTATATAATTTTACTTCAAATTTTTTTATTTTCCTTTTGTGCACATCATTTTTGTATCTTTGTAAAATGTATTCAAGAAATGTTTGAATTTTTCATGTATAATTGGAAAAATTTTAATGATTGATATTCATATAAATTATTTATCATAATAAAGATTGATTTAATTATGATTAGGGTTGTTTTAGTTATTAAGCTAAGAATTATTATTCGGACTCAAGTTCAAATCTCCGAATCTACAAATTATCTTTTATTCAAAAATTCCCGTTCAGCCATGAATATGGCGTCGGCTTCTTTTGATCAGTGCATGCCCTGTTACAAAAATTCGCATGAGAATTAAAGAAGATTAAAATAATAGCAAACCTCTTCTGTAGCTTCTCATCTGTATTGCGATTCAGTGCACTGCACCCCAGAATGCTCGTCTTACCAAAAATAATAAAAATAAATAAATAAAATAATTAAAAACAAGTAAAAACGTTATATTCGACCGGGTCGAATCTTAAATACCCTCCAAATATTTAGTAAGTGAATTTGAAATGTTTAACTTGGTGGGACAGAGTTCCTTTATATAATATGGCGCGTCAACGCCCACTAAAGGGGGCGGGGTTCAAAAATATACAATATCATGTTTTCCACAGACGAACGTATGGGCATTGCTAGACCGTCTTAGACTTCATCACAATTCTCTTTGGAGGGTATAAAAACTGTATTTTGGCGGGGTCGCTCTGGCAAGGGCTGTGGGGAAAACATTTCACCTTTGTCATAAAACTCTAAAAATAAATGCTTGGGATAATTATATACAAAATTAAAATTTCTTTTTTTTGATAGGGTCATTTAGAGGGCAAAGGAAGAAGGTGGGAAGGGGTAGGGCAGAAACAGGTAGACATAAAACTCTAAAAATAAATGCTTGGGATGATTATACACAAAATTAAAAAAAATTTTATTTATTTTTAATAGGGTCATTTAGCGGGCAAAGGAAGGGGGGGGGGTAGGGGAGAAATCGGCAGTCATAAAACTCTTAAGATAAATGCTTGGGATGATTATATACAAAATTTAAAAAAAAAATTTTTTTTGGTGCGGTCATTTAGGGGGCAAAGGAAGAGGGGGGGGGGTTAGGGCAGAAATCGGCAGTCATAAAACTCTAAAGATAAATGCTTGGGATGATTATATACAAAATTTAAAAAAAAAAAATTTTTTTTTTTTGGTAGGGTCATTTAGGGGGCGAAGGGGAAGGAGGGGGTAGGGCAGAGTAGTACCAGGTTTCGTCTCAGCTTCGTCATTAAAGCTTAAAAGTGTTATTTTTAAGGAATGTAGGCTTAAGTAAAACAATTTGTTAAATTTTTATGCAATTTTTGCCTATAATAACGCCCACTGAAGTGGGCGGGGTCAAAAAATATTTTTATTTTATTTAATGGCTCCAAGTTTAAGGCGTTGGACCTTATTTGACATAAAAATATATCATTTGCTTAACAAAATAACCAAATAACTTTAAAAATTATGTTGTTTTTTCTGGGTTGGTTTAGTTCTTCTTAGGGGAACTTTTTTCCCTCTTGCCCGATTTAGCCCATCTTCGAACTTAGCCTCTAAGTTTTAAAATATATTTGTGCCAAATTTCAAGAGTCTAGCTCTTTTCGTTTGGACTGAATCGTGATTTCCACAGACGGACGGACGGACATGCTCAGTTCGTCTTAGATTTCATCACTGATCAAGAATATATATACTTTATGGGGTCTGAGATGGATATTTCGATGCGTTACAAACGGAATGACAAAGTGAATATACCCTCCAAATTCTTTTTTGGAGGGTATAAAAAAAAATATATTTTTTCATATCAAATAAAATAATTGATTTCCTGAAGAAGTCACACAACGGAGTGACGAAATATTGAAATTAAAAACTAAACTAAAATAAAGAGACCTTAAGCTTAAAAATATCAGAATACAATAATAAATAAAATAATAATAAATTAAATTAAGATTTATTGCAGAGCAGAACAGTGTTTTCGAAAGCCGCTATACCTTCATCATCAGTACTCACGTGTACTTGTTGTTTTGTCACCACTTATTAGTTCTTAGCTTCATAGTTTAATAAACAATTTATTTTACTTTGCCTTGTACAAAAAACTTTTCTATTAACGCTTAAAAAAAACAAGATTTTAAAGAATGCCCTTTTTTGCATATTAATAAAAGAAATGATAATTTTCTAAAAATGTACTAAAAGTACCAGATTCAGAATACAATGAGATTAATAAAAAATAGGAATTTTAAAAATCATTTCCCAGCTATAAATTTAAAAACACTGTCAACTTTTATATATAAAAATTAAATTTTTTTCTGAAACTGTGTCTCACCTATGGCATAAAAAATATATTATATTGTTGCATAGTGTAAATAGCTGTTCCTTATAATCGGATGTTGTTTTTTATTTTCAACTGAATGTGAACTTAAAATGATGATAGGAATATTATTGTAATCTGGTAGAAGTTTACTTTTTTTAAAATGGCATTCACGACAGCTGTGGTTTATTGGATCAATTAAATTTTTTACTACATTTTCCAATAAATCTGGCCTTATGCAATGCTTCAAGAGGTTCTGGTTTGTCTTCACTACGACAATGGGTTAACACAGCCTCATAAAAAATATCACATAGGGCTGAAAAAGCATGAACGAAGAACACCCTTTCCGGAAATGAAGTTGTCATCAAATTAATTGGGCAATAAATCGATTGTTAAGTGCGCAGGTATATTCAGAAAGACATGAGAAATATTCCAAAGATCAAAAGAAAATCAATATCGATTTATTTGTCCAACTGGCAAAACAGAATATAACAACTGTTTTTGGAAGCCGCTACATATCCATCATCAGTTCTGCTGTGTATTTGGGTGTATCACCAGTTAATAGGTGACTTATTTTAAAGTGACACGAATTTTAATTTATATAAATTTAATAAAAAAATTGTATACGAGAAGTACCGCAGTACGAGGCTAATGCTAACAGAAACTACATAAATGCCTGATCGGTGGTTTTATTATTTTCTTCATGACCCATTTTCTCAAGTCTAAAGTTTCAGACAAATCTGCTTATAAAAAATGTATATGCTATTATGCCCCACTGTGCACTGAATTCGTCTGTACATATAGTGTTTGATGTTTAAATTCTTAAGTTGCTGAACATACAATGTTTAACGTAAATTTATTTTCCTAAAATAATAAAACATCTTTCTCTCATTTTGTAGAGCAAAAAAAAAAAAAATCTTGTATTTGCAAAAAGAAAGAATGAACCTGTAGCAGCAAAACCAAGCAGACAAGCAATATCATTAATGAGCTTGAAAATTGTGCAACTTTGTCAAACTTGTATTCAGCACACTCACTCCCACAAACACACACACACACATACACACATACTCGTACACACACAGTTTTATGATCAAGCAAATAAAAGGTTTTATTGTTGCTTTCATCTCCAACCTCCCATTGCAATTTCGTGCAGCCCAAGTGTATACGTGCAACATTATTTACCAAATATTATTACAAACACACTGCACACCCGGCAGTCGTCATACACACACACACCCACACACCAGAATAAATGCTTTTATTGCTATTATTATAATATTTTAGTTAAGTTTATGTTATTTTTTGCTCCATGAATCATTTTTCATCTCCACAATATATAGAATGATGCATTGTTTGAAGTTGTAACATGAACTTTGTCGTCGTTGCTGTTATTTGTTGCTGATGCTGTTGTTGCTGTTGTTGTCGAGCATCTGCAACCTGTCCACAAAAGTGTGAAGACACATTTACCCCAAAACAAAGTGGCAGTTTATTATACAAACATTATAATAAATGTTTTCTTTTCACCTTTTTCTTTTTTTTTTTGCTTTTTGTTTGGTTTTCTTTTTATATCTTTTATCTGCTTTGGTATTTTATTAGAATAATTATTTATTTGGGAATATTTTCTCGGTATTTTGTTTAATGGTGTAGACATTGTTTGGTATCCAAAATTAATGTGTCTCAAAGTTTGACATTTATGTAAAATAATGCATTACAATAATGTATGATCAAAGTTTGCCGGTGTGGAATATAATGGAGTACAAGGTGTTGCTAAGATCAAGGCTTTTGTGGTGTAGTCAAGTTTTGAATACTTGAGACATCAAGGCCACTTATTTAATATAATATTGTGTAAAGTGCTACAAAATGCTTGTACGAGTATATTATGATGTAATAAATTTTTCTAAAAATGGAAGGAATAAAAAACAGTAAGGGTCATTATTACAACTTAAAGTTAGTTAAAAGTAGGATTTTATATTTTAAATAAAAATAAAAATATTAGAATATAAGATTTTTATATTAAATTGAATTAAGATTCATAGGCTAATTGTTCGAAATTTGTTTTTAAATCTAAGAAAGACATGATAAATAATCCAAGACACAAAGGTATGATGGAACAAATTAATTCAGAAAAATGGCACATGAAGAAAAATAATCAAACGGTAACACGGGTATTATAACAATAACATGTTAACATCAGGTTGATACAGTTCTCGTATTCTTTTTCACAATAAAATTTGTGTAAATAGGAACTGTTATCACATTCAACTAAGCCACCTAATAAGTGGTGACAAACACAATACACATGAGCACTGATGATGAAAAGGTTGCGTCTTTCGAAAACAGCTGTTCTGCTCTGCTGTGTAAGTTGAATAACAAAATATTGATGATAAATATTGCACGGAACAAAGGAAAGTCAACATCAGTTTTTAGTTATTCAACTTACACAGCAGAGCAGAACAGCTGTTTTCGAAAGCCGCAACGCTTTCATCATCAGTGCTCATGTGTATTGTGTTTGTCAACACTTATTAGGAGGCTTAGTTGCATATGATAACAGTTTCTATTTAAACAAGTTTTATTAGGAATAATTATCATCGCAAAAAAAATATTTTTTCAGCCCTGGAGCTGTCTTTTTGGCTTTTCTAAATTCTAATACCAACAATTTTTTTTTCAAAAATATTAAATATAAAAAAGTAAATTGTTAATTTTGGGCTTAAGTTCGAATCTGCATGACTGCAACTGATTTTTTATTATTTTATTAATAAATGAATTTGTTCAAATTCTAATTTTTTTTTTTTTTTTTTTTTTTTTTAGCGGCCTCGAAATCCGTTCTGCTGGTTTTATGATTATTGAAAATATTCTTAATATTCCAATCTTAATATAAAAAATAATAAATAGAATTTAAACAAATTCATTTATTAGCAAAATAATAAAAAATCATTTGCAGTCATGCAGATTCGAACTTAAGCCCAAAATTAACAATTTACATTAGAAAGTTCGACTAATAAAAATTCATCATAATTTAAAATATAAAAAAGTTTATTTGAGTTGCTTACTTTTATGTACAAAAAGAAAAGGTTTCAATTGTCCAACCCTGGAATCTATTTTTGATTTTGTGATTATTTAATACCAATTGAATTTTTCCGGAAGTATAAAATACATTTAATTAACGAAAAAGCTAAAATTTCTTTTAGTTGCACAAAAAAAAAGTTTAAGTTTTCCAGCTCTGGAGCTGTTTTTTGTCTTCTCCGATTTCTAAACCAACGATTTTTTTCAAAAGTATCAAATATGTTTCATATATAAAAAAAGAGGAAAAAATTTCTTTTAGTTGGTTACTTCTATGTAATAAAAAATTTTTAATTGTCCAACCCTGGAATTGTATTTTTTATTTTTTTATTTTTTTGATTTTTAACACCAAACAAATTTTTCCTGAACTATAAAATAGGTTTAATTAAAAAAAAACAAATTGCTTTTAGCTATGCCAAATATAAATTTAATTTTCCATCTCTGGATCTCTTTTTTACCTTCACTGATTTTTAATACTAATGAATTTCTTTTAAAAGCATTAAATAGGTTTCATATATATATATATATATATATATATATATATATATATATATATATATATATATATATATATATATATATATATATATATAAAAAAGAAAAAAGTTTGTTCGATTTGATTACTTTTGTGTGTACCAAAAAAGATCTCAATTATCCAACCCTGGAATCTTCTTTTAGATTTTGTTTAATTTTTAATTAAAATTAAATTCTCCCTGAAAGATAAAAAAGGTTTAATTAATAATAAAAAAAAAATATATTGATTTCAGCTGTAACCAAAAAAATATTTTCAAATTTTCCAGCTCTGCAGCTGTCATTTTGTCTTTCCTCATTTCAAATACCAAATAATTTCTCTCAAAAGCATCAAATACATTTTATATATAAAAAAAGGAAAACAATTACCTTGGTTTGTTTATTTTATGTACCCATAGAGATTTCAATTGTCCAAGCCTGGAATTGGCTTTATTAAAGGTTTGTTTCAATGTTAAATGGTTGTTGAGCCAGCTAAACAGGTGATTAGTCTGCTGTAGAAGCTTCTACCATAATGGGGTTGCCATCTGCCATTACCTAGAAACAACGGCCTCCGCGTGGGTTTGTGGTGCACTGGCGGATTGCTGTCCACCAAAAAGCGTCTAGAGTAAAATTATTTAAATTTACTTCCTAAATCATTTCAGTTAATAAGACAAAAATCATATTAAATTTCAAATCATTGAAAAAAAAACAAATTTTGCACTGTTTTTTTAAATGACTTTCTTAAAGAAACTTTCCTGCATCTCTCTCCGATATCCTTAATTATACGTGAAATTATGGAATTTTATATTTACCATAATCCTTAAGCTTACAAATGTCTTGGCAATAAACCATTTAGAATTTAATTTGGCATTTAAGACGAGAAGCACAGCAGCAACATATCGCCCGCTGCTGCGGGCCACAAAAGAAAAAAAAATACCAGAAATGCGCAACGAAAAATAGAAATGAGATAAAGACGACACAACTACGTAAAGTGAACGCATATAACGAATATTATTTAATTTAGATTTCTCTCTATTTTTAATTTAATCTGTAAGTCTGGCAAAAAGCAAACAGTTTTAACTATAAAAATGCTTAAACACTCGTTACAGCATCAAAATAATATCTCTGCGTTATTTTTTCTCGTTGGCTGACATCTCAGCAGGTTGGTGGCTTAAGGGAAGGATGCTAACTTTTTTTTTGTTACACCTGCATGTGTGTGTTTTATAATTAAAAAATTTATTATGCTGCTCGTAAAAGTTTTGTGTGCAATAAAAATTTTATGTGGGGAAAAAGGGTTCCTTGGCAAAGAAAAAAAAACTTGCTGCACAAACTTCACTTGCCGCGCTCTTGTTTTTAAATTTAGTTGTTCTGTCTGTTTCCCTATAAACTCACACCTACACACACACACACACACACACACACACACACCCACCCACACACCCACTTTTGACTGGAATATCGCATTACAAACGACATCAGTTTTCATATTTTTGCCTCAAAGTGCTGAGTTAAGATTCCAAAATGATGATAATCTCTTTCACTGAGCAGAGTAATTTCAAATTAAATTTGTAAAAACTTTTATAAACGACTGAATTTCTTGCTTTACAGATAACTGAATGTAATTTCAGCTGAGACGATACTTAAGCGTGGAAACATTGTAAATAAATTATAAAATTGAATTTGAAAAATAAAGCGTCAGTTTAAGTTCTTAGTTGTATTTGTTGTACTAATGCGATTTAAATAAAAATAAATGAGTTTTTAAAGGTTTGCAGAGAATTTCAGTTCGCTTGTTTGTTTAATAGCAGATAAGGAATTTAGGCGAGTGTTGGAGGAGGGAGTATTTGTGCGGCGGGCAAACTGAAATAACAATTATCTTCCGAAATTCCTAGATATTTGGTATAACAGTAGGTGAGAGTAGTATTTGTGAAAATATAGACTTGCACTTTTTATGATGAGTTGCACTTTTTACAATGACTTGCACTTTTTATGATGACTTGCACTTTTAATGAAGACTTGCATTTTTTATAACAACTTGCATTTTTTTATAATGACTTGCATTTTTGATGATGACTTGCACTTTTTATGATGACTTGCATTTTTTATGGTGACTAACACTTTTTACAATGACTTGCACTTTTTAAGATGACTAGAATTTTTTATGATTACTAGCATTTTTATGATGACTTGCACTTTTAATGAAGACTTGCATATTTTATAATAACTTGCACTTTTTATGATGACTTGCACTTTTTATAATAACTCGCACTTTTTATAATGACTTGCATTTTTGATGATGACTTGCACTTTTAATGAAGACTTGCATTTTTTATAATAACGTGCACTTTTCATAATGACTTGCACTTTTTATGATGACTTGCACTTTTTATGATTACTAGCATTTTTTTGTGATGACTTGCACTTTGCATAATGACTTGCACTTTTTATGATGACTTGCACTTTTTATGATGATTTGCATTTTTTATGGTGACTAACACTTTTTACAATGACTTGCACTTTTTATGATGACTAGAATTTTTTATGATTACTACCATTTTTATGATGACTTGCACTTTTAATGAAGACTTGTATTTTTTATAATAACTTGCACTTTTTATGATGACTTGCACTTTTTATAATAACTTGCAGTTTTTATAATGACTTGCATTTTTGATGATGACTTGCACTTTTAATGGAGACTTGCATTTTTCATAATAACTTGAACTTTTTATGATGACTTGCACTTTTTATGATGACTTGCACTTTTTATGATTACTAGCATTTTTTATGATGACTTGCACTTTTCATAATGACTTGCACTTTTTATGATGACTTGCACTTTTTATGATGACTTGCATTTTTTATGGTGACTAACATATTTTACAATGACTTGCACTTTTTATGATGACTGTAATTTTTTATGATTACTACCATTTTTATGATGACTTGCAGTTTTAATGAAGACTTGCATTTTTTATAATAACTTGCACTTTTCATGATGACTTGCACTTTTTATAATAACTTGCACTTTTTATAATGACTTGCATTTTTGATGATGACTTGCACTTTTAATGAAGACTTGCATTTTTCGTAATAACTTGCACTTTTTATGATGACTTGCACTTTTCATAATGACTTACACTTTTTATGATGACTTGCACTTTTTATGATGACTTGCACTTTTTATGATGACTTGCACTTATTTTTTTCTAATTAATATAATAAATATGAAAGTTGCTCTGTCTGCCTGTCTGTTATTTTTTCACGCTTAAATCTCTGAACCGATTTAAATGAAAGTTGGCATAGAGATATTTTGAGATCCGAGGAATAACATAGGATGGTTTTTGTTTTTGGAAATGATCGTATTGAGTGGCCAAGGGTGCGACTTTAGACCAGGCGGCGTGATGAGGCCTTACTTTTTTTTTTTTGAAGATGAGGCCAATAACGTAGTGAGTGTGAACGGCATTCGTTTCAGGAACATGACAACGCGGAGTTCATGTGACCCAAACTGGACGGCATAAAACTGTTTGCCTCAGACAATAATAAATATGGGAATAAATGGTCTACCTTTTCAAAGTTCAATATAATAAAATATCAAGGTTGAGGGCAATATTGAAGTACTTGGAAATCTATTTTATTCTCGGGTTCATAAAAAACACATTGAAGATGGGTAATTAAATAAATAATTTCTATTACAAAAACTATTAATTTTTAATTGAAAATACTTTACTTTCTATTTCACAGTTCTATCCCCATATTTTATTTTGCAGTCACTCAAACACCTTCTCACTGAACACGCCTTAAATTAATGTAAATTTTTAAATATTTATGTTCTCATACGCATAAAATTGGCTTAGCAAAATTTAATTATAAAGTAAAATATCTACGGGTGCTATTAAAAACTCTGGTGTGCATTAATTTTTATTATCTGAAGTTATTCGAAATAATGGTTTTTGTGCCAATTCCATTTTTCATTATACGCAACAACACACACACACGCAAACACTCACTCCGTAAGCACATTCCGGTAAAGCGCACTAGATCTTCTCCAAACACACACACACACACATTCACATGCCGTTTAAATTTCTAAATTTTATACACAACAAACAAGTATGAGATCAAAAAGGAAAAAAGTGTTTTTGTGTATAATTTTTCATGTTTGTCAAATGAGAAATATAATGTTTTAGTGGTTTCACAAGCTTTTATGTAGAACGAAAACCGAAGGTTTAATTAAAGTGCCAACAATTTGTGGTTGCAGCTTGTTCTGTTGTTATTTTGATATGTTATTTGCTCTTGCACGGCACGTGTATGGATGTGTGTAAAAAAATGAATAAAATTAACGAAAGAAAACAGAAGCAAAATAAAATGCAATAACCACTACAAAAGAGAAAAGGAAACTAAATTTTGTATTGCCATTAACAAATTTAGGGTTTAGGAAGGGCCATGTCACACAGCGAAATATGAGGAAATGACAAATGTTGCCACTAGTACACTCTATTGTGCTTGCTTGCGATGCCAAATCTTAAAAATTTTTAAATTTATTTAATGAAATTTTTTGCTTCTCTTCAGTAAAAATTTTTTTAAATTAACTTTTCCCTCTTTCCTCTTAAGTTATTTTTAATATTTTACTGCTTAATAAAAGTTTTCTTTCGAACATGGCGGCAACCCATGTGGAGGCGTTTTTTCAATTTAAACAAATATTTATTTCACATTTCCATAATTTATTAAAATAATAATTACTTCGTCAATAAACCTTAAAATAGTGCAGCCACAAAAAACAAATTCCTCTAGTGTGACTATTAAATATGAATTTTTTCGTAATTACTAATAATTTCAAGCCTTAATAGCGTTAAAATAACTTAATTGTAAATGTTGTAAAATGCAAGCAAAATAAAAGCAACAACAAAAAAAAACAAAAAAACAAAATGCTACGCTCTTGCAAATGTCATTATGAAATTACAACCCAACTAAAAGCATCATTATAATTTTGTAGTTTCATTAAAACACATCTAAAGTTATTAGTGTGTAAATATTACCGCTTATAGTTATTTACACACACACACACACACACACACACACACTGCAATAAACTCACATGTTTGCATTTATTTCGTTCGTTCATTCGCTCGTTCTTTCTGCATGTGTATTTATGAATCCTTATAAAATGCCACAACAACAGCAGCATGTGTAGAACAATTTGTTGGCTAATTTTAACAACTTCATATGGCGTTGTGTGCCAGTATTGCCAGAGCTTCGGACATAAAAATGCCTATGTTTTTAATAAAAAAGGGATTAAAACTATCTATAACCGTGTGAAGTTAAATTTCGAAATATAAAGGGTGCTTTTTTATGAAGTTTTTTTTTATACGAATCACTCTGTTGTCTGACAGCTGTTTTGACAGTTTAAAGTGACGTTTCTACTCAGTATTGTTTGACAAATCATCATGAATAGGTTAACTCCAGAACAACGCTTCCAAATCGTGGAAATTTATTTTCAAAAACAGTGTTCAATTAAAAATGTTTATCCGCTTTTTTACCGCAAAATTCTCTTCAGTGATGAGGCGCATTTTTGGTTGAATGAGTATGTCAACAAGCAAAATTGCCGTATTTGGAGCAAAGATAATCCACACGCCGTTCAAGAATTACTAATGCATCCCGATAAATGTACTGTTTGGTGCGGTCTATGGGCTGGTGGAATCATCGGTCCTTATTTATTTCAAAATGAGGAAGGACGACGCGTTACCGTGAATGGAAATCGATACAGAATCATGATCAATGAATTTTTGGTGCCGAAACTTCAAGATATGGATGTAAACGAAATGTGGTTTCAACAGGATGGTGCCCACTTGTCATTCTGCGGGCGAAACAAGGGACTTATTGCAAGAACATTTCAACGACAACATTATTTCGAGAAATGGACCGGTGAATTGGCCTCCGCGTTCGTGTGATTTGACGAAACTCTATTATTTTTTGTGGGGATACCTGAAATCATTGGTTTACGTGGATAAACCAGCAACGATTGACGCTTTGGAAACCAGTATTCAACCTGTCATTGCTGAAATACGCCCTCAAATGCTTGAAAAGGTGGTCGAAAATTGGACCTCCAGAATGACCTTTGTGCCAATTAGTCGTGGTGGCCATATGCCCGAAATTATATTTAAATGTTAAATGACAAGAAATTATCTACCAAATAAAAATTTTTTTTTGGCCATTTCATAATTTGGCATGTTTTATTTAAATTTCAAATCAGCAAGATCTTATAAAAACACCCTTTATAACCGTGTGAAGTTAAATTTCGAAATATATAAACCCTAGACACAAACCAAGTACATTAACAGAGCTCTGTTAGCAGTTTATCATAGCGCTGTTAAGCATGAAAAATCCGAGTGTTTGTATTCCAAATGGAATACCGGCCACATTTCTGAACAAATCTTGATTTCCAGAATAATAGGAAAACGGTAACAGGTGGGCGGTTAGAAATTGTTTTATTTTGTAGCTCTTGTGGTCCTCTATCACGTCCAATGGCTTATATCTGAAATAATTTTGGAGTTGGAATAATATCAATTGTATTGAGGACTAGTTGTCATAATTTGGTCATTTAAAAAAACGCATATGCCACTACCCGTAAATTGTGGCTGAGGAAGCCCTCTTTCTTGCACAAAAAGTCTGATGTCTGAAACAAGTAAAAATGTTATATTCGAATCTTAAATACCCTCCAAATATATAGTAAGTAAAATTAAAATGTTTAACTTGGTGGGACAGAGTTCTTTATATAATATCGAACGTCAACGCCCACTAAAGGGGGCGGGGTTCAAAAATAGACAATGTCATGTTTTCCACAGACGAACGTATGAGCATTCCTGGACCGTCTTAGACTTCTTCACTGATCAAGTATATATATACTTTATGGGGTCCAATTCTCTTTGGAGTGTATTAAAAGCGGTATTTTTGCGGAGTCGGTTTGGCAAGAGCTGGGGGGAGACATTTCACCTTTGTCATAAAAGTCTAAAAATAAATGATTGGGATAATTAAATACAAAATTTAAATATTTTTTTTATAGGGTCATTTAGGTGGCAAAGGGGGAAGAGGGGGTAGGGCAGAGTAGTACCAGGTTACGTCTCAGCTGCGTCATTAAAGCTTAAAAATGTTATTTTTAAGGAATGTAGGCTTAAGTAAAACAATTTGTTAAATTTGTACACTATTTTTGCATATAATAACGCCCAATAAAGGGGGTGGGGTCCAAAAGTTTTTTCTTTATTTTATGGCTCCAAGTTTAGAGCGATATATAAAAATATATCATTTGCTTAACAAAATTACAAAAAAACTTTAAAAATTATGTCGTTTTTTAGAGGCTGGTTTAGTTCTTCTTAGGGGAACTTTTTTCCCTCTTGCCCGATTTAGCCCATTACCGAACTTAACCTGTGCTATCCTTCGAGATATATATTTAGACTCTTAGCTCTTTTCGTTTGGACTGAATCGTGATTTCCACAGACAGACGGACGGACGGACGGACTTTCTCAGATTGTCTTAGATTTCATCACTGATCAAGAATATATACACTCTATGGGGTCTCAGATAGATATTTCGCTGCGTTACAAACGGAATGACAAAGTGAATATACCCTCCATATTCTGTTTTGGAGGGTATAAAAAAAATTATTCCCGCAATAATTCTGTCTTATGCACCTAAGAAATCAATACCCTTTATAATCCTCTTAGCAGGAAATTCTAGATAAAGGTAATTTTTTTCGGTCTCAACATAATAATTGGCAACCCTGTTATCTTCCTTCTTTCTTTCCTTCCCATTCCTGTCTTTTCAAAGCCCAAATACAGTCAACGTGTTTTAACTATTTATATAATAGTTATAGCTGGTATTGGCAGTGAAGCCAATTTAGCGATTTTTACATGGTTTTCGATAGTTTGCTAGCAACTTCTTTCTAAATGAACGTATTTTTATAATTTTACACACACACACACAAAGAAAGAACACCTTCTATGAAAGTGTGTTTAAAAAATCCGCCAATAGTCGGCTGTCATGTGGTCGATATGGGCTCTGATGATGGGAGTGTAGGGACTTCCGAAAATAGCGTTTTTCTGTTCTGCGGTGTAGTTCAGCAATTTTAATTTATGTTAGTTTTTGGTTCTATTTTGGCATATTAAAAATTCTTTGTTAAATTCCCTTTAGGGATTGCAGTCCAAATTTTTCTTCAAGCTTTACGATCCTAATGCAATCGCCTTTGTACAAAATTTAATACAAATTCACTTAAACCTAATTGTAATTTGATGGAGTTGATTTTCGTTTATTCCTTGGGGCTATTAATTGTGTCTTTTTGAATGTAATATTACAAATTTTAGACTGAAACATATACTAAGACATTTTGTGTCATCTCTACACCTTCAATTTTTAAATGACAGTTTGCTTGCTATGGAACATAATGTCATAGTGTGATCTCTTCTTTAGCTAGTAGATTTTAATTGGATTTAAAATATGACAAAAGAAAGAAAAATATAATATAAAATCCACATGAGTACTGATGATGAAAGTGTGGCGGTTTTCGAAAACAGCTCTTCTGCTCTGCTGTTGGATAATTAAAAAACTGCTGTTGACTTTCCTGTGTGCCTTGCAATATTTATGAGGTCTTTTTGAATCTAAACAAATTTTCAAACAATCAGTCTATCAATCGTAATTGAATTTAATATAAAAAAATGGAATTCGAAAAAATTCTAACAACAAAATCATTTTGCTGGAACATATAAAGTGATTTAAATATAAAACTGTAGCAAGTAGTCAGCAGTTTTAAAATGTAAAATTTTAGTAAATCATGCACTTAAAGTCATCGTAGAGGTTTCGAAAACAGCAATGAATTCCTTGCCGTTTTTCTATGACGAAATGACGCTGGTTTTAGAGTTTTTGTAAAAAGTGACTGCCATCACTGCGCATTGGCTTTATGTTAAGTGGCGAGGCATGTTGCAACATCTGCTTTAACTATAATTGTACTTAAATGTGTATACAAGCAACTTTTAGGACACATAATCCCTCATACATCCACATGCATCTTAAGCTTCATTACTAAATGTATTTTTGAATCGCTTGGGCATAGGCATGTATGTGTGTGTGCGAGTGCTTGTATTTACTGCACTTGCATGTTTTCAAGTACAAACAAATTGCAAGATTTTAAGAAAATATTTATATACAACGAAACCTAAATCACTTTGTATTGAAGTGAGTGCGTGTGTCTGTAGGGGTTTTGTGCCACAGTGGAGATGCTGCATACAACAGATTAGTTACAAAATATCTAGATGGCCGCAGCACGTATTGTGTGTAATGATGTCACTTTGTATTCGACAGAATATAAAGTCAAGTTACACAAAGTTAAGTTTTTGTATTTCTAGTGCGCCTGCAATGGCTGCGATTTCAAGTCTAAAGTATTTTAAATAGACCATTTTCAAATCAAATAAAGAAAGCATTTGTCTTGAAATGTATCTTGATTTAAAATTAAAAATTATAAATTATAAATTACACGCAGATAGCGAACTTTAATACTGTCAATAAATGATACTCGTTCAGTTCTATTGCAAAATAAATATTTTGTAAGTTCTGCTCATATGTGAAATGAAAAATTTCAAACTTTGATACAGTTGATATAAAAATGTATTTGTTTTTGTCAACGATTTTATGAGAGGTCAAGGGCGGTTTAGAGTTTCTAGTGATATTTGAAATTATGAAACTGACAACTAAGAATATTTTAAACTCTGATCCAGTAAAAATTCAACACATCATTGACACAAATACACATCAGCTGTAGTTTCACACATTCTTCGCGGACAAACTCGTGTGCAAAGTGTAATAAAAGAAAAAAAACCCAACCTTAATACTTCATACACGCTGGTATGAGCGCATAAGCTTCCGCTTTTTATAATGAGTCGTACTTTTCATAATAACCTGCACTTTTTATGATGACTTGCATTTTTTATGATGAGTTGCACTTTTTATGATAACTTGCACTTTTCATAATGATTTCCACTTTTTATAATTACTTGCACCTTTTATGATGACTTGCACTTTTTATGATGAGTTGCACTTTTTATGATAACTTGCACTTTTCATAATGATTTCCACTTTTTATAATTACTTGCACCTTTTATGATGACTTGCACTTTTTATGATGACTTGCACTTTCCATAATGACTTGCACTTTTTATGATGGCTTGCACTTTTTATGATAACTTGCACTTTTTATAATGACTTGCACTATTCATAATGATTTGCATTTTTTATGACGAATTGCATTTTTTATGGTGAGTTGCACTTTTTATGATGACTTTTAACGATGACTTGCATTTTGTATGATGACTTGCACTTTCCATAATGACTTGCACTTTTTATGATGGCTTGCACTTTTTATGATAACTTGCACTTTTTATAATGACTTGCACTATTCATAATGATTTGCATTTTTTATGACGAATTGCATTTTTTATGGTGAGTTGCACTTATTATGATGGCTTTTAACGATGACTTGCATTTTGTATGATGACTTGCACTTTCCATAATGACTTGCACTTTTTATTATGGCTTGCACTTTTTATGATAACTTGCACTTTTCATAATGACTCGCACTTTTTATAATGACTTGCACTTTTTATAATGACTTGCACTTTTTATGATGACTTGCACCTTTTATGATGACTTGCATTTTTTATGATAACTTGCACATTTTATGATGACTTGGACTATTCATAATGTCTGGCATTTTTTATGACGAATTGCATTTTTTATGATGAGTTGCACTTTTTATAATGACTTGAACTTTTTATAATGACTTGCACTTTTTTCCTTACTAATATAAAAAATGTGGAAGTAAGTCTGTCTGCCTGTTACCGTTTCATGCTCAAACCGCTTAACCGCTTTAGATTAAATATGGTATAGAGATAGTTTAAGATTAGAGGAATACCATAAAAAATGTAAATTTTAATAAGAATAAAAGTAGAGTTTTTATTTATTAAATATTTTGAAGGTATTTACTTACTTGTTTTAATTCCTAGGACATAAATTTTTATACAGACACTAGTCCAAATCTGTGAGTTTGTAAATAATTTTTTATATACAGAATTTGTCATAAATTAAAATTTTTATTAAAAGTGAGTTTTTTTTAATTTTAAATTTAAAAACAAGTTCTTAAAAATAAAAAGTACATAATTTATAAATTCGCAGATTTGAACTTAAGCCGGAATAATATTTCTCCTAAGAATTCTTGCATATGAATGAAAAAAATCACGTACATCTTTTTTTTTGCACGATCTACTGGATTAAGTAAAGCCGGCGATTGCACACACGCACACACACACACACACACTGACATATTCAGAATATTAATTGCAAAAGCCAAAAGTTGTCCAAAAACCTTAAATTTCAATAAACTTAATTGTTTTCCTTTATTGATCTAATTAAATTTTTAATACTCCTACAGACTCTTTTTATAAAGGAGACTGAACACAAAAAAAAGGTTCCAACTCCACTCCTATTTTTAGCATCAATTAAGCAACTCATGCTACGAGTGAGTATTTTGTGTGCGTCACCATCAACAATCAAGCTGTAGCATCTAAAACTGTTCTAAAGTGTTATTTATGTGTCGTATTTTATCCCTTTTGCCACACACATACACACACATACAAACCAAAATTACGTACCAAAAAGGGTCTTGTGAAAGATTTTAGAGATTTAATTGTTACTTTTAATAGCCGTTGGTTTTTATGACATTTTAGATTATACGAGCCGAGCAGCAATTCTTGCTATTTTATTATTTTCTCCATTATTTTATTTGTGCAAAGTTGGAAGACTTTTTGGTAAAAATATTTTTATATGCAAAAGCCAACAACTTGGAGATATAAACGTGGTAAAAATATGCAAACTAAAGCAGTAATAAATTTATTTGAAAATTTAATTATTTGATGTTTTGGCCAATTTGAATTTAAGAAATTGAGTTGTAATTATTTTTATTTCAGAAATTTAAGTATATGAATTTGTTCAGCACTTTTTGTAGGAATAAGAATTGTTGATTTTATGCTACAGCATGAAAAATCATTAACAATTTGTTAAAGCGAGGGTAGATCTTTTAAATAGTTCACTGGATTCATCTTCAGGTGCTTAGTAATAAACTGTTGTAACAAATTAGGCAAACTGCGTTTATTACGAGGGTGGTTCCACAAGTCCGTAACTTTTTTATATAGGGGACCCATTTAAAAGTTTAAATCTAAAAATTCAGCAAAACAAAAACGGTTTAAAATTTTGCTAAATTAATTTTTATTTTTTGTAAAGTACAATTATACCGACTAGCCATGGAATATTATCTCAGTCATGCCGCGGCTGGCCTCACAGTATCCCCATTCGTTTGCACCAATTTTCGAGCACTTTTGAGAGAGTATGGGGTCGTATCTCGGTAATTGCATATCGAATGTTGGCCTTCAAGGGCTCAATTTTCTCTGGTTTGGCGGCATAGCGCTTGTCTTTAACGGTGACCTGCAAAAAATACTCCAATGGTGTCAAATCGTTGCTTCTTGGCAGCCCATTGATATCCATCAAATGTTTGATAAATAATAAATCGGTTGAAAATTTTTAAAATTATAGAAAATAACAGTTTTTACTCGCGACTTTGTTATCAGTTTAATAAATTCATATGTCTATAAAAATTTTCGAATACCCTTAACCACTCAATATGATCACATCCAAAAACAAAAACCACCCTATGCTATTCCTCGCATCTTAAACTATATCTATGCTAAATTTCATCTAAATCGGTTCAGCGGTTTGAGCAGACAGACAGACAGACAGAGTTACTTCCATATTTAGTATATTAGTAAAGAAAAAAGTGCAAGTCATTATGAAAAGTGCAGGTCATCATAAAAAGTGAAAGCCATCATGAAAAATGCAATTCGTCATAAAAATGCAAATCATTATGAATAGTGCAAGTCATCATAAAAAGTGAAAGTTGTTATAAAAAATTCAAGTAATCATAAAACGTGCAAGTCATCATAAAAAGTGCAAGTCAATATAAAAAGTGCAAGTCATTATGAAAAGTGCAAGTAATCATAAAAATTGCAAGTCATTATGAAAACTGCAGGCCATCATACAAAATGCAAGTCATCGTAAAAAGTGCAAGTCATCATAAAACATGGAAGTCATTATGAAAAGTGAAAGTAATCATAAAAAGTGCAACTCATTATGAAAAGTGCAAGTCTTCACAAAAAAAGTGCAAGTCATCATAAAAAGTGTAAGTCATTACAAAAATTGCAAGTCATTATAAAAAGTGCAAGTCATCATAAAAAGTGCAGGTCATTATGAGAAGTACAGGTCATCACAAAAAGTGTAAGTCATTATAAAAAGTGCAAGCCATCATAAAAAGTGCAAGTCATTATGAAAAGTGCTAGTCATTATAAAAAGTGCAAGTCATCATAAAAAGTGCAAGTCATTATGAAAAGTGTAAGTCCTTACAAAAAGTGCAAGTCATCATAAAACATAGAAGTCATTTTGAAAAGTGCAAGTAATCATAAAAAGTGCAACTCATTATGAAAAGTGCAAGTCTTCGCAAAAAGTGCAAGTCATCATAAAAAGTGTAAGTCATTACCAAAAGTGCAAGTCATTATAAAAAGTGCAAGTCATCATAAAAAGTACAGGTCATTATGAGAAGTGCAGGTCATCAAAAAAAGTGCAAGTCATTATAAAACGTGCAAGTCATCATAAAAAGTGCAAGTCATTATAAAAAGTGCTAGTCATTATAAAAAGTGCAAGTCATCATAAAAGTGCAAGTCATTATGAAAAGTGCGAGCCATCATAAAAAAATGCAAGTCGTCATAAAAAGTGCAGGTTATTATGAAAAGTACAACTCATTATAAAAAGCGGAAGCTTATGCGCTCATACCAGCGTGTATGAAGGTTTATTTCTTTTATTACACTTTGCACACGAGTTTGACCGCGAAGAATGTGTGAAACTACAGCTGATGTGTATTTGTGTCAATGATGTGTTGTATTTTTACTGGATCAGAGTATAAAATATTCTTAGTTATCAGTTTCATAGTTTCATATATCCCTAGAAACTGTAGATTACCTTTGACTCATCATAAAGTCATTGCCAAAAACAAATACACTCTTAAGTCAATTGTATCGAAGTGTAAAATGTTCATAGTTATCAGTTTCAGAATTTCATATGTCCTTACAAAATTTTGACCATGCTTGACCGCGTAATACGATCATTTCCAAAAACAGAAACCACTCTATGTTATTCCTCGGATATCAAAATATCTCTATGCCAAATTTTATTTAAATCGGTTCAGCAGTTTGAGTGTGAAAAGGTAACAGACAGGCACAATTACCTTCGAATTTATTAAATTAGTAAGGATGCTTTAATTTTAAAATTATTTTATAGTTAATTAATTATGTAAATTGTTAATTTTGGGCTTAAGTCATGCTTTGCAGTCATGGAGATTCGAACTTAAGCCCAAAATTAACAATTTACATTACAAAGTTCGACTTATAAAAATTCATACATAAGTTAATTAATTATTATTAGATGTCCTGAAAACTTCTCTCTAGCATGTCTTTTGTCCTTTGCACAAGCTAATTAATATTTGCTTAGATTACAAAACCCTTACAACTTGTCTAATTAGCTTTCACAACTACTAATTTCATTCATCATTATTGTTTCGTTTTATTGCATTTTTCCCCCTTCTCACTGATACATTAAATGGATTTAAAAAAGTAGTAAAAAGTTTTTTCCAACCTCAATTTCGAATTTTTGATTTTTAATTATTATTTTCCTAGCAGCATAACGTAGACGTACGTAACCTCCCTACTCTAACGATTTATTTGCTGTCATTGACCTTTTGATATATGATCACATCCTATAAAGTTCACAATTCATTTCCGGCACTAACACAGCGAAACAATTGTAATTTGTGTAGACAAGTTCTGGTGTAAATATTTCCATTATATATTTTATATTGTCATTTTTATAATTGCAAAATATTTTGAAGCAAAATAGGAAGAAGCACAACACTTCCTGTTCGTCTACTGTCATGCAAATTAAGTTCCTGAGTTTCGAAAATCACTTCCGTTCTAGGTATTCACATATAGAATTATGTTTGTGTATTTGTTATGACATCGTCGTTGTGGGCGGGGAAAACGTGATAGTTTCACAGTAATTTATAGTTTTTAATTATTTCCATGTAAAATTATTTAGCTTTGCTTTAAGTTTATTTTTTTTGTAGAGAGAGTGTATGTGTGTGTGTGCAGCAGTCAATTGCAGTTGTTGGAGGTTTTCCATTTGTCTATTTGCAATAAATTACAGATAATAAACACAATATCCGCTGCATTGTCTGCGTAATTTATAATTATTTGAGTTGAAGTTTTGTGATACTTTTTGGAAAATATTAAGGCAACAAAAAATACTCGTATTAACAGGCTTTTTCGCAAGTTCTTATTTGACTTGTTTATGAAAACGATTAAAGCAGCTTGTAAATTGCACTGTGCGTTACTTGTTGTTGCACCAAATCAATTGATGTGACATATGGCTGAAACCGGTACAAGTGTAAATCAATTTTAACGTGGAATGAGGGAAAATCTTGGTTTCCTATCCGATCCTTTAATAGAAAATTAGAAAGTGAAACAATTAAGAACGTTATATTCGAACGGGTGCAATTTTAAATACCCTCCAAATATTTTGTAAATAAAAATTCTATTTTGTAGGGGTCACTCCGAGAGGGGCTGTGAGGGAAATATTTTACCTTTGCCATAAAACACAATGAAGTAAATTTTTGGGATTATTAAGTGTAAAAAAAATTATATATTTTTTATAGGGTCAATTAGGTGACAAAGGTGGTGGAGAGGGTAGGGTACAAGAAAATCAGGGAACATTTCGTCTTCGCCATAAAAGCTTTAACATTTAATTGTTAAGAAATGTAGGCTTAAATTATACAATTTGTTAAATATTTACACTATTTTTCCATGTAATCTGTTACTTCATCTCCCACTAAAAGGGGCGGGGTCCAAAACTGGATTTGTCTGACTTGCTGGGTCCAAGTTCAACGCTTTGGGGCTTCTTTGACATAAAAATATATCACTTGCTTAACAAAATTACGACTTTTGGCTGAAGTAGTAGAACACGAGACTATGAAGCGGAAGGTCCTGAGTTCGAGCCCGCGCTGAGTCATGAAATATTGTGTTGAATTTTTCTGATTAGCATAAGTGCGTGGTTGTGTTAGTTGTTGCCAGCCTGTTGCAATGATGAAGGCATAGTCACTGATCACAGAACGTAATTGGCAGCGACTGACACTATCATGTACTAAGAAGCAGAGTAACAGCACCCACCTTCGTCGGCCCTGTAGCAACAATTAGCCGGCGAAGTAAAAGGTTGAAACAGCTACAAAAAACTGTCTATCTTCTCACCTTTCCTAATCTGTCCCCTCAATACTATCCCCTCGTTTTCAGTTCCGGCGCAATGCATTGCATATGTAGGGGTCATCCCCTGAGTGTTGGTCTTACTCTTAAAAAAAAAAAAAAAAAAAAAAAAAAAAAACTATGCTGGTTTTTAGAGGCTGGTTTATTTCTTCTTAGGGGAACTCTTTTAACCCTGGTCCGATGTTGCCCATTTTTGAATTTGATATCCTTCAAAATTTATTTGTACCAAATTTCAAGATTCTGGCTCTTTATTTTTGGACTGACTGTATCGTGATTTCCACAGACGGACGGACGGACGTGGCTAGATCATCTTATCACTGATCAAAAATATTTATGTACTTTACGCGGTCTTAGAGGCATATTTCACTGCGTTACTTGCGGGAAGACAAAAATAATATTCTATCCAATTCTTTTCTGGAGGGTATAAAGTAGTTGCTGAGATTTTTTCAAATTTAACTGTCATGACTTAAGCTGTCCTTTTGTTTTCCTCTGCAAGCCTTATTATTCTGAAAAAATATTTTGTTTATTTTTGAGTTCAGAAGTAACTGGACTACGATTCCTAAGGGTTCTGCATGCACAATGCCTAGAAAGCGTTTTCTCGCCTTCATAGAGTTTCTTCTTTTCATTTCTTCATTTCTGTCTTTGCAACTTTAAAAGTTGTTCATCATAAAACAAAAAGTTTTGAAGCAAATTAATTTCATACCGCACGCATGCTGAAGTAATCAAGTAGAAAAACTTTGAAACATGGAACTGGCAAAAAATGCACACGAAAGCATCCCGGTGTATTGGGTGAGAGAAAAGGGTAGAGGCATTTATTATTTATTTACATTTTTAATAAAAATTTTCCATTTCTTAAAAATCGAATTTCAACTAGAACTTCTGGCAGTTTCCTCTTTGCTCCAGTCAATTTTCCTGGTACTGGCACAATGCATCGCACAGTGCTTTGTCCCCATATATCAATGGGACAAAAACAAAAGGAGTTGTCAGATATTTTTGAAATTTGGTACACTAGCATAAACTAGCCTAGTTAAGAAAAATATGAATTTTTAGAAAAATCGGCCAAAGGACACGCCTACCTCCCATGTGTCCTGAAAGTGAAAAATATAATTTTAGCTTCAATAATGCCCACAAAATTACAAAAAGTGGTCATGCTGATACATATGCAAATAGCAACGTGTGTGTAAATTTTTATTTAAATCGGACAAAGGACTCAAGGTCCTGCCATATATCCTTTTTATTAAAAACCCTGTCACTCCTACAAAAATTGTCCGATCGTAATAAATTTTGGTATGTTAATTGATATTTGCAAGATATATATTTATGCCAAATTTGGGTAGAATTGGATTATCAATGTGGAAAATACAAAAACATCATTAATTGAAAAATAGGCTAAAACGGTTAAAATACTCTTGCAAAAATAAAACTATAAGGATTTTTGAAAGATAACATAAATGAAAAAATTAAAGATGAAAACTAGCAATGTTAACGTCAAAAAAATCATATCGCACTTGATCCATCCAAATTTTTATTTTTTCACTTTTCAAAAAAAATCGACGCGTAGTATTAACATCCGCTCTAAAAATATCGTGCTATTTTGCCTACTTTTTGTTAATAAAATGGTTGGTTTAAAAATTCTTTTTCATATGCCTTTAATATTAAATTTAAAACTGTTTTGCTTCTACTGAACATTTTGACTTAATACCCTCCTGTTGATTAAGTGCGATATATTTTGATAAAAAAATTAAAATTTTGGATTTTGAAACATAAATTATAATAGCTTAACTTAATAATTATATTTTATAACTCCTAAAATAAAAAACGTTAAAAAAAGATATAAAGACAAACTTATAACAAAGCATCATCGCTACTTGATTCTTCCCAAAACCAATTTTCGCTTCACGAAGACCTCATCTCGTCTTCTATTATCTCATCTTCGATTTCAACATTTTCTCCAAGAATATATTTCTCAATTTCAGCATCTATTATATTATTTTCAATCTTAATGTTTCTCTTTGATGATAATACGGGATCTGAAGACAACAACAAATAGGTCCACTAGCACTCACGATCACTTATGTTAAAGGCAGTTAAATTTGTAACACTTACGGTTTTTATACAATAGCAATTTTTATAGAAAATAAAAATTTCTCTCGCACTTCCGAAAAAAACTTCAAAATCGAAGTCAATCGCAATTTACAATTTACACAATAATTTAAATATGAAACAGAATCTAATTTATAATTTTTTACCATTCAAAATATAAAACATGTTACGCAATGATATTAAACACTCTTAAATGCCTAATATTTGAGTAAAAATCATAAAATTAGGCATTTCAAAAAACGCATTTTTTTTAAGTTGTGGTAAAAAATAGGCACTAATTTTTGAATACCCTGTTAGTTAAGAGTATAAACTTACAAAAACATGAAAAAAAAAATTTCTAATTTTATATAATTTTTTTTTATACTCCATCAAACTTTAGTAATTTTTGGATTTTCAACAAAAAAAAAGGGTTTTTCAGAGCAATAAAAAAAAGTTATTTTGTAAATAAATACTAAATTCTAAATTTTAGTTTAACTGCAAATATATTAAAGTACCTGAAAACCAAATTTCGAGTGATTTAAAAAAAAATGAATTTTTCAGAATTATTTTTGTGAAACAACTAAAACCTATATTTCTGTTAAGTCATTTTTGCAAGAAATTATCTGATTTTAACGCCCTCTCGTGGTGGCAAAAGCAATCAGAAATTTTTTTTTTTTTAACATTTATTTGAGATACCTTATTATCTTTCAAAAAATCTGTATTTAAAAACAATTTGAGACAAAATTTTTTTTTTATTTTTGTCTATGGGTCCAAGCATAGTGCATCGTCTCCTGAATGGCGGTGCAGGAAAACTAAAAATAAATAATTTGTTTCCATAAGATTTATTTCTGAAAATATGTGTAAATTACACAAATTATATAATTTTTCGAATTAGATTTTAGCTTTTTCTCTTTTTTTTTGCTGGGACGAAAACAATTTTGCACTTCACCAATTTAAAGATTATTCGTACGGTTGTAAATTAGCCTCATGAAATTTCTATAACGTGACTTCCTCTTGTTGCGTGCTCTGATTTCATAAGGATTGTGACAGGAAGATATATTGTCGTCATGACATATTTCTGCCTGCATTCTCTTACACTCAAACATTTGCATTTCTGTGTGCATTAAAATACTTTATAAAACTTGTGGTATTTTAAAGATTTTTATGTATGCGGGTTTAAAATTGAAATAGTTGTTAGAAGTTACTAATTTTCAAGTAAAAATGGCATGCAAAACTTTAGATTCCTTAATAATATTCTGTAATAATCTACACTTGTGTTTGATGTTGGGACAGTGGGAGCATTATTTTTGGATTATTTAATTTTTGCTAGTGATTTTTTTTTATAATCGATTTATTGGAAATTTTTTTTTCAATATAAATATTTTAATGCGGCTTATTGATTTTTGCCATTTAGTCTTATTTTATCGATAATATAGAGTCGGTTTATAAATTACTTTTTTATCGTATTTTTTATTTTTTTGTTGGGTGGTGTAATATATTTTTTAATCTTGTTTGATACCCAGATATTTATAGCACGTTTCTCTTAGTAGCGCTGTTATTTCCCTCCTGCTAAAGACTTCTCTTGTGTTGATTTTACTCTTGGTTATGATCTGGATTTTCTATTTGTTGATCCCGAAGGTAATTTTTATATGTTTGAAGAATACTTGAACTTGTTTGAGTAGATGGTTAAGGTTGGCCTTAGTCCCAAAAAAATATTTCAATCTTCAAAAAAATTAGAATTCGAACAAATTAAAAAAATAAAAAACAAAAATAAAATAAAATAAATAAAAAAATAATTGGCAGGTCTCAGATTCGAACTTAGGCTCTAAGTAAGTCAAATAAATTTCAAGTTAGTAATTTAACGTACAAAAAAATTTCGACTTATAAAATATATTCAGAATTTAATTGTTAAGAAAAGAACGTTTTATTCAGACTCAGGTTCAAATCCGCAATATGCAAATAATAATTTAAGAATTTTTATTAAAATTCTAATTATGTATTTGATTGAGAATGGAGAATTGCAAACTAGCAGAATATTTTTTATGCATAGTTTTTATTCACAATATTTTATTCAGACTAAAGTTCAAATCTGCAATTTGAAAATTGTTTTTTGAAGATATTTTTAAAATTCAAGTTATTTTATTAAAAGTGGAATATGTAGAATATTTTTATAATCGTTAAACTTCCAGAACAGATCAGTATTGATCGAGGTCGCTACGCCATCTCATCAGAGTTTCTTGTTCAATTTTTCCACTTGTGAAGGTATTACTTATTTATTAGGAATATCAACTATTTAAAAAAATGTTTTAACGTGAATTGAATACGAGAAGTCCCGTAACCATATCTAAGTTAACTTACATATGGTTGGTACGAAATTCCCCTAATCTGATGATTAAGATTCCAAGAAAAATGGATTTTTCTCTCAGCTTTCAAAAAAAAAAAAAAAAAAAAAAATAAATAAATATATTGCACTGTTAATAAAAATTAAAATTTGGCCAAATTTAAAAAAAAAAAATAAAAAAATTATTGGCAGATCGCAGATTCGAACTTACAGCCCGTTAAATAATTTTCAGCTTAATAATATAAAGCATAAAAAAAATTCGACTTATAAAATATATTTATTTTTAAGAAAAGAACATTTATTCAGGCTCAAGTTCAAATCTGCTATATAAAAATTATATTTTCAGAATTTTTATTAAATTCAAATTATTTGATTGAGAACGGAAAATTTCAAATTAGCAGAATATTTTTTATGAAAAATTTTTATTCAGAATATTTTATTAGGACTCAAGTTCAAATCCGCAATAGGCAAATTATATATCAAGAATTTTTATTACATTCAAATTATTTGATTATGAACGGTTCTTATTCAGAATATTTTATTGAGCGTCGGGTTCAAATCTGCAATCTGAAAATTATTTTTTTTAAAAATCTTTTTTATTAAATTCAAACTATTTTATTAAGAGTGGAAAATATAAAATTTGCTTTATAATCATCAAACTAGCAGATCAGTATTGGAGGCAAATCACGGCATTCTTTTTCTTTTTTATCTTCTACCAGCACTCAGAGGATGACCCCTATATATGCAATGCATTGCGCTGGAACTGAAAACGAGGGGATAGTATTAAGGGGACAGATTAGGAATGATGAGAAGATAGACAGTTTTTTTTTGTAGCTATTTCAAGCTTTTACTTCGCCGGCTAATTTGTGCTACAGGGCCGACGAAGGTGGGTGCTGTCATTCCGCTTTTTAGTACATGATAGCGTCAGTCGCTGCCAATTATGTTCAGTGATCAGTGACTATGCCTTCATCATTAAAACAGGCTGGCAACAACTAACACAACCACGCATTAATGCTGATCAGAAGAATTCAACACAATATTTCATGACGCAGCGGGGGCTCGAACTCACGACCCTCCGCTTCATAGTCTCGTATTCTACTACTTCAGCCAACAGCACCATATCGATCGAAATTTGTATAAAAATTGTATTGAAATTTCCATGGTGGTTACTAGTCACACACAGCTATTCCACTCTTAATGCAATATAATAATTTGAATTTAATAAAAAATATTAAAAAATAATTTGCATATTTGAACTTGGGTGTGAATTAAATATTGTTAACTTAAAAATACTATTTGCATCATTATTACTACCCTTTTATTTAATCTGCCCCACTGCTTATGTTTTCTAAAATAAAAAACAAAAAAAAAAAAAAAACAAAAAAAATCACTTAACAACGAATCTACATTAAATTATTTGATTTCCCTAATAAATTTTTCATTACCAAAATACAACCAACACAAGCAACAAGTGTTTTCCTTGGTGGTTTGCGGATAGATGTGTGTGTGTGTGTGTTCGTGTGAGTGAGCTCACAGCAAATGCTGTCTCATGGCTGCATGTGTTTGTTTGTTTGAGTGTGTGTGTGTGTGTGTCTGTATGAGTATCAGTTATATTTCTTGTACAACTGGCAAAGCTGCTTTGCGTTTATTTCGGTTTGTTTAAGTAATTTATGTAAATTTTGGTAAAAATTCAATTGTACAATTTATTTGAATGTGGGTGAGAAGCGTTAGCAAATTGTTTATTTATATTTGGTTTTATTGTTGTTGTTGTTTTTTGGTTTGACATTTTCTTTACGTTTTTACAACACACTTTTGATTAATTTAAAATATGTACGAGGGTAATTGTTAAAGTTTGGTACTGATTCACTTAATGTTAGATATACACATTTCGTTTGAACATAAAATTGTGTTGACAACTGTACGACGTCAGCAATAAGGGTTTTTATAGCCTCCATAAATTAATTGGATGATATATTTATTCACTTTGTCATTCCGTGTGTAACGCGGAGAAATATCCCTCTACGATCACATAAATTCATACCGTAAACAGTTCAAGAAGGATATATTGGAATTTTCTGATGAAATGAAAAATTTGTTATGTCAATAAAGGTACACGAATTACTTTGTTTTTTAACTTTTTTATATTTTCTTCGATTTATTTGCAGATATTTGCATTATATTCGTATATGGACATGAATGTTGTATTTTATTTATATTTTAATAAAATAAAAAACACGAAAATTTAAATCTGTATACCTTTTTTAAGATATCTTGCTTTTTTAACAAGAAGCATATTGCATTTTATGTGAGAGATGGGCGTGGCTGTTGGCAGATTTTGCTAATTTTTTTATCATTTGTTAATATTATCATAAAATTGCAATGATCAAAAAATTGTGACTACAATGATTTTTAACTTTTGTGTTATATGGGAAGTAGGCGTGGTTGTGCTCGGATTTTTTCCATATATGCAGTATTTGTTTACCTCAACCCAATATTAGCCTATACCAAAATTCAAGACTCTACGATGTCTCCTTCTATTTAATGCCACCAATCATATGAAGCTGAACTACTGTGCGGCCCCTCCCGGAGTGACCCTGATAAAATAGAGTTTTTATTTACTAAACATTTGGAGGGTATTTAAGATTCCACCCGTTCGAATATTTTATTTGTTTTAACATAAAAATATTTACCATGAAAAATGAATCTTGACAAACGAATTCTCCTCGTACTAAAGAAATTTTTACATTTTTTATGTCATGTTGTTACAATTGCTTTTTGTTTGCTTGTTTGTTGAGATACATTTGAAATAAAATTTAATAAAAAGTTTGCGTTTAGATGTTTTTGTGCGAACAATAAAATTAACTTTGTTTGGTCCCAGGGGTTACATTAATACGCATTTGTCAGATATTAAATTAAATAAGACACTTCTGTGATTGGATTGGCACATTAAAACATTGTTTGAAATTAGGAAATATGGAAAAATTGTATTTAAGTAATTTTTTTCAAAAAAAGCCTGATTTAGTAAATTTTCCAAAGAAATTTGTCAAAAATTTCTTTTTTGTTTTAGGCCTACTACAACTTTCCTAAAAAAAAATTCAAAACTCTAAATCCATAAAAATTTTTTTTTTCTACTTATTAAACTTTTACAAAATTTTTTCCATATTTTGCGAAACCCTCATTAAGGAATCGCTGGATAATATTCGTATGATTTTTCATGTTCAATTTACTGCTTGCCTGAACTCGAAAGTCATTGTCTGTCTTCTTTTCTATGTTTTTCTACTTTTGATTTGCACGTATGAATACACGTCATAACGAACGACCTTTACCGAACAATTCGCTTGTTAATAATTTCTGTGTGTTTATTTCAGCTTTGATGGGCTGGCTCTGCTGCATCATCATCATCATCATCATCATCGTATGTTTGTCATAAAATTGTTAACCGGCGTTACTGTTTTATTTTAATTAAAACGTATACGAGAACAAACAGTCGAGATCTTAAAAGATTAATATTTTGCAAATATTAAAATGTTTGCTTAAACATTTCATTTTATGCAGTCAGAAAAATTGACATTGATTATTGTGACAAAGGATAAAGAGAAAATATTAAAGGATTTTTCAATTTAAAAGCATTTTTGAGCTTAACTATGAAGGCTGAAAATAAGAGGAATTCTGTTTTTTCCCATATGTTGTTATATAACATTTTATTTAAAATCAAATTTAAAATGGCATTTTTAATTTGAAAGCGCTTAAGGAAAAATTAAGGCTAAAAATGGAAAGTTAAAGGGGAATCACCTATATTGTTCTGGAGAGCCGGTTCATAGATGCCCGGTCACATAAACGCAAAAAGTAAAAGAGGTGAACAGAATTTCGTACCCAGTAGCTAATTTTGTTTCATTATTGTTATTTAATGCTAATGCTAATGTGTTAGCTGATTGTACTAAAGAAATCTAACCCACCGAGAACAATATAGTTTTTGAGCGACTCGTTGAAAGATCCATTTTGCTATACATACAATAATTTTGATTTAACGGACGCTTTACTTAAGTGCACTGTACTCGTTCTAAAAATGTCTTATGGAGAAATCACTTTTTATATAAGAACGCACATACATATGTATTCAAAAGGTACCAAACTATTTTTTGAACGTCCCTTTAATGCCAATCTGGTTATTTAAAAAGTACTTCTTTCGGAAAGTCCTAGGTACTTTCCCCAAAAAGCTCTTTTTTAAAACACTTTTTCCAAAAAGTACTTTTTTGAAAGCACTTTTTCCAAAAAGTACTTTTTTGAAAGCACTTTTTCCAAAAAGTACTTTTTTGAAAGCACTTTTTCCAAAAAGTACTTTTTTGAAAGCACTTTTTCCAAAAAGTACTTTTTTAAAGCACTTTTTCCAAAAAGTACTTTTTTGAAAGCACTTTTTCCAAAAAGTACTTTTTTAAAAGCACTTTTTCCAAAAAGTCCTTTTTTGAAAGCACTTTTTCCAAAAAGTACTTTTTTGAAAGCTCTTTTTTAAAGCACTTCTTCCTAAAAGTACTTTTTTGAAAGCACCTTTTTAAAGCTCTTTTTCCAAAAAGTGTATACTTTTTTTGAAAGCACTTCTTCCTAAAAGTACTTTTTTGAAAGCACTTTTTTAAAGCACTTTTTCCAAAAAGTACTTTTCTTTAAAGTTTTTTTTTTTGAAAGTACTTTTTCCAAAAAGTACTTATTCCAAAAAGTACTTTTTTTTTTAATACTTTTTCCAAAAAGTTCTTTTTTTAAAAACCACTTTTGAAATAATTAGCTTGTGTTAAAAGTACTTTGTTTTAAAATGCGTATTTTAAGAAAGTACTTTTTTCAGTGAAGTACTTCTTCCGAAAAGTCCTTTTTCAATAAAGATAGATTTCCCAAAAAGTACCTTTCTAAAAGTATATTGTTCTATTTTTTCAGCCTTTGATTTTTTAATTTTATTTTATTAATATTGAGCTTGAGGCTTATTTTTATTAAATAACTATAAAACTATTTATATTATTTTTATATAAATATTTCGATATCCTATGGCTATCTTCTTCAGGATAACAATTTAAATCGATTTATACTATTTCAACCTTTTTAAAAGTACTTTTTCCGAAAAGTACTTTTTCTGAGGAGTACTTTTTCCAAAAGTGCTTTTTCCAAAAAGTACTTTTTTTAAAAACCACTTTTGAAATAACTGAATTTTGTTAAAAGTACCTTTTTTAAAACGTGTATTTTAAGAAAGTACCTTTTTCAATAAAGTACCTCTGCAAAAAAAGTACTTTTGCTATAAAATTTTACTATTCCTAAAAAATCATTTTCCTAAAAAGCACCTCTTCCTGTTGAAATAGTAATTTTTCCATATAGTACGTGTAGCATTAAAAAAATTATCTTTGGAAAAGTACTTTCTCAGAAAGTACATACATAGAAGAATATACATTTTTTTTTAAAAACTTTTTATGAAGGAAGTACTTTCCGCAAAAGTATTGTTTCAAAGGTTCCAAGTTAATTTTTAATAGAATTTGTTTGAATTAATTATTTTTTTAAAAAAGAACTTTCACCGAGAGCCACTTCGCATTCGAATTTCTTAAAATTTCTTCTAGCGGCACTATACATCGGAAAGAGGACTTACACGCCGAATAACATACCTCTATCTCTACTCTTATATAGGGTCCGCAATCTAATGTTTTTTTTTAAACTGGTCCATTTTTCGTGAATGGTAGCACTGAGCTCATGTCTGATTTGACAGATAATTAGTTTTATCCTTCCGCTGAACGAATATGGTTGTGTATACGCTTGAACAACGCTTCGCTAAGTAGGCCTGCGATCGATTTACAGAAAATGCCGATTTTGCCAAAAAAAAAATCATCTTTTCAGATGAAGCTCATTTTGATCTTGGCGGGTATGTAAACAAGCAAAATTGTCGCATTTGGGGCACAGAAAACCCGCACGCATACATTGAAAAGCCGACGTACGCAAAACGAGTCACTGTTTGGTGCGGATTTTGTTCCAGAGGCATAATTGGGCCATTTTTCTTCGAAAATGAGCAAGAAGTGGCCGTTACAGTCAATGGCAATCGTTATCGGGCCATGCAGCCATTTGAATGAAATTATTTTCCATTATTAACCGGAAGGATTTTACTTTCAAATAAAAAAAAAATTTGAGAAAATATTCAGTAGTTTTTTTTATAGCATTTAAAAAAAAAAGTTATATGGCGGACCCTATATATATCGATAGTTATATAAGCAACATTTTTTTTTTAATATTGTAGACCTTTCTTCAACTCCAATCAAAATGCTTAACAGTACGGAATATAAAATTTCAAAAAAAACTCTAGACCTAATAATTTTTATTTTATGTTAAATACTTTTTAAATTGATTTCGTCTCTTTTAGCCACACTATTTTTTTATTACGCAAACTTAAACAAAGTCTTGTTTCTTTTCATTGTTTTTCACTATTATTTAATATTTCCCCCGCATTAAAAGTTACAAATCTGCTGGCAGAAGTCTTTAAAAACTCTCAATGAAGCAGAAAACGATAATATGATCACAGAAATACATTAAATAAACTTTTTTATGTTTTCTCGGCGTTGAAGCTAATGGAAAAACTTGTGACGACTGTTCATAATCATACGTGCAGGACAATAAACACAGTAACTTACTTTATATTGTATGTGTGTATTATCAAACAACTTTCCTGTCGTAGCAAAAGTTTGTACTTTTCAAAATACAATTGAAGAAAAGTTTAGCCATGTATGCAAGCATGCATACGTATGTGTGTGTGTGCTTGTGTGTTGTGTGTGTGTTGTAAGGGAAACATACGAGCACATAAATTTACGAAAACTATTTAAGTGAAAATTTTCGACGATATATAATCCATAACCACAGCAAGCAACAACTAACCGCTGTAAAAAGCCTCTTACATCCCCCGGATGTAGAAAATAAAGTTTTTTATTTTTGCTGATGTCTAGAAAGCATTTTTCTCTATTTGGCTTTGAATACGTGAGCTTTTTCCAAAGTCGCTACTTAACTTGTCCATTAGAAAGCATTTAACAATATTTTCTTACTCATACACATTCATTTCACTTATTTTTGTATAATACGAGTATTTAATATGATTTTATTGTGTTGCGTTGGCAGATTAAAATCAAAGAATATATTTTACTTTTAATGTGTGACGTGCTGTTTTCCAAATAAATGCCCTATTAATGCTGTAATATTAGTAAAGTTTGTAACAGAGAAACACAATATTTTCCTTTCTTGCAAATGCCTTGGCTTTAAATCACAAGTTTTGAAAGACTAAATTTTTGTTGTTATCAGCTTTGCTTATTGAAAAACTTCTGCACGATTTTCTGCTTTAAAAACAGTTTCGTTTATCGAACGGCTGTTAAAGAAGCTATACACTGAAGTGGCGAAATATTGCAATAAGGCAGAGTTTTTTATAAAAAATAACCAACTTTCCGTTTAAATAAATATAATATATTAATAACTAAATGTCGATTAAATTTGTGAAATAAAAAAGAAGCAAATTTTGCTAATAGTTCGGAATGTATTTTATTACTTTTAATGAAAGACAATTAAATATGTACTTATTATACCATTTTAATTAGTAAACGGAATTTGAAATGAAATTCAGCTCATAGTTGCTTTATTTCTAACCAGCTTTTAACCGCGACTTTGTCCGCGAAGAATATGTGAAATTTCTGCTAATGTGTATTCTACTGGATCAACGTTTAAAATGTACTAAATTATCAGTTTAATAATTTCATATGTCTATACAAATTGACCTTTCAATACAATCATTTCCAAAAAGAAGAATACCCTATACTATCCCTATGCCGAATTTCGCTTCAGCGGTTTGAGCATGAAAATGTAACAGATAGGCAGACAGACAGAGTTACTTTCATATTTATTATATTAGTATTGAAAAAAGTGCAATTCATTTTAAAAAGTGCAAGTCTTTATAAAAAGTGCAAGTCATTATGAAAAGTGCAAGTCATAATAAAAAGTGCAAGTTATCATAAAAAATGCAAGTCATAAAAAATGCAAGTCATCGTAAAAAGTGCAAGTCATTATGAAAAGTGCAAGTTATCATAAAAAATGCAAGTCATCATAAAAAGTGCAAGTCATCATTAAAAATGCAAGTCATAAAAACTGCAAGTCATCATAAAAAGTACAAGTCATCATAAAAAGTGCAAGTCACCATAAAAAATGCAAGCAACCATAAAAAATGCAAGTACTCATAAAAAGTGAAAGTCATTATGAAAAGTGCAAGTCATCATAAAAAGTGCAAGTCATTATAAAAAGTGCAAGTCATCATGAAAAGTGTAAGTCATGATAAAAAGTGCAAGTCATCATTAAAAATGCAAGTCATAAAAAGTGCAAGTCATCATAAAAAGTACAAGTCATCATAAAAAGTGCAAGTCACCATAAAAAATGCAAGCAACCATAAAAAATGCAAGTACTCATAAAAAGTGAAAGTCATTATAAAAAGTGCAAGTCATCATGAAAAGTGCAAGTCATAATAAAAAGTGCAAGTCATCATAAAGAATGCAAGACATAAAAAATGCAAGTCATCGTAAAAAGTGCAAGTCATTATGAAAAGTGCAAGTTATCATAAAAAGTGTAAGTCATCATAAAAAGTGCAGGTCATTATGAAAAGTGCAAGTCATCATAAAAAGTGTAAGTAATTATAAAAAGTGCAAGTCATCATGAAAAGTGCAAGTCATCATAAACAGTGCAAGTCATCATAAAAAGTGCAAGTCATCATAAAAAGTGCAAGTCATTATGAAAAGTGCAAGTCATCATAAAAAGTGCAAGTCATTATAAAAAGTGCAAGTCATCATGAAAAGTGTAAGCCATCATAAAAAGTGCAAGCCATCATTAAAAATGCAAATCATAAAAAGTGCAAGTCATCATAAAAAGTGCAAGTCATTATAAAAAGTGCAAGCCATCATGAAAAGTGTAAGCCATCATAAAAAGTGCAAGCCATCATTAAAAATGCAAGTCATAAAAAGTTCAAGTCATCATAAAAAGTGCAAGTTATCATAAAAAGTGCAAGTATTATGAAAAGTGCAAGTCATCATAAAAAGTGCAAGCAATCATAAGAAATGCAAGTCATAAAAAGTTCAAGTCATCATAAAAAGTGCAGGTCATCATAAAAAGTGCAATTTATCATAAAAAGTGAAAGGTCATCATAAAAAGTGCAAGTTATTATGAAAAGATATTCCACGGATCGCAAATAATCTCTATGCAAGATTTCATTTAAATCGTTTCAGCGGTTTAAGCGTGAAAAGGTAACAGAATTACTTTCATATATATTATATTAGTAAGGATGTCATATTTTAGTTTTGTAGAAATATTTAAAAAGTAAAAAAATGTATCCAAAATTCATTGTATTGAAAATCTCGCATAAGCGGAACAAAGTTCTTGTAAATTTTTTTTCGCTTAACCGACTTCAACTGTTGTATGATGGGCATAAAAGAAAATTCCGACAAAAGGCTTGATCTTTGATTTGTTTATTCTTGGCCTATGAGAGCAATCACAGTGGTGTATCTTAAGATTGTTAAGTAATAAGTATCCATTGTGAAATAACCCGATAAAATGAAAACATTCAATATATTTCGAAAACGATATGCCAGCCAACTACTTATGCGCAATATTAATAAGTGGCATAAAGTATACGCCACCAGGGCCAACTGTTGCTGGAGCAAAACTTGGATTCATTCATTCATTCTCTCACTTACTTTTGACATTTGACTTGTGCAAAATGTAAAACTTGTTTTTGGAGTTTTTCTTTTAAACTCTTCTTACTTAAAACAAATTAAAGGCTTTGGGAAACTTATTTTTTGTATTTTTTTTTTTTTTTTTGAAAGCAGCTGAAGTTTATTTTTATATATTCCATAGAATTATTGTACATATTTCTTTCTTTTTCAAGTATTTCCCCACACAAGCTAAAAGTTGTTAAATAAAATCAACTTTAAAGCAACAACAATGAAAAAGTGAAAGAGAAAATTGCTCTGTGCCGCTGTTCAAATATTTTTAAAGTACTTGCAGTTTAGTTAAACAGAAAAATTTTACCAGTGGGTCTATTTTGCATTCCAAAGTTTTTTTTTCTTTTTACTCTGTTTTGTTTTGATTTGATTTTTTTTCCGAGTGAAATAAGTTGTTTTGTTTTTCAAAACAAAAAAATAAATAAAAGAGTCTTATGTGTGGAAATAAACTATACAATAAAATGTAAAACAAAATGAACAAAAAAAAAACTAATAAAAAATTTAATCAAAAAAGTTAAAGCATTTGATATTTCATTTCGAGAGCTTTTTTTTAAAGTTATATTATTCGTTTTTGTTAAATGGATCTCTTAAATGAATAAAAGTTTTCCAATTATGACTTTTCCATATAGATTTTGTTTAGCTGAATACTCACTTTTAGAGCAGCAAATAATTGTGGAACTTGTAGCTTATTGAAATTAAATACTCTAGAGTTGATAAAAGGCAGTAAGCAACAAATAAAACTGTGTTAGAAAGTTTAAACAAACAAATTTATTACTTTTATTTATTTATGTATTTACAATGTCTATTTAGTGGGGGAAAAAATTGGTTTGGATTATTAATAATAATTATTTTCTCGCAAAGTATGAATACATTTTTTTGGAAATTGCAATAGTGAACAGTTGCCTATTATTAAAAATATTCATGTGATACGAAACAAACGAAAGCTGGTGTTGTAAAAAGGCGAAATAGAAATATTTCATTTGTTCCGGGTTTTATTATAATGAAAAAATATATAATTTCAAAGTACTCGTCAGAGATATTTTTATTGCCGTTTATTTAAAGTTGTTGCAATTTTATCAAATTCCCGATTACTATTGAACTTTTTCTTTTCAAAAATATTCATGCTTGTAACATAATTTTATTATACGTGAAATATATTTATTATTTCTTAAATATAATTTGCCATTTCTTTATATACGAGTATTTTCAACTCTGCTTTTCAACGTTTCATTCAATCTGACACAGATGACATGTTGATGCAATTTTAAACACATAAACGAAAAACTTTTATGTAATTTTTTGTTGTCGTTTGTTTTTTAACAACTTTACTTAACATTTAGTGGAATTAATTACATTAAAAACATATGTACGTTGCAACTTTATTCGTTTATGGAAAAAAGTTGTTTACAACGCAGTCGTCTGTGGCCTGGTAGACAGTGAACATCAGGGTCACTACTTTTGTGAAATTATTTATAGGTCGAGAATTTAAGGTATTATAGTTTTATTTTTTATTTAAAAGTCTTGAATTTATATTAAATTTAAATAATGCGCTATATTCAAAAAGACAACATAGAATGTTCCAAAGTTGCCAGGGAAGGTCAATATCAATTTAATTATCTAACTCACGCAGCAGAGCAGAAGATGCTGTTTTCGAAAGCTGCTACAGTCTTTTTTTTTATCGAAACTTGTGTGTATTTTTGCTAATCACCAACTATTCAGTGGTTTAGTAAAATGTGGTAACTATTTTTATTTATAAAAATTTTATTATGAAATAGTATACGAGAATTGTATGAACGCTAAATCGATAGTAACACATAATAAATCGTTGTTATCGTTTGATTGTTTTCTTCTGAATTTCCTTTGCAATAAATAAATTTTTTTTACACACACATGGAATTGAACATCATGATTGTCATGATAAATTTTATTCCAAGTTTATTGTCGCAGCTCAATTCAATGGAACTCTTCTTACAGAAATGTTATTTATCTTTTATAATTTTTTCGACTTTAAATGAATATGTAAATAGCTATTTCTTTTATATAAACAAAAAAAAAATAATTATAAAATTCAAAAATATTTTTTCTAAATTATTGCAAAAAATTGTATATATTTCTTACTCGACATTTGCGGGTGTTTATGGCATTCTTTCATCGAGTTTTTTTTGGGAGTGCTGCCACTTAAGAATAATATCAGTTGCTTTTTCATATTTGCTTTTGCAACATTTGTTTTTCTGCTTCTAGGAGCCAATAAAATTTTTTAATGTGCATAAGTTTATGTGCATTTGCCGGAACAGAACCAAATTTGCTTTGTAAGCAAATTTAAATTGCTTCTTTATAATTATTTATACAAACTTTATCCATCATGCATTTCTACATAAAAACACCTCTCAAATTATATAATACTTTTTAATATTGATGCATAATAATTTACTAAAAAGTGTACCACAAAAATTGTATGGCGTATTTATATACAATATTTTGATAGTTAATCAATTTGTTTGAGTCTTGAGGTTATTTTATATTAATATTTATTTAATATGAAATAACCTCAAGACTCAAACAAATTGATTAACTATTAAAAGAATTAAGATTAATAAATTGGACACAAGAATCAAATAATATTTTGGATATTTCCATAAGATATGCTGAGTGTAAGTTTCATTTATTGATATTAAATGTAAAATGTTCTTATTAAACGGTCTAGTGCACAAAAAATTGACAAAATTATGGAGAATTTCAAAGAGACTGAAAGCATTACAGGCCTGTGCATCAATCATATTTCTTCTGCTCATAAGAATGTAGCGAATAAAACTAAAATAGTCGATTCTATCACATTCGCAGTAACTGAGTCTATGGTCTTATGACTACCGAGTTATTTAACTGCCTTCTAAGAAATAAAAAATAAAAAAAAAAAATCCGAAGTTATGCCTTTTTATGCTGCCGTAGAATAAGAATTTAGTTTTAAACCCCTAAGAAAAGTTACATATATGAGTTTCATTTCGTGTCTTCCTGGATATTTAAAATAATAACTAAAAGTACGAAAAAGGCAACGAAAATTGTGCAAAATTGTCCATGAATTTGCATGATTGGTTTTGCACCGTTTTGCAAAAGTCGTGCTTTCACCAGATCTCGATGTTCTGAGCTGCTGAGGAAGCTTCCCTGACTACTCCTGAGAGGGGTTTTTTTTTTTTTTGTATAGAACCGGAGGTGGTAATCTTCAAAAGATACTTATGTTCCATCATAAGCATGCACGATTCACCATGACTGGTGCCTAGGTACTAAACCCACCCCCTGTTTCCTTCGACCATTCTCCCTTCGCGGGACTGCCGCCAGGTATTACTTCGCGGAGGGCTGGTTAGCGATTTCGCTTCATCTTATGAACGCTCGTTCGATCTCTGTCTTTCCAGCCTTCGTAGTTCCTGCATAACTACAGATATATGGCGGTTGCACTCGTTCCATTTAGTTTCGGAACCCAAAATCTCGTCTAGAAGCTGACGGGGAGTAATATTCAACTCCCAAGGACCCCTAAATCTCGGGCAGCAAAATAAAACGTGCTGAGCGTCCTCATCTTCGTCAACACAATTTGGGCATGTTGGGGATCTATCGTGCCCAAATTTGTGCAGATATTTCCTGAAACAACCATGTCCACTCAAGAACTGCGTCATATAAAAGTTGGGCTCGCAGTGTTGTGCCTCCAGCCAGGGAATTATGTGGGAATGTGTGTATGTGGGAGTGTATGTGTGAATGTGAAATATTTTAACCGAATCAAACCAAACTATTCACGTTTCAACGTGTTCTATCAAACTACGATTTCCTGTGAATTAAACTGATTCGTAGTGGTAGATTTCGAAAATCTGAAAAAAAAGAGAAAAACTTTTTTTAAATGTGTTTATTTAGAACAACTATTACGTTGTCGTACCGATCGATTCCACAGACCACTCGGCTCTTAACATTGAGTAAACATGGCGATCGTTATCAACCGGGTCAAGTTCGCTTGATGTATTCGTATAAAAAAAAAAAACTGAAAAAACTGATTTTTGCTTAAAAACTGTCAATTTATATATCTGATCAATTAGTGTTTTCTATTATTTTATAGGATTGGAAAAACTACATAAATGATCGCTTATCACGCAGGGTTTGGTTGATTTATACGAAAGTTATAGCAGTTTGAAAATTAAAATAAAATGGTTTTATCAAACTCTTATTATATTTAATGAGCTCGAAGAAGCAGAAAGCACAGACCGGCAACAAACAAACGATACCTTTGAGATTAAAATTAGGAGGAAGTTGTAGGCATGGCCTTTAGGACGAAGTTTCTTTCCATATTATTTTTATTTATTTATTTATTATGACAAAATTTAAAAGAAGTATATCAAAAAATTTTTCAGAAAAATTTTTCGCTATTTTCCCAGTCGTGGAATGCAACTTTTCTGACAACAGAACCTCTGAATAGAGTAGAGTGTATTCTGATATAAAAATAGTATACTTCAAAGAAAATACACACAGATTTGTTGTTATTGTACACAAGCTTATGTGTTCGTGTATGTAATCGAGTGTGTACTAATTTTATTCTGCAGATTGCAAGAGTAACGACAAAGTTTTGAACAATTAACTGTTAAGTTGTGCAGTCATGTGACACATGCTCAAATACAAAGTGCTGCTGCACATAAACACATACAGACCAACCAACTAACCAACCAACCAACCAACCCATGCCTTTATATTAACACGCAATCACATATATCTAAAGTTGGATATAATGAACAAACGCACATCCGTACGAGTTACATGAACATGTACATGATTTTATATGTGTAACATGAAAATGATAATATTTTTTAGACAACATAAACACAAACTCACTTGTTTTAATAATTATAACACACAGCCGAACAAACAAACACACTCACTCACTCACACGAATGCATGCTTGTGTTCAAATGAGCACGAATATTAAAATATTCTTGCATAACACTAACACACATGCCGGCTATTGTATTTACAACTCCGACCATGTTGTTCGCAAAGTAAAAACTTTAGACTTGCTAATGATTTCTGACAGCTAAACAGACAGGATGTGCACATATTATACATGCCCAGTTGTTTATGTTTATGTTTTACATAATTTATGGGTGTGTGTGTGTGTGCGGAAGTGTGTATGTATTCAAGATTGACTCTTCCACACACACACACACACATTGTGCATTAAATATTATTTGCGAAACTGTTTACGAAACCAACTGTATCAATAAATTGTATTATTAAATTTATAAAGGATTTCATTCGAGTTTATCTAAACAGAAATTCTGGTACTGAATCAAAATCACATTAAATAATGTTGTGAGATGGTTTTGTTGATATTCAAGTTCTTCTTGTTGCTGTTGCTGTTGTTGTTGTTTTCTCAAACAGCTACAACTTTGGACAGTTGAATTTATCGATAATAAAATAATACTGAAGTAATACAATGGGCGTGTTTGTATCAATATGTCAAATAGGGTGGTTCAAATGATGGCGTAATAGTGTGATTCGTTGCACAAGGTGGGCCAAAAGAAATCACCCTATTGAAAGATGTTATTTTTTTTTGCAAATGAAGGCCAGTGTCAAACCTGATTTTGACATTTGTGAATTAGGCAGATGTAGAATACAAGTGAATAAGCCAAGGAGCGATACACTACCAAGAACGCGGAATAATCGTGTCTAGGACGAAGTGGACGATTTTTTGACCAAAATCATAATCAGCGATGAGGCTCTTTTCCACCTCAGCGGGTACGTAAACAAGCAAAACTGTCGCTTCTGAGGCACCTAAAATCCACGAGTGATACAAGAGGAGTCATTACACCCGCTCATAGTGACTGCATGGTCAGCTGTTCCCGCTGGAGGAGTCATCGAACAATTTTTTTTTTGAGGACGCCGCTGGTCAAACGACAACAGTGGACGGTGTGCGCTATAGGGCCATGTTAAGCCAGTTTTTTCTGCCGCAATTGGACGGATTAGGACTGGAGGATATGTGGTTCCAACAGGACGGAGCAACGGAACACACTGCGCGAGCCACAACCGATATTCTGAAGGCGGCGTTTCCGGGTCGCCTCATCTCTCGTTTTGGCGATTTACACTGGCCTGCAAGATCGCCCGATTTAACCGTTCCAGACTTTTTCTTGTGGGATTTTTTGAAGTGCCGTGTTTACGTGAACAATCCCGAGACCCTGGAAGCTCTCAAGGGCTACATTCGACACGAGTGCGACAACCTGTCACCCTAACTTCTCGCCGAAGTGATGAGAAATGCCATAAAACGAGTCCGTATAGTAATCAATTATGATGGCGCCCATTTGGCCGAAATCATCTTCTTGACTTGACCAAAAAAAATTCTAAAGGCTCAATTAAATATAATGAAAAGACAGAATCAAAGTTTTTCATTTAGAAAAAACTGGGTGCCAAACAACATCGGATGACTTCTTTTGGCCCACCTTGTGTATGAAATGGTAACATAAATTTTTCAAAAATAAATGTTAGAAATTGCGCTACAACGAATTTTAAAAATTTCATCAGTATTAAAAAAATATTTGTAGTAAATGTTTATTGCTTTTGTTGTTAGATAATTTCAAGAAATTATTGGATTTTTATAAAATATCACTGGCAACGAATTGCAAATTAACCCATAAATATTTTTAAATCGTGTTAAATGTCGTTGTAATAAATTTTTAAATGGTTATCCAGTTTTCGGTTTTAAAAGTATAATAAAATGAAAGAGATGCAAAGTTATAATTTCTCTTACACTCTTGTTCCATTATTGCGCTTGAATCTTTCCTTTATGCTCGAGATATGAAATCATTTAAGTGATCGCCCCTGGCATACGAACAAATTTTCGTACATTTCGGGTGGTAACTCGGCGATAACTCGGAGATTGTTACATTTCAAATGCTCTGAGGTATTTTGACTAGATACGCAGACGCGTGGTCCCACAAAAAAAAATTAAAACGGCGTCTAGTCGTAAGATTTCGCATGCAAAAAAAAAAAGACAAAATCGGTCGTGTTCTATGGTTTGTGGCATCTATTACTAGATTTACACGTAGGCGCATGATGACCGATGCCAGGGTGATATCATTTAAAAGGTGGCAACTTTTTTAGAACTCCACAATTTCAAAATGCCCAATAAAAAACAGGAAGATCAGGAAATTTTATACTAGAAAATAATTTTCAACGAATAATAGCGATTATGAAATCACTCACAATGAATGAATGAATTCTTGGGAACTTTCGAAATTAATGTGGCAACGAAGTTCCATTGAAAATTTTTGTTTTTAAACAACGTCGCAAGTTCTTATTTCTTTTTTGTTTGCCAAAAACCGTAATCGCATCTCAGCCATCGTATATAGAGGGTGTCACCACTGAGGCTTTTTCCAGTTTTTCCAAAGATTGCACAGAGAGAGAGAGTTCACTGGGAGAATTCAAGGACATACAAAACTGGTCCATATTAGAATTAATTCGGAATTGGAAAAAACGTTGGCTCAAGTGTTTTGTAACTGAAGGGTTATTTTGCAGGGGACAAAATAAAAAATTGCTAAATAATTAACAAATTTTTAAGAAAACGTAAATTTTGAACAGACCTCGTAAATGAAAATATTGATTCAAAATGAATGGAATTTTTTTTAAATAAAAAATCATTTTATGAGAAAATCTATAGGTACTTCATTTATTGAACAGACCTCGTAAAAGAAAATATAGAATTAAACATTTTCTAAATAATAAAATTTACTTTATATTTTGAACAGACCTCGTAATTGAAAATATTAAATTGAAATTATTAAAATTTTCTAAATAAAAAAAAATAACTCAGATAAAATTGAAATTCACTTTACTTTTTGAACAGACCTCGTAAATGAAAATATTGAATGGAATTTTTTTAATAAAAAAGCATTTAATGAGAAAATGTATATGTACTTAAATTATTGAACAGACCTCGTAAAAGAAAATATAGAATTAAACATTTTCTGAATAATAAAATTTACTTCATATATTGAACAGACCTCGTAAAAGAAAATATAGAATTAAACATTTTCTAAATAATAAAATTTACTATATATTTTGAACAGACCTCGTAATTGAAAATATTGAAGTGAAATTATTAAAATTTTCTAAATAAAAAAAATAACTATCAGATAAAATTGAAATTCACTTTATTTTTTGAACAGACCTCATAAATTAAAATGCTAAATTGAAATGAATAGATTTTTCTTAATAAAAAAAACACTTAGAGAAAATTTAAATTCACTTTGAGTCCTGAACATAATTTTCACCACTTCTTGTTACACCCTGTTTTTGTTATGTATTTAATTTATTTTTGCCTTTAATTCTTTTTTAACTTTGACTTAGCTTGAGTTGTTAGTTAGAAAAGTTTTTCCTTATGTCCAACACTTCCTCGCCTGCCACTCACAGATAAAGAGGAAGAGAGAAAGCGAGAGGCAGGAGAGAGAGAGAGAGGGGAATATTGACAGTTAAAGTTTTCTGTATTTTTACCAAACAAATGAAAGTTTTTGCCCTGCTGAAAAGTTGAAAATAATAGCCGCACTGTAAATAAAGCCAAGAAAATTAAAAACAAAATGAGAGAAAAAAAATACTCGTATATACAAAAATATATTTATAAGAAAAATATAAACTTTTTCCTTTAATAGAGTCGTACTTTATTTTGAAATTAATGTTTGCTATTTTTATATTAAATCGCTGAAATGCTCAGTTTTTCTTAATATAGAATTTTTTTTTGTAAATATTAAATCCTTTTTCTTTTGAAATTCTTAGTAAATATGTAAATATATGAAAATTCTGCGCAAAAAATTTTATTAAGTTAGTTCTTCGATATTCCACATACAGAAGATGTTAAAGTATTGTAACGCGGTACAGGACTGAGCATAAGCAAATGCAATAAATCATTTATTTCATTATCAGTAAAAGAAATATGACAACTACCAACCATTTTTTATTAGAAATAGTTAAGTGAGAAAATATTATGTCATTTCATAGGGCACTGCTACACATTCAATATATATTGTGACATTTGGATCGCGATCCATTTTAATGGATTGATGGATCACGAGCGTTTGCTACATGTTCAATATTTATCGCTTCAGTATTTACTCAGTTAAATAAAAAATGTCGCGAGAAAACCAAAAAAAAAAAAAAAGCTTTAGCCAACGAGTCCCACAAACCCGGCAATGCCTCCAAATTAAAAATGAAAGGGTTGCGTCTTTCGAAAACAGCTGTTCTGCTCTGCTGTGTAAGTTGAATAAAACTGATGTTGACTTTCCTTTGTGCCTTGGAATATTTATCATGTCTTTCTGAGATTTAAAAACAAATTTCGAACAATTAGCCTATGAATCTTAATTCAATTTAATATAAAAATTAAGTCTTTCAAAATAATTTTTTTGGTCGTTAATTCCGATTCCACCGGCAGAACCCACTCGCTTTCGCTATCTTCTGCCATTACCCTTTTAAAACAAACTTTACACAAATGTAATAAACTTTTTTTCCTTTTTATTTGTTACAGTTTTTGCACTGCGTCTTATATTTTATTTGTTTTATTTTACTTGTTATTAACCCTTAATAGCCTGATTTTTTCTTTTGGGCGGAAAAAAACAGTTGCACTGATCACTTGCAATTCTAAACATATTTTACTCTACAACTTTCTTCGCAATTTCTATTTACCTGCTGTTGGCTAAAGTAGTAGATCACGAGACTATGAAGTGGAGGGTCCTGAGTTCGAGCCCCCGCTGAGTCATGAAATATTGTGCTGAGTTCTTCTGATCAGCATTGGCGCATGGCTGTGTTAGTTGTTGTTATCCTGTTTCAGTGATGAAGGCATAGTCACTGGTCACTGAACATAATTGGCAGCGGCTGACACTATCATGTACTAAAAAGCAGAGTAACAGCACCCACCTTCGTCGGCCCTGTAGCAAAAACTAGCCGGCGAAGTAAAAGGTTGAAATAGCTAGAAAAAAAACTGTCTATCTTCTCATCTTTTCTAATCTGTCCCCTCAATACTATCCCCTCGTTTTCAGTTCCGGCGCAGTGCATTGCATATATAGGGGATCATCCCCTGCGTGCTGGTACAAGATAAAAAAAAAAAAAATAGCTGGTTGGTTCCTAGCGGTACCAGTAAGCTATTAAGGGTTAACGTATCGCAATCTAATATCATGAAAATGCTACACGTTCAATATTTATCACGCGATCCACGATCTGGATTTCATATTTTAGGCCATTCTGCGATATGGATCGCGATCCATCAATACTGCAGGCTACACGTGCAATAAATATCGCCATACTGCATCGCGTTCAATATATATTGAACATGTAGCACAGTGGTGGGCACCGTCAATGTATTGGTAAATTCTGTATGTGTTGAGCTTAAAAACTACCCACCAAACACAAAGCCAAACGTTTGAAAGATGATATACATATTTATACATAATTAGCAATATTTTCTAAGTTGAAAAAAAAATCGTTGATTACGTAAAATTATTAAATTATGTATGAATTTTTATTTTTATTAGTCGAACTTTGTAATGTAAATTGTTAATTTTGGGCTTAAGTTCGAATCTGCATGACTCAGTAAATCAGTACTGATCCGTTCTGCTGGTTTGATGATTATTGAAAATATTCTTAATATTCCAATTTTAATATAAAAAATAATAAATAGAATTTGAACAAATTCATTTATTAATAAAATAATAAAAAATCATTTGCAGTCATGCAGATTCGAACTTAAGCCCAAAATTAACAATTTACATTACAAAGTTCGACTAATAAAAATAAAAATTCATACATAATTTAAAACATTGCGGGGGCACGTGCACTTGTTCATTGTAAATTGACAACTAAAATTCAATTACTTGAACATAAATAACAAAGAAGCTTTAGCAATCAGCAGCCGATGGCTCTGGAAAAAGCGAAAGAGATACATGGAATATTGGGAATATTAATCGTCAGGGTTGGGGAATTTCGTACTAACCAAAAAGGTAATAACTTAAAAATATGAATGTCATAACTTCTCATATTCAATTTTCGTTAAAATATTGGTTAAATAGTTGATATTCCTACTAACTAGCACCACTTGCAAAAGTGGAAAAATTGAACAAAGAACGCTGATGAGATGGCGTAGCGGCCTCGAAATCAGTACTGATCCGTTCTGCTGGTTTGATGATTATTGAAAATATTCTTAATATTCCAATCTTAATATCAAAAATAATAAATAGAATTTGAACAAATTCATTTATTAATAAAATAATAAAAAATCATTTGCAGTAAAATTATTAATTAAAAATAAAACTTTTTCTAAGCAAACAGTAAAATGAAAAAAATTAAAAAAAGATAAAACAATAATTTGTCATGTTTTCCATTCAAGAAAAAATAAATAAATAAAAGAATGGTTGCTCGCTGGAGCATAACACTGAATATTCGTCAAAAAAAAAAAATACGCGGTTGGATGTATCAAACTTAACCCTAACCATTACTCGATACGACGAACATTTATTTGGTATATATAATATCGGTTGATAATATATGTTTTTAAAATTTTTAATAAATATTTACATTTAACAGATGTTTATTAAGTAATAACAAACAATACATAAACGTTTTTAACATATATATTTTTTGTAATTCAATTAAACAAAAAACAGTCTTTTTCGAGATCACAGTGATATCACATTTTGTGTTCGTCGATTCGACGAAGGTTATGGTTACAGGGTTAATTAGCTTTGATATTTGTCGGCATGGAAGATCATTTTCACATGGAAAACATATTTAAAATATTTTTGTTAAGATTTTACACAGACTAATTAATAAGACTAAGTGTATTATTAAATTAGGAGAATTAGTATAGACCGTTATTGGAGAAAAATTTTATAAAAGGCATTGTATGTTATCGAAAGCATTGTTTACGACAAAATATTTTTCGCATATCATCATGACTGAAATTGTTTGCTGGGTAAATATTCTGGAAAAAAATATAAAAAAATTCGTAAGCATCCGCCTGATATTCATTCGTCGCTGCCTCATTGACGACTAAATTAAAGAGGGTAAGAATACGTGTGAATGATCTCAGCACAATTGTGCTATGAAACGCCCATATCTGGTGTAGCAGTGCCCATATGATACTGTTATATTGATCATGATCGATTTTGCATATTGAAAAAAAAAATTATTTACTTTAGAATTCACAATAGTTTAAATTTTAAAACGTTTTTGGTTGCAATCAAATTCTCAGGTCAATACTAAATATTTTACTGTCTATTTCCTCCCTACTACCCAATTTTAAAATTTTATCTTATTTTACATTCACTTAGAACTGATAGCAAGGAAAATTTGTCGCGAGAGATTTACTTCGCGGGAATCACAATTTTATGAGAATAAAACTTCGGCTTGTTATTCACAACGCACAACAGGCCTATAACGACTAAGTGTAATCCTGAACGGACAGCTCTTGCTTACGCCCATCTTTTCAAACTAACCGACATGTTATTCACAATAGGAGTGAATATTTTTTATTCCAACCATATAATGGTTATATATTTTCCTCAAAGTAAAGTAATCGTCCAGAGCAGCTGCTGATGAGAAATTACAATTCCTGCACTTACGGAAACATCCTTGAAAAGACTTTTAACATTTCAGATTAAATAACTCATATTTCCTTTAACTTTTAAATGACATTTTAATAACGCAAAAATGCCAGAGTAACTTTAATTTAATTTGTCCTGGCTAAAGTAAAGGATTTCAGTAAATATTACTATTGAAATTATAATTTGCTTACGATTTTATTATGCAATTACGTACGAACGAGTGTGGACATGGCAAGGAGAGCATTTATATACTATATATATTTTTGTTTTTGCTTCTGTACACAATAAACCTTTATGACATATTTAAAATGTATTGAGGTCAATCATTACCAGCAACAATACACTTTTTCATTTTGTATTATTTATGCATTTGAAGTGCGTGCCTTTAAACTACAGATGCCCTCAATAAAATACAAACGTATGGATGGACAGAAGGACACACACATACATATATGTATGTGTGTATGTATGTACCTACGTCCATGCAAGTAATCAAAAATTGTCGAATTCATAAAGGCAAATATATGTGAATACATGACCCATTCTTCTCTATATGGTATATTTACATGGTTATATAAGTATATAAACCTTAAATGTGTGCTACACATAAAAGATTACACTCGAAATGACTGATTTAGTAAAAATCACAAAAGAAAGACATCACATATTTTGATAAAACGTTTGTGGCACATATGTAAATATCAAATATATGCACTCATGTGTAAAAGGTGCTCTCCAAGCACGATAAAACATTAAATTGTAAACTCAGAAAATTCCAAAAAAAAAAGGTTAAAAACTAATACCAGGTGGCGCAAAAATAACCTTCCGATGTTTTTTGGCTGTAATTTAAAAAAAAAAAAAAAAATGAAAAACTTTGATTCTTCTTGTGAGTTATTTTTATTTGGTCTTTTAATTTTTTTACATCAAGTCGAGAATATGATGTCATGTAAATGGCCACCGCCACAGTTGATTGTCATTTGAGCCTTTTTTATGGCATTTTCCATCACTTTGGCCAAAACTTCCGGCGATAGGTCCTCACATTCTTGACGGATATTGTCTTTAAGAGCTTGTTGACATAAACCCGCGACTTCAAAAGGCCCCACAAAAAGAAGTCTGCAGCGGTCAAAATAGGCGATCTTGCTGGCCAGTGCAAATCGCCAAAACGGAAGATTAGGCGCCCGGGTTATGCATCCTTCAGCATATCGGTTGTGGCACGTGCAGTGTGTACCGTACCGGGCGCTGGCCTACTAAATGTTAGGATCTCCTTCGTCCTGTAACCATCTGGGTCCCCCCATAGAATCCTAGTCATCCTACATATGGTAGAGTGCTGCCAATCTCTTGCATGCAATTCTATAGCCCACCGCCTTAGTTCGTTCTTAAAAACCTGAAATGGCTTCGGACTGGCTAGCGTGATGTTCGCCATTAATGCTTCCATCTTTTCTAGCCTATCTGCCTCAACATTTCCAGGTATTTCTGCCTCAACATTTACAGGTATTTTATTGTGAAAAAGGATACGAGAACTGTATCAACCTGATGTTAACATGTTATTGTCATAATACCCGTGTTACCGTTTGATTATTTTTCTTCATATCCTATTTTTCTGAATTTTTTGTTCCATTATACCTAAGTCAAACTTTTTTGGTTTGAATTTTATACTGAAGTACATGTGAACGTTGATGATGATGAAAGGGTTGCGTCTTTCGAAAACAGCTGTTCTGCTCTGCTGTGTAAGTTGAATAACAAAAACTAATGTTGACTTGCCTTTGTGCCTTGGAATATTTATCACGTCTTTCTAAGATTTAAATTAAAATTTCGAACAATTAGCCTATAAATCTTAATTCTATTTCAAAATTTTTTGTAATTCGCCGGCTAATTTTTGCTACAGGGCCGACGAAGGTGGGTGCTGTTACTCTGCTTTTAATACATGATAGTGTCAGTCGCTGCCAATTGAGTGGGGAATAGAAATGAGGATCTTCAGCTCTTTAACAAGTTATTTGTGTGCATAACATTTAAATTCTATGTAAAACAAATATTCATGTACTTGACAAATTTTTCGGCTGTAAATTTCATTGGCACGCAAAATATCAAAAGTCAATGTCATAAAATGAAAATTCCATGAATTTCGAATCTGTCAATTGCATTGATGATCGGCAGCAGTCCAACGAGGGTTATTCTCTCTTCTTGCACCAAAATTGGCTTTTTGTTAAGTTAGTAAAAAAAATTATTAAAGGCAATTGGAATATAAAGACCGCATTCGACTTTTATTAAATTTGGATGAATAAATATGTGATTGTTTTAATGAGTTTATTTAAATAAATCCGGCTAAGCGCTAATAATATTGGTATTATAAAAATCTATCCAGAAAATATTATTAAGTGGTGACAATGCGATTGAAACATATTTGAGATCTTGAAATGTGTGTGTGTGTGTTTTGTGCTTTTTTTTTGCTTATGGTCAGTTCTTACAAAAACCAGATTTTCTTTAATGTTGGTTGTTCAAATTATTTTGCAAAATAGACCTTTTGGTTCTCCCTAAGATTTCTAGAAATGCCTTTGAGACGCACATGCGATTGATTGCTGACACAATGACCTGCTATAATCAAGTTGGAAGAAAACGGCACGGAAATGCACAACTGAGTTTCGTCTCATATCAGAAACTGTTTTCCACTGCAGGTCTCGTTTAAATGGATTCGCGAAAGCGACTACCTCCCGCAAAGTTAAGAATATTTTATTAAAAAAAATCTTGTTAATATCTATATTATTTACATATAATATCTTTCGCTATTGTTTTGCAAAAAGAGAAAATCTTTTTTTAAACATAAATCGATTTTCTTTAAAATTTATTAATTTATTATTAAGATAGGAATTTTTTATTCAGACTTTTTATTCCCTGATAATTTCGTGCTAACCAGAAGCGAGTTAACTTAAAAAAAATATATAAAAACATAAGAAGTTCTTATATTCATTTCGTTGGAAATATATCTGATATTATTGTATTCTGATATTTTTAACCCATTTCGTTCCAGTGTTCGATATTTCGAACATTAAATTTCAAGCATTTAAAATTGTTTTTTCTTTGTATAAGAACGACTAAGAACATATCTTTTTTAATGAAAATTAAAAAAAAAATGTTTAATGAAAATTTGTAATGAAAATTTTTAATGAAAATTTTTAAAAAAAATTTTTAATGAAAATTTTAAAAAAAAAATGTTTAATGAAAATTTGTAATGAAAATTTTTAATGAAAATTTTTAAAAAAATTTTTAATGAATATTTTTAAAAAAATTTTTAATGAAAATTTAAAAAAAAATTTTTAGTGAAATTTAAAAAAAAAAAGTTTTAATGAAAATTTTAAAAAAATTTTTAATGAAAATTTAAAAAAAAAATGTTAAAAATTTTTAATGCAAATTTTTAATGCAAATTTTAAAAAAAATTTTAATGAAAATTTTTAAATAAAATTCGGACATCTGACTCGTATCTTCTGGACCCAAGTTAACATTTAACTACGAAGTTTTATAAACTGATTCGAAAAAAAATCTCTGGGACGATATGGGTTAAGCTTAAGGTCTTTTTATTTCAATTTAATTTTTAATTTCAATATTTCGTCACACTTTTGTGTGACTTCTTCAGGAAATTAATTAATAAAATAATTTTAAAATAATTAATTTCCTGAAGAAGTCACACAAAAGAGTGACGAAATGTTGAAATTAAAAATTAAATTAAAATGAAATAAAGAGACCTTAAGCTTAAAAATATCAGAATACAATAATAATTAAAAAGAGGTCAAGAAACCAGAAGAATTTAATATATCTGATATTTCTAATGAGTTGTGCCACCGTGTAAAAGTAGAAAAAGTTGAAGAAAGAAAGCTCATGAGATGGTGTAGCGGCCTTGGAATCAGTAATGATTTTTTCTGCTAATTTCATTATTATTATTATTCGAAAATTCACTCTTAATAAAATAACTAATTTAACAAAATTTCTTAAAAAATAATTATCATAATGCAGATTTGAACTTGAGTGTGAGTAAAAAATTCTTAATATATTGTTTGTTAATTTTACCACGAATCGAAATTCAAGTTATTGTTTTATAAATTTTATTAATATAAATTTTAAATATTAATAATCTCTTGAACCATAATTTTGTATAATAATAAAAATACTCTAGTTGTATATCGGTATCCCCTAATGTCTATTTGAGTATCGGTATCAGTATCGTATTAGCCAAGACGTGTATCGTTACATCACTTGTTTATACCGAGCATCTTAGTGCATACGCACACATGTACTTAAGCATGCCCATGCCTGCCCTGTAGATAATGAGACCAATCGATACATGCTTGTGAGGAGTAGTGCACCAGGGAGTACAAATACTGTAAATATATAAAGAAATGTGGTAATTTAGCATTATGATGTTGCAGGGCTGGTCCATATAATCCATGCTTTTATTAATACCCGAGTAGTTCCAAAACTATTTCATGGAGCTCTTAATCCATTATTGCTCTATATAAATTTAATATAAATTTTATATAAATTTTCGTATATTTTATTCTTATATATCTTACAATTCATTGCGCTTTTAAAATGTAAATTACCAAAGTAAACTATCAGGGCTACCAATATTTAATGTTATAGTATGCATCATGCAGTTATTGGCAGCCCTGTATGTTAAAATAAAACCATTTGCGTAACACGGTCTACTGTGGTTCACAGTGTAACTATTAAATTTAAATTTCGATAGTCTACACAGTCCCGTATTATCTGCAGGGTATGACAGCCTAAGCAGTTCTTTGTACACGTACTGGAAGAAGATTATAAACACACATACACACACACACTCCTACATAAAGCTTCCTTGCAATTACTTGTGTTTACTTGTAGATTTGCACAAATTGTGTGGCTAAGACAGGCTCTTTGATACACAATAAGAAAATACATGTAGAAAATCACACACACACACACAGATACATATACATATACAGTGTGAGTTCGATATTCACAACCTACAAAAATTTGGGATTTTCTAACTACGAGAAATGTTGCAATGACCATTTGGTTCATACTCTGATGACTCGTCATTTTCTATTTATTAAAAAAAACTTTCCTCCGTTATTGGAAAAAAAAATTAATAAAATGTATGTAGATATGAAATCTATATAAAAAAAAATGTAGATAGTATGAAAAGTTAAAAAAAAAATATATATTTCATTTTAAATACATGGATTTATCTTTTATCATATATTTTTATATAAATAAATTTTTTATAAAAAATAATGCTCTACTTGTTGAATCGTCTAATACACAAACACATAAGGTGTTTAATAAAAAAAATGGTTAATTTTTTCAACGGGCTTAAGTTCGAATCTGCATGACTGCAAATGATTTTTTATTATTTTATTAATAAATGAATTTGTTCAAATTCTATTTATTATTTTTTATATTAAGAAAAAATTAAAAATTTACATAAGAAAGTTCGACTAATAAAAATTCATACATAATTTAAAAAAAAAATTATGATAAGAAATGTTCTTGAAATGTGATCTTTTTGATAAAACTGCGCTTCTAGAGAAGAAGTACAAAAAAAATCATTAATAATAAAAAATTGTTATAGTTATAAGAGTTTATTTCAAAAATATTGCCTTATGCCAAAATCGAGCTCGTACTGTGCAAATGCACACACACACACACACATGCATATTAATTGAAAATAATTGTTCCGTCAGTTACACAAGTAGAAATGGCTTCAACCGAATAAACACAAAACAAAGACATACGAAACTATTTTGTGTGAAAAATTTTTTATTTTTTTTGGAAATCTATACATGCGTCAAATAAACATATCGTAACTTCGTTTGAGAATTATGTAATCAAACAACAAAGAGTAGCCTAATTCGAAGTAGGATCACTGCGACATTACGGAGTAATTTTTGGTCGTCATTATCGATCTACAGTGCAAGGGGTCGGCAGGATTATAAAGAAATTTGAGGAGATTTGAGAAAATATAAAATTTTTTTTATATTTTTAAGTGAAAGTAGACCTCAAGGGATGACCCCTACATTTGCAGTTACTTGTACCGGGACTAGAAAAGTGGAGTAGTATTGGTGGACAGATGAAAAAAGATGAGAAGAGAGAATAGAGAATTTTTTTTGTAGCTAAAGCGTCACAACACTAGAGCAACGCGTGCAAATTGTTGAAATTTTTAATCAAAATAATTCTTCTATTCGTAAAACTCATCGTGCACTGCTTCCATTTTATGGCGTCCATAATTGTCCTTCAGAGCGGCTAATTCGAAGAAGAATAGATAATTTTCGGACCACTTTTACTGTTACTGTTAATGTGCATCCCCTGAGACGTAGAACTCCCACGCACTGAAAAAGCTGTAGCCGCTGTACAGGCAAACATGGAAAATGATTCTAGTCAATCAGTTCATCGTCGTTCTCAGCAACTGGCGTTGTGTCCTTCCACTTTATGGAAATTTTTTTTAGTTGATGAAAACTATTGTGACCGAATTACGCCCTCTACGCACCAGCAGTGGGGGTCACATGGCAGAAATCATATTTAAACATTAATTTCATCAAATTTTCTTTCCAATAAAACCCGTTTTACTGATATTAAAAAATATAATGCCTTGTTTTATTATGATTTAAACTTGTGTCACTCTTTAAAAAACACCCTATATTTTAGGCTTTTACTTCGCCGACTAATTTTTGATACAGAGCCGGCGAAAGAGGGTGCTTTGCTCTGTAGTACACGACAGTGTAATCGCTGCCAGTTCTGTGCAGGCACCAGTGCTATGCCTTCGCCACGCGCTAATCTTGATCGAAAAAATTTATCACTGAGACCGATTCATAAGCCGTTTACACTAGCCCATGAGTTTTTCATTAATCTTTGCAATAATTCCGGCTGTATTTTATCAATAGCTTCAGCATTATTCACTACGAATTGAGTCATATTCTAGAGTTAGTTGGCATAGGCTGTGTCACACAGCACTCCAGAGGTGGGCAAATTCACAATATCAGATCAGAGAACATCTCAGCTTCGTCATAAAAGCTTAAGAATTAAATTTTTAAGGAACGTAACCTTAACTACTACAATTTTTAAATTATGTATGAATTTTTGTTAGTCGAACTTTCTTATGTAAATTGTTAATTTTTTCAACGGGCTTAAGTTCGAATCTGCATGACTGCAAATTATTTTTTATTATTTTATTAATATTCCAATCTTAATACAAAATAATAAATAGAATTTGAACAAGTTCATTTATTAATAAAATAATAAAAAATCATTTGCAGTCATGTAGATTCGAACTTAAGCCCGTTTGAAAAAATTAACAATCTACTACAATTTGTTAAATACGTTTGCATATAATATCTTACGCCGACGCCCACTAAAGGAGGCGGGATCCAGCCTTGGATTTATCTGATCCTCTGGCTTCAAGTTTAATGCTTTGAACGTTCTTTGACATAAAAATATATCATTTGCTTAAGAAAATTACAAAAAAACTTTAAAAATTATATCGTTTTTTAGAGGTTGGTTTCGTTCTTTGTAGGGGAATTTTTTTCCCCTTTTGCCCGATTTAGCCCATCTCCGAATTTAACCTGTGTTATCCTTCAGAATTTATCTATATCAAATTTCAAGCATCTTTCTCTTTTCGTTTTGGACTGTATCGTGATTTCCACAGACGAACGGACGGGCATGGCTGGAAGGTCTTAGATTTCATGACAGATCAAGAATATATATACTTTTTGGGGTCTTAGAGCGATATTTCGCTGCATTACACATGCAATGACAAACTGAATTTACGCTTAAATTCTGTTTTGGAGGGTATAAGAAAAAAACAAAAAAAAAAAATAAATTAATTAATTAAAAAACGTATTGGAAGATGGAAAGTGTGTATGGGAAAAGGGTTCTTTTATTATCTTGCATAATGAATCTGGTGTTTCATAATAACAATATCTTCTTCCGAAATGTTATTCTGTACTTCGAATAAGTAACGCGTAAAAAAATAATTTATGCGGAAATTGATACGAGATATTTAATCTTAAAATAATATATATTCTTTGAATTAGCAAATAGTACATTAAATTGAAATGTTTGTACATTCAACAAACAACACCCAGTTCCTTAACTCTATATTTAAACATTTTTTAAAGAAGCACATTTTTAAAGACCACATTTTTCTCTGCCTTGGCGATTGTAGTGTTTGTGCATGTTGCTGCTACACTTGTGCATGGGTTTGTGTATGTAGGAAACAGTTTTCATTTTTTTTCTGGGTTGACAAAGTGTTATTGTGAATAAATGTTTGTGTTTGTGTATTCACGTTCATATGAATGTCGCTTGCTTTTGTAATTTTGTTTTCTTTTTTTTTTTGCCAGTTACAATGTTGCTATAAATTTGCTTTGGTTTTGTACTAGATGTTGTACAATTCAAATTGTTTAAACACACAAACAAAAGAAGATTCAAACTTGTATATAACATACTTACACAGAGGCAGTGAGATTGGAGCACATGTAGTCATCTATCTGGCTTCACATGTGGAAACAGTCAGGCCAAAAAATGTAGCAGCACTATGGCAGTTTCTGTTTCTTGTAAAATGTTTAAAATATCTATTGCTTTAGAATAGATTTAGTTTTAACTTGCGGTCCGTATACTTTTTTGTTTCACTGTATGAGAAAATAAATACCAACATCCATATACTTGTATAGGCAAAGTTGATGTACGAGCAGAGTTGATGCCACATTTTACAATCTCTTGAGCAATACTAACACACAAACGAGCCAACGAAGCTAACAATTGTACTCGGGCAAATAGAAATACAAAAATAAATAAGTGTTAACCCAACAGGAAAATAAGATATATAAATTTAGATTTTTTTGTCTTAACCCATATCGTGCCAGAGATTTTTTTTCGAATCAGTTTATAAAACTTCGTATTTAAATGTTAACTTGGGTCCAGAAGATACGAATCAGATGTCCGAATTTTATTTAAAAATTTTCATTAAACATTTTTTTAAAAATTTTCATTAAAAATTTTCATTAAAACTTTTTTTTTTAAATTTTCACTAACATATTTTTTTCAAATTTTCATTAAAATTTTTTTTAAAAATTTTCATTAAATTTTTTTTTAAATTTGCAGTAAAAATTTTTTTAAAAATTTTCATTAAAACTGTTTTTTAAAAATTTTCACTAAAATTTTTTTTTTAAATTTTCATTAAAAATTTTTTTTTAAAATTTTCATTAAAAATTTTTTTAAAAATTTTCATTAAAAATTTTCACTAAAAATTTTCATTACAAATTTTCATTAAACATTTTTTTTTAAAATGTCATTAAAAAAGATATCTGTAAACAGAGAAAAAACAATTTTAAATGTTTGAAATTTACTGTTCGAAATATCGAACACTGGAACGAAATGGGTTAATATATAGTTGTGGCTAATGGAACCCCCTTAACAGGACGGTGATGCTAATCTGTTTCAACACAACCCGATAACGGTTTGTTGGAGTTGAATAATTCGAATGCAGGAAGTTGCGGAAATAATGTGAAATTTATCAGTGTTGCCAACTTTTTGAATTTCGTAAAGCACTAAACCCAAGAAAACTGTGCATCGTTTTTGCAAAAAGGCAGTTCGTTTAAAATGTTTCTTAAAAAAAAAAATATACGAGTATAAAAAATACAGATTTAAATCTTCTATGAAGCAGAATAGAAATCGAGATATTAAAGAGCATATAATCTTTATATCGTAATTATAACAGATAGAAAAAAAGCACTAAAATAATTTATGAAAATATTTTTGGCTTTTAAATTCAGAGGAATTACACTGCTCAGCAGCAAAATCCTCCTTTAAATAAAACTATGCGGACTATATGGATTTTGATGCGCTAAACTCAAATCCGTTTTCAGTTTTTTATCATCAGGTGGGAATTTTTTTTTGGGCGTGGCAAATTTCTTCCCCTAAATTAGTCAAGTACAGAGACATATTTCAACCTCACTCGAGAACGAGTCATACGATTTCCAAAAGAAAAACAACAGAAGATGTGTAACAAATTTATTTTAGTCGGATATAATTTTTCTCTATCTCTTATCGTTTTGGAATTATTCAGAAATTAATTGAGAAAAAAATTGTTTTTCGTGTTTTCGTAATTTTTTTCAGTTTAAAAATGGAATAAAAAAAAATGAAAGCGATTATTAAAAATTTTGCACATTTTTCTGAGAGCTACATATTTTTAAAATAAAATAAGCTATAAACCATAAAAATCGGTTAAAAATGTGAAATATACAAGTGAAATTATCGAAAGTTGTTATATATCCGTCATCAGTACTTATGCAGCTAAAATGTTTTGGATGTTCCCTGCACGAATGTAATGATTTGGCTTGTTTGTTTAAATATTCGAAATGTATAATGACTGCATAATTTTTCCTACTGGGCATTTCGTTACGGCTTTTTCTGTTTCAGGCCGTTTGTATATGATTTTTTTTAAAAGTGTATGTTATACCCTTATATACAAATACATACTTAACAGTGGGTTCTTCTTTTTATTTTGCTCATATTACTATTTTACTTATTTTTTTTTATAAAAAAGGAACACAGCCTAAAAGATTATCATAAAACGTTAAGATAGATATAGTTATTATAGTTGCTGTGAAAGTCAATGACTTCTTTAATATTTTTATAAATTTCCATTTGCTATTGGGTCTAGGAAAGCCGCTACTAAGTAGTTTTAAATAAGAGTAAAAGCACGGAAAAAGTTCTGTAACATTTTGAAAATGTGTTGAAATTATTTTCAAAAAACTGTGGGGTTTTTTATATAAATTTTTACAGTCTAGTTGATAAAAAATGTTGGAATAATAAGAGGTTTATAACACAAATTTCTATATGAAAACTTTTTCTATTAAGTTGTTATAATACTGATTTTTTTATAAGTTAGGCATTTGTTATTTAAACAAATTTACCATTGCCAATGTCAAATCGTTAAAATTGAATGAAATCTAGGAGTAGATAGTATTGAGGGGACAGATGAAGAAAGTTGAGAAGTTAGAGATTTTTTTGTATCTGTTTCAACCTTTTTACTTCGCCGGTTAATTTTTTGCTACAGTACCGTCGAAGGAGGGTGCTGTTACATGATAATAACAGTCGCTGGCAATTATGTTCAATGACCAGTGCTATGACTTCATCATTGAAACATGCTGGCAAGAACTAACACAACCATGCAATAATGCTGATCAGAAGAATTCAACACAATCTTTCATGACTCAGAAGGGGGTTGAACTCGGGACCCTCCTCTTCATAGTTTCGTGTTCTACTACTTCAGCCAACAACAGCCACACGATTGGTTTTAAGTATGTTTTAGGAAATGCAACCTTGTTTTTGTCTATGCTAAGTTGTGTGCTGCCACGTTAATTATTGCAAACAGCTGATACACCAGGAATTCCATCACATCCGCATTTTTCCTTTGGGAATTCTCATAATTTTTATATGAAATAATTAGATATAATATAATATAAAAGTATTTCACTTTTTATGATGACTTGCACTTTTTATGATGACTTGCACTTTTTATAATGACTTGCACTTTTTATAATGTCTTGCACTTTTTATGATGACATGCATTTTTATGATGACTTCCACTTTTTATGATGACCTGCGCTTTTTATGATGACTTACATTTTTTATGATGACTTACACTTTTTATAATGATTTGCGCTTTTTATGATGACTTGCATTTTTTATAATGACTTGCACTTTTTATGATGACTTGCACTTTTTATAATGACTTGCATTTTTTATGATGACTTGCACTTTTTTAATGACTTGCACTTTTTATGATGACTTGCACTTTTTATAATGACGAATTTTTTAGAATAACGAATTTTTTACGATGACTTGCATTTTTATGATGACTTGCACTTTTTATGATGACCTGAATTTTGTATGATAACTTGCACTTTTTACAATGACTTGTACTTTTTATGATGACTTGACTTTTTTACGATAACTTGCACTTTTTATGATGAGTTGCACTTTTTATAATGACTTGCACTTTTTATGATGACATGCAATTTTATGATGACTTCCACTTTTTATGATGACCTGCGCTTTTTATGATGACTTACATTTTTTATGATGACTTACACTTTTTATAATGGTTTGCGCTTTTTATGATGACTTGCACTTTTTATAATGACTTGCACTTTTTATGATGACTTGCACTTTTTATGATGACTTGAATTTTTTATGATGACTTACACTTTTTATGATGACCTGCACTTTTTATGATGACTTGCACTTTTTATAATGACTTGCATTTTTTATGATGACTTGCACTTTTTATGATGACTTGAATATTCTATGATGACTTGCACTTTTTATGATGAGTTGCACTTTTTATAAGGATTTGCATTTGCATTGCTGATGTTGACTTTTCCTTTTTATAATGACTTGTACTTTTTATGATGTCTTGCACTTTTTGTTTTACTAATATCATAAAAATAATTCAGCCAACTGCTCCCTAAACAACCTCACAAGTGGTGACAAACAAAAATAGACATGAGTAGTCGTGATGAAAGTGTAGCGGCTTTCGAAAACGGCTATTTTGCTCTGCTATTTAAGTTGAATAATTAAAAGCTGGTATTGACTTTCCTTTGTGCCATTAGAATATCTATTATGTCTATCTGAATTTAAAAAAAAATGTCAAACAATTAGCCTATCAATCTTAATTGAATATGGTTTTATATTTCCATCAAAATGTTAAGAAATATTCTAAGCATTTACTTTTCAGCATGTAGTCCGATACAGTTGTTGTTGGGAAACTTACAACAATTTTCTGCAAAACAAAGTTTTTCTGAGTGACGACACTAGTGCAGTAAATGTGTGACGTGTCTGTCAGCATTGTAATAATTTTGTTTACACAATTCCTTTCGATGGCGCTGGAAATTGAAATATAATATTCATTTTATTATTAAATATTGCTAAGCATGTCGTTGTCGAACAATTTCAGATATAGAAATTATTTTCCTTATAAGGCCATGTGTGCGCGTATAACACGTCTTATGTGTGGAGTTTTTAATAATTGAATACTAAATAAAATATAATATTTGTGCGTCTCTAAGCACATTAAGATTTACCAAAAACATATTAATGCAAATACATCCACACAGAAAAGAGCAACATTTGGCACCTACTCTTATTCGGCTAGATGACAAAGGTTTAAACAATTTATATTAACCCATACAAATTTTTATGATCATAAATCTCGCAAAAATACATTGTAATCAATCGAAAATTCAATTTTAAAACTTTTATCGGCTAGAGAAGAAAAGCCACTCGATATAGAATGATATGTGATCATTGAATTTTTGTAATGACTTTGATATTTGCTTTAAATTCTTATGCATTTAAGTGGAAGTTTTAAAAAATATATTTACTTATTTTAATAATTTTGAATAAAGGTGCTTTAAAGCCCCTATTAGACCCAGTAAAATACAAATATTAGCAATGCAAAGAGCCCGTACTGATCACTTTTATTTAATATGTATACCCCGCAAAAAATAATTTGGAGCGTATATTCACTTTGTTATTCCGTTTTGTAACGCAGCGAAGTATCCATATGAGACCCCATAAAGTATTTATATATTTCATCTGTGATGAAATCTAAGACAATCTGAGCATGCCCATCCGTCCGTCTGTGGAAATCACAATTCAGTCCAAACGAAAAGAGCCAGATTCTTGAAATTTAGTATAAATATATCTTGAAGGATAGCACAGGCCAAGTTCGTAAATGGGCTGAATCAGACCAGAGGAAAAAAACTACCCCTAAGAAGAACTAAACCAACCTCTAGAAAACAATATAATTTTTTAAGTTTTTTTTTTGTAATTTTGTTAAGCAAACGATATATTTTTATGTCAGAGATGGTCCAACGCCTTAAACTTTGAGCCATGACATCCAAAAAATTAATTTTTAGACCCCGCCCCTTTTACTGGGCGTTAGTATATGCAAATATAGTGTAAAAATTTAACAAAGTGTGTTACTTAACCCTACAGTCCTTAAAAATAAAACTTTTAACCTTTAATGACGAGGCTGAGACGTAATCTGGTACTACTCTGCCCTACCCCTTCCTCCCCCTTTGCCTTTTAAATGACCCTATCAAAAAAAAAATTGTCTTTAAATTTTGTATTTAATTATCCCAAACATTTATTTTTAAAGTTTTATGGCAAAGGTGAAATGTCTCCCCTACAGCCCTTGCCAGAGAGACCACATCAAAACACAGTTTTAATACCCTCCAAAAAGACCCCATAAAGTATATTTTCTTGATCAATGATGAAGTCTAAGATGATTTAGCACTGCCCATACGTTCGTCTGTGGAAAACATGATATAGTATATTTTTGGACCCCGCCCCCTTTAGTGGTCGTTGGCGTAAGATATTATATGCAAAAATATTGAACAATTTTTATTCCTTAAGTCTATAAGAAGCTGGGATGTTCTCCGATCTTGCAGAGGTGATACGTCTCCCCCACGGCCCTTTCGGGAATGTCTCTGTCAAAATAGAGATTTAAAATTAGATGTCTGTCCCACCAAGTTAAACATTTTAGATTTACTTACTAAATATTTGGAGGGTGTTTAAGTTTCGTCCCGGTCGCATACAACGTTTTTACTTGTTTATTTTATTATTATTATAATTTTTGTTGTTGTGTGGATACGGTTTGAAATAAATGGAAGTTCTAAACAGGACATATATAACTTTAACTACAACCTTTGAAATTCGAAGTGACAACATGACAGATATAAAAATGGGTGCTGTTGGCTGAAGTAGTAGAATACGAGACTATGAAGCGTAGGGTCCTGAGTTCGAGCCCGCGCTGAGTCATGAAAATATTGTGTTGAATTCTTCTGATCAGCATTAGTGCGTGGCTGTGTTAGTTGTTGCCAGCCTGTTTTCAATGATGTAGGCATAGTCACTGGTCACTGAACATAATTGGCAGCGACTGACACTATCATGTACAAAAAAAAGCAGAGTAACAGCACCCGCCTTCGTCGGCCTTGTAGCTAAAATTAGCCGGCTAAGTAATAAAGGTTGAAATCGCTACAAAAAAAAAAAACTGTCTATCGCCTCATCTTTCCTAATCTGTCCCCTCAATACTATCCCCTCGTTTTCAGTTTCGGCATAGGGGTCAACCCCTGAGTGCTGGTCCTACTCCTAAAAAAAAAATCTTTATTTTGAATCGATATCCCAGAAAGTCGAATTTTGACCACCGGGCATTTCCAGTATCTAATAGAAGCCAGATCTCATCAGCATCGACATTTTTTAACACAAAACAGAATAAATAATTTAAGCAAATTCGTGTCCATATGATAATAATAATTATTATTAATATTATTATTATTATTATTATTATTATTATTATTATTATTATTATATTTTTAAGCTTAAGGTCTCTTTATTTTAATTTAATTCTTAATTTCAATATTTCGTCACTCCTTTGTGTGACTTCTTCAGGAAATTAATTATTTTATTTATATTATTTTTTTTTAATTTCCTGAAGAAGTCACAGAAGGTAGTGACGAAATATTGAAATTAAAAATTAAATTAAAATATAGAGACCTTAACCCATATCGTCCCAGAGATTTTTTTCGAATAAGTTTATAAAACTTTGTAGTTAAATGGTGATTTGGGTCCAGAAAATACGAATAGGATGTCCGAAGTTTTTTAAAAATTTTCTTTAAAAATTTTTTTAACATATTTTTTTTAACATTTCTTAAAATTTTTTTTTTAAATTTTCATTAAAAATTTTTTTAAAAATTTTTTTAAAAATTTTTATTAAAAATTTTCTTAAAAATTTTCATTAAAAATTTTTTTAAAAACTTTTTTTAAAAATCTTCATTAACCATCTTCATTAAAAATTTTTTTAAAAATTTTAATTAAAAATTTTTTTAAACATTTTCATAAACAATTTTTTTAAAAATTTTCATTAAAAAAGATATTTTCTTAGCCTTTCCTAAACAGAGCAAAAAAAAATTGTATATGCTTGAAATTTACTGTTCGAAAAATTGAACACTGGGACGAAATAGGTTAAGCTTAAAAATATCAGAATATAACAATAATAATAATAATTAAAAAGAGGTCAAGAAACCAGAATAATTTAATTATTATTATTATTTTTCTCCAAATCTATGACAAATTTTCACAACAAAAATCCATGTTTAACAAAACAAACTGATCTACTGCTAAGCAAGCATGGAATTCAAGCATGTAGGTTAGTTTCACCCCCAACAAATACAAAATCTTTCGTTTAATTTCAAATAGTGAATATGAGTTTCCCTTATATTCAAAAGGCCCCACAGCCACACACTGGTTTGTTGTTCTCTGCTAAGAAAACGATTGTTCTACTTTTCACTTGTATTATTTTCGTTTCTTTTCTTTTTTTTTTGCATTATTTTGTCCATAATTTCTTTTTTCGCACATAAAAGGGAAATAAACAGACTCATTATGATAAAGTAATCAATACATTTATTTTTATGAGTAAAACACTGTGTGTGTGTGTGTGTGCGTGTATGTGTAAATATTATTGTGTAGTTATATTTTTTATTTTTTCTGTTCGTTATTATTCCTTTGCCAGGCTGTCTATTTTTAATAAGGATGTCGTCGTTATTATATATTCTTCTCATTTCATTTTAATAACATAAATGGAATAAATTTCTTTATATATAATTTTGGAACAGGATTGAGTTTGTTGTATTGGCATATACATATATAATAAAGTCGTGCTGAATACAAATGAACATATAGGAAAACGAAAATTTGAAGTGGTTGGTCGAAATCACACACAATGATTTTAATGTACTTGTACATAAGAAGCAAAGTACGAATTTTAGGACAGTTAAAAACAAAATTAAAAATCATCTCATAAAATACATTATTTTGACAAACATGTACTACACAACATTTCAGAATTATTCCTCAGTGCGATTGATTGGATTTAATCTTCTATTATAAAAAATATGTTCTCTTTCGAAATGGATCTTGTGTCTAAACGGCATCATTTTAATAACTAATCGAATAGCAATTTAGTAAAAATTTATATTATAAATATTTTAGTTTAAATAAGTTCCAAGTGTCCTTTAGTTCTTTCTTTAACCTCTTGTGCATTATTTGTAATTGCTTTTTTATAAAAAAAAAATAAATAAAAAAACAAATCGCTTTTTCATCAAGAACATGCCGTAAAATATTCAACAACCACTATGCAATCAATTGCCATGAAATAACTTGAATATATAATGTCGTCAATTTAAATGCAACACATGTTGCACAAATATTTAAATAGCAAACACGAATATTCATACCACCCGTACGACACTTGTGCCAGTGACGATGTCTAGGCGAGTGTGCATCTATTTTTCAGTTAGGAAAATTGTAAGTAAATTGAATATTGGAAAGTTATAGTTTCAAAAGGAAATAGTTGTACGAGTGTTTACATTCATCAGATTATGCAAAAAATGTGTGTTCTCTTTTTTTTTCTTGTAAATAAGTATTTTACGTAAGTTCTTTTCGCTGTTGTTTCAACTTTTATATTTTTTGACTAGAAGCTTATAATAATATCAGAAATTTTTTAATAGTATTTTCATATTGATTTGGCTTTAATAAAAATCAAAAAACTATTTTTGAATTGGTTTTAAGTATGTTTTCGGAGATGCAACCTTGTTTTTGTCTCTGCTAATTTGGGTGCTGCCAAGTTAAATATTGCAAACAGCTGATAATGCAAAAGGAATTCCATCACATCCGCATTTTTCCTTTGGGAATTCTCGTGATTATTATATGAAATAATTGGATATAATATAATATAATATAATATAAAAGTATTTCACTTTTTATAATGATTTGCTCTTTTTATGATGACTTGTATTTTTTATGATGACTTGCACTTTTTATGATGACTTGCATTTTTTGTGATCACTTACACTTTTTATGATGACTTGCACTTTTTATAATGACTTGCACTTTTTATGATGACTTGCACTTTTTATAAAGACTTGCATTTTTTATGATGACTTGCACTTTTTTAATGACTTGCACTTTTTATGATGACTTGCACTTTTAATAATGACTTGCATTTTTTATGAAGATTTGCACTTTTTATGATGACTTGCATTTTTTATGATGACTTGCACTTTTTATGATGACTTGCACTTTTAATGATGACATGCATTTTTGATGACGACTTTCACTTTTTATAATGACTTACATATTTTATGATGACTTGCACTTTTTATAATGATTTGCACTTTTTATGATGACGCACTTTTTATAATGACTTGCACTTTTTATGACGACTTGCATTTTTGATGATGACTTGTACTTTTTATGATGACTTGCGCTTTTTATAATGACTTACATTTTTTATGATGACTTGCACTTTTAATAATGACTTGCATTTTTTATGAAGATTTGCACTTTTTATGATGACTTGCATTTTTTATGATGACTTGCACTTTTTATGATGACTTGCACTTTTAATGATGACATGCATTTTTGATGACGACTTTCACTTTTTATAATGACTTACATATTTTATGATGACTTGCACTTTTTATAATGATTTGCACTTTTTATGATGACGCACTTTTTATAATGACTTGCACTTTTTATGACGACTCGCATTTTTGATGATGACTTGTACTTTTTATGATGACTTGCGCTTTTTATGATGACTTACATTTTTTATGATGACTTGCACTTTTTATAATGACTTACATTTTTTATGATGACTTGCACTTTTTTAATGATTTGCACTTTTTATGATGACTTGCATTTTTTATGATGACTTGCACTTTTTATGATGACTTGCACTTTTAATGATGACATGCATTTTTGATGATGACTTTCACTTTTTATAATGACTTACATATTTTATGATGACGCACTTTTTATAATGATTTGCACTTTTTATGATGACGCACTTTTTATAATGACTTGCACTTTTTATGACGACTTGCATTTTTGATGATGACTTGTACTTTTTATGATGACTTGCGCTTTTTATGATGACTTGCACTTTTTATGATGACTTACATATTTTATAATAAATTGAACTTTTTATGATGACTTGCACTTTTTATGATGGCTTGCACTTTTTATAATGACTTGCATTTTTTATGATGACTTGCACTTTTTTAATGACTTGCACTTTTTATGATGACTTGCACTTTTCTTTTGGACTTTTTGTTTTACTAATATAATAAATATTAAGGTAACTCTGTCTGTCTGTTACCCTTTCATGTTCAGGCCGCTGAACTGATTTAGATGAAATTTGGCATAGGGATAGTTTCAGATCTCAGAAATAATAAAATGGGATGGTTTTTGTTTTTGGAAATGAGTGATCAAAGGTGGTCGAAAATTTGTATAGATATATGAAATCATTAAACTGATAACTGAGAAGGTTTTAAGCTTTGATTAAGTAAAAGCACACCAAATCATTGACACATCATATACATTACCAAAGTTTGACAAAGTCGCGGGTAGAAGCTAGTAGCATATGCATATGTATATAAAACATTTTCTATAACTATAAGAATGCGTTGTAAAATTTCCTACCGTTTCATACAAATGAATGCTGCTGTTGTAGAGTTTGTCAATTAAGTGTTATACAAATACAATTATTTCTATTAGAGATTTAATCCTGCAGTTTGAACTCACAATCACATGTTTATGGTCTTAATGTTAAAAGCAGGATTTAACTTTCGATGTAAAAACACTTTAAAAGGAATTGGGTAAAAGGTTTTCTGATGTCTGCATTAAACCGAGTGAAATGCGCATAAGCTAAAAACCCGTAAAATAATCACTTTCATTTTTTTCTTTAATCATTAACATGGCAAAAATATTTATATTGAAAAAAATTGTCCAAAAATACATTTTATTTAAAATCAAATATTATTTAATTTTTTAAAAAAATACCCCTTATAGGAAAAAAGTTTTAATAAATTTCCCAAAAGTTTTGTTTTGCTCTTTGCGATGAAAAATTAATCTTGGGTGTGAAAAATGAAAATAGAAATTAAATGAATTCCTAAATGCTCGCACTTGAAGCCAGCATGTAACATGTGTGAAAAAGCTCCGGCATTAATGTGCTTTACTTTTGCCTTATGCCTTTCATCTGCCTGTAATTGCTCACACCTTTAGCTAAACAATTTCAAAGTTGCCGACTGCAAGAGAAGAAAAACAATTCCGCACATAAATTGAAAATAATCACAGCAACACTCTGCTGAAACATGTTACGAACAAAGTTTTAAAACTTAAAAATAACATCGTCGTACTGGTGCTTGTCGTACAGTTTATTTTAGTCGAGCTAAGTAATATTTGTAAAATATTTTCAAATTATTGTCTGTGCAGTGCAGCAGCTGCATGCAACTTTTATTGCAAATTGTAAAGGAGCAAATAGTCGTAACGTGAAACTTTTTTACTGCATTATGATGTGTAAACTGTTAAGTTTTTCTTCCTTTTCCGGCAAAAACGTGTGTCAAATGTTTTTACCCAAGTGTTTATTATTAAAAAAAAAAGAAAAGGGTGTAAAAAGTAAATACAAGTAGTTACTTGATGTAAAATGTAATTCTATTTGCTTAAGAACAAACTTTTCTACAGCGTATTATAACTTCACACTCAAGACTAATAAAATGTTTATGCATCTGGAAAATTACTCAACATTGAGAATGTAGCAGGAACATGTAAAAATATTATGAAATATAAAAACAGTATATACATACGAGATCTGTTCAAAAAATGAGGTGAAGTTTCATTGTTAAAAAAAAAGAACTATTTATTCAGCGATTTCTATTTTATCTCTCTTCAAAGTAGTCCTCCTGGGGTATAATGGTATATGTATTTATGCTATATTATATTATGGTATTTATTTTAAATTCTCCAAGCAGCTCTGATATGCACTTTTTGGTATGTCCTTAAGTTCTCTCATGGGTCTCTTTAATCTTGGAAACAGGGGCCAAATTACCGCATTCGATATTGATCGAAATTTTAATACAATTTAAATACAAATTCCGATCGATTCGAATGCCGCAATTTGCCTCCGGAAAAATTCTCAGAATGCCAAATCCTGGGGTTATGATGTTCTGTTGCATTATCCTGATGGAAAAGCCCTCAGTTTAATTTCCTTACTTCCTACTATTTTCTTTGTGTTGCTCTTCGCCAGCGGCGCGAAACTTCATGATAATATTCTCTTATAGTGCCTGCACTATAAGAGTTGGAGAACAGTGAGTAAAATCTTTATACTTGATCCAAACCGTCAGGTTTTTTTTTATTTAGGCTGTCCTAGTTTCTTACATGGGACGATTAAACTTTTTGCTTCGATGCCATAATATTGCACCCATAATTTGTTACAATTTATGGCCTTTTAAGGCAAATCTGAACTGCAGTTGCCAGCAATCAACAAGCGACTCTAATACGACAATTTTTTATTTATTTTTTAATCATAATTCAGTAAATTGGACGAATTCCTCTGACACACTTTTTAAGCAAAAAATGTCGGCTGAGATTGAGGTCTAGAGCCAACCGATATGCCAACATTCACCACGGCTTCTCAATAGGTGATTTTCTGTCACAATTTTCTTCACTTTCTCAAAAAATTCATAGGGTATTGATATGGTATTGACGAGCACTTTCCTGACCTTCTTCCAAAATTTGTTACCGCTTGTAATCATATTCTTGACTCAGAGTATAATCGCATTATGCCACTGGCACCATTTGAAGTGCTTGTGAATATTCAATTTCGTTTTTTGCATAAAATTTGGTGAAACTTTCTGGCATCCCACACTTAGTTAAAACATAAAACTTTGTTAAAGCTAATGTTATTGAAAGTAAAGTTGTTTATATTTTTATAATACGTAAGCTTCATATTAATGATAGAGAAGACTCTTGTTTATTTGCTAAATAAAATACATGTAATGGGTGATTCAAGTAGAGATACTTTTTCCAATAGTCTTTTTTTGACAGATCACGTGTGAAGGCCGAGACACATAGAATCCGTCATACGTTGTACGTCGTCCTTTTCAACTGACATGAACGTACTGACGGAAAAGGCTGGTACAATGAGTACTTTGTTGACGGACATTAAATCAATTGTATGTCCTCCATTTTATTTGTTTATGTTAAATTTATATATTTTATAAAATTTTTTTGTATTTTATTTAATTTTTCCTGAACACACAATACAAAAAATTAATTAAAACAATTTGAAAAACTCATCGAATTCTGTCAAAGTATTCAACGTACGTCAAAAGTTAAAAGTGGGCCAACTTTCGTACTTTGCTTTGCCGCAAAAGTACTGAATGTGACAACTCACATAAGAAAGCATGTATTTCAACTCAGCTGTCAGTTGAAAAAGGCGACGTATAACGTATGACGGATTCTATTTGTCTCGGCCTTGAGTCGTGTCATGCTGTCATGTTATTTTTGTTTAGTATTATTTGGCATTTCATAATGGAAAGACTTACGCCTGAACAACGTTTACAAATCGTTCAACTTTATTACGAAAATTCACGTTCTGTGAGGAATGTGTTTCGTGCACTTCGCTCAACTTATGGTCAACATAATCGGCCTACTGAGCGCATTGTTCGCAACACCATCAACCACTTTGACGCCAGCATTCATTATTGGATAATATTCGACCGAATAGACCACGTCCAGCATGCTGTGAAGAAAATATAGCGGCCGTAGCTAAAAGTGTACAGCGAACGTAACCGTCACGGGCAACCGATGCCTGAAATTGAAGCTCGGAATCTCGGCGACATTTGGTTTCAGCAAGACGGGTGCCACTTCCCACACATCACATCAATCATGGGATTTGTTGAGACAACTTTTTTGGTGAGCACTTAATTTCACGTTTTGGGCCGGTCGATTGGCCACCAAGATCGTGTGATATCACACTTTTTCCTGTGGGGATATGTAAAGTCTAAAGTTTATGCGGACAAAACCGCTTCGATTCAGGCCTTGGAGGAAAACATCACACGTGTCACTCTCCAGTTACCAGTCGAAATGATCGAACGTGTCATCTAAAATTAGACTCAACGGATGGACCATCTGCGACGTAGCAGCGGCCAAAATTTGATAGACATAATCTTCAAAAAATAAATTCCAAAGAATGTTCTTTCAAATGATAGTAAACTTTCTCCATTAAATTTGAATTTTCTGTGTTTTTTTTTTCTATAAAAAAGTAGGGAACCTCGAAATGGATCACCCATTATTAAAAAAAAAAATACGATTTTAATGAAGGCCAGGTTATTTTTATTCCTTTAATATGTGAAACAGTTAAAAAATACTTGTGCCAAATAAAAGTACTACATTGCGTATACTTTATATATCAGATGTTTAACAATGCAACAATTATTGCTCATACGTCCAGGTCAACGTTATTAATAGGAAAATTATGAATGCTGCTGCTGGCAGACTTTAAAACGAAATTAAATCGCAGGAAGATTTTTGTTTTATCTGTATTTATTTATTTTTCATATAATTTTTTTTGTATATTTTTTAATTTTAATTGCCAGTAAACAAATGCGGTTAAATTGCTGCGTGTTTATTATGGTTTATTTAGTTTTTACAAGGTTGTATTGTTTTAAGTGTCAATGCAGATAAGGTGGAAACCATAGATTTTTGAAAAGCAAAAATAAAATTAAATAAAAATATATTGGGTAAAATCATACAATTAGCTACTTAAGATATTATAATGTTTAATAAACTAAATTAAAAATAATTAGTGAAACTTAATTTTAAATATCTGAATTGCAAATTTGTTATTATTTTAGGAATATTTAGAATACTTTTCATAATCATGATAGCAACAGAAAGCATCAGTATTAGTTTGCAGGACGCTTCGTTATTTGTTCCTTGTTCAGTTTTATCTAATATTGAAAATGGTCCTACTGATTGGTTAGTATTTATGGTACTCGTTTTCGTCAACTATTACATCACGTTTAGGCCATATAACGATCGGATAACATGTTTTCATAATATTTTTTATTTTTGAGTTATAGCCAATGAAAAAAAGCACATTTTTAAAGTCAATTACATTTGTTATGAATAAAAATATTCTTTTATAAGTAAAAATATAATACTAGCGATCTCCAAAAATTAGCTCTAATTTTGTGTAAGGAAAATAACTTCTTAATCAATTTTCTACATATTGTTATTAATCATTCAATGATAAATGGAAAATATACATTTTGGAGGTATAAGAAAAGTAGATCCCTTAAAAAGACTTTTAATTTTTTTAGCGGAATTTTTTTTTAGCCTTGAGTTTGCACCCAGGCCATAAGAGTGGGTAATGTTGGCAGGACAACTGAAAATGAAAAGTAAGAGAAATATTAAAGGGCCTTTTATATATATTTATATATATATATATATATATATATATATATATATATATATATATATATATATATATATATATATATATATGACTAGTAAAGCAAACAATAGGCTCATTGTTTTTATTTAAAAAAAGTTATTGATTTGAAATCATTTCTAGAGTATACAGCAACAACAAATTTTTTGAATGTAATTAAATAGAGCAAGAGTATTTTAATAAAAATTAGTTTTATATAATATATAGCGAAGCACTTTTTGAACGTTAAAATTCGTTGTTCAAAAGCTCGATTAATATTAATCGGTTGTCATATCGTTGAAAAGTATTAGTGAAATTGTATTGTTAGTCTTTTATCTATCGGGTGTTTTTTATAGAGTGATACAAGCTTAAATCATAATAAAACATAATAATATATTTTTGATATCAATGAAGCGGTCTTTATTGCATAGAAAATTTCATGAGATTAATGTTTAAATATGATTTCGGCGCAATCTGGAACACCAATTTTCACAAACTTTTTGCAGCATTTGCTGCTGATTTCCAGGTGTTCAATTGTTTGTGGTTTATCGACGTACACAAGTGGCTTTACATAACCCCAAAAAAATAGTCCAATGATTTTGGTGGCCAATTGATTGGGCCGTTACGTGAAATTATATTTTCATCAAAAGTTTCTTTGAGTAAATCAATTGTTTGTTAAGTTTGACGAACAGAACCATTATTTTGATTAAAAATTTCCACAATGTGCACACGTTGCTCTGGTGTAAGTCGATCCATAATGAAATGTCAAAGCAAACTAAACAAAAAGCAACTATCAGCTGTTAAATGGGTGGTCAAATAAAGCAGTGATGCCAACTCAAAGTTATATCACTCTATAAAAAACACCCTGTATAACGAATTGCCGAATTTGAAGGCGACAAAAGCCAACCGCAATAAGCCGGATTATGACTTTTAGAAAATTAATTTTAATAGGAAGCATTAGAATAAAATAATTCGAATAATATTTAAATGACGAAAAATTCGTCCTTTTGAAAAGTATACGAATGATGATGTCTGCGGCGCAGATATTTCTGTAAAGCTGTAATAATTGCTTAAAGTACAGTGGGTCAATGAAAATCATGCCAATAAAATTGTTCAAATAAAAAAAAACGTTTTCGATTCAGTTACTGATTTCCTTATTTTTTATATTCCCTTTTTTTTGTAAGGAGAACAACTATAAATAAAACTAATTGATCGCACACCATTTCTCTTTATCCCGTATTAACCATAACCCTGATTATGAGAAAATTTCATAGCAATTTAAAATGCAATTGCTTCCATATACATATTTTTAGTCTATTTAAATTCTTCTTAATATCTCATTTTATAGAAAAAAAAGCACATCTTCTTTTAATCTCGCATAATAATTCATTTAAACCCTCTCTACGTATTTACATGTGTGCGAAATTATTTATATTCCTTTTTTGCGTGTTCCTTAAGACTGAAACTTTGCCGCTAAGTGTTAAAGCATTCATAATGCGCTTTACCGCTACGAGAGTAATTTTGCAAAATTTATGTATTATTTTGCATAAAATATGAATTGAATTATACATTCGTATGTGGAAAAAGCAACTGGTTTCCTTAGCTGTTCATATGCTGTTGTATGGTGCTGCATGTGGAAGAGATTTTATATCTTGCCACAAGTCTTTGTTTAAGTGAGGAAAAACATAAAAAAATAATTTTCTTTTAATCAGTTTTTGGAGAATCACTTAAAGTGTAACTCATTTAAAAGTGCTGATTTTAAATATTTTAAATATTTTTTTTTTAAGGAAACGAATATACGAAAAGGAGTATTAAAATGGAATTGGTAAGACTGTTGACAGTCTTAAGCTAGGAACACAACTGCGACGAACGACGAATTTTTGGTCGCGAATATTCGTCGCCAAAAATAAAACACATTGGTGTATATGAAAATGCACACAATCGTGGCGTTGGTCGAAGTTCGTCATACTCAGCGAAAGTTGAAATACATTTATTTCTAATTGTTTCGTCAACGAACGACGAACAAATCAATATAAAGTGACCAGATTTCATATACTCAAACTGGTTTTTTGTGGAAAAACATAGTTCACTACTGTATTGCTGCATGTAGCACTAAAATTTTCAGTACATACTAAAAATGTATTCACCAATTCACAAAAATTTATCATTCGGACGACTTTTTATTAATTTTGAAAAGTTTTTATAATACAGTTTTTCTTTCTATTTCCCACTTTTTCATATGGTCACCCCATCAGCTGTTAAATGAAAATAATAATTTATTTACAGACAAAAAATTTTTCAGAAAATAATTACAAAAAGCAATTTCAATAATTATCCCGGTGGACAACAGCGGGGTAATTATTGAGTGTGTAAACAATCTGGCTGGCATCAGAGGTTACAATGATTTAAAAAACAAATATTAAAATTTTGTTTGCTTATTATTTTAATTTATTCGTCGTTGTTGTGTTTCATACGACGAATTTATAGAGCGATTTTTTACCAACGAATTCGTCGTACTAAGCGAAATTCGTCGTTCGTCCCAGTTGTGTTTCTAGCATTAATGTTCATGAATAATTCGTCTATTCATATGATATATTAACCTGATCCATGTTTTTGTATGTTATTAAGTTTGGCATTAAACTCCTTTCTACTTACTAAAACAACAACAAATGAAGTGTGTTTGTTCTCTGCTGCAACTACTTCTACCTGACAGTGAAGGGTACTACACGATCTCTCAGACCTTGAGTTGCTTGCTTGGTGTCAGCATAAATATTTTAAGTACACAACTTTGAAAATAATTTCATTTTTTATTTATAAATACTTTAATTGATAAAACAAAAAAAAAACACAAGATGTGTTAAGAAAATGTGCTCACAAAAACAAACTTTGCAGCACATTTAATTTGCTTCCTTCTTCCACTTTGCACATTTTCCGTTAAATACTTCAACATAAACTTAAACATGTTTGTTTGCTGTTTGACACGCTGGAAAGAAAATGCTTTGAGGCTAATAATAATAATAATAATAGGAGGAAGAAGACAAAGGAAAATTGTTAAGATGCTACGGTAGCAAATCTTGCTGTGACATCAAAAGCACCAAGACTGACTGCTACGAACAATAAAAAAGATGAAAAAGAAAAAAACACTCAACCCAGACATGGTGATTTGCACAAACATGCACGTGTAAGGCTCAAGTATGCAGAAAAGATATCAACGAATTTATGCGCTCATATGGGTTTTGTAAGGCTGTTCCTTTTGCTTTTAATGTTGGCGTGGTATTATTTAGTTCAATGTGTACAGAGTTTTTGCATAAATTTCATATAAAATCAATAAAAACTTCTTAAACGGCCATTTTGATTACATAAAAAATGTTTAAAGTTGGGGAAAAGAGCACATTTAAAATGAAAAATGTGATCATATTCAACTAAACCGCCTAATAAATAGCGACAAACAAAAATGTACATGATTACTGATGATGAAAGTGTAGCGGCTTTCGAAAACAACAGTTCTGCTCTGCTGATGTGGCCCTTTCTTTGCGTCGTGGAAAAACTCATCATATATAATATTTTCCCAAAATGTATTGTGTAATCTATTTTAAAAATATGTGGCAACTCTAAACGCTTGAAAACTGCTCTCCAGCTCAAAGAAGACATTATTTCTAATGTTTTTTTTTCAGTAACCATGAATTTAAATTTTTATATTTCGTACTTATTAAATTATTATTAAGATAAGAATTTTGGAACGAAGTTCCTTGTGGAACGATGCGGAGGGGTACCCTAACCGGGAAAAAACGTCCGTAACGTAAGATTTTTTGTTTCTAAAGGCCGAGAAACATAGAATCCGTCATACGTTGTACGTCGTCTTTTTCAACTGACATGAACGTACTGACGGAAAAGGCTGGCACAATGAGTACTTTGTTGACGGATATTAAATCAATTGTATGCTCTCCATTTTATTTATTTATGTTAAATTTATATATATTTTATAAAATTTTTTTGTATATTATTTAATTTTTTCTGAACACACAATACAAAAAATTAATTAAAACAATTTGAAAAACTCATCGATTTCTGTCAAAGTATTCAACGTACGTCAAAAGTTAAAAGTTGGCCAACTTTCGTACTTTGCTTTGACGCAGAAGTCCTGAATGTGACAACTCACATAAGAAAGCATGTATTTCAACTCAGCTGTCAGTTGAAAAAGGCGAGGTATAACGTATGAAGGATTCTATGTGTCTCGGCCTTAAATCAATGGTTAAGACGTATGAGTAATACGATTCCATACGAAGAAATATTAATCATACGCAGTCGTGCCGTGAAAGAATTCAATTTCGTTTGGAAACAAAATTGATTCTGTATATTCGTTGGTCGGCGGAAAAAATATCACAATAAAAAATGTATATCCGAATAATTATTTTCTTTATACCTCGAAAAGTAACTTAAAATTAATATTTTTATGATAATTAACTTCGTGGGACACCGGCCCACGACACCACACATTTTTTTTTTATACAGACTCAAGTTCAAATCTGCATTATGCAAATTACTTTTTTGTTAAGAATTTTTATTAAATTCAATTTATTTTATTAAGAGTGGAACATTTCGAAAATGTTTATAATAGAGCACTGATATTTTGTTACTTGCACCGTCACCCAGAATATTAACCCTGATTTCCGGCACGTGTAACTCATTATGCCAAAAATATAAAAGGACAGTTGAAGAGGTATGAAATGACGTACAATTTGTTGTGGAAAAATCAGATATCATATTCATGACTGAGTGCGAAAAGGTCCCTGGGATTCTCGGTCTTGTAGTCTACGCTTTAACAGCACCCTCAAATTACAAACACAAATTTTTAATTGAGCCACTATTCACTTTATTGCCTCAATTATCTTCCTGTTCATACATACAAATCTTAGTCAATTCAATTAACGTATGAGAACTCAAGGTAAACATTTTTTCTATTCATGAGGCGTCTAATTTCAGATCTGGAACAATATTTTTTTTAACTTTGTAATTAATAATCAATTTAATGTCGATAATTTAACTTCAACATGGCTCGACATATATTCTCTCATATTCTGTATCTATTTGTCGACGTCGCGCCAAGACAATATCAAAAACAGAACAGATAGATTCTGGTTGTGGACAACGACTGAATACTGCTGACGATCTTTGACTATTCTCGAAGACCTAGAAAATCAGAAGAGGCTGTTGAAGGTAATTAAAGGCATGAATATCAGTTTTTATATTGTCTTGACATGACGTTGACAAATACTTACAGAATAAGGGAGATTGTTTATGGAATTCTTCACTTTTCACACAATTTAAGTGCTAAGTCTCTACTAACTTTGTTCGGCGAGTTGTGTTTTGCTAACTAAACACACTTTTTGGCAGTGCTGCATTTGTAATTTTACTCAATATTATAACAATTTATTGAACATTAATTAATTTGAAATTTTTTAATTGAGCTCAATAACGCTATTTATTGCCATAAGCTCCATTAAGGTGCATGTCTGAACGCACTATTATTCTGTAATAAAACTTAAGTTGATTTCTTTTCTCAAAAAGAATGCTACATATTTTGCACTTTTCAATAAAAAAATGGCAATATTTTGGCTTTTGGAAATAGTGAATTTATTAGAAATTAATCTACCATCTCTTACGAAAAATTAGTTTTATTTAAAAAATACACCCAGTTGTAGTTTCTTAGGAGAACAGTGATAAAATGTTACATTTTTTTCAGAAAAGAAATCGCCATTAAAAAATTTATATTGAATCATTTAAAGTATCTCGTGGGGTTACCCTTGTCCAATTGAATACCTTTTTAAGAAAACAGAGCCACCGAAGCATTTAAGCTGTTTTTTTTTACAGTTCATATCTTACACAACGCTGACAACTTGAATGCACGTAATCATTTTGTAAAAGTATTTTTGCAAATACCGCGAAGTACATTAACATTTTTTCTGTTCTTCTTATTCACCGCATGTTCTATTTTTTGGGGGGAATTAGAAAAAAGAAATATTTTGCATACTTTAAGAAGCTGCAATATTTTTGCAAAAGACAGGAAGGGGAGCAAAAAAAAAAACTACTTATCAGAAGCTATAAAAAGCGATAAGGAATGCAATAAAAATATAGTTCTTTCACTGATTGTGTTTCTTTTCTATGAAACGTGAAATAAAAGTGTCTAATTAAAGCGCGTTTACTCTTAAAATGGGAACAGTTTTAAAAGATATTTAAGGTATTTATGCTACAGCACTAATAAGCGGTTAAAGCAATAAGTCGTTTGATTTGCTTTAAAAATTTAAACAATTTAAATTGTTAAAATAGGATATAAGAGATTTTTAAGGAGAAGCTAATTTTGATACCCGCTAAAACCTGATACCTGCTAATTCGTTCTTATTTAAGCTAGCGGGGCTAACTGGTCCAATGCATCCGGATCCTTGTCTTTTAGGGTAAAGCGAAAATTTTTCCAAAAACTAATTTATGTAATATTTTTTGGCAGGTTATCTTTTATAAAATTTTACTAAGCATTTTTATTATACTAAAAATGCCCTAAATTCGAGGCAGTTAAATTTCACAGAAAATTTCAATTCCCTGTTCTTTCTTCCTCTTCTTTTAAATACCATCATCATTAATTTCGCATTATGCATTTACGTATAAATTATTTTAACAACTCCTCAATACTCTTACACACTTTTTGTGTATAACTAAGCGATTTACTGCTTAAGTGTGAGCGTAAATTTAAAACAATAAATTTTAATTTGTGTTAAATGCACTCGTGTCGTGTCAGAACTTGTGCATGAACTTGCACGATTTTCCATAGTATTTTCAGTTTAAAGGCATTTACCGGCCATTCATATGGGCGTTGGCTGTTTATGGCTGCATTGAATGAAATTCTGTGTACGCACAAATTGTGCGTATGCAAATGTTCTTCAATAAATTTTCGGTAATACTAAATCTAGGCCTCAACTTTATGGGGCTAGGTATTGAGATTAGAAACACAAGAGCTATGCTAGAGGTGTTTACAATTAAGATCCTTTATAAGTGGTAAAATAAGCTTTGAATGCAAGTATTTTTATTGTTATAGAAAATTCGATGGCTAATTGTTTGAAAATTTGTTTAAATTCAAAAAGATATGCTAAATTTTCTAAGGCAAGTCAACATCTGTCTTTTTGTTATTCAACTTACACAGCAAAGCAGAACAACTGTTTTCGTGAGCCGCCACACTATCATCATCAGTACTCATTTGTATTTGTGTTAGTCACCACTTATTAGGCGGCTTAATTGAATATGATGACAGTTTTTATTTATAAAGAAATTTATTAGGAAATTGCATACGAGAAGTTAATACACTTCTCGTATGCAATTTCCGATTAGATTTTGTATGTGTATTAATTTATATTAAAAATTGTGTAAGCTAATGAGGCCTCGATTTTTTTATTGCAATTATTTATTAAATTTTTTCCAACGTTTCGTTAATTATTGGTTGACTATTTCAAGGAATGGGGGAGACTATTTTACTATTCGAATTTTTTTCCAACATCGACATTAGCAAATCTCCCTCCTTTCTAGTTCCGGCGCAATGCTCTGCATATGTAGGGGTCATCCTCTGAGTTTTGGGTCCAAGATTAAAAAGTCATACCTACTCATGTAATGCGCAGTGGAAGCATGTGAGCCCTGGCATATATAAAAATGTGAAAATGATCAGGTTTAAATATACCTCTTTGAAGTAAATTTTATTTATTTATTTATTTATATTATTTTATTTTTTTCGTAACACAATTTTTGCTCAAAACGTATTTATTTGTAAGAAATAGAATTTGTTAGAAGTATGAAACAATTTTGGATTTCTTCCAAAATTAGTGAAAAAAGATTATGTTGCATAAAATTGAGAAAAATATTATAGTTGAGTATGCAAATTTTGTAATCAAGATCCCTTAATATATATTTGATAAAAAAGGCCTTTAATAGGGCCTTCTTCCGCATTTAGTTGCGTTATTGATGGCTGCTTAATTACAAGTACATTGACGTATGAAATGTATCACAAAGTGTATGTGGGTGTATGTGTTTGCTAATATTTGCAATTTAAAAATTTAAATAACTGAAAATTGAATTATCTTCCTTAAGTCCATAGGATAACATTAAAAAAAATTAAATAATAATATAAATTTTATTATAATAACTCATTATTTATTCACACTCAAGTTAAAATCTGCAATCTGAATATCATATTTTAAGAGTTTTATTAAATTCAAATAATTTCATTGGAATTTCATTGGAGTGGAAGATTTAGAGTATATAATCATCTAGCAGAAAGTATCAGTACCCTATGCCATGTCATCTGCGTTCCTTGTTAAACTTTTTCCACTTTTCACGCTGGTGCTAGTCATTAGGAATACAGTCGACTCTTGATAATTTGAAACTGAAGGGACCAGAGATAAAGTTCAAATAATCGAGTTTTCATTTTAAAGAGACTTCAAAATATCGAAAGAGAGACAGAAAAAATTCAAATTAACAAGAGTGTTCATAAAAAAAAGCAAAACCATTTGCACGCACTAAATTCCGCAAAAGCAAAGCAAAGAAATTTAATTTTTTATGTTAGCAACTGTCGATGTAGTGGTGTATACCAAAATCGTGGAACAGAAACTAATGCAAACAATTCAAATTTCTTTCAAAAACAGAAACAAAATCACATTAGGAGTTCAAATTAAAGAGTGCAGAATAACCGAACTTCAAATTATAAAACGTTGGCGAGCAAGATGTCGTTTTTGTAGCACATCGCAAAAAAACTAAAATAAATGTTTGTTTTATTTATTTTATATTTTGCATAAAACACAGCAATTAAAATAATTCAAATATAGAGCGTAGAGCTAAAAAATTCAAATTACAGCGAGTCGGCGATCAAAATGCCATTCAAATAATTTCAAATTATTAAGGGGACCAAATTACATAGATATTTTTCAATTTATTGAATTTTATTGAATGTTTTTCAAGGGACTTGGAAAACAGTTCAAATTACCACGAGATTCAAATTAACGAGTTTCAAATTATCATGAGTCGACTGTATCAGCTATTTAATGGATATTTTTAGCAAAATTAAATATGACAACTTTTTGTATTAATTTTTAAAGCAGCTCTTCTTTGGGCAGTAAGAAATGCCATAACCCTGATGACTATTATTCCAAATATTCTATTTTCTCAGTGTTTTATCCAGAGCCATTGGCTACTGAGATCAAAGGCTTTTTGTAATCTATATTCATGCGATTGAATTTTTAATTTAGTTAACAATTACGAGTAACAATGAACAAGTAAACAGGACTTGTGATTGAATTAAAATTTTAATTTTTCGCACTTATTAATTGTTTATTAAGATAATTTTTTTTATTAAGGTCGTAATAATACAACGAGTTTAAGTGTAAAAACTATGATGAAGTTTATTTTGGGTGGAAAATATTTAATTTTGCTCTATAACCTTTTGAGAGAAACGATTTTGCTGATATAAAATTATATTAAAACAAAATTGGAGATGTTAGCCATAATATAGAGTTAAAGATTCTAAGCTTTCATCGTTTGAGGTTGGGGATGTGCCTGCAACTTTGTCTCCATTTTCAAAGATGAATATGAGATCTATTTTTGTTTATCCATATTTTATGATAAATTTGTATACGAGAATTATATTATTTTTACAGTGCTCGCTATGAATTTAAAGCACGGCGTACCTTACTTAATTTTGCTTTATGCCCACTTTTATTTAAAATTTTTTCCTTCTATTGAAGTCATACTTTTTTGGTTTGATTTTTATATAGTATAAAAAATTTTTGTTTGTTTGATTTTTATGTATAAAATTGTTTTTTGTTAGATTTTTATAAATACAATTTTTTTTGTTAGATTTTTATAAATAAAATTTTTTTTGTTTGATTTTTATAAATACAGTCGAATCCGCTTTAGCGCAACTCGCTTTACTGAAAAAAATTGGATTACTGAAAGCGATACAAATCCCCGCACTGATTTTAAATGCAGCTAGTCTTATTCACTTCGCTTTAGCGAAACATCGCTTTACTGAAAATATCGTATTACTGAAAACCAAAAGCAATCCCACAACTACGTTTTGTATGAAACTTACTTCGCTTTAGTGAAAAAATAAACAATGACATCGTATCGATTGCATAACTTAAGGCTGAAAAAATTGTGCTTGTTTTGTCCGTTAAAAAATTAAATGGCAAAATGTATTTGTCCTTTTCGCTCTTACGTACTTTATTGTGTTTTTCTATTATATTGTCAATGCAAGTGGCTAGACATTTTCGCCGAATTCGTGAAAAATTTCAACAACAAAATGAATAATTTTTTTATGAACATTTTTACGTTAAATTGACGTAAAAAATATACAGACTTGATATAAAAAATATTGTTTTACTGATTTTAAGCAGTACGCTTAACTGTAAAAAATTTCAGTAATCCGAACTACGTTTTAGAGAAAAATCGGATTACTGAAAAACTGGGTTTTGGTTATTTCCAGTAAAGCAGAGTCGACTGTACAAATATCTATTGTTAAATATATTCGAGTATGTCTGCAAAACGAACTTCATTGAGAAAATCTTTTTTTATTAAATTCAATTCAGTTTGATAGGCTAATTGTTAATGTGTAAGACAAAAGTGTGGCGCCTTTCGAAAACATCTGTTCTGCTCTTCTGTGTAAGTTGCATAATTAAGACTGATGTCGACTTTCCTTTCTGCCTTAGAATATTTATCATGTCTTTTTGAATTTAAAACAAATTTGGAACAATTGGGCTATTAATTTTCATTAAATTTAATATACGGCAGTAAAAATGTCGATACAAAATACTTACATATATATAAATAAATTTTTTATTTTAATGAAAATATATTTGGAAAAAAACTTTTCGCTCTCATTACTTCTAATATTCTGACAATATTAAAAACTATAGTACACTTTTTAAGAAGCTAAAAACAGTTTCGTTCATATCAACAACATTTTAATAATAGAAATAAAATTTTAGTTCGCTTATGAAAATCTCCAAGGATATCAAATATTAAATGCCATTTGTCTTAAGCTTCTCCAACTCCCAAAAGAAGTAACTTAATTCAATTCGTTATTTAAAAATATTAATATTTTCCACAAAATGCAGCAGCATTACAAAAACTGCACTAAAATTTAATGAATTTTGAATACAGTTTCTTTAACATTGTCCCACTATTTCTTTGCAAATACAATTTGTAGATATTTCTTTTAACGAATTTACAAAATTAATGGCAAAAAGTAGATCCAGCATTTATAATTGCCATAAAGCTGGCGAACAAAAAGCAAATAAAACAACTTAAACTATTTCAATTACACATCTTCATTATTAAGCAACAGACAAGGAGAAAGTATGTCGGGTGAAGTAGTTGACGGAGAAAATGTAATAACTTCAATTAAAACAAACAACAAAATCAAAAGCGCTAAACAAAATTGAAATAAATAAATGGAGACAAAATAAAATATAAAATTCTTGCAGTTTGTGCAAGTATTTGCTGCGAATGAAGAAGAGATTGACAAAAGTTGAAGTTGACTAATTGCTGAAACAATACAAACAACAAAGAGATTTAGATTTCACTGCGAGCTACAGTGCACTAAAAAAAATTACTAACATAGTTTAATGTAAAGAAAAAGATGTTTGTAATTTTTTTTATGTTTGTGAAATCAGTCCCGATGTGGAATGCATAGATTATTTTGGTAGCGTTTGTTTTTATGCGCCCACTATACGGTGTTCAGACATACACCCTACTTGTGCTTATCGCAACTAACACCATAATTGAGCTCAATTAATCATATAGAATTTTTAATTAAGTGATTGCTCAATTAACACTTAATTGCTATAAAATTGTGTAAAATTACAAATGCAGCGCTGCTAAAAAGTGTGTTTAGTGAGCAAAAGCAACTCAATGAACCAGGTTAGTCGAGACTTGCACCTAAATTGTGTGATAAGTAAAAAAACTATAAACAAAATATTATTAATCGGAAAATTAAAAAGCAAGCAAAAAAAGATTCCAGATTTCAAATTGAAGTTCTCATGAAAAATTTTTACTTTTAATTGTTATACGTTAATTGAGTCAATTCCTGTTCAACAGAACAGAACAGGAAGATAATTGAGGCAATAAAGTGAATAATTGACTCAACTAAAAATGCTTGTCTGAACACCCTATCACCCTGTTTTAATTTAATTTCATTCATTCCGTAAACGGAATCATAAGAAAATGGCAGTTCATGAGAAAGTTGAACAAGAGAATATGAGAGAGTTTAAGAAGTTCCTGCTGGCGATATAATTATGGACTTTGCTTCTGTGACATCGTTCTTGCGTTCTGAAATTAAACAACTGTTAATCTTTTAGTTCAAATTTGTTTTCTTCTGATCCTGTTAATTCATGTTTTCCAGATATTGGCAAAAGTCTTCCATGATCGTAAACTAGATTTTCTAATTACAATCATTTTTATTTTTCCTCCCATTGCCGAAGCATTCAAGCCTGTTAAAGCATTCAAGCTGTACTGGCATGATAGCAAATAATTCGCTATAAAAGTTAAATAAATTTTGTCGGAGACATACTTTTGTTATGCACTGTTTATTTTTACATTTACAACTATTCATTTTCATTTATTCAATTTTAGCTTTAGCTATTTTAACGTTTCATTTTATTTTGCAGGGAATTTCTATGGAATATTTGAAAACAACAATTGAAGCATTTAATCATTATAATTGCAAATTTCTGCTTAAAAAGGAAACGGTAAGTAGTTGAAGTATTGTATAATAAAAATTAATTTTACTACTTTCATAATAGCACAATTCACAGTCGAGTGTAAACAGTCTTGCATTTGCAAAATATTTATACTCTACACTCGCCCCCTTTATTCTGTAACTATCTGCCAACGTCAAGGAAAGACAATATCCAAAATAGGCCACTTCTGTACTCCTTTGGGGACAACATTTTGAACTATTTCTTAAAGGCTGTGAGTGTCTATTCTCTATGGCCTTGGTTATAGTGAGAGGCTGATGGAAATTATTAATTGCTGCAGGAAAGAAGTACAGACGTGTTCTATTTTATTGATATTGTCGTGACGTGACGTTGGCAAATAGTTACAGAATAAGGGGGCGAAAAAAGGTGCTGCAAATGCTCTTATAATTCAAATGCTCTGGCAATTTGTAAATCTAATTTTGTGACACCAGTTTCATAATATTGTGACTGGATTGAATGTCTCAGCAGTTCTTGTACATGCAAACACTTTCAATTAATTTTTATACGAACATTTTTTTACTAGTGCTGGGATATGTGTTTGCAACAACAATACTATTACTATTTCTTTTTTTGTTTTTTAATTTTCCACTAACAAAATTAAAATTTTTAAAAAAATTTCGAAATTATTTGTTTTAACCCGTTTTGAAGAAAAATTCGAGTTTTTACCAGGGGGCAAATTACGGCATTCGATACCGATCGAAATTTCCATTTAAATTGTATGGAAATTTCGATCGATATCGTGTGCGGTAATTTGGCCCCAGATCACGATGTTCTGTGTATCTAGGAAGCTTTTCTGACTACTCTTGAAAGGGTGTCTGTATGCCTGTATGAATGTATGCGTGTGCATCTGTGTGCGTGTGTGTGTGTGTTTAAATAGGAACCGCTTATACCTTTTGCACGGCTTGACCATTTGATCGAAGCAAATAAATGGCGTTTTAAAGAGTTCTGTTGAAATGGCATCGATTCGGACCGGTCGATTTCAAGAAATCTGAAATAAGCTGAGAAAAAATTTTTAGTTTTCAAATGCGGTTCTTAAATTAACTTTGAAACGACTTTACCCAACGATTCCACAAACTAATTAGCTCTTGACATTAAAAAACCACGTCGATAGCCACTAACCGGAACAAAATCTATGGATATTTTCATCGTAAAAAAGTCAATAACAAGTGGAATTCTTGTTCATGTGAAATTTTTATTCCACTCGAAGGTAAAAATGGTATCGTGAATCTCCTGGGAGAAATTATTCCCCTAATAGGGTTGTCGGTGAATGTAAACGAAGAAGCTGAAAACAAAATAAAGATAAATCAAAGAAATTTTTGTTGCAAAAATTTACACAAGAAATTGATTTGTTGCAAAAAATTATCAGTTTGTATCTTATAAACGGATCTTGCCCCTAAAATAAAATTTGTAAACTCTAATATTCGAATTATTGGTAGGAACACAACTGGGACGAACAGTTAGTGTTCTCGATTCTTTTATAGGACTTGCAAAACTACATCAATGACCGCTTATAACGTGGAAATCGCTTCCTTTATCCAGAAGTTATAGCAGTTTGAAAATGAAAACAATTTAGAAAAATGGAACATGAAGAAACTAATCAAACGGCATCGCGGGTATTAAATAAAAGTGTGTAACCATCTGTTTGATACAGTTCTCGTATGCAATTTGCTAATAAAATTTTCATAAATAAAAACTGTTATCATATTCTACACAGTCGCGTAATAAGTGGCCACAAACAAAAATACACATGAGTGCTGAGTATGAAAGTGTAGCGGCTTTCGAAAACAGCTGTTCTGCTCTGCTGTGTAAGTGGAATAATTAAAAGCTCATGTTCACTTTCCTTTATGCTTTGGCAGACTTATCATGTCATATATCCTAAAGGTATATAAAATTGCTAAAAGTTTATTTGAAAGTTCTTTTGAAATTCGTGTAGTATTTTTATAAATATGAAAACCATGGAAGTCGAAATTCTAGCACAAGAAACAATTGACAATTTTAAATGTGTTACAGCTTTAATTGTAAGATTATTCCGGCTGTTCGACTTTCAATTCTTTCTGGCACTTTACTTGAAGCCCTCTATAATAATAATGCCTAGTTTAAACCAATTTGCTAAAGATCATTTAGGCTCTGAGGGGTCAGTGTGTTAAATGGCACTACAAAGTTTTTAGCTTTTGTATACGAAGATATTTTTCGTACACATTTTAAGTTTCATTGTTAATAAGAAAATTATTCGAAACGAACTATTGCGTTCTAAATCCCAAAACACTTGTAGTTTTTTTTTGCTTTTTGCACTTTTTCCAACTTTCGCCAACACAAAAGAAAATGAAATAAAAAAATGGAAACTTTTTTATAACTTTTCAAAGTTATTGTTTTATTGCTTTTATTTGTGCATACAATTTTTGGTGGATTTCCAGCAAAGGCAAGATTTATGAACTTGTGCATGAATATTGCTATTTACTTCTCTTATGAAAACCACAAACGAACGCAGGAAAAATAAAAAGTTATTTAGTTCTTAGTCATAACATGAGTCGGTGAAATAAAATACTAAATTGAAAATAGCAAAAAGCAAAAAGCATCCCAATTGTTAAAGTTTAAACCAACAGCAGAATCATAGAAAACACGAGAAAACGAGAAAAAATAAATAAATATTTGAAAAAGCAAAATGCGACAATTTTGTAAATTCATTTTCCTTTATAAGCACAAGTAACACTTGTAAGTTCTTCGCTTTTTCACATTTTTATATGTTAAGATTTTTCACAAAATTGTCAATGTTTTCTTCTTCTTTTTTTTCCCCCGCCCCGTTTCATTTTTGCGTGTTTTGTGAAAATTGCTTACAAATTGTTGTCTTTTGTTGCGATACTTTGTGTCAGATATAAAAACCGCACAGATCCATATACACGCACACACACACATATATACATGCCCACCAATACTTTTACTAATAGAAAAAAAGCAACAGAAATTCTTACAAGTCACAGATATAAAAAGCATTTAAAGTGTTGCAACAGCAAATCAGAATAAACTCGGCTTGTCTTTTTCTTTCATGGCATCAGCGCAAAAAGTTTCATATAACAAATTGTTTCAAGTTTATCAGCAGATTTGCTTCTTTTAATGCGAAAAAGTTTGTGAAAAATTTAAATTAAAATGATAATGACACTCCTGAACAGGGGAACTAATGCGGCCTTTGAAAACTGTTTAATGCCACATTCCACTTTACTGTTGCTTAAATTATCCTTCGCACTATTCCTGCGCACTCCTTAGATTTTTGATCATTTAGAGTGATTAAATTTTTTGCTTAGAAATTAAAAGTTATTTTCTGGGTTTTATTTATTTCCCGGAAATTGGGTTATTTTTTATTTATATATATTCTGCAGAAAATAACAGCTACTTTTTTATTTCTATTTCGTCCTCAGAAAATAAGAAACTGTTTCTTGATATTTATTAAGTCCTCTTAAAATAAAAGTTATTTCTTAATTTTTATATATTCCTTAGAAAATAAAAGTTATTTCTTGATTTTTATTTATTCCTCAGAAAATAAAAGTTATTTCTTGATTTTTATTCACTCCTCATAAAATAAAAGTTGTTTTTTGTTTTTTATTTATTCTTCAGAAAATAAAAGTTATATCTTGATTTTTATTTATTCCTTAAAAAATAAAAGTTATTTCTTGATTTTTATTTATTCCTCAGAAAATAAAAGTTGTTTCTTGATTTTTATTTATTTCTCAGAAAGTAAAAGTTATTTCTTGATTTTTATTTGTTTCCCAAAAAATAAAAGTTATTTCTTGATTTTTATTTATTCCACAGAAAGTAAAAGTTATTTCTTGATTTTTATTTGTTTCCCAAAAAATAAAAGTTATTTCTTGATTTTTATTTATTCCTCAAGAATAAAAGTTGTATTTTAATTTTTATTTACTCCTCATTAAATAACAGTTATTTTCTGATTTCTATTTATTCCACAGAAAATAAAAGTTATTTCTTAATTTTTATTTATTCCTCAGAAAATAAAAGTTACTTTTTGATTTTTATTTATTCCTTAGAAAATAAAAGTTATATCTTGATTTTTATTTATTCCTCAGAAAATAAAAGTTATTTCTTGATTTTTATTTATTCCTTAGAAAATAAAAGTTATTTCCTGATTTTTATTTATTCCTTAGAAATAAAAGTTATTTCTTGATTTTTATTTATTCCTCAGAAAATAAAAGTTGTTTCTTGATTTTTATTTATTTCTCAGAAAATAAAAGTTATTTCTTGATTTTTATTTATTCCTTAAAAAATAAAAGTTATTTCCTGATTTTTATTTATTCCTTAGAAATAAAAGTTATTTCTTGATTTTTATTTATTCCTCAGAAAATAAAAGTTGTTTCTTGATTTTTATTTATTCCTTAAAAAATAAAAGTTATTTCCTGATTTTTATTTATTCCTTAGAAATAAAAGTTATATCTTGATTTTTATTTATTCCTCAGAAAATAAAAGTTATTTCATGATCTCTTTTGTTGCTCGAAAAATAAAAGTTATTTCCCGATTTTCACTAATTTCTCAGAAAATAACAATTATCTCTTAATTTATATTTATTTCTCACAAAATAAAAGTTATTTCTTAATTTTTATTTATTTCTCACAAAATTAAAGTTATTGGTTTTGTTTTATTTTTATCCCGAACTGATTCTTTGTTTTCAGTGAAATGATCTTCACCATCAACCAATATTGGCTTGATATTAAAAGTTTATCCAACACATCACCTGTTTACTTCTATTTTTTCTGTAGCATTAAATAGCAAATTATTTAATTAAACTTTATTAAATGGAAAAGAAGACACGTTCTTCTACCATTTAATAGTATTTGACATTTAAACTCCACTCTCTCTGAAATGAATTTGACAATTGGAACAGATCTTTGCTGTAGCACATCGTCGAACCGTCTGCTATCTGCTACAATTTTAAACACGACTATTTTCATTTGCTAACTTTTTCTTTGTGTGTACAGATTTATTGTGTATCCTTTTTGTGATTATTTTAATTTTTTTTATTTCTATTTTTGTTTCTCATAAAAATGCTGATATTTAAATGTTTTATTGCATTGTTGTTTGAAAGTACCACATGTGTTTGCATAATTTATTATAATTTTTTTTATATATGTTTTTTTTAATATTCATTGTAGAGTTTATTTCTTTGCTTCATTTTATTCTATTCTTGTTCTCATTTCTTGTATTTTAGCTGTTGTTGTTGTTGTTGTTAATTCTTCTGTGGCACTTAAGTGGTTTTGCTATTTTATACCAAACATGACAGCAGCTTTTTTTATGAGCTCTTTTACCCGCTCCACTGTGCTACGAGCTATTTCCATTGTTGTTTATACGACAGGACAATCTTTCTCTCGAAAAGGTGGTAAAAATTTATGAAACGTGCACACATTCTGTGCGGTATTCCTGTTTTTTTTTCATATTAATGCGTTTTAATAAATTTATCTGGAAATTTTTGTACATTCTCAGACATTTTTTGTCTCTGGATTTGTTACAAATTTCGTTATACAGTAACAGGATACAAGACAAGGAATATTATTAAGGATAATGGTCGTTGGGGTATAACATTTTTGCTTTTGCAAAATTTTTGTACAGAATTTCGATGAAAGGTCTTCGAAAATACTAGTTTACTGCTTATTATCTCCCATTCTGATCTGGTTGTTGCTTTACTGTAACGCGTACTGCGTAGGACGGTGTAGGTAGTAATAAAATTGTATAGTTGAGAGTTTGTAGCAAAATCCTTAACAAATTATTTTTTTAAAAACATGAATGTAAATTTTTTAAAACGTTTAATCGACATATTGTCTCAATTAAATTAGTGTTTTTTGTTTGAGCTCATGAATGTAAATTTTTATTTTCGAACTTGTTAATTTTATTATTAAGATAATAATTTTTATTCAGACTCAAGTTCAAATCTGCAATATGCAAATTATTTGTTTTCGAATTTTCGTTATATTTATATTAAAAATATTATTACCTAAAATTATTTTGGTATAAATTCGTAATTGTTTAAGTACTAATTACTATATTAATAATTTTTATACCCTCCAAAAAAAGAATTGGAGGTTATATTCGGTTCAGCATTCCTTAACGCAGCGAAATATCCCTCTGAGACCCCATAAAGTATATATATTCTCGATCAGTGATGACATCTAAGACGGTCTACCCATGTCCGTCCAACCATCGGTAGAAATTTCGTATAGATAAATTTCGAAGATTAGTACAGGTCAAGTTCACAAATGGGCTGAATCGGGCCAGAGGGAAAAAAGTTCCCCTAAGAAAAACTAAACCAACCTCTAAAAAGCAACATAATTTTTAAAGTATTTTTTTTTGTAATTTTGTTAAACACATGATATCGCATGAAACTTAGAGCCATAAAATAAAAAAAATAAATTTTGGACCCCACCCCCTTTAGTGGGCGTTATTATGTACATATATGAAAAATAGTGTACAAATTTAACAAATTGTTTTACTTAAGCCTACATTCTTTAAAAATATAATTTTTAAGCTTTAATGACGAAGCTGAGACGTAACCTGCTACTAGTCTGCCCTACCCCCTCCTCCCCTTGGCCCCCTAAATGACCCTATAAAAAAAATTTAAATTTTGTATATAATTATCCCAAACATTTATTTTCAGAATTTTATGGCAATGGTGAAATGTCTCCCCCACGGCCCTTGCCAGAGCGACACCGCCAAAATACAGTTTTAATACCCTCCAAAGACAATTGGACCCCATTAAGTATATATATTCATGATTAGTGACGAAGTCTAAACGGTCTGGCAATGCCCATACGTTCGTCTGTGGAAAATATCATATAGTCTATTTTTGAACCCCGCCCCCTTTAGTGGGCCTTGACGTACGATATTATATAATAAAACTCTGTCCCACCAAGTTAAACATTTTACATTTACTTACTAAATATTTGGAGGGTATTTTTAGATTCGACCCGGTCGTTTTTTTTTCTTGGACCAGCACTCAGGGGATGACCCCTACATATGCGATGCTTTGTTCCGGAACTAGGAAAGTTGGTTATGGGAAGGAGGATAGAGGGAGTAGTGTTTGTGGACGTTCGATTTGAGCTTCCCCAAGTTAAAATTGACAGTCAAATTGTTATGTCAAATGGAGGCATAAAATAGAAAAAAATTTTTTTTTTCGGACCTCGCCCCCTTTAGTGGGCGTTATTATATGCAAAAATAATGTAAAAATTTGACAAATTGTATTGCTTAAGCCTACATTCTTTCAAAGTTAAAATTTTTAAGCTTTTAAGACGAAGCTGAGACGTAACCTGACTCCCCCCTGTCCTACACACCTCCTCCCCCTTGTCCCTCCCCAAAACGACCCTATAAAAAATTTTGTTCCCTTACTTTTTTTTTTATATATTTTTCTTTTTTTTAATAAAATAATTAATTTCCTAAAGAAGTCACACAAAGGAGTGACGAAATATTGAAATTAAAATTTAAATTGAAATAAAGAGACCTTAAGCTTAAAAATATCAGAATAAAATAATAATTAAAAAGAGGTCAAGAAACCAGAAGAATTTTACTTTTTAATGTTTTATGGCAAAGATGAGATGCCTCCCCCACGGCCCCACCCGTAGCGACCTCTACAAAATAGAGTTTTTATTTGCTAAACATTTGTAGGGTATTTGAGATTCGACCCGGTAGAATATAACGTTCTTACTTGTTTATTGAAAGATTTTTCTAATATATAAATTTAATTCCGAACTGTTTTCAATACACTGCAATTCGAAAAATCCGTTAATGTTTTAAAAGTTTTCTTACTAAATTAAATTATTTAGATATTAAAGACGTTTCTTTCAATAAAAGCATTTAAATCCTGTTGTTTGAATATAAAAAATTTTATACCTGTACATATGCAATATTTTGTATAAACATGCATACGAGTGTATTCATATTTACAAAGGAAACTATTCCTTGTGCACACATACATACACATCTCTCTGTCACGAGTGTGCTTGTTTGTGAGCCATGCAGCCATACTTCTATAGTGATCCACCTTCAAATCTCACTTCCTTTTTTTTTTTTTTTTTTTGCTAACGCACATTTCAATGTTAATATGGCTAACACATGATTTTGCAAATGCGTTAAATAATGAATGCAAATTTATGGAATCATTAGTCACTTTAAATAAATGTTTTTGCAAGTTAGTTTTTTTTTTGTATTCCCTCGTATTTATACTTAAGCTTTTATTTGTCTCATTTTCTGTGCTGTTCGGTAAAAGGGCGCAACGAAAAAAGAAAGACAATGACTTCTATTGTGGACTTTTACCAACAAACACACAATAGCTAATGGAGAATAAAAAAAAAAGGAAAGCCTCACAATTCAGAGAGTGAGGGATTTAATTATTATATCCTTCGGTATATAATGATATTTTCAAATGCCGCTTGTTGGTCTGTAATGTACTCCTATTTGTATCTGCTGCACAAAAAAACAAAAAAAAAAAAAAAAAAAAAGAATATATAATAAATTGGTAAACTTACATACTCTAATATATACGTGTATTTGTGATAATACGAATGTCTGGTAATCATATTTATACTTGGCCATATAACAATACTAATGACTGACATACAGACAGACAGACAGACAAAGAAAAGCATAAAAGCTTTATTGCTAAATTGTATGCAAGGATGAATATATACGTCTGTTTAATAAAATGAAAATGCAAATACGTTCACATTGTAACAATTGAATATTGGGTAAGGGCAAACTATTTGTCCGTGGCAGCTGAGAGAGACCCAATATGAATGCAAGGATGAGAGTTAAACAAATAAAATCACACGGTTTTATGAAAATTTAGTAAATTTTGTATTCAATTTAATTATTATTAAAAAGCTAGTGTTCGAAAGACATGAATAATAATCCAAGGAGAACACCACACCGACGTATCAGGCCAAAAGGTTGCAACACTATCCGCTACTTTCCCAGTAACATGAGATTGGCTCCAAGTAAACAAACAGTTTTGATCCTCGCATTTTTATACCCTCCAAAAAAGAATTTGGAGGGTATATTCACTTTATCATTCCGTTTGTAACGCATCGAAATATCCATCTCAGACCCCATAAAGTATATATATTCTTGATCAGTGATGAAATCTAAGACGAACTGAGCATGTCCGTCCGTCCGTCTGTGGAAATCACGATTCAGTCCAAACGAAATGAGCTAGACTTTTGAAATTTGGCATAAATATATTTTGAAGCTTAGAGCAGGTGAAGTTCGAAGATGGGCTAAATCGGGCAAGAGGGGAAAAAGTTCCCCTAAGAAGAACTAAACCAACCCAGAAAAAACAACATAATTTTTTAAGTTTTTTGGTTGTTTTGTTAAGCAAATGATATATTTTCATATCAAATATGGTCCAACTCCTTAAACTTGGAGCCATTAAATAAAATAAAAATATTTTTTGACACCGCCCACTTTAGTGGGCGTTATTATAGGCAAAAATAGCATAAAAATTTAACAAATTGCTTTACTTAAACCTACATTCCTTAAAAATAACATTTTTAAGCTTTAATGACGAAGCTGAGACGAAACCTGGTACTTCTCTGCCCTACCCCCTCCTCCCCTTGGCCACCTAAATGACCCTATAAAAAATTTTTTTTTTTTATTTTGTATGTAATCATCCCAAGCATTTATCTTTAGAGTTTTATGACTGCCTGTTGCTGCCCTACCCCCTCCTCCCCCTTTGCCCGCTAAATGACCCTATTAAAAATAAATAAAATTTTGATTTTGTATATAATTATCCCAAGCATTTATTTTTAGAGTTTTATGACAAAGGTGAAATGTTTCCCCCACTGCCCTTGCCAGAGCGACCCCGCCAAAATACAGTTTTTATACCCTCCAAAGAGAATTGGACCCCATAAAGTATATATATTCTTGATCAGTGATGAAGTCTAAGACGGTCCAGCAATGCCCATACGTTCGTCTGTGGAAAACATGATATTGTATATATTTTGAACCCCGCCCCCGTTAGTGGGCGTTGACGTATAATATTATATAAAGGAACTCTGTCCCACCAAGTTAAACATTTTAAATTCACTTACTAAATATTTGGAGGTTATTTAAGATTCGACCCGGTCGAATATAACGTTTTTACTTGTTATATATATTTTTGATAGCGATTGTTTGCCATAATTTTTTCCAATTTTAAATATTTTTTAAAATATCTGTAGAAATTACGAGGGTTCTTATCTTTATGTTAATTTTTGGCATATGATGGCGTCTATTTTTTTGCGTAACAATTCGTCTGCGGTGTTGACGCAGCGCTAATTCCGTCGCCAATTCCCCGGTCGTCCATCACCGTTTGCTCAGTTTGACCACCAACTTTGCAGAGTATTTTAAGGGAACTTGTGCCCTAAAACCGTTTCATTTTGCGAGCTACCCGCTCTTCACGTAGGGCGCGTTATTTTGTGATTGAGTTGCCAGTGAACCGCACCACGCATTACAGAGAGAATTCGTTCTTTGGCCGAATGGTTCGTATGTGGAAAAAACTTCCGGCAGAGGTTTTTCCTGCCAATTTTAACTTGGGGATGTTCAAATCGAACGTCCAAAATACTACTCTCTCTATCCTCCCTCCCATAACCAACTTTCCCAGTTCTAGCTCAATGCATCGCTATAGGGGTCATCCCCCTGAGTGCTGGTCCAAGGAAAAAAAAAAACTTGGAAGAGTATGGGGCCACTTGAGACGCTGCCAAGAATGGCCGGCCCTGGAGCGCCTGTTCTGCCGGGAATATCGCCACTGTTGCTGAGAATGGCGAGCTGTCCCCAGAAACATCGACGAGACGCAGCGCCTCGCAATTAGCCATCAGCCGGTGGTCCCTAAGGCGCATTTCGGTCAAAGACCTGCGCATGTTCCCATACAAGGCCCAGTCCGTGCATCAGCTGTTGCCTGTCGACCGCCAAACGCGTGTAACCTACGCCCAAGCCATCCTCAATCTCGAGGAAGAAGTAAACGACTTTTCCATCAAAATCATAATGAGCGATGAGGCTCATTTCCACCTCAGCGGGTACGTGAACAAGCCAAACTATCGCTTATGGGGCACCGAAAATCGGTATAGGAGTGAAGCACGAGGAGCCATTACACCCGCTCAAAGTCACTGCATGGTGCGCTGTTCACGCTGGAGAAACCATCGGGCCATTTTTTTTTCGAAGACGCCGCACCATACAGTCACTTTGAGCGGCTGTAATGGTTCCTCTTGCATCACTCGTAGATTTTCGGCGCCCCAGAAGCGATAGTTTTGATTGTTCACCTACCTGCTGAGGTGGAAATGAGCCTCATCGATCATTATGATTTTGGTCGAAATGAAAAACCAGAATTGAAGTTTTTCATTTAAAAACAAAAAATGAGAGCCAAACAACATCGAATGACTTCTTTTGGCCCACCTTGTATATTCTAAGCACATATTTGTTTAACTTCTTCTAAAACACTGACTCCAGTAATTTTAAATTTAAACCAAAATTGCACCCTTGAATTTTAAAGTTTCGTTTAAGGAAATTGGTATTTCCCCTACCCAACACCGTTTTCATTTCAATACACGAATAAATTTTTTTATCTCTTTCAGTGCTGCCATCATTAAGCACAAAATAATGAATACAGAAAATGACAATGTCTGGCGAAGAAAAAAAGCACAGAAATGGAATAAAAATAGAAACGATTGTTTTACTTAAGCCGCACACACACATTTGCACATATATTTTATTTTATTTCATATATATATATTTTTTTTTTAATTCAAAGTCCAACAGTTGCGGTTATAACTTTTTTCTTTCGCTGTAGCCATGATATTAACTTTCTGTCCGTCTCCATGTCTGTCGCCTAGTCGCTGCTGCTGCTGGTGTAGTCAGTTTAGTGTAGCTTCGCAATGTCATTAAGTAACAATGGTTGCAAGTAAAAGCTGATTTTTACTTAAAAGTTGAAAAGTTGTAAAAAACAATGTGGGAAAAATAGGAATTAAAATAGAGAATTAAGAACCGAGTAAAAGTTTGATTTATTTCAACTTTTGTTTTGTTTTTCGTTTCATTTCATTTTTTCTTCTGCTTCTTTCGTTCTGTTAAAAGTATAAAAGTTTAACGTGAAAAAGTTAAGTTTTAAAAGTCAGTGCAAATACAATTGTGATTGGGGAAAAAGTTGTTGGGTTTTAATAAAATAAAATTGCTTTTCATATGCTCTTTAATAACCAATATATAGTATTTACTTTGAAAAATATTGTTTTTTTGTTAAATTGTGATCATGACTTTGTTGTCCTAAAGGGCTATTCAAAAACAGAAATTCTTACAATTTCAAATCAAAGTAAGCTGCAGTATTAAAGAGGATTGTGATGCCCGATTAAAAATCGAATTTTCCACTAGGCCATTAATACTCGTAATTGTTTCACAAAGAAATCAAAATAAAATATCACTCTACTCTAAATTAAATAACACTTAAAGAGCTTTACAAAAATATATAAATATTATCAGATCGTTAATTTCAAAGAACATTTCTTCTTAAAATACCCCTCTGTGGCAGGTTCTAGGAGGATGTTCACTTAATTGGATCTCTGGTTTAATTTGTTAATTAATCAAGGATTAATCGGTTGACAGATTAATGAAAATTTTAAGAATAATTACTATTTGCACTAAATAAATATACTTTAATTACTTTGCGTGTTAAGATTGTCTTGGTAACAAAAAAAGTTTTTGTACTGAATAAAGAAGAAGAGAAATTCATAAAAACGATTTAATAAAAAAAAAAACCGAAAAAAAGATTTTTGTATTCGAATTTCAAAATATGTAGATCTAAAAAAAAGTAAACCTCACAAAAAAAAAGAAGTAAAATTTTAGAAATGTTGTTTGAGTATCCGTTTTATACGTGCTGATTCTTTTCCCAATTTTTACAAAAAAGTTCAAAATTGATTATTGAGGGGCTAATGCACATCAGCAGGGAACCTTTACCCAACATTTCTTAGAATAGCTAAAGATATTATTTTAAAGTTGACTCAATTGAATCAGAAGCCTAAACAAAATCAAAGCTATTTCTTTAAGAATTTTTATTACACTCAAGTTATTTTTATTAAAACTGCAATATTTAGAATATTTTTATAATCTCAATATTTGTAATAACTTGTACTTTTTGTGATGACTTGCACTTTTTATAATGACCTGCACATTTTATGATGACTTGCACTTTTCATAATGACTTGCATTTTTTATGATGACTTGCACTTTTTATAATGACTTGCACTTTTTATGATGACTTGCACTTTTTATAATGACTTGCACTTTTAATAATGACTTGCACTTTTTATGATAACTTGCGCTGTTCATAGTGACTTACATATTTTATGATGACTTGCACTTTTCATGATGACTTGCACTTTTTATCATGACTCGCACTTTTCATAATGGTGTGCATTTTTATAATGACCTGCACTTTTTATGATGACTTGCACTTTTCATAATGACTTGCATTTTTTATGATGACTTGCACTTTTTATGATGACTTGCACTTTTTATGATGACTTGGACTTTTTATGATGGCTTGCACTTTTAATAATGACTTGCACTTTTTATGACAACTTGCGCTGTTCATAATGACTTACATATGTTATGATGACTTGCACTTTTCATAATTATTTGCATTTTTATGATGACTTGCACTTTTTATGATGACTTGCACTTTTTATGATGACTTGCACTTTTTATCATGACTCGCACTTTTTATTATAACTTGCGCTGTTCATAATGACTTTCACTTTTTATGATGGCTTGCACTTTTAATAATGACTTGCACTTTTTATTATAACTTGCGCTGTTCATAATGACTCACATATTTTATGATGACTTGCACTTTTCATAATGGTGTGCATTTTTTATAATGACTTCCAGTTTTTATGATGACTTGCACTTTTTATAACGACTTCCATTTGTTATGATGAATATGATGACTTGCACCTTTTATGATGACTTGCACTTTTCATAATGGTGTGCATTTTTTATAATGACTCGCACTTTTTATGATGGCTTGCACTTCTTATGATGACTTGCACTTCTTATGATGACTTGCACTTTTTATGATGATTTGCACTTTTTATAATGACTTGCATTTTTTCCTTACTAATATAATAAATATGAAAGTAACTCTGTGTGTCTGTCTGTTACCTTTTCATGCTCAAACCGCTAACCGATTCAGATGAAATTTGGCATAGTTGAAATTATCGTGTTGTATAGACATACGGAATTATTAAACTAATAACTAAGAACGTTTTAACTTTTGATTAAGTTAAAATAGTACACATCATTGACACATTAGCTGAAATTTCGCATATTCTTCGCTGACAAACTCGGGGGTAGAAGCTACTTTATAATATTTAATTAACATTAAAATATTTAAAATTTATGGAATGTTAAATATTGTTGTTGTTTTGTTTTCATATATAAAATTAAAATTAAAATGTTATTTTTTTTATATAAAATGAAAAATATTGCTATACATATTAAGAAACATTTCAAAATTTAAATATTTAATAAAATTTGAAGACATAAACTAGATCTACCTATGATCTAATTAATATTCTACTCTTATAAATCAAAAGTCTATATTTCTGTGCTACAACATCACAGTATCAGCTTTAAAATTAACTGTTTTATCTAATGGTACATTAATTATCTGTAGTATTTTTTCAGAATTTAAAATCCGCTGTTTTTTTTGTGTTGAATTACAATTCCTATATTTTAAATTTTTTTCTTACGCTAAATTACTTAAACGAATATTTTATAAATTCTTTGTTGTTTTAATTACACGGTTATCGAAATATTTTTTTTATGAATAACGCAGTAAATATTTAAAAATAAATAAAATATTGTTTAATAAATAAGGACAAGAGCTTTTATTAGATTCAGCTCCATACTTTTATTTCCAAATTATTTCTTCACATAATTACTGAATCTTAAAGTCCTTAAATTTTAGAAATTTGAATTTCTTTCGTATGCCACATGAAATACATTTTCTGGTTCACTACACAGTCCATGTCAGCATGCCTTGTGTTAATTATTATGTGTTGCGGTGGAAGCAAAGAACACAAATGCCACCAACATTAACCGTAAACTAATGTCTGATGTAGCGTACTAATTTTGCCGGTGTAGTGCATAAAAACAAACTCTAAAAGTACAACAAAAAAAAAAACACAGAAAAAAATGTAGAAAAAAGTTTGAGTTTGAAGGAGAAAAAAAAAATATATTTTTTAATTAAAACAGCAATGATTTCGAAATAAAGCCAAATGTATAGAAGAAATAAACAAAGTTACGGTAATTTATAAAAGGTAATTAAAACAGGTAAGTAGTTTAAATGCACAGGTAAATAAAGGAAAAACAGCAGGTAAGAGAAGTACTTCTGCTAATATTTTGCCATTCAACAACCTTAACAGTTCATTTCTATATTTTCTATATTGCAGCACAAACAATATCTACCGAAGGAAACAACTTTTTTTTCTGTGCTCTCAAACAAATACATAAAGCTCTTACCCACACACACAGGCACAAATTCATAGAAGCATAACACTCATACGTAGCGGTGGCAGTTCGTTCATACACCTTCACTGGATTTAATAAATGTTTTGCATAAATCAATCAAGCACTCAATCAGTCATTCCATTCGTCTCTATGATGTTATTTTATATTTTACAACCTTTTTACTTTTTTGTTCTTCTTCTTTTCTTTTTTTTTCTTTTTTGCATTAAGCTGTTGATTGTTAATTTAAGTTTCCATGGAATATTATTTTCACAGCCATTAATCATACACTTGATACACTTGGAAATATTTTTGCAGGTTATTAAGGATTTCATTTTCAAACTTTAGTTGCAAACAAACAACAATTGTATGCGAATATTTCATGAGCCTAATTAATCAAGGGTTATTGCTTCTTGTTAGATTTATTATTTTGTTTGTTTTTTTCAATTTTTTTGTTGTTAGTTTGCAGTTTTAGCGCACTTTTGTTTAATAAAATTTAAAATTTTGTATCAATTTGGTACGAGGCTATTTCCATTATTCCGTAAAAAAAATGAAAACTTTCCTATTGCCTATTTTTGACGATATGAACAAACTGTTAGCGAAGAGTATTGAATATCAATAATTAAAAGTTGTAAAAATTTCATAAAAAGACTTTAGTAAATATAATGAAATATCTTATATTAGACTATGGCGTCCAATAGTTTTAGTTTTTGTCTGACAATAAATTAAAGCACACACTCTTTGTAATTTTAACCGCGATGTGTGACTAACAATGGCATGGAATCTTAATTGAAGTATCATTAACATCCGTGGCAATACGTAATAAGCGCCTAAGTCCAGTTAAGAAAAATAAATAGATATAAGCGGTTATTGCTTATATTGACAATTTGATGGATATAAAATGCATTAATTTAAACGTGGATTAAAAATACATTCAGCCAAGTGCGGATACAGGGGTAGGAAAAAAGACTTATTTTTTTTGTAAATCGGTACAAACCATTTTTTATAAGTTTGTACAAAATGTTAAATTTTTTTTAATATATGATCAATACCTATTTAAAAGGAAAATTTGGGAAAACAATCAGTACGACTAAAGAAATAACAATTGTTGTGTTAAACAACCAATTCCGAAATATGTATATAAAAGAAAGTAAATAAATTTATTTTACTTTTCTGTACGGCAAAAGAAGTTTCAAGGAAGTGAATAGGATCCTAAACTTGGGATCTTGGAGGTAGTGTAAATCTGAATTATTTCTGATTATTTTTACATGAGGTCGTCATTGTAAAACGTTCTGTTGTTGACGACCCTTCAGTGAATCCGAAGTCATGTTCCTGATGTTAAATAAATAAATTAAATTTTTGGTAAACATTTTATTAAGTGAAACAGCACTAGTTTTTCATTAATACATTGTTTTAAGTAAAAAAAAAAATTTAATAAAAAAAATTAAAAAAAATTTTTATAAATAGAAATTTTTTGTTAAAATTAAAAAAATTTTTTATTTTATTTATGAAATTTCTGCTAATGTATGTATGTATATGTTATGTAAATGATGTGTTGTGTTTTTATTTATTAGTTGTAAGTTTAATAATATCATGTGTCTATGCAAATTTTCAACCACCCTTGATCACTCAATACGGTCATTTCCAAAAACAAAAATTACCTTATGTTATTACTCGCATCTTAAACTATCTCTATGCCAAATTACATGTAAATCGGTTCACTGGTTTGAACATGAAAAGATAACAGACAGACAGACAAATTTACTTTCATATTTATTATATTAGTAAAGAAAAAAATGGTCATCATTAAAAAAAGTGCAAGTCATCTTAAAAAGTGCAAGTTATCATAAAAAATTCAAGTCATCGCAAAAAGTGCAAATCATCATAAAAAGTGCGAGTCATAATAAAAAATGGAGGTTGTCATGAAAATTGCAAGTCATTATAAAAAATGCGAGTCATCATGAAAAATGGAAGTTGTCATGAAAATTGCAAGTCATTATGAAAAGTGCGAGTCATCATAAAAAATGGAAGTTGTCATGAAAATTGCAAGTCATTATAAAAAGTGCGAGTCATCATAAAAAGTGCAAGTCATCATAAAAAATGCAAGTCATAATAAAAAGTGCAAGTCATTATAAAAAGTGCGAGTCATCATAAATAGTGCGAGTCATCATAAAAAGTGCAAGTCATTATAAAAAGTGCGAGTCATCATAGATTGCAAGTCATTATAAAAAGTGCAAGTCATTATAAAAAGTGCGAGTCATCATAAAAAGTGCAAGTCATCATAAAAAATTCAAGTTATCATAAAAAGTGCAAGTCATTATAAAAAATGCAAGTCATCATAAACAGTGCAAGTCATCATAAAAAATTCAAGTCATCATAAAAAGTGCAAGTCATTATAAAAAGTGCGAGTCATCATAAAAAGTGCAAGTCATCTTAAAAAATGCAAGTCATCATAAACAGTGCAAGTCATCATAAAAAATTCAAGTCATCATAAAAAGTGCAAGTCATTATAAAAAGTGCGAGTCATCATAAAAAGTGCAAGTCATCATAAAAAATGCAAGTCATAATAAAAAGTGCAAGTCATTATAAAAAGTGCTAGTCATAAAAAAAATGCAAGTTGTCATGAAAATTGCAAGTCATTATAAAAAGTGCAAGTCATTATAAAAAGTGCGAGTCATGATAAAAAGTGCAAGTCATCATAAAAAATGCAAGTCATTATAAAAAATTCAAGTCATCATAGAAAGTGCAAGTCATTATAAAAAGTGCGAGTCATCATAAAAACTGCAAGTCATCATTAAAAGTGCAAGTCATCATAAAAAGTGCAAGTCATTATAAAAAATGCAAGTCATCATAAAAAGTGCAAATGATTATGAATAGTGGAGTTCATTTTGAAAAGCGCACCGTGTTATAAAAAGCGGAAGCTTATGCGCTCATACCAGCGTGTATGACTGTGTGTGTCTTTTTTATTTTATTATACTTTTTAGCCGCAAAGAATATTTGAAAATACAGCAAATTTTATGTCAATGATCAGTTGTATTTTTTTCTCAAAATATCTCTATGCCAAATGGAGCGGTTTAACCGTGAAAAAGTAACAGACAGACAGACAGACAGACAGACAGAGTTACTTTATATATATATTATATTAGTAAGGATAACAATATTTTATTCAGACTGAAGTTCAAATCTGCAATCTGTTATAAATTTTTTTTTTGCAGATTGCGGAACTTAACTTGAGTCTGAATAAAAAATTCGTATCTTAATAATGAATATATAATACTTGTAAAAACTGTAAAGAATTTACAGTTGTGTGTAATTAAAATAACTTTTAATAAATTATCTCGATGTTGTTAGTAGTCACTACCTGACAACACGAAATTACACACTTAGTATCACTTGGAAGGTAGAGATAAAGTAGTTGCCCGAAAGTGACTGGCAATTTTTGTCACCGGCTGCCAATAGATAAAAAATAACAGTTTAAACTAGAATTGCGTAGTTACTAAAGAAACTATTATATGTCCCAGTATATAATTTTTTTTTTATCTTCAAACTAATTGTAACACTTTCAATGTGACCATATTCCAAATGCAGTAGTGCTGCAGTTTAATGCTGCCATGAAGAGAGAAGAATATTCTAAATTAAATCTTATCTTTTTTGGCACACAACTGCAGTTTGCCAGAAGTAACCCAGATTTGCTAACAATGACGATGGACACAAACGAAAATGTATCAATTGCAGCAGGCAGCAACAAACAATTACTTAAAGAGCAGACAAACGAAACATTTACAAGGAAGAATGTTTATTTTTTGTGATACAAACAAACCAACACGTTTACACAAGCCGATGCAAGCATGTGCATGCACACACACACATAAACATATTCCAAAGGATTGTTTAATTAAAATACAATGCTGTTGTTTTCTTTCTGCCTCCAACAACAACAACACAATTGTTTTCCAATGAATACTTTTCCATAACGATCTTTATGTTTAATAGAATAAACAATGGCATTGTTGTTGATGTTGCTGTTGTTAAAAAGGATCCCTTTGTGTGTGTGTGTGTGTGTGTGTGTAATACTCGAATGCTTTGCATTTCGTACATGTGCAATTGGTAGCAGATGACATTTTACTTTTTGCTGCTTGCCTGCCTGCCTGCCTTGTTGCTGATATTTATTTTTGCAGCAAAATATAGTTTCAGCTCAGTGTGGCATTCTTAAGCAAAACTGTCCAATAAATGTCAACCGCAATGACAGTTTGTCGCCACTTTTACCACAAAACTCTTAGTTTGTTATTTTGTTTTAGTTTATATATATTTTTTTCCTAATACTTTCTTCTCCGTTTGCTGTGGATTTATGCTTTTTAAAATATTCTTTGGCAATAAAAAGCTTCTAAATTTTTTTCTTCTATATAAATATTATGCGATATTAAACGTTAAAATATTTCTTGTTTGTTTTTGCATAGAAAAGTGTACTTCAAAGTCAAGCATTTATTTCTATTTATTTTTTATATATATTTTTATTTTTTGGAAAGGAAATTTACTTGACTTCCGTTTGGTTTGAGTTTTCTTAAATATTACGAGTATTTGATGCCTGATGCAGCCAATTATGGTGATTTTTATTTTATGGGTGTGGAAGAAAATGGTTGGAGTGTCTTTAAGAAATGATGATATATATTTATTTGAAAAAAAAATGGTGTAGAGAATGGTAAAATTTAAAAAGAAATACTCAAGTAATATACGCTGTATGTGTGTGTGTCTACTATAGTTTAATTATTAGAAAAATAAATTTTTGTTATCACAGTCATATGAAGAGTTCGAAAAATAAGTTCTTGGCCAATAACCCAAAGGGTGTTAAATATATGCGTATGTAACATCATGTTTATAAAAAAAAAATATTTAAAATCTATTGAATGGAAAGTTTTTATTATTTCCAACTTTTTAATTTATTATTATTATTATTATTATTATTATAGGAATTTTTTATTCAGACTCAAGTTCAAATCTGCAATCTGCAAACTATTTTGATTGTAAAAAAATTCTAAATATTCATGTGTGTGAAAATTTAAATTTTAAATTTATATTAGCGAAGACGCAAAGCGAAAGTTGTACCAAACCTATTCTGCAGTTAACAGAGCTCTGTTAACCACTTAACAGTTTGAGTAAAATTTTGATTAAATTCATTTGGAAACCCAAATCTAGGAACTGGAACCAGTTCTGCCCAAACTAGTGTATAGAAATTAAAGCCCAAGAAATCCTTACTAAAGAAATAAATGTGTAAGTAACTCTGTCTGTCTGTCTGTCTGTCTGTTACCTTTTCACGGTTAAACCGCTGCATTTGGCATAGAGATATTTTGAGATCCGAGGAATAACATAGGGTAGTTTTTCTTTTTGGAAATGATCCTATTAAGCGGTCAAGCGTGTTCGATTTTTATGAAAATATGAAATTCTTAAAGTGATAACTATGAACATTTTGAACGTTGATATAGTTGACTTAACAATGTATAGGTATTTGTTTTTGGCAATGACTTTATGAGGGGTGAAGTGTGGTCCAAAGTTTCTAGGGATATATAAAATTATGAAACTGATAACTAAGAATGTTTTAAACTTTGATCAAGTAAAAATACAATACATCATTTGGCATAAGATTGGCTGGTATGAGCACATAAGCTTCCGCTTTTTATAATAAGTTGCACTTTTCATAATGACTTGCACTTTTTATGATGACTTGCACTTTTTATGATGACTTGCACTTTTCATAATGACTTGCACTTTTTATGATGACTTGCACTTTTTATGATGACTTGCACTTTTTATGATGACTTGCAATTTTTATGATAACTTGCACTTTTTATGATGACTTGCACTTTTCATATTGACTTGAAGTTTTTATGATGACTTGCACTTTTTATGATGTCTTGCACTTTTCATAATGACTTGCACTTTTTATGATGACTTGCACTTCTTATGATGACTTACACTTTTCATAATGACTTGCACATTTTATGATGACTTGCACTTTTTATGATGACTTGCACTTTTCATAATGGCTTGCACTTTTTATTATGGCTTGCACTTTCTATGATAACTTTCAGTTTTTATGATGACTTGCACTTTTTATGATGACTTGCACTTTTCATAATGACATGCACTTTTTATGATGACTTGCACTTCTTATGATGACTTGCACTTTTCTTAATGACTTGCACATTTTATGATGACTTGCACTTTTTATGATGACTTGCACTTTTCATAATGGCTTGCACTTTTTATTATGGCTTGCACTTTCTATGATGACTTTCAGTTTTTATGATGACTTGCACTTTTCACAATGACTTGACTTTTTTTGGTGACTTGCACTTTTTAGAGTGATGCTCAAACCGCTGAACCGATTTAGATGAAATTTGTCATAGAGATAGTTTAAGATACGAGGATGGGTTTTGTTTTTGGAAATGATCGTATTGATTGGTCAAAGGTGGTCGGAAATTTTGTATAGACATATGAAATAATTAAACTGATAACTAAGAAAGTTTTAAACCTTAATCCAGTAAAAATACAACACTTCATTGACATAACATACACATTAGCTCAAATTTCATATATTCTTCGCGGACAAAGTCGTGGGTAAAAACTAGTACATAATAAATATATACTTACGGGATATACCGAATATAAAAAATATTGTAAAAACATTTCTTGAAGAGATTTTCAGTTATTGTGGGAAAATGGGGATGGGTACACATATGCCACTATATACAAATGACGGCCCAGAGAGCCTTTTGTATTGTAGAAAAATTCTTATATCTGAAGTAATTTTGAAATTTTAATGAAATCAATTTAAAAAAAAATTTTTTTAAAAAAATTAGCTGGCGAGGATTAGAGGTTATTATGGATAAAATACTTTTAAACGGCTATACCGATCGACCACAGACTACCTTGACATTCAAATACCACGTCGATGGCCACTAATCGGGTTAAAGTGATGAATTCGTAAAAAAAGTGATTTTAAAAAACTCTGAAATTATATTATCTGAGCAATTAGTGTTCTCGATTCGCAGTTTGAAGAACTTAAAAGCATAGCATAGCATAAGAAACCACGTTACGATAGATCTGCTGCTAAAATTAGCGGGAAGTTGCAAGATTGACTTTAGGGTTCACCGTTTGCCAATTTATTTTTTTTAAACTGACTAATCAACAGGACTCGTTTATGAAATTATAAAATTTTGCTTTCCAGCAACTTTATGTTAAATCAGTTAATTCTTATTTTAATAATATATTATAATAGTTTTTTTTTAAATTAACTACTCGCTATAATATTTCCCATTATAAATGCAAGCTTGTGCAATTTTTATCGCACTCAAGTCAAATAACATAATCGCAGCACATTTATGATCATCTGTTGAAGAAATAAACACAAGCCGTTGCCATATTAATCCTCGTCTTCCAGTTGAAATTGATATTTGTTGCAGCAGCAAACTTTTACAGCAACAGCAAAACATGTTTTGTTTACAAATTTTTTACGAAAACTACTACTAAAAAAAGGAGACTGAAATCTAGACACAATAAGGAAAAAAGATAATAAAATATTTTGGAAGCAAAAGAAAAAGAAAAACAAAAAATTGCATTATGAATGAGTTAAGTTAAAGCAGACAAAGAGTTTTTCTTTTTGTTGAAATTTCCCCAGAAAAAACTTGCAAGAAAAAACAAATAAAAAATAACTAAAGCTAACACTTAGTGCAATACACACATACTCACACACACACACTCTGGTGCAAGGCATAGCAGCGACTCACAAACAAACCAACGAACCAACCAACATATTACATCCCTGCATACTTGTGTAATACAACAAGTAACCCCAAATGGCAACTGCTGTAGTTTTTTATTTCATTTATTTATTATTTTTTTTGTGATTTTGGTAGCAAAACACCAAATACGTACAACATTCTCAGTGTCAGCAAGTGAAAGATGTCTTTGGCTGCAAGCGACAGACAGGCTAACAAACGATTCAACGTACAAGCATACACTTGCAAGGAAGAACACACACACTGACAGCCATAAGGACGGGACCAAATAATGATTGCAGTGCAGTGTTTAGCAAAGCAGTGTAATGCATTTGAAGAAAACGTAAAATATACTTTATAAAAATTTCAGAAAAGAAAAAACGAGTTCAAAAAAAGAACGTAGAAAAAAAGTGAATAAAAGCAAAAGGAAAAAAAAAATATTAGGACAAGTAAAACATCAACATAGTCGACATACTATTGAATCATATGGTGAAACCGACCGGCAAAGGTTTGTACAGGAAATTCTTTATATTTTTTTTGAAAATAAGTTGGAGGCACTGTTAACTAAATACACCAACACCAACACCAAAACCAAACAAGACCAACGCTATTAACAAAACAAAAAAGACAACCCAGCAGACAACTAATTACGAATGCATTTAAGCTGCCAAGTGATTAGTTTCTATTTAATTCTTGTTAAAAGTAGGTGGGTTTAAAATAACATTAATAATGGAGTTTATTAAAGTGTGAACCACTTTTTGGTCAACTCTGTCGTAAGCATTTAGTTCCATGTTCATCCAGAGAAAATAAATGGCTTAGGATTTTTTTTAAGTAGGACATGAGGTGATAGTGTTGAAAAGAGGTGATATTGTTGAGAAGACAGATGAAGAAAGATCGGAAGATACGAGTGCGTTTTCAGCTATTTTAACCTTTTAAGTCGTTGGCTAATATTTTCTACAGGACCGACGAATCACTTCCTTCTGAATATGTAAATGTCAATTCCTATTGGGCAGGTTTCTTTTAATAAAGATATTCGCCCTTATTCTGTAACTATTTGTCGACGTCACATCAAGACAATATCAAAAATACGACTTTTGCATACTCCTTGTGAACAACAATTAACTATAGGGTCCGCAATCTAAAGGTTTTTTTTAACTAGTTTTTATTTCGTGAATAGTAACACTTAGCTCATGTCTGATTTGACAGATAATTAGTTTTATCCTTCCGCTGAACGAATATGGTTGACCATAAAATGCGTTTTCGCTTCGCTAAGTGGGCCTGCGATCGACTTACAGAAAATGCCGATTTTGACAAAAAATTCATATTTTCAGATGAAGTTCATTTTTGTCGCATTTGGGGCACAGAAAACCCACACGCATACATTGAAAAGGCGACGCGCCCAAAACGAGTCACTGTTTGGTGCGGATTTTGGTCCAGAGGCATAATTGGGCCATTTTTCTTCGAAAATGATCAAGGAGTGGCCGTTACCGGAAGGATTGTACTTTCAAATAAAAAAAGAAATTTGAGAAAATATTCAGTAGTTTTTTTTATAGCATTTTCCAAAAAAAAAAAAAGTTATTTGGCAGACCCTATACTTCTGACAAACACTGTCTGCTCTATATGGCGGTTAATACAATAAGAGTTTATTAGAAATTGATAATTGTTGAAGGGAATGAGTACGTGTTCTAATTTTGATATTGTCTTGACGTGACGTTGACAAACAGTTACAGAATAAAGGAGATTATTATATGAAGTTCGCATTCTTCATGGTCCATTTCAACAAAAACCAAGTAAGAAGTTAATATTCGACCGGGTCGAATCGTAAATACCCTCCAAATATTTAATAAATAAAAACTCAATTTTTTCGGAGTCACTCCGGAAGGGGCCATAGAGGAGACATCCCATTTTTGCCATAAAACACTAAAAAGTAAATTTTTTTGGCTTATTTATTGTAAAAAAAAAAATTTTTTTAGAATCATTTAGAGGGCAAAGGGGGGGGGGGTTTCGTCATAAAAATTTTTAAATTTAATTTTTAAGGAATGTAGACTTAAGTAACACAATTTGTTAAATATTTATATTATTTTTCTATGTAATATGTTACTGCAACGCCCACTACAGGGGGCGGGATAGAAAAATGGGCTTTTCTGGATCCAAATTCAACCCTTTTGATCTTTTTTGGTATACAACTATATCATTTGGTTAACAAAAGTACAAAAAACCTTTAAAAATGATGTTGATTTTTAGAGGTCGGTTTAGTTCTTCTTAGGAGGAATTTTTTCCATCTGGTCCTATTCAGCCCATTTATGAACTTGACCTGTGCTATACTTTAAAATTTATCTATACCGTATTTTAAGGGTCTGACTCTTTACGTTTGTACTGCACCGTAATTTCCACAGACGGACGGACGTGCCTACATCGTCTTAGATTTCTTTACTGATCAAGAATATATTTATATACTTTATGGGATAGAGGAATATTTCACTGCGTTACACGTAAATGACAAAGTGAATATAGCTTCCAATTCTTTTTGCAGGGTACAAAAAAGAGAAACTACCAAAGTTTGATTCATATTTTCCCTTGTTTCTAAGAAGGACATAGGACCGCATGACATAGACAGCCTGGTTGCTTACGATTAACCCTTATTTAGATGATGGCCAAGTATCTCTGACTACGTTAGGCCATCAACTGAACTCCAGTTACTGAGAAATTTACCCATGTCGCAAAACATTAAAAAAATATTTAGAAGATTAAAAATAAGTCAGGTCATAATGACCCAACCTTCATGGCACTGGGGTTAAAAATTACATTGTAATTGAATAATTTTCAGTCTTATTTTGAACAGCCTTCAAGAAACTATCATAAATTTGTTTACTGGGTTATATTGTCACCAATTTCAAGTTTGCTAACCGAAGCCCCTGTGGCAGGAACAACAACATTGAGATAAGCTTGAGTAATTTTTAGCTGGAATTCCTTGTAGGAATGTGATTTGTTCTTCAATGTTGTGTTAGTAAATCCTGTATAAACTCCGAGCATTTTCGTCCCAAAAATAACAAGAAACAAAAAAAAATTAAAAATATAAAGAAAATGATAAAAAATATAGTAAAGTTTGCTAAAAATTTTTTTCCATATATACGAGTATGTTTGTAAGTCTATGGGACTTTCACACACACACACACACACACACACACACACACACACACACACACACACACACACACACACACACACACTCAGTTAGAACAGAGAGATGCATATGAAACGGACTCACATACACATTAACATTCAAATAAGAAATAATAAACGAAACAAAAATGAAAAAAATGGAAACAAAATAGAATTGATATAAAATAGTCATGGTGTGTTTCGCAGCATTATTTAAAATTCATGAAAGCAATTCAAATTTTTTTTCTTCTTCTGGATACTTGAGACTTCAACACAGAAATATAATATCACACACATTGAATCTTAAGGATGTTTGTGACTTTTAAAAATGTTCATGCATTAAAGAACGTGTACATGCGCTTCTGTTGTATGATTGCATGTGTGTAGCCATTGGTGCACCGTGGCTTGAAATATTTTAATTTTGAGGAATTCATATATGGACTTTTTTAAGAAAATATTGCAACGATCTTGTGTTTCACAAAAAGTGTGCAGTTTTTTCGCTGTATTAAATAAAGTAAATACATATCGAAAAAAAAAAATCCTACTTGGAATATTGATTTCGTCTTTCTGAATTTAATATTATGAATCCTATAGATCTAAAAAAAATTTTTACTTAAACATTTAATAATTCCTACTTCTCGCAACACATATCTTTCGTAATAAGAAAAAGTAAACAGAAAAACCTAAGAGCAAATATGCTAGAAACCTACAAAAATTAAATTCTAATTAATCGGTTAATTGATTAATCGATTAAAGGATTAATCGATTATTCGATTAATCGGTTATTTGATTAATCGATTATTCGATTAATCCATTATTCGATTAATCAGAAACCTACAAAAATTAAATTCGTATTAATCGGTTAATGGATTATTCGGTTAATCGATTATTCGATTAATCGGTTAATCGATTAATCAAATGATACTAACCGGTCTAATCGTCAATCGAAAATAGCTAATTTTAAATTAATGCTACAGTTAATCGGTTAGCAATTAATCAATTAACCGATTAACGTTAAACCGATTGAATACCCTCATACTATGCTCGTGTAGCATTTCCTTATAAAATGTTTACAAATAAAAATATCCTTATATAAGCAGATATTAGCTGCTTGGTCCACATGGTATATGTCCAGATATTGTTTTGTTGCATACGGAACAGTTAAAATATAAATACGTTTTTTTTCAATTTCGAGGTTTCGACATTTTCCCTTTGCTGCTGTCTATCTGGACAATTAAATTGATGTAAATTGTTCCTTTTTCCTTGAATATAGTACAGATCTGATGCATTGCATTTTATATTATGAGTCGTAGACGAATATCAAATATGTAAACTGTTGCAAGTGATTCAAAATAATCGCATATCCTGTCTAGTATTTTTCCTCCGAAACATAATGTCTCTAAGCCACTGTCTAGTGTAGCTCAGTAGCACTAAGATTGTGTGAAATCATTTTGAATTAGATTTAATGTCAATTTCGATTTCAATATGTGTGTGTGTATATATATTTTTATTTTTCCTTTTTATTTCCTATCTTCGCTAAACATGTGTTTTGGTTCGAAAACATTTATTGCACGTCTTTGGTTTGTACGCATGTATGTTCATGTGTGTATGTGTGTGTTTGTATTTTCTATTAAATTAAATAGTGTAGGTGCAAAAATCTGGCGTACGTTTCTCAAACATTGTTCAAATAATTGTCTTATCTTCGTTGCAATGTGTCTGTGTGTATGTGTGTATGTATCGCAGTATGGCTAAGTGCAAGATAATTAGAAATTACACTTTAGTTTACTGAATGTTAATAAACAGCATTGTGTTTTGAATTAAGTCGTCAGGTAAGGCAATAAGATTTTAATTATTATTAAAATTTAAAAGGGAATGCTGGTCGTTGTGAAGACTCATGGCCTCTAAGTGTTTTGGCATACTATAAAGAGGAAACGCTAACAGTAGTAAAATTAAATTAATGCGAAGCTACGCTTCAGTAATATTGTTTGTTGGGGTCCAAGGAATGCAGACATTACATATAATTTAAAATTTAAAATAGTATAGACTTAAACAACACAACAGTCAGAAAATTATAATTGGTCAATTTTTTAAAATGAAAGATAAGGTCTGCTGTGAACGGCGGCGGTTTAATTTTAGTGGGTGCTGTTGGCTGAAGTAGTAGAACACGAGACTATGAAGCGGAGAGTCGTGAGTTCGAGCCCTCGCTGAGTCATGAAATATTGTGTTGAATTCTTCTGATCAGCATTAGTGCGTGGTTGTGTTAGTTGTTGCCAGCCTGTTTCAGTGATGAAGGCATAGTCACTGGTCACTGAACATAATTGGCAGCGACCGACACTATCATGTACTAAAAAGCAGAGTAACAGCACCCACCTTCGTCGGCCCTGTAGCAAAAATTAGCCGGCGAAGTAAAAGGTTGAAACAGCTACAAAAAAACTGTCTATCTTCTCATATTTCCTAATCTGTCCCCTCAATACTATCCCCTCGTTCTCAGTTCCGGCGCAATGCATTGCATATATAGGGGTCATCCCCTGAGTGCTGGTCCAAGATAAAAAAAAAAAAAAAAAAAAAAGTACGATTTTGAAAATTCAGGTTAAAATAGCAGCCGTAGGCCGTCTATTGATTAACACAATTCATGACAAATAATTATGCCACTTCTTTATATGACTTTTGACATTAAGAGCAGTTACAAAATTATGTTCAATCATCAGTTTATTTACTTTATTTAATTAAAATTAGATATCACTTTTCCACGAATATGTGATTCATCTGCCTGATAATATCATTTACAAAATTTTAACATGTCCTTGACGCAAATTTGCGCTTTCGAATAAATGATATTCTTCCAATTCGCAGAGTAAGACCATGAAACAGAATATTTAACTTAAAAATAAATAAATACAAAGACGTTTTATGGAAAAACTCATGTAAAGCATCATCAACGAATGCGTTAAATTTTTCATACACGTTTATTCAAATACAATAGTTTCAAGTATTTTTCATATATCCGTTTCCTTTTATTCAATATTGAACAAATCTGCACGATGCAGGTACATTTTAATGGAATTGCAACATTGTATTTAAATATTTATTTTTAATGCATAATAATGATGATAATGATTTACAAATTGTTTTTCTTTTTGAGACTCAAATCCGTTTTTTTTTCTGTTTGCTTCTTGTTCAATGTTGCTGTTGCTGTTGTTATTGTTATTACGAATGCGTATTTACATTAAACATACATAAATGTGAATATTTAGGATGTGTTAAATCCTTGTTGTAAATCATGAAGTGCCTCTCGTGATTGGCGGTGCAGGTGTTTAAAAGAAATACATCTTTTATGGTGCCTTTTTAAAAAAAAAACATGTTATACACTTTTTTTCCTAAAATTTACCAGTTAAATTCAGTTTAAGCCAACAATATTTTTTTCAGGGATGTTACATAATTTTTCAATGCCAATTCCCTTCTAAAAAAAGTGCATAAATATTACACTTTTTTTAGAAAAGAACACAACATTAACCACTTTTCAGACATACTTTTCAGCACACCGTTTTCGAAAATATCATTTAAAGACATTTTTTATTAACAGTGCAAAAAAAGTGCAAAAATATTTAATTTTTTTTTAGAAAAGAACACAACATTAACTACTTTTCAGACATACCTTTCAGAACACCGTTTTCGAAAATATCATTTAAAAACATTTTTTATTAAACGTGCAAAAAAAGTGCAAAAATATTTAATTTTTTTAGAAAAGAACACAACATTAACTACTTTTCAGACATACTTTTCAGAACACCGTTTTCGAAAATATCGTTAGAAATATTTTTTATTAACAGTGCAAAAAAAGTGCAAAAATATTGAATTTTTTTTAGAAAAGAACACAACATCAACTATTCTTCAGACATAATTTTAAAAGTCCGTTTTCAAATATATTGCTAGAAACATTTTTGTATTAACAGTGCAACACAAAAAAAAATTATCTTTGTTGGCTGATTTTAGTAAAAAATGAATGTTATTTTAGCTCGAATAAAAGTATTCAACCTCGAATAAAAGTATGAAACCTTTACCCCGGTATTCATAAAAAAATAAAACGTATTTGAAATCTGTTTTAAGAAAATTTTGAATGAAAAAATTTGGTTAAAAAACTTTTCAAACTCATTTTAAATTTTATAAATACCAGGGATATTATTTATTATGGTATAGGATCTTCTGACGGTAAAAATTTCATATTTGTCATTGTTTTGGGTAACCGCCACAACTCATTTTGTAAACCTTTAGTTCATTTTAAATCAAACACTAGGAAAATCCTTTTAAGAGAATATTTTAACCCTTAATTTGTGGTCCTGGTATGTGCTCCTTCGGTGCTTTCAATGCCCGCCCATATAAACGAATTTTAATGGTGTACAAAAATATTTTGCTTTTAATTTTTTTAAGTAGGATCTGCATCAAGGCATGTCCCCAACATATGCAGGGCATTGTGCCGGATAGAAATGAGAGGAATAGTATTTTAATTTCGCCGCCTAATTTTTTACTACAGGGCCGACAAAGGAGAGTGCAGTTCTTCTGCTCTTTAATACATGATAGTGTCAATCGGTGCCTGTCATGATGCCTGTCATGATTAGTGATTAGTGCTATGCCTTCATGACTGAAATAGGCCGACAATAATTAATACAACCAATGCACTTGTGATTTCGGCAGAATATGCATTACGGAGCACGGAGTCGAGCTTGGGACTTACGGCGCCATAGTATCGTGTTAACTACTTCAACACACATCAATAATGTCCATATAAGTTATTTATTTGACGGTCTACCAGTCGTCTGCCTGTGATCGTAAAAGTCAAGAGCCAATAATTATAAAGGCGCGTCTTCGCTCGTCCTAATGTTTATAAGTGCCGAACAGCCATTGAAGTGTGAAAGTGGTCGCAAACAGCTCATGTCCATTTACATCTTGTCACATGTGAATGCTAAATTTGTATATGAAATTCTTTTCACACAAGTAAAGAAAAATACCTAAAAAGACAAATTATATTTTCTGTTTACTTATTGCCAGCATTAAAACTGTAGAGACTCAGCAGCTTTCTTTTATCTACATTTTTAAAATTCTTCTAAACGATGTCCTTCACTGAACTCCCATAAATAGTTTAGTGTCATATTTTTGCCAAATCAAAGAAAATTTTAAATCAAAATGTGATATCACAGAGAAAAAATTCTTCTAAAAACTGATTTTAGCTGCCACATATTTTTTTGTTGTCCTTTCTTTTTTTGTAGCAGCAGTTTCAACAACAAAAAAGTGAACTTCAAGTACAGATTCTTTGATTATTGTATATATCGCACTCTAATGCATATTTGAACGTACGAATGAATGGGTGAATGAGTGAAAGACGCAATGAATGAATAAATGTAGAATGATGTATTCACTCGACCCTTGACAAGCACAAAGTACACGTACGACAAAAAAAAAATGCATAAAAAATACGATTTTTATTTTATGTTGACTGAATGAATATTTTAATGATGTACTTTTGTTTAGTACAAAAAAAAAATAAAATAAAAGCAAAATCATATGTGGAAAGCATTGCTAACCGAAAGAGGAAAGAAGGAGGAAAGGACCCGAAAAATTATGGCAAAACATTAAAAAAAAGGGTGAATTAAAAATGCTTAAGTGTAACTCGCAAATTTTTAATATTTCTAACGAAATAATTTCCAAACATAATCACTCGCTGTTAGATATACAGACTTTTGTTCGAACATGAAATTGTGTTGTCAACTGTACGAGGTCAGCAATCAAAGTTTTTATATCCTCCAAAACAGAATTGGAGGGCATATTCACTTTATCATTCCGTGCGAAATAACCCGCTAATGCCCCTTAAAGTGTATATATATATTCTTGATCAGTGATGAAATCTTGACATGTCCGTCCATCCGTCAGTCCGTTCGTCTTTCTGTGGCCGTCGTGATTTCCGTCTTTCTGTGGAAATCACGTTTCAGTTTAAACGAAAAGAGCCAGAGCCTTGAAATTTGGTATAAGTTAATTTTGAAGGATAGCACAGGTCAAGTTTGTAATTGGGCTGAATCGGGCCAGAGAGAAAAAAGTTCCCCTAAGAGGAACTAAACCAATCTCTAAAAAACAACATGATCTTCAGTTTTTTTTTGTTAAGCAAATGATAAATTTTTATGTCAAAGAAGGTTCAAGAAAATTTGGAGCCAGAAAATAATAAAAACCATTTTTGGACCCCGCCCCTCTTTAGTGGGTGTTGACGTAAGATATCATATGCAAAAATAATATAAATAGTATAAAAGCCAACACAGCTTTCAGGACGAAGCTGTGATGTTCTCTGAGCTTCCCCTGCCCTACCCTCCCCTCCACGCTTGCCTCCTAAATGACCCTTTCAAAAAAAAATTTTTTTTTTCCAAAAATAAAATTTACTTTTTAGTGTTTTATGGCAAAGGCGAAATATCTCCCCTCAGGCCCTTCCCAAAATGACCCTGTTAAAATAGGGTTTTCAAATTGGGCACAAAAATATTTTAAAGAAACTCTGACTGAGCACGTTAAACATTTTTAATTTATTTAATAAATATTTAGAGAATATTTAACATTCGACCCGGTCGAATATAACGTTCTTAATTGTTGTTTACTTGACTTGATTTTGTTTTTAAAAACATTTTTGCAAAATATTCTTGCAATTAAGAAATTAATCTCGAATTTTTTAGGTCTTGGATAAGAAATTTTACCTGTAAAAAAATTTTTATTTTAGCTTCCTGCTAAGATTATAGAAAAATTTAAAAAAAAAAATTGGAAATTTATTGCTTCTAACCCATATTGTAAAAATCGAATTTTCACCAGATGTGGACGTTCTGAGTTCCGAGAAGCTTCACTGACTTCTCCTGTCAATAAATTTATATGTATGTATATGTGTGTGTGTGAGTGAACCACCTATAAATTTTGAATGCATTTACCAAAATTCCATCGCATTTTGATTTCCAGTTAATTCAATACAGATCAGTAGATTTCGAGAAATCTCAAAAAGCTGAGAACAATTTTTTTCAAATGTGTTCTTTTTTTGGAATAAGTTTTAAATTGAATTATCGATCGATTGGATAAATTTGTGAAAAATCGCGTCGACCGCCATCAAATCGGTTGATGAGTTCGTGAGATATCGCGAACGATAAAATTCAAAAACTTATAAAACTACCTTCGTATGCGTTCATTTATAAGCATTTTTGCATGTTTGCATTAAACAAAAAAAATAAATAGAAATAAAAAAGAAAAAGAAATCAGTTAAATAGAGTGTACGGTGTCATTTAAGGGTTTCATTTTCTACATTTCAGTTATTTTTCCTAATGTCGTTTTTCTCTTTTTTTTTGGATTTAGTAATTTTTGCAATAAAAACAATGTTTAGCGTGTTTAAGAAACATACATGAGTTGTTTTTTTTTGTCTTTTATTACAAAAATGGAAGAAGAAAAATAAAAAGCTCAGCAAGAAACTCTTGTTAATTGCATTTCAAGATTAAAACTTCAGTGTCAGGGTTTTTATGCCATCAGCATTTAAGTCGCTGCTGTCGTTGTTGTTGATTTTTTCCACTTTTATAAAAACAATGTATGTTTACATAACATACACACACACACACTCCCACTCACATACACACACAAATAATATTGTATAGAAATCTACTTACAACAGGCGACATCATGTTGTGATTATTGCATATCCGTAGGTCACAAACAAAAGAGGCTGCACAATAAGATGAAAATAAAAACACAAAACGAACAAATGAGATAAACGAAATCTAAAGAATTTCGAAATGGGTTAGATAACCATCGTATTATTACTGATTTATTTGTTTGTTTTAAATGTTTTGCTTCTGCCATTAGAACAGCATTAGACACTGATAACATGAAGTTCAATTTACGAAGACAAATAATATTCATGTCCTGTGTTGTTCTTGATCCTTGCAGGATAGCTAAAAACAAAAGGCTACTGTATGCATATATATAAATTCTTTAGTTGGTCAAAATATAAACAAACAAAAAAATAATTTAAAGCAAAATAAAAAAAAAATAATTTTATACAAAAGTCGGGCTAATGAGAAAATATTTCCATACAATTGAGATTCAATAAATTAAGTTGAAATTTGTTGTATAGAATATGCAGTTTTAAAGAGTTAAGCAAAATTAATTTGTGGTTTTCTATAGGAAAAATATGATCTTTTTGCAAAAGGAAAATTTGTTTTTTATCTAAAATAAATCTGAAGATTTGTATTAATTATTGCTTGGTAATCGCGCACAATTACACTGCTCAGCAGCAAAATCCCCCTTTAAAGAAAACTATTTGTATTGGATAACTGCGGTAAATTGACAATAAAATCCACATTTTTTAACCGATTTTTATGGTTTAGAGCTTATTTTATTTTTAAGATATGTAGCTCTCAGAAAAATGTTGAATATTTGCTTAATTTTTTTTTTTTTAATTCCATTTTTAAACTGAAAAAAATTACGAATTTTGCACGAAAAACTATTTTTTGTCTCCATTAATTTGCGAATACAGTGAAAGCAGGCCGTCAACGTCTGAAATCGAGACGAGGAGGCAGTTTATGAATGACGTTCTGGATAGCGACCTCGCGAAGATCTCCGATTGGGGTCAGGCGAACAGGGTCGATGATTTTAATGCCCGTAAGACCCAGTGTTGTATGCTTACGCATCGACGTACGTATGACCATGCTGCTTCATCTGTTTCTATGGGTGGTGTAAGTATTATGGAGTCAGGGGCTCTTGATGTTCGGGGCATGGAAGTGCAGTATGATGTCAGATGGACGGAACATGTCTTTCAGGTCGCAAAAGAAGCATTCAAGTGCCTTGGCTTCTTAAGACGGTGCAAGAGATACTTCACCCCTTCTGATCTCCTTAATATTTACACCACTTACATCCGACCGAAGATGGAATACAACTCTCATGTTTGGGCCGGTGCTTCAAAGTCCATTTTGAAGTTACTCGACCGCGTACAGGAGAGGGCGATGAAACTCATCGGAGACAGTAGAGTAGCCAACTCTATTGACTCTCTTGAGCATCGTCGCAATGTGGGGTGCGTATCGTTGTGCTATCGTTACTATAATGGCAGGTGCTCTGGTGAAATTAGGGAACTTGTTCCTGAAACCCATTCTTTCTTACGCTCAACGCGTTTTTCATCAAGAGCGCATGCATTTGTGGTCGATATTCCTACGAATCGCACTACGCATTACAGAGAAAATTCGTTTTTTGGCCGAACAGTCCGTATGTGGAACAAACTACCCGCAGATGTCTTCCCCGCCACTTACAATTTGAGGAAGTTCAAATCGAATATCCACAGACACTACTCCCTTTATCCTCCTTCCCAAAATCTATTTTCCCAGTTCCAGCGCAATGCACTGCATATGTAGGGGTCATCCCCTGAGTGCTGGTCCTACTCCTAAAAAAAAAAGCTCCCATGACCGGACACTCACTATCGCAGTATTTTTGTCCGGCTATGAGAGCTGTCCGCTTATGAGAGAGGTATTTTTTTTAAACCCAGGAAACTTTACCTTTTAGCAATCTCACGCACCGAATATTTTTCTTTCTCAAACTCATTTATTATTTCCACTTTTTCTTTTATTGATAACATATTTTTTTCCGCTACATTTTGTGACACACGCTAATCAAACTTCTTCTTCAACTAAACAATATTTTTTCCCCGTTCTCAATACATGAGTATGAACACTTATGTTAATAGGGGAATCACCAATTTCGTTTGTATTAACACAAGTATAAGTTAGAGTTGGAAAAACAAAAAACTACTAATTTAATACAACTCTTGTTGGTGTGTTTAAACGCTTCTGTCCGTTTATGAGAGATATTTTAAACTATTTTTTCTTAAATTAAGTGTCCGCGTCCGGTTATTGGAGTGTCCGGTTATGGGAATGCGTTTTGTATGGAAAACCTATTGAACGGATTGGGTCTTCAAAATTTGTCCGGTTATGGGAGTTGTCCGCTTATCAGAGGTGTCCGTTATGAGAGCTTTCACTGTAATTCCAAAACGATAAGAGATATAGAAAAATTATTTGCGTCTAAAATAAATACAATTTTGTTACACATCTTCTGGTGTTTTACTATTGAAAATTAGATGACTCGTTCTCGAGTTAGGGTGAAATATGCTTCCGTACCTGACTAATTTAGAGGGGGAAATTTTCCACGCTTATAAAAAAAATCCCGACCTGATGGAAAAAACCAAAAACGAATTTGAGTTCAGCGCATCAAAATGCATATATTCCACATACTATTATTTAAAGGAGAGACAAAAACTTATTTTTTGCAGACTAGTGTTATTGGCAGACACTGTCAATCCGATTACTAAAAGACAATTTTTTTATCATGGACCAGCACTCAGGGGATGACCCCTATATATACAATGCATTGCGCCGAAACTGAAAACGAGGGGATAGTATTGAGGGGACAGATTAGGAAAGATGAGAAGATAGACAGTTTTTTTTTGTAGCTATTTCAACATTTTTACTTCGACGGGTAATTTTTTGCTACAGGGCCGACGAAGGTGGATGCTGTTACTCTGCTTTTTAGTACATGATAGTGTCAGTCGCTGCCAATTATGGTCAGTGACCAGTGACTATGCCTTCATCATTGAAACAGGCTGGCAACAACTAACACAACCACGCACTAATGCTGATCAGAAGAATTCAACACAATATTTCATGACTCAGTGCGGGCTCGAACTCAGGACCCTCCGCTTCATAGTCTCGTGTTCTACTACTTCAGCCAACAGCAACCATTAACCGTTATTAATATCCTCTTAGGGGAACTTTTGTCCCTCTAGCCCGATTCAGCCCATTTGCGAACGTGGGCTGTGCAATCCTTCAAAATTTATTTATAACAAATTTCAAGGGTCTACCTCTTTTCGTATGGATTGAATCGTGATTTCCACACACTGGCAAACGAATGGGCGGCAATGGCTAGATCGTCTTTAAGTTCATCATTGATTAAGAACATGTACACTTTATGGCGTCTTAAGGAGATATTTCGCTGCGTTTACACACGGAATGAAAAAGTGAATATAACCTAAAATTCTATATTAAATTGAATTAAGATTCTATAGGATAATTGTTCGAAATTTTAATTTAAATCTCAGAAAGACATGATAAATATTCCAAGGCACAAAGGAAAGTCAACATCAGTTTTATTCAACTTACACAGCAGAGCAGAACAGCTGTTTTCGAAAGACGCAACCCTTTCATCATCAGTGCTCATGTGTATTGTGTTTGTCACCACTTGTTAGGTGGCTTAGTTGAATTTGATAACAGTTCCTATTTACACAAACTTTATTGTGAAAAAGGATACGAGAACTGTATCAACCTGACGTTAATAAGTGGTGACAAACACAATACACATGAGCACTGATGATGAAACGGTTGCGTCTTTCGAAAACAGCTGTTCTGCTCTGCTGTGTAAGTTGAATAAAACTGATGTTGACTTTCCTTTGTGCCTTGGAATATTTATCATGTCTTTCTGAGATTTAAATTAAAATTTCGAACAATTAGTCTATAGAATCTTAATTTAATTTAATATAACCTAAAATTCTTTTTTGGGGGATATAAAAATATTCAGCCAGTTAAAAATTAAAAGTTGATTAAAGTTTGATAAATTGTCGTATATTTTTGTAAAATAAATAAATATTTTAACGTGCGGCTGGTTCTCTTATGGGGTTTCGGTAGTCAAATCTTATCTATTTAATCTCATCCGTTGCACTGCTATGAAATTTATTTTATTAAAATCCCGGTAAGCCGATTCTGTTGTACAATTTCACGCACATTTAAGGTTCATGATTAAAAAAGTAGGCCTTTCTTCCTGAAAGCACCACCTGCTTAATAACATTTAAAACAATTTAATTAAAATGTATAAATAAAATTATTCATAATTTTATTTCCCGCATTTATTGCATTGAGTACTAAAATTGTGTGTTTCATAGTAAATACAAAAGGAAAGAAAAAAACAGTATATAGATTAAATAAATAGCCAACGCCCATTTGTGTGTATTGATATAAAAAGCAATTAACAAGAACATAATCGACCCATGTTGACCACATGGTGCTGTACATGAATGTGTTGGTAATTTTAGTTCATGCGAAATCATCAAATTATTTTAATAACTCACATCAGTAATTACTTGCTACAGCTGGCGTAGGCAAATGTTTACAAATTGTTCTTGCCACTGCGTATGCTGCTTGCAACATGAATAAAATGGTGACACACGGAACAAGTGGAATCAAATGTTGTAGAGATGAGGTAAAATTCTGTTCACTTAAGTTCTATTTCGATTATTTTCTATTACGAGTAGAATGAGGTTCTAAGCGGACCCAGTTTTGTAAATTAGTCGAAATTGTTTTGAAAAAAAAAAATTATCACCGCCATGCAAGTTGACATGATTTCCTCTTTAACTGTAATTGCATACAACAGTGATAATTACATTAAATTCCTAATGGGACATATTACAGATAATATTTTTGCAAAAGCCTTTTGGCAGAAATAAACTAATTTCAGCTTTCTATTTTCTGCCTTGTTTATCATTATTTCCAGCCCTCTTCAAACCAGTATGTTTATGATTTTTAGGTTATAAAGCCAAATTAGTACTGTAGGGTATAAAAATATCCCAAATGCAATTTAAATATTTTTAATAAAAAGAAAAAAATATATTGCAAAACTGGCATGAAAATGGAACAATGCTCAACAAAAGACCATAATGTTTGCAAAGCAAAAAAAAAAAAAATGGGTATTGAAAAAAGCCAGGAAAATACTATGTAAACGCTATTGATGCAACTACAATACAATAAAGACATTGACAAAGACTGGGGAAAATGTGAACAACAACTATGCATGCATGTGCATGCAGATGTGGCAAACAGTGGCCAGTTCGTTTAGTGCAACCAGAAAAACGTTAAAATATTAATAAAAATTAATTTGTGTTTTATGAAATGAATTGGCTCTACTGGAGGCGAGATTTTGTGGTACAATTTGAAACAGCAAATTTTGTGCTAGAAGCTTTTTAATTTTTTTTTATGAAAAGTTAAAAAGTTTAATGAAATCTACATAGACAAGTTTCTATAGATTTTGTAATTGTCTGTTTCCAGTCTTCCTAAATATTTGTGGAAAAACTGTGATACTCTTGATCAAAATTGTTTTCGAATGGAATACCATTTCGTTTCCACTCTATTCATCGATTCTATTTCTATACTTAATTTACGTTTATATCAAGTGTAACAAATTATTTCTGTTTTATTAATGTTGTTTTCTTTTCTGTAAAATAGTGCAACATTTTGTGCACTTTTTATGGAAAAAGTGGCACAATTATATAGCTTCAAAATAGAGAATTTATTAGAAAATAAATTGCCATCCCTTAGGAATATCAATTTGTGTCTTAAAACTCCGCCTAACTGCAAATTTTAAGAAATAAAGTGAAACAATGTCACATGTTTTCCAGAAACGAAAACACCATAAGTTCAATTAAAGTTGATAGTCTAATTGTTCGAAAATCTGTTTAAATTCAGAATGATATGATAAATATTCCAACTGTTATAAAATTTTTATTTGACATATTGTTGTCACAATTCTATTTTATAGGTAAATGAAATTTATTTTATTTTATTATATATTTTATTTAGAGTTCCACCAACAGATAAATTTCATTTACCTATAAATATTCCAAGGCACAAAGGAAAGACAACATCAGTTTTTTTTTAATCATTCAACTTACACAGCAGAGCAGAACAGGTATTTTCGAAAACCGCTCCATTTTCATCATCAGTACTCATGTGGACTGTATCAAACCGATTTCGAACAATTACTGCCGATTTCACAATGTCGATACAGTTCTTTATTTCTTATAAAACATTTGAAACAAAAACAATTTATAAAATTTTGCTTCTGTTGCAAATATATTTATAAAAAGGAAACAAGAAAAAAGAAAAAAGTAAATTATGTATGAATTTTTATTAGTCGAACTTTCTTTTGTAAATTGTTAATTTTTTTCAACGGGCTTAAGTTCGAATCTGCAAGACTGCAAATAATTTTTTTATTATTTTATTAATAAACGAATTTGTTCAAACTCTATTTATTGTTTATATTAAGATTGGAATATTATTATTGAAAATATTCTTAATATTTCAATCTTAATATAAATAATAAATAGAATTTGAACAAATTCAGTTATTAATAAAATAATAAAAAAATGATTTGCAGCCTTGCAGATTCGAACTTAATCCAGTTGAAAAAAATTAACAATTTAGTAAGTAAATTTAAAATGTTTAACTTGGTGGAACAGAGTTCCTTTATATAATACCGTACATCAACGCCCACTAATGGGGCGTTCATGTTTTCCACAGACGAACGTATGGGCATTGCAAAACCGTCCTAGACTTCATCACTGATCACGAATATATATATATATATATATATATATATATATATATATATATATATATATATATATATATATATATACATATATATATATATATATATATACACTTTGTGGGGTCCAATTGTCCTTGGAGGGTGTTAAAATTGTATTTTAGCGGGGTCGCTCTGGCAAGGGCTGTGGGAGAGACATAAAACTCTAAAAATAAATATTTGGGTTAATTAAATACAAAATTTTAAAAAAAAATTTTTATAGGGTCATTTAGGGAGCAGGACAGAGAGGGGGTAGGACAGAGTAGTACCAGGTTGCGTCTCAGCTTCGTCATTAAAGCTTAAAAATGTTATTTTTAACGAACGCAGGCTTAAGTAAAACAATTTGTTAAATTTTTACACTATTTTTGCATATAATAACGCCCACTAAAGGGGATGGGGTCCAAAAATTATTTTATTTTATGGCTCCAAGTTTAACGCGTTGGACCTTCTTTGATATAAACAAAATATCATGCTTAACCAAATTACAAAAAAAACCTTAAAAATGATGTTGTTTTTTAGAGGTTGGTTTAGTTCTCCATAGGGGAACTTGTTTTCCTCTTGCCCGATTTAGCTCATCTCCAAAGTTAACCTGTGCTATCCTTCAAGATATATTTATAACAAATTTTAAGAGTCTAGCTCTTTTCGTTTGGACTGAATCGTGATTTCCACAGACGTACGGACGGACATGCTCAGTTCGTCTTATATTTCATCACTGATCAAGAATATATGTATATATTTTATGGGGTCTCAGATGGATATTTCGCTGCGTTACAAACGGAATGGCAAAGTGAATATACCCTCCATATTCTTTTTTGGAGAGTATAAAAACTTCATTCGACATTATGAAATAGGCAGTTATCCTATTAATCTTACAGCCATTTTCGCAATGTATGATTAAGACTTAACGTTTACTTTAACGACAATTTTTGTATGGCAAACTTGACGTTAAAGTCCACGTTAATTTTTAATCATACATTATGAAAAGGGCCGTGTATTGAATTTAATATAGCAATATGAATCTTGGATAAAACATACTTTTGTACAAGTTTAACTTTTTATAGTTGTGGGAAAATATTTTTCAAATGACCATCCGCCAAATTCAATACATAGTGGTTGCGCTTATTTCCGCAATTATTTGATTGATGTGAACGTAGCTTTAGAGTTTCTTTAAAAATTTTATGTTCATAAATAATTTTCTAAGCATAAAAACTGCACACTTAGTCCCGTTTTACACTATGCAACTTTTGTTGCAGCAATTCTTATTTTGTGTGAGAGTGCTGAAATAGGAATATATACCATTTGTATTCCTTTCTCGCTCTTCCTCACTAAATACTCAAAAGTTGCTGCAACAAAAACTACAAGTGTAAACGGGGACTTACTCAAAAAAACTTAATTATTAAGCTGAGAATTATTATTCAGGTTCGAGTTCAAATCCGCGAAATTACAAATTACTTTTTTTTATATTTAAAATATTTTGTTTGAATATTTCTTTTAATCGTCATACTGGCGAGTTCTAAAATAATAATAAGTAATAAAAAAATATAGTTAACTGAATTTTATTTTGTTATAAATATGTTAGTGCTAATTTTAGTATTTGGAAAAATTTAGGACTCCTGCAATTTCAAAAATTATTTTTTTCTATACTAACGACAGTTAATCCACTGTTCCAATAACTCGTATGACTGCGGGATATACAGAATACAAATTTTATAAATAAAATCACTGCACAAATGAATACACAATGTAAAAGCACACAAATATTGAACAAAAAGAAAATCGTTTACTGCACAAAATGCACCCAGAGAAAAATCGAAATAAATAAATCGAGCTGATAACGAAACTACGGAAGTTATTTTAGTTCAAATGTTGGAAAATAATTACCACTCATATATCATTTGTAACTTGAAAATTATTATGAAGGCTTAAGTTCAAATCTGCGAACTCGCAGATTAGCGAAACTACAGTCAAGGGAACAGGGCTGGAATAAATTTGCAGGGAGAGACTCTATTCCATCTTCTGTTTGCTTTTCCAGAGCCATTAGCAATTTTATGTATTGGGTGTTTTTTATTGAGGTATAGAACTTTAAGTTGGCATCACTTTTTTAACTGGCGGCCATTTTGTCAGCTGTCAAGTGATTAATATTTAGTTTGGTTTGCCATTTCATCATGAAGAGGTTGACAAAAGAACAACGCTTGCAAATCGTGCAAATTTATTTCGAAAGTAATGGTTCAGTTCGCGAAGTTTACCGCAAGCTCCGTCCATTTTATGGTCGACATAATCGTCCATCAGAGCAATTAATTCGGTTAACCATGGATCGTTTTCGCACCACGTTTACTCTATGTGATAATACTGACTGTTTGGTGTGCTCTATGGGCTGGTGGAGTCATTGGGCCATACTTCTTCCGAAATAATGCTGGAGAGTCAGTTACCGTTAATGGAGACCGGTATAGAGCCATGATAACCGACTATTTTGTTCCCGAATTGGATGGCATGAATGTGAATGAGTTGTGGTTCCAACAAGACGGCGCTACATGCCACACAGCGCACGTCACAATCGAACATTCGATGAGCGCATAATTTCGCGGAATGGACCTGTCAATTGGCCACCAAGATCGTGTGGTTTGACACCATTGGATTATTTTCTTTGGGGATATGTGAAGTCGCTGTCTACGCCTACAAACCAGAAACGTTAGGGGACTTGGAAGCCAACATTCGTGGCGCTATTGCCAACATACGGCCCCATATGCTCGAAAAAGTGGTTGAAAATTGGACCTGTAGAATTGGCTTTATTCGAGCCAGCCGCGGCGGCCACATGCCCGAAATCATATTTAAACATTAATGGCATAAAATTATCCTTCCAATAAAGCCAAATTGATGGACATTAAAACGATTTTGTTGTGTTTTATTTCAATTCGAAGTTCTATACCTTTAAAAAAAACACCCTGTATTTAAAATTGAATTTTTTAGTGGAATATTCTAATTTAAATAAAGGATTTTACAAATTGTAAATTACACTGCTCATCAGCAAAATCCTCCTTTAAATAAAACTATGTGGACTATATGGATTTTGATGCGCTAAACTCAAATACGTTTTCGGTTTTTTCCCATCAGGGGCCAAATTACCGCTTTCGATAGCGAGCGAAATTGCCATACAATTTAAATACAAATTCCGTTCGATATCCGGATTTGCCCCCTGGTCGGAATTTTTTGTTATAGACGTGGCAAATTTTTTCCCCTAAATTAGTCAGGTACGTAGACATATTTCACCCTAACTCGAAAGCGAGTAATCCGAACACCAAAAGATGCGTAACAAAATTGCATTTATTTTAGTTGAACATAATTTTTCTCTATCTCTTTTCGTTTTGAAATTATTCAGAAAAGAAGAAAAAAATTTTTTTTCGTGCAAAATTCGTAATTTTTTTTCTGTTTAAAAATTAAATTAAAAAAAATAAAGCAAATATTTAATACATTAGCTCATTTTTCTGAGAGCTACATATCTTAAAAATAAAATAAGCTATAAACCATAAAAATCGGTTAAAAATGCTAATTTTATTGTAAATTTACCGCAGGTGCAAAATGTTGAGTATTTGATTTATGGTTTTTTTAATTCCATTTTTAAACTAAAAAAAGTTACGAATTTTGCACGAAAAAAAAATTTTTTTCTCCATTAATTTCTGAATAATTCCAAAACGATAAGAGATAGAGAAAAATTATTTGGGACTAAAATAAATACAATTTTGTTACACATCTTCTGGTGTTTTACTTTTGAAAATTGGATGACTCGTTCTCGAGTTAGGGTGAAATATGTCTCCGTACCTGACTAATTTAGGGGAACAAATTTGCCATGCCTATAAAAAAAATTCCGACCTGTTGAAAAAAAAACCGAAAACGGATTTGAGTTCAGCGTATCAAAATGCATATAGTCCACATACACTCAGGTCTCGTTTTATGCAATAGATGCGTTCCAAAAAAAATCGCATAAATCAAATTCGCATTAAACGATACTCTAGCTTCATATAAAAACTAATGATTCGTTCCAAAATTCTGAAAAATCGCATAAATTCAAATTTTAGTTGAAAAATCTAAACAAAATCACTTAAAAAATTCAACAAAAATATATTTTTATATTAAATTGAATTAAGATTCTATAGGCTAATTTTTAATTTAAATCTCAGAAAGACATGATAAAAATCCCAAGGCACAAAGGCAAGTCAACATCAGTTTTTGTTATTCAACTTACACAGCAGAGCAGAACAGCTGTTTTCGAAAGACGCAACCCTTTCATCATCAGTGCTCATGTGTATTGTGTTTGTCACCACTTGTTAGGTGGCTTAGTTGAATGTGATAACAGTTCCTATTTACACAAATTTTATTGTGAAAAAGAATACGAGAACTGTATCAAGCTGATGTTAACATGTTATTTCGAACAATTAGCCTATAGAATCTTAATTCAATTTAATATAGCAATATAAAATGTTCGTTAAAATTCTTACTAAATAAAAATATATTTATTTAAAATGAAATTTATTTGTTGAGTGCATTATATGCATTTCATTGCTGCTTTACCAAATCGTCAGTAGACTTCAAACACAGTTTTAAAGAGTTTTAAATCTCTTATTTTATGTAAATTCTTTAAAAAATTACTTTATAGCCTACTATGCTTATCACTGCGCCGTACTAAACAAATAAGCCACCTAATAAAATTGGGATTTCTCACAACACGCATGTGTATCAGCTATGCACAAAAAAAACTCTGCAGCGTGATTAAAAAAACAGCAGCTAATAAGAAGGGTAATCCCCAGTTTGTTCTTTTAATAATAACACACGCATACAACACTCATACATACGTATCGTCTACGCATAAAAAAAACACAAAATGAAACCAACTATAACGACTATATAAGTTATGCAAACTTGGTTTAATTTAAACAGGGTAAAAAAACCTAAACACATCTAAAATTTCAAAACCTGTTGAAATTCTAAAAAAATTGTTCATTTAAAAATCGCATAAATTCGAATGCGCATAAAATGAGACCCGAGTGTAGTTTTATTTAAAGGAGAGACAAAAACTGATTTTTTGCAGACCAGTGTTGTTATTTGTAATTGAACTGGCAGTGATGTCAAGGACCTTAAAGCTTCGCCTTCGAAGTGTTAACTACTTGAGTCAAGTTTAATTTGAAACAAAAATGTAGATGTTTGCTGGGATATTTGTATATTAAATATGTCTGTATTTGTGTGTATATGCATGTCTGACTGTATGGACATAAAAATCGTGCTTATAAATTGGCATATTGCTAATGAGCGATATAAAAAATTTTTCATATACCCATTTTCTTCACATTTTTCGTATATGATTTTTTCAAAGCCAACTTCTGTTAAACGAAACCAATAGCAATTTCTCACATGAAGAGTCGCTGCGACGTAGAGAGTATATTTCGGATATTGACAGCTATAGTAACTGTCGATCTTTGAGCTTCAGCATAAAACATATTTTTTACCCATATGCCATAAATACAACACTTCCGTAGCAATTAACAGTTTCTAACAGCCCCGTGCTATATCCAAGACCTAAGAAAGTAGTCACTTGCTGCCACAACTCGTTAATTGCTGTTCACAAGGAGTAGGTAAGTGTCCTATTTTTGATATTGTCTTGACATGACGTTGACGACTATTTACAGAATAATGGAGAATATCATAAATTGAACACTTCTCTACTCCGATTCTTCTTCAATTCACTGTATCTTATATCCTTCTGTTATACCAAATTCCTTAGAGAGTGACCACAGGCAGTCAGTTTTTCCAATATTATTTTCGAAACATGTTCAAACAAAATGAAGGGCATCACTTTCATTCACAAAATAATTAAAATATTTCTTAAATTTTAAACTTTATTTGTTTTTAAAATGCTCGCTAAGAAAATTGAAGATTTTCTAAAAGCCGGAAAGTCACTGGTTTCACCTCGTTTTCCAAAAAAATTGAGGTTTCACCAGATCTAGACCTTTTGAGTTCCCGGGAAGCTTTTTTGACTATTCCTGAGAAGGCGTCACTATGTCTGTACCTACGTATGTGTGTGTGTGTTTGTATTCTTGTATGTGAGGCTGTGTGTATATATAGATAAGTAAGTGTCCCACTTATAACTTTTGAACAGCTAAACCAAATCGAATCAAACCTGTCGTGTCTCAAAGGGTTCTGTCAAACTTACATTTGCTGTGACTTAGAACCGCTTCGGACCGGTAGATTTCGAGAAATACCTAAAAAAAATATATTTCTTATAAATAAAAATATATTTTATAAATAAAAATATATTTTATAAATAAAAATATATTTTATAAATAAAAATATATTTTATAAATAAAAATATATTTTATAAATAAAAATATATTTTATAAATAAAAATATATTTTATAAATAAAAATATATTTTATAAATAAAAATATATTTTATAAATAAAAATATAGAGTAAGTGCGGGTAATGTGGTATACCTATTTGTTTTTTGATTACCAAATTTTTATTTTTTGTTCGATTAAACTATCATTTAACCATCCACATGCTACACGTGTTGTGCATCCAGGACTCTATTAGAGAAAAATACTAAATCCACAATTTCAGAGATACTTGAGAAAATAGTTCAAATCCCATTAAGGGCTATTTTAAAAAATGTGCTGGTAATGTGGTACACCATATGCTGGTAAAGTGGTATCTATAGTATACCAAAAGTTGTGTGGGGTACGCCAAATGTTTTTGAATCCAAAAGAATACCCATTTTACCATCTCGGACAGCCTGTATAGCTTTTTGCATATTTTCTGCTGCCCATTTTCTAATTTCACCAGTTTTCAGCATTCTGATTTTTTTGGAAGGTAATGTGGTATACTTACCAAATTAGCTGGCTCAAAGTATACCACAATAGCTGCTCTTGTGTTTGATGACAATATTTAATTATTTTAAAAAAATGACTGTATATATGGAACAAGTGTATATATTGTTCACTTATTTGGTACTTACCAATCAATATACACTTAAATTTATAGACCTTAAAAAACATCTTAAACAAAAAAACTTATTTTTTATCACCAGCCAAAAAAAGTCGACCACACAACAAATTGAATTTTTTCAACTGACTTGCAGAATGACTTGCAAAAATGAAACAGATGATTGCTCTCTTAATTCTCAGAGCGCCTCAAACTATTGAGCTTGTTTTTGTTATAGTTGTGTTGTTAGTTTAAGAAAAACGCTACTATACCACATTACCAACCTATACCACATTACCCGCACTTACTCTATTTTATAAATAAAAATATATATTATAAATAAAAATATATTTTATAAATAAAAATATCTTTTATAAATAAAAATATATTTTATAAATAAAAATATATTTTATAAATAAAAATATATTTTATAAATAAAAATATATTTTATAAATAAAAATATATTTTATAAATAAAAATATATTTTATAAATAAAAATATATTTTATAAATAAAAATATATTTTATAAATAAAAATATATTTTATAAATAAAAATATATTTTATAAATAAAAATATATTTTATAAATAAAAATATATTTTATAAATAAAAATATATTTTATAAATAAAAATATATTTTATAAATAAAAATATATTTTATAAATAAAAATATACTTTATAAATAAAAATATATTTTATAAATAAAAATATATTTTATAAATAAAAATATATTTTATAAATAAAAATATATTTTATAAATAAAAATATATTTTATAAATAAAAATATATTTTATAAATAAAAATATTTGTTAAAAAATAAAATATTTTTTAGGAATAAAAATGTTTTCATAATTTTGTTTTTTTTTTAAATAAAAGTATTTTTTATAAATTAAAATATACTTTTATAAATAAAAATAGTTTTTTTCTAATTTTTTTAGAATAAGTTTTAAAGGGCTTTGGCTATCGCTTCCAAAAACTAAATATCTCTTGACAAGTAAAAACCATGTCGATCGCCACAAATTCAGTGGATAGGATCGTGAATTACGGTTGCCACTGAGTAAAAAAATTTTCTACCAAAATTTTCCGAAAATGTTACCAAAAAGTTACCAAAATTTTTTTTTGATAAAAACAAAAATCTCTATTATTATTATAATAAAAACAACAACTTTTATTAATAAAAAACATAACATAAAACGTTTTAATTCATTTTAGAACATAAATAAATATTTTAATTCATTATACCTACGAATTCCGTATTTAATTTAAATAAATTATTTAATATTGCAGTCATTTAAAATAATCTTTTGCTGACCAAACATAATGACATTTGCATATTACGCCGTTGAACAATTTGGCGCACATTAACACAGTTGTTTTTAATAATTTTTTTTCTCAGTGTTGAGTAATGCGGAAAAATGATAAAAGAAAAGCAAAATTTGATAGCTTGTCAAGCCTTAAAAACAAAGTTACCAAGTTACCAACCCTAAAGAAAATTACCAATTTTGATAGAATGTTACCAACTATGGCAACTGTGATCGTGATATATCGTGAAAGAAAGAAATTCTAAAAAAGTGATTATTTTAAAAACCTCGGATCAATTAGTATTGTAGGTGATCATAGGAACTACACTAATCACCGCTTATCACGTGGGAATCGGCTGATCTATTCAAAACTTAGAGCAGCTGGGAGATTAAAATGAGTCTTTTTTAACGGAAGTTACAGGGATGGCCCTTACGGTCAACCGTCTTTCATATATTTTTTTATTTTTTATTTTTTTTTTCTGCTACTTAAAATTTAATATCGTCATTGAAAAATTTAACTAACTTTTTTAAAATTATCTAAATGAAACTAATTAAAGTGCCTTGACCCGTAAAATCATCATGATTTTTTTTTCTATAATTCTAAAAATATTTACATATTAATTGAAGTATTTTTTCCACATGTGTCTGATTTAATAATTTCAACACTGTAACTATTGGACGCACATACAAACATACAATTTGATTAAACACACATTTTGTGTACTACTGCCAGTCGTCTATATATAAATACACAGGCTTTATTGGTGTGAAGCACCAGTGCCTTATATTTCATTTCCGTTTCAGCTATTGTGGTGTGTGTTTATATAAACATGTGTGTATGTGCATAAATATGTTTGAATGTGTATACATATACATACTCTTATGTACGTATTTATGTAAGTACATAACATATTCATATATATGTATTTGTATGGAAAGTAGGCATACATGCGTATAGACAATCCAACACACACACACATAATGTATAGCAATTTATTGTCCTGTACTTGTAAAAAAAACCTTCTGAATACATTATTTACAATTTGTAATATTATTTATATACTTTGTGTATGACTATATACTCGTATGATAAAATAAATACATAGTCGTATTACGCACATATTAATCTATACAATTTATAAGCACCTGGGGCGATTTTTCAATGATAAATAATTTATTATTGATCTTGTGTGTGATACATATTTGAAAATTAAGTTTATAATAAATGACTCTATTAATCAGATTGAAAAGAAAACAACAAGAGGAGGTGGCTTGTGTGTCACTTAATTGAGTTTATATTAAATATTTTCCAGTTGCCCACTTGTATCGGTAAGGAAAAATAAATATTAAAAAAAAAACGTTGCCAGTCCTTGTGATTCTCTAAGTGTGAAGTAAACAAATTTGGTTATTTTATCCGGCAGCAACTTCTTCATTCGGTAGCGCAGTCAGTAAAGTAGTCTTAACAAAGTAGTCATACTCTGACCCACAACTAAACAGATAATAACGAGAAGCACATAAATAGATATTGAAAAATAAAATTAGGGAAGAAAATATTGGTTACAAAAAGGCTTTATCATCATATCAGTATCAAAATAGACGACTATTCTGCAATATTTCAAACTAAATGGCAAATAATATCTTTAGATATTAATCCCAGAGAGCTTTTTGTCAGCTGGTAAAGAAGAGATATTCCAAGGATGTCAATTAGATCCTGAAATTTTAATCTGGAAATAGTGCAAATCTGGATCATTTCTAATGATTTTTACATGGGGTTGTCATATCAAGAAGTTCCTCTTTTTCGACGCCTTTTCAGTGAATCCGAAGTCATGTTCCTGATGTTAAATAATTCTGATTTTTGCTTACAATTTTTACTAATTGAAAAGGAAATAAATTCTTTCAATACTTTTGGAGTTGGAAAAATCTATTTAATGCTACACAAATAATTATTAATTATAAAAATTTATCAATTTATTTTATATAAATCTTTCTCTTATTTTATCTCTTTTTATAATTATTATATTTTTATAAATAAAACTATGTATTTCATATAAATAAAAATATTTTTTATACGTAACAATTTTTTTTATAAATAAAAACATATTTTATAAATAAAAATATTTGTTATAAATAAAAATGTGTTTTATAAAAAATATATATTTTCATAAAGAAAAACATATTTTTATTAATAAAAATATTTTTTAGAAATTAAAATATATATTTTATAAATTAAAATATTTTGAAAAAAAAAATTTTATAAATAAAAATCCTTCTTATAAATATATATTTTATAAAAAAACATATTTTATAAATAAAAATATATTCTGAAAAAATAAAATATTTTTAGAAATAAAAATGTTTTTATAAATAAAATTACTTTTTATAAATATAAGTATTTTTTATGAATTAGAATATATTTTTTATAGATAAAAACATATTTTTATAAATAAAAATATTTTTTATTAAAAAAATATTTTCTATAAATTAAAACATATTTTTCATAAAAAAATATTTTTTAAATAAGAATATTTCTTGTAAATAGAAATATTTTTTATAAATAAAAAATTTTTATAACTAATGATATTATTTTAAAAATTCAAATATGTTTTATAAAAAAAATATATAAATTTTTAAAATATATTTAATAAATAAAAATATTTTTTATAAATAAAACTATTTCTTATAAATAAAAATATTTTTTTATAACTAAAAATATTTTTTATAAATAGAAATATTTGTTATAAATAAAAATATGTTTTATAAAAAAATTTATGTTTTCATAAATAAAAATATTTTTCATAATAATTCATATTTTTTTAGAAATTAAAATGAATTTTTTATAAATTAAAATATTTTTTATGAATAAAAAGAACTTTTATGAATAAAAATATTTTTTATGAATGAAAATTAATTTTATAAATAAAAATTTTTTTATAAATAACAATATTTCTTATAAATAAAAATATATTTTATGAATAAAAATATTTTTTAGAGATAAAAATGTTTTTTATGAAATAAACTGCCTGGCCCACGATGTCACTCGATATCGTTTTCTCATATAAATATATTTAAAACAAAAACAAATTTCAAAATTTTGTTTTTGTTTTAAATATATTTATATGAGAAAACGATATCGAGTGACATATTAAATTGAATTAAGATTCATAGGCTAATTGTTCGAAATTTGTTTTAAATCTCAGAAAGTCATGATAAATATTCCAAGGCACAAAGGAAAGTCAACATCAGTTTTATTCAACTTACACAGCAGAGCAGAACAGCTGTTTTCGAAAAACGCAACCCTTTCATCATCAGTGCTCATGTGTATTGTGTTTGTCACCACTTATTAGGTGGCTTAGTTGAATGTGATAACAGTTCCTATTTACACAAATTTTATTGTGAAAAAGAATACGAGAAATCTATCAACCTGATGTTAACATGTTATTGTTATAATACCCGTGTTACCGTTGATTATTTTTTTATTTATTTTTCTTCATATCGAGTGACATCGTGGGCCAGGCAGAATGTTTTTTATTAAATAAAAATATTTTTTTATAATTAAAAATAATTTCTTGCAATAAAAAATTTTTTTTTTGTAAAATATAATGCTTGCGAAAAGTACTCCTAACTTAAAATTTTCTGTAAGCAACATAATTTCTTAATCAATTTTCCTGATATTGTTAATAAACATATCGTGATGAGGCCAAAATACCCACTTATTGATATTTTGGAGATAAAGAAAAAGTAGTTCCCCAAAAATGTCTTCCAATTTCTTTTTTCACTGGATATGGTGGCTATAACAAATCTTTCCAGATTTTGGGTGTCCCAAAAGTATTGCGGTAGTGTTGGTATTTTGGTTACTTTACTTCAATTAAACCTGAAACTTTGAAGTGGAGGCTTATAAATTTTCGACGTAATAAGAGAAACCCATTAACTGCTTGTGTAACTAATTTTTATTGAAGATTTGTCAAAAAAAGGCTTAAATAAACATAAAAGATGAATTAGGCAGCAAATGTCATAACCTTATCAATATTTTTAGAATTTTTAATTTTTCCTCTTGTATGTATGGATATTCATTCCTCTTTTGTGTGGTTCATATTTATATACGATGTAAGATAAAAACAAACTTTTAAGGCTCTTTTCCAGCTTAAAGCTCATGTAAACACATTTTCCATGTAATTAATTCCTTCATTAGTATCTTGAATTGTGAATGAAATTCATCGAAAACGTGCGACAGATAAATTTGATGTGCTGATTTTCTCGCCCTTTAAATTTGTTATAAATTCAATTTTTTTTTGTTCAAGCCATATTTAGCAATTTTACTTTCAACCGTCTATTTTTTTCATTCTTCTTTTATGACAAAAACACAAAAATATATGTACAAATAATAATATACTGATGCTCATATACACGTACATATTTTCCCCAGAGTAAAATTTTTACTGTCAACCCTAAAAAACAAGTCAAACACACATTCTTAAAATAAATAAATAATAAAACACATACAGGCCATGTTTAAACATGTTCGTGTATTTGACTATTGAGGTTTTCCTGTAATATTTGCAAAATGTTACCAATATAGACAAAATGCCAAAAACACAATAAACCCCTACACATACGCAATACCGCATAGTAAATCCCTACAGGCATACAAACACACACAATTACTACCTCAACACACATACATATAAACATACATACATACATACATATAAATACATATATAAAGGAAAACAAATACCAACAACATCAGAAACGTAAATATGTTGATGGTGATTCTGTTGTTGACACACTTATCAAAGCAACAACATCACAAGTTATACAACCATTCACAGTTACAGTAGGGTGGACCCCATTTAATCTACCACCAGCATTCGTTTCTTGTGAGCTAAAATTCGTTACAGGAATAATAAAACTGGGCAACTGATTTAAGAAAAATTACTTTATTTGCTGACAACATTAAAATACGGGATTACGGGTTAAGTTTAACAAATTTTTACTGCGAAATTTAGTTGACAGTCTTGAAGGCTGGAAAACTTTCAGACAAACTTCCTTAGTCAAACAGATTCTATAATTAAATTATTTTTATATGCCAAATATTTTGAGATTTTAACTCTTTCATGTCGAACATGAATAAATTATATACATACTTCAACGATTATAGTGAAGAGTATCTATGGCTGCATCAAGGCTTTCCTTGGTTGCGTATGACCTCCAGCTGATATCCTTCTAGAAGGTAAAGCGATAATGATCGTCGTTAAATACCATATTACAGGTTCGATGAATATGCTGAAAACAGAATACTCTATGATAACAATCGCGTTTTTGCATGTTCATTAAGGTGGTGTCGTGTGAGGGGTTTCCTTGCTTCTTTGACAAAAAAATGGGAGGATTTGGAGAGATTTTTACCAAAATCCACTGCCACGAATATCGAGTACGAATGAATGGTTGAGCAGTGGCTACCTGTAGCCATATTCAGTAACTCGCTAAAGCTACAATTCCATAGCTAAACATCTACAATGTGATTTTTGCCTAAATAGTTGTAAGAAACTGCTGCATACTTTTAGGTACTTATTTTGATTCCCAGGCTAATTAATCGAAAATTTAGTTTTAAATTCAGAAAGACGTGATAAATATTCCAAGACACGAAGGATCACCTTTAAATTATCTAACTTAAACAGCTGAGCAGAACACATGTTTTCGAAAGCCGCTACACTTTCATCATCACTATTCATGTGTATTTTTTTGTTTGTGGCTTAGTTGAATGTGATAACAGGTTTTATTTATAAAAATATATAGCAGTTGCTATAAATACAAGTAAAAACTTTATATTCGACCGGGTCGAATCTTAAATACCCTCCAAATATTTAGAAAGTAAAATTAAAAGGATTAACTGGGTGGGACAGAGCTCCTTTATATAATATCGTAAGTCAACGCCCACTAAAGGGGACAGGGCCCAAGAATAGACTACATCATGTGTTTCCCACAGACGAACGTATGGGCATTGCTAGACTGTCTTAGACTTCATCCCTGATCAAGAATATGTATACTTTATGCGGTCTAATTCTTTTTGGAGAGCATTCAATCAGTATTTTTTGGGGTCTCTCTGGGAAAGGGCCGTGGGGGAGACATTTCATTTTTCCCGTAAGACTCTAAAAATAATTATTTGGAATAATTAAATGTAAAAGTTTTTACGTGATTGAAGATAAATGTGCCGAGTTAAACATGTTTTGACGTAAGCAGTTACGAAACAACGTATTTAGCTGTGAACTTAAATATTTTATGACGTAACGACTTAAATATTTTATGACGTAACATGACAAACAGTGATGTTTTTTTATGAAAATCCATATTTAATACATATTTTGAGCATTTGGTGATAATATTTACAAGCCATGAAAGGTCAATTTATAGGCCATGAAAGGTCAGTTTATAGGCCATGAGAGTGTGTGTGATGTTGGAGGGATTTTGCCCGCAGTGGCAAAATAAGGACTTGGCATGCATTGCCAGTATATACAAAATGATGTATGTGATAGAAGACACTCCCATAACAATTTTGTACATAAATATGGATTTTCATACAAAAAAAAAAAAATTCACTGATTGCCATTTCCTTACGTCATAATATTTAACTTCACTTCGTAACTGCTTACGTCAAAACATATTTAACTCGGCATATTTATCTTCTTACACATAAATTTATTTTTATTTTTAATTTTCATATAATAACGCCCACTAAAGGGGCGGGGTCCAAAAACTATTATTTTTTATTTGATGGCTCCAAGTTAAACGCGTTGGACCTGCTTTGACATACAAATATATCATGTGCTTAACAAAATTACGAAAAGAAACTTAAAAAATTATGTTGTTGTTTCAAAGGTTGGTGTAGGTGAACTTTTTCCCCTCTGGCCCCATTCAGCCCATTTACGAACTTGACCTGTGCTATCCTTCAAGATATATTTGTACCAAATTTGAAGGGTCCGGCTCTTTTCTTTTGGACTAAATCGTGATTTCCACAGACAGACGGATGGACATGCTTAGATCGTCTTAGATTTCATCACTGGGGCCGAATTACGGCATTCGATATCGAATGCGGTAATTTGGCCCCTGATCAAGAATATATACACTTTATGGGGTCTCAGATGCCTATTTCGCTGCGTTCCACACGGACTGAAAAAGTGAAGGAGGATATAAAAATTGATAACAGTTTTTATTTATAAAAATTTTATTAGAAAATTGCCCACAAGAACAGTATCGCGCCTATCTTAACACACTTTGAATCCCCGTGTTGCCATTTAATTGTTTTCTTTATGTCCCATTTTAAAAATTTTTTGTTCCATTGCACACAAGCTAAAACTTTGTTTTTTAATTCATACAGATGATTTATTTTTTAAATTTGTATGACAGCAAGTGAGTGTTTACGGGAGATTTTTTTTGCCAAAATTTATTTTTTCATGGCCACGATTGGATCATGCAAATAAAACATCTGATGGTCCTTAAATAATATTACCCATTTATTTAACGGGAATCTCTTTCCTTTCTTTCCCTTCTCTGGTAGCCAAGTACTGGCACTATCTCGATGGTAATTAATTTTTAGTTTTTCATATAATTGTGCAGAAATGCAGAAATAAATTAAGATAAGACAAATAGATATTGAACTCACACGAACACATTCTGCGTTAGCATGCGACAACATTTATTAACAATATTTGTTGTCCATGATAATAACAGCAAAAACACCACCATATCTAAGCAAGACTGTGTAGAGGCACACTGAAAAAGTCATTGACTCTAGGTAATGGCAATAAAGCTGTCAGCCTCTCCACTAGATGATAATGATGATGATGATGCCACATCAAAAACAGGGGTCATTGCTGAAGGGTCGTAATAAGATTTTCCATAATTTTATCATCCACATAGAAATTTATCTTTGTAGCAGAAGACACACAATCGAAATGAAATGTTCCATTGAATAGGTACGGTTTGTTGTTGTGTTTTTGTTGCTTTAGTGTGTCACAAACTAATCACATTGCGGTAGATGTTCAAGTGTTTATGGAATGTAACATTAAACCTTAAAAATGTACCCGTACATCTGAAAACACATCCACCAGCAGCAACGTGTGCGTAATGGCCCATCTTCTTTAACGAGTTGTAGTTACACACGTACACTCACCGCATCTACATACAGCGTGTACTAGATACATGCTGCTGCTGCTGCTGCTGCTGCTACTGCTATTGCTGTCTGAACTAGAACATTGTTGAATTGGATGTGCGCGTGTTAGCCGTACAGGTCCTTTGCAAGTGTATATATTCGTATCTTGTATAAGCAAATTATCACAAGGGAAAACATTGGTAATTTCGACTGCATAATATTTTGTTTTGTTACAGTTTTAAAAATTTCCCCTCCCCAATAACTTCTCGTAAACATATTGCTGGTGTAGACGCAGCAAATGCGTGTAGGCATATACATTGCACAGTGGGCTCACTCACAACTTTTTGAGAACAAAAAGAATTTTTGCTAATTTTCCCTTGAAACTTCTTTTGCCGACTTAATCAGCCATTCACAGGGTTCGATTCCGTTCCGAAACGGAACTGATTCCTTATTTTGGTTTTTTAGAAAACGATAAATGAAAAAAAAATTTTTTTTAATGAAATAATTTTTAATATCACGAGCGGAATCTGTTAATGAAATTAAAAAATATTTCCTTCCGAAGAAATTTTTTCTTTATTAAATTGAATTAAGATTCTATAGGCTAATTGTTCGAAATTTTAATTTAAATCTCAGAAAGACATGATAAATATTCCAAAGCACAAAGGCAAGTCAACATCAGTTTTTGTTATTCAACTTTCACTGCAGAGCAGAACAGCTGTTTTCGAAAGCCGCAACACCTTCATCATCTGTGCTCATGTGTATTGTGTTTGTCACCACTTATTAGGTGGCTTAGTTGAATGTGATAACAGTTCCTATTTACACAAATTTTATTGTGAAAAAGGATACGAGAATTGTATCAACCTGAAAGAAGAAATTTTTTCTTATTTGTTTTCGGAAGAATTGAAATATGGAATCAATTCCGTTTTCGAATGGAATCAGAATCTGTGACTTGGCCTTGTGTGTAAAACATAAAATCAAAAGTTTTGGTTAATTAACAACTCCCATATTCATGGAAAAAATAAAATGTATTTAGAGTCGATTTTAAGAAAAATTTTTATGAAAAAAATTTGTCCAGAAGCCATTTCAAACACAATTTAAATTTTATGAATAAGGGGGAAAATTTTAAAAATTATTTAAGAGACAATTCGTATTTATTTCTTTTTACTTGCACCGAAAATAATTTTTATACACTCCAAAACAGAATTTGGAGTGTATATTCACTTTTTCATTCCGTTTGTAACGCAGGGAAATATCCATCTGAGACCCCATAAAGTATTTATATTCTTGATCTGTGATGAAATCTAAGACGATCTGAGCACGTCCGTCCGTCTATGAAAATCACGACTCAGTCCAATCGAAAAGAGCAAGACTCCTGAAATTTGGTATAAATATATCTTGAAGGATAGCACAGGTTAAGTTTGGAGATGGTCTACATCGGGTAAGAGGGAAAAAAGTTCCCCTAATAAGAAATAAACCAACCTCTAAAAAACAACATAATTTTTAATGTTTTTTTTTGTAATTTTTTTAAGCAAATGATATATTTTTATATTAAAGAAGGTCCAACGCGTTAAACTTGAAGCCATAAAATAAAAAAAATAATTTTTGGACCCCGCCTACTTTAGTGGGCGTTATTAAATGCAAAAATTGTGTAAAAATTTAACAAGTTGTTCTACTTAAGCCTACATTGCTTAAAAATATCATTTTTAAGCTTTAATGATGAAGCTGAGACGTAACCTGGTACTACTCTGCCCTACCTCCCCCTCCCCTTGGCCTCTTAAATGACCCTATAAAAAAATTTAAATTTTGTATATAATTATCCCAAACATTTATTTTTAGAGTTTTATGACAAAAGTGAAATGTCTCCCCCACGGCCCTTGCCAGAGCGACCTCGCCAAAATACAGTTTTAATACCCTCCAAAGAGAATTGAACCCCATGAAGTATATGTATTATTGATCTGTGATGAAGTCTAAGACGATCTAGTAATGCCCATACGATCGTCTTTGGAAAACATGATATAGTCTATTTTTGGACCCCGCCCCCTTTAGTGGGCGTTAGCGTACGATATTATATGCAACAATAGTGTAAATATTGAACAATTTTTATTCCTTAAGCCTATAAGAAGCTGAGATGTTCTCTGATCTTGCAGAGGTGGAACGTCTCTCCCACGGCCTTTCCCGGAATGAGTCTCAAAATAGAGATTTAAAATTGGGTACAGAGATGTCTTAAAGGAACTCTGTCCCACCAAAATTAAATTTACTTACTAAATATTTGGAGGGTATTTAAGATCCGACCCGGTCGAATATAACGTTTTTACTTGGATGGATAGTCTGGGTATGAACCCTACTGATGCGGTCCATAAAATATAGAAGTATAGAATATAAAATACTTCGCCGGCGAATTGTTGCTAGAATAACGACGAAGGAGTGTGCTGTAATGCGATCTATAGTTCGTGCTGGTATCAGTCACTGTCGGTACTGTTCAGGTATCAGTGTAGTACTTGCGTTATTGACACGAATCGACAATAAATAACACTAACAGATCTCGAAAAACTTACAACAGTGTGGACTCGAACCCGGGCTCTTAAGCTTTATATTCTAAGGGTCAAATACTTCAGCCTACATCACCTGATTTAAATTACTTAGATTTCTTTTGCAACTGAATTCCTTAAAAGCTATCGTTCGGTTGCACAAATAACAATTAAAACAAAAACAAATTTTAAAATTTTCTTTTAGACGTTAATCATATCTGGCAACATTGCCAAATAAACTGATAACTCAACGCACATGTTATATTTACAGAGACAGTGTATTAAGCGATATAACATAAAAATTGTGAAAAACTGCATTTATTGTCAATTAGAAAAAAAAAATCTTCTATTTCTTATGTTACAAGTGCAGCAAAAAAGGAAACAATTTCTATTTGCCTAAATTTTTCCAATATTTAGATTTCTGTAAATTGATAAATACCATATTGTTAATGTTTATGCCCACTGTGCAACTTTTTAAAGTTGTGAATATATATGCTTCTATGTTAGTAGGCTAAACCATAACTTTTTCAATTCGGTTAGTAGTTTGGCCAGCACAAAAATGGTTTGTGTTTCTTTTTATTTTTTAATCAAAACTTACAGCGCATACAGTTTATTAGCAACGCCAGGAGAATATAAACAAAAGTGATTCAGTTCATGGAATAACATAAACTAATTAAATTTTTCCTAACGGCTGATTAATGAAATACTAAAGCTTATATAAAGCGAAGCAAATGTAAAAGATTAAGTGTACACAAAGTGGAGCAGCAGTGGCCAATACGGCAGAGGTTAGCCATACATGATATCCATTTCATAAATATTCAAGTGCGGGCAATAGTTAATTCCAAACAAAAACTTTTATGGATAAATAGAGGGCTGTATGCAATAAACTAGTGCAAATAATTAGGGCTCAACTTGGATAGCCGCCATTGTAATACTGAATCTTTTGGTTTTAATATCTGACACCAATTGGTCTAGGGTAACCAGGGGGGTGGAATGTGGGTCATTTTGCTAATCTTTATATTTAAAATTAACCAAAAGAGAAGGTATTATTTTTTTTAGAGAGAATATAAGAATATTGATGATATTTTATAAACAAAACCGGTCTATTTAAATATTAAATTTGACATATGATGATGGTAATGGAATTGGGAATTCTAGCAACGCCCGTCAGAAGAATAACTATTATGTTCCCATGTGTGCAATTGTAAATATGCCGAGTTAAATATGTTTGGACGTAAGCAGTTACGAAGTGAAGTTAAATATGTTATGACGTAACGAAAATAATTACATATAAAATTTATTATGTGAGTGAAAATAAATATGCCGAGTTAAACATGTTTTGACGTAAGCAGTTACGAAACAACATATTTAGCTGTGCGGTTAAATATGTTATGACGTAATGAAATGGCAATCAGTGAAGTTTTTTTTTATTAAAATCCATATTTATATACAAAATTATTATGAGAGTGTCTTCTATGCCATACTTCATTTTGTATATACTGGCAATGCATGCCAACTCCTTATTTGGCCACTTGGGCCAAAATCCCTCCAACATCACACACACTCTCATGGCCTGTAAATTGACCTTTCATGACCTGCAAATATTTTTACAAACTCAATTCAGCTATTCCAATTGTTGTGTGTGATAGAAGATACTCCCATAATAATTTTTTATTTACTGACAATGAATGCCAACTCCTTATTTGGCCACTGGGGGCAAAATCCGTCCAAGATCACACACACTCTCATGGTCTATAAATTGGGCTTTCATGGCCTGTAAATATTTTCGCAAAACGGTAAAAAAATTTATTAATTATGGATTTTCATACAAAAAAAAAACGTCACTGTTTGCCATTTCGTTACGTCATAAAATATTTAACTTCACCGCTAAATACGTACCCCGGTATTCATAAAATTTAAATTGGGCTTTCATGGCCTGTAAATATTTTCGCAAAACGGTAAAAAAATTTATTAATTATGGATTTTCATACAAAAAAAAAACCTCACTGTTTGCCATTTCGTTACGTCATAAAATATTTAACTTCACCGCTAAATACGTACCCCGGTATTCATAAAATTTAAAATGAGTTTGAAATGTATTTTAATCAAATTTTTTCATAAAAAATTTTCTTAAAACAGATTTCAAATACGTTTTATTTTTTTTTATGAATAAGGGGGGTAGTTTCGTAACATCTTACGTCAAAACATGTTCAACTCGGCATATTTATCTTCACACACATTATGTTCCCTCACAAACAACACGATTCAAGTGTATCCCAATTGTTCAGCATTTTTCGATAACTATCGAAATTGTTCGAAATCGATCAAAATTTCAATACAATTTGAATAAAAATTTCAATCGATATTAAATGCCGTAATTTGCCCTCAGGACTGTTAACGAAATCAATTTAATTTGCAATTTTTTTTCTCAGTTCCGGGAATGCTTCTTTAGAAAACCAAAGTCAGTAAAGAAACTTTATAAATGTTTGGAAGGTACAAGGAAAAAATATAAAAAAATGGGACATGAAGAAAATAATCAAAAATGGGTAACCTTGGTTTTAAATACACTTCTCGTACACAATTTTCTAATAAAATTTTTTTGTAATAAAAAAAACGTTTATCACATTCAACTAAGCCGCCTAATAACTTTTGACAACAACAAAAAATACAGATGAGTAGTGATGATGAAAGTGCAGTGGCTTTCGAAAACAGCTGTTGTGCTCTTCTGTTTAAGTTGTATAATTAAAATTCATGTTGACTTCTCATTGCGCCCTGGAATATTTATCATGTCATTCTAAATTAAAATAAATACATATTCGAAAAAACAGCTCATAGTTTTCAATTTCTCAATTTAAATTAACAGTTTCCTCGTGTGATAGTACAAAACACTATTAAGAACATATTATTTTAATAAAAAGAAGTAGTTTTGAGACTTTTAATTAAAATTTGCTTGTATTTTTTACAACATTTTCAGCAGTGCACACTTTGCGATGATACTGAAGTCACATGTGTAGCGCCTCCAGTTTCCTAATAATCCGGTCGATGCCCTGCATAGTAGGCCGATCGCGACGACGACAATCATCCTGTAATGGTCGTAAAGTGGCCACGTTTAAAGCACCATATTTATGGTAAGTTTTAATTATTTTTATTTATTGTTCGGCTGTTAAATGACTCACATTCGTAAGTGCTAGAGTTTTCTAGCAAATAGCTGACACTTCAGATGACCGATATTTAACAGCTGATGGCCTTGCCAGACCAGTTATTTTGAAGCCACCAAGAGCCCTTACTGCAAGTTCATGATTGTTAAAAGGAGGATTTTTATCGTATAGTTAAAAGTTTATCACTATTATATCGTTATTTGAAAATAGAAATAGTACCTGCCTTCAACATATCGTTCACTTTAGGTCTAAGTGAAAATGAAGCAATAGAACATTTTTTAAATGTCAGACAAATTCCTAATTTTTAGTAACCGGAAGTGGTAATAGTGGCCCTAAATGTAAAACTGTCTAATTACTTGCAAATATGTCTTACAGTTTTGTTCGATCCTTATTTCATATATTTTTGGGAAAAAGAAAATTTTGTTTTCTTTGAATGTGTTTCAAGACCACAAATGTGGTAAAATTAAATTATATGAGAGATCTTTTATATTCAACCCCTGTTCTGTTTATGAAAATAGTTTCGATAACGACCAGAATCATTAACGTGAGGATTTTAGCAAAGAACAACTAAATTGCTTTCATTTTGAAAGTCTGTCATTGTGTTTTATTTACAAGTTCCGTGATTTACTTTTCAAATATTTATTAAATATTTTGAGCGCTATTTTGAAATCAAATTGTCTGAAACATTTTATTTAGGATTCAATTGAAGACCGTAATTTTAATGTATGGCCTGTTCTGGTGAAATTAGTAAAAAAAATTTTATTTCTGGATTTAAAAAAAAACCCCAAATAATCATACAAATGTGAATGCAATTAGTAAATAATAATAATTTTTTTAATAACACTGCTCAGCAAAAAATCATTTTTTGTCTCTCCTTTAAATAAAAATACATATGTGGACTATATGGACTTTGATGCGCTAAACTCAAATCCGTTATCGGTTTTTTCCATCAGGTCGGGCTTTTTTTATAGGCGTAGCAAATTTTCCCCCCTAAATTAGTCAGGTACGGGGACATATTTCACCCTTACTCAAGAACGAGTCATCTAATTTTAAAAAGTAAAACACCAAAAGATGTGTAAAAAAATTTTGTAATGCAACCAAATTTACATATGACTCTAGCATTTCGCTTTAGTGCTTGTAACACCTACTCCGACATCAGCTTTATTGATGCATTGTTTGCAGCATTACACATATTTTATCAATATTCGATACCTGCGTTAAATTGACAGATTATTTTATTTTTAAAATATGTATTTCTCAGAAAAATGTGCAAAATGTGGAATATTTGCTTTATCTTTTTTTTTAATTAAATTTTTAAACTGAAAAAATTACGAATTATGCACGAAAAAACATTTTTTTTCTCCATTAATTTCTGAATAATTCCAAAACGATAAGAGATAGAGAAAAATTATATGCGACTAAAATAAATACAATTTGGTTACACATCTTCTAGTGTTTTACTTTTGAAAACCGGATGACTCGTTCTCGAGTTAGGGTGAGATATGTCCCCGTACCTGGCTAATTTAGGGGAAAAAATTTGCCACGCCTATAAAAAAAATCCCGACCTGATGGAAAAAAACCGAAAACGGATTTGAGTTTAATGCATCAAAATCCATGTAGTCCACATATTTGTATTTAAAGGAGGATTTTGCTGTGAAAAAATTTGGCATTATTTTGCCTACTTCGGGGAGGCTAAATACGGTGGTGCCAACTGTATTTTTATGTTAACTCTTATTTTCGTGATATGCCGTTATTTCCAAAAAAATCCTAAATTCCTCAAAATTAAACTTAGTTATGGATAAAACTTTTTTAAAGAAAAAATTTAAAATAAAAAATGAAAATTATGCAATTTTAAAAAATTTTTATACTCATGGCCTTAAGCCGAAGATAAAATTACCTTGAAAATGATAAAAGTCTTTTAATTTTGTAGTCGTTTTAGAGAAATAGTTTCATATTTATTAAAATGAGAATTTTTTATGATATTTTTTTTTGCAAAATTTCCAAATTTTTATTTTTTAAACATAATGATATCCTGTAAATTTGTTCTACACCTACTGTGGTTGCTGTTGGCGGAAGTAGTAGAACACGAGACTATGAAGCGGAGGGTCCTGAGTTAAACTCCGCGCTGAGTTATGAAGTATTGTGTTGAATTCTTCTGATCAGCACTAGTGCGTGATTGTGTTAGTTGTTGCCAGGCTGTTTCAATGATGAAGGCCTAGTCACTGGTCACTGAACATAATTGGCAGCGACTGACACTATCATGTACTAAAAGCACCCTCCTTCGTCGGTCCAGTAGCAAAAAATTAACCGTCGAAGTAAAAAGGTTGAAATACCTACAAAAAATCGCTTTCTTCTCATATTTCTTCATCTGTCTCCTGAATAGTATCCCCTACTTTCTGTTCCGGCGAAATGCATTGCATATGTAGGGGTCATCCCTACTGGCTCAAGAAAAAAAAATCAGCTATAAAAGGATGAAATCATAGCATATGACTTCAAAGCTGGCAAGTAATATACAAAACTTATAGCCAAGAACACACTCTGGCATAATGTAATTTTGTATGCAGTTTCAAAAAACAAAATTTCCGAAATTTGGCTAAAAATTATTTATTTTTTGCAAAAAAAAAATTATATATCTAATAATGATTATTATTTAAAAGAAATAAAAATTTATTATATAAAGCAAATATAAACATATTTTACTTATTAAAGTAGTTTAAAATTCATGCTTTTTGCAAAAAAAAAAAAAATGCAGACAGAAAACAAATCAAAGTTTTTTTGTATTGACATTTTAATATAAATCGTCAAAAAAAAAGATTTTTATTTACGAAGACAGTTAAACTCTCTATGTGGGTTATTCACTTCGTTTACGATTTATGTGGCAGAAATTAGAAATTTCTCAAATCATTTAACGTTTAAACTTCGAAATCCATTTTAGAACTAAAAACAAGACACATGAAATATGAAATGTATACCGGCAGAATATAGAAACCAAAAACACAACTTGAAACAAAGCGCCAAACCTATAAATGAGAGCACAAAATAAAAACTGATAAAAAAATCAAAAACCAGAAACAAAAAATTATGAATCAAGACACAAAACAAAAGCCGATTGATAATGTCCTTAACCACAGACAACAAGCCAACAAGATGCTAAAAGTTTTTTTTGTTGTTTGTTTTAACGTTGCACTTTGGATTCTGCGCACCAACAGCCATTTTAGCAAATATGGCGCCCAGCTAAGGGAAACACTAAAGAGACGGCAATAATACACCACACTAAAGCGGAAATGCAATTTAATGGACTTGTAAAGCGGCAGCGTTCAGTTGGGACATCAGTAGCAGTTGGGACTTTGAAGGAATCGTACGGTTTAACGGATAAACATGGAAGTATTTGGCTGATTGTAAAAGTGTTTTGAGTGAAAGAGAGCAAGAGTGTTAAATTCAAAGTGCATTATTAAAGAAACTCATACACTCTTATAAACGCACACACACCCACACATAGACTGTTGTACTCACCTATAAAAAGTGTTTAAGAGTTGTATAGAGAATGCGCTTAATGGTTTCCTGTTTGTTTTTGTAATTCATTGGAAAAAGAAAAAAGAAATATGAAAACACAAATGCAATGAGCTGAGAGTATTTCAAAGAGCCTCCTACAATAAAATAATAATAATAACATGCCTATAAACCCAAGAGCAGCACAAAAGGCGGGAGAGAAAGTATACAACGAATATGTTATTCTGCAAATGTCAAGTGTAATGTCATCAACATCTCAAGTTTTTATTGTTTGTTCATACGTAGACAACGCCAATATATAGATAATACTTCCATCTAAAATAGCCATAAATTTATCAATAAATTCAAAACTCTCTCGTGCATGCAAACACATAAAGAAAAAAAATAAAAAAAAGAAAATCCTTTCAATAGCAAGGCTATCATATACACAAATGCAACTCGCTGCAATATGTGAAATCAAATCAAAATTCAATAGAAATCAAAATTTTCAAGCAATAGTGAACAAAAAAATATAACAACAACTAGTTTTTTTTCTAATCAAACATAAAAAGTGCCAAAATTTAAAAAAATAAAATAAAATAATGAATGATGATTCGTAGCTAAAATGAATAGTCCCTTATAAAACCGAAGTGCAATGAAAGTGTTAAGCTCCTGGCTCGCTGCAATATTCCCATATACATACACACAACATTCAAATTAAAATCTGGTGCAGTGCATTAAAAAAAGAAGAAAAGAAAAATACACACACATAGAAATAAATTTAACAAAAATAAAATAAGAAATAAATCCGCAAGTTTCTACCAAAAATCTTCAATTGGAATTGAGTATTTATAATAATAAAAAAAAAAGAAAATAATAATAATAACAATAGTGACATCCAGTTTAAAACAAAAACTAAGCACAAGGAAACGGAAAACAAAACAAACATCATGCGGATTAGTTGCCATGCTGTTATAATTTTGCTCCTTTTACATTCCGGTATGTTTTCTTCATCATCGTCTTTGGCTTTCATTTTGCTATGAATTTTGCCATTATTTTTTTGTTTTTTATTCATCTGTCGGTTTTTAAATGTATTTGTTTTATTCACGTGCTTCAAAGGCTGCTTTTGTGCCGGAGAGAGCAGCCATACTGTACACGTACAAACAAATCTTGAGACATTTTTTCGTTCGTTTGTTTGTTTGTTTTTCTAAAGCCATAAAATGTTATTTGTTTTCGATTTTCTTAATTTAATCCACTTTTCGGCATTTTCAGTGGCTTGCAAAAAATTTGTTTGTAAACAAACTCGCAGGAGGATGAAATGGATATTTTCTTTAGTAAAACAATAAAGTGAATTTTTAAATTTTAGTAAACTCTAGTCTCGTCTAAATGTTCCCAGTTTCACTTATTTAGCGTTTTTAAGTTGTTTGTGAGAGTCATAAAAATTAGAAGTGCTTTGTGTGTTCAGCAGTTTTTTGCTGTAAAAGAGAAAATATTTTTGATGTGTTAACATCTATACGCGCGCCTCTAGGGCAGTAAACTATCAGTTTCAATACATACGCAAGTGTAAGAGTTTGTTTGTTTGTTGTTGTTGCTTGGCAGTCGGTATTGAAAGTGATTATTGGGCGATTTTCATATAATTTTCCCACGCGATTTTCTCCGGAAATTCATAGCCGATTTTATTAATTTTTGGATTAAAACGCTAGTGCGGGTTTCGACGAAGAGTTTAGGCCAAAAATTAAGGCGATCCGATATCGGCGAGCGGAGATTTAATTGTTTTAATTCGGAGTATTAATTTCGAGTAATATTAAAAAAGTGTTTTATGTTGATCTTCGGTTTTGTCTTATGCATAGCAAAGAGAATAGTGACGTGGTTATACGTACATCTTTATATAAAAATGAGATAGCAAGACAGCAACGTATGTAGCTTATGTACAAACATAACAATGTATGTATGTACATTTGTCTGTTGCTTTGCATTCTCTTTGTTTTTTGTGGGTTTAATATAAAATAAATAAAAAATACTTTATATTAACTCTACCTCCGGGTTTGTGGGTCTGTGTTCATAGAAATCGAACAGGTACCGTGTAACAAAAAGGTGTTAACACATCGCCCGTGAGTTCGAACACTCATTGATTTTTTTTATATAAATTTTGCTTTATATTTTGTGTAAAAAAAATGGAATAAAACTCAAAAAGCACTTTAAATGTTAACAGTGGCTTATGGTGAAAATTATTTACAATTGTTACAAACTCTTCGAAGAAGACCCAGAGAATGTAAATGACAACGCTCATCCCAGAGGGCTCAGCACATTAACAATCGATGAAAATTTCAAAAAAAGAAATAAAAATTACTAGATAAGTTGCTGAGGATGTCGGCTTACCTGTTGGCTCGTGCCATGTAATATTTTTTGTTTGGCAAAATTTTAGACATGAATCAGGTAGCACCGAAGTTCGTTCCAAAATTGCTAAATTTTTACAAAAAAAAAAAAAATCCCCCGTCTCATAAGAACCGCTTAATAATTGTTGAATAATCTCAACGGCAATCCAAATATACCGGAAAAGTTTCGAGCTGTTGAGAAATCATGGGTATATGCGTTTATGCCATCCAAAGTAAAGTCCGGCCATTCGCTTTAATATTGAGATCAGAAGAGCCAAGATCAAAACGAATTCCGCAAATATCGATCAAACTGCAGGATTTTGCTCTGGAGCATTTGGAGCTCTTGCTCTGTAGTCATACTTTTTTTAATCTATTTTTTTTTTACATAACAAACACAACCCTTCAAGCAATTGTTTTTGTCTGCTGAAAACACCCAGAGTCTCCGGCGGGAATCGAACCCACGACCATTGGACTTATAGGCTAGCATTGCTACCCATTAGCCACAGCAGCACCCAAAAGGGTTAATTAAGGGTATTATTTTGAAGTTATCTGCCTCTTGTGAGAAGCACTACAGAGAAGACGTTCAGAACCACGGAAAAACATTTAATCGCTTTTGCTTGCCAGTCATAATATTTTACCCCTTGTTCGCAATATTTTACCCAAAAATACCTTCGTGATCATACCGCAAGCATCATATTCACCAGATTTTTATCCTGTGACATTTTCCTGTTTCATGGAGAGATAAAATCGAATTGAAGAGGGAGCACAAAGATAAGAAAAAATGTTGACATAAGTATATTATATCTGAGCAGACGAATTCTTCTGATCAGTATTAGTGCATTATTGTGCTAGTTCTTGTCATCCTGTTTCAGTGATGAAACAGCGTAGCACTGGTCACTATGCATAATTGGCAGCGTCGGACACTGTCATGTACTAAAGAGCAGCCTTCGTCGGCCTTGTAGCAAAAAAATTTGTGTAAAAGTTTCAAATAGCTACAAAAACATTCTCATCTTGCTTCATCTATTAACTCAATACTAACCTCTACTTTCTGGCGCAATGCAATGCATATGTAGGGGTCGTCCCCTAAGTGCTGCTCCGAATTAAAAAAAATGAATAAAAAAATTCACCGCACTTTTGTAAAAAAAAAATCTATTAAAATGAACGATACTAAACAGTTTTGAAATACACTTTCAATTTAAAATTATACTTGGTATTTAATTGTGACAAAAGTATGGCACCACATCTAAGATGTTAAAAAAATTACTGACGTTTTTTGATGTGTAAACATCTATACGCTGGGGGCAGTGTTGTCAGATAATTTTTTTTCTTCCCCCCAAAAAAATTTAGAAACCCCCTAGATTCTACACTTTTTCTTAAAAAACCCCCTAAAGCAGAAAAGTTTAAGTAGTAATTTGGTTTCATCATTCGTGTCTCTATTAAATTTGAATTGAGGTACTATCATTCTTACGCGAAAAGCACGAAAACACCCAAAATTTTTTTTTTTTTTTTTTTTATAAAAAACCCCCAAAAAAATATATCTGCAATCTGTCTTTCTTTTGTTAGAGACGGCTTGAGGAAGTTTGTTACGAGTACATGTACTTCTTTTGTTTGGGATCCAATCCAATATGTTTTTTTTCGTATTTTGTTGTGCAATAAGGTCTCCTGTTAGCCACCATAATGCTTTTACAATATTTGCATAAAGCTTTGTAGTTGTTTCCCTGGACAGGGGCTAACCAATCTGAAATTTAATTTTGCATTATTGTGTTTAAAATGTTATTTAAAAATATAATACCTTTAAACTGCTGATCTGCTTCCCACTCCTTTTTATATTTTCGTTTATATACATATGTTATCCTTTTTTGGCATATTGGTAATAAATTGTAAAGATGAATAACTTTTTAAAATTCATATTTTGCAGTTCAAGGAAAACCAACAAAATTGATTTAACGAGAAAAATGTTTTAATGTTTGTATTTGCGTGATTACTTTCTAAATCGCCACTTCGATACAATATCTTCGACATGCTCAGTGGTTAAATTATGTACTATTATGTACCAAACTATAAATTCGAAAATCCCCTAAAAATCCCCTAAATAAAATTTTCTTACTAAATTTCCCCCTAAAGAATATTAACCCCTAAATCTGCCCCTAAATAGAAAAAAAACCCTAAATCTAGGGGGAAACCCCGTAATCTGACAACACTGCTGGGGGGTAAAAATATTTTTCACAATACAATCACAAATTTAGAGTAAGATCAAATCGGTGTGAGCTATATTTGAGTGCATTAGTGTAATCATACGAACAACAAAAAGTACAGAGAAATGTAACAGCTGCATAGAATTACACTCAGCACCATCTAGTGTGCAATAGACTTGTGTCCAACTAGCTCATTTGCTCAGTTTTGACAAGAACCTCTGATCAAGCCCATTCAAATTACATAGGTTTGATTAAAGGCTCTTGTCAAAACTAAGCGAATGAGCAAGTTGGACACAAGTCTAGTGTGCAATAGTAGTAGTCGTACATTATGTTATCGTAGGCAAATAATTAAATGAGTACAAAAACATTTAATTTTAATAACTTTTAAAAAGATTTTTTGCACTTTTAATAAGAAATTTACTAAAACAAAGCAAAATAAGGGAAACAAAAAAAACTAAACTTGCCAAACTAAAAGTCTTCTTCGTCTTTGAGATTGTCATTCATACGGACAACAAGAAGTAGAGCAGTGATGTCAAATGTGATTGTGTACCTACATGCAGTGGTTCCAACTTATTACAAACCTTTTTTATATATTGTATATATATATTTATATAAATATATTATTTCTGTTTAGAGGCCTCAAAACAGGACTTGCGATACTTCCCGCTGAGTGAGAGTGTTTTTCAGTAAACAATTATATTTTACGCTCTCAAAATAAAAGAGCGTAAGCGTACATGTGAGTTTTGCTTCCACAATTGTGTATGGGGCTGACATCACTGAAGTAGAGAGAAACTTAACAGCTGCATAGAAATACACTCAGCACCATCTAGTGTGCAATAGTAGCTACTAATTTTCATTAACATATAATTGTGCTAGCGCTGTACAGCTCGAAAACAATTGCTGTAAAATAACTACATGCATTACATTTCCGTCAACAGCTGATTAATAGCTTTTTCATTACTAGATGTTTACACATCTCCCCTGTGATCGGACTCAAACTGCTTTTTATTTTTCAATGAATAATTGCTTTACAAATTTCCCAGTAAAAAAAATTAATTCTGATTTTTAATTCTTTTATATTAAGAATAAGTCAATGACATCATGTAAACAAACTATCAAAACCACATGGTACGTGTAGTATGGAAAACTTAACTAAAATTTATATAGAGCTGGACTTGTATTGTATTCAAATATGATCCATAATAATTAATTATGTGAAATTAAAAAAAAAATTATTACTCAGGTTCAAGTTCAAATGTTTAGTTTTTTTTTATAAAAATTACCTCGAACTATGTTTATATATTCACCAATTTATTGGGGCGTAGTTTAAGATTTAAATTTATCTTAAGTTTGAATAATGAATTACGCGCTAATGTTTAAAATTAATATGTGAAATAAAACTAATTGATGAGCCGAAATGCTGGACAAAAAGGCACAAATTAATTTGCGAAAATCTTAAGAACTAATTAAGCAGCTCCATAGGGGATTTTCAAGACTTTAGTTTAGGTTTTGCAAGTCGCAGCACATTGCGAAAGTCAGCAGAATGAAGAAACTGACATGCATTTTATTGTTTTTTTTTTGTTTATATAGTTTATAGATGTTCATATGATATTTTTTATCTAAATGAATATAAGTATTTCATTAATTTTTGTCTCTGAAATGCTCGTATGTACTTGATCAAACGTCATTTTGTATATCAAAGCAAAGGAAATTATCGCAAACTTTAATCTTATTTATTAAAAAATGGAAATTTAAGGCCAAGACACATAGAATCCGTCATGCGTTATACGTGGCCTTTTTCAACTGACAGCTGAGTTGAAATACATGCTTTCTTATGTGAGTTGTCACATTCAGTACTTCTGCGGCAAAGCAAAGTACGAAAGTTGGCCAACTTTTAACTTTTGACGTACGTTGAATACTTTGACAGAAATCGATGAGTTTTTCAAATTGTTTTAATTAATTTTTTGTATTGTGTGTTCAGGAAAAATTAAATAATATACAAAAAAATTTTATAAAATATATAAATTTAACATAAATAAATAAAATGGAGGACATACAATTGATTTAATATCCGTCAACAAAGTACTCATTGTGCCAGTCTTTTCCGTCAGTACGTTCATGTTAGTTGAAAAAGACGACGTATAACGTATGACGGATTCTATGTGTCTCGGCCTCTAGTCACGTCAGAGATTGTGCTGGAGATAGGGAAACTGGTTGTGCGAAGGACATATTCACATAATTTTTACAGTAACTTTGAAACAATTCGTTTCAAAATTAAAAACGGTTCTTTTATATTACTTTTTTGAAAAAAAAATTTTTTTTTCGAAAAAGATTTTAAAAGCAAATGGAGCTACTGAAGAAATAGTAATTGTAAAGTCCACAATTGAATATTCAATACACTGAAATAAAATCCATAATATTATCGTTGATGGTGTTTTTGAAAATATCGCCGTTCTTTTATGTCAGATCATTAGACACTTTTTTTGTGGCATAAACTTTTTTTTATTTATTTATTTACTTGATCAGCTTATTAATTAACAAGACTAAAAGGCCACAAACTTATTTCTTAAGTGTAGCAATAAAAGACTAAAAGTTCTGAACTACAATTTTGTGTATTTTGTATTATTGATTTTACTATGAAGCTAACAAAAAATGTACTACTAGCTATTTTATATCAAATTGAACATGCAGCTAACGAAAATCTCAAACTTTTAATTTAAAAAAATAATAATAATATTAAATTGAATTAAGATTCTATAGGCTAATTGTTCGAAATTTTTTTTTTAATTTAAATCTCAGAAAGACATGATAAATATTCCAAGGCACAAAGGCAAGTCAACATCAGTTTTTGTTATTCAACTTACACAGCAGGGCAGAACAGCTGTTTTCGAAAGACGCAACCCTTTCATCATCAGTGCTCATGTGTATTGTGTTTGTCACCACTTGTTAGGTGGCTTAGTTGAATGTGATAACAGTTCCTATTTACACACATTTTATGGTGAAAAAGAATACGAGAATTGTATCAAGCTGATGTTAACATGTTATTGTTATAATACCCGTGTTACCGTTTGATTATTTTTCTTCATGTCCCATTTTTCTGAATTCTTTGTTCCATCATACCTAAGTCAAACTTTTTTGGTTTGAATTTTATACTTAAGTACATGTGAAGGTTTTTCCAATTTTATTATTGGTAACTCAAGCCATAGCTTAAATTTGTATGTAGTAAGAATTTTAATGAACATTTTTTATATTGCTATATTAAATTGAATTAAGCTAATTGTTCGATTTTTTTTTTTTTTTTTGTTTAATTTTTTATTTTTTTTTTTTTTTATTTTTTTTTTTTTTTTTTTTTTAATTTAAATCTCAGAGATTTAAATTAAAAAAAAATTTCGAACAATTAGCCTATAGAATCTTAATTCAATTTAATATAGCAATATAAAAAATTTTCGTTAAAATTCTTACTACATAATAATAATAATAATAATAATTTTGACCAAAATTTGGGGGCAAATGCTACCTCTCTGTGCTATAGTTGATAGAACTTGTTCTTGAAAATAAAAAATCAGATTTTTTTTGTCAAATCATGCAAGACCAAATTGTTCGAAGATAAGTTCGTGATAAATTTTTATATTCGAATTTTGACAAGTACCGGCACCCCAAGTATGTCCTCCACTGATGCCACGCAGTGAGCCGGAACTATAGAAAGGATGGCATAGTGTTGAGATAAAATCAAGTAGAAAAGGTGAATAATTCTCCTCGTTGTTGAAACTTTTTCTTATGTATTATATTGCTTCGCCGGCGAATTCTCCCTACAGTACCGACAAAATAGGATGCGGTAATGTCCGTTTTTAGTACGGGATTGTGTCTATCGTAGTTAATATTGTACAAATAGGCCGACACCCACTAACACAACTACACACTAAGGCAGATCAGAAGCATTCGATACAAAATTCATAGAATGCGGGTTTTTAGACTTCCCGGTCTACTCGTTGACTACTTCAGCCACCAGCACTCTCGATACCAACTAAAATTGCCGATTTCACAATGTCGACTGAGTTCTTTCTTTCGTACGAATATATATAAAACAAAAACAATATTTTATAAATTGATTTTGTTTCAAATTTATTTTTACGAAAGGTAGAAATCTATCGACATTGTCAAATCGGCAGTTAGTGTTGCGTCTACGATAGTATTGGCAACATTTGACTGCGTTTAAAAATTGACAACAACGACTTTCGCAGTTCGCGTGAATATAAATTATAAATAAATGAATTTATTCACATTGTAGCCTCAGCCATGTTCTATATCCAATAAAATATGTGCCAAAAAATTTAAAATAATAAATTTTGCTATGAATTTATTTTATTAGTCGAACTTTTTCGTAGATTAACGGCCATGTGATGGAAATCGGTTATCGCATGAAATAAAGCGTTTTCGATTTGAAGTCACAAAATTGGTGTGCTGGAGTTCGCAATCGCTCAAAATCGTTCAAAAGAAATTGGCGTTTTTAAGTCGCATGTGATTCGACAATCGTGCGATTCACAGCGCATACATGTAAATTCTAATTATTTTTAATTCTCATTATTATTAAGAGTAGAATATTTTTATGATTATAAAAGATATTCAAATGAAATTTATTTGTTGGTGGTTAAGCAATCTCTATATGCTTTTCATTGGTGCTTTACCAAATCGTCAGTAGACTTTAACCACAGTTTTGAAAAGTTAAAAACCTCTCATCTTATGCATATACTTCCGAAAACCATCTGAGAATTCACAACTTGTAAATTACCAATTATTTTCAAAAATAACAACAAAATAAGAATAGTATGCCTTGAAACTCATACACAAATAAACCAACAAACAAATTATATTCGATATGAATCCATTTTATTTTTCTACACCTTTATACAATCAGAAATCCATTGGATAACAAGAAAAGTATTTATAAGGCAAAATGAAAAATAAAATCTAAATCAAACTGTTATGAAATTTTCTATTTCAACAAATAAATTTCATTTATATATAATGGTATTGTGACAACAATGTGTCAAATAGAAAATTTCATAAAAAATATTCAAATTATTCCACTCTTAATAAAAATTAGAATTTGAGCAAATTCATAAAATGTAATTTGCAGTTGGCAGATTCGAACTTAGAGTCTGTTAAATAATTTTCAATTTAATAAATTTTCTATTTATAACATCTAAACTCCGTATATACGCATCCACACTGCTAAGAGAGCCAATACCTGATTCGTTATAATATTCAAATTCTTTGTCTATTATCTTAAGCACTTCGTTCAGCCTCATAAGTTATTCGGCAGAACAACTTACCTGGTCGGCAAAATATAATTTATTTAACTCCACGTGCCTGGTCTGTGTCATAGTTGTATAATAAAACTCAAAATAAAATATTGCTTAAAAAATAATTTATGTAAATCGAAACAAAACGCATTTCCAGTATCTGTGAAAAACTAATTTTTTAAAATTTGTGTGCAATAAAACTCTTGAATATCTCTTATTTTCCTACAAAAAGGTTTTTAAAGTCCTTATGCGTATGAAAATAACAGACGTTTGTTTTTATATGAAATGAAAAAAACGGGTTGTAAAAATTTTGCCTGGTCATTTTACGAGTGCTTCCATATTTCATGTGCTGCTACGTTCAGCACTAAATTATCTTTCCACATAAAAATGATCCTGGCATAAGTGTAAATGTTTCTTTTTTTTACATTTTATTTATTTATTTATGTTTTATGTTCATTTATTTACTTACATGTCATGAATCCAAATCGCATTTATTTTACTGCCAAAGGGAAATGCCTTTTTTTTTGTTTTGTTTTTTGTTGTAAATGTAATTTTATTACCATCTCGTATTCGTGTGTGTAACTCTTTTTCTTTTTTGGGGGAATTTTTAAAATAATTTTCGTCTTATGCTAATTTTATACACACAAAAATATATACTTTATATATGTATGTGCGTATATACATATATGTATTTTATGTAAAGCCATATATATTTATTTATGTCTATCGTAACATGTAAGAATATATACCAGTACAGTGGGCAACAAAAAATTATAATTTATAAATTTTTTACTTTGGGATGAAGCACTTACGAACTAGTTAAACCCCTCTATAATTCATTTTTATTTATTTTTTTTTTTGCAAATTTCGGAAAAGAATCAGTTCGAATAAAATTGACAACAAAAAATTTTTTACTACCCAAAGTGCTTGGCTGCACACTATTTCCAAAAATAATAATAATAATTTGAAAGATGGTACTGAAATCAATTTGCTTTACAAGATATTAGAAATTAATGCAATTATTTGAAACGAGTATTCAAGCATTAGTTTTTTTGTTTTTATCTTGGACCAGCATTCAGGGGATGACCCCTACATATGCAGTGCATTGCGCCGGAACTAGAAAGGGCGAGATAGTATTGAGGGGACAGATGAAGAAAGATGAGGAGATAGAGAATTTTTTCGTAGCTATTTGAAACTTTTACTTTGCCAACTAATTTTTTGCCTATAGCCCGACGAAGGAGCTGCTGTTACTCTTCTTTTTGATACATGATCGTGTCCGTCGCTGCCAATTATGTTCAGTGACCAGTTCTATGCCTTCATCATTGAAACAGGCTGGCAACAACTAACACAACCATGAACTAATGCTGATCAGAAGAATTCAACACAATATTTCATGACTCAGTGCGGGCTCGAACTCAGGACCCTACGCTTCATAGTCTCGTGTTCTACTACTTCAGCCAACAGCACCGCCGTTTCCTCTCTAGACGATTTTCTTACAAAAGAGACACAAGTCGGCATACAAAAAAAAAACGATATTAAATATCAATTTAAATTAAGATTAAAAAGAAATTAAAAAGTCAACTTCAGTTTTTAATTATTCAACAGCAGAGCAAAACATCTGTTTTCGAAAGCCGCTACAGTATCATCATCAGTACTCATGTGTATTTTTTGTTTGTCACTAGTTGGCTTAGTTGAATATGAAAATAGTTTTTATATCCTCTGAAAAAGAGCTGGAGAATAAATTCACTTTCTCATTTCGTATGCAAGGCAGCGAAATATCCCTCTAAGACCCCATAAAGTGTATGTATATTCTGGATCATATATATATATATATATATATATATATATATATATATATATTCTTGATCGGTGATCTAAGACGATCCAGCCATGTCCATCCGTCTGTGGAAATCACGATTTAGTCCAAACGAGAAGAGCTAGACCCTTGAAATTTGTTATGAATACATTTTGAAAGATACTACAGGTCAAGTTTATAAATGGGCTGAATTGGGCCAGAGGGAAAAAGCGGTCCTCTAAGAAGTGCTAAACCAACCTCTAAAAAAACAACATAATTTTTAATGTAGTAAGAATTTTAACGAACATTTTATATTGCTATATTAAATTGAATTAAGATTCTGTAGGCTAATTGTTCGAAATTTCAATTTAAATCTCAGAAAGACATGATAAATATTCCAAGGCACAAAGGCAAGTCAACATCAGTATTTATGTGTATGTTATTCAACATACACAGCAGAGCAGAACAGCAGTTTTCGAAAGCCGCAACACTTTCATCATCAGTGCTCATGTGTATTGTGTTTGTCACCACTTATTAGGTGGCTTAGTTGAATGTGATAACAGTTCCTATTTACACAAATTTTATTGTGAAAAAGAATACGAGAACTGTATCAACCTGATGTTAACATGTTATTGTTATAATACCCGTGTTACCGTTTGATTATTTTTCTTCATGTCCCATATTTTGAATCCTTTTTTGTAATTTTGTTAACCAAATGATATATTTTTATGTCAGAGAAGGCCGAAAGCGTTGAACTTGCAGTCAGAAAATCATAAAAATCCACCTTTGGACCCCGCCCCTTTAGTGGGCGTTTAAGTAAACATATATCAAATTGCATAATTTAAGCCTACATTCCTTAACAATTAAATTTTAATGTTTTTATGACGGCGCTGATATGCTCTGTGATCTTCCTTTGTCCTACCCTCTCCCACCTTCGCCCCTTAAATGACCCTATAAAAACTTGTTTTTACACCTAATAACACCAAAAATTAATTTTTTTGTGTTTTATGATAAAGTTGAGATGTCTTCTTCACCTGCTTCTCCCGGAGTGACTCCTACAAAATAAAGTTTTTTTTTTCATAAATATTTGGAGGGTATCTAAGTTTCCTCCCTGGCGAATATAAAGTTCCCACCAATTATTTATACAAATTTTATTAGGAAATTGCATACGAGAAGTGTATCAAACCGATAGTAACACACTTTAATTTAAAACCCATGTTGCCATTTGATTATTTTCTGCGTGTCCCATTTTTCAGAATTTTTTCCCCATTACATCTAGGTTAGGTTAGGTTAGGTTGAAAAGATGGACATAAGCAAGGGCTATCCCAATCCGTTCAGGATTACACCTAGGCCTCATAGACCTGTTGTGCGTCCTATTATAAGAAGTTCCCATTCTATTATAGGCTGCCTCCATTATGACGTCTAATTTTATTAATTCCTGTTTGAAATTGGTCGCAAAAACTCTATGCGTTCATACGATGAATTTGGTTTTCATGTCTATTATTATTTTTTGTTGTTGTTTCACATGTAAAATACAGACAGAACAAAACGTAACAACGAGAATAGGTATTAATTAAAAGAGAAATATGAAAAAAAACCATGAAATCAGAGATCAAGTCATTTTGTCTACCCCTGTTTCTTCTCTACACCGTTCGCTTTGAAACCAAAAATGACGTCATAAAATTCATCGTGTGAACTGGTTGTAAGTATATTTGTTGAACATTCTTGTTAATAGTTAATAAATTTTAAATAATTTCCTGAAGAAGCTAACCAATGGTTAGCGAAATATCGAAGAATAATAAATATTAACATAAAATAACCTCAAGACTCAAACGAACTTATTAACTATTAAAAGAAAAAAGGTTAAAAAATTAGACACAAGCATCATTCATATTGTTATATTAAATTCAATTAATATTTATAGGCTAATTGTGAAATAAAATTTCGTTTATATTATATTTAATACCCTCTGAAACATATTCAAAAACGAGCGGGAAGAAAGAAATTTCTCTCAAATTGTGTTCGCCTTAGCATGCAGTGCTCTCATAGTAATTAATTGTATGCAACTTTTAGCACCCACTGTAAGGTATTTATTTACATTTGCTAAAATTTCAAAAGTACTTACAATCTCATAAGAATATTAAAAAAAAAAAGAATAAAAAAAAGAAATACAGGAATTATGTCTGTATGATTTTTCTGTCTTTATTTTTATGATTTTCTCTACTTTGTTTTTAGATGTTTTTGTTTTTTTGCTGGATTTTCTATGAAAATTCAAAAACATTTGGGAATGTTTTGGCGCGCGTCAATTCTTCAATGCTGCTGGAAACAAAAAATTATGTAAAAAATCTAGAAAAATATGCAGCTTTTATGTTAAAGATGAGGACTTAAATAAAAAGTTTTTTTTTTTTGTAAAAATATGTTGCAGTCGGGAGGATAGAACAAGAAATTTGTTTTTCGTTGTTATGAATTATTTTTTTTTGTTAAAATTTTTTTATGGAGAATAACTCTTTTTTTGCTGCTGCCATTGCCGTTGTCGGTGCTGTTGCTGATAATGGTGTTGTCGTTGTTGTTGTTGTTGTTTGTTGCCCATACCATTTTATTAAGCATTTATTTTTATGTTTCATCCCTGCTCATCAGTCGTCGGTCTCAATGCAGAAGATGGTGGAATTCATATTTATAAAAAAAATAAAACACAAATATACTTTTACATATTTATGAAACATTGTTGTATGATTGTTATTGTTGAGGAAGACAGACAGACATATAAACCAAGAAACACACACGCACACACATACAATTCGACAAAGCTACAATTTTATCCTTTTTTAGGACGAAGACATCGATGATGGCTTCATTCAGGCAGTGTTGTGATGTACATGCTGCCATAATCAACATAAATACAAGATACAGAACACAACAAAAATGAAAATATTATATCTTGATGAGAAATGTTTAAGATAATAAAAATATATTCCCTACAGTTTAATCTGGATTTAAATTTATCTTCGAAATTAAATGCCATAAAAATAAATGAGAAAAGAATATTGTGCAAAAAAAAAAAGTATTAAATAGCATAATATTTCGTCTCAGATAGAATTTTGCATACCATTGGGGAGCCCCTGATGATCTGAAATAAGCAAAACTATTTATTAAGTTATTGCAAAAAAAAAATTAAAAAAAAAACATTGCTGGCACTAGATATAACTTCTCTCAGTCTGTAAGTGCAGTGGTTCACAGGACATACGGGCTCAGGCGACACCAGTTTGTCATACGAAAGTTCCACTGTGCAATTCTCCGGCGATTGTTGAGCGCAGAATAAACACTTTATTGTGTTTGTCTTTTGCCGACTCCAGTTTTGACATTTTGTATTAGTCAAAACACCATTTTCCGGGCAAAGAGGCAAAGGTGAAGGAGGTAATTAGCAGAGATCTCATAATTATTTCTGATTCGAGAGTCGAGAATAGGACAGATTTAATCTAATGTAAGATCCAGTATTGCTTAGCCTATTGACTGCAAGCACTGAACTACTCATATTCATGAATTTTATATGTTTTGAAGAATCAGAAAAACAATGCGATGTTCGTTTCATTTCTCAAAAATAGTACACAAGTTTCTAGGGTTTTAAGGCGATATTATACATAAAGGATTTTTCAACAAGAACTTTGTTTTCTAAAACAAAACATTTAGATGAAGATGATTAAAATTTTTATTGTGTTACGCAGAGGAAAGTTCGGCAATTACGAATGAAACATGATATCTGGCAAATGTCCACCATGTCATTGATATCCAGTGGATATTATCCACGTCATCAATAATAGGACAAAAATTGAGTTGTCAACATCCAGCCTCATCTTCGAAAATAAGCGGTTAATTCACGCCTCCAGACCCTATAGCGCACCACACCGTGACACGTTGAACATGCAAAAGTTTCTCAACAATCGCTCTAGAATTTTCCGAAGCCCAAATGCGGCAATTTTTCTTGTTGACAGAAGGTCTCACAAGGACGATTATGTTGTTACGAAATGTAACCTTAACAAAACTACCATTTTCATACTGGATTTTAATTATTTTAATGCGAATTTCGAGCGAAATAGAATTCAATGTAACAATTTCCAGTGCATATATTACGAATACGTCAAAAAACTAAACTATGACTTGCATTTTTCATAATGACTGGCTTTTTTTATGATGGCTTGAATTTTTTTTGATGACTTGAATTTTTTATGATGACTTGCACTTTTTTTGATGACTTGCACTTTTCATGATGACTTGCACTTTTTATGATGACTTGCATATTTTATGATGACTTGCACTTTTCATAATGACTTGCATTTTTTATGATGACTTGCACTTTTTATGATGACTTGCTCTTTTTATGATGACTCGCATTTTTCATTATGACTTGCATTTTTCATAATGACTTTTGCACTTTTTATGATGACTTGCACTTTTTATGATGACTTGCACTTTTCATAATGACTTGCATTTTTTTGTGATGACTTGCATATTTTATGATGACTTTCACTTTTCATAATGACTTGCACATTTCATGATGACTTGCATTTTTTATGATGACTTGCACTTTTTATGATGACTTGTATTTTTTGTGATGACTTGCATTTTTTATGATGACTTTCACTTTTCATAATGACTTGCACTTTTTGTGATGACTTGCATTTTGTATGATTATCTGCATTTTTTATGATGACTTGCACTTTTTATGATGACTTACATTTTTTATGATGACTTGCACATTTCATGATGACTTGCATTTTTTATGATGACTTGCACTTTTTATGATGACTTGCATGTTTTGTGATGACTTGCATTTTTCATGATGACTTTCACTTTTCATAATGACTTGCACTTTTTGTGATGACTTGCATTTTGTATGATGATCTGCATTTTTTATGATGACTTGCACTTTTTATGATGACTTGAATTTTTTATGGTGACTTGCACATTTCATGATGACTTGCATTTTTTATGATGACTTGCACTTTTTATGATGACTTGCATTTTTTATGATGACTTGCACTTTTCGTAATGACTTGCACTTTTTATGTGGATTTGCACTTTTTATGATGACTTACACTTCTTATAATGACTTGCACTCGTGTCTTTACTAATACAATATATATGAAAATAACATTGTCTCTCTGTCACCTTTTCATGCTCCAACCGCTGGACCAATTTATATGAAATTTGGCATAACGATAGTTTAAGATCCAAGGAAGAACAGTTTTTGGAAATTATCATATTGAGTGGTCAAGAGTAGTAAAACATTTTTATAGACATATGAAATTATTAAACTGATAACCAAGAATGTTTTAAACGTTGATCCAGTAAAATACAACAGATAATTGACACAACATACACATGAGCTCAAAACATCACATATTCTTCGTGGGTATAAGCCAGGGTCGCAATTTAACATTGTGGAAATTACAAACGGAATGATAAATCTATATAAGTATACACTCTCACCATTTTTGGTGAAGAGTACAAAAAGGGGTAGCCCTTTTTGGGAGTTGCGAGATTTTCAACGCCACCAAATTCGTTTATGATTAAAGAAGGAAGCGCATGTTGCCTTACAGGGAATATTTGCGTTTGTCTAACGATTTTTTTGGCTTGATTTACTTGTAGTCTTAAACAAAATTTATTAAAACGTTTTTGGCTTATATATTTTTTTTTAATAATTTCCTTTTTTATAATTAAAATATTAGCAAATTTTATTATTCATAATATAATGCCCATTTCAATAAAATATAAGCAAATATTAGAATGAGGAAAAACATTCCAAAAGCTGTTGTACAAACAAAATCTTCACTAATCCTTAATGGATTTAATTAAGGCAAATTAAATTCAAATTAATAATTAAAAAAGAAACATAATGTAGATTTGCCTTTATTTATAGTTGCCTTAAAAGAAAAATTAAAATGTTACTGTTATCGGCAGTTGGAAAAAGGGAAGAAAGTTAACATTAAGAAGGGAGATATAAATTATATATGCGATGAAAGGGTAACTTTGGTTACCGAGCCTTAACCACAGCGTTTGATACTATTGTGTACTAAAGAGCGCATTACAGCACCCTCCTTCTTCGGTACTCTGGCCGGCAAAAAAGATAAAAAATTACATGGCTACAATACATTCTTCTCATAAATCGTCTTCTGTTTCCTCAGGTCGTGTTTTTGAGAAAATTTTGTTTGGACTTCACTGTATTGAAAATCGCCAAAACTCATTCTTCAACATGCTCATTGTCGTATTAACTGGAATTGGTGGAAACGTGTTAGATATTTTAATTTTTAATAGGCAGATTTGCTAATAGAAAATTGCTCTAAAGCTTCCACCGCAAACTTTAAAACTAAAAACTTTAAATTTTTGCATATAACCTGGAACAAAAATGACGCTTTTAAATATTAAATCAGCATTTTTAGAATCCTTATGAACATCCTTACAGATTTTTTACGAAAATTTCTTTGTACGTCAGCTTAACGATTTGGTGATGTTTCCTGTACGAAATGCCATCCATATATGCAACTAAAAGTTTCTTGCTCTTCATTTTCGTGGTAATATTTTAAAGCAGCTTTTAAGCTCCTGTATGATGAACATTTCCATTTATTTGGCATTTATAGAACATTCATTTCTCAGCATCAAATCCTGCACATGCATTTATGTGTCGTCTTTATGTTCGTTTTATTTTTTGCGGTTATATTTTAGTTTCCGTTTTGGCAATCATGTTGTTCTCTTGTTAAAATTCATTTATGAAAAAAAGAAAATATATCGTATTTATGTTATTTTTATGAGTAAAAGATTTATGTATTGCATCATTTATAAACAGACATGATGATGTACTTGTGCAATAGCTGCAAAAAAAAAGCGAAGAAAATTATCATATTCAAAGAAAATATCAGACTTTGTAGCAAACACAAGAGCCGGCAGGCAGACGGACACACACAGACTTACTTACATTCATGCAAGCAAATGCTCAATAGTTAAATGGAAAATTCATATTGTTCTCTTCTCCTCTTTTTTTTCATGCTTGTTGCAGATACTTTGTTGGCGGAAGTCTATGAGGCACATTTACGCGGTCCGGGGTTTGTGATGGAACCACCGGGTCGTGTTGAATTTTCAAACTCCTCTGGCGGCTGGCTGGATTGTTCCGCTTCGGGCAGTCCTCAGCCGACCATTGACTGGGTGCATGCAGACGGTACGGCTGTAACGGATATTCATGGTGTTCGTCGAGTGCTACGCAATGGCACATTAGTGCTATTGCCATTTCCTGCAGCGGCATATCATCAAGATGTACACAACACCATATACCGTTGTGTTGCCAGCAATGGTGTTGGCCGCATTGTATCCAGAGATGTGCAAGTCAGAGCCGGTGAGTTTGAATTGAATTCTTTTGCCAAAACACATGCAAATAATTTGATTATGTATTTTAAAACAAAAACACTAAAAAAAACTTAAATGCTGTTTAATTGGTATGATGGCATTATGGAGTCTGCTAATTAAATTTTATTTTAATTACGTTTTTTTTTTGCAATGCCAGCCACACAGCCAACATAATGAAATATTTTCTGCAAATCATTTTTATATGCAATTTTGTTTTTGTTTCGTTTATGTTTGTTTTTTTTTTTCGTGTTAATATTTTCTTTTCAGTCGTGGCACAAGCTTACAAAGTTGATGTAGAAGTGTTATCTGCATCTCGTGGTTGCACAGCCATTTTACGTTGTGTAGTGCCAACGTTTGTTAAGGAATTGGTTCGAGTGGTCTCATGGGTTCATGAACCTGCTATCTACATATATCCATCACTACAAGGCGGTAAGTGCATTCAGAGATTCATTCATTCATTCATCCACTCACTTACACATACAGCCATATAAAAACACTTGTAAATTTTTTGTTTATGTGTACACACATACACACTCATTTTCGCCGTTATATTTACTGTTGTACATTAAGGTATTTGACTGTGTACGTGTATAAAAGGACACGGACTTTTTTTTTTTATTTCACTCTCTTACGGAATGAGTGTAACTTCGTTATGATGCCCTGCCAGTGACGTACTTGTAACCAAAGGTAGCGGTTAATAGGGATGGTGGAGGGACATGAAAGGAAGCATGATGAACAAAAGTGCAAAACTAAAAAGTTAAATAAATGTGCAAAACAAGAAATAATATTAAAAAAAAAATTATACCTTTTTCAAAGTACACACTTAATTTCTTTTTCCTAATGAAAACTTATTTTATTTAATGTGAATACGGTGCTGTAAATATTATATTTCTGTGCCGCGTTTGTTTGGCATGAAAAAGGAGAAGAGCATTTTATTTCAATCTGCTTGCAAATAAAATATGTAGTCCATAGATTTTTCGCTCTTGAGGTTTCCAACTATTTTTTTTGCTCTTATTCTGCCGTCAAGTCAATAAATTTAACAGGATGCACAGAAGAAATAGGAAGTAATTAAGAAACATATTAATAAAAGTTAAAATATAAATAAGGCCGTTTCATAAGAAAAGTCTAACAAAATATTTTGAAATGTGCAATTTATGGAGATCATTGTTATTGAAAATTTCAATACATTCTGCTGTGCAGTTATTTCTATGTTGAGTTTCTGAAAAATATTATATTTCACTTCAGAATTTTCAGCATTTCGCGTATAACAACTTAAATCCCTCGTATAATAAACTCAACCTTATCCGAATTTAACGATTAAACTTGCTTGACTTTTTAAGATTTTTTTAGATTAGAAAAAAAAAACAGCAAAAGGATTAAAAAAGATCAAGGAGAGTAAATATATTTTCTATATATTTTTTTGTGCATATAAATAACACGAACGCAAAGCGATTTACAAAATAAGAGCATAAATTTAAATACAATTTATAGGCTGTCATACGTAACATGTTTCTAAATATTTCAAGGTACACGGTCATTTATGCAACTTGCACAGCAGAACAGGAACGTTGATTTTTCGAAGACCGCTACACTTTTATCATCAGTACTCATGTGTATTTTTGCTTATCATGATTTATTAGGTGGCCTAGTTGATAACAGTTTATTTATACAAAATAGTATACGAGAGTTGTATCAAATCGATGATAACGCATTGTGAATCCCATTTGGTTATTTTATCATTAAAAACTAATTTATTTTCTGGTGTTAGTCATCACATATACAATAGTTTTTAACTGATTATAACCACATATATCTTTTTTTTTGCATAGTAGTCCATATATTTTAATATTTTATGGGTAGAATAAACAAATTAATATCAGCGGATAGTATATTTTACGGAGCTCAAAAGCATATATGTATATCAAATATATTCCGAGGTAAAGTGGGAAAGTATTTTGATATGCCGTTTTTCGAAAAAATTAAGAAAATAAAGACTTTTTTGTTCATTTGGACTATATTCGCTTTGCATTTTGAAATTTTTTTTAAAAAGTTCGTACGATTACGATAAACAAATAGAGTCGACTCCGCTTAATTGGAAATAACTAAAACCTAATTTTTTCAGTTATCCGATTTTTTCAATAAAACGTAGTTCGGTTTACTGAAATTTGTTAAAGTTAAGCGTACTGCTTGAAATCAGTAAAACAATACTTTTTATATCAAATGTCTAGCTACTTGCATCTACAATATAATAGAAAAACACAATAAAGTACGTAAGTGCAAAAAGGACAAATACATTTTGCCATATAATCTTTTAACGGACACAACATGCACAATTTTTTCAGCCTTAAGTTATGCAATCAATTCGATGTCATTGTTTATTTTTTCACTAAAGCGAAGTAAGTTTCATACAAAACGTAGTTGTGAGCTTGCTTTTGGTTTTCAGTAATACGATATTTTCAGTAAAGCGATGTTTCGCTAAAGCGAAGTGAATAAGATTAGCTGCGTTTAAAATCATTGCGAAGATTTGTATCACTTTCAGTAATCCGATTTTTTTCAGTAAAGCGTGTTGCGCTAAAGCGAATTCGACTGTAAATGCAAGTTTTAAGGGGCCTAGACACGGTCAAAATGCATGACAAGCATTATTATAGTATGAGTTAAAATTTGTTAGTATGTGTGACACCGACGACGCTTGAAGAAATATCAAAAAATTTAGATTTTTAGCATGCTTGCTGTCACATGCTTTTGAATGTATTGTAGTATTATCTCAAGCACGAACAAATTTTCATTTTCATGTAATTTTTCATAGTGAGAAAGTGTAAACAAAAGCGGAATAAAAATTAAATCGTATGTATGTGATCCGTAAGCGTCTTTTTGTTAAACTTTTTCTGGTTTGGCTTTTTTTGCAAACACGCTGCCATTATAGCTATTAATATTTCTTTATTTAGAGAAATTTTTCTTAAAATTTTCATTTGTTTTGATTTTTTAATATTTCATACGAACACCACAAAATCAAATCAGAAATGAATGATTGACGAGTTAACAAGCCTGAGTGCTTCAAGCCAGCAAGCACACATACACGAAAATGACATCAAGCATTTTGACTAGGCCTCTTTATAATGGAAAAACTGTATGTGTTTCTCTATACGTATAAGCGATATTTGAACAAAACTAGTATATGAATATTGCTCATACGTCATGTGGTCTCTGTAAATCTCATAAATGACGCACAGTTAGCACTTTTAACAACGAAATAAAAATAGATCTGAAGCTTCAAAATTAAAGATTGGCTTTGATTAAATGTTTGAAGAGTTTCAAAAAAAGCAGCTAGAATTTATAAAATACAAATTGTATTACTGCGGATAACAAAAATGTAGCATAACTTATTTCTATGAACGTTTCAAAATAATCTAATCAGCAGTTTAAAGGTTCCAGATTTACTACCATTTATTTTGTCATTCCCTTTTCAACTGGTATCAAATGAATAATTAACATCTTTCAGCGATTGGAAAAATTACAATTTGTATCCGTATAATACATTTGCCTCCATCTGTGTGTAGGTGAATATTTGTAGTGTCTTATAAATAATATACACTGACATTAATCTTTAAGTCTTTTTCATTGGCAAAATCTATATTATTTCTTTTATTTTGTTGTTGTTGTTGTCTCTATTTTACAGGATTAATAAACAAGAGTTTATACATAATTAACATTGTCCTTTGGGCTGTTTGTGTTCTAAGTAAATAAATTGTTTATACACACATTAAGTTTCATACACACACCGGTAAACATAGAAGCAGTGCTTTAGGCGATTATATCGTATGTGCTAGTATTTACAATATTGATAGAAAAGTTTTCGTTCTAATAATAGGGAAGACTATAAAAACAAGACGCAACTACGAAAGGATTTGACTGAATCATAATATGAATTAATTTTAATTTACTGAAATATAAACAAATAAACTACATCAATATTTGTAGTAGTAAATAGTTTCTATATATTTATAAATATTAAATTCTTCTGGTTTCTTGACCTCTTTTTAATTATTATTGTATTCTGATATTTTTAAGTTTAAGCTTAATACAATAATATTTATAAATATAAATTTTTAGAAAAATTTAATTGGTATTTTTTCAAAAACCAACAGAGTTGTTAAAACAAATAAGATTTTTTAAACCTGTGCCTTTTTAAACCTGTGCTTTTTTATATTTACTGCTACCCTTTCGTCAATGCTACACAAATTTCCTCCGTATGTATGTATATTGAATTTGTCATTCCGTGTTTAACTCAGTGAAATACCCCTCATATGTGAAATACCCAGCATATGTATTCTTGATCAGTGTTGAAATCTAGGCCTAGTCACGTCCGTACGTCCGTCTGTGGAAATCACGATAAAGTCTTAACGAAAAAAAGTCAGACCTTTGAAATTTGGTATAGATAAATTTTGAAGAATAGCACAGGTGAAGTTCAAAAATGGGCTAACTCGGGCTAAAGGGGAAAAAGTTCCCCTAAGAAAAACTAAACCAACCTCTAGCAAACAATATAATTTTCAACGTTTTTATATGCTCCAAAAAAGAATTTGGAGGGTATATTCACTTTGTCATTCCGTTTGTAACGCATCGAAATATCCATCTCAGACCCCATAAAGTATATATATTCTTGATCAGTCATGAAATCTAAGACGAACTGAGCATGTCCGTCCGTCCGTCCGTCAGTCTGTGGAAATCACGATTCAGTCCAAACGAAAAGAGCTAGACTCTTGAAATTTGGCATAAATATATTTTAAAGCTTAGAGCAGGCTAAGTTCGAAGATGGGCTAAATCGGGCAAGAGGGAAAAAAGTTCCCCTAAGAAGAACCAAACCAACCCAGAAAAAACAACATAATTTTTAAAGTTTTTTGGTTATTTTGTTAAGCAAATGATATATTTTTATGTCAAATACGGTCCAACGCCTTAAACTTGGAGCCATTAAATAAAATAAAAATATTTTTTGACCCCGCCCACTTCAGTGGGCGTTGTTATAGGCAAAAATAGCATAAAAATTTAACAAATTGTTTTACTTAAGCCTACATTCCTTAAAAATAACACTTTTAAGCTTTAATGACGAAGCTGAGACGAAACCTGGTACTACTCTGCCCTACCCCCTCCTTCCCCTTTGCCCCCTAAATGACCCTACCAAAACAAAACTTTTTGTTTTAAATTTTGTATATAATCATCCCAAGCATTTATCTTTAGAGTTTTATGACGGCCGATTTTTGCCCTACCCCCCCCCCCCTCTTCCTTTGCCCCCTAAATGACCCTGCCAAAAAATTTTTTTTTTTTAAATTTTGTATATAATCATCCCAAGCATTTATCTTTAGAGTTTTATGACTGCCTGTTGCTGCCCTATCCCCTCCTCCCCCTTTGCCCGCTAAATGACGCTATCAAAAAAAAGAAATTTTAATTTTGTATTTAATTATCCCAAGCATTTATTTTTAGAGTTTTATGACAAAGGTGAAATGTTTCCCCCACAGCCCTTGCCAGAGCGACCCCGCCAAAATACAGTTTTTATACCCTCCAAAGAGAATTGTGATGAAGTCTAAGACGATCTAGCAATGCCCATACGTTCGTCTGTGGAAAACATGATATTGTATATATTTGAACCCCGCCCCCTTTAGTGGGCGTTGACGTACGATATTATATAAAGGAACTCTGTCCCACCAAGTTAAACATTTCAAATTCGCTTACTAAATATTTGGAGGGTATTTAAGATTCGACCCGGTCGAATATAACGTTTTTACTTGTTTTTTTGTAATTTTGATAAGCAATTGATATACATATTTCTATGTCAAAGAACACCCAAAGTATTGAACTTGGAACCAGAAAATCAGAAAAATAAATTTTCTTTAACCCTAGAATGTCATCCTTTATCAAAATGACGACGGAAGATTTTATTTTCAAATTAAAACCAATTGAGGGAATGCTATGAAATGTTACGCTTTTATTAAAGATTAAAAAATAAATAAATGGATTTCTTTAAATATTTATTAAAAAGTGTCTATTAGTACATTAGAAATCTATTTTGGTATCCATTTTTGCTCACGAAGTGTTTTATAGTCTCTTGAATTATGCCAAAATGTCGAAGGATGAGGTTAGTGTATGTAAAATAGGGATGCCGTTCCAGGGTTAAACTACCTTTTTTAGTGGGCGTTGACGTAAAATATTATATGCAAAAATATTTCAAATATTTAACAAATTGCATTAATTTCATTAAAAATAAAATTTTTAAGCTTTTTGACGAAGTGAAGATCTTCTCTGACCTTCTTTGCATTTCCGTTCGAATAGAAGTACATAGGAAACCCACAAATAAAGTGGAATAACTGAGGTTGATGTAAATCAGTGTAGTTATTGATAGCAATTGCTTTCGAATCTCAATGTGTTAGTTAATATTATACAGTCTTCTTTTCGAATCGAATTACATAGTAACGCCCCTGATCATTATCTAACGATCGCCGGGAATCAAAATAGTAATAATAATAACAATTAAATGCATGTATTTTATATCATTTTGCACATCGCCTGCATTTTGGGCATCTTTTCTATAACAGTTTTATTAAAGGCAAAATAATAAAAATTGCTTTTTACATGGCTTTTTACTTTAACTATTATTTTGTGTTTAATGGATCTTTAAAAAAAACAAATAAATAAATACTTTTAAAACTCTCATGGGCATTCTTGAAACCATTTATATTTTATGATTTTTAACACATTATTTTTCCAAATGATATTTATATTTATATTTTTAATGCTTAAACTAGTATCAGTAAATATTTGTTTCTTTTTTTTCACTCTACAATTTCAGATGGTAAATTTCATTTGCTACCCACCGGTGAATTACTTATTCATAACCTACAAGAGAGTGATGAATCCCAATCGTTTCGGTGTCGAAGTATGCATCGATTAACACGTCAAGTTGTTGTTAGCACACCCACAAGACTGAGAATAAATTGTAAGTTTAAATCTATTTGATATTTGTGTAATAGATGTCTTGTTTGTGTGCATTCTAATATGAATTTTTTATATCAAGTGAATATTGAAACTACGAGTGGATTTCTGATTTTAGTTTGCAAGATTTAAAATATTTTATTTGTGTATTTTCAATCATATGGTACGAGTTAAGTGAGTGCAAGGCATAGTTTCTTTATATTTACTCTTAGGATTATTCTACTATAGTTAGAAAGAACTTTAGCTTTTACAAAAACAAGAGGTCTATCAGATTTTAAGCGCAATGGGATTGCAAGAAAATATTGCTTAGAAGCAAACTAAAGCTGTGAAAGTAATTGCAAAATCAGTAAAATTAGTGAAGCTATTGTTTGAGTTATATTTTGTGGGTAGACGCAGTACTAGTAAGGACGAGCTAATATTTGTAAAAAATACTTTTTGTTATGAAATAAATATTTAAGGGAATTGTTGTTTAAAGCTGTAAAGACTTTAACGACAGCAGGCTACACGGCCAAACGACTAAAAATACCTTTGGCTACTGAAAGATTTTGAACACGGTCGCTACATGTTGTATAGCTGATTTCAGTGGTGTCAATTTTTAAAATAATAAAAAATCGCTTCTTTTAAATATATTTATGGTGGGTGGTTTTTTAAGAGTTTTCGAATTTAATACAAAGCAACATTTATACGATCTAAATAATTCAGTGTTTAAAAATGCTTTCATGTAAATGTTGACCGTGACTTTGGCTCAAATGCTTCATATGCTGGGTCGTTCCAATTTTGACATACTCTGTGCAATCTATCGGGTAGTATCTGATGAATAAATTCTTCAATATTGGCTTCCACTAAGCCGTAGTGGATTTGTCCCTAAACAGCCTTAATAGTAACGTTCCTCCCTTCGTCGTCCTCGATAAAGTATAGGGTCCGCCAAATAACTGTTTTTTTTTGGAAATGCTATAAAAAAACTACTGAATATTTTCTCAGATCTCTTTTTTTATTTGAAAGTACAATCCTTCCGGTTAATAATGGAAAATAATTTCATTCAAATGGCTGCATGGCCCGATAACGATCGCCATTGACTGTAACGGCCACTCCTTGCTCATTTTCGAAGAAAAGTGGCCCAATTATGCCTCTGGACCAAAATCCGCACCAAACAGTGACTCGTTTTGGGTGCGTCGGCATTTCAATGTATGCGTGCGTGTTTTCTGTGCCCCAAATGCGACAATATTGCTTGTTTACATGCCCGCCAAGATCAAAATGACCTTCATCTGAAAAGATGATTTTTTTTTTGGCAAAATCGGCATCTTCTGTAAGTCGATCGCAGGCCCACTTAGCGAAGCGAAAACGCATTGAATGGTCGACCATATTTGTTCAGCGAAAGGATAAAACTAATTATCTGTCAAATCAGACATGAGCTAAGTGTTACCATTCACGAAAAAAACACTAGTTGAAAAAAAACGTTAGATTGCAGACCCTATATTTTCCCATGATACCACCGGCCATTATGCCACACCGAACATGGCATTTTTCAGCATGCAAGGATGTAAATTCTTCTTGTTCCCATATCCATTCAACCAGAAATGAGCACTTTGTTAACCGAGCACGAATTTGATAATAAAATTCAATAATCTGCAAGCGCTGCTCGTTTGTACATCGATTTATGTTTCAATTATAGACCAAACTGAACATGTTTAACAGTACCATATTACATGAAAACAGCTGACCTGCCAAAAACAGTGTTGCCAAGAAGAAAGTTGTCAGTGATCACTCTTTACGTACTAAATTTTAGTCTGAAATGTTCCATATAAAACCGGAAGGATGTCTATAAGTATTTTTGCATCGGGCACCTTTTTAAACTATGGAATTTTTACGTGAAAATTAGATTAAAAATTTAAAAATTTAAAATCACTTACTATTTAAAGTTTCACATATCAATAGAAAGCCATTTGAAAACATTTTCAAATTATACTGATTTCGTTCATATGTATTCCATATTGCAGGAGTTATAATCAAGCACAAATAACAATGTTAAACCTCGGCAAGTGCACAACCAAGAGAGTTCGCATAAAACAATTATTATTTTTTTTTTGAAGGACCTATTACCTTACGCAATTTTAATTGTCAACAATTTTCATATCCTTGTCTAGTTAAAAAAATTTTAAATGGTTATTTATTTAAGTTTTTCATTGTGTTTGCAGCACTAATCTGCTTACTGCCGCCTATGAAAACATAATTATTTTATTTTGATTACACGCACGAAAATAGCATGGACAACAACCCGCCTTGTGGCGGTGAAAATCATCATTCCCATATAAACTCGTGTGTTTCATTTCTGACAGATTGTAATCGGTGGCCTGAGGCCTAATTACCGCATTCGATGTCGATAAAAAATTCAATGCAGTTTGAATATAAATTCCGATCGATATAGACTGTCGCTATTTGTCCTCCTGCTGTCGCCTAACTGCTTAATATTTTAGCAGTAAAAATTTCAACAGAATATCGTGCTGGTTTAGTTTTAATTTGACTGCTAATTCTGCAACCTTTTAAAATTTCAATTATTTGTTTTTTTTTTGTAAAAGAAATTGATTTTTTTATTTTTTATTTTATATTGCTCTGAATATCTTCTTCAGGGCAATTATTATAATTGAGATTTATATAACAAAAATTTTTTTTTAAATTTATAATAAAAAAATTATTTTTTGCTTTTTTCGTTCTTTTTTATAAAAATTTAATAACAAAAATGAAAACAGTTCAAAATTTTGATTCTATTTCCGGTTTTATTTTGAATATTTCAAAAATAATAATATAATCGAAGTATCGGATAATAAGAAAAATTTTAATTTCTTTTAATTATACGTTAATATTTTTGAGCTTATGGTCTCTTTACTTATATTGAAAATATATTCTGCCTTATTACCGTTCTCGAATCGACTCGAGTGTTTGTAATAGATTAAAGAAAAATCTTGTATTTTTCTTTAATTTATTACATTCTTTCGAGTCGAATCGAGAACCGTAACAAGGCCCATTAATTTTCTATATTTCGTCACTGCTTTGTGTGACTTTTTCAGGAAATTAATTATTTTATTTGATATGAAAAAATTTTTTGTTTATGAAACAAAATTATTTGTCAACAAAATATAAAAAGATTGAAACAAAATTTAAAATATATGAACAATGGGCCTTATTACGGTTCTCGATTCGACTCGAGAGAATGTAATAGACTAAAGGAATATACACGATTTTTCTTTAATCTATTACAAACATTCGAGTCGATTCGAGAACGGTTATAAGGCAGAATAATAAAATATTGAAACCTATATATAATAATAATTAAAAAGAGATCAAGAAACCAGAAGAATTTAACAATTTAAAGAGCACACAAGAATTTTAAAAGATAAAGGAAAGGACATGAGCTACAGCAGATTCAAAAAGAATACTCCACTCAGAGGACTTATTAATAGATTCAAGACTATGAGGGATAAAATTATTGGGACCAAATCAACTATATAGGTTTAAATATTTTATTATTGTTCATATATTTTAAATTTAGTTAAATTTTGTTTCAATCTTTTTGTATTTTGTTGACAAATAATTTTGTTTCATAAACAAAAAATGAATTTCTATTTTAATAGTGAACCTTTTTTTATGTAAATTGTATTACAGGATGTTTTCCCAACAGGCTATAGGTTCAAATCTGCAAAACTGCAAATTATTTTTTATATATTTTTATTTATTTTTTTTTATAATAAATGAACGAAATCAGTACTGATCCGTTCTGCTGGTTTAATGACTATGAAAAATATTCTTAATATTCTCAAAAATAATAAATAGAATGTAATCACGTTCATTTATTACAAAAAAAATAAATAAATAAAAATAAATAAAAAATAATTTGCAGTTTCGCAGATTTGAACCTATAGCCTGTTGGGAAAATTAACATCCTGTAATACAATTTATATAAACAAACAATTTTTTCATATCACATAAAATAATTAATTTCCTGAAGAAGTTACACAAAGTAGTGACGAAATATTGAAATTAAGAATTAAATTAAAATAAAGAGACCTTTAGCCTAAAAATATCAGAATAAAATAATAATTAAAAAAAAGAGATCAAGAAACCAGAAGAATTTGAAAATTAATATGTGACCTGCTCCACGAAAAGGGACCTCTCCGGCGAAATTTTTTTTTTAGTTTTTGAGTGATTCTTATAGAAAAAAAAACGCTCTTTCAAATGCCGCAAACCGCAAGTTTCTATGTCTTAGTTTTTTTACAAATCCCCTGTAAAGATGAACATAATTAATTGCGCAAACACGGAAAAACGAAGCGCTTTTTTTAAACGCGTTTTTCTCAATAACTTCTTTTCGGCGCAGAGGTCCCTTTTCGTGGAGAAGGTCACATATATTTTAAATAAACATAAAGAGACCTTAAGCTTAAAAATATTAGAGTATAATAATAATCAAAAAGAGGCCAAGAAACCAGGGGCCCTAATTACGGCATTCGATATCGATCGAAATTTGTATATAAATTGTATTGAAATTTCGTTTCGAATCGAATGCCGTAATTTGGCCCCAGAAGAATTTAAAAATTGTTTTAATATATACATTTTTGACAAAACATTTTTAATATATATTTTTTTTTTAATTTTATAGCTCACCGTGGTATAATTTCACCTAGTGTTGTTGAGCACACGGCCCATGTGCAAGTTTCCCAAGATGAGGGTGCGGTATTGCTGTGTGTGGCCCAGGGTTGTCCATCTCCTGAATACAGGTATGTAATTAGCTTTATATTCACCCTTATTCCGCTTGACGTTTTTCGTCTTCATCTTCGACATTTTGTGTTATATCAAGAAAAATTAAACTTATTGCAAAATATAACAGTTAAAGGCGAAAAAGTTCAAATAAAATAAGTGTTGTTAATTAAAATAAATTATAAAGAAGTCAAGTTCTGGTACTACTGACTAATTATACAGCAGCCAGCGTTCTCTTTCAAACACATTTAAGATGTAATTGTCATTGGCTATGAACTAGTAACCTCTGAACTATACACCACTTAGTTAGTTCTTATGGGACCATATGCAGTCATTAGAAGAGGGTATTCTCTAGTTCACTGGTTTTGCATAAGAAATACACGATTATTTCCACCCCACCCTGAATTAAGAGAAGACATATGAAAACAGCGTAATTCTTTGAAAGCCGGCAGTTTATTTAAAGGAATTTATATAAATTAAAACTCCCACATCTTATTAAATTGCTGCTGCTTTACCATAACAATAACACCTTACTTTGTTCAAATGGATGTTTATAATCTTTGCATGTGTAAAAAAGAAAAGAAAAGATACTTGTACAGAATAACAGCACAAAGTGTATCCCATAACCCATTTAGCTTGAGATTGTTGTTACACTTTATACGTGCCTTATTGTAAAATTGACATTTTCTCTACTAGTCGTAAAAAACCAATTCATGTTTTCCAGTCCTGCGGACATGAATGAGGAAGAAACGTATTTTCCTTTACAACTTAAAAGTGTATATAATTGTAAGTCTTGTTTTGTTGCTGGCTCTTTAGGCTTGTTCTTAAGTAGTGTGTGTGTGTGTGTGTATTCTTTCTTTTTTTTTTTTCTTTGTATGTAATAACGTTTTTACGACTTACCATAAGACCAATCTTAAATTTAGTATGTTACGCCTTAACATTATTCTTAGCAATGCAACCAGTCATGCTCCAGCATGCACACATCATGTTCAAAGACATGCTCGTGTATGCGTAGACAAGGACATGTAATTCTTCTAACGTACAGGGTAGTTTTTAAATTGATATGTCAATGTTTTGCTAAAGAGAATAAAAATACGTGAAGTTTATTTATGTGTTTAAAGCGATAGTTACTTTACCTTTCACACACTTCCTACAATAGGAAAGTAATAGCCATGAGTGCGTCTAACTTTGTATCGAAATGCGTAACAAATTGTTGTAGTATGTAGTTTTATGTGGACCACTAACATCTTTTGGGTGGCTGGCGATGCCGCATAAAAAACATTTCAAATTAAATATTCCCATTTTTATTGTCTTTAGAGAATGTAATAAAAATACTCTGAAATATACTACTTGCCGCTGGCATACGATCAATGATTGAAACATAAAAAGTTTACAGCAGCATGATTGAAAATTAAAATTTAGCTCCTTATATTTAGTTTAACAATTTTATTTTCTCCCACAAATGGGACCTCTCAAAGCTCGCTAAAAACTAATCAACTCTCTTATCCTTTAGCAATTTCTTGAAATATAAAAACAATATTTTATTTTGGGTCGCACGTTCGAACAGGTTTAACTTCCGAATACCTCGCTACTTTCTCACACTTCAATCTATTGAAATTTTTTTATTAATTGATCTATTAAAGATTGTTATTAATTATAATTTCATTCTTACTTTAACAAAAATATAGCAAAAATTTTAGTTTCCTTTTTCTGCATCCTAGTAGGAAGAAAAGGAGCAAAGAATGTCTGAAACTAACTACACATTAAATTAAGTGTTCTTTATATTCGTTGCCACTTCACTCGTAATTTAGTAGCATCTTTTTGCTTCGCATATATTTTACTCGCATGCTGTGTATGTGTTCATCTCTCTATATACTCGTATATATGTATGTATATATGTATATATATATATATATATATATATATATATATATGTATATATATATATATATATATATATATATATATATATATATTGTCCTGTCAATATAAATAATAGTTCACTTTATGATGCAGAAAGATTACATTATCCTTTTATTTAATATATTTTCTTACACCAAAGTATGAAAGGCCTTATAAAAAAGAATAATTGAAGAATGTGGGAAGCGGCCAAAGAATAAATTTTATACACATACACACATTTACAGCACAGTAGGATAATGATTTATTCACACATTTATGACAGATGGTTTTAATTAAAAGAAAAAAAGAACCCAGGACGCAAATTGCGGCATATTGATCGAAATTTGTATATGAATTGTGTTGTAATATCGATCGGTATGGAATACGCTAATATGGGTAATCAGTGTCCAAATTACGGCATTCGTTATGGATAAGCTTCCTCTTGGTTTGAGTGATGGCCCTTTCCTGCAAATAATATAATAATATTTAATGAGCACACGAAATTCAATTATTTCCGTTTTCTTCAAAAAACTCGCTGTAGTCTGCTGTTAATGACTGGCAAACAAAAACTAAATGATACCGTTTGTTAAAATTTTGACAGGTACGGCAACACTGTCTGTTGACAGGAGCAGTGATTGATATCAAAAATATATTACTATGGAATTGTTAAAATTTATATAAAATATTCTTTCTGTGAATTAAACAAACACTTGTTATTTATTTATGCCTTTTATTTATGGTGATTATTTTATCACATAAGTGGACAGACATTTTATTTATATTTTTAAAAACTATTCAAGTCAAAAGTTTCATATAAAATTTTACAAAGAACCACAGAGAAATACTTAAGAAATTTAGTCAAGCAACTTGTAGTGAATATGGAAGTTGTTATTATTATTATTGGTTTTTTTTTTGTAATATTTTTTTTGTCTAAAAATGAATGTGGATATTATTATATACTCGTATGTATGTCTCCAGTATGTGCTATGAATGTTACAATATAAAACATTTTCATTTATTTTGTTAAGATTGTGTTAACAAGCACGCAGCCACACACATCAAACATCTTTCTTTAATTTAGGTCCTTTGAACGAAATTCCTTTTGATTCGCATTAACTGTGATATTTCGATTAGCAATTTTTTCTTTTCTATTCTCTCCACTTTCGTTTAGTTTGTTAAAGTTTATGTGTCCTCTGTGTGTGTGTGTGTCAAAGAAGAGTTACTATTATGTTTGTTTTTATTATTTTATTTAAGCTACGATTCATAAGATGACATTGGAAGTAATTTTGTTTTTATGTCATTTCTTCTACGCGTAATTAAATTATTTAATTAGACCATAAATATTGTTGATATTTTATTTAATATTTCTTTCAGCTTCATTTATTATATGAAATATTTTTTTCTTATTTTATACACATATGAAATTAATTTAATTTTGCAAACACAACGAGTATTAAAGGAAAATAGTGTTACAGAGACTGTTTCATCTGTGTCTTGTCTCAACTTTGAAGGCGATAGAGAACATTTCTTTTGACTGTTTAGTATACGATAAGATATGAGCATGAATTTATTGCTTTTTCACACATTTTGGTGTTATTGATTCTTTTTTTTATCAAGATTATTTGGCATAGGAAAATATTGTAAATTTATGCAGACTATTTATTACATACTGTGTGTGCAAAGATGTTTGTTTTGTGATCTTCATGTAAAATCTTAACTTGTTTGTAAATGGAGAACATCATGTAATTACTGTTTTTCCGCGTTTATCATCTTTTCCTGATTCTATAGCTGAGATTCAAATTTAATTCTGTGCTCTGTAGCATATCGGTTCTATATACCAAAAAATTAGCCGTCGAAATAAAAGGATGAATTAGCAACACAAAAAGTTTTCTACCTTCTCATCTATCTTCTTAATACTAATTCTAATTTCTAGTTCCGCTGCAATGCCTTGTACATGTAGGGCTCATCCCCTGGGTGCTGGTCCGAATTAAAAAAAAAGTCAGGGGGCAAATTACGCCACTCGATATCGAACGAAATTTGTATTTAAATTGTATGGAAATTTCGATCGATATCGAATGCGGTAATTTGGCCCCAGATATACAATTATTATTTACTGACATCCATTCTCGTCACAGCATCCATTAAATTATTTAATCCAACAACATTTCTTAATATAGGGTGGGCCATTTAAAAATGCAATAAAATAAAAACGGGTTGAAATTTAAAAAAAAAATATATATATTTTTTTATTTTGTAGTAAAGTACAATTGTTCCGGTTAGAGATGGATGGTTATGCGATTTCAACTCTTGAACCAATTGAATTTTGCAAGGCGTCATACTGAGATATTTTCGCAAAATTCCACGCAAATTCATGAGTGAAATGTTCGATTCTTGAGAATGATGACGAGTTGATGTTGATGGATTTTCACGCACACTCTCAACCCCTCTCGATATTTCGGCTGTACGAGCACGCTGATGTCTTGACGCATCAACAATGAAACTAGTTTTACGAACTTTAGCAAGAAACTTGCGTATACCGGGGCACTGTTGGTCCTTCTCTGCGACCAAAATTTTGTAGGACATTTTCGTGCAATTTCGAACCAATTGTCCTTGTTTAAGAAACAAATTTCCAATATATTCATTAATTTCGTTCAGCGGAGATATTACACTGAAATTAGTGATAGAATACAATGACATGTGGCAAATTTAAACCGGTCGATGACCCACCCTTTGTAAGGATATGCTTATTTGATTATTGTGCTGCCAGGGTTAGATAACAGCATAGAATTTTTTGGTCGTCGCCGTTTTTCAAAGGCTTGCGTCTCTTCTAAACATCCTTTATGTGCTTAAACCAACACCAGTGTTGTCAGATAATTTTTTTTCTTCCCCCCAAAAAAATTAGAAACCCCCAAGATTCTACACTTTTTCTTAAAAAACCCCCTAAAGCAGAAAAGTTTAAGTAGTAATTTGGTTTCATCATTCTTATCTCTATTAAATTTGAAGTGAGGTAATATCATTCTTACGCGAAAAGCACGAGAACTCCCAAATTTTTATTTTATTTTTTATAAAAAGCCTTAAAAAAATATATCTGCAATCTTTCTTTCTTTTGTAAGAGACGGCTTGAGGAAGTTTGTTACGGGTACATGTACTTCTTTTGTTTGGAATGCAAATCCAATATGTTCTTTCGTATTTTGGTGTCCACCATAATGCTTTTACAATATTTGCATAAAGCTTTGTAGTTGTCTCCCTGGACAGGGGCTAACCAATCTGAAATTTAATTTTGCATTTATTGTGTTTAAAATTTTATTTAAAAATACAATACCTTTAAACTACTGATCTGCTTCCCACTCTTTTTTATTTTTTTATTTTTGTTTATATATGTTATCCTTTTTTGGCATATTGGTAATAAATTGTAAAGATGAACAACTTTTTAAAATTTATATTTTGCAGTTCAAGGAAAACTAAGAAAATTGATTTAACGAGAAAAATGTTTAATGTTTGTTTTTGCGTGATTACTTTCTAAATAGTCATTTTGATACAATATCTTCGACATGCTCAGTTGTTAAATTATGTACTATTATGTATCAAATTATAAACTCGAAAATCCCCTAAAAATCCCCTAAATAAAATTTTCTTACCCCCAAATTTCCCCCTAAAGAATATTAACCCCTAAATCTGCCCCTAAATAGAAAAAACCCTAAATCTAGGGGAAACCCCTTAATCTGACAACACTGACCAACACCCATTAGTCGCTCTCTCTCTCTCTTTCTCTCTCTGCCGCTATGTCTAGTTTTTAAAGATAACAGGTAAATGATTGAGGTTGAAAAAAATCCACATAAACCTTAAATATTTTTACAAAATACTTCAATCACAGATAAAAATCATAAAACACTGACAGTCTTTTCTCCTGACTCTAATTCTTATCAAACGTAATGCATTGCAGTAATTAAGCTGCCACCGCAATACTTTAATCTCCTTTTATTTTACCTCGATGTTTATTAAAGCGCTTTTTGCAATTAATACATTTTTTTATACTCTCTTTTCATTCCTCTAATCCCATGACAATTCAGCACATATTTCTATCATGTCTTATGTAGATATTCCTTGCTCGTACTCATGTAAGAGATGTTAAATGCACATAAATGTACTTTCTATGCTACACGATGTGGTAGACCGTAAAACAATTGCACAATTAAGAAATATATTTACTTTTTTTCCGAAGGAATCAAGTAGCGTTTTCTTAAATTTGAAACCATCAGTGATTGTTATATTTTTGTGTAAAAACATACTTGCACATATTCGCTAAGATACCAGCGAGTTTTTTATATTTGATGCTGTTTGTATTGAATCATTGAAGTAAAAAACATGCTTTAATAATTAGCCAGCTTGTTGTGATCAACTGTGTGTACCATAAGTGTATGTGTGTGTGCGTATATGAGCATTATTGTTTTCCATACTTTCTTTCAGATGATGAATTGATGGTGTTTAATTTGTATTTAAAAATGTCTGGAATGTTTGCAAGAATTTAAGCCCCAGCCACAAGATACAGTGCAACTCTTTTCTAAAAAAAAAGAAATAATAAAAAAAAATAAAAAATACACAAAACACATACACAATACAAAAACACATACAAAAATTCAATTCCATGTTCTTTGCAATCATTTATTTATTCATGATACTGGAACAGCAGCATCAAATGAAACACAGCAAGTATTTCCATTTCATCTTTCCCCCTAATTCTTGTCGCTGTGTCATTAAGCCAACTAATCATAAAACATTTTGTTCATCCCGTTTCCAATAATTACTCATACTAATACAATGGCAGAGCAATTTTTATACAAACATATTTCATATCCATATCCTTCACTATCGTCGTGCTTCGTCGTCTAGTTCCTACTCCTGTTTATACGTTTTACGACAAGTCCTACTCGCACATGCAGTGACATTGTCGGTTGTCACCCAGTGAAATATTCCCTACATTGTGTACGAAGTTGTTGGTACTCGTATTTGTGGTGTGTTGGTGGTTATGCCAAGTGTTTGCCAGAGTTGAGTGACATTGATCTACATAATAAATATAATAGTTCTGCGATAGTTTTGCTATAGATATTTTACTAAAATAAATTTCAAGATGTCTTAAATTGTTTGATGAAATATGCTAAAATTTGTCAATGTTAAGTTTTTATAAATATTTCTTAGTCATGAGTTTGAGGACATTTTGTATAAAAAAAGGATAAACATTTTTAATTAGTTTTCCATTCACTATATATCCTAGTTTTATTAATCTGTTATTCTGAAGGATGTCGAAATATTAATACAATAATTCATAGTTATTTTATAACAACTAACCTGAATCTGATTATTTAAAAGTACAGAATTCTTTTAACTGAAGTAGTAGAACACGAGACTATGAAGCGAAGGGTCCTGAGTTCAACCCCGCGCTAATTGATGAATATTTTGTTGAATTTTTCTGATCAGCATTAATGCATGATTGTGTTAGTTGTGGCCAGACTGCTTCTATGATGAAGGCATAGAACTGATCACTGAACATAATTGGCAGTGACTGACACTATCATGTACTTAAAAGTAGAGTAACAGCACCCTCCTTCGGCGGTCCTGTAGCAAAAATTAGCCGGCGAAGTAAAAAGGTGGAAATAGCTACAAAAATTTTCTAAGCCCTCATCTTTCTTCATCTGTATTCTTAATACTATCCCTTCCTTTCTAGTTCCGGCACAATGCACTGCATATGTGGGGGTCATCCCTTGAGTGCTGGTCCGAGATAACAACAAAAAATTATCCGAAATCACGTACATAGAAAAAAAAACTCGAACTAAATTTTAGTTTTAAATTATGTATGAATTTTTATTAGTCGAACTTTCTTATGTAAATTGTTAATTTTTTCACGGGCTTAAGTTCAAATCTGCATGACTGCAAATAATTTTTTATTATTTTATTAATAAATGAATTTGTTCAAATTCTATTTATTATTTTATATTAAGTTTGGAATATTGAGAATATTTTCAATAATCATCAAACCAGCAGAACGGATTGAACATAAATAACAAAGAAGCTTTAGCTATCAGAAGCCTATGGCTCTGGAAAAAGCGAAAGAGATACATGGAATATTGGGAATATTAATCGTCAGGGTTGGGGAATTTCGTACTAAAAGGTAATAACTTAAAAATATGAATGTGGTAACTTCTCATATTCAATTTTCGTTAATAACGTTAATTAAATAGTTGATATTCCTACTAACTAACACCTTTTGCAAAAGTGGAAAAATTGAACAAGGAACGCTGATGAGATGGCGTAGCGGCCTCGAAATCAGTACTGATCCGTTCTGCTGGTTTGATGATTATTGAAAATATTCTTAATATTCCAAACTTAATATAAAATAATAAATAGAATTTGAACAAATTCATTTATTAATAAAATAATAAAAAATCATTTGCAGTCATGCAGATTCGAACTTAAGCCCGTGAAAAAATTAACAAATTTTAGTTTTTTTCAAATTTATTTTGAAAATCTCGTATATAGAAAAAAAATTCGAACTAGATTTTAGTTTTTTCAATTTAATATCATTAATACCGTGTTCAGACCTACATCTTAATTGAGCTTATCGCAATGAAAAAGATTATTGATCAATTATCCATATAAAATTTCAATTACTTATTGTGCTATAAATTAGAAATTGTTATAATATTGAGTAAAATTATAAATGAGACACTGCTAAAAAGTGTGTTTAGTGAACAAAGCACAACTCACTGAACAAAGTTAGTAGAGACTTAGCACCTAAATTGTAGGCAAAGCGAAGAAATCATAAATAAAATAAATCGCGCCATGTTAAAAATAAATTGTTAACATTAAATATGTTATTATTTAGAAAAAACAAAAAATATGAAAAATATGAATATGAAAAATGTTTACTTTCAGTTGTCATACGTTAATTGAATTGACTAAATTTTGTATATGTGAACAAGAACATAATTATGGCAATAAAGTGAATATTAACTCAATTAAAAATGCATGTCTGAACACCTTACAATATATACTTTTTTTTATCTTGGACCAGCACTCAGGGGATGACCCCTATATATGCAACGCATTAAGCCGGAACTGAAAACGAGGGGATAGTATTGAGGGGACAGATTAGGAAAGATGAGAAGATAGACCGTTGTTTTTGTAGCTATTTCAACCTTTTACTTCGCCGGCTAATTTTTGCTACAGGGCCGACGGAGGTGGGTGCTGTTACTCTGCTTTTAGTACATGATAGTGTCAGTCGCTGCCAATTATGTTCAATGATCAGTGACTATGCCTTCATCATTGAAACAAGCTGGCAACAACGAATACAACCACGCACTAATGCTGTTCAGAAGAATTCAACACAATATTTCATGACTCAGCGCGGGCTCAAACAAGCCAGAACGGGGTTAAATTAGAAAAGCAATCCTAAGAATGATTTTTCAAAATATTAATTAAGAACGAATTGTTGGAATAAAGAATGATTTTTCAGGTGCACTAAAACTCAGCAATTTTTATAAATATGTAAAAAAAGATTGCGGAAGAAAACTATGAGAGGATGTAAGTCTCGAGCTCTAATCCGTAAAAAAAATAGTAAAATAAATAAACAAAGAAATAAAAAAAGCAGAAAAAAAAAACGGAAAGACAAAAAAATACCGAGTTCCGTAGCCAGTAAATAAAGAAACAGAAAAATGAAAATAAAAAATAAAAACAGAAAAATTAAAAAAATATATTAAAAACAGAAAAATTTAAAATTTAAAAAATAATAAATAAAAAGGAGAAACGGAAAAATTATAATAAAAGAAAATTTGGAACAGAAAAATACAAAAAGGAAAAGAATTGGAAGAAAGAAGAAAATGGGGTTTGTCAACAATATGCGAATATTATGAAGGACGACATCGACACTGTATCAAGACGACGCTTGTCCACTGTTTTTCGACAGCTATTGACTACTATTGACATGTTCTATCGATATTATATGCTCTAGAGAATGTTAAGAAATTGTCAAGGGTAATTAATTGTTATCGACAACTTGTAGGCAAGGATAATTTTTTGCTGTCGGGGTGATGTGACGTAGACGTCGTCATTCATAATAGGGGCGACTAAGGTCGATTTGGGATTGAACCCGGATAAAATTGCGTTTATAGCACTTCAATGATCCGTACTTAAATCACTCTTTCTGTACTCGATTTAAGCAAATCCGTACTTACCATACTGTTTCCATTGCCTGGGAATGATTGAATTTTTATTTTCAGTGTATAAGTGTAACAAAATTCCTGTAAATTTCTATTTTCACGTAATCGAATTCAACTGTACCCGTATACGAAAAGTTTGAAAATTTCAGTTAACAGTTAATTTTGGGAATGATCTTAAAGATCGTGATTTGGCATTCTACACATTTGCACGATCCATTCACAAGAATATCTTTCAGAAGTGTGACCAATTTTAAAAAATCAATTCTATGTAGTTGTCACATTTTACAAAAAAGTATGCAAAAGCCTGGAGGGTTACTCCGTAATGCGATGCGAATGAAAAACTGAACGCATACGTATGCTATTTACATTGAAATGCGAAAGCAATTCCTTTCGCATCGCATTACAGAGTAACCCCCCTGCTTTTTTTGTGTACAAGGTCAATCATGTATTATAAAAAAAATCACTTTGCTTTTTTTTTATTTAATTTTTTTTTATATAAAAGCCACATAAAATCGGAATGGACTTAGCTTAAGCTTTTGTTGCTCCAAATATTTACACTTACGAATCTTTACGTGTTCATAATATTCTATTTAATGGCCAGATTTTTATTTACGCTTACAATTTTATGAGTCCTCATAAAACCATCACGTATAAAATAAGAGTATGTGGTATTAATGCATCACATGAGACTTAAGTTTTGTAAAAGAGAAAAAGAATGGCAGCTTCTTATGAAATATTGCTTCATTTGCTTATAAACAATAGGGTACTTTTTCTTGCTCTTGACCGACAACGTTATTTCAATACAACTATTATTTTCAATCCATTTTATTCTTTCCTAAAAATATACATCCACATGAGTTTATATTTTTGCTCAGCTTATATTTTGGTTTTTATGATTTTGCTCATTAATTTGACACGCACCCAACCGCCCGCTCACACACACACCTTTCACAACTTTCTATCGTTAATATTTTTTTTACTAATACATGCAACAAAGGAAAAATAATAATTATTCCCTTTCCATTGTGTGCCATCATGACTCAGTCGTATGTTGCAGATCCCACTGATAGGATGGATGATGGTAGGTGGCAAAGTTGTAGCAGCATTTGATGAATTTGCAACACTATGTGGCTTCTGATATTTTTTGTTTTGTTTTATTTTTTGCACTTTTTTCTTGTATCTACTTTTTAATATTTTATCAGCGTCATCATCAGTATTGTTGTGCAAGTCTCTGCTTTTGCCAACCATAATTATCAACAATCATCACCGCTTGCAAATGTTTATTTTTATATTTTTCTTCTCTTCAAAAAGGAAGAACTCGCAGCTGAAAAGCATGAAATGTAAAAATTCAGTTTATTTTTATACACAAACAGATATTTTTCTCTATACGGTTGCAAAATATGTGTAGTTTATCATTTTTATTTCTCGGATGTTTTTATTTTACTAGACTCTTTTTTTCTTGTTGCTCTTGTTAAAGTTGAGTCTACGTGGTTGTGTTATAGGGACTTTTTATGCGGAGAGTATTTTTGTGTCGGAAAAAGTTTTGCTTTTAGAAAATAGTTAACGAAAAATTTTAATGATTAGCAATAGCGTTATTAGTTTTTTCATGCATCAAATTATTACAATTGTATTGTCTGGGGAAAAAAGAAAAAGAAAGACAGCCACAAATTATTGAAATGAATAACAAAATGTTGAAGGTTAATCCATACAGACGGTATCGCATTATTTCTCTTGTACCTTTTCTATCATAGAATCTAAAAGAAGAGCATAAAAAGTTTTATTACACTTTAATGGTTTGCCCATATTGACTCCGCAATGTGCCCGATATCTTCAAGCTTCAGCCTCCTAATTGCGTAGTGAATCTAAATGTATTCTCCTGATGTAGTGAGTTGTAAGAAAATTCATAGTTATATTTATTAAAAAAAAGTAACTTCATATCCTATTTTATAGCAGATTACTTTCACTTTTGCTCCATGTACTACTCGACATACGCTCCAGTGAAGTCCCTTTCGATTTGCGTTTTGGGGGGCATAGACCTATTTGAATAAAAATTTTTTGCCACATTCAATTAAGCCACCTAATGACTTGCACTTTTTATAATGACTTGCATTTTTTATGATGACTTGCACTTTTTATGATGACTTCCACTTTTTATGATGACTTTCACTTTTGATGATGACTTGCACCCTTTATGATGACTTGCACTTGTTATGATGACTTGCACTTTCTATGATGACTTGCACATTTTATGATGAGTTGCACTTTTCATAATGACTTGCATTTTTTATGATGACTTGCACTTTTTATAATGACTTGCATTTTTTATGAATTTTTATAATGACTTGTACTTTTCATAATAACTTGCACTTTTCATAATGACTTGAATTTTTTATGATGACTTGAATTTTTTATGATGACTTGCACTTATTTTGATGACTTGCACTTTTTATGATGACTTGCACTTTTTATGATAACCTGCACTTTTGATGATGACTTGCACCCTTTATGATGACTTGCACTTGTTATGATGACTTGCACTTTCTATGATGACTTGCACATTTTATGATGAGTTGCACTTTTCATAATGACTTGCATTTTTTATGATGACTTGCACTTTTTATAATGACTTGCATTTTTTATGAATTTTTATAATGACTTGCACTTTTTAAGATGACTTGCATTTTTTATGATGACATGCACTTTTTATGATGACTTATACTTTTCATAATAACTTGCACTTTTCATAATGACTTGAATTTTTTATGATGACTTGAATTTTCTATGATGACTTGCACTTATTTTGATGACTTGCACTTTTTATGATGACTTGAATTTCTTATAATGACTTGCACTTTTTAAGATGACTTGTATTTTTTATGATGACTTGCACTTTTTATGATGACTTGCACATTTTATGATGACTTGCACTTTTTATAATGACTTGCATTTTTTATGATGACTTACACTTTTTATGATGACTGGCACTTTTTATGATGAGTTGCACCTTTCATAAAGACTTGCATTTTTTATGATGACTTGCACTTTTAATAATGACTTGCATTTTTTATGAATTTTTATAATGATTTACATTTTTTAAGATGACTTGCACCCTTTATGATGACTTGCACTTTTTATGATGACTTGCACTTTTTATGATGACTTGCACTTTTTAAGATGAATTGCATTTTTTATGATGACATGCACTTTTTATGATGACTTGCACTTTTTATGATGACTTGCACATTTTACGATGACTTGCACTTTTTATAACGACTTGCTTTTTTTATGATGACTTGCAATTTTTATGATGACTGGCACTTTTTATGATGAGTTACACTTTTCATAATGACTTGCATTTTTTATGATGACTTGCACTTTTCATGATGACTTGCACTTTTTATGATGACATGCATTTTTCATAATCACTTTCACCTTTTTTGGTGACTTGCACCCTTTATGATGACTTGTTTAAAAAATAATTGAAGGGCCAAGGGTGTTCGAAAATTTGTATAGTCGTATGAAATTATTAAACTGATAACTATGAACGTTTTAAACTTTGATACATTAAAAATACAACACATAATTCACATAACATACACACTAGATGGAGTTTCACATATTCTTCGCTGACAAAGTCGCGGGTAAAAGCTAGTTAAAAATAAAACTTTTTCTCATCAAAGGCATATTTGTGAAAATGCCACGAAACAAACACTAGCATAATGGACAAAAGTTGTGACTTGGGGACACACATTCCCAGGTTTCCATCCGGATATTTTGTTGAAAATGTTTTTAGACTATTTTCAGCCTAGGTTATAAAAAAAAATTGATTAAGAGACTTATAAAACAAATTTTTGTATGAACACTTTTCTGATTAACCTGTTATAAATCAGAATTTTAATAAATTAGGCATTTATTTTTTTTTTTCTTATTCAGTTTATATTGAATGACATTTTCAAAATTTTTTGATACTGTTCACCAGCAGAAGGCATTTATTTTAAATCCAAACTATTTAACATTTTAGTACTGTATTGTATTTACCAACAGTTGATTATTACACGGTCAAGAAGAGTATGTGACTATGGGCTCTATTGCTTAGAACAGTTGCCTCTCCAGTTCCACAAGTCACCTTTTCCATTTCTGGTTCGGCTAGGATCTTCTTCATGTTTCCCTATTTAGAGAATCCCATGTATTTTTTCGGCACTTGTTTTAATAATACATTTGCACTGAATTTGTAACAATTTTCTTGACTTCTTTGCCGGCCGTTTTAATAGATCCGGCGATATTATTCAAGTCACATTAATAGTATTTTTCTATAATGAGTTTCACGTTGTGTTTTTCAGCCTTTAAAACATACAGAACTTTAAATTCTTTTCTTCTATTATTTACATGGTAAATTTTTAATATGATTGTCGTTTATATATTCACTCTTGATGTAAAAACTATACTTTTACATGCAAATTCGCTTTGTAACAGCCGTTTCAGCAAATAGTCCTGCAAAAAGTTCATTGTCTTCTTGAAGTACGAAGGTAAACAAGTAAATACAAAGTGAAAAAGCACACAAGGAAAAATAAAAATAAAGTGGAATATACACGAATGTGATTAATTTACATTTATTTGCAGAGAGAGATTTTTTTTATTTAAACTAAAACTTCATGTTTTATTTACCAACGTTATTTACACTAAACGGTGGAAAAAGAAAAGCCAACAACAAGAACTGGGCAAAAACTATGCTAAAAGTCATTTAGAAATATTTCAAGTTTCATGTCAGATTTGTTTGCTGCTCTTGAAGGATATTGAAAATGAAGAGGGCCGACTATTTTAAGGCTTTTTTTTTTTGTTAAGTTACATGTCTGTCCTTGCTCCGAATACATAAATAATTTCTATATAAAATGATGCCTGGCTTTTTTTTCGAAATCTTTCTTCAGTTTCCCCCCCTCTCTGGAGTTGTCCTTTTCCACATGGTTATTTTCAATGCTGGTCACTAACTTATTAAATTTGTAGCAAAAATCTAATTTAAAATATTTCCTTTGCTGGCAACTGAGGTATGACCAAGTAGAAGAAGAGCATCGAGTTCATAAACATCCAAAATGTCATAAACATGTTAATGTCAGAAAAACTAGGCAGGACTTGTTAATAAAGTTATTCAGAAATTTTGATGAAGACGATAATAATGATGACAACAAGATAAGATGTTGAAACATGTTGTAGGCAAGCATTCAAGTATGAAACTTGGTGTGAATACCGCTCACCCACACTAATGCGTTGTGGCATTTTATGCAAAAGAGGGAAGAGAGAATAAAAATTAATACAAAATGAAGTTTGGTCAAATGTAAGTAGAGCAAGAGTTCTATGTATTTGTTTGGGAAGCTGGTAAAATGTTTTCCGCCCATTTGACAAGATATGAACAGCAAAGGGGACCGCAATTTGTAGGACCTTTTAAATAGTGGCTCTTTAGAGGACGGCATTTCCAAGCGCCCAAAATATTGTAATATATTTGTAAACTCTTCACTCTTTTTTTATTTTTAACCCTGCGCAAGGATGACACGCAAAATCGTGGAGCGCTCCACATTTTTTTTGTGGTTGCTGTTGACTGAAGTAGTAGAACACGAGACTTTAAAGCGGAAGATCCTGAGTTCAACCCCGCTCTGAGTCATGAATATTGTGTTGAATTCTTCTGATCAGCATTAGTGCGTGGTTGTGTTAGTTGTTGCCAGCCTGTTTTAATGATGAAGGCATAGACCTGGTCACTGAACATAATTGGCAGCGACTGACGCGATCATGTACTAAAGAGCAGGGGAACAGCACTCTCCTTCATCGGTCCTGTAGCAAAAAATTAACCGGCGAAGTAAAAAGGTTGAAATAGCTACAAAAAATTTTCTAACTTCTCACCTTTCTTCATCTGTCCCCTTAATACTATCCCCTCCTTTCTAGTTCCGGCACAATGCAGTGCATTTGCAGGGGTCATCCCCTACTAGATGGAAAGGAGGGGACTGTATTGAGAGGACAGATGAAGAAAGATGAGAAGATAGAGAATTTTTTTTGTAGTTATTTCAACTTCTTACTTGGATGACTAATATTTTTTTGCTACAGGACCGTCGAAAAAGGTGCTGTTCCTCTCCCCTTCAGTACATGATAGTGCCAGTCACTGCCACAAATTGTTCTGTGGCCAGAGCTATGCTTTCAGCACTGAAATAGGCTGGAAACAACTAACACAACCACACAACAACTCTGATCAAAAGAATCCCACATCCCACATAGTCATGGCTGAGTGCGGAGTCGAACTCGAGACTTTCGAGTTCATGGTCTAACGTTAAGTATTTTAAATAACTGCAGCCTTACGGTTACGCTTTCCTCTAAGGCGCAGGCAGTTCTTTTTATTTTTCAGGCAATCCATAACGTCTCGAGGTGTTGTTGCTTGAATGCTGACGAAGGATTCTCATATGGTTTTGATATAGACTTTTAGATCGCCTGTCTTCTCGTCTTTCTGTACCTGGCCGGCGCAATACACGGCACAGAGGTGTTTTTTATAGAGTGACACAAGTTTAAATAATAATAAAACAGGGAAAAATATTTTTAATATCAATGAAACGGACTTTATTGGCAAGAAAATTTTATGAAATTAATGTGTTGACACTTAGTGCAACATCTTATTGTATTCTATAAAATGTAATTAAATGTATAAATAATAAATTTTGTTAAGCACTGTAATTCAACATATAATTCAATTATTACTAAATATGCTAAACGGCAATTTTATTTCATTTTTGAAGTCTGAAATTTGCATAGCTCTGACTATAAGATACTTCGCTGAAGTGAGTTCTAACGAGCTTAGTGCATTGTTAGTCGCTCGTTCGGTCATCGTTCGGTATCATTGCCATGTGGCTGCCACCGTTGCCGCGTAAAGTGCGCAATCTGGTCACAACAATTTTCAACAACTGAACAAATTTTCTATAGGACACAACCCCAGTTGCTGAGACGAATTGATTGATTAGAATCATCTTCAATACTTTCCTGTACTGCGGCTACAGCTTCTTCAGTGCGCACTGTTCGGCGGCTCATGGGATGCACATTATCAGTAACAATAAATGTGGTCCGAAAACGATCTATTGTTTTTCGAATTAGCCGCTCTGAAGAACGATTATTTGCGCCATAAAATGGAAGAAGTGCACGATGAGTTTCACGAATAGAACAATTATTTTGATTGAAAATTTCAAAAATTTGCACGCGTTGCCCCGGTGTTGTGACACTCTAAAAAAACACGTTTTAGTAGTCATATCCTGTGTGCTAGTTCTGTTTGAACTTAAACATATCGCTCATATACTCAAAGAACGTCATAAGTCAAAAAATATATATTCTGAGTTAGTGATGCAGAATTAATCCTCATGTCGTCCTTCATATTGTGTAAAAATTTCAACTCAACTCTTGAGAGAAAAACAAAATTTTCTTGTCCCATTAAGTTGTGTGTAAAATTGGAAACTTCAAACTCGTTTTGTGGCAAACTCGATTTTTTTTTGCGTTATGACGTTCTTTGAGTAAATGAGCGACATGTCCTTTGGGATTTTTGCTCCTCTTTGGAATGTATTGGGTGGTTTTTATTGAGGTTGGCATCACTTTTTTAACTGGCGGCCATTTTGTCAGCTGTCAAGTGATTAATATTTAGTTTGGTTTGCCATTTCATCATGAACAGGTTGACAAAAGAACAACGCTTGCAAATCGTGCAAATTTATTTCGAAAGTAATGGTTCAGTTCGCGAAGTTTACCGCAAGCTCCGTCCATTTTATGGTCGACATAATCGTCCATCAGAGCAATTAATTCGGTTAACCACGGATCGTTTTCGCACTACGTTTACTCTATGTGATAATACTGACTGTTTGGTGTGCTCTATGGGCTGGTGGAGTCATTGGGCCATACTTCTTCCGAAATAATGCTGGAGAGTCAGTTACCGTTAATGGAGACCGGTATAGAGCCATGATAACCGACTATTTTGTTCCCGAATTGGATGGCATGAATGTGGATGAGTTGTGGTTCCAACAAGACGGCGCTACATGCCACACAGCGCACGTCACAATCGATTTATTGAAGGAAACATTCGATGAGCGCATAATTTCGCGGAATGGACCTGTCAATTGGCCACCAAGATCGTGTGATTTGACACCATTGGATTATTTTCTTTGGGGATATGTGAAGTCGCTCGTCTACGCCAACAAACCAGAAACGTTAGGGGACTTGGAAGCCAACATTCGTGGCACTATTGCCAACATACGGCCCCATATGCTCGAAAAAGTGGTTGAAAATTGGAGCTGTAGAATTGGCTTTATTCGAGCCAGCCGCGGCGGCCACATGTCCGAAATCATATTTAAACATTAATGGCATAAAATTATCCTTCCAATAAAGCCAAATTGATGGACATTAAAACGATTTTCTTGTGTTTTATTTCAATTCGAAGTTCTATACCTTTAAAAAAACACCCTGTATGATTATTTAAAAACTTTTAAAGAAGGAATGACAACTACAAATATGGTCGATTAATTAAAACATATTTTTTTTATAATTTTTTTTTGATGAGAGAAGTGGATTTCAGTCACTAATTTTAGCTCATAATTAATTTTGTTTATTGCTGATATCTTATAAAGTGCTTAAAAACCACCACTTTTGTACACCACTGTACTACAGCTAAAAGTAAACATTTACTACTCATTTGGATTAAGTGATTGTACACAAAGTGTATCATGCATAAAGAAACGCTCACGATTATAAATGGACTTTCTACAAGTCACTTTGTTGTAAACATCTGCAGATACTAATTAATTATCTACACCTTTGATGGAAATGTTTGACGTTTACTTTAATTTATTTGTCAATTGTCTGCTGTAAGTGGTGTTTGCAAATGCTACTCATTGTGTCAATATAACAGTGGGATCGCAATCGTCTTATTGCGTTATTAAAGCAGGGCAACTGAATACTTTGAATTCTGGCCGCTGAAATTAATGATATTAAGCAGAAAATTATATTATTGTATTGAAATGAAGATTGTCTTTTAAATGTATTTATTTTTCGAATTTTAACAAGATTTTATTAGAAACGACAAATTATCTGTTGACTAATGGAGAGTTGAATTATTATTTCTATTCCAGTTGGTACACCCACAATGGACCTGGCCCTCTGCCCGTGTTAAGTGGTCCACGTATTCGTTTGCTGGGACCGATATTAGCCATAGAAGCGGTGACTGGTGAAGACTCGGGCGTCTATAAATGCACGGCCAGTAATGTGGGTGGTGAGGCGAGTGCTGAGCTGCGTCTGTCGGTGGCCACACCCATACAAGTCGAAGTACAACCCAACGTTTTAAGTGTTCATATGGGTGGCGCAGCTGAATTCCGTTGTTTAGTCACCAGCAATGGCAGCCCGGTGGGCATGCAAAATATATTGTGGTACAAAGATGGTAGACAGCTGCCGTCATCTGGTCGCATAGAAGATACTTTGATTGTGCCACGAGTGAGTCGCGAAGATCGCGGTATGTATCAGTGTGTGGTGCGAAGACCAGAAGGCGATACATTTCAGGCAACAGCAGAACTACAATTAGGAGGTAAATATTTTCAATTACAAATGAGAGATAAAGAGTTTTCTCTGCACTTTTGTTTGTTTTTACTTTTCGTAGCATTATTTTAGCATTTCATTTAAAATTGTGGCGCTTTGATTTTAACTTGATTTTTTTTTTCTTCTTTATTTTTAATCCTTTTGCCTTTTTTGTTTTTCGTTGTTTATTTACAGATGCCCCACCAGTTCTGCTTTATAGTTTTATTGAACAAACTTTACAGCCTGGTCCTGCTGTAAGCTTAAAATGTTCAGCAGCCGGAAATCCAACACCACAAATTTCATGGACACTGGACGGATTTCCACTACCATCAAACGGAAGGTAATTGAACTTTTATACAGTGAAAAAAAAAACAAAAGACTAAAAAAAAAGAAGAACAACACTGTACACTCTCATGCACTGCTGCTGAAACAGAATGATTTGTGTATGTGTGGGAGTGTGTGTGTGTGTACCCATACATGTACACAAATGCAGTCTGCATATGGAGGAGTGTGTGTTTGTGTGTATTGCTGGAATAACTTTTATTATTTGTTTGTATAAAAACTTGCAAATATTTATGCAGTTTTACTCACTGAAATCGCTCCATGCATGTGCAAATGCGTTTGTGTGTGTGTGTGTGTGTGTTTGTCGTTAAATATATATATATTTTTTTCAATGTCCATAGGTTTTGTTCTTTACAGCTGCCCTCATTGCCATTTTTAACTTTTTAACTAAGGAACTATACCACAATTTAAAAAGAAACTATATTGAAATATTTTCACGTTTTTAAATTTATTGAGATAAAGGATTCGCATATACCACAACAACAATTAAATTGTTCTATTGTTGTGAGAAAGAAATCACTGGAGATGGCTTATTGATGAAACCGCTCCAATTACAAACCAAATTTGAATTGAAAGCACTGAAAATTGTTTGCAATTAAATTTTTTTTTATTTAAATATTTCTAAAGAAAGATTTCTCATTTCTTTCTATTTGAGACTAGACACGGCTGAAGTACGTGTTAGTGTATTTCGACTGTAATTAGGTTTTTAGTGAAACAAATAATTTTTTTCTATTGAAATGTTACAGCCCAGTCTAGTTTCTTATTAGAGCTAAACTATAATTCAGATTGTCAGTTTGTTTCGTTGCAAATATTTAACAACGAAGTGCTTGAAATGTCTTTTTGTAATAGAAAGTTGCCAGGGACCGCTCCAGTTGGAAAGAAATATGAGTTATTTTTACAGAGGGAAATCTAATGGAATTTTTTGGCATTAAAAAATTTTCTTTAACAATATAAAATATAGATTAGAAAATATATTATGCCCATGTAAATTTTTTTCTCGATAACTTAAACTGTGTAATTTCTACACTCGAGTGTAAAATTTAAAAATATATCGACGCTTCCATTCTATAACGTTCTAAGTGTACTTAGAACGTTTTTAATGTTCTTGAATTTTTGAATCCTACGTTCTCTACTTTAAATACTATAAAAATTTGGTTAAGATGGACCGATCCGTTCCAAAGTTATAGGCATAAATATACTTAGACTACACACAAAACTTTGAGAGCTCGTAACTCAAAACTCACATTTTCGACTTAGAATGTTATATAATGGAGGCATCGATATAGAAAATCTCGTTTGGGCAAATTTTATAAATATGCGAAGCAATTTACACTCTCAAATATATTATTCTGTGACTGCTTTCTAAATAAAAAAAGAATCAAACTAAACGAGAAGTGTAAGTAATACACGAAAGTAATCTTTGTAATCAGGACTGCCTTTAGATGCATTCATTTTAATTCGTTTAAGTTTTAATAAAAAACCGAATTACCGATTATATTCTGAGTTTCAGAAAATAAATCTTATTTCTTGATTTTTATTTAATCCTCAGAAAATAAGATTTACTTTGCATCTTTTTAATTCTTTAAGAATAAAAGCTATTTCTTGATTTTTATTAATTTTTCCGAAAATAAAAGTTATATCTTGATTTTTATTTGTTCCTTAAAAAAATAAAAGTTATGCTTAATTTTTATTTGTTCATTGGAATATAAGGGTTATTTTTCATTTTCTATTAATTTCCCAGGAATTATTTCTTGCTTTTTATTGATCACCAGAAAATAAAAGTTAAGCGCTGATTCTTATTTATTCTTCAAAAAAAAATAAAAGTAATTTTTTATTTATTCATTAGGAAATAAGAGTTATTTCTTGATTTATATTTGTTCCTCAAACAAATAAAAGTTATTCTTGATTTTTATGTATTCATCAGAAAATAAAAGTTATTTTTACTTTTTTATTAATTCCCCACAAAACAATAGTTATTTCTTGATTTTTATTTGTTCCCCAAAAAATAAAAGCTATTTCTTGATTTTTATTTGTTCCCCAAAAAATAAAAGTTATTTATTAATCAGAAAATAAGAACTATTTTTTGATTTTGATTTAAACCCCAGAAAATAAAAGTTGTGTTTTGATTTTTATTTGTTCCCCAAAAAATAAAAGTTATTTCTTGATTTTTATTTATTTCTCACAAAATAAAAGTTATTTCTTGATTTTGATTTGTTGCCCAAAAAATAAAAGTTATTTCTTGATTTTTATTTATTCATCAGAAAATAAGAACTAATTTTTCATTTTGATTTAAACCCCAGAAAATAAAAGTTGTGTTTTGATTTTTATTTGTTCCCCAAAAAATAAAAGTTGTATTTTGATTTTTATTTGTTCCCCAAAAAATAAAAGTTATTTCTTGATTTTTATTTATTTCTCAAAAAATAAAAGTTATTTCTTGATATTGATTTGTTCCCCAAAAAATAAAAGTTATTTCTGATTTTTATTTATTCATTAGAAAATAAGAACAATTTTTTGATTTTTATTTAAACCCCAGAAAATAAAAGTTGTGTTTTGATTTTTATTTCTTCCCTAAAAAATAAAAGTTATTTCTTGATTTTTATTTATTCCTCAGGAATAAGAGTTATTTCTTGACTTTTATTTAATCAGCAAAACGTAAAAGTAATTTTTTTTATTCATTTTATTTCATTAGAATTGCAATTCTGAATATAAATATCTTACTACACAAAGAAAAAAGACATAAACAAATATTTATTAGAGCGATAGCTTTTCCACACAACTTGAAAAAATATAAATTCTATATTCTAATTAACAAACGATTAATTAACTCAAGAATATGAATACTAGACTGCAGTAGCAAATGTATTTCAATGAAACAGCAAAACAAATAATATTTAGCCATAGAAAGTAATCGTCCTTAAGCCAAATGTGCCTACCGGCCTTAGAATGTGTGTATGTACGCAGCTTAAAAGTAAATACAAGTCAATTCTATATGCCAGCATAGAAATGCTTGAAGCCGACTGACTATTTCATTATGCCGGCTTTCCTACAAAATAATCTTAATATTAATTTCAAAGAGTTACACACTATTCACTTGCCATTCGCAGTTAAACTTTTATTTTAAATAACTAAACTTTTTAAATTACAGAAGCCATAAAAATTAGTACTTTTGCATATGCTTCTGGCGCACAAACACACGTACGTACCACTGGCAGGGTGTAATATAATCCTTTATAAGAAGTTTGAAAAACTACAATTCCCTCCAATGGCTGAGTAAAAGTTTAAGTACTTAACAATTAAAATACAACCTTTATTATTTGGTGCATATACAGAAAACACTTGTACGCTTGAATCAGGCATAACACCAGGGAACATTTTATAATTGTACAGAAAGTACTTTCTGTCATTAGTGGCTCGAAAGCTGGTTCCTCTAGTATAACAGGTATGAGAGGTAATATCCTTTTTTTTTTTAATGAACATTTTTGAGTTCAAGAAATTTAAAACATTAAATTGTAGAGAATTTTCCCTGAATGTTATAAACATGAAGTGTTACTCTTTTACTCCCAAAAAAAGTTTTTTAATAGTAGAAATGTATATTTTAATTCCCTCACTCTGCAACATGTGCATTTAATTACCAAACGTGGTCTTAATGATTTTAATATGCTTCCGTACTGCTATAGTTGCCACTCGTCATTGCCACAAGTTACCAGGATGCAAGGAAGAGAATCTTTAAATGTAATTTTACAAAAGGTAACATTTTTGTGTAGCAAAAAGCCGCCGCAAGAAAACTGGGAAAAAATAAAATTAACAAGTAAAAACGTTATATTCGACCGGGTTGGATCTTAAATACCCTCCAAATATTTAGTAAATAAATTTAATTTTATTGGGACAGAGTTCCTTTAAGACATCTCTGTACCCAATTTTAAATCTATATTTTCAGAGTCATTCCGAGAAGGGCCGTGGGAGATACGTTCCACCTCTGCAAGATCAGAGAACATCTCAGCTTCTTATAGGCTTAAGGAATAAAAATTTATCAATATTTACACTATTTTTGCATATAATATCGTACGCCAACGCCCACTAAAGGGGGCGGAGTCCAAAAATAGTCTATGTCATGTTTTCCACAGACGATCGTATGGACATTGCTAGATCGTCTTAGACTTCATCACAGATCAAGAATATATATACTTCATGGGCTTCAATTCTCTTTGGAGGGTATTAAAACTGTATTTTGGCGGGACCGTTTTGGCAAGGGCTGTGGAGTAGACATTTCACCTTTGTCATAAAACTCTAAAAATAAATGTTTGGGATAATTAAATACAAAAATTAAAATTTTTTTTTATATGGTCATTTAGGGGTCAAAGGGGGAGGAGGGAGTAGGGCAGAGACAGGCAGTCATAGAACTCTAAAAATAAATGCTTGGGATGATTACATACAAAAATAAAAAAAATTTTTTTTTTGGTAGGGTCATTTAGTGGTGAAGGGGTAGGAGGGGGTAGGGCAGAGGAGTACCAGGTATCGTCTCAGCTTCGTCATTAAAGCTTAAAAATTTTATTTTTAAGAAATGTAGTCTTAAGTAAAACAATTTGTTAAATTTTCCACTATTTTTGCATATAATAACGCCCACTAAAGGGGGCGGGGTCCATAAATAATTTTATTTTTATTTTATGGCTCCAAGTTTAACGCGTAGGACCTTCTTTAATATAAAAATGTATCATTTGCCTGCGCTATTCTTGAAGATATATTTATACCAAATTTTAGGAGTCTAGCTCTTTTCGTTTGGTCTGAATCGTGATTTCCACAGACTCGTCTTAAATTTCATCACTGATCAAGAATATATATATACTTTATGGGATCTCAGATGGATATTTCGCTGCGTTACAAACGGCATGACAAAGTGAATATATCCTCCAATTCTTTTTTGGAGAGTATAAAAAACTCTCCACAGAAATATAGGGAATGCAACAAGAACGATATTCTTGGAATACATTTATTTATTCGGTACATTATTAACTGTATTTATAAATATTTGCTTCGGTGTATATAAAAAAATATTTAATTTTCCTTGTGAGAATATATTTCAATGCGACATCCTTTCGCCTACCCGCGATGTCACTAGATGTCATTCCGATGCACAGTTTCATTTAAGACAACAACAAAGTTGTAGAATTCATATATAATTGTGCGACAGGGAAGAGGCAGTTAATGTCGTTTGCAAATCTAGTTGGAGTCAACTTACCGCATTCGATATGAATCGAAAATTCATTCAATTGCCGCCATTTGACCCTGCATTTCATCTATGGCATTTGAAGTCGTGAAAATTTACTCTGATTTACCCACGATTTATGAAGTCCTATTAAAATCATGAAAAAAGAATCTAAAATTTTTGACTCAACAATTATTTTAAAATTCTTATTCCAGTTCGTGGGAAGAAACTTCACTAGTTCTAGAACTAGTTTCTAGAACTCCACTCGTGCCTGCAATAAATTTCAAATATTTTTAAGATTTTTAAATTCGGAGATTTCAAATATTTTTTGAAGATTTTTAAATTCGGAGATTTCAAATATTTTTAAGATTTTTAAATTTGGAGATTTTCGTAATTTTAGAAAGTCAAAAAGATTACCAAAACTCTGCACTTATTGAGCGGAGTTCTTAGTCGTTCACAACAACAATATCAATTATTTTAGTTGTGGTGCAGACATTCACATTAAAGCAATTGCAAATTGTTAACATTTCTTTTAGTTAAAACTCATATTAATTGGAATGATATTTGGACAATAGTGTCATGAAAATAAGCAATATCAAGGAAATTGCTTTTAAGCGCTTAATTGCTTCTCAAATGTTGGAATTAATTGCATTTGATGTCAAAGCATCTGCACAGCAGTTACACTTAAAAAAATTAATGGTCTAGTTTCCTACAAAATGGTTGAAAATTTGGGTTATTTAAATTAAATAAAAAGTGCTTAAAGTTAGGAAAAAGCAAAACAGTTCAAAACTTTAAAAGAAATTTATATTATTGTAAAACAATAATTGTTTTTTTTAAGAATAGCTTCAAACAAATAATGCCAAATATAAGTTTTAAATTTTTTCATTTAACTATAGGGTGTTTTTTATAGAATGACTAAAGTTTAAATCATAATAAAACAAGGAAAAAAAATTTTAATAGCAGTGAAACGAGTTTTATTGAAAAGAAAATTTTATCAAATTAATGTTTAAATATGATTTCTGTCATGTGGCCGGCACGGCTGCCGCGTAGAAGGCGCAATCTGGAACAGTTAAAACAAATAAAAAAATCTTCCATAAAGTGGAAGGTCACAATCCCAGTTGCTAACAACGGTGACGAATTTATTGATTAGGATCATATTCAATGCTTTCCAGCAGCTACAGCTTGCTCAGAGCGCACTGTTTGGCGTCTTAGGGGATGCACATGATTAGTAACAGTAAATGTTTTTCGAGTTAGTCGCTCTGAAGGGCGATTATGTGCGCCATAAAATGGCAAAAGTGCATGATAAGTTTGATGAATAGAACAATTATTTTGATTAAAAATTTCAACAATTTGCACGCCCTGCTCTCGTGTGGTGACACTCTAAAAAATACGATTTGTTAGAATGAAGGGATTCAAGCATATTTCATGTCTGTATTGTTTATACTGTCGATATTTGAAATATTTTAATGAGTGTATTGAAAATGACTTTGGGTTATATTGAGAGAAGTTAGCAAATTAGCAAATAGTAGGGTAGGAAACTCAAAATAACAGGAACATGCAATTAAAAAAAATAAAATTATTGTACAAAATGGTGTCCACTATTTGAATTATAATCCATAAAAAAAGATGTGTGGTGTCGTGGGACACCGGATAGGAACGAAGTTCTTTATTATAAAAATAAAATTAACAAAATATTAATGTTAAGTTCTATTCGAAGTATAAATAAAATAATTATTCGGGTATACATTTTTTATTATGATATTTTTTTTCGCCAACCAACGAAAATACAAAATCAATTTTGTTCCCAAACGAAATTGAATTCTGTTACGGCACGGCTGCGTATGATTAATATTTGTTTGTATGGAATCGTATAACTCATACGTCTGAAATATTGAATTAGAAATAAAAAATCTTACGTTACGGACGTTTTTTCCATATCGTCCCATAAGAAACTTCGTTCCAAAAATGCCCCTTCAAGTGTGACTCACCTTATTTCAGGCAGAATATTGGACACAGTTTGGGCTACAGCACACGGTAACCTTGGATGCCTGACTTAATCTATATTCTTAAAATTTTCGTGGTCTGCTTTTGGCTTTTATATGATTATTTGTTAAAAATTAAGAAGCCGTTGTGGAATTTAACGTTGTTTTTTTTATTTTGTTTTTCTAACATATTTTTGTTTATTTTTGAATATCCAGTTAAACTCACTTTTAAGCCCAAAATTTAATTTCTTAACGAATGGTAGGCAAATTCCAAATAAAGTCACTACAAGTTAACAAGTAAAAGAAAGCTGTACTTCTTCATTTTCTATTCTATTTTTAGAATTACAACGCTAAAACAGTTTATGTTAAACTTAGAAAATACCATCATGTTCAAATGCTCAGCTGCTACGAGACACTCCATTTGCTTGTAGTTCTGACATTATAAAAATTTCAACTTTATAATGGCAAAAACACCACAGGGGCTAACAGCGTACCAAAACAAGTGAGCGAACGAATGAAGGAGAGTTAAGTGCAGATATGCTTAAAGCAGTTAATTTTAATATAAAAGCGGATAAAGTTTTTTCTTTTCTTCTTCAAATGATATCTCCTGATAAAAATCAACCAGAAAGGCATAAATGAAACACCCAAATAATCAGAATATATAAAGAAATGAAAACAAGTTTCTGAGCAAGTCTTATAAATAAATGGATAAAAATTTCACAAGTAAAAGTACATTAAGTAAAAGAACCTACAAAAGGAAAAACAGTATAGACGAATTAAGTAAAAAAAAAAAATAAAATAAAAAAAGTGAAAAAATAAAGGTACTTACGAAATTTTAATTATCCCCTTCATAATCGTTAACCATAGAAGTAAAAGGTAAAACTATGCAAATCGCAGGGTTGCCAAGCAGTCATGTGCTACACATGGCAACAACTTAAGCCACATATGGGCAATACAATATTGAATATTTTTAACTTCCCGCTAAGGAAATTGACAATTTTCATAAAGATTGGAAGTTACTGGTTTTAGCCCATTTTGAGTTTTTCACCAGATCTCGACGTTTTGACTTCGTAGGAAATTTTTCTGACTACTCCTGAGAAGCCGTGATCATGTCTGTATGTGTTACTGTGTTTGTGTGTGTGTATGGGTGTGTAAGTATGTCATCAGCTTATAATTTTTGAATGGTTAAACCAACCAAAATCGCGTTTCAAAGAGTTTCTTCAATCGTAGATTTTCTGTAAATTGGAACTGGTATGAACCGGTACATTTTCGGAATTATCAAAAAATAAATCGGAAAAAAATTTTTAAGTGCATTTTTCGAATAACTTTTTTTTAAACGTCCTTGGAGATCGATTCCAGCTCTTGACAGTCAAAAATCACATCAAGCGCTAGCAACCGGTTCAAAATTGATTCATGCATTCGTGGAATTTCGTGAACGAAAAAGTTCGAAAAAAATAATGTTTCAAAACACTCCGAAATTGAATATGTGATCAATTAGTGTTCTCGATTCTTTTATTGGTATCGAAGAACTACGTGAATCATCTTTTAACACGTGGGAATCGCCAAATCCATTAGAAACTTATAGCACTTTTAAAATTGAAATAATATAAATTTTAGCGGTTAACATTAGCGGGCAGTTGCAGGTCAACCTTTTTTCATATTTTTTTAATGTAATTGGCCCTTTAATTCGTTTTAAAGAGCTAATCGATGTCAGTTATTAGATTTAAATATATTGATTTCTAATATTCGAAGCAGAACATTTTTTTCAAATGTCTCAAAACGGTCACTGATGTTGTCTATATATTGAAGCTTTCTTTCATTTTGACTCACTGAAATTAATCATAAAAGTTTCTGCCCACTATCTGGTCAAGAACACCAGTGTTCTGCTCTGGTCAAGAACACCAGTGTTCTGCTCTGGTCAAGAACACCAGTGTTCTGCTCCCCTTGTAAATTTCGATGTAAATTGAAACCGATGAATAATATTTTAATCATAGACGATCTCAGCTATACCGTCTGCTTTTTTTTTTGTCCTCAACAGCAATGTGGGTGCTGTTGACTGAAGTAGTAGAACACGAGACTTTAAAGCGGAAAGTCCTGAGTTCAACCCCGCGCTGAGTCATGAAATATCTATTGTGTTGAATTCTTGTGATCAGCGTTAGCGCATGGTTGTGTTAGTTGTTGCCAGCCTGTTTCAATGATGAAGGCATAGACCTGGTCACTGAACATTATCGGCAGCGACTGACACTATCATGTACTAAAGAGCAGAGGAACAGCACTCTCCTTCGTCGGTCCTGTAGCAAAAAATTAAGCGGCGAACAAAAAATTCCCTATCTTCTCATCTTTCTTCATCTGTCCCCTCAATAATATCCCCTCCTTTCTAGTTCGGGCGCAATTCACTGAATATGTGGAGGTCATCCCCTGAGTGCTGGTACAAGATAAAAAAAAAAATAAATTAAAAAAAAATTATATTATACGCCCTGTCATAGACTCATCGGAATATGTGATCTCTTTATTTATTGAATGAAATAATAACATATTCAATTAACTCTTCACTTCAATTTATTAATACTTTTATCAGTAATCAATTTGCTTTTTTATTTTTTTTTGCAAATTTGGGAGAAATAATATTTTTTCTGTTTTTCATATGTCCCGAACGAAACATGGCAACTCTATTGCTAAGCATATAAATACATAAAGACGAAAGAACAGAGAGGAATTAAGTACAAACAACATTAATACTGTTGCTTTAACGTCATGCTTTGACTGCCACTAGGACTACGACTGTGCATGTTTGTTTAAGTTTTAATTAAAATTATTTGCTGCTGTTGATGTTGAAGTTGTGGGCCTCGACAAATAGTGGAGTTTTTCTCTTCTTCTTTTGCTTCTTCTTTCTTTTAAGTGCTATAAAGCGTTAAACTTTTTTCCGTTATTTTTCAATGCATAAATACTTATTTTTAAAGCTCAATGTTTATATTTTTATTTTTATTTTTTAATATCATGCACTCCTCGTATGTTTGTAAATGGGTTGTGTGTCATTGCCATGAGAAATATTTTATTTCAATTAAATTTTAATTCGGTGTTTTTCCGACATTTATTATTATTATTATTATTTTTATATAACTGAGTTATTGATACCTTTATGCAAATAGTTAATACAAAAATGCCAGTGTATGTTTATGAAATAGCGATAAAATGCATGGATAAAGAGGCTTAACCTATTTTTAATGTATTATTTTTTTAAAACTGTTTTACCAACTTGAGTAATTAAATTTTTGTTGTGAAATGTAATATGATATATGACTTTAATAATTTATTTGCTGCTGTAAAGCAACTGGGTTTGATAAAAATCGATTTGGACAGATCGATATGGTTCAAAAGTGATGATAAACTGGCACGAAGGAAATTATTCTGTCGATATACTGCCCTAGTCAGTAAATAAATATTATTTATAATTTAAATAATTTTTTGCAAAATTTAACAAATTTTTTTTAACGATTCCGTTTTGCAGCTGTAAAAATAATTTGTAAATTCAGGTATTCAATTTAAGGCAAAATAACAGATTATAGGTCAATCCTTAGCAGTTCGAAAAAAATTGAACAATAGAATTATAACTTCTCCACCATTAAATAAAGCAATTTTTTCAACAAAAAAAATTTTTTTTTTGTAAATAAGGTTTTGTGCACAAATTTTCTTTTATTCTTTCAACAAAAATTTGTTCTCTTGGCTCTCTCTTGAAGCAGAAAAATGCAAAATAAAAATAAATATTAAATAATTTAAAAAGGATTATTATTTACTTATTGATTTAAGGAGGAATATAAATAAAATATTTTGAGGCCGCGAAAAAACTTAAAAGCTTAAACTTAAAAGCTTTTCGCGGTAATATTCTGCCAGCAAATCTTCTTAAAAAATATATATTTGATTGGATGGGTTTCTCTCCTTTTGCAATAAAGAAAAAAAAAAAACTTATTTTTTTTGTATAAAACTCCTGTTAAAATCTCGTATATAAAATTAATTTCTTTTCTTTATCATTTCATCAATACAGATTTATGATTGGCCAATATATCACCGTGCACGGTGATGTAATCAGTCATGTTAATATCACTCATGTGATGGTGGAGGATGGCGGCGAGTACGCATGCATTGCTGAAAATCGAGCTGGGAGAGTGCAGCATGCAGCACGTTTAAATATTTATGGTAAGTTGAAATATTATTTTAAAACAAAAAAAAAACAGATGACTTTTTCAATGATGATTTAAGAAGATTTAAAATCGGTAGTACATTTAAATGAAATTTTAATGAAGATTATCGGTGGCAGTAGGGGCAGCCAACTGCATTGACTCACTAGAGACAACGTGGGTTGTTTCTCACTTATTTTACCGCTACTATAGGGGAATATGTATATTAAAGTCATTTAAAAAATTTGTCCTCGTAAATCAATCGCTTTTGTGAGCTACACGATCACCAGCCAGAACGCTTCCATTTGTAGTGGAGGAGACGGTGAAACACATTATGCACTACAGCGATAACTCGTTGTCCCATAGAAAACTCGGGGAATTTGAAATCAAATATCCGCAAACACTATTTCCTCTATTCTCCCTCCCATAAGCAAAACTTTCCTAGTTCTGGCACATTGTATTTCATATATGGGTGGGGTCATCCCTTGAGTCCAAGACATAAAAATAGAGAAATGAATATATATATGTATTTAGGAGTCGCAGGTAGGATGTTGTTGGCTGTAGTATTTAACACGAGACTATGAAGCGGAGGGTCCCGAGTTCAACCCCGCACTGTGTCATGAATATTCTTATCAGCATTAATGCATGATTGTGTTAATTGTTGTCAGCCGTTTCAGTGATGAAGGCATAGTCACTGGTCACTGAACATAAGTGGCAGCGACAGACACTATCATGTACTAAAGAGCAGAGGAACAGCACTCTCCTTCGCTGGCCTTGTAGCAAAAAGAAAATAATTAGCCGCTGAAGTAAAAAGTTTTAAATTGCTACAAAAAATCTTCTCATCTGTCCCCCCAATACTATCCCCTACTTTCCACTTCCGGCGCAATGCATTGCATATGTAGGGGTCGTACTCCTAACAAAAAAAACCATCTTCGAGTCAGTCGGTATCAAACCTCTTTGGCTACTATTTTTTAAGTGCTACTTCCTATTTGAAGGCATAGGAACAGAAACAGTCAGTCACAGAAACGTATAAAATATGGGTCAGCAACATTGCCGAGATATGGCCCCAGTGACCCCGCCAAAATTTTGCAAACTATTTTTTTTAATAAAAATACAAATAAATGTACTTGGGTTAGGTTGGGTTTAACATATTGCGGGCAACACTTATGCCCTTATTATACAACACTTATTTCTATTCGGACATAAAATTTTATTTAACCTTTAAGGGTACCCGACAAATATAATATATTTAGGCCATGTTTTCGAGATGTGGATTAAGTTTCAACTTAGTTTCATGTAGTCTTAGAAGCTGATTTTCTGGCGAAGTGATATATATATTTTTTTATTATTTCATGAAAGAAATTTATTTTATGCAGAATTAAGGTGTTCAGCTAAAATTTTTGCATAAAAAACTTGGCAATCGCGGCACTAAAATTTTTTCGTATTAACTAATCCTTGTTTAACTGAGGTCTAAAAAAACCAACCTTGAAGTGCAATTTTCTAAACAAATCTCTAGACGTTTTAAATTGGCTAAGAACTCCTAACTTTTGTATAAATTTATATTTGGAGTATTCACACTGTGTGCTATTTAGTCATATTGTCATAAAGTCATAATATTTTAGACCAGTTTAAAAATTTTGTTGTTGTGCTGCATACAAAAAAGTCATAAAATAATAGCACTCTTTCAGGTATGTTTTTATTTTGTCATAAAATAGATCTACAAATCTAAGTCGAACAGCTGTTCAGCTCATACCAAGGCAGCAGCTGATCGATGTTTGAAATAGCATATTAAGTTATGACGAGTTGTTCACACTAGTCATATATTTCATGCTATTATTTTATGACTTATGAGTTTATGACTACAGTGTGAATCCCCCAACTATTTATATATATAGAAATTCTATATCCCGTTCTGTAACAAATAAATCCATATTGTAAACCTTTAAAAAGTAATCTGGTTACCCTCAGTACAAATGGGATGATTCTGGAAAATTCCTAGTAAAAATACAGTTCGTTTGCTTTTATCCCGTGTGTTGAATAGCAGCCAGAAGAAGATATTTATTAAGCTGACTGAATAAAAATATTCGTTTTAAAGACTTTTTATATGTACAATGCAATATTAAATACAATAAAATATTATTTATTGTTTGCTAAAAGTCAGTGTTCTATTTTAATATCATATTCCTGCTGTAACACATTTGATATCTCTGTAAATAAGGATGTTTAAAATGCTTTATGAAACTTTTTGACATTTTTAAATGTCATAAATGGTTGTTTTTTCTTCTATTAAATTTTATGTAATAGTATATGCATAAACATACACACGTGCATATGTGTGTGTATGTAGGTTATCAAACAAAAACCAATAAACACACTGTTACAGGTTGAAAAAAATATATATGCCCACATGGCCAGAAAAATGATACATACACTGGCTGTTTGTACATAAAGTTCCCTACACATAAATTTGGCCTATATAGATAAAAAATTGCATTTATACCAACAGTTGTTGTTTGCCATGGGAAAGAAATCTAAGCTGTCCCTTTTAGCTGGTCATACAAATTATGGTTTGTTATATATTTTGTTTTCTTTTTTCTTTGTGTGCTACTGTTTGCTTGTGTCAATTTCTCACTCTTACATAAGCTGCGAAGTTCTGTAGGCGAGTGTGGTTTTTAAATGGCATGCCACACATGTTTGTATGTGTATGCATGTGTGTGTGTGTTCTTGCATGTGTGTGTGTGCTGCAGAAGGATATTTAGTGGAAGCTTATATTTACTTATCTTTCCCATTTTGCAGTTGAAATGCGGTTATTCCTATTTATTTTATAAAATTGCACTAACAGTTTGAATTGGTTTCAAAACAAAAATCATAATGGATTATAAATATATATATTTTTTAGATCTTAAGCTGCATAGTTCAAGTTATTAAAGAGCTCTGTATGAATCAATTTTAATAAAAAATTTTATCAAGAGAAAGCAGTAGCAAATACAAAAAAAAAACGGAAGAAGCGTTTGCCACCTCGATTTCAAATTTTAATCGTGCTCATTCTGTTTTCCCAAAGTTTCACCATTTAAATACATGATGCGAAACATTTTTTTCATACATATTATTAAAATTGAGACTTATACCATGTTCAGACATGCACCTTAATTAGGCTTATCGCAATAAATAGCATTATTGAGCTCAATTTTCCATATAAAATTTCAACTTATTATTATTCAATAAATATCAAATATAATATTGGGTAAAATTACAAATGCAGCGCTGCTAAAAAGTGTGTTTAGCGAGCAAAACACAGCTAATTGAACAAAGTTAGTAGAGACTTAGCACCTAAATTGTAGGAAAGAGAAAAAACCATAAACAAAATGTGTCCAACCATGTTGAAGTTAAATTATAAAATATAAATTTATTATTAACTATTTTTTACCCCCGACATTGTCCGCGAAGAACATGTAAAATTTCACCTAATGTATATGTCATGTCAATAATGTGATGTATATTTTTCTGGATCAAAGTTTAAAACGATCTTAGTTATCAGTTTAGTAATGTCTGTACAAATTTTGGACCACCCTTGACCACTCAATATGATCATTTCCAAAAACAAAGAACATGTCATTCCTCGGATCTTAAACTATATCTATGGCAAATTTCATCTAAATTGGTTCAGCGGTTTGAGCATGAAAAGGTAACAGACAGAGAGATAAATTTACTTTCATAGTTATTATATTAGTTGCGAAAAAAGTGCAAGTCAATATGAAATGTGCAAGTCATCATAAAAAATGCATGTCATTATGAAAAGTGCAAGTCATCATAAAAAGTTCAAGTTATCATAAAGCGTGCGAGTCATTATGAAAAGTGCAAGTCATCATAAAAAATGCAAGTCATTATGAAAAGTGCAAGTCATCATAAAATATGCAACTCATTATGAAAAGTGCAAGTCATCATAAAAAATGCAAGTCATTATGAAAAGTGCAAGTTATCATAAAAAATGCAAGTCGTTATGAAAAGTGCAAGTCATAAAAAAATTCAAGTAATTATGAAAAGTGCAAGTCATCATAAAAAGTGTAAGTCATCATAAAAAATGCAAGTCATCATAAAAAGTGCAAGTCATTATGAAAAGTGCAAGTTATCATAAAAAATGCAAATCATTATGAAAAGTGCAAGTTATCATAAAAAATGCAAGTCATTATGAAAAGTGCAAGTTATCATAAAAAATGCAAGTCATTATGAAAAGTGCAAGTCATCATAAAAAGTGTAAGTCATCATAAAAAGTGCAAGTCATCATGAAAATGCAAGTCATTTTAAAAAGTGCAAGTCATTATAAAAAGTGTAAGTCATCATAAAAAATGCAAGTCATTATAAAAAGTGCAAGTCATCATAAAAAGTGCAAGTCATCATAAAAAGTGCAAGTCATCATAAAAAATGCAAGTCATCATAAAAATGCAAGTCATCATAAAAATTGCAAGTCATTATAAAAAGTGCAAGTCATTATAAAAAGTGCAAGTCATCACAAAAAATGCAAGTCATTTTAAAAAGTGCAAGTCATTATAAAAAGTGCAAGTCATCATAGAAAATGCAAATCATTATGAAAAGTGCAAGTCATCATAAAAAGTGCAAGTCATCATAAAAAGTGCAAGTCATCATAAAAAATGCAAGTCATTATAAAAAGTGCAAGTCATCATAAAAAGTGCAAGTCATTATAAAAAGTACAAGTCATCATAAAAAGTGCAAGTCATCATAAAAAATGCAATTCATTATGAAAAGTGCAAATCATTATAAAAAGTGAAACTCTGAATGGAATTGACTAAATTTTGTATATTTGAACAAGATAATTATGGCAATAAAGTGAATATTGGCGCAATTAAAAATTTGTTTCTGAACACCGTATTACTGAGTTTTCCTATAAATAAAAGAAACATTTTCATTTGCGATTTTATTTATAATTTGACTTTTTATTGTTGTTTCAATATGAATTCGTAAACGAAATTGATGTTTATAATATAATATCATTATTATTATTGTATTCTGATATTTTTAAGCTTAAGGTCTCTTTATTTTAGTTTAATTTTAAATTTCAATATTTCGTCACTCCTTTGTGTGACTTATTATTAAAAAAAAATTTTTTTTGTGTATTTACAGGTCTTCCTTATATACGAATAATTCCTAAAGTAACAGCAGTCTCAGGTGAAACGTTAAACTTAAAATGTCCCGTAGCCGGTTATCCCATAGAAGAAATACACTGGGAACGTGGAGGCCGTGAGTTGCCCGACGATATACGCCAGAGAGTACAACCAGATGGTTCGTTAACCATAACGCCTGTGCAAAAGAGTACTGATTCAGGCGTTTATACATGTTGGGCGCGCAACAAGCAGGGCCACAGTGCCCGCAGGAGCGGAGAAGTAACAGTCATTGGTTAGTATAAACAATTATTAAAGAAAAACTTTCTTGATTAAAATTTACATTTCATGAAAACATAATTTATAATACTAACATTCATTAGCAGGGTGTTAAAATAATAATGAAAAAAAAATTATAATTACGCAGCGCATCATGTAACTATTCTTGTAACAGATCTGATAAAAAAGAAAAAGAGAAAAAAATAACGATAAAAAAAAACCTGTGCAAAACAATAGCTTGGCAGCATAACTTTTTCTTGCTGTGCCACATACATACAGATATAAATATTTATAACTACTCATACATATTTAACATATTTTTCCAACATATGGAATACCTTTTTTGCTAGCCATTTTGCAGTAAAAGCTATTATTGCCTTTAAGTATCTTTCATAATATATACAATATATATATTTTTTTTGTTTTTGTTAATACCATTCTTTGCTTTTAAATGTTTATCTGCTTTTGTTTTTGTTGCAATTTAATTCAAATTCTATACTTTTTTCCAAACAAAAATATTTAATCTCAACAGTACCACCGAAACTGAGTCCCTTTCAATCATCACAATTACAACTAAATATGGGTGATCGAGCTTCGCTAACATGTTCAGTAGTTAAGGGCGATTTACCCTTGACTATGACTTGGCGCAAGGACAATCGTGCCATTGAAACGTCTCAACATCACATGTCCGTTAAACAGGTCGATCAATACAATAGTATTTTAGTTATTGAAAATTTAGGATCCGATCATACGGGCAATTATTCGTGTGTTGTACGGAATTCAGCTGCCGAAGTGGAAAATTCACAATCATTGTTGGTCAATGGTAAACAAAATATTTAGTTATAATGACCTTAAGGTTGTTATTGTTTTTGGGTTTCTTAATTAATTGAGTTAATGTTTTGTTGTGTGGAAAATAATTTGAAAATGTACTGTGTAATTACAAAAAATAATTTGATGTAGAGTATTGTGTAATATTGTATTTACACAGTGTAAACAGAATATTAGTAGGAGTACGAGAGACTTGTATGAGAAATATTTGTATTTATCTTCTCAGGTGTAGTTTTTGTTCGTTCTCATGACAGCGATAGCAGAGAGCTCGAGGGACAAAATATTCCCCGAACATCTGTACCGTAGTAATTTGCAGCAATCTGCTGAATCCACCAACTCCATGATTAAAATATAACGATTTCATGTTCTTGTTTCCAGAATTATTCAAATAGCAAAAGTAAACTTATATATAGTATGCATTGAGATCATAGCAAGGACATTCAATTAAGTCAGTAAAGACCTGTTTCAACTAAAATTAAAAATCATTTTCCAATTTTATAGCAACTCAGTACCATGAAAAAAATCAGGGGCCCAATTACCGCACTCGATATCGATCGAAATTTCAATATAATTTATATGGCAATTTCGTTCGATATCGAGTGCCGTAATTTGCCCCCAGCTATCGTGATCGTCCTTTCAGTTTCATAATACGATTTCTGCCTTATTCGTATAAAATATTTTCTGTTTTATAAAGGTTTTATAAAAGAAATATTAAATGATAATCAGTTTTATAAAACTTTTATAAATCAAAAATATATTTTATGAAGAAGACCTATAGTAACACTAGTCAACACTGAAAATTTTTCCAGATTTTTTTTTTTACTAATTTTTGGTTACATTTAGGGTACTGAATACGAAAATAGCACACGTTTTTGTTCCGCCCGCTCTAGTTTTTAAAATACACACTGTTAAAAATTAAAAATTCCGACAATTATATCAGCTGTAATGTGTCATCATATGGGTGTCTAATTTTCCTTGACATTGTTTTTCCATTACTCGTATGTCTTGATGAAATCTTTCACTTTGCTCCTCATTCAAAACTACACGATATTCAGGAAATCGGTTCAAATAACATAAAAACTGCCTGGATCGTTCGTACAATGTCTCCTACTTGAAGCCATGACACTAATTTCTACCAAATGGACAGATATACTAAATATACTGATAAAAAAATACGAATGTACCTACTAAAAGTGAAAAATTAAAATGTCTCAGAAATTCCAAAGAAATATATATAATCTACATCAATAATTGAAAAAAATTTTAAAAGTTGTAAACTGTTGGCTAGTGTAATTAATTAATAAAAAAATATTTACTATTCAGAATTCTTGTGGATTCTAAAAAAAAAGAAATGACGATTAAATTTCCATTATCTGCAATAAAGTGTAAAGTTTATGTGTCTGATTTGTGCACAATTCTTCATCACTCCACTTCGAATTTGATTAATAACTAGACCGGTTCTGGCTATATGCCATCTTTAATATTATCTTGCTTACGTACGGTTGGCTTCTATATAAAAATTTGGAAAATGATAAAATTAACTGATTTTTAAATTGTAAAACTGTGGACATCATGTTGTCACAACATCTTTTGAAACTTTTAAACTGCTGGACTTTACTTTTTTTTCTTGTACTGAGGAACTTCTCTCATTTTTGGAGTTGCATTTATGAGAAGATGAATCAATATCACATACAATTTATTTTCCCTACTGAATTTACTAAAGAGTCGATTGTAATAAAAATAAAATATTTTCAATTTCTTTTCACACAACAATTGGTTTTTGAATTTTGTTTAATAGAATGTTTCAATAATATTATTTCCTTGAATGTTTCGTATTTTTCTACAAGTTTTTTTTCCACAATTTTCAATTTAAGTAGACTTTGAATGCACCAGAAAAACTAAACCTTTAAAATCCTCTATCATTGCTGTAAACCTTCTTTTCATAATCACAACTTAAAACTATAAATAATTAGCATATTTTTAAAATATATGTTAAAGTCCAAATATATTGTATATTTTTAATATAGAAATATCCAAATTTTTTCTCTATGTCATGTTTGTCTAAATAAGTAGAATACAACATTTTTATTACACTGAAATTTTAAAAAATTTCAACAAAAATTTTAGCAACTATTTTATTGTAAATACACTTAATAATTTTTTTTAGTACTTACAAAAAACAAAAACAAAAAAAAAACTGCGAAGATTTATTTATAAAATTAGTGTTTATTTTATACTTTTAAAAAAAAGTATAAAAATGGTATTTATAACTAATAATTTTTTGTCTACGAAAAATTATTATAATTTTTTTTTTTTTTTTTGAAAGCGCTGCAGTTACATTTCAAGTAGTTTTCTTTTAAATAAAATATTTCATTCATTAGATTTTTAGCAAGGACTTGGTGGAACAACAGGATAAGGAAATAACTGCGTTAATGTCAAGCTACAGCTTGAATGTCAAGCGTAATCAATGGCGACCAACGAATATGTTTTCTTTGCATTTGTGTGGAACATTAGAAATTTAGATTTGTTTTTATTTTTCTCTCTGTTTTTCTCTTTATATTATTACAGTGCCCCCAATTATAGAACCATTTACCTTTCAAGATGGTTTAGCTGAAGGTATGCGCACCCGCACCGTTTGTGGTGTATCAAGTGGTGATGCTCCTCTTAAATTATGGTGGCTCAAAGATGGTGAAACATTGCCAGATCTATTGGGGGTCAATGTTACCATGTTAGATCAATATTCATCATTATTAAGCATACCTTCGCTATCGGCTTCACATTCCGGTGAATATACATGTGTGGCCAAAAATCCAGCAGCTGAAATTAAATACATGGCCCTATTGCAGGTCAAAGGTATAGTATTAACAAGCAACCTATTCCCCTCGAAAAATGAAAACCAAAAAAAAATAAATAAAAAATAAACGAAATTATATAGAAAAAAAGAACTTGTAAAATTAATATATTTTTTTATGTTTTATATAATTTTTTTGGTTTTAAAAACATATAAACAAACAAACAAACATATCTGATATGCCACACCCACACCCATAGAGTATTTTTGCACAGAGATGACATCAAAGTGCTGAAGCTTTAAACCGTTCTTTAGCCGTCCTTGTCCTGGCAGTTTATTAAACCTGAAATCATTGCCAAGTAATTAAATAATTTGTCTTTATTTGCCTATACATACAGCATACTTCTCTGCGTGAAAATAATCTATGAGGAATTTAAATACAGCTAAACGTACACATACAAGCATACAAACTCTTATACACATTCAACCTAATGAAAACTATACACACTTTTAACATTTTATTTCAATTAAATTATTTGTTTACGTACTCTTTTATAAAGTTTTAATTTTTATTTAAATAACTCTTTATTATTTGTTATTTAAAAATTGTTTTAATATCCATCAGCTTTTTAAAACGAAAAAAATATCTATGTATTTTTTTTTATATAAGTTTATTACGCTTTTACTGACCCCCTCTTTCCAAAACAACATGAAAATATTGAAATTGAAAAAAAAAGAACTGAACAAAAAAAAATGCTATACCACATGCAACTCTCTATAAAATATTTTTGAAAGGAAAATCCTTTAGATAATCAATGGAAAATATTTAAACCAATCAATATAGGGTGATATTTTGAAAGTTTGGTTTTCTTTAAATAGAGCTGAAACTTGTTTTTAAATTTTTTTTAAATATCTAAAGAGGTACTAAGTAAATAAGCTTGTGGTTGTGTGGTAACATATTAAATTATTGGTTCTCCTATTATATTGAACTCAGTTTGTGGCGCTACTTTTAGTTAACTTTCACTCACGTCTTATTTGGTGCTTCAGCAGTTTTGTTATTTTATCTGCTTGTCTTTCATTTCGCTTTGGTTTCTCTAATTAAAATATATTTCTTGGATAAAATATTAATTTATTCTAAAGCACTTCTCTTTTGACTGTAAATTTAAAATTTTGCTTGCAACATGGCCGAATAAGACGTTAATTCATATTTCGATACCGCTTTTATTCATGAATGCTTGATCTTAGGCCATTTAATATAATTTTTTTCATTAGAGACCGGAATAAAAAATTTTGCCAGAAATGCTATTAAATTTAAAAAAAAAAAAAATAAGCCGAATCTTTGCCTTCAATTACACAACGCAACAAAATAAAAAAAATTGCATATGCTTTTAAAACCACTATACAATTTTGATGTATCATGACTACCTTTGTACAAAAATGGTAAAATTTTTAAATTCTATGAATAGATTTTTTTTTTAAATTTTGTTTGTAAAATTGCATTTTTTTTAGACGCTTTTTCACATTATTAGTGATAATTCAAAAACGGCTAATCGGATATTATTCAAATATAATCAGAAAAATTAAGATTTACATAGCCTTTAATCCGTCTATATCTTTTGCTTTAATCGGATCAACAGTTTTGGAGTTATAATAAAAAATGTAAGAAAAAAATATATTTTTTACGTAAAAATGGCAAAAATTTTTGTTTTAAAAAAATCATGAAAAATAGAAAACGGCAAAAAATGTTCAGATTCATTATTCTATTACAAAGCCACAAATAATAGCAACAAAACGAGATATCGACAAAAAAAATCAACCTGTTGCCCTTGCTTCATTTTCACAATTGCGGCGGCAAAGTAATAAACGCTCATAAATGTGCGTGCACGCTGAATTGGTTTTTTCCGTTGGCTACCTGTAAGGTTGATTTTTTTTGCTTAATTTACTTAATTGTGAATAAATTCGAAAATAATCAGTCGATTTTTATGGTCGATATCTCGTTTTGTTGCTATTATTTGTGGCTTTGTAATAGAATAATGAATCTGAACATTTTTTGCCGTTTTCTATTTTTCATGATATTTTTAAAACAAAAATTTTTGCCATTTTTACGTAAAAAATATATTTTTTTCTTACATTTTTTATTATAACTCCGAAACTGTTGATCCGATTAAAACAAAAGATATAGACGGATTAAAGGCTATGTAAATCTTAATTTTTCTGATTATATTTGAATAATATCCGATTAGCCTTTTTTTAGTTATCACTAATAATGTGAAAAAGCGTCTAAAAAAAATGCAATTTTACAAAAAAATTAAAAAAAAAAAATCTACCCATAGAATTTAAAAATTTTACCATTTTTGTACTAAGGTACCCATGACACATCAAATGCATATATTGGTTATTCGAGCATATTTTTGCTGTTGCCCTGTGTTATACTTGAATTACTTAATGAAAAACTATTCTGTATGAATTTCTATTTTATTAGTGAACTTTCTTTTATGTAAATTGTATTACAGGATGTTAATTTTTTCAACTGGCTCTAAGTTGAAATTTTCGAAACTGCAAATAATTTATTTTTATTTTTATTTAATAAATGCATTTGTTTAAATTCTATTTATTTTTTAAGAGTGGAATATTAAGAATATTTTTCATAGTCATTAAACCAGCAGAAGGGATCAGTACTGATTTCGAGGCCGCTACACCATTTTGTTATGCTGTTTTTAGTCAAAGCTTAACATAAATATTGACACTGTAAATTTCCTTATAAGAATTGAGTTCTTCTAATAGTTAGTAAACCAAGATATGACTTAATTTATGCTACAAAAAAATTAAATAGAGCTCTTTATTAAAAACCAATTAGCTAAAAATCACCCTATATTTTAAACAATTTATTTTAAAAATAATTTTAGGTTATTTTTTTTTATTATTTATACCTCGATGTGCTTTTTATGAAACAAATTTGATTAATAAAAGTGATTTTAAGTATTATTCCTAAATTTTCCCTTCTACTTGATAAAAAAAAAACTATTTTATATTCGTTTAAATTATAAAATATTTATAAACTTCTTTCCCCTACGACCTTCTACTGATAAACCATCCTTAAGTCGCTTTTTGGCACGCTGTGGGTTTATATTATTAAAAAGCATATAACATTTAAAAAAAGCATAAATATTGAAAAAAAAAGTAATTCAAATAACAGCCGATCACCAGGTAACCTTTTTTGCACCGCTTTTAACGCTTTTTATTATTAAGTTTACAAAAATTAACAACAAAAAAAAGTTATTTAATTAATTAAAATCTATTTTTTATTATTAGTTGTTTTATATACGCCCTGTATATTATTGTAATGAAAAATATTGCAAATCATAAAATGTTGCTAAAGCATATCGAAGAGGCCCACTTAATGCCAGCTAATTTAATCAAAGTGATTTCTTATATCTATGAACTTTTGATATTTACGCAGATTGTTATGGTGTAAAATAGCATAAAATAACTTCTTGTTCAACTTTATTCCCTGTAAAATTTCATTTTAAATTAATTTGAAATAATAATAAAAATGAATCTTCAGTCCACTTTTTTAATTTAGTTCTAGTTGTGGATGTGCCTTGAAATGCAGACCAGAGTTCGAAATAGTGGACATATTTCATTCTCTGTACACACAAGTTTACATCAACGACATTGAAAAACATGACATTGAAAAATGTATGCATGCCTCACTTTATACACAAATAAATCTTGAGTGTACAGTACTGTGCATCGAACCTCAGGTGTATACATTGAAGACATTGAAAACTTTGAATTCACTTTATGTATGTATGCATATTTCCGGAGATGATAACATTGTATTTGTTTTGTAACTTCATAAAACTGATGTGTGTGTGTGTGTGCGCAGTATAAGCAAACACTGAAAATATTATACATGCCCACCAGTTTCAAATTAAAAAAAGCATATACACGAGATGTACACGAGTACACTCAAAGTTATACACAAGTAGAAGGTGTACACGATGAAAGAAAGACAATGTCCATAGTGTATTCAAGGTGTGCATTGTTTTAAAGGTGTACATTAAATTTTGTTGTACATTTCTGAGATCTCTGATGCAGACTGTAAATATGTCCACGATATATGCAAATTAGCATGCCAGAACAACATTTTGTTATCTTGATCCTACTTGATCGCGCCAGCTGCCAAATATACCATATCTGCTCAAAAATGTATGATAGTGTGCATCAAATATGTAACTGTGTGACAGATTTTTTTTCGAGTCGTGCGGTTTTCCTAATTTTATAAAAATTTTAATAAAATGATAATTTCTTATGAATAGACAACGGCTAATAGCGTCTGTCCAGAAATCGAGCAAATTCTAAAAGTGAAGTGTAGCTTCTAGTTAAACTGGACTAAAGCGGCATGGCCACACATCAAACTGACGCTTCAAACTCTGCTTTTCTTTGATAGTTTTAGTGAAAACTACTCACACGTATGGTTTGATGTGATTTTGAAGAATATCAAAACAATTTAGATTTACACTGCCAAACAGAATTTTACCTACACGTACACAAGTTTGAAACATCAGTTTGATGTGTGGCCATGCCGCTTAACAATTTCAAAAATATTCTGGCTACGTTTATATAATTTACAGCCTGGCGTATGAGTGCTGTATAACAGATAATATCATTAAAATATCACTCATGCGTACACATGACCCACATATTAGGAAATTCAAAACATTTTAAGCCTTCTAATCCTAATGCACTTGCTTACATTAAATTGATAACATTTCAATGCTTTGCAATATTTTTCATATGAAACTATTATTTAATATATATATTTAGTTTGCTTTATAATTACAAAAAAAAAGAAGAAAAAAAATTAAAAACAGCTTTATGCACATTATTGCAGCGCTTTTTACACAACCCACCAAACAATTTAAATAAATTTACAGAACGAAATTCAACTGCTTAATCAATTTAATTTAAATAAAGGCAACATAAAACATAATGCTTTAACTCTGCTAAAATTATCTATCCGAAAAACTTTAAACAAAACTAATGCTTAAATTAAACATTTATTTAAAGCTTCGCAGTGAAACTAAAAAGAAAAAAACAAAATTAGTATACAAACTAATAATTATTTATAAATACTTTTGGCTTGTTTTAAAAATTTGTTAATTAGATGTAGCAACTACACAATTTTGCTCGTTCACTAATCCAACTGCATGCGACAAAGAAAATTCCAATTAAAATTAACTGCATGTTTAAATGAAAAGTTTTATTTCCATTTGTTTTTGTTAAATAGAGGAATTATTTGCAAAATACTAAATAATTTTAATTTTCATGCAATAACTAATCAGCTTATCATTCACTGTGTCAAAATATTTTAATTGATTTCTGAGCTGCTTTATTTATTTATAATTTATTGCATTTAAGTTGCATTGTAATTTAAATTTTGCCATGATTTTATTTTTAATTATAACAACGTCTTATATACCTTAAGGAAAAATGTAGTATTTAAATACCTTAACCAATTGTGTTGTAACGAACTAATTGAAGTGTGTATAGAGAGTAAATATGTAACGAAAAAAAAAGAAATCTGTGAAATCTTTAAAAACGGTTTCTATTAAATTATTTTTTTTATAATTCCTTAATGAGCGCTGCCAACAACAATACAAAGAAAAAAGCAATTTTTAAAAATGTTTAGCAATTCTCTACATGTATTATGCGTCACCTTAGTCATCTAATGACAAAAACATATCAAGACTTTTAGGCAAAATATTTTTGTCTGTGAAAGCAGAATTTTCCATATCGCACTGACACAAGCAATTACTTTTTAATAATGAGATCACGAACGTATTTTTACAGCGACGTGTAGAATTATTTTAGGAAAAATAATAGCGATAACATTTTCCAATGTCTCTTTTCTGTGATATTCTGTGTAAGATCAATCACTACTTTCGACTCTGCCTTTGTTCTCTACACGTTGTGTAAGTGTTTGCTGAAATGCTTGCAAATATTAAGTTTTAATACAATCAATACAATCATTAAATTTTCAACGTTCTAAAGCACAGAAATACAATATACAATTATTAAAAATTGACTCAAGAAACACCAAAAAAAAAAACAATCGAAAAAGTGTCATATGATACATAATGGAATGCCGTCTTTGTTCACCAATATGAAACGAGAATATTAATATTCATCGAAATGAAATTAGCGCTTGATAATTAAATGTTTGATGACTTGAAGAAATATTTAATTACATCCACTTGTACACATAGTTCGTAACATAACTAATTTCCCAGCGTAATAAACACGTACAAATTATCACTATTCCCAGCAGGCTTCATTTTAATTTGTTATGCTAAAATTACAAAATATTTTTAATTATTTGCCAAACATCCACTCATATCAATTTAGTTAAATATTCAAGTAAATTTTGCTTAACACATTTCATATTCAATGTATTTTAGTTGTTGAATAACAAAAAAAAAATTGGTTGCATTAATTTTTAATTTGCGCGCCTCTTTCTGATTTTCTTTACTTTGTTCATTAATATTTCACTCATACTACAATAAATATTTTTCCACCTAAATATTTTTAAAACAAACACATAATTAAAATACATATAAACTTTATTATAAAGTGTAACAAAAATAAATTAATTAATTTGCGAGCCGTGGTGGTCATGTGTCGGATATCATATTCGAATAAACATGGCAAACAATTATTTTCTAACCAAATGCCATTCAAAATTCTTTCGGTAGAAAGTTTTATATATGTACATACATGCACACTTGCCTACAAACATGTATGTATATATGTATGTAACTACATTGTATGAACATATGTACATATTTCTGGGCATGATTTTAGTTGGACGTTTAGTTGGAGTTTGAATTTTGAATGAGTTATGGAACAAATTGTGTTACAAACACGAAATTTTGTAAAAATTTATGAGTTTTAACCATTGGTCCACAACTCCTAAAAATTTTGATAACACTAAAGTTCTTATATATTTTAAAGGCTTTAGTTCATATATAAAAAAAAATTTTTTTTTTTCAAATTTAGCTATAATAGACTATCCTCTTTTTTTTTTGTCAGAAAAATACGACCACTGGTTTTCGAGAACAGTAGGTATAACTTCGCTCCAAACATGCAACTTTTTTCTCAAATTTCAAAAGCCCATCCTCTTCTTTGGTAAAAAAAATTGTTTTCTTGTTTATGGTTATTCATTGAATTTTCGTTTATAGTTTGCGCCAACAATAATCCAGTGCGAAATTTCATCAAAATATGCCCACTGGTTTTCGAGATACAGGAGATACAACTTCGCTCAAAACATGCAACTTTTTTCTCAAATTTCAAAGGCTATAGCCCATCCTTTTATTTTGGTCCAAAAATTTTGTTTCTTGTTTATGGTTATTTATTGAGTTTTCATTTATATTTTGTGCTCCACTTAATTCAGTGCGAAATTTCATCAAAATCCGCCCACTGGTTTTCGAGATACAGGATATACAACTTCGCTCAAAATGTGCAACTTTTTTCTCAAATTTCAAAGGCTATAGCCCATCCTTTTATTTTGGTCCAAAAATTTTGTTTCTTGTTTATGGTTATTTATTGAGTTTTCATTTATATTTTGTGCTCCAATTAATTCAGTGCGAAATTTCATCAAAATATGCCCACTGGTTTTCGAGATACAGGATATACAACTTCGCTCAAAATGTGCAACTTTTTTCTCAAATTTCAAAGGCCCATCCTTTTTTTTTGGTCAAAAAATTTTTTTTCTTGTTTATGGTTATTCATTGAATTTTCGTTTATAGTTTGCGCCAACAATAATCCAGTGCGAAATTTCATCAAAATCCGCCCACTGGTTTTCGAGATACAGGATATACAACTTCGCTCAAAATGTGCAACTTTTTTCTCAAATTTCAAAGGCTATAGCCCATCCTTTTTTTTGGTCAAAAAATTTTTTTTCTTGTTTATGGTTATTCATTGAATTTTCGTTTATAGTTTGCGCCAACAATAATCCAGTGCGAAATTTCATCAAAATCCGCCCACTGGTTTTCGAGATACAGGATATACAACTTCGCTCAAAATGTGCAACTTTTTTCTCAAATTTCAAAGGCTATAGCCCATCCTTTTTTTTTGGTCAAAAAATTTTTTTTCTTGTTTATGGTTATTCATTGAATTTTCGTTTATAGTTTGCGCCAACAATAATCCAGTGCGAAATTTCATCAAAATCCGCCCACTGGTTTTCGAGATACAGGATATACAACTTCGCTCAAAATGTGCAACTTTTTTCTCAAATTTCAAAGGCTATAGCCCATCCTTTTTTTTTGGTCAAAAAATTTTTTTTCTTGTTTATGGTTATTCATTGAATTTTCGTTTATAGTTTGCGCCAACAATAATCCAGTGCGAAATTTCATCAAAATCCGCCCACTGGTTTTCGAGATACAGGATATACAACTTCGCTCAAAATGTGCAACTTTTTTCTCAAATTTCAAAGGCTATAGCCCATCCTTTTTTTTTGGTCAAAAAATTTTTTTTCTTGTTTAGGGTTATTCATTGAATTTTCGTTTATAGTTTGCGCCAACAATAATCCAGTGCGAAATTTCATCAAAATCCGCCCACTGGTTTTCGAGATACAGGATATACAACTTCGCTCAAAATGTGCAACTTTTTTCTCAAATTTCAAAGGCTATAGCCCATCCTTTTTTTTTGGTCAAAAAATTTTTTTTCTTGTTTATGGTTATTCATTGAATTTTCGTTTATAGTTTGCGCCAACAATAATCCAGTGCGAAATTTCATCAAAATCCGCCCACTGGTTTTCGAGATACAGGATATACAACTTCGCTCAAAATGTGCAACTTTTTTCTCAAATTTCAAAGGCTATAGCCCATCCTTTTTTTTTGGTCAAAAAATTTTTTTTCTTGTTTATGGTTATTCATTGAATTTTCGTTTATAGTTTGCGCCAACAATAATCCAGTGCGAAATTTCATCAAAATCCGCCCACTGGTTTTCGAGATACAGGATATACAACTTCGCTCAAAATGTGCAACTTTTTTCTCAAATTTCAAAGGCTATAGCCCATCCTTTTTTTTTGGTCAAAAATTTTTTTTTCTTGTTTATGGTTATTCATTGAATTTTCGTTTATAGTTTGCGCCAACAATAATCCAGTGCGAAATTTCATCAAAATCCGCCCACTGGTTTTCGAGATACAGGATATACAACTTCGCTCAAAATGTGCAACTTTTTTCTCAAATTTCAAAGGCTATAGCCCATCCTTTTTTTTTGGTCAAAAAATTTTTTTTCTTGTTTATGGTTATTCATTGAATTTTCGTTTATAGTTTGCGCCAACAATAATCCAGTGCGAAATTTCATCAAAATCCGCCCACTGGTTTTCGAGATACAGGATATACAACTTCGCTCAAAATGTGCAACTTTTTTCTCAAATTTCAAAGGCTATAGCCCATCCTTTTTTATTGGTCAAAAAATTTTTTTTCTTGTTTATGGTTATTCATTGAATTTTCGTTTATAGTTTGCGCCAACAATAATCCAGTGCGAAATTTCATCAAAATCCGCCCACTGGTTTTCGAGATACAGGATATACAACTTCGCTCAAAATGTGCAACTTTTTTCTCAAATTTCAAAGGCTATAGCCCATCCTTTTTTTTTGGTCAAAAAATTTTTTTTCTTGTTTATGGTTATTCATTGAATTTTCGTTTATAGTTTGCGCCAACAATAATCCAGTGCGAAATTTCATCAAAATCCGCCCACTGGTTTTCGAGATACAGGATATACAACTTCGCTCAAAATGTGCAACTTTTTTCTCAAATTTCAAAGGCTATAGCCCATCCTTTTTTTTTGGTCAAAAAATTTTTTTTCTTGTTTATGGTTATTCATTGAATTTTCGTTTATAGTTTGCGCCAACAATAATCCAGTGCGAAATTTCATCAAAATCCGCCCACTGGTTTTCGAGATACAGGATATACAACTTCGCTCAAAATGTGCAACTTTTTTCTCAAATTTCAAAGGCTATAGCCCATCCTTTTTTATTGGTCAAAAAATTTTTTTTCTTGTTTATGGTTATTCATTGAATTTTCGTTTATAGTTTGCGCCAACAATAATCCAGTGCGAAATTTCATCAAAATCCGCCCACTGGTTTTCGAGATACAGGATATACAACTTCGCTCAAAATGTGCAACTTTTTTCTCAAATTTCAAAGGCTATAGCCCATCCTTTTTTTTTGGTCAAAAAATTTTTTTTCTTGTTTATGGTTATTCATTGAATTTTCGTTTATAGTTTGCGCCAACAATAATCCAGTGCGAAATTTCATCAAAATCCGCCCACTGGTTTTCGAGATACAGGATATACAACTTCGCTCAAAATGTGCAACTTTTTTCTCAAATTTCAAAGGCTATAGCCCATCCTTTTTTTTTGGTCAAAAAATTTTTTTTCTTGTTTATGGTTATTCATTGAATTTTCGTTTATAGTTTGCGCCAACAATAATCCAGTGCGAAATTTCATCAAAATCCGCCCACTGGTTTTCGAGATACAGGATATACAACTTCGCTCAAAATGTGCAACTTTTTTCTCAAATTTCAAAGGCTATAGCCCATCCTTTTTTTTTGGTCAAAAAATTTTTTTTCTTGTTTATGGTTATTCATTGAATTTTCGTTTATAGTTTGCGCCAACAATAATCCAGTGCGAAATTTCATCAAAATCCGCCCACTGGTTTTCGAGATACAGGATATACAACTTCGCTCAAAATGTGCAACTTTTTTCTCAAATTTCAAAGGCTATAGCCCATCCTTTTTTTTTGGTCAAAAAATTTTTTTTCTTGTTTATGGTTATTCATTGAATTTTCGTTTATAGTTTGCGCCAACAATAATCCAGTGCGAAATTTCATCAAAATCCGCCCACTGGTTTTCGAGATACAGGATATACAACTTCGCTCAAAATGTGCAACTTTTTTCTCAAATTTCAAAGGCTATAGCCCATCCTTTTTTTTTGGTCAAAAAATTTTTTTTCTTGTTTATGGTTATTCATTGAATTTTCGTTTATAGTTTGCGCCAACAATAATCCAGTGCGAAATTTCATCAAAATCCGCCCACTGGTTTTCGAGATACAGGATATACAACTTCGCTCAAAATGTGCAACTTTTTTCTCAAATTTCAAAGGCTATAGCCCATCCTTTTTTTTTGGTCAAAAAATTTTTTTTCTTGTTTATGGTTATTCATTGAATTTTCGTTTATAGTTTGCGCCAACAATAATCCAGTGCGAAATTTCATCAAAATCCGCCCACTGGTTTTCGAGATACAGGATATACAACTTCGCTCAAAATGTGCAACTTTTTTCTCAAATTTCAAAGGCTATAGCCCATCCTTTTTTTTTGGTCAAAAAATTTTTTTTCTTGTTTATGGTTATTCATTGAATTTTCGTTTATAGTTTGCGCCAACAATAATCCAGTGCGAAATTTCATCAAAATCCGCCCACTGGTTTTCGAGATACAGGATATACAACTTCGCTCAAAATGTGCAACTTTTTTCTCAAATTTCAAAGGCTATAGCCCATCCTTTTTTTTTGGTCAAAAATTTTTTTTTCTTGTTTATGGTTATTCATTGAATTTTCGTTTATAGTTTGCGCCAACAATAATCCAGTGCGAAATTTCATCAAAATCCGCCCACTGGTTTTCGAGATACAGGATATACAACTTCGCTCAAAATGTGCAACTTTTTTCTCAAATTTCAAAGGCTATAGCCCATCCTTTTTTTTTGGTCAAAAAATTTTTTTTCTTGTTTATGGTTATTCATTGAATTTTCGTTTATAGTTTGCGCCAACAATAATCCAGTGCGAAATTTCATCAAAATCCGCCCACTGGTTTTCGAGATACAGGATATACAACTTCGCTCAAAATGTGCAACTTTTTTCTCAAATTTCAAAGGCTATAGCCCATCCTTTTTTTTTGGTCAAAAAATTTTTTTTCTTGTTTATGGTTATTCATTGAATTTTCGTTTATAGTTTGCGCCAACAATAATCCAGTGCGAAATTTCATCAAAATCCGCCCACTGGTTTTCGAGATACAGGATATACAACTTCGCTCAAAATGTGCAACTTTTTTCTCAAATTTCAAAGGCTATAGCCCATCCTTTTTTTTTGGTCAAAAAATTTTTTTTCTTGTTTATGGTTATTCATTGAATTTTCGTTTATAGTTTGCGCCAACAATAATCCAGTGCGAAATTTCATCAAAATCCGCCCACTGGTTTTCGAGATACAGGATATACAACTTCGCTCAAAATGTGCAACTTTTTTCTCAAATTTCAAAGGCTATAGCCCATCCTTTTTTTTTGGTCAAAAAATTTTTTTTCTTGTTTATGGTTATTCATTGAATTTTCGTTTATAGTTTGCGCCAACAATAATCCAGTGCGAAATTTCATCAAAATCCGCCCACTGGTTTTCGAGATACAGGATATACAACTTCGCTCAAAATGTGCAACTTTTTTCTCAAATTTCAAAGGCTATAGCCCATCCTTTTTTTTGGTCAAAAAATTTTTTTTCTTGTTTATGGTTATTCATTGAATTTTCGTTTATAGTTTGCGCCAACAATAATCCAGTGCGAAATTTCATCAAAATCCGCCCACTGGTTTTCGAGATACAGGATATACAACTTCGCTCAAAATGTGCAACTTTTTTCTCAAATTTCAAAGGCTATAGCCCATCCTTTTTTTTTGGTCAAAAAATTTTTTTTCTTGTTTATGGTTATTCATTGAATTTTCGTTTATAGTTTGCGCCAACAATAATCCAGTGCGAAATTTCATCAAAATCCGCCCACTGGTTTTCGAGATACAGGATATACAACTTCGCTCAAAATGTGCAACTTTTTTCTCAAATTTCAAAGGCTATAGCCCATCCTTTTTTTTTGGTCAAAAAATTTTTTTTCTTGTTTATGGTTATTCATTGAATTTTCGTTTATAGTTTGCGCCAACAATAATCCAGTGCGAAATTTCATCAAAATCCGCCCACTGGTTTTCGAGATACAGGATATACAACTTCGCTCAAAATGTGCAACTTTTTTCTCAAATTTCAAAGGCTATAGCCCATCCTTTTTTTTTGGTCAAAAAATTTTTTTTCTTGTTTATGGTTATTCATTGAATTTTCGTTTATAGTTTGCGCCAACAATAATCCAGTGCGAAATTTCATCAAAATCCGCCCACTGGTTTTCGAGATACAGGATATACAACTTCGCTCAAAATGTGCAACTTTTTTCTCAAATTTCAAAGGCTATAGCCCATCCTTTTTTTTGGTCAAAAAATTTTTTTTCTTGTTTATGGTTATTCATTGAATTTTCGTTTATAGTTTGCGCCAACAATAATCCAGTGCGAAATTTCATCAAAATCCGCCCACTGGTTTTCGAGATACAGGATATACAACTTCGCTCAAAATGTGCAACTTTTTTCTCAAATTTCAAAGGCTATAGCCCATCCTTTTTTTTGGTCAAAAAATTTTTTTTCTTGTTTATGGTTATTCATTGAATTTTCGTTTATAGTTTGCGCCAACAATAATCCAGTGCGAAATTTCATCAAAATCCGCCCACTGGTTTTCGAGATACAGGATATACAACTTCGCTCAAAATGTGCAACTTTTTTCTCAAATTTCAAAGGCTATAGCCCATCCTTTTTTTTGGTCAAAAAATTTTTTTTCTTGTTTATGGTTATTCATTGAATTTTCGTTTATAGTTTGCGCCAACAATAATCCAGTGCGAAATTTCATCAAAATCCGCCCACTGGTTTTCGAGATACAGGATATACAACTTCGCTCAAAATGTGCAACTTTTTTCTCAAATTTCAAAGGCTATAGCCCATCCTTTTTTTTGGTCAAAAAATTTTTTTTCTTGTTTATGGTTATTCATTGAATTTTCGTTTATAGTTTGCGCCAACAATAATCCAGTGCGAAATTTCATCAAAATCCGCCCACTGGTTTTCGAGATACAGGATATACAACTTCGCTCAAAATGTGCAACTTTTTTCTCAAATTTCAAAGGCTATAGCCCATCCTTTTTTTTGGTCAAAAAATTTTTTTTCTTGTTTATGGTTATTCATTGAATTTTCGTTTATAGTTTGCGCCAACAATAATCCAGTGCGAAATTTCATCAAAATCCGCCCACTGGTTTTCGAGATACAGGATATACAACTTCGCTCAAAATGTGCAACTTTTTTCTCAAATTTCAAAGGCTATAGCCCATCCTTTTTTTTTGGTCAAAAAATTTTTTTTCTTGTTTATGGTTATTCATTGAATTTTCGTTTATAGTTTGCGCCAACAATAATCCAGTGCGAAATTTCATCAAAATCCGCCCACTGGTTTTCGAGATACAGGATATACAACTTCGCTCAAAATGTGCAACTTTTTTCTCAAATTTCAAAGGCTATAGCCCATCCTTTTTTTTTGGTCAAAAAATTTTTTTTCTTGTTTATGGTTATTCATTGAATTTTCGTTTATAGTTTGCGCCAACAATAATCCAGTGCGAAATTTCATCAAAATCCGCCCACTGGTTTTCGAGATACAGGATATACAACTTCGCTCAAAATGTGCAACTTTTTTCTCAAATTTCAAAGGCTATAGCCCATCCTTTTTTTTTGGTCAAAAATTTTTTTTCTTGTTTATGGTTATTCATTGAATTTTCGTTTATAGTTTGCGCCAACAATAATCCAGTGCGAAATTTCATCAAAATCCGCCCACTGGTTTTCGAGATACAGGATATACAACTTCGCTCAAAATGTGCAACTTTTTTCTCAAATTTCAAAGGCTATAGCCCATCCTTTTTTTTTGGTCAAAAAATTTTTTTTCTTGTTTATGGTTATTCATTGAATTTTCGTTTATAGTTTGCGCCAACAATAATCCAGTGCGAAATTTCATCAAAATCCGCCCACTGGTTTTCGAGATACAGGATATACAACTTCGCTCAAAATGTGCAACTTTTTTCTCAAATTTCAAAGGCTATAGCCCATCCTTTTTTTTTGGTCAAAAAATTTTTTTTCTTGTTTATGGTTATTCATTGAATTTTCGTTTATAGTTTGCGCCAACAATAATCCAGTGCGAAATTTCATCAAAATCCGCCCACTGGTTTTCGAGATACAGGATATACAACTTCGCTCAAAATGTGCAACTTTTTTCTCAAATTTCAAAGGCTATAGCCCATCCTTTTTTTTTGGTCAAAAAATTTTTTTTCTTGTTTATGGTTATTCATTGAATTTTCGTTTATAGTTTGCGCCAACAATAATCCAGTGCGAAATTTCATCAAAATCCGCCCACTGGTTTTCGAGATACAGGATATACAACTTCGCTCAAAATGTGCAACTTTTTTCTCAAATTTCAAAGGCTATAGCCCATCCTTTTTTTTTGGTCAAAAAATTTTTTTTCTTGTTTATGGTTATTCATTGAATTTTCGTTTATAGTTTGCGCCAACAATAATCCAGTGCGAAATTTCATCAAAATCCGCCCACTGGTTTTCGAGATACAGGATATACAACTTCGCTCAAAATGTGCAACTTTTTTCTCAAATTTCAAAGGCTATAGCCCATCCTTTTTTTTTGGTCAAAAAATTTTTTTTCTTGTTTATGGTTATTCATTGAATTTTCGTTTATAGTTTGCGCCAACAATAATCCAGTGCGAAATTTCATCAAAATCCGCCCACTGGTTTTCGAGATACAGGATATACAACTTCGCTCAAAATGTGCAACTTTTTTCTCAAATTTCAAAGGCTATAGCCCATCCTTTTTTTTTGGTCAAAAAATTTTTTTTCTTGTTTATGGTTATTCATTGAATTTTCGTTTATAGTTTGCGCCAACAATAATCCAGTGCGAAATTTCATCAAAATCCGCCCACTGGTTTTCGAGATACAGGATATACAACTTCGCTCAAAATGTGCAACTTTTTTCTCAAATTTCAAAGGCTATAGCCCATCCTTTTTTTTTGGTCAAAAAATTTTTTTTCTTGTTTATGGTTATTCATTGAATTTTCGTTTATAGTTTGCGCCAACAATAATCCAGTGCGAAATTTCATCAAAATCCGCCCACTGGTTTTCGAGATACAGGATATACAACTTCGCTCAAAATGTGCAACTTTTTTCTCAAATTTCAAAGGCTATAGCCCATCCTTTTTTTTTGGTCAAAAAATTTTTTTTCTTGTTTATGGTTATTCATTGAATTTTCGTTTATAGTTTGCGCCAACAATAATCCAGTGCGAAATTTCATCAAAATCCGCCCACTGGTTTTCGAGATACAGGATATACAACTTCGCTCAAAATGTGCAACTTTTTTCTCAAATTTCAAAGGCTATAGCCCATCCTTTTTTTTTGGTCAAAAAATTTTTTTTCTTGTTTATGGTTATTCATTGAATTTTCGTTTATAGTTTGCGCCAACAATAATCCAGTGCGAAATTTCATCAAAATCCGCCCACTGGTTTTCGAGATACAGGATATACAACTTCGCTCAAAATGTGCAACTTTTTTCTCAAATTTCAAAGGCTATAGCCCATCCTTTTTTTTTGGTCAAAAAATTTTTTTTCTTGTTTATGGTTATTCATTGAATTTTCGTTTATAGTTTGCGCCAACAATAATCCAGTGCGAAATTTCATCAAAATCCGCCCACTGGTTTTCGAGATACAGGATATACAACTTCGCTCAAAATGTGCAACTTTTTTCTCAAATTTCAAAGGCTATAGCCCATCCTTTTTTTTTGGTCAAAAAATTTTTTTTCTTGTTTATGGTTATTCATTGAATTTTCGTTTATAGTTTGCGCCAACAATAATCCAGTGCGAAATTTCATCAAAATCCGCCCACTGGTTTTCGAGATACAGGATATACAACTTCGCTCAAAATGTGCAACTTTTTTCTCAAATTTCAAAGGCTATAGCCCATCCTTTTTTTTTTGGTCAAAAAATTTTTTTTCTTGTTTATGGTTATTCATTGAATTTTCGTTTATAGTTTGCGCCAACAATAATCCAGTGCGAAATTTCATCAAAATCCGCCCACTGGTTTTCGAGATACAGGATATACAACTTCGCTCAAAATGTGCAACTTTTTTCTCAAATTTCAAAGGCTATAGCCCATCCTTTTTTTTTGGTCAAAAAATTTTTTTTCTTGTTTATGGTTATTCATTGAATTTTCGTTTATAGTTTGCGCCAACAATAATCCAGTGCGAAATTTCATCAGAATCCGCCCACTGGTTTTCGAGATACAGGATATACAACTTCGCTCAAAATGTGCAACTTTTTTCTCAAATTTCAAAGGCTATAGCCCATCCTTTTTTTTTGGTCAAAAAATTTTTTTTCTTGTTTATGGTTATTCATTGAATTTTCGTTTATAGTTTGCGCCAACAATAATCCAGTGCGAAATTTCATCAGAATCCGCCCACTGGTTTTCGAGATACAGGATATACAACTTCGCTCAAAATGTGCAACTTTTTTCTCAAATTTCAAAGGCTATAGCCCATCCTTTTTTTTTGGTCAAAAAATTTTTTTTCTTGTTTATGGTTATTCATTGAATTTTCGTTTATAGTTTGCGCCAACAATAATCCAGTGCGAAATTTCATCAGAATCCGCCCACTGGTTTTCGAGATACAGGATATACAACTTCGCTCAAAATGTGCAACTTTTTTCTCAAATTTCAAAGGCTATAGCCCATCCTTTTTTTTTGGTCAAAAAATTTTTTTTCTTGTTTATGGTTATTCATTGAATTTTCGTTTATAGTTTGCGCCAACAATAATCCAGTGCGAAATTTCATCAGAATCCGCCCACTGGTTTTCGAGATACAGGATATACAACTTCGCTCAAAATGTGCAACTTTTTTCTCAAATTTCAAAGGCTATAGCCCATCCTTTTTTTTTGGTCAAAAAATTTTTTTTCTTGTTTATGGTTATTCATTGAATTTTCGTTTATAGTTTGCGCCAACAATAATCCAGTGCGAAATTTCATCAAAATCCGCCCACTGGTTTTCGAGATATAGGATATACAACTTCGCTCAAAATGTGCAACTTTTTTCTCAAATTTCAAAGGCTATAGCCCATCCTTTTTTTTTGGTCAAAAAATTTTTTTTCTTGTTTATGGTTATTCATTGAATTTTCGTTTATAGTTTGCGCCAACAATAATCCAGTGCGAAATTTCATCAAAATCCGCCCACTGGTTTTCGAGATACAGGATATACAACTTCGCTCAAAATGTGCAACTTTTTTCTCAAATTTCAAAGGCTATAGCCCATCCTTTTTTTTTGGTCAAAAAATTTTTTTTCTTGTTTATGGTTATTCATTGAATTTTCGTTTATAGTTTGCGCCAACAATAATCCAGTGCGAAATTTCATCAAAATCCGCCCACTGGTTTTCAAGATACAGGATATACAACTTCGCTCAAAATGTGCAACTTTTTTCTCAAATTTCAAAGGCTATAGCCCATCCTTTTTTTTTTGTCAAAAATTTGTTTTCTTGTTTATGGTTATTCATTGAATTTTCGTTTATAGTTTGCGCCAACAATAATCCAGTGCGAAAGTTCATCAAAATATGCCCACTGGTTTTCGAGATACAGGAGTTTGACATTTCCAAAAAAAAAGTTAAACCACTTTTTCCATTTTAAGAATTTATTTAGTTCAAAACTAACAGCTTTTTTTTTAAAAACATAAAAATAAAAAAACTTTTTGTTGTTTTTCTACAGAAAACTTTTTTGAAATGGCTATTACCCTCCCTAAACATTCCACTTTATTTTTCGGTCTGCTGTTGTCAAACCATCTTGTCTTTCTTAAGAAAAATAATATTCTACCTAGCCTTACATTCGCTACACTAAGCCTGGCAAAAGTTAGAGCCAAGTGTGCGCGCCCTTGCTTTAGTATTGTGTATCCATCCTTTGGACTGGATTTCAAAGTTACGGTGATAAAGTAGATCTTCCAAAATAATTGCCGTCTTGCAAACGCCAGTTAAACCGTGGCAATTAAAAACATTTACTTAATGCTCTCGAACTACATTCAAACAATTTTTAGCTTTAACAATTAGTTTAACAAACAAAAAAAAGTATTTCTAATTTGTAACTTATTTTTACATTTATCATTATACACTTATTTTTTAATTTTACACCTATTTTTACATTTATCATTGTAAATAGCAAATTATTGTAAGTAGGCCACTGTTATGATTTTATGTTTTTTTAGTCCTAAGTTTTATTATTTTCTGTTATTAATTTTACCTGTATTGTTGTACATTACATTTTAATATATTTTTTTTACAATAAAAATGACATTAAATTCTACACGAAAAATTTTGAATTATTATTGATTTGTAATAAGAAAAACAAACAATCAGTAAGTACCACAAAAACATTCACAAATTAGTCTCTTCCTCTCACACACACGCTAGCCTTTTTTTCTCTTACGTTCGTACAACAAAAATCCAACAACACGAAAGTGTGCACAATTCTGAATACCAGGCGAACAGAATTTGCAGGAGGTTGCTGATTTTTTGAAAATAACAAATATATGACGCACCCTGTTGTTTCGGTTTTTCGAAGCATACTTTTAGGCCTTATTAAAAATCGATTTTAAAATAAAGCCTGAAAGTATGCTTTAAAAACATATTAAATAACAGGGTGCACCAAATATATGTGTATATCAATCTGCTGTAAATTCTATGTACAGTGTGATCATTGTGCACGCTCGATAAGTGAATGAATGAATACAAAACGATACTTACTTATTATTTACCATAAGAAAAACTTCTTGTTAATAAAACGGACTTCTTTTTTTTAATATATATATATTTATTTACTTTATTCATTTGTTTTTTATTTTATTACATTTTTGTGGTATTAGTATTATTTATTTAGTGTTAATCAAGATCTTTATTGCTAAATTATATCAATATATTATTTGGAATTTAATATTTACTTAATTTGAATTAAACAAAATAAAAATATATTATTTAATAACAACTTGTTGTTTATGCATAAATAATGCGAAGTTAGTTAGTTGTGTTTTTGTATTGTTAATTTATTTTGTAACGCGTTAAAGACCATCTTTTCTTCAACAATTAATTATCCAATCGCTAGGTAGCCTTAAGCGTCAATCCGAATCACAGAGTAAATGTTGAAAATAAGCTTTTACGAAAATGTTTGTTATTGATTGCATGGATTTCCCTTTAACTACACGAACTCTGTAAATAAATAAAAAACAAATATTATAACTCCTGCCAATATTTTTTTCAAATTTTTGTGTTTGTAACACAATTTCTTCTAAAACGCTCTAATTTCTAAGAAAAGAGTCTTTTAAGGAATTTCGGAAATAACTGAATAAATTCTTAATATAGAAAAATTTGAAAAAAAAAATTCTTTTCCACTTTTTTCAAAAGGCCACAAAGTTGCATGCTTTGAGCGAAGTTGTATATCCTGTATCTCGAAAACCAGTGGGCGGATTTTGATGAAATTTCGCACTGAATTAATTGGAGCGCAAAATATAAATGAAAACTCAATAAATAACCATAAACAAGAACAAAAATTTTGGACAAAAAAAATAGATGGGTACCTCTTTGCAAAAAATCAATTTTTTGGTTGAAACACAATTTTACCCAATTTCGCCCAAAATGCGTTTATTTCTAATAACTGAGTATTGAAAGGAGTTTCAAATGCGAAGAAGCTTCCGAAAAAGCTTAAGTCGCATGCATTTAAGCAAAAAAAAATTTTGGGCAATTTTTTTGGAAAGGGGTACCTCTTTGCAAAAAATCGATTTTTTGGTTGAAACATAATGTTACCCGAATTCGCCCAAAATGCGTTTATTTCGTATAACTGAATATTGAAAGGAGTTTCAAATGCGAAGAAGCTTCCGAAAAAGCTTAAGTCGCATGCATTTAAGCAAAAAAAATTTTTGGCCAATTTTTTTTGGAAAGGGGTACTTCTTTGCAAAAAATCAATTTTTTGGTTGAAACACAATTTTACCCAATTTCGCCCAAAATGCGTTTATTTCGTATAACTGAATATTGAAAGGAGTTTCAAATGCGAAGAAGCTTCCGAAAAAGCTGAAGACGCATGCATTTAAACAAAAAAAATTGTTGGCCAATTTTTTAGGAAAGGGGTACCTCTTTGCAAAAATTCAATTTTTTGGTTGAAACACAATTTTACCCAATTTCGCCCAAAAGGCGTTTATTTCTAATAACTGAGTATTGAAAGGAGTTTCAAATGCGAAGAAGCTTTCGAAAAAGCTTAGTCGCATGCATTTAAGCAAAAAAAATGTTTTGTCAATTTTTTTTGGAAAGGGGTACCTCTTTGCAAAAAATCAATTTTTTGGTTAAAACACAATTTTACCCAATTTCGCCCAAAATGCGTTTATTTCTTGTAACTGAATATTGAAAGGAGTTTCAAATGCGAAGCAGCTTCCGAAAAAGCTGAAGACGCATGCATTTAAACAAAAAAAATTTTTGGCCAATTTTTTAGGAAAGGGGTACCTCTTTGCAAAAAATCAATTTTTTGGTTGAAACACAATTTTACCCAATTTCGCCCAAAAGGCGTTTATTTCTAATAACTGAGTATTGAAAGGAGTTTCAAATGCGAAGAAGCTTCCGAAAAAGCTTAAGTCGCATGCATTTAAGCAAAAAAAAATTTTGGCCAATTTTTTTGGAAAGGGGTACCTCTTTGCAAAAAATCAATTTTTTGGTTGAAACACAATTTTACCCAATTTCGCCCAAAATGCGTTTATTTCTTATAACTGAATATTGAAAGGAGTTTCAAATGCGAAGAAGCTTCCGAAAAAGCTGAAGTCGCATGCATTTAAACAAAAAAAATTTTTGGCCAATTTTTTAGGAAAGGGGTACCTCTTTGCAAAAAATCAATTTTTTGGTTGAAACACAATTTTACCCAATTTCGCCCAAAAGGCGTTTATTTCTAATAACTGAGTATTGAAAGGAGTTTCAAATGCGAAGAAGCTTCCGAAAAAGCTTAAGTCGCATGCATTTAAGCAAAAAAAAATTTTGGCCAATTTTTTTGGAAAGGGGTACCTCTTTGCAAAAAATCAATTTTTTGGTTGAAACAAAATTTTACCCAATTTCGCCCAAAATGCGTTTATTTCTTATAACTGAATATTGAAAGGAGTTTCAAATGCGAAGAAGCTTCCGAAAAAGCTGAAGTCGCATGCATTTAAACAAAAAAAATTTTTGGCCAATTTTTTAGGAAAGGGGTACCTCTTTGCAAAAAATCCATTTTTTGGTTGAAACACAATTTTACCCAATTTCGCCCAAAAGGCGTTTATTTCTAATAACTGAGTATTGAAAGGAGTTTCAAATGCGAAGAAGCTTCCGAAAAAGCTTAAGTCGCATGCATTTAAGCAAAAAAAAATTTTGGCCAATTTTTTTGGAAAGGGGTACCTCTTTGCAAAAAATCAATTTTTTTGTTGAAACACAATTTTACCCAATTTCGCCCAAAATGCGTTTATTTCTTATAACTGAATATTGAAAGGAGTTTCAAATGCGAAGAAGCTTCCGAAAAAGCTGAAGTCGCATGCATTTAAACAAAAAAAATTTTGGCCAATTTTTTAGGAAAGGGGTACCTCTTTGCAAAAAATCAATTTTTTGGTTGAAACACAATTTTACCCAATTTCGCCCAAAAGGCGTTTATTTCTAATAACTGAGTATTGAAAGGAGTTTCAAATGCGAAGAAGCTTCCGAAAAAGCTTAAGTCGCATGCATTTAAGCAAAAAAAAATTTTGGCCAATTTTTTTGGAAAGGGGTACCTCTTTGCAAAAAATCGATTTTTTGGTTGAAACATAATGTTACCCGAATTCGCCCAAAATGCGTTTATTTCTTATAACTGAATATTGAAAGGAGTTTCAAATGCGAAGAAGCTTCCGAAAAAGCTGAAGACGCATGCATTTAAACAAAAAAAATTTTTGGCCAATTTTTTAGGAAAGGGGTACCTCTTTGCAAAAAATAAATTTTTTGGTTGAAACACAATTTTACCCAATTTCGCCCAAAATGCGTTTATTTCTTATAACTGAATATTGAAAGGAGTTTCAAATGCGAAGAAGCTTCCGAAAAAGCTGAAGACGCATGCATTTAAACAAAAAAAATTTTTGGCCAATTTTTTAGGAAAGGGGTACCTCTTTGCAAAAATTCAATTTTTTGGTTGAAACACAATTTTACCCAATTTCGCCCAAAAGGCGTTTATTTCTAATAACTGAGTATTGAAAGGAGTTTCAAATGCGAAGAAGCTTCCGAAAAAGCTTAAGTCGCATGCATTTAAGCAAAAAAAATGTTGGCCAATTTTTTAGGAAAGGGGTACCTCTTTGCAAAAAATAAATTTTTTGGTTGAAACACAATTTTACCCAATTTCGCCCAAAAGGCGTTTATTTCTAATAACTGAGTATTGAAAGGAGTTTCAAATGCGAAGAAGCTTTCGAAAAAGCTTAGTCGCATGCATTTAAGCAAAAAAAATTTTTGGCCAATTTTTTAGGAAAGGGGTACCTCTTTGCAAAAATTCAATTTTTTGGTTGAAACACAATTTTACCCAATTTCGCCCAAAAGGCGTTTATTTCTAATAACTGAGTATTGAAAGGAGTTTCAAATGCGAAGAAGCTTTCGAAAAAGCTTTAGTCGCATGCATTTAAGCAAAAAAAATTTTTGGGCAACTTTTTAGGAAAGGGGTACCTCTTTGCAAAAAATTAATTTTTTGGTTGAAACACAATTTTACCCAATTTCGCTCAAAATGCGTTTATTTCTAATAACTGAATATTGAAAGGAGTTTCAAATGCAAAGAAGCTTCCGAAAAAGCTTAAATCGCATGCATTTAAGCAAAAAAAATTTTTGGCCATTTTTTTAGCAAAAAATACATTTTTTGGTTGAAACACAATTTTACCCAGCCTCAGAAATTTGAGAAAAAAGTTGCATGTTTTGAGCGAAGTTGTTTATCCTGTATCTCGAAAACCAGTGGACGGATTTTAATTAAATTTCGCACAGAATTAATTGGAGCGCAAACTATAAACGAAAATTCAATGAATAACCATAAACAAGAAAAAAAATTTTTGGACCAAAAAAAAAGGATGGGCTATAGCCTTTGAAATTTGAGAAAAAAGTTGCACATTTTGAGCGAAGTTGTATATCCTGTATCTCGAAAACCAGTGGGCGGATTTTGATGAAATTTCGCACTGGAATATTGTTGGCGCAAACTATAAACGAAAATTCAATGAATAACCATAAACAAGAAAAAAATTTTTTTGACCAAAAAAAAGGATGGGCTATAGCCTTTGAAATTTGAGAAAAAAGTTGCACATTTTGAGCGAAGTTGTATATCCTGTATCTCGAAAACCAGTGGGCGGATTTTGATGAAATTTCGCACTGGATTATTGTTGGCGCAAACTATAAACGAAAATTCAATGAATAACCATAAACAAGAAAAAAAATTTTTGACCAAAAAAAAAGGATGGGCTATAGCCTTTGAAATTTGAGAAAAAAGTTGCACATTTTGAGCGAAGTTGTATATCCTGTATCTCGAAAACCAGTGGGCGGATTTTGATGAAATTTTGCACTGGATTATTGTTGGCGCAAACTATAAACGAAAATTCAATGAATAACCATAAACAAGAAAAACAATTTTTTGACCAAAAAAAAGGATGGGCTATAGCCTTTGAAATTTGAGAAAAAAGTTGCACATTTTGAGCGAAGTTGTATATCCTGTATCTCGAAAACCAGTGGGCATATTTTGATGAAATTTCGCACTGGATTATTGTTGGCGCAAACTATAAACGAAAATTCAATGAATAACCATAAACAAGAAAAAAAATTTTTTGACCAAAAAAAAAGGATGGGCTATAGCCTTTGAAATTTGAGAAAAAAGTTGCACATTTTGAGCGAAGTTGTGTATCCTGTATCTCGAAAACCAGTGGGCGGATTTTGATGAAATTTCGCACAATAAATAACCTTAAACAAGAAAAAAAATGTTGGGCCAAAAAAAGAGGCCTTTGAAAATTGAAAAAATAAAAAACGTATTTTCTGAAAATATGTGTATCAAAGCCTTTAGAATATTGAAGAACTTTAGTGCGATCCGAATGGTTAAGAGTTATGGGCCAATTTTTAAGACTATAAGGTCTACTTCTGCAAAAAAAATAAATAAATAAAAATATTTCCGTGTTACAGAAGATATTTTTGAACTTAATAAATTTTTTAGTATGGCAAAATAAAAAAAAAATTTATTTCAACTTATTTTGAAAAAAAATCAAATTTTTGCAAATTTTCGTGTTTGTAACACAATTTCTTCCGAAACGCATTTATTGTAACAAAATCGTTTTGTCAGGATTTCCAGAAATAAAGAAGCTATTTATTTTTGAATTAAAAGAGATCTTAATATGCAAGGATTTAAAAAAAAAACATTTCTTATTTTTTTGTAAGGGAAAAATCATTTTTTTAAAATCTATTTTTTCAAAATGTTCGTGTTTGTAACACAGTTTTTCTAAAAGGTATTTATTCAACTGCATTTGAACTGTTTTTCCTTTAGTTTTTTAATTAGGATGTTGTATAACATCAACAATTTTAAGTAAGCGTTCTTCTATCGTTTAAAGTTGTATTTAAAAAAGGAGTTCAAATTAAATATATTAAAGCAAAAATAAGTCTTTTTGTTTTGGCAGATTTTGCTAAAACATATCGTTTTCAAATTCAACTTCAAATAATACAAGAAGGCAAATGTTTACTTTATGGCAACTAAAAGTATAAACAATAGGCGTAATTCATAAAAAATATTGTCAGTTTATAAACTTGATGTTTAAAAAATTGCTTATACAAATATTTGAAATAAGAAGTTTATAAACATGAAATATATTTAATGCATCAGGCCTTATTTCTGTTAATGGCATCACAACTTCTGTACATAACGTTTGCATAAAATGCAAACTATAAATTTACACAAAACGAATGCATTCCTTTAATTGTATGCTCTATTATTTTGCTAATTAATTTTCCTTATGTTGCATATAATATTTATGTTGTTTTACTTTTACATTTTCTGTCCATAATTAAATTAAAATTGATTTGTTATATCCAATATATTTTTGTTTTACTCTCATATTTTATTATTTCGTTAATTAGATTTAATTCTATAACTCAATAATAAAATTTATTTTCATAACTTTTTTCCCCCTCTTCTATTCTTCAAACATAATTTCATTACATATTAAAATTTAAATACTCGTACATACCTACAAACTCTATTTTCTCATTACTTCAGTAAATATATACTTTTTTTATATGTATAAAATTTATATAATAGTAAATTATAATATTATTATTACAATAGAGTTTAACAAAATAATTATGAAAAGAAAACGTATGAAAAATATTTTTTTCCCATTTCGCTATTTGGCAACTGTTAACATTTAATTTAACGTGAAACTGAATTTGAATTTGTTATGTTGTTTCTGTTTTAATTTCAATTTTAACAAATAAATATTTTATAAATCAAAATGTTAATTAAGGAAATAATGTTGAATAATAGACCTAAAGAAGTTATTCAGGCAGAAAGAAAAAAAAACTAATTAACGCTATTTCTTGTATATTCGTTGTGTGTTTTCTGAATGTTTAGTGCCACCACGATGGATTGTTGAACCCAGCGATGCCAGTGTAGAGCGTAACCGTCACATAATGCTGCACTGCCAGGCACAAGGTGTACCAACGCCCAGTATTGTATGGAAAAAAGCTACGGGTAAGTAATATGAGAAATGTTTAGGAAATATTCAAATACAAACTGGTCTGCATGATATCACTTCAATATACAGCAGGGATTAATAGAGTTACAATCATGATGGAATATGTATTCATATGAAAACATTTAACATTTTGAATACCTAATAAGTATTGTATACGATGGTTATTCCAGAAGTATAACATTTCACCTGCATATTAAAAAATGCAATATTTGAAATTTCTTCGCTACAACTTTTTATATGTTTGTCGTTCAGATCATTCGATAATGTATACCACATATTACGTCATTTCTTAACCAAAAACAATCTAAAATCTTTATGATTATTAATGAATTATAACTACTTTAAAAATTTTGCGAAAAAAAAAATGTTTTCATTAAGAATTTTACTAAAACCTGTACGAAAAATCCAGGAGCCAAATTACCGCATTCGATATCGATCGAAATTTCAATACATTTTATATACAAATTTCGATCGATATTGAGTGCCGTAATTTGGCCTCTGGAATTTATGTCTTTTAAAAAATAATTTTATTCGAACGATTTATATTTTTCGTTTTGTAAAGCACTTTTATATCTTAATCATAAATTTTATACACAAACGTCGCACTGTGGGGTGAATGGTATAGAAAGTGGCGATTAATTCATAGAACTCGTAATTTTAAAATGTTGTTATTTTTATTGATGAGTATTAATAAATACATAAAAAACCAGCATTTAAAAACATTTAAAAAAAATTTTTAACTTTTTATGGGATTTTTTGTATTTTGTAGAAAATGGTCTTATTTGACTATTTTTGCTGTAACTTTGGAATGAAAAACGATAAATTAGTAAATTAAATTAAAAATTAGAGCAAACTTTATGTGCCTTTAGAAAAAAATAATAAAAAAGATAATAAAAACAACTTGTTTTTTTTGTTTGGTGTTTTTTCACATTGATTTTAGCAACCGGAATTCTCTCACAAAAACCTTCATAACTCAAAAATCGCACAAATGCGCAAATAGGTATTCAGGGATTTATTAGCTAAAATCTTATATTTTAAGAGCATAAAAGCATTTTTTTCTGCACTCATCCGCAAAGTTGTTGAAACTCAATATATATATCAAAAATACCAAATTTTTGGAGACATTTAATTTTTTTTTGTAAATATTCCTAAAACATTTATCTACACAAAAAATAATTTTTTAAATGCTTATATACCCGAAGTTGACGGTTTCATTATAAAACTTTCACTTATAGAAGTCTGAACAAAAACTATAATCACTTGAATTATCAAAAATTTCTCTTTTAATCAATGAGCGCAAAAATAACAAAAATGATTAAATTTTGAACACACACTGCAAATAAAGAAAACTACCAAGAACTTTTATTTTTGCAGTTAGTGATGTAGAATTTTATCTACTTTCATATGGTACCAATTACGGTTGTGAAAGTTAAAGTTTATCTTTTGAATTAATCGCCACTTGTGAAGGCTTTCACCCCACAGTGCGTCGCAAGAAAAAACTCAGCATAATGACGATAATAGAAGGGGAGGGGAAAGAATGAGCAGCTGAGATATTTTTTAGTTTTTATTTTTAAATATTTTAATAGAAATAGTCTGTGTTTTGTGTTTGTCCACTTTTTACCAAAACACTGTGATACATTTTTTTAAATTTTATGTATAAATAATAAGATTAATTTTTTTTAATAAATAAACATCCCTGAGGATGTAGGAAAAAGCCCAATGAAACGTCGGATGAAAATGAAAATCTAATTAATAATCTTGTTTTGTTTTACACATTTCGAATGACCTTGAAAGCCTGAGGTTCTGGAAAATAACCATATATAAGCATCATATCATAATAATTAAAAAATGTTTAACCATTTGCATAAAAACTCAGCTAATTTAATTAATAAATATCGCAGTCGAAAAAAATATAAAAATAAAATAAAATACAAATACGTAAAGAAAAATAAACATCTAAGCGGGAAAACTCAGAAGACTGTCATACTTCAGGCCTTATCACATGTTTGATTTGGCATATTTTTATTTCAATTATCGTTCTTATTTTAATTGTTAAGGACTGGCTTATAAAACGCCTCGGCTATTTCGTATACTACATAAGAAGATGTCATCCTTCTCTTATAGGGAAAAGAAAAGGAGCGAAATACTGTCCCTTATTCTGTAACTATACGTCAACGTCACGTCAAGCCAATGCCAAAAGTAGTTTTTTAGCAACTAACAATTTCTAACAGGCTACTACTATATGCAGGGCCTTAAATAATAATAACAGGCTGCCTTAAGTAAAGGGTGTCACAAAATTAACGCAAGATTTATATCTGTCGCCATTTGTGCAATAAAGTGTGGTGGCAACTCTAAAAAAACAACTCAACAGCTGATTAGGGTAAGGCGAATTCATATGAGGTCAACTCGACAGCTGTTTTCCGGATTTTCTCCAACTTTGTTCTGCTTTAACTCCTAGAAAGTTTGTCGGTAAAAAATTTTTTTTCTATGCACTTCCAAACGATTTTGACATTTCAACTTGCAGGGAATTCGCCCATGAGTTCACCTGGTATTAGTTCGCCTTGGTTTAGGGTAAGTAAAATTAGTGCTCTATTATATTACATGACAGAAAAACGTGCCTTCATTATTCAACAATATTACAAATATTATACTTAATAGCAAAATATGGTCGAAATAAACTATCCGTGAAGAGAATAATTGTAAAATTCAAGGAGACTGGAATCGTTGGAGATGCATAAACACTCTGGTTGTCCTAAAACAGCCCGATCAAATGTCAATATCAAAGCAATAACTGAGACTGTCGATGACAATCCACAAACTTCAATTCAGTGTCGTAGACAAGAATTGCAAAATTTTAAGTGGCTCTCACTAAAAATTTGAATTTCCATTTATTCAAAATTCAATTAAGACAACAACTGAAGAGGGTTTCTGTCGAATCAACATCAACAAATGGATGCTGATTTTCCGAACAAAATCATCCTAAGTGATGAGGCACATTTTTACCTTGACAGCTTTCTTAAAGGCCAAAATTACCGCTTTTGGGGTTCTGAGAATCCACATGTGATTCTCGAAAAACAAATGCATCGACAGCGTGTCACTGTTTTGAGTGAATTTTAGTCTGGTGGCAAAATTGGCTCGTATTTGTTAGAAAATGGTTCTGCTCTAGCAGCGACTGTTACTGGAGCTGGAGACGTGATAATACAATTCTTTCAGCCGAAATTGAGTGATACTTATGTGGCCAATACTGGGTTTCAAAAAGACGATGCCCCATGTCATACAGCCCGTGACGCTATTCAATTACTGCATCAGCCACTTCCAGATCGTGTACTCTCTCTCGCTTTGGTAATCATAATTGCTCTTCCTAGACCGTGTAATTTAATGCCATTACATTTCTTTTTGTGGGATTATTTGTAATCGCAGATCTATGTCAACAACCTTACAATTACCTAGTATTTATTAAAGGGGGAGATTCAATATTGCACCAACGAAATTAAGCCACATTTTTAAAAAATGATCATGGAAAATTTGTGCCATTTGCACGAAATGTTATTTCTTAAATAATCTTATTCTATATAATTTATTATACAATAAAAAATAACAATCAAAAGCCTAAAATCTGTGTTTTAATTCAAATCTTGCTTTAATTTTGGGACACCCTTTAGTTATTTGTTGTCTACAAGCAATAGGTATGCAAGAGTCCCATTTTAAATATTCCCCCTTATTCCGTAACTATTTGTCAACGTCACGTCAAGACAATATAAAAAATGAGACACTTATGTGATCCTTGTGGACAATAATTAACTATTTCTGACAGTCTATATCTACTTTAAAAGGCCTTGGATATAGCAATAGGCTGTTGAAAATTGCCAATTGCTGAAGAAGAGGGTTACAGACGTGTCCTATTTTTAATATTGTCTTGACGTGACGTTGATAGATAGTTATAGAATAAGGGGGATTGTCTTGACGTGACGTTGACAAATAATTACAGAGGATTATTTATTGAATTTTTGCTAAGCATAAACACAAAAATTTAGATGTCATTATAAAAGAATTTGCAGTGTTGTCTGATCACCTCCGCTTGAAAGCATTAAGAAGGATGCGAGAAAGTCTTAGAGACCCAAACGAAGGAGTACACAGGCCTTCTAAAATAGGCTTTAGTCTACCTCCTTCCGAAATTATAATTTTTATTATTTGTTTTAAGACGCTGTAGAAAAAAAATAATTATGCTGAATTATCATCGTCTGTACAAATAACATTTCATACATAAAATGTTAAAAAAACAAACCTTATTTACAAAAAAAAAACACACACACACACACACAAAAGTGGTACACCTTATATTGTAGACACGCACGTTCTCATACACATACATACATATAAGAGACTAATAGCATTTATCATTAAAGATAAAATCGAATGTCAAAAATGGAAACACCGTGAAAAAACTAAAAGCTGAATTCCCCTTTAAAAGTTTTTTTTTGCATCTTCTGTATCTGTCGACTGCACTTTCTGTGAACTTCAAGCGTTACAATAATTATTTTTGTATTTAACTTAAATTTCATAAATTTGATGGCAACAACTTTCAATAATACACACATACATACAGACATTCATATAAACATACATACAAATAATAGAGAAAGAACTCATACAGACAATAGAGAAAGAACGCACACACATTATTGAAGTGTTATATTAAATAATATACACACATACACGCATAGAATAGTACAATACCTTTCAAAAGTAACAAACATGGTTTGCATTGAAATGCCAATCACTTTTCAATTACAGGTAGCAAATCAGGCGAATATGAAGAGGTGCGCGAACGGCCATTTACAAAATTACTATCGAACGGTTCATTACTGTTGCAACATGTCAAAGAGGATCGTGAAGGTTTTTATTTGTGTCAAGCCAACAATGGCATCGGTACTGGTATCGGCAAAGTGATTCAACTGAAAGTAAATTGTAAGTACATTTTGTTGTTTTATTACATATTTTCCATTCATTCGCTGTGGCCTGCCTGCCTTTGCCATTACAACAGTATTTGCTAAAAGAGAACCTCATAGTCGTCGTTCTTGTGTATACGTTTAATTTTTCTTCTCTTCTTTTTTTGTTATAATTTTTTGCTAGCAAATAATGTGCAGGTGTATAATTTCGAAAAGAAACTGTGAAAATGTAAAGTTTATTGCACTTTAATTGGGTAAATACGATTTCATGAGTATTTTTTAAATCCACTGCAGCGGTGTCTGCGTGCAACTTAGAGATGATGGTGGCATTTTCTTTTCTGAGTTGCAGCATTGCTGAAATGTGTGTATAATTTTGTTAAGCATTTTTATTGAATTTAGTGGATTTAAAATAAAAAAAAAATGTAAAGTTGGTATAGTTGTAGGGTGTTAATCAATTGCGGAAAAAATTTAACGACATAATTTAAATTTAATGGCCATAATACTGAAATAGTTAATTTTTAGAGTCAATTTCATACGATATTTCTTTAGAAATCTCTAATATTTCATCAATAATATTTCATTAGAAATATCTAATATTTCATTAGAAATATCTAATATTTCAGAAATTAAAGTACTTTTTATGTATGAATTTCTATTTTAATAGTGAACCTTTATTTATGTAAATTGTATTACAGGATGTTAATTTTCCACTCTCAGAGATAATAAATAGAATGTAATCACGTTCACTTATTAACATAAAAATAAAATAAATAAAAAAAATAAATAAATAATTTGCAGTTTCGCAGATTTGAACTTATAGCCTGTTGAGAAAATTAAAGTACTTTTTTGTTAATGACAAACACAGCCCGTGAAGCGATTTGCTTGTTTGCGGAAAACATTTCAAGTCACCCAAGACCATTGGACTGACAAGCTAACATTGCAACATATCAGCCACGGCGGCATAAAAAAAGTAAAAGATGTGTAATGGACGTATAGCATGATGAAATAAATATAAGGTGGTAGCGCTACTCCAAATGAAAAGTTTTTCCTCAGCCATTGCTTGGCTACTTGCAAAGTTTTTGTGTACAATAAGACCTCCTTGTGTTTGCATGTGTGAACGTTGTTAGCAATTGCGCATGCGAACTGCACTCGAATGTGTTTTATTGCTATAATTTTTGATGTCGCCCATGACTTTACGTAAACAATTGAATTGGATATTGTAATATGTATTGTATTTCTTGCCGTATTAATGGTACGAACACAACTGGGACGAACAACGAATTTCGTTTAGTACGACGAATTCGTTGGTAAAAATTTGCTCTATAAATTCGTCGTATGAAATACAATAACGACGAATAAATTAAAATAATAAGCAAACAAAATTTTATTTAAATTGTATTACAGGATGTTAATTTCCCAACAGGCTATAGGTTCAAATCTGCGAAACTGCAAATTATTTTTTATTTTATTTTTATTTTTTAATAAATGAACGTGATTGCATTCTATTTATTAATTTTTTTTTTTTTTTTTTTTTCTTTGAGAGTGGAATATTAAGAATATTTTTCATAGTCATTAAACCAGCAGAACGGATCAGTACTGATTTCGAGGCCGCTACGCCATCTCATCAGCGTTCTTTGTTCAATTTTTCCACTTTTGCAAGTGGTGCTAGTTGGTAGGAATATCAACTATTTAACCAATGTTTTTAACGAAAATTGAATACGAGAAGTTATCACATTCATATTTTTAAGTTATTACATTTTTGGTTAGTACGAAATTCCTCAACCCTGACAATTAATATTCCCAATATTCCATGTATTTCTTTCGCTTTTTCCAGAGCCATCGGCTGCTGATAACTAAAGCTTCTTTGTTATTTATGTTCAAGTAATTGAATTTAGTTTTCAATTTACAATGAACATGTAAACAAGTGCGCGTGCCCTCGCAACGTTTTTAAATTAATGTATGACAATGGGTTAGCTTCTTCAGGAAAACTAAATAATTTCCTGAAGAAGCTAACCGATGGTTAGCGAAATATCGAAGAATAACAAATATTAATATAAGCTAACCTCAAGACTCAAACAAATCTATTAACTATTAAAAGAAAAAAGGTTAAAAAAATTAGACACAAGAATCATAATTTATTTTCATTTAACAGCTGATGGGGTGACCATATGAAAAAGTGGGAAATAGAAAGAAAAACTGTATTATAAAAACTTTTCAAAATTAATAAAAAGTAAATTTTTGTGAATTGGAGAATGCATTTTTAGTATGTACTGAAAATTTTAGGGCTATATGCAACAATACAATAGTGAACATGTTTTTCCACAAAACACCAGGAGGCAAATTACGGCATTCGATATCGATCGAAATTTCAACACAATTTAAATGCAAATTTCGATCGATATCGAATGCCGTAATTTGGCCCCAGTTTGAGTATATGAAACCTGGGCACTTTATATTGATTTCTTCGTCGTTCGTTGACGAAACAATTAGAAATATATCTATTTTAGCTTTCGCTGAGTATGACGAATTTCGACCAACACCACGATTGTGTGCATTTTTAGATACATTAATATGTTTTATTTTTGGCGACGAATATTAGCAACCAAAAATTCGTCGTTCGTCGCAGTTGTGTTCCTAGCGTTTCTGCCACCTTATAATTATTTCACCATGACGTATACTTAATATGAATTCAATTAATATTACGTAGACAATTGGGACCGGAATATTAACCAACAATGATAAAATAAAGATTACGCTAACAAGCTGAAATAAAAATACTTTTCTGCGCATGATGGAACTCTGACGTCACTCAACATGTGTTCTGATTGGCTAATAAAATTCAACTGGAGAACTATTATGTTATTATAAAAACAGGACAGTGGGCCAAATTGCAATTTTATTTTTCACGTTTTTTTATTTGAAATTGTTAATTTATAGTTATTAAACTATAAAATGACACAGCTTTTTGAAAACAAAAAAAAAATATTACATTTTAACACAATTATTTCTCACTTGTTTTTTTGCTCTTACTTTGTTTGCAATTGCCCACTGCACATTTCATGTTTGCTCTTTTTGTTCTCTTTTCTCTTTAATTTAGGTTTTTTGTTTACAGTTTATGAGCTTTAAAAATCAAGTTTTAATAAGTTTTTTACACTTTAAGTTATTTAATAATTATTTTGGTATATTTATTTTAAATTATAACACAATTTATTATAAAATATAACACAAAACTTGCACTTTCATAAATTCGATTTCATTTGCTTGTTGGAAATCTCTTTGAGTAAATTGGAAAGCTCTCTGAGTAAATTGGAAATCTCTCTGAGTAAATTGGAAATCTCTCTGAGTAAATTGAGTGAAGAGCTGCCAAATATAGCATAAAATATTAATTTTGTACGAGAAAGTATTAGTTTTGCATATAATAAACATTTGGCAATCTGTTCGAGGGAACAAATACGTCATCAAACGGTAAATCATGCGCAAGGCGTAATCTTTATTTTATCATTCTTGATATTAACCACCTATTCGACGGCATAAATGACATATAAAACAAAACCAAATTCTAAGATTTTGTTTTCATTTTATATGTTATTTGTTCAAAAGAATAATAGCTTTCTACTTAGCCGAACACACCCTAAATGTGCTATAAGTGAAACACGATCTATATTTCAGTGTAGATTTATTTTAAACTGGACTACCGGATATTCAATAAAGATTGTTTTATTCATATTAGCGATTTAATGAAATTCCTTTTAAGTTCACCGGGAACGTGATTATTGCAGTAATATTCGTTAGGTGGTAATTAGGAAGATCAACCAAAACTATCATCAGTATCCTTTTGATTTTAATAAATTGTATATATTTTTTTCAATTACTCTTCATTATTTTGAAGTTTATTTATATCACCCAGTATTTGTAGCTAATTATTGTCATACCAGTTACAAAATATTCTTATTATCAAATGACTCCAGTGTATATTAACAAATGATACAAATAATTTGCCACCATCATCAACCGGTTTCCTTTTTCGTGTATTACACATTTTTAATTATCTCAAATTAATGAATGCTGATTATGTTTCATTGAGGAATTACATTTTAATTTTTTTTTTTCAAAGTATGTGGCACCTGATTGGCAGCCATTTGCAGCATTAACGAATATTCTATTATACACAGATGAGAAGGATTAATTTTTAAAATTTGTGTAAAAAACACGGATATATACATATATTTATCTATCTTTCTCTCTCTCACTCTCATATTTTCCACTTAATCACCGAACATGCGAATGAACATTGGCAATATGAACTCAACCCTTTGGAATTGTTTTTTGACTTTCAACATCACCATCATCAACATCATTGTCATCATCATCGTACTTTTTCTATTGTCAACAACAAAATCATCACCGCCACAAACAATTCTATGGCAAATTGAAATGTTGCAACACAATCCCTACAACAAATACACAACAATAGCTTCGCCCTATTTCCAATCGACATCGCGTTCCGTGACGGTAAAAAAAGGTGATACAGCGATATTGCAGTGCACAGTAAGCGGTGACAAACCGATTAATATCGTTTGGATGCGTTCGGGCAAAAATACATTAAATCCATCGACAAATTACAAGTATGTAGCAAATTGAAATAATAAAAAAACACACACAACAAAAACAAAACCCGTAAACGAAAATACACCAACACAGCTTGATTACATTTTGTTCTTGTTAAACAAAGTCCCTTTGGAGATGTAAGCAATATTGCAGTTTTAGCTGTGTTCGTCGTATCAAAGTACAATGTGCAGGGCTGAGTAAAAAATAATTTGTAACTTTGTACGTCATAATGACTCAAAAAAGAAAAAATATATAAAAAAAAATAAAAATTGTGTTAAAGGATACAATTACGAACTATTACATACAACTCAGGTACTCTACAGCACTGTGCTGCAAAAAAATTATGGATTAAGAAAAAGTCTAAAAGCTTTATTTTGATATAAAATGAAGGTATTGTAGGCTATTCTCAAAAGTTTGCGCATAAAAGAAATAAATATCAATGCGATCATAAGATAGAAACACTTTATGTGTCATCGTCAGACTCTCTTTAATCGCGCTTATTCCGTAACTATTCGACAACATCACGTCAAGACATTATCAGAAATGGGACACTTCTGTACTAATTTTTTGACAGCAATTGACAATTTCTAACAGTCTCCTGGTAGGTTAAGTTAGGTTAGAAGGGCTGCCGGCAGTAAGCGAGAAAAACACTCGGAGGTCATAAAGGGACCATTGTGATGCCCAGAGAACTGTACCCTACACAAGCTCCTCAAGACGAAGTACTGGTTCCTGAGAACCACCCAGAACTTTTCACAAAGCCCGCCAGCGCAGCCAGCGGTGGACTGCTCTGAGGCAGTCCAAATCTCGCAGGAAGAGAGAGCCTAGATGTCTAAGCCTACGCTCCTGCAGGGAAGAACAGTTACAAAGGAAATGCTGTACTGACTCCTCTTCCTCTTCATATTCATCAAAACAGCTCCTGCAGCGACCTGGTATATTGAGGGACTTTGAGGATAGTCACAGGCTGTCAGAAGTAGATCATTATTGTAGTAGATAAGTGTCCTATTTTTCGTATTGCCTTGACGTGTCATTGACAAATATTTATAAAATAAAGGGAAATAATTTTAAAATTAATCACTCTGCACCGCAAGTTGCAGCAGTTAATAAACTGCCAATTAGAGTTAAAAACTGCAAGAGAAATAATCTCGTAAAATCAATATTTTTCTGCAGCCCCAATTTCTTGTGGTTGACTGTAAGAGTTTCACATTTAATATTAAAAGTTCATTTTGGTTGTATATTTTCCTTTGCTCTTTTCCACTTTAACATTCACTGCTGTGCACTTTTGTCACCTCATTTACTTAATGACTTTTTTTCCACCTTCTTGATGAACCAGAATTTCAGTGAAGCAAGAAGCAACACCCGATGGCGTGTCAGCAGAATTACAAATACGTTTAGTTGACTCCACAGATAGTGGTCCGTATTTTTGTCGAGCCAGTAATTTGTATGGCAATGATCAGCAATTGGTGCAATTGCAAGTACAAGAACCACCGCAGCCACCTTCCGTGTTGGAGGCAGCAATGATATCCAGTCGTTCAGTGAATTTGAAGTGGCAACCGAAAGCACAAAATTCCGGAGATGTTACCAAATACATAGTGGAATTCAAGGAAATGGATGGTAAATAAGAAGAAAAAGAAGATTGCAAAGATATATAAAGTTAAACTTTTGCGTTTTTTCCGTAGCAACTTCGTTTTTGGATCAATGGCAACATGTGGAGGTTAAGGACCCTCCCAGCTACAATGCCCTTATAGAGAACTTAAAGCCTGCAACCCGTTATGCGTTTCGTGTTATAGCCGAGGGAACTGCTGGGCGCAGTGCTCCGAGCCAGGAGTTGGTCATACGCACAGAACCACAAAGGCCGGCGGGGCCACCTTTAAGTCTATCCGTGCGTCCATTGTCTTCCACCGAGCTCTTGGTTAGCTGGGTAGCACCTCTAGCAGAATTAAGGCATGGTGATATACAAGGCTACAATGTGGGCTACAAACTGGCCAGTACTGGCAATACAGCCTATAACTTCACCTCGGTATCGGGTGATGGAGATGGAGGCAATGGCGAGTTGTTGCTGACAGGACTACAACGTTTTGCCCGCTACAATGTTGTAGTGCAGGCTTTCAACCAAGTCGGTCCCGGGCCATTATCGGACCCCGCCTCCGCTCAAACTATGGAAGATGGTAAGCTTGTCATTTATTCTCACATTCATTTCTTAAATAAACTGCTTAACAGTTCCTAGCAGATCTCCCGAAGACATCCGTTGTGCTGCCTTAACCTCACAGTCCTTGCAAGTTTCGTGGCAGCCTCCACCCATCCACCAAACGAATGGCATACTACAGGGCTACAAACTAATATTCGAGCCCATACTTGATGACTATTCGCCCAGCAAGGACGAAGTAGAGTCACGTAAGACAACAGCCTTAACCACAGTGCTTACGGGTCTACGCAAATATGCCAATTACAGCATACAAGTATTAGCCCATACGCGCATGGGCGATGGCATTCTATCGAATCCCGTTTACTGTCACACGGAAGAAGATGCACCAGAAGCACCCGCCGACATTAAAGTGGTAGTTAGTTCACCACAGTCTTTATATGTTTCTTGGCTACCGCCCACCGAACCCAATGGCGTTATAACTAAATATAATCTTTACACTAGAGTGGTGAATGGTCGTGAGGAACTTAATAATGAGAAACGTAGTCTACCCTCTCAGCAGGCCTACTATGAGGCCAAGAATTTGCATCCTCATATAGAGTATCAGTTTTGGGTGACGGCTTCTACTCGGGTAGGAGAAGGTAAAAGTTCCAGAGTGGCCTCACAAATTACCACAAGTCGAGTGCCAGCTCGTATTGTATCATTCGGTGGTCCTATAGTGCGACCTTGGCGTTCCACAGTTACACTATCCTGCACGGCTGTGGGAAAGCCCAAACGAGAATGGCTGAAAGCCGATATTCCCATACGGCAAGGGGGCCTCCACAACACCCAACTAATGGACACCGGTGATTTGATCATATCTAGTTTGCAAGTCTCCGATAGCGGTAACTACAGCTGCCAGGTAGACAATGGCATTGGCACTGATCGCCTCACGCATATGCTGCTCGTGCAAGTACCTCCTTCAGCGCCGGTACTGTATGTGACCAGCGCCACAACCAGCAGCATTTTAATGCACTGGAAATGCGGTTTCACTGGAAATGCCCCCATCACCGCTTATACTTTGTATTATCGGCGATCCAATGGCAATATTGAAGAAATGCTTTTATCACGTCACGCATCCAGTCATGAGCTTAAGGGTTTAGTTTGCGGCAGCACCTACCAAATCCATCTGACGGCTCACAATAAAGTGGGCACTTCGCCGACCAGCATCACACTGCATGTTAGAACTCAGGGACAATCGCCGGGTGTGCCTTCGACTACAACATTAATTGCTCCTAATTCGACTTCGGTAACGATAAGACTACACACATGGCCGGACAATGGCTGTCCTATGTTATATTTTGTTTTACAATATCGCTCGCTGAGCGACGGGCAAGAGCACGACTGGGTGTTGGGTAAGTTTTTAAGTGTTTTCAAAATATCAATAATGAAATGGATTAGGGGAAAGCTAAAGGAGACGTCTATATAGGCTTTTGAAAAAAATTCAGATTTCTTAGAATTCTAAATATTTTAATGAGCGGATAAAAAGAGCTGATCAGGTTTCAAACACCCAAATTTAATTGCAAACAAAGAGTGGGAGTGACACTTATACAAAACATAGTGTTAAAATGTTCAGGAGATGTTTTTCAGAATAATTTCTGTATAAAGAAACTAAACATCAACTGAAAAATAATGGGCTGATGGTCAAATAATTTCGCAAGAAATTAAACTAATTAATTTCCATTTTTTATAGCTAATAACTTGTCGATTCCCAGTTTCAATTTTTGATCCAAGAAGTATAAACACAAATGATGACATCATGTTGATTATTTTAAAGAAAAAAATAATCTAGCTTTTTACCCCAATTACAATAACTTCTTACATTTTTTACGCTCAGCAGTTCCTGATTTTATAAGAAAACATTATTTATTTTTCCACATTTCGCCACTCCTTTATAAGACTTTTTTTTTAGAAAAATATTCTGAATTGAATTGAAAAAGTTCTATAATTTTTTAAGGCAAATAAAAATATTTTCCAAGGAAGTAGAGAAATATTGAAATATTCCCGCTTATTCTGTAACTACTTGTCAACGTCACCTCAAGACAATATAAAAAAATTGGATGCTTCTACACTCCTCTTCTTCACTAATTCTCAATTTCTAACATCCTTTTGTTATAATTAATGCCTTAGAGAATATTCACAGGCTGCCAGAAATATTTAATTCTTGTCTACAAGGAGTAGGTTAGTGTCCTGTTTTGGATATCGTCTTGAAGTGACCAATAGTTACAGAATAAGGGGAAGTTTTGTCGATATTGACGTTAACCAATAGTTACAGAATAAAGGGGATTAATAAGATTTTAATTTAAAATATAGAAAAAAAAAATTACTATAAAATATATTGCAGTCACGATAAATGTTATACGTGATTTTTTTAAATAAAGAAAAAAAATTATTTCTGTGCATAATTCAAACAATAGCGACAATACAACTATTCTAAAGGAGTTTCTGCATTTTATTATCTTTTCTACAATTTTAAAATATCTCCGCCTCCCTCTGCTGTACACACAAACATTTAAATTTTCCATAATAATTTTTATTTTAGTGTCAAATGCCCTTAAACCACAGCGACGCTTTACAATTACTGGCTTACAACCAGCTACACTTTATCAATTGCGCATGGAGGCACACAATGTGGCTGGTGTATCACAGGCTGATTTTTCATTTGTAACGCTCACGAAGGATGGAGATCCCCCGCCGCCAGAAATTGTGCAACGTGGACAACGTGGATCGACTGTATTTTATGGAAATGTTAACCTATTAATACCCAGCATTGCAACCGTATCGGGCATGATTTGTACAATTGCATTGATTTTTATGTGCTACAGACACAGTAAGTATTTGGCAACGGCAACTACGGCATCAATAACAAAAACAAACAGACAACATAAACGAAAAACAGAAATCTCAACAACAACATCAACAGCGCACAACAATAAGTAAAATAGACAAACAAACAACAAAGTTTTTGTTTTGTTTTTAGTACCTTTTGTTGTTGTTGTTGTTTTTGTTTTAAACTTAAACAATAAGCTCCTCCAGCATGTTGTGCACTGGCTTGTGTCCTGTTCGTGTTCAAGTATGTTTTAACAACAACAAAACAACACTGACTGACTGCCTGCTTGAACAAATGAATGATTTTAAAAGAACAATAGTGAACCCTTAAATAGTAGACCGTAACAGATCGGAGCAGTTTAATGTGAAAAAATGCCAACGACCATACACAATATTTCAGCATAAACAAATTGAACATAAATTATAAAATAAATTACAGGGAATAAATGAATTAAAGACAGTTTGCCTAGTTGTTAGGGTATCCCTTAAAGGGCTTACATTTTTTCATGTGTCCCGCCTAAGAAATAAGTTCCAGTTGTCGGGAATATCATATTATTTTGCTATAAAAAGAAGGAAGGAAATTCGCAATATTCTCCTCAAGGAATAATTCTCATTTATTTCACAAACGTGCACATTAACTGCCGTATTCATAAAAAATATTTTAGGTTTATTAAGCGCTTATTTGACGTATTTCAATGGGAAATTTGTCAAATAAACCTGTAATAAGCCTAAAACATTTTTTATGAATACGGCGGTAAGTATTTGACGCAATAAGCGAAACCAATACTAGTTGGTTTAATCTTTCATAATTTTAGGAAAGTATTATTAAAATGAGCAAGTGTTCATCTAGTAAAAAATTTAAAACACAATCAGTATTGTCTTTTGTAGTTCTATTTGTCGGTCATACACACGAAATATTAAAAAACTTTTGTTTAAAAATAGTCGCTTATTTCGTCATATAGAGCATTTCGCTAGAACTAGAAGGGAGAGAATAGCGTTTAGAAGAAGAAATCTTTACTCCATCCGTCACAAAACACAAGAGATCACAATAGTCCTACACCACATTACTGATTAAGTGCGGAATCGAACTCGGTGTCATTAGGTTCGTAATTTTTATTACTGCACTAAGTTACGAATAAACGGCTGATTTGTTTAATAAAAAATTACAAAAATTTACTCTGTCAAAAAAAATATATATATAAAAATAAAACTAAAAATTCCATGTTCGAAAGGATATATAGTTTGTACGTTAACGAAATGCTTCCGGTAAAGGTACGGCCTCACACTAGACAATTATTTGACCAAAAATGCGTAATGGAAAGCCTCTTATTTCAGACAAGTGATCATTGAGTCAAATGGTTTAAAGAAGTATTGAATTTTATGACATCGTCAATTGTTTTTGTATGAAACTGATTCACTTCACATTTAGTGGTTACGCTTTTCTGGTCAAATATTTCACAAAAGTGACCGCACCTTTAGCAGGAGCTTAAGGAAGTGTCGTTACTCAATATACAAGATTTATTGGAGTAGTTTTAGTATGCGATTCACCGTTTTAATTTGTTATTAATTAAAAAAAATAATAAATTTATTATTAATTTAAAAAAATTTATAAATTTATTATTAATTTTAAAAAATTATTAAATTTATTGTAAATAAAAAAAATGTTTAAATATATTTTTTCGATACGATTTATTAAGGTACGTTCACACTTATCAAATATTTGCCCAAAAAAGCGTAACCACTAAATACTAATAAAAAACTTTTTTGTTCAAAAATGTATTTATTGAGTTAAATAGTCCCCAATAATATTGGATTCATGACACTGTCTATTAGTTTTGTATGAAATGGTTTTACTAAATAAACACGTATCTGAACAAAAATATTTTTCATTAGTATTTAGTGGTTACGCTTTTCGGGGCAAATATTTGATAAGTGTGAACGTAACTTTAGACTATCTCCGGAAGTATCGATCGTATTAAAAATTATTTATTATTTGTGGACTTGAAAGAAACTTAGTTGAATATTTTATTAAATTTGCAATCATATTAATCTTTAGTGTTTGCTTTATTTTTATACCCTCCAAAAAAGAATTTGGAGGGTATATTCACTTTGTCATTCCGTTTGTAACGCATCGAAATATCCATCTCAGACCCCATAAAGTATATATATTCTTGATCAGTGATGAAATCTAAGACGAACTGAGCTTGTCCGTCCGTCCGTCCGTCTGTGGATATCACGATTCAGTCCAAACGAAAAGAGCTAGACTCTTGAAATTTGGCACAAATATATTTTAAAGCTTAGAGCAGGTTAAGTTCGAAGATGGGCTAAATCGGGCAAGAGGCAAAAAAATTCCCCTAAGAAGAACTAAACCAATCCAGAAAAAACAACATAATTTTTAAAGTTTTTTGGTTATTTTGTTAAGCAAATGATATATTTTTATGTCAAATACGGTCCAACGCTTTAAACTTGGAGCCATTAAATAAAATAAAAATATGTTTTGACCCCGCCCACTTCAGTGGGCGTTATTATAGGCAAAAATAGCATAAAAATTTAACAAATTGTTTTACTTAAGCCTACATTCCTTAAAAATGACACTTTTAAGCTTTAATGCCGAAGCTGAGACGAAACCTGGTACTACTCTGCCCTACCCCCTCCTACCAAAAAAAAAAATTTTTTTTTAAATTTTGTATATAATCATCCCAAGCATTTATCTTTAGAGTTTTATGACTGCCGATTTCTGCCTACCTGTGAAAAACATGATACTGTATATTTTTGAACCCCGCCTTCTTTAGTGGGCGTTGACGTACGATATTATATAAAGGAACTCTGTCCCACCAAGTTAAACATTTCAAATTCACTTATTAAATATTTGGAGGGTATTTAAGATTCGACCCGGTCGAATATAACGTTTTTACTTGTTTTTTTATTATTAATTTTTGATATTGAGTATCAACAAACTGCATTGGCCGTTGCGTGTACAATATCATACATATCCTTCAGTAATTAATTAAAATGTTGTTAAATGTCCTCCTACAGCAACATAAATGCAGTGTCTGTTGTTCAGACATAAAAACTTAAACAATTCTCTGTTTTGTTTCATGAATTTTATGTAATTTGTATAAAACCTACAAATAATAAATTATATTTGTTGTGTTATTTTGCAGAACAAGCTGGTCGTATACAAAAGGAATCATTGGAGAATCGCCAAAATTCAGAAGCCGCACAACGTGAACGATATTATGCCACAATACATAAAGTTTCCTTACAAAATAGCGATAAAATACCAGGTACTAATGAACAAAGGAAAAATGTATATGAGACATACACAAGAAATTTAACCCTTGAACTACCAAAGACATTACGCTTAATATTTTGGCTTTTTTTTAAACAAAATTTGCAAAGAATAAATTTTGAATAACATAAATTATTTGCAAGCAGAAGGATTAGTGTCCTTCACACATAACATGTGCGACCATCCGTCATATCATTAATTTTTAAATGATTTAAAGTCTTTTTTTACACTTGAAGAGTTTAAAACAAAGACATTTCTTTAAATTCCTTAATTACAAACGCAAAGCCTTGGGCAATTTTTTTTAATTTTTTTAATATTTTTTTTTTTGGAGAACAACTTGGTAGCTAAAGGGTTAACGCGTACACATATATGTATAAATCTTTTAGCATAAAATTACATTGTAAATACTATAAATGTTTGCGGTATTTCTCTTTCTTACATTTCTGTGTACGTGCCTGTGTGTGCTGGTGTATGTGTGTGCAGAAACCTCAGAGGATATTTCACCATATGCTACATTTCAACTATCAGAAAGTGGAAATATGTCTCAACCGCATCATGCTGGTCCAGCCAATACGCTGCTTCATTCATTTATGTACCACGAACGTGCTCTAACGGAGGGTTGTTCATCGACACCACCTGCTGCGGTATTAAAATCTACCCATCATCACTACCACCACAACCAAAATCAACGTCCAACTAAGACTATTCATAATCATTATCAAACCTCACCGTTTCATAATATCGTGCGTTTATTTAATACATAATTTTTTTCCGTTTTCTATTTGGTTTCTTGTTTTTCTTTTATTCTGTCTTGATTTCTTTTCTTTCATATTTTAGTTTAATGATTTATGTTGGTTTGAACAAAATTTAGTTAGTTGTAAAATAAAATTCCTATCGAATGAAAGCATTGTTGTGGCATCACCGTGAGCCCAAAGCAGCACAGCCACCAAAAACAAATAACCACCACAAGCACCAGTCAGTCAAAAATGGTCACGACTGCAGTATTTCAAATGCCAACGAAATAAATCCTTTTTAGTTTTAATTTTTCAACTTGTTTTATTGTTTTAGCAGCAAATATTTTTTTATATTAATTTAATTGTTGTTGTTGATGTTATATTTTAAGTACTTAAATGACGGTAAAATGTGGGATTTTTCTATTCACTAAAACTCGGCTTTTTTAATTGTAAATTATTTGTCATATATTGTGTTTTATGTTTTGTTTTTTTTTTTTTTTTTTTTTTTTGTAAAACTCTTTTCCTTTTCTTGTTTTTATAACGAAACATAATAGTTTGAATTGTGTATAGAAGAACTAAAGCTAAATGAACGCTTGATATTATAAACTTTAACTCTCCTCTAATGTTTTTCAATAACCATTTTTTTATTGTTTTCTTTTATTTGTTTTTGCTTCTAAAAATCTGTAAAAAATATCATATATTTCTACCATTTCTATGTAGAGTAGTGTGCTTTAAAAGCTTTGGTAGCATTAATCCCATAAATCCTCATATATTGTTTGTTAACGTGCCTCTTTCAATTTATTATTAATAGCTAAAATCTTGTTTCTACTTTTTGTTTTCTCTTCACATCTCCCATAGTCGTCGAAAAATCGTCGCCGCCATTCCCGCAAAACTGAGCCAGAGAGTGAAGAATCTGAGTCGGATCAGGATCAGTTGACTTCAAGTCGCACAGAGTCCTCAAATCAGCACGAGGGGAAAATGAAGCACAGTAAGTTTGTTAGAAGAAAAGTTGAAAGGAATATTGGAAGAACAGGTACTTGGTTGGGTTTCCATTAAAACACTAGGGAATTTCTCTGTAACAATATTCTCGATTTAGGAAAATCTTGCTTATTCGTGTATTTGTGATTTTTTCCAAAAATGCCATTCTAAATTTTAATACTAAAGCTTGTTTGTGTTATTTTATTTCACATTTGTCCTTATTCTGCAACTATTTGTCGACGTCAACGTCAAGACGATATAAAAAAAAATGGGATACTGAAATTCTAGTTGCGGGGATTTAATTGAATACTGCTGATGTCCTTAGAGTTTTCTCTAAGGACTAGAAAATAGCAAGAGGCTATTAAGAATACACAATTAATGAAGAAAATGTATAAATAATTGTCCTATTTTTTATATAACATTGACGTTGACGTCTACAAATATTGGGTGTTTTTTATTGAGGTATAGAACTTTAAGTTGGCATCACTTTTTTAACTGGCGGCCATTTTGTCAGCTGTAAAGTGATTAATATTTAGTTTGGTTTGCCATTTCATCATGAACAAGTTGACAAAAGAACAACGCTTGCAAATCGTGCAAATTTATTTCGAAAGTAATGGTTCAGTTCGCGAAGTTTACCGCAAGCTCCGTCCATTTTATGGTCGACATAATCGTCCATCAGAGCAATTAATTCGGTTAACTATGGATCGTTTTCGCACATGAGACCCTTGAGACGCCATTACATCCACAAAAACTGACTGTTTGGTGTGCTCTATGGGCTGGTGGAGTCATTGGGCCATACTTCTTCCGAAATAATGCTGGAGAATCAGTTACCGTTAATGGAGACCGGTATAGAGCCATGATAACAGACTATTTTGTTCCCGAATTGGATGGCATGAATGTGGATGAGTTGTGGTTCCAACAAGACGGCGCTACATGCCACACAGCGCACGTCACAATCGATTTATTGAAGGAAACATTCGATGAGCGCATAATTTCGCGGAATGGACCTGTCAATTGGCCACCAAGATCGTGTGATTTGACACCATTGGATTATTTTCTTTGGGGATATGTGAAGTCGCTCGTCTACGCCAACAAACCAGAAACGTTAGGGGACTTGGAAGCCAACATTCGTGGCGCTATTGCCAACATACGGCCCCATATGCTCGAAAAAGTGGTTGAAAATTGGACCTGTAGAATTGGCTTTATTCGAGCCAGCTGCGGCGGCCACATGCCCGAAATCATATTTAAACATTAATGGCATAAAATTATCCTTCCATTAAAGCCAAATTGATGGACATTAAAACGATTTTCTTGTGTTTTATTTCAATTCGAAGTTCTATACCTTTAAAAAAAAACACCCTGTATGTACCTACGGAATAAGGGGAATTAATTAATATTTTTATAAATACGAATTTTTAATCTGATTTTATTAGAATCAATAAATCTAGTTATAATTGACCAGCAGCTTGTTATAATAGTTTGCTACATATATTTCGCTTCATACAAAGTCCAAATCTATACTCTGATCTTCATATATCATACGGAGTTTGTTAGCATCAGTTAGGAAAAAAGTTCAGCGGTTTCCGTAATATTGTATTTAAATCTGTCTCGGGCTTAGGTTTGACAAAATAATATCAAATTAAAACCTGTCGCAAAGCCACTCTGGGTCCGTCAACATCAAACCCTATTGGCAACTATTTTTTAAGTGCAGCCAAATCTTTTACTCTCTTTCAAGAGTTTTACTTCTTATACGCACTAGTTAATTTCTATCACCTCAGATAAATGTATAAATTAACTTTGCAAAATATTTTTGAAATAATTAAAATTAAAACTAGTTTTGACTTAGAAAATTAATTAATACCTCAATGCTGATTATTTGATGATGGACTTATTGCAAAGAGAGAGAGAGAGAGAGAGAGAAGCCAATATTTTTATGAATAGGCATTTTGTGTTTTAATTTTATTTAGCGCAGTAGTCATGTCTCTAACAAGTAGTATCATTTGCTTAAAATACTTTTTTAATAAAAAGATCTTGATCTACTGAAAGTTTTTATCTAAAATTAATTTTGACCAGCTTTAGTCCTTCCTTTTAAGTTTAAATAAATTTTGTATTATTTTTATTTTCATTACCTGGTCAATATTTCGTTAACCGATGGGTTAACTTCTATAAGAAAATTTCTTAAATTTATATAAACTTCAAAGACCAAAATTTATTAAAAAAAAAAAAATTTAATATTTGGAAAAAGTCGTTAAAAAAAGTTTAAAAATTAGAAAAGAAATACCGAGAGTTTTTGTTTAAATTGGGAATGTTTTTGCATTAATCTCCCGTTAAGTTTGACATCCAAACAGACCAGTGGCTTATCTTCAGTGTTTTATTTCTCACTCTTTTACATAATTTTATAAAATTTATTTATTTTTTTGTTATAATTCGATATTCACAGAATTAATTAATATGTTTTTCGGCTTTACACATTTGCGCTATTTTCAAGTGATATAAAAAGAAGTCCTTAAAAATTATTTTTATCATATCACATATCGCACCCTAAATACAAAAGGGTCACAACTCAAAATACTAAAATTTTCAGAAGAGAATAAAACTGTTCATCCTGCCAAAGCAACACTTAACATAAAAATAGACATAACTGTATTTTTCCAGTTAAAGAAGATAGTGATGTGAAAGAAATTTTTGCAGTAGTTAGAGATGTGTACTCTGAATTAATTTATGGAAAAAAGTCAAGTTTGGAAAATTTTGAGTTGCGACCCTTTTGTATTTAGGGTGCGATATGTGCAGAAAATATTCACATGATCAAGACTTAAGACTTACTTTAAAAGAGCCTAAACAGTTTATATATTACATTCTCCTAAAGGTTATATTATACGTCCATGTATCATTCACAAAAATATAACGTGTAATTGATAAAAAAAAAAATTTTCTTTAAATTGTTTAGAGAAATGAGGCGTGAACGCAATCAAATAGATGAGTCATTATTTATGACTCATAGGACAGAGAAATTATTAATTACTAAACGAATTATTTGTGATTGGGAAAGATCAATTACTAATTATAGCCAACTCTTGGGCATTTCCATGCTATTAATGCAGTCTTAGCTGCCTTACAATCTCAAGTTTGTACTTAATATTTCCTTCACAATTTATACGCGTTAATTTTTATATATTAATTTTTTTATATTTTTTAAAAAACTGAAATTTTAGTCTGGGATTTTATATTGAAAACAAAGACAAATTTGAGTTTTATTATTGTTTTCTTTTTCAATATAAACACTTAGAAGAGAATTTTTCTTTTATTTACAATAACTGGCAGTTAATCTGATTTACTCCCTAGTACTTTCACTCATAAGACTCTATCTTGTAGAGTACAAAATAAATAAATAAAGTGCTTTCACTACTACTTCTTGTTATTATTCTACGAATTGAGTTCCCAAGACAATAAAAAATAATGATTACGAGAATTATTGTAGTCTCATCTATTTCAATTTAAACATTTTGGATATTTTGTTAAGACTTTATTTCTTGTATTTGTTTTTGTTCTTTTTTTGTTCAATAAAATTTCACAAATACCCTTATTCAGAGCTGGTGTTTTGCATTAATTCAACCAAATACTGGCTACAAATGGAAACAAATGCAAATAACTAAGTAATCCCTACCGATTACAAACGCTTTGTATAACGAGCAATTTTTATTTTTTTCACAGACTCAAGACTAACACCACATTTTCAAAATCACAACATATCGATAACTTATCTGTAGTACTAAATCGTTTAAATAAAATATTAATTTAATACTATTTCTGTTTTTAATCTCAAAGGCGAAAAAATATTACTATAATAGGAATTATAAGCTTTAAATATGATGTGAAATATATCAGACTATATTTGTTGGATATTATTATAAAACCATAAACTATTCCAAACACGTTCCAAATATGTTCCAAAGATTTATTGTTATTGTTTACACACACACACACACACGCACACACACATACACTGTTATTGTATTGTAAACACACTCATTTTCTTATGCTGTTCCTTCCACAAGATATTACCAATTCTGTGTTGTTATTTATATTATTTTATCTTCTTGTTTCCCCCATTCCCGCAGGTATCATCTACCATGGAGCACAATCAAGCACATCCTCTGATCTATCACCAATGTCCGAACAAAAATCATTGCCACGTCGCGGTCGTTCAAGGTATCATCATCAATTATATCAGTTTTCTACCAACACAACACCGCGACATCATAACAATAGCAAAAATTCGTCAAGCAATAATTCCAATTCGAATAAAATACTTTCGCCACGCAGTGGCGTCGGTAATCTCAAATCCATTTCGAGTACATTTAAATCACAAGATTCCATACAATGTCACATACCCACATTGGTTAAGTCACCATCCATAACACACCAACAACAAAAACAGCAACATCAACACCAGCAACAGCAACACCATCAAAAACACAACCAACAACAACAATCAAATATAAATACATCCAGTAGTTTTACCAGTAGCAATAGTAGTAAATTATCACAACAACCCCTTCTAGTCACACCCAAAATTGCACCACACCATTCCCAACAGCACACCAGCCTCAATGACCACCACCCATCCGAACTGTTAGATAATACTAGTTGTACTAACTCCCTTGCATCTGTAGCCCCATCCCTGGCATGCATGCAGCCATCATCACAATTTCGTCCGATAGCCCATAAGGCCGACGAAGGTCTGTCGGGTGGTACACTGTTGAATCCATCCACGGCACCTCTATCGTCAAAATTCTTTACGGCACCAACACTGCCCAAATAGGATACGGCCCTTGGGGGCAGTGTGGATGGAAGTCTGGTCGATAGCGATGGCATAGTCAATAGTTTTGGCTATAATATCGGCGAGATTTCATGTACCTACATGAACCCCATCGATCAGAAATTCGACTATGAGTCATAGGATTAGTTGAGTCAGACCATCTTGGGTGGAGTGTAGCATTAAGAATATGGGCACGTTTTTTCTTTATTATTATTATTTTTTTTTATTTAATTAAATAGTCTGGTTTTGTAAATAAGATTCAGAAAATTTTTGCCAATGACATTTTTTTATAAATTATTTGTCAGATAATTTTTTCTAATATATAAAGCAAATTAAGTGAATAATCTGCGAAAGTGAGTGAATATATAAACGTTAACTTGAGTCGAACTCTTTCTCTTTAAAAGTTTAGCTTAGACAACAACCCATAATAAAATCCATTTGTTCTATAAGTTTGATCAGGGATTTTTGATACAATAGTTATAGTCATCTCAGATTCAAAAGGTATTAACTGACAAAAAATTCGTAATAGACTTACTGCTAATTTTTTTCAAATAAATTAACCGCCACTTTTTGCATATAAAATTAAAACTTTTCACCTGGGATTTTGTATTGAAAACAAAAACAAATTTGGGGTTTATTTTATTATTGCTTCAATATAAATTCCCAGGATGAAAATTTTTATTTTATTTACAAAACCAGTCAGTAAAACTTTTCGTCTGGAAATTTATATTGAAACAACAATAAAAAAGACTCAAATTTGTTTTCAATATGAAGTCACAGACGAAAATTTTTCTTTTATTTGGAAAAAATGGCAGTTGAGAAAAAAAACTCATAATCAATCACAATTATTACACATATAAATTTTTCATCAGTATTTTGATTTTAGGTGTCGTGCATTCAAGAAATATACAGTCGAATCCGCTTTAGCGCAATACGCTGTACTAGAAAAATCGGATTACTGAAAGCGATACAAATAACCGCACTGATTTTAAGCGCAGCTAGTTTTATTCACTCCGCTTTAGCGAAACAGCGCTTTACTGAAAATATCGTATTACTGAAAACCAAAAGCAAGCCCACAACTACGTTTTGTATGAAACTTACTTTGCTTTAGTGAAAAAGTAAACAAAGACATCGAATCGATTGCATATCTTAAGGCTGAAAAAATTGTACATGTTTTGTCCGTTAAAAAATTAAATGGCAAAATGTATTTGTCCTTTTCGCTCTTACGTACTTTATTGTACTTTTCTATTATATTGTCAATGCAAGTGGCAAGACATTTGATATAAAAAATATTGTTTTACTGATTTTAAGCAGTACGCTTAATTGTAACAAATTTCAGTAATCCGATTTTCTTTTTAGAGAAAAAATCGGATAACTGAAAAAAATTGGGTTTTGGTTATTTCCAGTAAAGCGGAACCGACTGTATTCAAGAAATGTTCCAGCTCACACAGGATCTGCTTTTGACTAGTATTCAATGTTTTCTCCTCCTTGTATGACTCCAGGAGTAGTTCAACAGATTCCGATATTATGGATAAGAGTTTCTTTGAAGTCACTGCCTCAACATTTTATTTTTGTGTGGCAACCAGCACAACCATACAACAGATTATTGTATTAGGAAGACTTCGATAGTCTAAAAGAGTCGGTTTGGGATATCATTTAGCGAAGCAGTTTTATAACATTTTTTCAAATAAGAAACTACATATACATTCTGGATCTTATTAGCAAATACAGGCTAGCAATTTTAAACATTTTTTATCTTAAACTATTTAACGTATAACTTTAGAAATTGATGGACTTAAATTAAATTCTGTTAAAAATCTGAAACAGTCCTTCTATTTCCATTATTTGGTTATTCAGGCAAAAACCATTGCAACGTTAGAGTCTCAAATCTTTATTGTTCAGAACTTCAGTAACCGCAATACAAATACTTTCATTGTTAAAAGAAAAAAAAAAAGAAAACATACTCGTACATTTTAGTTGCGCATAAGAAGCCGGTACTTTTATTCATATTGTTGTACTCTGTATACTCAATATATACATTTGTAGTGATCAACTTGTGCTATAAAAAAGAAAAACCAATTGTCATATGCATACTACCAAATACTTGTGTCCAATCTATAATTAGGCCTGGAGGTGCTATACGCGCCCTGCATCCATTGCAGCTACAAGCTGAATGCAATGTAATTTCAAATAGTGGTGGATTCCATCAAATGCCCGTTGATGTTGCAGCCATGCCGGCAGAACGTGCTGAAGTTGCACAGGTTGAATGTGATGTGGAAACATTGAAAAAGCTCAAATTGGGTCTTAGATCAACACTGTGGTCGCGTCCGGCTTCCACAACATCACATTTGTTACGTCAGCAACAGCAGCAGCAACAGCAAAGGCCACAAGAGAATCGTCCCACCTCACAGCCCCAGTTGCAGCAACTGCAGCAACAAGTTGTGCATAAAAACCAACAACAGCAACTACCACAACAGCCATCAACATCACCATCGTCAACATCGAAACCAACAACAACAGCAACACAAAAGCAACAACAAGCACGACAGAATTCACCAGCACCCACACAAAAACTTTTAACTGAAAAATCCGATTATTCCATATCAGTGTGAGACAGTGAGAAAGCCAAGAAATGCTAATGAATTTCCCAAGGAAATACTATTCAAAGGCCCGCAACAAATAATAAAAATGAAACGATCTCTCCTCCTCGAAACATGGCAAAACAATAATTAATTGAAATTAAGAAAGAACAAAAAAAAAATATGTGAAAATAATTATTAGACTGCAATAACTGATACGTACTTCAGCCCCATAACATTTAACTAGACAAATTTCTATTGTGTGATTTTCTATCTAAATCATAAATCCTTTCTTATTATATGAAAGTTCTAGTTTCGGAAGTTGGAAAGTATTTTTGTCTGTGTTTGGATTTTAGTATGATTTCCTTACCCACCGCTCTGCCCAGTAGAAGTATTATTTATTTAAAAGTTGTCATGAAAATATCTCAAACCAAAGCAGTGAATTGCGAGCTGCTTTTAAATATTTATGATCTTCATGCAATAAATTCGTAATAGTTTTTTTGCAGTGATATGATTCTGAGAAAGCAAAAAAAAATATAAAAATAATAATAACAATAACAATAAAAACAATTTCCAAAAATTTCAGCAGAAAATATATTCAAATCAAACAAATTTGAAATCTCTACTACTGCTTCGTCTTTTTCAGCACTTTTAGAAATGTAAAATGCAAACTTTATTGTGAAGCAGGATAGACAAAAATCTACGGCACGAAACGTCCGAAAATATAACAAGAAAATCACGTAGACATTTTATCTATTTCATATAAATTTTGTCACTTTGACGTTACGAAAATCTTGAGAACCATAGTCACATATAAATAAAAATATGTTAGATTAAAGAAGAAATATCCCAAGTTCGAACTGTTTAATGCGCCCTATCACTACAACAGAATACACACACAATCATGCGTTTGATCTGTTCATCTTGAGCCACACAACTCACCATCAACTGGTACAGAAATTATTTCTGGCAAACATTGCAGGAAGGATGGCCATGGCAAATATAGAGAAAGGAAACCGTGTTTTTATTTTGGTCATTTTAACATGTGATCTCTTTGACAATTTCTCTCAACACGTTACTAACAAATAGGTGCCATCAACAAGATGTTGTGCAGCGTACTATCATATCAGCGGAGGACTTAGAAAAGATAATGAAAGAAAATCTGCAGTCTGTGAACAGAGTTTCTGATCGGCAATAATACAGCATTTAATGAAATGTTGCTGACTTGAAGTTTACAATTTATATCTTATAATTTGGCCAGACCAATAGACTAGAAAGTGTTTTGGATTACGAAATGAGCTGCTAAAAAAAAATATCTTTTTGTAGATTTTCTTATCTAAGAGCTGAAAAACTCACTCAGTTTATATATTAGAATGTATTTGACTAAGTAATTTGAACTGTTTTCCTCAAAGACTATTCAAATTTTACCCCTTTAGCTGCAACTTTGCGTAGATTCAAATTGAAAATTTAAGTGATAAATTTTTTTTACAGGATGTTAACTTTTTCAACGGGCTCTAAGTTCAAATCTGCGTAACTGCAAATAATTTTTTATTTTTATTTAGTAAATGAATTTGTTCAAATTCTATTTATTTATATTAAGAATAGAATATTAAGAATATTTTTCAAAATCATAAAACCAACAGAACGGATCAGTACTGATATCGAGGCCGCTGCGCCATCTCATCAGCTTTCTTTGTTAAATTTTTCCACTAAAAATGTTTTAGTTTTAAAAAGAGCTCCGAAATCTTCGCTCGAATTCGAGTAGAGAGTGAAACTCGCTCGAATTCGAGCGCGAGTACTCCTGCGAGTGAAAAAAAATATCGAGTGTACTCTATTTTTCTATGCCACTCGAATAAGTGCGCATATGCTTTGCTCGATTTCGAGTGCGAGTAAAATACGCTCGAAATCGAGCAGATTATACTCTTGCCGAGTACTCTTTCAGTCTTTCTCATACAGTGGAAAAATAGAAACTCTTTGTTTTTGCCGATTAGTGTGTGTGTGCGTGTGTGTGTGTAGTAGCAAGTATAGTATTATTTATGTCTTTATTGTTCATTATAATATAGAAGGTATAAGTAAACTTTTAAAAATATAATAAAACTTTTTTTATAAAACCAACTAATTGCTCCGCATACTCGCACTGTATGGAAATACTGAAAGAGCACACAAAAACTACACGCACACACAAGTCAGCAAAGACAAACAGTTTCTATTTTTCCACTCGATTGTACTCTTAAGAGTAAACTCTCAATCTATTTCGAAGATTTTTACTCCCACTCTTACTTTTTAAAAAGGAGCACTCGCGAGTACTCCCACCTAAAACAAACGAGTGGAGAGTGAACTTTTTGTAACACTCGTAATCTTCGAGTACTCTTCTTCGCGAGTATTTTGCACTCGCGAGTAAAATCGAGTAAATCTGAGCTCTGGTTTTAAAGCATTACTCAGCCCAAATTATAAAAAATAGAGATGGATTTGATATAAAAAAAAAATTACAGTTAATTATTTCTTAATCAGCCTTGCCGCAGATTCCGATGCTGTTCGGTAAGAATCAAAATACGGCATTTGATTCTTAAAAAAAAAAACAAAGAAATTATTTTCGGAATGAATATTTTTATTTAATGTTACTAGTTGATGCCGTTTATGATATTAAAAATTATTTAATTCTGAAAAATTGTATGCTTTATCTTTTTTCGGAATCAATACTATTTCGGGAATTGAACTCTGTGACATGGCTGAATATAAAAATAAAAAAATTAGTAAAACTCCTATGCGATATTAATACTTTATAATTATGCACAATCAACTTCAGTTTCGAAGCAACTAGACTGTTTCAAAATATTTCTATTTATATTGAAAATATCAAGTGTAAGAAGCCCGCAAGGGTGCAGGACCGCGAAAAAATTTTTAATCCCTTTTAACACCCACTGTGCTGTTAAGTATTTAGACAAATTTATCAGCAACTGGCGATAAATCGCAATTTCTGTATATTTAAAATCTCTTTAGGAATTTCAGGATGTCATTACTGACTTCATTTTCATTCCAACTACGAATTTTTAGCCACAAATATTGATAAATGAAAGTTTTATAGCCATTTCTGGCTTAACCCTGGAATATCATTTTTCGTCGTTTCGACGACTCATGTTTACATTTTGTATATCTCACAAACATATGAATGATATTTTAGGGTTAAGACTACCCCTTTTAAACTCCTAATTAATGTATTGTGTGTATGGGACCCTTAACTTATGTTAAGACAACAGTAACCCAATCGTTCTCTTCATTATACAATCTTCTTAAAAAAAATTTTATAATTTAACTTGATTTACTGCAAAAGTTTACAAATTAAATAAAAAATATTTTTTAAGATTTAAATATGAAAATTTGGTAAATTTTGCTTTGATCCTTCAGTCTTAAAAATGTTTTAAACATTTTTGCAAAAATATTAAAACTACTAATTTGTTATAAAATAAGTAGAGCTCCTGCTGCAGAAATAAAAAAATATATTAAAAATCCTAGGAAAACATAATCATAGACTTTCACAATTTTCTGTTAAGGTGTTAAGCAATTGATCACATTAATTCTAAAGATAAATACCTGCAACTGAGAAATAAATTATACGTCGTACTGGGTATGAAATCGTGTGGTATTATTAGATCAACTTTCTTCTTTGTGTTCTTTACTTCAGCGTACAAAAATGAGTATTTTCGGCAGTTAAAAGTGTTAAGCGGTGAACTCACTTACTAATCCCCTTTACAATAGGTTCATGTATGTATAATATATATGTATATGTGTGTGTGTTTGTATATAAATATACTATGTACATTATAAAATATATACAGATATTTTTTAAGTCTTGTGAATAAAAAATGAAATATTTAATGCAAAGCAAATAACGTGCACATACAATCTTTTATATGTGTGTATGTGTAACGATCAAAACGAGTAATTGGCAAAAGAATAACGAATCCCATACTTCCCTTTTTTAAAGTCCTCTTTAAATACATTAAACATAATAAATCACAGTATTTAATCCTTAAATTGAAATCTGTCTACAACCCCCCTCTCAGCATTACAGATGATGAACCAAAACAATAAAATATTAATAAAATCAACTTTCGGACAATCAATCAAAATTATTTCTTTTTCTGTTTAACAAAATAAACTTATCACTTACACTTTACATCACCATAAATAAATATATGCCCAGGCTATGAAACACTTGTGTATCCCTCTTAAATTACCCTCAAATACTTTATATTACAATTGCATGCACTTCCCCGAATGATACTCTTAACTCCAACCCCCAAAAACCCCCCATAAAAAATATTTTACAATATTTGAATATACTTTTTTATACTATTTCAACAAATTATGAGAAAAATTAAAAATCTAACTGCAGCATATGAGAAAATAAAATATATGTATATGGAAGTCTTTCCGATTCAGGTTGTATTTTAAATGGTATGTAACCCAATTGTAATTATTTGTAAATGCTTGTTGTATGAATTTAATTGGAAAAACATTTTATTTAAATTATGATTTTGCTACACAGACTTAACGAAAGAATCCTAAGTATTTGAAAAAGTTTCAAAGGATATAAACGTAGTGAAATTGATGTGCAGTAAAAGTATACAAGTTTGAATATGATATGAAGTAGTTTTGGAAATTACATTGTTCAATTTAAAATTAACAGGGCGAAAAAGAAAAACTGACTGAGCAGCACAAAAATATTGCTGCAGTGAATAGAAATGGCGACTAATTTGTTTGAGTAAAATTGAATAAAATTATTTTGGGGCCAAATTACCGCATTCGATATCAAACGAAATTTCAGTACAATTTAAATACAAATTTCGATCGATGTTGAAAGCCGTAATTTGGCTGCTGCTTTTTGTTAGAGCAGAATTGTGTTAATTGTTGTCGGTCTGTTAAAATGAGTCATGCTTAGCTCTACTCGGCTACTAACTAACACTGCCTGCGGTTAATATAATCCTGTAATAAGAAGCTCGCTCCTCCTCCGACGAAGTATGAGTGTCTTTGGCCGCAAATCAAAATTATAGGATATTAAAATACATGTGATACTCTATCATTTTTATCTTTCTCCATGTCCATAATCTTATTAATTTTGATTCTCGTTTAAATTCCATTTTTGTTTAATTTCGTCCAATTTCGTTTAAGAGTCTCCATATTTTCTTCCTTACAAATTGTCAATTTCTAAGAAAATAAAAAGGATTTTCAATTTGGTAGCTACAAAAGTTAGATTTTCTTGCCATGACTCAAGTGAATCATTAGCAATGAATTATGTATTGGTTTTTTTTTAATGCAACACAGTTTGCCAAACGAAAGCTTGCCTGAAAGCAACTACGTGGGAATCAAAGCCACGGCTATAAGAAGGACAGGATAATATGGCTACATATGGGTTACAACGACAACCCAGTTTTTCTTTGGAAGGAAAACACTATTAATCCTCTTACAAAAATCCTGTGTGACCACTGTGCGTTCACACGTTGCACACCCATATGATTTTAAACACATGAGTGTCTGCGAGTACGTCGGCATTTTTTAAATAATTTTAGTTTATTGTCTATTTTTAGAAATAAAGCTAAATTTTTCGTTAGCGAATTTTTATTGGAATGACAATAAAAAATTTTATTCTTAATTTTAAATTCTTGTGGTTTTTTGACATCTTTTTAATTGTTATTACTCTCTAATATTTTTAAGCTTAAGGTTTGTTTATTTTTATAGGTGGAAATATTTATTTATTTATTGAAAGTATTTTACAAAGATAAATTTATAAAATACAAATTTAAATTTAGGTGAAAATATATTATCTTTCAATATTTCGTCACTCCATAGTATGACTTCTTTAGGAAATTAATTATTTTATTTGATAATCAAATAAAATAATTAATTTCCTGAAGAAGTCACACAAAGGAGTGACGAAATACTGAAAAATAATATATTTTCACCTGTAAAAATAAAGAGACCTTATGCTAGAGTTAATGTCGACGCCGTTGACGGCGTTTCAACGCCGAAAAAGTTGAAATAGATTGAACTTTTACGGCGTTGCAACGCGTTTAGATTAATTGCTCCCATACAATTTCATACGATTCAACTTTTTTTTTGACATTTGACGCCGTCGACGACGTTGACATTAACTCTAGCATTAAGCTTAAAAATATTAGAGAATAATATTTTGTAATTTTGTCAATTTGAAATTTAAAATAAAAAAATTTTTTTGTATTATTTAATTGCTGATTCTTCGACCTGTTAAATACTAACTAAACCGTGAAATTCGACACCATACGACTTTCGGCTTCATAGACTCGTGTTAACTGTTTCAGTCAACAGCGAATAAAACAAAAATTTTTTTTAATAATCTGTTTTCTTTTATCAAGCTTTAGGTTACTTTTTTTAAAGAGAAATTGAAATTTTTTATTATCCAATATTTCAATACAAAAAGCAAAGAAAAATTTTTCTGTTACAAATTATTTTAAAAAATATTGTTACATTCATCTTAATTATAATTATTGCTCTGAAGAAGATATCCAGAGGATATCGGATAACAAAAACTTTTAATTTCTTTTATAAAAAATTTACCTAAGGCTTGATAAAAAAAAGAGAAATTTAAAAAATGTTTGTTTTATTCGCTGTTGGCAGCAGAGACTGACTATGAAACCGAAATTCGAATGGTGTCGAATTCTTCTGGTCAACACTATTGCATGGTTGTGTTAGTTGTCGTCGGCCTGTTTAAGTGACTGGTTACTTACCATAACGAGCAGACTAACAGCCACAGTACTTCTTTGGTCCTGTAGCAAAAAAAAAAAAAATATTCTGCGAAGTAAAAGCTACAACAAAATGCTCTGTCTTCTAATCTTTCTCCATCTGTCAACTCCATACTATAACCTTCTTTCTAGTTCCGGCGCAATGTAGTTCATATGTGGGCTTCATCCCGTGGGGTTCATTACTGTTTTCCAACTTTTGATGTGACGTCTTCCTACAGACGTTACTGCCTTCATATTCGTACTCAAATAATATTTGATTTACTGTGAGGAAAAAACAATTCCACAAACACCATAATTTCAAATTTTAGGATATTTTTTTAATCAAATGAATTTAACTCGGCAATAACTACAGTCCTTATGAGCAATTAGCACAATGCAAAATACCAAAAGAAGATAAATACGTTTATAATTTATTTTTATTATTTTTTTTAAATTTAAAGTTTCTTATTATAGTTTCAGAACCCTTTAAAAATTAAAAAAAAATATATTTGTAAAACATATATTTGATAATAGTTGCCTATATGTAAACTTTCACCACATCATAATTACGTTTGTTCCACAAAATGATATCTTAATTTATATGCCAAATAAAATTTTATAATAAATATACTTTCAAAGTTATCGACTGATTATTAAATAACTTTTATGTGATTTGTAAAAGTTTGTAAAAATAAATTGTATAAATTTGTATTTAAGCCCTTGGAAATCAAACTGAACTGTTTAATGTAAATATGAGGAAATTGTAAAACTCAACTAACAAATTAATAATAAATAATATTAAATAAAATACTACTAACAATTACTTAAAATAAATAAATATATATTTTTTTCTTAATAGATTAATTCACGAAATTGAATTATATATTCATTTATATAAATAAAAAAGAAAACTTATGTTTAACAATTAATATAAAACGGTTAACCCATGTACAATGAATTTCAAATACAAAATTAGAAATTGAAATACTTAAAAATCAATTAAAATTATATGAACTACAAAAACAAAATAACAATTAAATCAAAACTATATAGAACATAAATAATTTTACAACTATACGACAGCAACAACTAAATGTTTAGTTTTTTTTTTCTTTTTTAAATAAAATTTAAACAAAAATCATTGTATTAAAATTAATTATTAGAATAACTTAAATGTAAGATAGAAACTTTTTGAAAATTTTTATAAAAAATTATAATTTTTAAACCAGAAAAAAACTGAATATATTTCGGAAATCATGTGCCAAAATTAAAATTACAAAAAGGAAAAGCAACAACCTAAAAGATGATGCCAAACAGAATAAAATTTATTTTTCAATTTACACAACAACTAAACAATTTAAGATTTTTTTATGAAAAATATTTAATAACAAAAATACGAGTTTAACTGAAAAAACTGAGTGTTTTATAAATTAAAAAAAAAAAAACAAATCTAGGAAACAAGAATAAAATTAACGCAAAAAAGAAAATAATGTAAAAATTATATAGTCGACTAAAGACGATTTTGTTATACTCTTCATAAAGTTGGATAGAAGCGTGTATTTTAAAAACTAAAAATATAATGTGTTAAAACATAATTTCCATATGATATTTATACGAAAATACTCTTCAAGTACTGGTCGTTTTTGCAGTTGTATTAAATCACAAGGAACTTAATTTTTTATCTAAAAAAGAGTTAAGTTTTTAACGAGTTTCTGAATGTATTCCAATAAGAAAATATGTTATACAGATTTAAAAAATTTCCTTAATAGATTGTTAAAAAATATTCAAAGAAACAAAGCAAAATTCACATCGTCGTTTTCGGAAGTCGCTACACTCCCATCTTCAGTACTCTGGTATAGTATTTTTTTGCCTCCACTTCTTTGAATGTGACAACAGTTTTTATTGTAAGGATGTTATAAAAAAATGGCATACGAGAATATTATTTTTATTCGAACACTTATCACTTGGATGAACTAATTTTAAAAAATAGTTTTTTTTATGTAAACGGTGATTTTTTAAGAGCTATCGGAAATTTTTTTCAAAAAAACATATAAAATTCAAAAAAATGCATGAAATATTTATTTGGATCGATAGTAGGGTCGATATAATTTAATGTTTGAAGATTATTATATGCAAATGTTGGCCGCGGCTGCGCTTCAAATGGTCCATCCGCTTAGTCCAATTTTGGCATACTGTTTCCAACATTTCGGCCGGTATCTCACGAATAAATGCTTCAATGTTGGCTTCCAGTGCGTCAATCGAAGCGGGCTTGTCGCTATAGACATTAGCCTTAACCTAGCCCCACAAAAAATAGTCTAGAGGCGTTAAATCGCACGATCTGGGCGGCCAATTGACCGGTCCCAAACGTGAAATAAACTGTTCACCGAACTCGCCTCTCAATTGGTCCATTGTTTCGCGTGCTGTGTGGCATGTGGCACCGTCTTGTTGAAACCACATGTCATGCAAGTCAAGCTCTTCCATTTTGGGCAAAAAAAAGTTTGTTATCATCGCACGGTAGCGCTCAACATTCACAGTAACGTTGTGATTCGCATCATCTTTGAAGAAATACGGCCCAATGATGCCGCCAGCCCATAATCCGCACCAAACGGTTGTTTTTTGTGGATGCATTGGTAGCTCTTGCAATGCTTCTGGCTGCTCTTCACTCCAAATACGGCAGTTTTGCTTGTTCACGTATTCAACCAGAAATGAGCCTCGTCGCTGAACACAATTCTTCGATAAGAAGGGCGCCATGAACTTTCTTAACAGAGCACGCATTTTGCTAATAAAATTCAATAATTTGCAAGCGTTTGTAAGACGATTCATGATTAAATTATAGACCAAACTGAAGATGTTTGACAGTGACACAAGATACGAAACGTGCGTGAGCTGTCAAAACCAGTGTTGCCAAAAAGATAATAGCAAAAAAATCACTCGTTATAACTTCCTGTTCGTCAAATGTCTTAATCTATCGTTCGATCGAATGAATAACATGACAATAATTTTGAAAATTTCTTTTTGTTTTAAATATTTTTCATTCGATCGAACAACAGCTTGCGACATGGCCGAACGGGCCACATATGTATATTAAGAAATAATCTAAATTAATGTCTCTACTTATTCAGAAAATTTGTAAAATTTTAATATAAGTTTTTTAAGTGACCTCGAATTTACTTTAAGTGAAGGGATTTGCAGCCCATTTGAAATCAAAACTTTTAAATATAGAGTCATTCGAGTAGAAAATAAAGGAAAAAGTTTGTTTAGGAGAAAAGTCAAGAATGGATAAGTTTTAAAACATCATTTTACAAAAAAAAAAAAAAAAAAAAAATACATAAGATTTTGCATCACTTCAAAAAATTTTTCTGTTTAGGAACTCTGCCTTTGTGTTTTAAATGGAAGAACAGACGCCTTCAAAATCTCTTCAGTGTTTCGTGTAGAAAGAATCATAGAACGTATATTAACCTATATCGTAGATAAGAACAACCTGTTTATCTTGATGCAGGAACACACAAAATTTTGTGTTCCATTCCTCGAAGTGCTACTGAAGGAAATTTGAGGTCGCAGGAAGCACAAGTTATAAATAAATTGCTTCAAAATATTTTTTTATGTTGTACAATATGTACAAACATATAATTTCCTAAACGATATACAATTAATTTTAAGTAAATAACGAGAAATGGGAACAAATAATTTTTTAAACATTCAAATGATTTCGACTTCTTGAAAACATTACAAAATTATATGATAACGACAGCACGCTTTGAGTCAATCAATATCAGACCTTGTTGGAAACCATTTTTTAGGTATAGTCAGACCACGGATTATTTACCCACTCTACATCGTCTGAGGAATTATTCCGTGATTCACTTCGCTGCTACTTCCTATTTGAAGGCACAGGTCGTGTACAGTCGGTTAGGAGAACGAATAAAAAAACGTGGTAAACAACATCGCCGGCATATGGTCACCCCGATTTTTTTATAGCAAAAAACTCGGAAATTTATGGAAAAAAATCGATTCGGACAATAAAATTCTCAATCAGTTGTGGAATCTCAATAAATTCTTGTATTGAATTTCAAACAAATTATATAGAAATTGACTTGATGATATGCATAAAAAACTAATTCATATAATTGACTCAACTCACTATCACAGCACAATGAAGAGTATACAAAAATATAACAGAAAATCAAATTTCCAGAATATTTTCAATCAAATTTGCCAAAAACCAAAATAGCCATACAAAAACTGTACATGTTTAAAATAGAAATAGTAAATAAAACCAACCAGCAACAGAAATAAAGTTTAAAGCAAACCGAAAATCAACACTATAGCATTAAATAGCTAAAACAAAAAAAGAAAAGAAGAAAACATACAAAAGATATTTTATATTACACAAAATAGAAACATAAATTTAATACTCGTATATTATTAACTGATTTAAATTCAAGCCTAATTTCATTGTACATCGAAGTTTACGAATTTATTATGAATTTTAATATAACGAATATCAAGATTAAGTCAACTATTTTTTTAATACAACTAAAATACCACAAACAGATTTCGTTTTAAGTTCTCTAACTGGTTTCAAAAATTGTTACTTTTAAAGTTTTTATATGTTTTTATTTTTTGAAACAAACTGAAAAACATTAATAAATAGATAAGACAAAGACAGGAAAATAAACGAATTATTAGCAAGTCAATGAAAAATAATAGAAAAACAAATAAAACAAACAAAAAATAGAAAAACAATCACTAAAAAGCCAAAATCATTCATATTATGTATTAACAAAATTAAAAGGAAAAAAGAAAACAAAAATAAAAAAATAATATAAAATGAACTCATTATTATTGAACGTCTTTCAAAAATAATTTATGTAGCACAAAAACAAAAAAATATTTAATGAAAACAAAAACAAAATTATATATATGTGTAAAAACTTAATAAAATAAACATTTAAAAATATGAAAAATTAATCTGTAGCGCGATTTTCTTTTTTTTTTTCTATAAAGTTTTTTGAAATAAAGGTGAGTAGTTAGACAGCCCACAACAGGCCTTTACTGGCTTAGGTATACGTGCAGGACATGAGCATAATGGCTCGTCCTTCAACCTCACTCATTAAAGTAATTAGCGGTTGACCTGCTATTTTTTTTAGATCAGAACAACAGTTTTGCGTTAGAAATAAAATGCTAGAGTCTTTGAACAGCATCCTCAAAAGTGCTCAAAAGTTTATAAAATATAATTTTGCAGACACCAGCATCGTTTGTGGTTTCCAAATTCATACCTCAAAGAAGATCTCAGCTGTTTGTTAAGCTTTTCTTTTTCAAATTAGAAGACGTCTTTTAGTTTTCTAATTAGTGGCATTAAATGGATTTCTCACAATAATTTCCCTACAGGGAAAAGAACTTACCATAGAAAACGTCACGTGACTGGTTGTAAGCAAACGGTTCGAGTTGTGGAACTTTAAATGAGATGTACCGGTAACTGTTACTTGGAGTTACCATTGTAGGGGTCAGTTGAAATAAATTTTCCTATTGTGGTACCCTTGGTACTAGTGCCAGACTATATATAGAAAAGTAATACTTAATACTGTACCAGTTGAAATAAATTTTCCTATTGTGGTACCCTTGGTACTAGTGCCAGACTATATATAGAAAAGTAATACTTGATACTGTACCAGTTGAAATAAATTTTCCTACTGTGGTACCCTTGGTACTAGTGCCAGACTATAAATAGAAAAGTAATACTTAATACTGTACCAGTTGAAATAAGTTTTCCTATTGTGGTACCCCTGGTACTAGTGCCAGACTATATATAGAAAAGTAATACTTAATACTGTACCAGTTGAAATAAATTTTCCTATTGTGGTACCCTTGGTACTAGTGCCAGACTATATATAGAAAAGTAATACTTGATACTGTACCAGTTGAAATAAATTTTCCTACTGTGGTACCCTTGGTACTAGTGCCAGACTATATATAGAAAAGTAATACTTAATACTGTACCAGTTGAAATAAATTTTCCTACTGTGGTACCCTTGGTACTAGTGCGAGACTATATATAGAATAGTAATACTTAATACTGTACTTGCAGAAATGAAATATAAATCTTCCCATGCACTTTTAGTCTAGTTTTTGATTACAGTATGTCCCCATTTCACCTGTCACAACTTAGGAGCTTTTTGTACCAGTCATAAGGCATAAGGTACCTTCAGAGCAATTGGTACAACATTTGCCGCACTGTTCCGCATGATATACTTATCTCATGTCAGCGGGTTTATCAGATAAAAATACAACACGTTATAATAAAAATGTTGCGTCTTGCTTTCACAGAATCAGTGTGTGTAAGGATACGTAACGTTAATTGCAGTGTGAAATTTGAGAAGACAGATCTAAAAAATATTTCCAAGGCTGAAAATATTTATGAATGAATGTTATTCTATGCTTTTCACAATGATGTTATTCCTAAGTACACTCAACTAGTGTCTAGTTAACAATTGTCTTGGCTACATCGCGGCCAAAAATAATTAACCCATGATTAAAAACAAATGCGGTTATATTCATGGTAATATAAACTGTGAATTTATAGGAAGAAAGTAATTCTATGTGAGTGTTAAGCGGTATATCCAATTGCAATATAATTGTGCAATTTTTCTTATTGTATAATAATATCGTCAATGTGTATGTCACATACGAAGATGGTACAATATTTTGCGAAAAATTAAAGGACTTTTGATTTTTATGGTACAACCGAAGAAAGTGTTAGTACAACATTGTACTATTTTTTTTTTTCATTTTGCTGGCAAAGCTAATTTTTTATTGTTGGAAAGTTGTGCCATATTTTATTTGAAACTATTGTGTCATTTAAGGCATAAAAAAATTGAAGTAATATGACAAATATCACTAACGATAATATTGTGCTGTGAAGAGATTGCTTCGTTATACATATAAATTGAATTTGAGACACAGTATTATCATAAACACAGTATTATCATAATAAATCCACTGTGTGCTAAATATGTTACTTATATCTAAACTGTTCAACCGACTGTGGCCGTTACGTGAGTAGTACAAAACTATCATCAACACAAACCTCTATAAAAATGTTAACAGCAACTGTTATACAAAATTATAACAGATTGAATAATATTGTATGAAAGTTTGTCCTACAAAGAAAACAATATCGTAAAACCGCAATGCTCTCACATTGAAACTGCCTATCCGATTTATACGCATGTGTGTGTAACATACACAGCTACAAGGTGATAGAGGGCACTGCGGCAAAACTCTGCTAAAGAAAAATTAAAATAGGGATATTATTTTAACAGGACTAAAATAATTTTCAAGGTTGGCAATATTTATTAGTTTTTTAAATTTAAACTCAAACTTGTTTTTTTTCTCACATACACTGCGAGCTCCATTTTCGTAACAACTAATCTGTCTTATTACCGTTCTCGAATCGACTCGAGTGTTTGTAATAGATTAAAGAAAAATCTTGTATTTTTCTTTAATTTATTACATTCTTTCGAGTCGAATGCAGAACCGTAATAAGGCCCAATATTTTTATAATGCTATCGTTATTACTGAAACTATTTTCTGAAAAAATAGTCTCCAGAATTTGTTTTTATTAACTAACAATGAATTTTTTGTGATAAAATACTTTAGCGCTCTGGAAAATGTGAAAGAGATATATGGAATATTGGGAATATTAATCGTCAGGGTTGGGGGAATTTCGTACTAACCAAAAAGGTAATAAAAAGGAATAACTTAAAAATATGAATGTGATAACTTCTCATATTCAATTTTCGTTAAAATATTGGTTAAATAGTTGATATTCCTACTAACTGGCACCACTTGAAACAGTGGAAAAATTGAACAAAGAACGCTGATGAGATGGCGTAGCGGCCTCGAAATCCGTTCTGCTGGTTTAATGACTATGAAATATATTCTTAATATTCCACTCTCAAAAATAATAAATAGAATGTAATCACGTTCATTTATTAAAATAAAAATAAAAAAAAATTAATAAAAAATAATTTGCAGTTTCGCAGATTTGAACCTATAGCCTGTTGGGAAAATTAACATCCTGTAATACAATTTACATAAATAAAGGTTCACTATTAAAATAGAAATTCATACATTAATTTGTAAATATTTTATGTTTATACACTTCTTATTTGACGTATTCTATATAGAAATTTTGTAAAATGAAAAGTTTATAAGCATAAGATATTTTTTATGAATTAGGTCTTTCAATCAAAATAGTTGCTAACAATATTTTAAAAAATGCTGAGACATCTGGATTTATGAAATAAAATGTTAGGAAAATATTTATGTCAAAATAATAATAATTTAATTTAATTTAATAATAATTTCAACATCATTTCTTTCTATTTGTTTTTAAATTAAAATTAAAATTGAATAATATTTTTAGTTTGAGTTCATCGCTTATAAATTATTGTGCTCTATTTCAGAAAATAGACAAATGAGATATGACTACTTTTAGGAAAGCTTTTCGATATTTCTCAATTTATGTTTATGGTTTTTGAGATGCAATAAAATAACATTTAAGCCCCATAGTTCTTAATTAATTAAGTTAAATACCATATGAAATGAACTGAACTGGACTGTTCCACGACGCCACTAGACATTGTTCTGTGTCTCAATCATATTTAGAACAAAAACAAAATTGATAACTTTATTTCTGTTTTACTTATAACTACTCGAAGGAAAGATATTTTTTAAGATGTTGTGGGACAGGCAGGAAGTTTTGGTTACGCATCATGCAGAAATGTTTAAAATTTTGTTCAAGAAGACTTTCTTAAATACTTGTTTATAAAGCGAATCAATTTGTTTTTAACGATTTCTGGCTTCTAGAATGATTTTTTTTGTGTAAAAAACTAAATAAAACTCAAATTTTGAAACGATCCTGTTTAAGAAGGTCGTGACAATTAAATGCGATTTAATGATTAGTCGTAGTTAAATAGTAGCCTTTAGCTGCGATTTATCAAAAAAAACTTCACATAGAACACAGTAACGAATGGCGGGTTGCATTTTATGAAATTAGCATCAGAAATGTTGAAGTCAAATAAAACTTAAGCAAGTCCGTTTTATGACAATACGAAAAGGGAATTTTTTTATTCTGCACCCAAAGTTCAAATACCCAAATTAAAAACCGTTAAGACTTATCGTAACGACCCCCATATGACATACCATAGAGCTAGCATTATTATCTAGAATCTTAATAGATACCGATATTATAATTGAGCCTTAAATTATATTGAATGTTTGTTTGCTCTCATAAATTTTTTTTTTCATAAATTTATGTATAAAAACTAAACAAAACTTTAGCCTGTATATGTCTTTATATTTATATAATATGAATATGAAATCCAAACATCTTGTTTGTAGCCCAACTTTGAAAACGTTAATTCCATTCAACACAAGAGCAACACAATTTTAATAAAACGTATTATTTACTTATACATAAAAATTATGTACACAAGTTTTGTAATTATTTGTAGTTAGTTAACTTCAATTTGTACACAATGTCATAAATGGCCAACAAAAAGTACTAAAACACATACAACAAACAATTACAGACAAAACAGATTACAATTAAATGACGATGTTTGTTTGTTTGTTTATAAAGTGGTTGTGCATGAATTTAAACATTCAATTTTATGCACACGTGCTTGTAAGAGTTGAGTATCGGAAGAAATTTAATAAAATATTTCAGTTTGTTTAGCCTTCAGCCAAGGATATTTAACACATCCGAAAGCACTCTGTGGCCTTTGTGATGTTATTAGCAAAAGCAATGTAGCGATTAACTATTATTTTTTTGGGAGATTACTAGCAGACTCGTGCGAGTGCAGAAATCTTGAGGCTTTAATATATATTTCAATGACCTTTATTATACTTTTAACTAGGATTTGATTTGTTATGTATTAAATATATTAAAGATATTGGCCTTTGAGAATTATACAGGAATACATATACCTTAAGTTTTTAAAACTAATGCTTTCATACAATATATGGAAATCAACTGGATAGAAACTATATAAATCACGAGTATATGTGCCTATGTCTCTTGACGTCCTCAAAGAAAAAAGGAAACCTACTTGGCCAAAATATACCTTTTATTGTTAATTTTATCAACGGGCTTAAGTTCGAATCTGCAAGACTGCAAACCATTTTTTTATTATTTTATTAATAAATGAATTTGTTCAAATTCTATTTTTTATTAATTTATATTAAGATTGGAATATTAAAAATATTTTTCAATAATCATCAAACCAGCAGAACGGATCAGTACTGATTTCGAGGCCGCTACGCCATCTCATCAGCGTTCTTTGTTCAATTTTTCCACTTTTGCAAGGGGTGCTGGTTAGTAGGAATATCAACTATTTAACCAATGTTTTTAACGAAAATTGAATATGAGAAGTTCCCACATTCATATTTTTAAGTTATTACATTTTTGGTTAGTACGAAATTCCCCAACCCTGACGATTAATATTCCCAATATTTCATGTATCTCTTTCGCTTTTTCCAGAGCCATCGGCTGCTGATAACTAAAGCTTCTTTGTTATTTATGTTCAAGTAATTGAATTTAGTTGTCAATTTACAATGAACAAGTGCGCGTGCCCCCGCAATGTTTTAAATTATGTATGAATTTTTATTAGTCGAACTTTCTTATGTAAATGTTTTTATGCTTGATGAAATAAAAAAAAACAAATTAGACATCGCATTAACACAATTCAAAACCTAAATAAAATTAAAAATATTACAGTCAAAGCAAATCGGCTGACGAATTTTGTGCCCTCTTGTATGTTCACATAGGGATATAAAAATTTCGTTACAGTATATCACTACCGACTTCCCACAATATCTTGATCGAAAATCATTTAAAATATCATTGCAGTGGACGGACACACATGATCATATATCTCTACGAATTACTTTATACGAACTATTCCGACTTTAGAAAATATTACGCATACGACACCATATTCTTGTACACGACTACCTAAAAGTATGCAATATGTGCAAGTCGATATTAGCAAGTGTCACACGTGGCGTATGAGAGATTTTAATTTTTAATGATATTAATTATACGTGCAGTCGCAAAGCAGCTCTGAGTCAGTCAACATTAAGAATCGTGTACAATTATTTTATAAGTGCAGCCAGACTACTGATCGTCGTCTCTATTTCGAGAGAATTTCAACAGCTCAGAAAACTGTATGGATTTATTATTTTTCTGAGAAATTATTCAATGATTAACTAGGTGATATTTTCTATGTGCAGGCAGAAGTCGTATACAGTCAGTCACAGCAATGGAAAAAATGCGGCTTAACAACATGACCGACATATCGTCTCAGTCTCCCCGACGGCATCTGTGCATACATTTTTGCAAATTTACTTTGCAAAGTATGTTTAATAAGAAACAAAAGTTTCTTCAAGTTGTTTCGAATATGTCTCTGCAAAAATTATTGATTTTTTTAAACTTCTAATATGAATGCCATTCGAAAGGAATGTATAAGACAGTATTACGCAAAATAAATTTTTACCGTACCAATACATATGGCAATAGCAAAGTGAAGGCTTTTCTAATAATTACTTTTTTCCCAATAGCGCCTCTTTTGCAATAACTTCAAGACAGGGCAGAAAACTTTATAAAATATTATTAATTTTATAATAAGTAAATATTTTTAAAATCGTTTATTCGACATATTGTCTCAACTAAATTAGTGCTTTTTGTTTGTTATGTGGTCAAGTATGTCTATATGCCTGCATTTCATTGGTTCTTACACCAAATCATCAGTAGACTTTAACCTAATTCCAAAATAACAAAACCTCTCAGCTTATGCATAAACTCCCAAAAACGAATTGAGAATTACACAAGCAAAACCATAGGATTTGAAATTCAAGAAAACACAACAAACAAATTTTATTCGATATAAATCTATTTTGTTTTTTCCACCTTCATACAATTAATCTGCCATTGGCAGACAATAAAAGTATATAAAAATAGGCACAATGAAAAACAAAATCTATACAAAACGTTTTTAAAATCGTTTAATTGAGACAATATATCGAATAAACGATTTTAAAAATATTACAAACAAAAAGCAATAAGTAAATATTGCTTAAAAAAAATAATAAAATAAAAATAGTATCATCACACCGCTGGACCACCCTCGTATATATAATTGCTACAATTATAACACAAATTATCAACTAAAATATTTTACAATTTCATAAACATTTGTAGATACAATTATAAGCGCATTATTATTTGTAACATAATCGTCGTAATTACAAAATTTATACTATTAACCCAAAAACAACAATAACGTTATCTGCAACATCATTAACATGCTTTCCAGCCAAATTAAAATTCACCAAATTGAAGTATAAAGAAACATAATTTTTTGTAAAAGTTTTATTTAACTTTTATTTCAATTATATTTTCATTATTTTTTTTTTTTTGGCTGCAAGTGCGGTTTCATACAGAAATAATAGAGAAATTCACACACACACACTCATACACACATAAACGTTTGTGCCAAAAACTATATGCTAACAATGACAACAACAACAAGAACAAAGATTACAAATAACTTTATTTTGAAGATGTTTAAGACAAAGAAAATCGTAACGAGAACAAAGTGCAAACTGCTGAACTTAATTTAACTAAAATTGGCTGCGAGTCTTAAACTCAATCGCGCTTGAAAGCACACAGAAAAGCTTGCTATGATTCTGTGTGTGTATGTGTGTTTTATTTTCTGTTTTCATATCATAATTTTGTCTTGTACAAGAGAAATATTTTTCGAAATTAACAACATAAATGTGACAGTAATTGTTATAGGGATTACATGGAATGCTTAAGGAATTCTTTTGCTGGCAAAATAAAATCAATAATCATGCGAATATGTTTTCATGGTTTAATTTAAATTGTTTCTTATCTTTTAATATGTGAAGGTCTCATGGATGTTGTTGAAGCATTTGTGGGTGTTTTCTTTCCATTGTCCCTGACTTCGGTCAAGCACTTCCATCGTTTATTTTGGTGTCTTCCCCTCTTCGCTTTGTTCAGCTAATATGCAGGTGATAGGCCAGCAGTAGCAGGTCCTGCGATGATGGGGCTGGCCATTATTCGTTGTCCTCCGCGTTTGTTGTTGGTGTAGATATCGGGAACCTTAGATAGTAGTATTGACCCCAATTTTTTTTTCCTCAGTAGTGGCTGACTGTTCTGCCTGACCTTATTCTCATGACGGTATCCTGTTTGATCAGTGAAAGAGTGTGGATTGGTGCTGCCTGATTTTATTGCTTGAAGCAGTGTGAAAGCCACTTGATTTTTAAAACTCGAAAACCAAAATTGTTTGTCAAGTACAGGAACCCTTGGGTTACTTGTTTTGCACTGCGCTACATTGAAGTCTGATAGCTGATTGTATTGCCAAGATTTTAGTCTGAAATTATTTCTATTTTTCTTGCCCTGTCGACTTTACATTTCAAAAACATCCTGTGATACGGCAAACGCTCTTAAAACTACAAGTTGCATTATAAAATTTACTACATTTTAAAATCCTACTTTTATATTACAAGTTAATTGTTCCGCAACTATAAGCCGAACAGGTCGTAAATAAAAAAAGCCATGGCTCTAGTAAAAATAAATACATAATTCTGGGTGCAATAGTTAAATTTGTTGATGCGAGGCAAGACATCCAGCCTTTACTAAATTTTGGGAAGCAACTGATAGCTTGCTAGAGCTATTTACTTTTCTAAGCAAATGAGTCTAATGGATTCCTAAAGTGAAGAGGCAACACAACATCTAGATCTAGGCTTCGAAAGAGCACATGTTGCCTAAGAGGACAGTGCCTTCTGTATTAATTGTGACATCGATGACATAGAAACAGAATAAATAGAAGGTAGGTAACTTTCCTGGTACGTGGGTGGACACCTCTGCAAAAAAAAACAATCAACGGCGAAAATAAAATTTCAGAATATGAATAAAAATCAAATATCTTTTTTTTAACTCGGACCAGGACCATCAGGGCATGACTCCTACATATGCAGTACATTGCAGCGGAAATAAAGGGTGTTTTTATAAGAGCTTGCTGATTTGAAATTTAAATAAAACACATGCCAAATTATGAAATGGCCAAACAAAATTTTTTTATTTGGTAGATAATTTCTTGCCATTTAACATTTAAATATAATTTCGGGCATATGGCCACCACGACTATTTTGCACAAAGGACATTCTGGAGGTCCAATTTTCGACCACCTTTTCAAGCATTTGAGGGCGTATTTCAGCAATGACACGTTGAATACTGGTTTCCAAAGCGTCAATCGTTGCTGGTTTATCCACGTAAACCAATGATTTCAGGTATCCCCACGAAAAATAATCGAGTGGCGTCAAATCACACGAACGCGGGGGCCAATTCACCTGTCCATTTCTCGAAATAATGTTGTCGTTGAAATGTTCTTTCAATAAGTCCATTGTTTCGCCCGCAGTATGACAAGTGGCACCAACCTGTTGAAACCACATTTCGTTTACATCCATATCTTGAAGTTTTGGCACCAAAAATTCATTGATCATGATTCTGTATCGATTTCCATTCACGGTAACGCGTCGTCCTTCCTCATTTTTAAAAAAATAAGGACCGATGATTCCACCAGCCCATAGACCACACCAAACAGTACATTTATCGGGATGCATTGGTAATTCTTGAACGGCGTGTGGATTATCTTTGCTCCAAATACGGCAATTTTGCTTGTTGACATATCCATTCAAGCAAAAATGCGCCTCATCACTGAAGAGAATTTTGCGGTAAAAGAGCGGATAAACATTTTTAATTGAACACTGTTTTTGAAAATAAATTTCCACGATTTGGATGCGTTGTTCTGGAGTTGACCTGTTCAAGATGATTTCCCAAACAATACTGAGTAGAGACGTCACTTTAAACTGTCAAAACAGCTGTCAGACAACAGAGTGACTCGTATTAAAAAAAAAAACTTCATGAAAAAACACCCTTTAGAAAGCAAGAGATAAGGAGATAGTATTGAGAGGACAGATGACGAAAGATGAGAAGATAGAGAATTTTTTTTAGCTATTTCAGCTTTTTAATTCGCCGGCTAACTTTTTGCTGCAGGGCCGAGGGGGGAGGGTGCTGTTCCTGCTGATAATGTCAATCGCTTCCAGTAATTGTCCAGTGGCCAGTGATCTGAGCGCTGGATCGGACTGTGGCCCCTCTTATGATTTAAAAAAAAAAAACAAGCAGCACAAACTGCTGAATAAAACTACTTCTCAACAATTAGTTTGTCTTACCACTGTGCACAAGCACGTCGCCAAACACAATGAACGTCAATTAGAGAAGAAACATAAATTCACAACATCATATTGAGTTTTTTGAAGCCAAAGTTTTCACTATTATTTAAAGATATTTTGCACAGGATTTTCTCTTCATAAACTATACTTTTAATTATGACAAAATAAAAATAAGTAAAAGACCGCATACATTCCTTTAATGTTGATATATATTTGACAAATAGTTCAGAAAATATAGAAAAACCGACCGGCAATCATTTAAAATAATTTTCAAAAACATTTTAGCACATATCTAATAAAAAACTTTCAAACACAATCTTTGGAAACAAAATGGATATATTCGCTGCAATCACTGTGATATTTCTATACAAGTCACTCATTTTCCAGTCTCTATTCTCCTCAAAGTATGCAACGCACAAAAAATGTTCATATGTCTGTGCACACTTTGTTTTAGTAATTCCGAGCAAATTAAGAAACTTTTGTATTTTAGAAGCCGCAAATTCATCCACAACAGCATCTTTGGCTTTCCCATCAGCAGCGAGCGGGCTTGTAATCAAGTTTGCTGCTTCGCTATTTAAACTTGTTTCTGCGAACGCAGCCATTTGCATATAGACATGCACATGCATGCGTATCCTCATATGCCACCATATATTTTCAACTATAATTGAGTGAGTATATGGTAAAAAGTTTCTTCATTGACAGCATACTATTTTCCGTTTCCGCTCTCGTGGCAGCCGCACACAGTGAACAGAGAACGGCAAAGTTGTATTCATTGTGACTATTTAATAAGAATAGAGCGCATAAGTGAAGAACAAATAATAACTTTTTCGTGTTTACATGTGTACGTGTGTGCCCGTCGTCTAACATGTTTTTATCTGCCTGCATGTCTGACTGACTGTTGGCTTATTCTTTGCTCGCATGAACACGATACTTTTTGTTATCCTATTCTATTTGCAATTCAAAAATGAACAAAAATTTTCTATACGTCCCAAAGCGATGGCAGTTCCAAAACTAATTCCATTTTCAGATATTTTCATAGAGAATTAACAACTTTTATATTAATAATCTAGTGAGTTATTTTTAGCAACAGCAAGCATAAGATATCAAGTCTTTTTATTTTCAACTTGAAGACTTACCCCCTTATTCATAACAATTATGGGAGGCTTATAAGAGTGTAATAAAGCAAATTTCATATGAAATTTTGTTTTTTTTTATTATGTTTTTTATCATATGAAATTTTGTTTTTTATTATTAGACTCATAATTTTTATGAATAAGGAGGTTAGAAAGTACAACTCCAGTTACAGTTTTGTTGAATTACGTTCGTTAATGTTTTCATGAATTCTTGAAAATATATCCTATTAAAGATATCTGAGTTATGAGTTTTCTAATCCTTTGACAAGAAGGCAAGTATGCTGGCCTCCTATGACTGTTTTTACTTTAAATATTTGTCCAGATAACAGATAGCGCTTATATACCCAAGACTGTTTTATAGAAACAGAGTGAAGCAACAATATTTTAAGTAAATTTTAAATCCATATCTTCATACATTTTTTTATAAAAATCCCTGCAGGAAATCGAACTAGTATCAAATTAGTATTGCACTAGTACAAAAATCACCAGTACTAGTTCCCAACTGTGAACTTTCCTATACCATGTTCATGCCCAAATTAACATTGAGTGTGTTTGGAAAATTACTAGTACAATTGGCACTACATGGAAACTAGGGGAATACTAGTTAGTACTAGATGAGTACTAGTATAATTTCTTCTAGTCTGATACTAGTATAATGAGTTTTGCATTAAGAACTGGTTTATATATAAAAAAATCCCTAAATTTATTGGTTTTTTAAACTCAATAAAATTTGTTAAGTCTTTGTCTTCACAAGCAATTTTGGGTTCATCAATTCTTAGTTTATAAGAGGAAATGAAAAGTTCCTCTTATTTAGTTTTTAACATGTCACTTTTTTAACACACAAGAAAACATAAATTATCGAATAAATAAACTCATATGCAGGTGGGAAAGTCTTCTAATACTATTCTTTGTTTCAAATTTGAATTTGTTTAAAAATTGTAACAATTAAAAATAAAATAAATGAAAATGAGAATTAGCAATTCGCTTTAAAACATTATCGAAAAGCGATATAAAATTCTACAAGTCAAATCAGTCTACAAATGAACTACTTGAAGTACTAGTACTTTTCTGTATATGTCTAATCACCTTTTGAACTAGTGCTTTATATACTAGTAATCGTACCAGTAGCTTAAAGACAATTAACGCTTATCCTCCTGCAGGGATTTTATTAATAAATTGCATACGAGCACTGTATGAAACCGATGGTAACACACTTTTGTTTAATACCCGTGCTCCCGTTTGCTTGTTTTCTTCACTTTCCATTCTTCTGATTTTTGTTTTGTTTTTATACCTGAGCCAGCCGTTCGTTGTATGAATTCTTATTATTTTTATGAAAGTTTCACTGCAAGTTTTCTATGTTTTTCCAGTTAAATTCTTCTTAAGCAACATGGTAATTTGTCAACTACCCTCGTATGTTGGCAGGTTGATTGTTTGGTTTCTTATATCTCAATTTCGCTATCTTTTTCATTGTTCTTAACGTTTTATTATCAAAATATTTTCTTACAATTGCCGCGTATGCAGTTTATTGTTTGTTTTTCAAATGTCTCATCATCAGCAGTGCAGAAGTTGTGATGTGTTTTTCTTGTGCACGTTATTGTTTTTGTTTTATTATAATGTCACTAGTCAACTGTCAACAGTGTCAAACAGAGCTTTCGTTTTTGTTGATTTTTTTTTATATTTTCAGTATGTGTTTTTATTTTTTATTTATTTTCATTGTAATGCCATTAAATGGCATTTTGCATTCGATGTAAAAATGTGTGCAATCGAGATTGTAAGTAAAATAGATGAGTTTAGAAAAATTCCAAATAGTGGGCTGATGCTCGGGGGCCACAAGTTGATAGGAAACAAGTTTTCACGATGCAAGAATTTTTATTTTTAGAAAAGAAATATATATATAAATATTGCTACTGCAGGACATTTAAATATGAAATAATTGTCACGCACATTTACAGCGTTTAATTCTACACAATGAACCCCAAACCCTCATTTACTTGCTGTACACCCACCCACATCCACGTGCTCCTTAAATAACTTTGCAACATCCTTGAACTCTTTTCTTAACGAATCGATTATAAATTTCTTACTTGTGAAATTTATTCTCCACCCAAAATTTGCATAGCTGAGAAATATTCTTTTGCAAAAGTAAGGAAATATTTTAGTGTATTTAAACCTTAACGACTTCTCTGTCATAAATTTTCAAACACTAAAAATTTAAGGCAATAAATGCACATATGCAATTTTGTAAACTCTAAAAGACTTTAACAATTTCATATGTACGTATTAAAATGCAAAGATGTTTGCAGATAAAGATAGTAAATAACTTAAAACTCATACATCAAACAACATGCTAGATGTTTAAGTATGAGCAGCAGGATGCTGTAAAAAGTCAGAACTTTATCAAGTTCTTGTTGCTGATGTTGCTGTTGCTGTTGTTGCTCCTGTTTTCTGGTAAAATGTAATGTGAAGTATAGGATATCTTCAGCTACTTATTTTACTATAAAAGTGTGTTTCTTTATCTTGACTACCAAGTGTAAAACCATGCAATATAGTTGAGACATTCACACACACACACACATATGCAGACGCACACATACACATACACAAACGTGCATAGCCAAATTTGTATTGAAGGAGATTGTTTATTTGTATACGTGTTTTTCCATACTAATCTTATTCACATAAGAATACTTGTTAACTCACACACACACACATCCGTACTCACATGTATTTGTGTCCAGATGCACTTATTTCTACATAAACAGTGGTGTGTGAGTGCGGAAAATTATTTAATATGAAAAAATGAATATATTTCTAAACTGGTATCATTTCCATGCTTTCAAATTTAGCAAATTATGAACTGCAAATGCTAAAAAATAATGTTTACACACAAACTAAAAGCTTTGTTTGCCAACCTTCTAATCATTTATGTACATGAGCTTTACGATTTATTCGAGTTCGCTTCTTTCACGCATCTACATATCAAAGTGTAATGAGACTCCTTATACGGTGTGGGTGTAAGCAAATTATATTTGAAAGGAATATTAATTATTCCCTCTAATTTATTAAAAATAAATCATTATTAAAATCTTTTATTAGACATATTGTATCAATTAAATTAGTGCCTTTTGTTTATGTGGTCAAGCATGTCTATATGCCTGCATTTCATTGGTTCTTACACCAAATAATGTTTAAGTTAATTCTAAAATAGGAAAACCTCTTAGCTTATACATAAACTCCCACAAATGAATTGAGAATTACACAAGCCAAACCATAGGATTTGAAGTTCCAGAAAACACAACAAACAAATTTTATTCGATATAAATTCATTTTGTATTTCACCTTCATACAATTAGTCTGCCGTTGGCAAACAATAAAAGTATATAAAAAAGGCACAATGAAAAACAAAGTAGTAGTGCTCTACCTTCTAAGTCAATGGGCTCTACTTTTCTCTCAGTCTTGGACAGTATGGCAAAGATAGAATTTACCAGTCTATAATCTTTCTTAAAGAAGACAGACTATTTTGATGAAACGAAGGACAATCAGGCACGTCTTGTCACTGCTTCAAAGTATGATAAAGAAACGGATCAATAGATTCAAAAGGATTATTTCGAAGCGACAATAGCCCTAAAAAGTTAACATATTGCTGTAAATGAAAAGTGTTCGTTTCTTTTTTATTTACTTCCACTGTACATACTTTTATATCAACACTTCTATGGGTTTATTGTCTCTTCTAACCTAATGATATTATAAATTTGTAGTGTTTAAAATGACCACTTTACGTGAACAAGAGTCTCTATCCATTATGCAAAGAAACAAGTTCTACAGAGTATTTTGGAGAGCATGTTCACATGTTATACATGGTCAGATATAAAATCTATTGTTTTTCTAAGCCACTCGTATATGGCATAATGGAAGAGTAAATTGTATGTACGAAATCCAAAGACATTTCCCAAAATATCGTAGACATTTAAAATTATTTAAAAAAAAATAAACAAAAATGTTAAGATATAATTCTGTAGACATACTCGTACACACCCCTGGGCATCCACTAATGCCATCATATTAAATTCAACTCAAATATTACAGCATAATTAACCGTTTTATTACTTTTTTCTCTTTTAACACAAAACTGTTCTTAATAATTTCTACCAACTTGTAAAATGACCCACATTAAAACACATAAATTTTCCTTTTCAGATACGAGTAGAGCATTTTATTTTCTTTACTTTCAAGAATGCATCGATATTTTTCTTTAAATCTTCAAGTTTATAAATGCGTGTACGTGTTTTTGAGTCTGTGTTGGTGTAAAAATATAGACGATTGTGTTAGCAGAATTTCGTTTTTCTGCCGCAGAAACTGTAACAACATATGGATAAGCATTTGTTGTCAATATGTGAAAAGGACTGTAGAGGTACTGGCATGTGTGTTTTAGATTGTTTTCAAAAACGGTCATTTGTTCTTTGGTGATTTCAAAACGTCAGTAACAATTCCACAGAGCTTGAAAGGAATTTAATTTTGAGCGGCAAATCAATCAATTACTTAATATAATATATGTACATATATGAAACTAAGTTTGTCTGTCTGTTACCTTTTGACGCTTAACCAGCTGAGCCGATTTAAATGAAAATGGTCACAAATTTTTATGGACATATGAAATACTTAAACTGATAACTAAGAACATTGCTCCAGTAAAAATACACAACGTCATTGACATAACAGGCACATTAGCTGAAGTTTCACATATTCTTCGCGGCAAAGTCGTGGGTAAAAAGTATAATAAGATTAAAAAACAACCCCACATTTTATGATGACTTGCATTTTTTATGATGACTTGCACTTTTTATGATGACTTGCACTTTTTATAATGACTTGCATTTTTTATGATGACTTGCACTTTTCATAATGACTTGCACTTTTTATGATGACTTGCACTTTTATGTTGACTTGCACTTTTTATAATGCCTTGCACCTTTTATAATGACTTGCACTTTTTATGATGACTTGCACTTTTCATAATAGCTTGCACTTTTTATGATGACTTGCACTTTTTATAATGCCTTGCAAATTTTATAATGACTTGCACTTTTTATGATGACTTGCACTTTTTATAATGACTTGCATTTTTTATGATGATTTGCACTTTTTATGATGACTTGCACTTTTTATAATGACTTGCATTTTTTATGATGACTTGCACCTTTTATGGATGACTTGCACTTTTCATAATGACTTGCACTTTTTACGATGACTTGCACTTTAATGTTGACTTGCAATTTTTATAATGCTTTGCACCTTTTATAATGACTTGCACTTTTTATGATGACTTGCACTTTTCATAATAGCTTGCACTTTTTATGATGACTTGCATTTTTTATGATGACTTGCACTTTTTATAATGACTTGCACTTTTTATAATGACTTCCACTTTTTATAATGACTTGCATTTTTTATGATGACTTGCACCTTTTATGATGACTTTCACTTTTTTCCTAACTAATATAATAAATATGAAAGTAACTCTGTCTATCTGTTACCTTTGAATGCTCAAACCGCTGAACCGATTTAGATGAAATTTGGCATAGAGATAGTTTAATATCCAAGGAATAACATAAGGTGCTTTTTGTGTTTTGAAATGATCGTATTGGGTGGTCAAGGATGGTCGAAAATTTGTATAGACACATGAAATTATTAAACTGATAACTAACAACGTTTTAAACTTTGATCCAGTATAAATACAACACATTATTGTCATAACATACACATTAGCTTAAATTCCACATGTTCTTCGCTGATAAAAGTCGCGGGTAAATGCTAGTACAAAATAAAATATATGCAAATAAAATTTTATTAAAAACTGGGCTGTAGGTATTCAACTATTTGAAAATATTTTAGAAGAATTTGCCAAAATGGCCAGAACCTACCAGACTGTTGGCTGAAGTAGTAGAACACGAGACTATGAAGCGGAGGGCGAAGGTAGGATATAAATATTTGTAAAAAAAAGAAACGTGCATTGCATGCCCAATTCGGAATATTATTATAAGGCTCTGATTATTATTTCCTGCAAGAAAAATATAAATATGTCTAAAAGCGATTTGTGATCTCGCTTGTAAGTTTTAAAAAGCCTTTTAAATGCCTTTTTGCAAGTATTAACTTTAAAATCCCTTGGTAACATCAATAACCATTATGTTTTATTAATTTTGTTGCAATTCAAAAAGCCTCAATTGTTCTCTGCCCAAACTATTAGTGAATATTTTACAACAACTAAATGCACGAGCATTACAACAGCATCTATACAACAGTTTGTTTTTTTATTTTTTTTTTATTTTGAAAGAAATTAATTCTTTATAAACTCTGACAGCCTTGGGCATTCTCTAACTTTTCAAGTATAGAAATACAATGTTATTGTAGAGTGTATGTGTTTAAAAGGCATCGCTGGAGAAAGAAGAATCTTGCAATATCTATCGTCTTACGTTTGCTAAATTCTTCCTTAAAAAAAAAAGAAAGAACGCTGGTTAACTTATGTACACAAATTAAAATAACAACAAGATTTTCTTGAAATTTAAGAACATTTTTCATCTTTGACTGCTGGGGCATTTGTGAACAATTCGGTTGTTAACGTTCGTTGGATAGTAGAAGAAAAACTGCAATTAAGGCGTAAGACGGCAAATACATATTATAAACTGCAATGAACTGTGTTGCACATGCAACTGCAAATAGAAAAATTATAGCTACAGACCAGATTTGAGATGATCGAAAACTAAGGTAATTGCTGTGGATTAGGCATGCATATACTTACACTGCAGAGCAGAACAGCTGTTTTCGAAAGCCGCTACACTTTCATTATCAGTACTGATGTGCATTTTTGCTCATCACGACTAGTTGTATGTGTCAGTACTTTTCACTTCTAAAAATTTTGTTACGAAATAGTATACGAGAACTGTATCAACACAAAACTGTTGGCAACGCACATCATATCCCTGTGTTTCCATTTCATTATTTTGTTCATATTCTATTTTCTGAATTTTCTTTTTATTGTGCTATTTATCGGTAACTTTATATGATAATAATAATTTTGCTCATAAAATTCTCAAAGGATTTTTATAAATTTAAGCACAAATTTATAGATTTTGGTATCAAGTATCATTATCAAGTAGTAGTCTAACAGGGATTCGTGCTGGCACTTAGACCTTCTCAACCCGCAAAAAAAAACAAATTAATATTAAATATTAATTGAGAAAATGGTTTAAACAAGTTTTTTTATAACAACATAAATTACAAAATTACTATTGCATCAATACTCCTGTGAATTTTGGAAGTTGTTACGCTACTATCAGCAATAAAATCCAAAATAGACTTTGAAATGCCTGCAGTTATTATTTTTGAAAGAAATTTATCAGCCAAAAGCTGTAATTCTGTTTTCAAATGTTTAAGCTCTAGGTTGCTATAAGCCAATTGTTGTAGTATTTTGCCAACACAAAAAAAAATAAGAATAACAGAGAAAAGTTTTCTTTGCTCTACTCAATTGTTAACTAAATACAATAATGAAAAGTCCGAAAGAAATTGAAAATATTTTATAATGTGATACTGTTGTCCTAAAGCCAACGCCAGCATGAAAAAGTATATACGACTATTTTTATTATTGTTTGCTGTTGTCCTCATTTGTTGTCCTGACTGAACTTTACAATCGATTTTCATCTTTCTTTTTTTTCCTGCAGTTTTTATGCTGTTGACTTGTCACTCGCAGACAACAATTGCCACATTAACTTTTTCATGTGTGTTGGTACTGGAAGTAGAAGTTTTTGTTAGTTTTTCTTTTTCGTTTTATCTTTATTTTTATTTTTTTTGTTTGTTTGTATGTTGGCTGTTTTTCGAGATGTCTGCGTTTATAAATGTTAAAATGTGTAACATGCTTTTTTCTACGCCACCTCCATCAAAGATGTTTTTAAGTGAAATATTTTTGCAACATAAAAAAAACATTTTTTTTATGTTTATTAATTGTGTGTAAACTCAAAATAGGAAAAAACTATTATACTATAGTAGGAAAAAACTAAAAAGAAATTGAGGCAAAACAAAGTTTTTAAAGGTGTGTTTTTTACTAAAATATGTGGGTGGAGTATTTACTTTGTTTTTTCTCCTTCAAGCTAATGCAAAAGGATTAAATAATATGGTTCAGGCAGCCATAATTTCAAATGTTATGATTAATAGTTATACTCTAATTGTATTTTTATCATAATAAAATAGTTATTAAACTAGCAAGAATTTGTTATTTAATTTTTTTATAAAAATTGCCTATATAATTATCATCAATAATTTATGCTTTTAATCATTGTTTAATCACTATTTATTCCTTTTATGGGCGAATTTTAGATAAAACTAAGACTGGATTAGGAAAAAATATTAATAAAAACAGTATGAACTCCAATGAAAGTATGTTGAAGTTTTTGTGAACAGTGGCAGTGCACAGTGGTTCAAGTAGCGATTTTCTTTGAACAGAATTATTTTTTCTAAATCACTTTTGATGCATTTCTCCATATTTCAGAGCAATTGGACACGCATTTTGTTTCTGTTATTATGAATTAGTCATACTCCATCAAACTTTGACTTTTTTAACGTATAAAATGTGTTTTTTTAACGTATAAAAATTGGGCAAATTTGAGGTTAGGAAGTAAATTGACCAAAATATATACCTTTTTTAAACAAAATTCAGTTTTATTAAATTGAATTAAGATTCATAGGCTAATTGTTCGAAATTTGTTTTTAAATCTCAGAAAGACATGATAAATATTCCAAGGCACAAAGGAAAGTCAACATCAGTTTTATTCAACTTACACAGCAGAGCAGAACAGCTGTTTTCGAAAGACGCAACCCTTTCATCATCAGTGCTCATGTGTATTGTGTTTGTCACCACTTATTATTAATTCAGTTTTATTGTGTGGCTTGTGGCGTCGTATTCCTGAAACCAAAGGTCAGTGATGTCAACATTAGCCAATTGTGACCACAAAAAATCATGGTTTGGTATCGCAGAGGATGCACGGTGACGGCGTTTCCCTGTATTTTTTAGAAAATATACCGGCCGATGATGTCGCCTGACCACAAACAGCACCATACGGTCACTTTCTTTGGATGTAATGGTTTTTCGAGGACTGTTTGTGGACTTTGTGAGCGTCATATGCGACAATTTTGTTTGTTTTCATAACCGCCGTGTCGAAAATGGGCCTCATCACTAAAAAAGATTTTGTCAAAGAATACGTTGTTTTCGTTCAGTTTTTCAAATAACCAATTCACCGACGTTCGACACAGACAATAATTGGCTGACTTTCCACTGTTAAAATTTCCCAATTTTCTACTAAATAAAAGTCTAAGGACTAATAAAAGTCTTGACATATCATCATTTGGTAGTTAATTTCTTTCCTAACCTCAAATTTGCTCACCCATTACCTACAGTTTTTACCTAGACGTACAAACCGAAAAAGTATTTCATAAAGAAGTTTATGTTTAGAGTAATTTTAAAGTAAAACAGCGCAACCAAAAACTTTTTGTGGTAATCGAAAGCACATTTATAGGCTCGACTTTAACTCTATGTTAGTTTTACAATTTATATAAATAAATGCTTCCCATTGGAGAGCTTAAAACGTTTAACAGGACAACAAACAAAACGTCCACAAACATTTGGCGATACACAAATTTATTACTTTATTCCTTAGCATAAAATATGTATTTACTTCAGTTTGCATTATTTTGCAAAGTTTTCAGTTTTCCTCTGCAAAACAAAAACGAAAAAATCAAAACCCATATCAGGCCAATTTGCAGAAAAATAACACTTTTATTTGATTTAATGTGTGATAAATTTACAACAAGGCGCACGAAAAAATAAAGAAACTAAAAATCTGAAAATTTATTGAAGAAAATACATAAATAAAAATACTCCTAAATTTTTTTTTTACCAAAAATTTCTTTCGAACAACATACAAATGACTACGACGGCATGTTGCAATTTAAAATAATATCTTTTAAAAGTTTTTGGCATGTTGCTACTGAGAATCTAGAAGCAAAAGTAAAGCAAATCAAAGGAAATAGCTTTACAACACAAAATGCACTGCAAATGTTGCTTCCAATGGGGAAGTAACAAAACTACGGGCATACAAATGGTATATCGCACACCATTTGTATGCCCGTTATTATTTGTGTATGTGTTCGTGTATTTGTGTGTGTGTGTGTGTGCTTGCTATGTATTAGGCAAAGAAAAGTGCACAAGTTACGATTTGAAATGCCATCTTACGGAATACACTTAACAACAGCAACAACAGGCAACGGATGCTGTGCAAAAAAGAAACATAAACGTTTCTCAGTCACCCCCAACAGCAATCGAAGGAAATTTATATAAAATTTTTTCAAATAAAATTCTAAATTTGTTTACATTTGATACCCTACATTTACATAAAGATGGTCATTTGAATTTGTGTGATAAAAATAAACGGCATAATAATTTTTTCAACAATTTTGGCTTTTTTTTTGTTCTTTAATAATTTCTAGTATATTTTTTAAGCTTAAGGTGCTTTTATTTTTAATACAAATGTTATATACAAATTTTTTTCGATATTTTGCTGCTCCTTTTGTCTGGTTTTTTTCACGAAAATATTTTTAATTGATTTGAAAAAATTATGGTATAATTATTGCCCCTTATTCCGCAATTAATTGTCAACGTCACGTCAAGATTATTACACTTCTGTAAATATGGCAGGTTGTTGCTGTATCCAAGGCTTTCGAGACTAGCCATAGAATATGGGAAGTAGTTAATTGTTATCCCAAAAGAGTAGGCGGGTGCCCTATTTTTAATATTGTCTTCACGCGACTTTGAGAAATAGTTACAGAATAAGGGGGATTAATTAATTAATTTTTTTTTTAAATAAAGAAAAATTAATACGAGACCTTAAAGTTAAAAAAATATTAAATATTATTGTAGTTGAAAAAGAGGTAAAAAGGAATATATATTATTATAATTTTTAATTAAAAGTTGCTGGTGATAAACCAGGTTTTATATCGTGCATATAAACATCGTCAAGTTAATGATTTGAATTATACAGGGTGTTTTTTTTAAAGGTATAGAGCTTCGAATTGAAATAAAACACAAGAAAATCGTTTTAATGTCCATCAATTTGGCTTTATTGGAAGGATAATTTTATGCCATTAATGTTTAAATATGATTTCGGGCATGTGGCCGCCGCGGCTGGCTCGAATAAAGCCAATTCTACAGGTCCAATTTTCAACCACTTTTTCGAGCATATGGGGCCGTATGTTGGCAATAGCGCCACGAATGTTGGCTTCCAAGTCCCCTAACGTTTCTGGTTTGTTGGCGTAGACGAGCGACTTCACATATCCCCAAAGAAAATAATCCAATGGTGTCAAATCACACGATCTTGGTGGCCAATTGACAGGTCCATTCTGCGAAATTATGCGCTCATCGAATGTTTCCTTCAATAAATCGATTGTGACGTGCGCTGTGTGGCATGTAGCGTCGTCTTGTTGGAACCACAACTCATTCACATTCATTTGCGCAAAATCTTCCATAAAGTTGATGGACAAAGCTCCAATTGCTGTGCACGGTGGCGAATCGATTCATTCGGGTCCTCTTCAACACTTTGCTCTACAGCGGCAATTGTTTCTTCGGTGCGCACTGTTCGACGTCTCTGCGGATGCGTATTATCACAGAGTAAACGTAGTGCGAAAACGATCCATGGTTAACCGAATTAATTGCTCTGATGGACGATTATGTCGACCATAAAATGGACGGAGCTTGCGGTAAACTTCGCGAACTGAACCATTACTTTCGAAATAAATTTGCACGATTTGCAAGCGTTGTTCTTTTGTCAACCTGTTCATGATGAAATGGCAAACCAAACTAAATATTAATCACTTGACAGCTGACAAAATGGCCGCCAGTTAAAAGAGTGATGCCAACTTAAAGTTCTATACCTCAATAAAAAACACCCAATATATGGGAACAGATTTTATTCACATGGCCAGGCCTATTTTCAATACATAAATCGCAAAATTACAATGACTGAAATAAATTGAAAATAACAATGCAACGACAATTTTAAATTTTAGTTTCACAAATGAAAAGGATCCTCATATACTAAAGACTTTTTATTATTATTATTTTTTTCTAACTAGTTGTTGAAGATATGAATCCATGGGCAGCAACTGCTCAGGAAGGAAGCCTCTAGTAAAAAGTAAATAAGAGTTTTAGCGTGAAAGAACTGTTAACGTATCGCCTTACACCAACAAAATGGTTCTAACTCGAAATTCTCAAAAATCCAATTAAGGCCAACAACTTCAGCCCTTACATTTTAGGTGGATTTGAAAATCAAAATATATCATTCTGCCTAAATTCTATTAGATAATATTTAGCATAAATTTTCATATCGTGTATTTAAAAAAAAAACATCTACTTTTTGAGTTATTACAATTTTTCTGAAATTTTGTTAATACTTTTTTTTTATTACCTCATATGGTGCTTAGACAAGCATATTTAATTGAGTCAATATTCACTTAATTGCCACAATTATCTTCCTGCTCACATATACAAAATTTATTATATTCTGATATATTTAAGCTTAAGGTCTCTTTATTTTAATTTTATTCTTAATTTCAATATTTCGTCACTCCTTTGTGTGACTTCTTCAGGAAATTAATTATTTCAATTCCTGAAGAATATATTTATACAAAATTTAGTCAATTCAATTAACGTCTGAGAACTTAAGGTAAAAACTTTTCATATTCATAAGGAGCCCAAGTTCAAATCCCCGATTTTTTTTAAGTTTTTTAATTAATATTAAATTTAATATCAATAATTTAACTTCAACATGGTTCGATATATTTTATTTATCGCTTTTTTTGACTTTGCCCACAATTTAGGTGCTAAGTCTCTACTAAATTTGTTCAGTGGGTTCTGTTTTTTGCTCACTGAACACACTTTTCAGCAGTGCTGCATTTGTAATTTTACTCACTATTACAACAATTTCATTATTATTGAATAATATTTAATTGACATTTTAAATGGATAATTGAGCTCAATATTGCTGGTTATTGCGATAAGCTCAATGAAGGTGTATGTCTGAGCACGGTTCGTTTTATATTTAAATATTTTTTCCAACAAAATTTTTTCCAATAAAATATCAATTAAAAATTGCATTTCTTCATATTGGCAGGAACTGTTAAAAATGCAACACAAGGTGGAGTTTTCAATTTATCTTAACTATTCTTATACTCACGTGAATATCTGCCGATCTATTTTGGAAATATATTTTCAACCAAAATTATTACTTGTTACCGTAGCAGCTATTGACTACCAGTTCGAACCAGTCTTCCATATCTAAGAATGTCTAGGTTTTCCTTACAATATTCTCATTATTTCGTATACGAGTGTGCGTGCATGTAAATCGTATACATCGATATTTTTCTGTTTGGTGATTTCCTTTGGTAATAATATTGCATCAATTCAACCAAGAAAATAAAGAAATTATCTGTATCCCAAGATGGGTATGACTCAATATGCATTTTGTATATTTTGCATATTTAAAGCATTTTTTTCTACTTTCACTCACACTGTAGTCATATTGACCAGTCGGAAAAGTAGGATTGCCTTCAAAGAAGAAAAAAAATATAAACAAAAATATTGAAAATTTTAGCAAATTTTATTTGAAATTAAAATTTGTTTTCGTAATTTTGCTTTTTTATGCTCATGTACTTTACAGTCCATAGGAAATAGCAAGAATTATAAATGGTGTTGGGGTTCGTAGATAGGGGTCAGTGTATTTTATACAAATCGATTGAAAATTTAATTATAAAAAAGAATTATATTGCATATTAAAATTGGGGAAGACTGGAATTTATAATGAATTGCATATAAAATAGGGGAAATGAAAATTTACATTCATATATTTTATTTGAAGTAAATTCTTGGTTGAATTAAACTTTTAATTATTTATTATTTTTGTAAAGCTAGTTTTATGAGAGACATATAAATTGATTCTTTATAAAACAACTAGTTCTTGTTATATATTGTATAACACACATATAGAGCAAAAATATTTCAAAGGACGGCTTTTTTCAATATTTTGTATGAAAAAACCTTAAATACTGAACACTTTTCGGGTCTTCTTAAAATAATTTTTATTTATTAAATTGAATTAAGATTCTATAGGCTAATTGTTCGAAATTTTTAATTTAAATCTCAGAAAGACATGATAAATATTCCAAGGCACAAAGGCAAGTCAACATCAGTTTTTGTTATTCAACTTACACAGCAGAGCAGAACAGCTGTTTTCAAAAGACGCAACCCTTTCATCATCAGTGCTCATGTGTATTGTATTTGTCACCACTTATTAATAATTATTAATAATTTTTATTTATTTTTTTTTAATTCATTTAATTTTGTTAAATTGTTATATGCGTTGGGTTGGCAATTTCCTATTTATATCGTTAAAGGTTATTTCAATTGTATTTAACTTGTTTTGCAATAAATTTTATTTACATTTATTTCCCTTTTTTATTACTTAATTCAGTCTAGTCGTTTTAAATTAATTTTAAAGCTTAGAAAACGATATAAAATGCATCAAACATCGATTATTATGCACATGTGGTAGAACGGTACAGATAAATTCCGTTGTGTGAAATTTAAAAAACAAGAAAATCATGAAATTATTTATATTCTTCTTTTGAAAGTGAAAGTGAGAAAGTTTTAAGGATTTTTAAATTTATATTGCAGTTTAATGTCTATTTCTGACGGAGCACAGATATATACTTCTAAACAATTTAAAGATAAATAAATACAATAATAATGATGTTTTTAAAATATTCTTCCTTAAGGAAAGTAGAGAAAAAATTGTAGAAAAAAAATTTAGCAGGGCAATCACTTCTAAAACATATTTGATATTTAATAGGGCTTCCTTTATATTATACAGATAGGATGGGTTTTTTGATAAGATAATCTCTATGTTCAAGTGCTCCTTAGGCGGGCGCTCCTAAATGGATGCTTTTCAGTCAACACTTCTAGTGTTTGTTAAAATATCATCCAAAAAAAAAATCAGAATCTCGGTTAGATAACCTCTATAGATTAGCTGTGAATATGAAAGTCTTATCAATAGAAATTTAGTTTTTGCAGACTTCGTAGGTTCTACAAAATAAAGAAGTATAATTATTTCATTAAAAGGCCGAATAAATAGTCTCGAAGACGATGGTTATACTCTGACTTCTGAAAATCTGAAGTGTAAGATTATGTATTAAAGTCATGCATTTTAAAAATGATATTCAGATATCATTCAATTATGGTTTAATATGACCATAAAAGAAACGTCCTGATACTGATGTTTCGATGCAAGCTATAATATAAATTTTCCCAAAAAAAAACTATATATTGTTACAAAGTTCAAAAGTAGATTTAAATATAACGACAATTTGGCTATATGTACTTGGCAGCACTGCCAACTCATCTCAAGTTGTCAAAATGTTACAACCCTGGTCAACACAATGCAGATAATATTTGAATTAACGGAAATGGAATATTCCGGATACATCGTTGAGAATATACAAGATCATTCGAGGCTGTGCAATAATAAGTGTAAACAACAATAACGAAAAACCTAGCAACATCAATGCTAAGAGATGATGATGTTATTCTTAATGATCTTGTACGCAAGTATTCGCTGCTAATAAAAACTAAACATGTACATCAATATACACAGCAACATACACACAAATATACACAGCAACATGCCCACATAGCACAAGAAGAAACAAAACTACACAACACACAAAACACTCATACATACAACCACACATAGTTACAATAAACAAAACACAAGACAGCATTGTCATATATACAAACGCACGTATATAGCTACATGTTAAGTAAAGCACAACCAACAACAACCATGACCAGATGCTTCGCGAAGTTACCAGACGACGTCATTTTGCTATATAAAGACGCTGCCAGTGAACAGCGGGATCAGTGTGATTTTAAATCTAGACGTGTTTACATCGCTAAGTGTTTAGTAGTACAAATACTCGTGTTAAATAAAGTAGTAAATAAAGTGTTGCCGCATTATATTTCTAAAGTTAATTGTCTGTGTTTTTAATTTGATGCAATTAAACGAATCCTTGAAGGATAAGTAAAAAGCGTTTTTACGAAAAGGTCTAAAAACGTAACAATTGGTGTCAGAAGTGGGATTGCAAAAATAATTAAAAAGGACATTGCAATTTAAGGAAAAAAAAAAAAAGGACATTGCAATTTAAGGAAAAAAGGACATAAAAAAAAATATAATTATGAAATTTGATGAGCTAAAAGTTGAACAGCTAAAAAAGGAGCTTAGTAAGCGGGAATTACCAACAGCAGGTAACAAGGCTGAACTGCAGAAGAGGCTGATAGATGAGTTTAAGAATCGCGGCATCGACATCGGGACATACGAGTTTGAGGACAAAGACGATGTAGAGGTATGTCCTCCTGCTACGACCAGCAGCATGGACATAAATTCAATGTTCGCTGCTATGATGATCCAGATACAGGAAGCAACAAGGATCAGCACTGAAAAGCTTGTAGCCGAAATAACTGGAATAAAGCAGAACTCAGAAATCAGCAGTGACAAACTTGTAGCCGAAATAGTTGAAATTAAACAGAACTCTCAGCAGATGCAAGAGGCATCAAGGATCAGCAGTGAAAAGCTTGTAGCCGAAATAACTGAAATAAAACAGAACTCTCATCAGATGCATGAAGCATCAAAGATCAGCACTGAAAAGCTGGTAGCCGAAATACAGGGAGTGGAAACAAAACTGTTGGAGTCAAATAGAGCCACCAACGAGACTCTGGTAGAGGTTTCTGAGGCCATTAATAGGAGGGTGGATTCTATTGAGAATAAATTCTCAGAGCTGGCAGATAGAGTCCAACATCTAGAAAGCGGTGGCCTGGAACAGCATGCAAAAGAGGTCGAAGAAAAATTGCATGCTCTAGAGGACAAAATGCATAACCTTCAGTGTAGTGGTGGGCCAGTACGAGCAGTTGCGGAGGTTTCTGCGCGAATAAAAGCGCCATGCTTTGACGGCAGCGTACCATTGGGCATCTTTAAATTCCAGTTCGAGACGGTTGCTAGCAGAAATGGATGGGATGCTGAAGAAAAGGCCATAGAGTTGATTTTGTCCTTAAAGGGTACAGCCGCAGAGGTACTTGAGACCGTGCCAGTGAGCAGCAGAAACAACTATAATGAAATAATGGCAGCATTGCAGCGCAAGTATGGTGGTGAGCACAAGCGCGATTTATACAGAATGGAATTGCGATGTAGAGTTCAAAAGCCTAACGAGTCTCTACAAGATTTCGCAATGGAAATCGAGCGTTTAGTGCAGCTCACATATCCAGGCGAGAGTCACCCGTTCCTGGATCACTTTAAAACTGAGGCGTTCGTTAATGGCATTCGCGACTCCGATGTCAAACTGGCTGTGTGCGCAACGCAGAAATCCACTTTCGCTGAGACTGTTTCATTTGCGCTGGCTCAAGAGACTGCAAGGATGGTTTTCAAGCCACAGATATGTAAAGTGCGGAATGTGGAGGTTTTGCCCGAGGAGGATAACAGCCTAGTTGCTAGTTTTAAGGAGGCAATGCGACAACTGTTGGTGGAAGGTGCTACCAAAGAAAAGCCTAAATGCTTTAACTGCGGAAAAATTGGTCATTTTCAGCGCAACTGCAAAGCACCAAGAAAAAGAGGTAGATCTGTTTCACCACCAAGAAACAGCAAACGGGTGAACCAAACAACATCACAAGAGTCCCCGTTAAACTAAAACGAGCTAGCGCTAAGGGGCAAGAGCTAGCTCCCACAAACGAGGGCCCCACAATCTCCATATCAGTGATGCAGCAGAAAAATAGCAACCTTACTGCGTCTGGACACATCAACGGGGAAAAGCACGTATTTACCATAGACACAGGGGCGTCGCAGTCAATAATAAGGCCCGATATAGTAAAGGGGAAATGCGATCGTTTAAGCAATATACGGCTACGTACAGCTACTGGAGAGCCTGCCACTGTCTATGGTAAGATTGAAGTGAAGGTGACTATAGCCAACATCAACGTGAGGCATGTGTTTATTGTTGCCGATATTGTCGATGAGGTAATTATTGGAGCCGATTTTATGATTAATCATGGCATTAATCTACACATGGGGCAACAGCTGATGATTTGGCGTAATGTGGAAATACCCCTTGATGTTGGGTATGACAGCAAGCCGCAAGTAAGAAAAGTATATGCTATTGAGAGTCAGACGTTACCGCCGCAGTCTGAAACAGTTATATGGGGGCGTATGAAGGGAGATTGTGAGGACAATCGGTTGTGGGTTGTAGAACCAGCAGATCTAAAGAGAGAGCTTATAACAGCAAAAGCTCTAGTAAAAACTAGTAAAGGAGGAATAGTCCCTATAAGAGTACTTAACTTGGCAGACCATGAAAAATTCATCAAAGAAAATTGCGATATTGGCCAGTGTACTCCAGCAGAGGCAATAATAAACTGTGAGAGGAAGACAGAGCCTACCAATTTGTCCGCCAAGGAACGTGAACAATTTGAGGAATACGTAGGAAAATGGGTAGCAGGACTGTCAGCGACAGATAGAAATAAAGCCAAACAGTTGCTAAAAAGGCATGCCAGTATCTTCGCCATGGGAAACCAAAGTCAGGGTAGAACTGCATTGGTTAAACATGAAATAAACACAGGCGAAGCTAGGCCGATTAAACAGCCACCCAGAAGTGTACCCCTAGCAAAGCGAGATGAAGTCAAAGAGCTTGTAAGAGAAATGGAGCGTGAAGGCGTAATTGAGCCATCTTCTGGTCCTTGGAGTTCGCCAGTAGTCTTAGTTAAAAAGAAAGATGGCAGTACTAGATTCTGCGTAGACTACAGGAAGCTCAATGACATAACCAAGAAGGACAGCTATCCGCTCCCCAGAATCGATGACACCTTGGACACGCTAGCTGGTACGAGATGGTTCTCTACGCTAGACTTGCGAAGCGGATATTGGCAAGTGGAGATTGCAGAGAAAGACAAGGAGAAAACTGCCTTTAGCGTTGGTAACGGATTATGGCAGTTCAAAGTTATGCCGTTTGGTCTCTGCAATGCTCCGGCCACATTTGAACGCCTAATGGAGAAGGTACTGAAAGGACTCCACTGGAAGACATGCTTGGTATATCTGGATGACATAATCGTGATGGGGAAAACTTTTGATGAACACCTCAAAAACATGGCAGAAGTTCTTCAACGGATATCATCAGCTGGATTGAAACTCAGCCTGAAGAAATGTGCATTGTTCCAGAAAGAAGTGAAGTATTTGGGGCATCGTGTTACAGCAGACGGAATCTCAACAGATGAAGATAAAATACAAGCAGTAAGGGACTGGCATCAACCTAAAAATCTTCATGAATTGCGCAGCTTTTTGGGCCTTTGTACATACTACAGACGCTTTGTGCCAAATTTTGCCAGTGTAGCTGCAAGCCTGCATGAGCTGACAAAGAAGTCGAGACCATACCATTGGGGCGAGCCACAGGAAAAGGCATTCCAGAAACTTAAAGGATTATTGTGTACGTCACCAGTACTAGCGTATCCCATACCTGGGGAAAAATTTGTGCTGGATACTGATGCGAGCGGCTATGGCATAGGGGGCGTGCTATCCCAAGTAGTTAATGGCACTGAGAAAGTCATAGGATACTATAGCCGTGTACTCTCAAAACCTGAGAGGAACTACTGTGTGACACGACGTGAGCTTCTGGCAGTATTGGAATGCATTAAACATTACCATAAGTATCTGTATGGTCAACACTTTACATTAAGGACTGACCATTCTGCACTGAGATGGTTATTGCAGTTTAAAAATCCTGAAGGGCAACTGGCAAGGTGGATTGAGCGCCTGCAGAGCTACGACTTCAGTATCGAGCATAGAAAGGGCACAAAACATAATAATGCGGATGCTCTTTCAAGAAGACCCTGCTGTTTAGAGTGTAAACATTGCGTTAGAACCGAACAAAAGGAAGGCGTTGTTGATGTTCGGCTAATGCACATCGACTCTGATGAAGACTGGTCAGCGGCACAGAGGGACGACAGTATACTGGGGAAAATTATAGCAGCCAAAGAGGAGGACAGAAGACCGTCCCGGAATGAAATTTCGGCTGAGAGCCCACTCGCCAAATCTTATTGGGCTCAGTGGAACAGCCTCAAGGTAATAAAAGGGCGCCTATACCGCGTATGGGAAAGTGTAGATGGCAAAACAACTTCAAATTTAATAGTTGTGCCATGCTCCAAGATAAGTAAAGTTTTGCAAGAATTTCACAATGGACCTAGTGGCGGTCATCTTGGAGTAACAAAAACACTTGAGAAGCTGAAGCAGCGTTTTTATTGGGTTGGATGTCAACAAGCCGTAGCCGACTGGATAGCAAACTGCCCACAGTGCATAGCAGCCAAAGGCCCAGTCAGAAGAAGCCGGGGACAGCTACAGCAATACAACTCAGGAGCACCATTCGAGCGGATCGCAATGGATGTAGCAGGTCCTTTTCCCGTCACTGAAGCCGGAAATCGTTATGTTCTTGTGGTAATGGACTATTTTAGTAAATGGCCAGAGGTATATGCCATACCTAACCAAGAAGCAAAGACAGTTGTAAATGCATTCGTCAACAACTGGGTATGTCGCTATGGTGTCCCAATAGAATTACATTCCGACCAAGGAAGGAATTTCGAGTCTGCCATATTCAGGGAAATGTGCGAATTATATGGGATAAAGAAAACCAGAACAACGCCTTTGCATCCACAGTCTGATGGCATGGTAGAGAGGTTCAATCGCACCTTAGAAGAGTACCTGCGAAAAGTGGTAAGCAACCATCAGAGGGATTGGGACGAGCACATTCCCAAATTTTTGATGGCATATAGGTCAGCTGTACACGACTCCACATCGAGAACGCCAGCTAAAATTATCTTCGGGACGGAATTAAAACTGCCTGGTGACTTGGAATTTGGTGTTAAGCCAGCGGTAGAAGAAGGAGCCACTACGTCCCAAGAGCAGGAGAACTTAAACGAGCTGCATGATTTCGTGCGTAATAGAATCAAGATGGTCAGTGACAAGATGAAGGCTAGATATGACCGCGCAGCAAATTCAGAGGGATTTATAGAAGGTCAATTGGTTCTACTTTATAACCCACAACGGAAGAAAGGATTGTCCCCAAAATTACAGACTCACTGGGATGGCCCGTATAAAGTGATTAAGAGAGTGAATGACGTTGTGTACCGGATACAGAAGCACAATAGCCCAAGGTCGAAAATGAAGGTAGTACATCTCGAACGATTGGCGCACTATGGAAGAGGTGATTGTATGCCTATTCGGGTCGAACAGGCTTAAGTGGGCGGCAGTGTTACAAAGTTCAAAAGTAGATTTAAATATAACGACAATTTGGCTATATGTACTTGGCAGCACTGCCAACTCATCTCAAGTTGTCAAAATGTTACAACCCTGGTCAACACAATGCAGATAATATTTGAATTAACGGAAATGGAATATTCCGGATACATCGTTGAGAATATACAAGATCATTCGAGGCTGTGCAATAATAAGTGTAAACAACAATAACGAAAAACCTAGCAACATCAATGCTAAGAGATGATGATGTTATTCTTAATGATCTTGTACGCAAGTATTCGCTGCTAATAAAAACTAAACATGTACATCAATATACACAGCAACATACACACAAATATACACAGCAACATGCCCACATAGCACAAGAAGAAACAAAACTACACAACACACAAAACACTCATACATACAACCACACATAGTTACAATAAACAAAACACAAGACAGCATTGTCATATATACAAACGCACGTATATAGCTACATGTTAAGTAAAGCACAACCAACAACAACCATGACCAGATGCTTCGCGAAGTTACCAGACGACGTCATTTTGCTATATAAAGACGCTGCCAGTGAACAGCGGGATCAGTGTGATTTTAAATCTAGACGTGTTTACATCGCTAAGTGTTTAGTAGTACAAATACTCGTGTTAAATAAAGTAGTAAATAAAGTGTTGCCGCATTATATTTCTAAAGTTAATTGTCTGTGTTTTTAATTTGATGCAATTAAACGAATCCTTGAAGGATAAGTAAAAAGCGTTTTTACGAAAAGGTCTAAAAACGTAACAATATGTATAATAAATTATAAATATTTTCCTTTAATTGCAATAAAATATACCACAACAATTTTTATAGCAAAGGAAATAGTAATATTATACCTTACATATTATAGCACACACAAAATTATTATAGCAGCTTACCACTGGAAAGATTAATGAATTAGAGGGAAATTTTTGTGGAATAAAAACTTTTAAAGTATTATTATGGCAAACAGCTGAACATCCACCTTAAAAAAGCTTCTTATCAGTTACTCTGGTGAATTTAAACCAGGGACCGTAACTGTTATGACTTTTATCAAAAAAATCAAGATATAAGAGTTATTTTTGATTTTTATATTTTTAGATAGAAAATAAGAGTTATTTTTGATACTTATTATTTTAAATGAAAAATAAAAGTTATTTTGGATTTTTATATTTTTAATTGAAAATATAAAAGTTATTTTTGATTTTTATATTTTTAAATGAAAAATGAAAGTTATTTTCGATTTTTATATTTTTATATCAATAATAAAAGTTATTTCTGATTTTTATATCAATAACAAAAATCAATTCAAAATTCGTGACATAGGTAGATAATATGTTTGTGTTTCCATGGCTTCGAAAATTAGCTTTAATTGTTCATTCTGTACCTGCCACTCAAGTCAGTGTAGAAAGGTCATTTTCAGCACTCACATTAATATTGGGAGATTTGAGATATAATTTATCTGAGGAACATTCAAAATCAATTATGATGGTAAAATTGAACACCTGAAAACGACCTCTTAACACTGACTTGAATGGCAGCCGAAACTTTTAAGCTATTTCTATGCATTCATGTTTTTATAGCTGATAATGGATAAGTCACATAATATATTATATTCATATAGAAATTTGAATGAAGCAGCATATTATAATACATACGGCATCAACAAATAAATAAGAGTTTTTTATTGATTTTTATTATTGATATAAAAATATAAAAATCAAAAATAACTTTTATTTTTCATTTAAAAAAATAAAAATCAAAAATAACTCTTATTTTTCATTTAAAAAAATTAAAATCAAAAATAACTCTTATTTTTCATTTAAAAAAATCAAAATCAAAAATAACTCTTATTTTTCATTTAAAAAAATAAAAATCAAAAATAACTCTTACTTTTGATTGTTAAAATAAAAATCAAAAATTTAAAAATCATGCATTTCGCCTAAAAATCATGATGGTGTAATTTAAAGTTTTCTACGATGTTCATTTATGTATGATTTATTTCTTCAAAAATTGAAAAATAACTCTTATTTCCGGTTCCTGATTTAAACTAAATGTAAAAATACTCAAATGGTTTTTGAAAGTATATGCATGAAGCGCTCCATACACGTTTCAATCCAATTGGCAACTGAATCGGTTGTTGTCCAAATCAAGCCGTGCATGGCTTTTGATTAGTTTGACAGTTGCCAAGTTGACTGAAGAAAAATCAATTTGATTGTGCTGTGTGTGTTCGATTCTCTTGGTCAACTGCAAAAATGTATGCTTTCTTGTCCTTCAACAATTCTTTTGGCCAAATTCTTCATATCTTATCTCATCCTCAATAGCCATCAATTCAATTATTTTTAATTTTTCCAGGCATTGCAATATAAGTTTTAAATTTTTAAATTTAATATAAATACATACATAAATTTGAAAATTGAATGGAAATTTTTGAATTCAGTTTATGAAGTATGTGACCACGAATCAACTCAATTGAAAGACTGAATTGGCAACTGAATTGAATTGTGTATGGGATAAGAGGTTTTTAACTTTCAAAACTACTGCTAACGTCTACTGATGATTTTGTAAAGCACTAATGAAATATGTACATATTGACATTTGAAAAAGTTTTTATTTAGATATTTCATTTAAAACTTTTAAAGTTGTTATTGTTAAAGGAAAAAGAACAGTTTAAATCAACTGGGAGAATTAAAGCACTCTACCAACGCTTTGCACACTTTTAATTCAATATAGCAGCAAAGCACCGAACCTAAAGTTTACACAAATCATATTAAAATTTTTATGGCAAAACTATTTCGATTAAAAATGTAAAAGATAGATATTTAGTTATGTCTTCGATAAACAGCAGTTTCTTAAAAAATATATAATACGCGTTGTCCTGTAAAATTTATGGTAGTAATAGTTGGGCCCAATTGTGTTGGTTCTTAGCTCGGCTGTTGTGTTTAACTTTTATTTCCTTAAACTTTTACAGTCATGTTTACAGATAAGCTTTCTTCGTAATGTTAACCTGCTTTAAAAATCCTTAACTTTTATTTATATGCCGATGTATCAAAATATAGTAAGCGGAAAAACAAAGTTCTTTATACTAGCAACCGTTTATGGTAAAATATATGAATATAAACTCTTGTATATGAAAGTGTTATAGCTTCATGTTTCAAGGTATTTTGGAATGAATTTCTTAACTGTAATCAATTGCAAGATTTTATTCCAAATTTAACATACTGAAATAGTTAATACGAGACTATGAAGCCGAAAATCCTGAGCTCGACTCCGCGCTGTCATGATTATACTGATGAATATTTCTAATTGGCATAGCACTGGTCACTAAACAGTTAGTGCCAGCGACTGACACTATTATGTATTAAAAAGCTTCCGATGGTCTGTTGAAACACAATTTGTCCAATGCGAAGAAGATTGCAGAAAAGCTTAAAACGCAAGCATTTAAGCAAAAAAGTTTTTTTTACCAATTTTTTTGGTTGAAACACAATTTTATCCATTTTTGGCCAAAAGGCGTTTATTTCTAATAAATAAGTATTGAAAGGAGTTTCAAATGCGCAGAAGCTTCCGAAAAACCTTAAATCGCATGCATTTAAAAAAAAATTTTTGGCCAATTTTTTTTGGAAATCGATTTTTTGGTTGAAACACAATTTTAGCCAAAAGGCGTTTATTTCTAATAATTAAGTATTGAAAGGAGTTTCAAATGCGCAGAAGCTTCCGAAAAACCTTAAATCGCATGCATTTAAGAAAAAAAATTTTTGGTCAATTTTTTTTTTTTTTTTGCTAAAAATCGATATTTTGGTTGAAACACAATTTTACCCATTTTTGGCCAAAATGCGTTTATTTCTAATAAATAAGTATTGAAAGAAGATTCAAATGCGCAGACGCTTCCGAAAAACCTTAAATCGTATGAATTAAGGAAAAAAAATTTGGCCAATTTTTTTTTTTGAAAGGGGTACCTCTTTGCAAAAATCGATATTTTGGACAAGACACAATTTGTCCGAAATGTGTCTAAACAATATTTGTCCCAAATGTGTCTAAACAATATTTGTCCCAAATGTGTCTAAACAATATTTGTCCCAAATGTGTCTAAACACAATTTGTCCCAAAACATGTTTATCGAAAAGAGTTTCAAATGCGAAGAAGATTCCAGAAAAGCTTAAACCGCAAGCTTTTAAACAAATTTTTTGGAAAGGGGTACCTTTTGCAAAAATCGATTTTTTGGTTGAGACACAATTTGTCACAAATGTGTTGAAACACAATTTGCACCAAAACATGTTTATTTCTAATAAATAAGTATAGAAAGGAGTTTCAAAGAGACCCACGAAGTCTTGTAACAAAAATTCGCCGGCAAAGTAAAGACTAAAATAGATATAATAAATTTTCTATCTTCTCATATTTCTTCATGTATCCTTTCAGTACTAACACCTGTTTTCGAAGTCCGGCACCAGGTAATTCATGTGTAAGGCTCATTCCCTGTGTGATGGTCCTACGAAAAAAAATATGCAGCTATACATAAATTTTCTTCCTTGGCAGGGCAGTTAATTCACATTTTGCTGTTCTACAAAAAGTAGAAGATTTGGTGTACATAAAGAAGGACTATAGCCTTTCTTAAAACTGTATAGCGAATGATTGGGTTTTATTTGGCTATTTATTTTTAAGCTTTTGTGCTTTGTGCTTGTAAATAAATTTAAGGATTTATAAACGCATTATATCTCGCTGTCTTGAGTTACAGATATTTATACAAAATTAAAAACATAACATGAGGGAGCATTGCAGTTCAAATATTAATATCAATTTTTAGTATATACGAGTATGCATATGATGAAAATTTTAAAATTCATTCAGTTGTTTCCAGTTTGAGCCAAGTCGCATCTTTTATTGATTGTATAAGCAAATGAAATATTTAAATATGTTGTCTTGCCTAATGATTGCAACAACTTTACTGCTGTTCTGAGCATTGAGAGCTGAATTCAGTTTCTGCCTTGGTTCTGTCTGCCTTTTTTGTACAGCAGCAAAAATAACCGTAACGCATCTCTGGATGTTCATAGTTTGCTGGGTGATTTATAAATAAATATTTTCAAAATATAAAAAGTTTGTTTAAGGATTTCTTTCGAACACCGGTTGAATTGCACTTTGCAATGTTTTCGCGGGAGAATTGGCTGTTTATATGTGGAGGTAATGAAATTTCGCATCGGTAAGATCTATTTTTCATGAAACTATTTTGATGGTAATATTTGGAATTTCAAACGTTTTTAAATCAGTCAAAATATGATAAATTGATTTAATATATCAACGTATTACCAAGACATTGCTGATATTCAGGATGTTGTCCAAATGGTTTTGCATCATTATTGTATTAAACACATTCATGACAGCAGACTACCGACGACACGACTACAGAAATATAATATGTGTTTATATTGGAAATGTAGCACGGACAACAACCTGACGTGTAGCCGTGATAATAATCACTCGCATATAAACACATTTATTATATTTTTGCAGTCGTGTAGTCGGTAGCCTGCTGTCATAAATGTGTTTAATGCATATCTTTGCAAACTGAGAGAGCATTTTCAGTACATTTTATTGGTGTGGAGTAAAAAAGTTTTGCATTTGCATTTACCAAAGACCATTTGCACCCCAGACAGAAACCGCAAATGTAACAAATAACACTTTAAGAACCGATGAGTTTGAATGAGCTCATTTTTTCCGGGTTACTTTAAACATATCCCCCGGTATTCATAAAATTTAAAATGAGTTTGAAATATATTTTAATAAAATTTTTCCATACAAAAATTTTTTTAAAACAGATTTCATATACGTTTTATTTTTTTATGAATATGGGGGATCATGCTTATATATTTTAACTAATGCTAGAGTTAATGTCGACGCCGTTGACGGCGTTTCAACGCCGAAAAAGTTGAAATAGATTTAACTTTAACGGCGTTGCAACGCGTTGAGATTAACTGCTCTCATACAATTTCATACGATTCAACTTTTTTTTTGACATTTGACGCCGTCGACGACGTCGACATTAACTCTAGCATTAGGAAAAAAATTTTATAAAAATTCATAACTCCATTTACAATAGAGATACCGTCCACTGATAAAATTATATCAACTTGTTGAGTGATTTGAATACAAAAAAATCTATGCAATATTCTTCCATTTTAAACTTAGCATTATAATTTTTTTAATTTCTTGTAAACAAAATTACAAATAAACTAAAAAGAAAAAGCGCTTTGAATAATTTAGTAATAATTTTTCTACTTCCTGAGCAACTACAGTAGAGTTATTGAAAAAATTTGTCATAGAAATTACTTAAAAAAATTTTTCTTTGTGTATATTTTTCATTCGAATTTTTTTTTTCTGGATATAAGAGATATCAATTTTGTGTCCTCAAATGCGGGTGTGGTATTTTTTACAATTCTCTTATACACTAGCTCTCTTTTTTATACACCTGCAACATGTTCGTTGCGAGTCTGCGCTTCAACGTTAGAACATTTTCATATAACAAAAGATAAAGGTATGAGCAGCTCCTTCAAATTGAGTGAAGAAAATATACTGAATGCTTTTGAATAGCAAACGAACAGCTGCAATAAGTTACTTGGTCAATAAAAATGCAATTAATATGCAATTATATTGCAATTTTTCACCCACACTTTTCATTATTATATTGAGGTAATAATTTGTTATATACGCCAACTGAATTTCATTTCGATTTGCTTTTGTGTTCATATTAACAGATTAAAGTTTTTTTTTTATAAGTTATTACTCTTTTGCTTTAAAGAAAACAGGAATACAAATTTTAATATGAAAAAGAGCAATGAATTATTTTTAATTATTTAATAGCAATTTAATATTTTTAATATGGAATTAATAATGGTAAATCTTGCAATGTTTTGTGTGTATGTGTGTGTGTGTGTGTGTTTTTTTACTTAACAAAATGTGGGAAGTGGTTGTGAAGCGCAAAATAGAAAGGGACCTAGGGCAAAAACCGGTTTTTTTCAGTAGAGCCATTTTAAAGATTTAAATACGTTTATCTTTGGTGTACCATCACTTCATAACACGCGCATATCTCTGGGAGGGAACACTTTTGGGGCATGGGATCGGTCTCATTGTTGATGCTCAGATGTTGTCCACATCAAAAAAAAATATTTATCATGTCTTTCTGAGATTTAAAAACAAATTTCGAACAATTAGCCTATGAATCTTAATTCAATTTAATATAGCAATATAAATGTTCGTTAAAAAAAAAATTCTTACTACATACAAATTTAAGCTATGGCTTGAGCTACCAATAATAAAAAATTGGAAAAACGTTCACATGTACTTAAGTATAAAATTCAAACCAAAAAAAAGTTTGACTTAGGTATGATGGAACAAAGAATTCAGAAAAATGGGACATGATGAAAAATAATCAAACAGTAACACGGATATTATAACAATAACATGTTAACATCAGGTTGATACAGTTCTCGTATTCTTTTTCGCAATAAAATTTGTGTAAATAGGAACTGTTATCAAATTCAACAAAGTCACCTGATAAGTGGTGACAAACACAATACACATGAGCACTGATGATGAAGGTGTTGCGGCTTTTGAAAACAGCTGTTCTGCTCTGCTGTGTAAGTTGAATAAAACTGATGTTGACTTTCCTTTGTGCCTTGGAATATTTATCATGTCTTTCTGAGATTTAAAAACAAATTTCGAACAATTATCCTATGAATCTTAATTCAATTTAATATATAAGTGAAAATTGATTTTTTTTACGCTTAGGTCCCCTTTTCTATGCGCTGTCACATATGAAGAATTGGGTTCGGTAGCAAGTCCTGCCATTAAGCAAGTCAGTGTGATGAGTTCTTACTTTAATGCTTTTAAAATGTAATACACTGAATCGAAAAAATTTATTAATAAAAATATCATCTATACGAAGAATTTTTTTTAAAGCTAATCAGTCCTAATAAGCCAATTTCTAATTTCTTTATCCAGCGTTTCTTCAATTGTTTTTGCAGTGGCTTTCGTAATATTATAGTTAATATTACTTTCATATATTAAAATTTGTCTTTATTTTAATTATAGTGTTTTTTATATAAATTAATAGCACAATTAATAATTTTTATATAAATTAATAACATAAACACTAGACTTGGGTCCAACTAGCTCATTCGCTCAGTTTTGACAAGAACCTCTGATGAAACCTATGTAATTTAAATGGGTTTGATCAGAGGTTCTTGTCAAAACTGAGCGAATGAGCTAGTTGGACCCAAGTCTTATAAACACATTTCAAGTACAGGCAAGAGCCATTAAGTTTGAAAATTAATATTACATTATGACAAGTACAGACAAGAACCATTGCATTTGAAAATTAATATAACACTGATTTTTTTTATTTTCAAACTCAATAGTTATTTTTGGTTGCAAAAACCTTCAACCTTCACTCAATATATTGAAACTATCGCTCAGTAATAAATTGTGATTAAAATTCGTGTTCAAACTGATGCTGCTAAAAACTTCCAACGATAAAAATAAGACAAAAGCCATAAAAATAAATTCATATTAGATTTATAGCTGTAGAAGAAAAATATGTTTATTGTAGACTTTTTTGTGAAATTACGTTTTGTCAAATAAAAATTTTTTAAGGATGACATTAAAAGACAATAACTTTCAATATCAGTGCCCTGATATACTGATTTCCAGAAATAAATGCTCAACAACAAGTTTTGCATATCGTGTTGTACTTAATGCCCAACCCGCTCTCGTCTTTAATAAGGCTTTTTACGACACACTGATTTTTTTTCCTAGGCTCTAGGCTTAACTGAAATAAACAGTTTTATAGCACATTATAAAAGTTGAAGTTTTTTCAAGCGAAATTTTGTTTAACAAAAAGTCTTCTGCGAAAACTGCAGATGCTGCAAATTTCGTTACTTTAGTTTTTTTTTATTCTGTTGCTCCTCTTTTAAGCCCAACGAGCGAATATAGTATCTAGAAGTTTGTAAAATATATTTAATATTCGTATATGCCAACATGTGCGCCGCGTATATACAAGAACACAATATTGCGGAGATTTATGATTCTTTTATATTTTTGTTGTTAGTAACTGTTTACTGCCGACACTTATGCACATCATTTCCAACGTATAAATGTATAACGTGACGTATAAAAAAAAATTCTTCTTGTCATTTCAACCCACAGATGTTTGGTAAAAAAAAGAAGAAAAATAAAAACTAAAAACTTTTTTGTTTTTTTTTTTTATAAAGAACAGCAAAAAAAAATTGTGAAACATACGGCAAGTTTCAACTTTGACATCAATTTTTGCCAGTGTTCAAAATAATATTTGAAAAGTTTTATGAAAAACTTTTAACGTTTAACGTTGTTGTTGCTGCAGCACACAATTTCCTAGAAGTTGCAAAGAGTGTTGCAATCTGCATCAGTCAAGGCGCAATTGAAAGAAAACAACACCTTCGATAATAAACTGATATTGTTGCAATTAACTTTGTGAGGGGCAACAAAATGTGATCGATGTTTCTTTAACTACGCCGGTTGTTTAAAGATTTCCAAATAAAATTAGAAACCCAACTAAAAATCTGAACACTCACAATGCTTTAAGTGCAGTTTTTTCTACCCCACAGAGTTTTTTTTCTAAACAATATCAGTTTCTTGCTATAAATATTTTACTTCCACCAAACTGCTAGTATCCAACAATTTCATTATCAATATTATAGGAAAACTTTATTTCGGAAAAATTGTTCTGCGAGAAGCCTTTTACCAAAACATTTCTAATCATTATAAGTTTTCCAAATTCTTCTTTTAGTTTTGTATATCGTTAAGACGTTAAGCAAAGCAGCTGCAGCAGCAAACCATTTCAAACAGCAATAAAATCATGCAAGAATTACAAGTCAAATGAACAACTTGTTTAAATATCCTCTACACTGGCAGTGAAATTTAAAACTTGCCACCGAAGAGAAAACTTTAGGATGGCAGGAAAAACAAAAGCCAAAAGTTTTATTATATTTAAAACAAAAACCTTTGCTTAAGGATTCACACTTTTTATTCTCAGTTGTCTTAAATTTCAACAAATTAACAACAGAAGGAAACTGCTGGCAAACGTTTGCATTTTTTTTTTGGGGGAGAAAAATCAAGCGGCGGTGGAACAAAAATTATATAAAATATTTTATGCTGGATAAATAAATACAAAAGAATTTGAGACAAGTATGTAGATGATGGATAAAAACGTAATTGACCTGCATCTCTAAACTATTTCCTGTGTAAGAGAAAATAATGTTGCAGGACTTTCTTGTAGACCACATCAGGTGCCTAAAGTTGGCTATCAATGAAACTGTAGTAACTAGTTTATTAAGGATTCTATGTGTGTAAAGATAATTTTAAGTTTATGTTAGCGAAGACGCAAACCGAAAATTGTACCAAACTTATTGTGCAGTTCTCAGTTAACCACTTAACATTTACAGTAAATTTTTTTTTTTTTATCTTGGACCAGCACTCAGGGGATGACCCCTATATATGCAATGCATTGCGCCGGAACTGAAAACAAGGGGATAGTATTGAGGGGACAGATTAGGAAAGATGAGAAGATAGACAGTTTTTTTTTGTAGCTATTTCAACCTTTTACTTCGCCGGCTAACTTTTGCTACAGGGCCGACGAAGGTGGTTGCTGTTACTCTGCTTTTAGTACATGATAGTGCCAGTCGCTGCCAATTAGGTTCAGTGACCAGTGACTATGCCTTCATCAACAGGCTGGCAACAACTAACACAACCACGCACAAATGCTGATCAGAAGAATTCAACACACTATTTCATGACTCAGTGTGGGCTCGAACTCAATACCCTCCGCTTCATAGTCTCGTGTTCTACTATTGGATTAAATTCATTTGGAACCCAAAATCTAGGAACAGGTGCCAAATTGTTTGAAATTGATGTTATTCAAATTCCAAAATTATTTCAGACATAAGACTTTTTCTGCTGTATAAAAGGCACCATGGACCCCACTTCTCCATAATGACCAGTAATCCTCTCAAGCCAATTTAATTTTTTTTTTTTTAAATTGATATTATTCGAGTTTTAAAATTATTTCAGTTAAAAGAAATTCCTGCAATATAAAGGGTTCCCTGGGCCACCATTTGCATAAAGTGGCATACTTGTACCCATTCCCATTTTTCCATACTGACCAATTATTTGAAAGAATTTCCATAATGATAAATTTTTTGGAATTTATTTTTTTTTAAATTGATGTTATACGAGTTCCAAAATTATTTCAGATACAAGACTTTTTTCTGCAATATAAAGGGTTCCCTGGGCCACCATTTGCATATAGTGGTCTATGTGTACCCGTCCCCATTTTGCCGTAGTGAGCAATTATTTGAAACAATTTTCATAAAGACCAATTTTTTTAAACAATTTTTTTTTAATTTTATATATTTGGGTATTTGTTGTTTTTCACAAAAAGGGTAAAGGTTGCCTGATGATCTGCATTAGCACCAGTGAAATGCGCATAGGAACTAGCTAAAACCCCTCAATAATCAATTTTGAACTTTTTTTGTAAATTTGGGAAAAGAATCAGCACGAATAATATTAAACATTTTTTTTTAAATTGATGTTATTTGTATTCCAAAATTATTTCACATATAAGACTTTTTCTACAATATAAAGGGCTCCCTGGGCCACCATTTGTATATAGTGCATTTTTATTCTTCGAGAACAATAAATGAAGTGCAATATCTTAACAGGATTTTCTTAATGCTTGTTTTCTTTAGTTTGTTGGCATAGTTGTTGTTGTTGTTGTTGTTGCCTTTCTCTACACAGCTTATGTGAAATTTATGTCCAAATCTCACAATACCAAGATGCTTAAACACTTTTGTGAATTTTTTAAGTTTATTTTTTTTTATTTTTTTATTTGGACTTTATTTTCGACTTTTCGTAAAACAACAAACTTTAATGTTTCTTTGCTATTGTGTATAAAATCTGCCAATAGATGGACACTTGAATAGAAAGTCATATCTGTTTTAGATAAACTAAATGTTTGTATATATAAAATTTAAAAGAAATTTTTAAATGGCTTAAGAAAACAAAAGGAAAAATATGTATTTTTATGGACTTTTTTTATTACTAACGAATAATAAGACATACATGTTGCTGTAGGAATAAAGGAAGGATGAACGGAGAGTTTAATATTAAAGAAATATTTTATATTTTATTGGAACTGAAAAAAGAAATTTTGAAAAGTTGATATTGGACAGGATAACTTTAAAATTCCTAATAAATAAATTTATGTCCAAGAATTTATTTTGAAGGTTAGGTAAGGATTCGTAGGGCTGGTGGACATTAGGGCGATCTCGAGCAACTGTTTGAAGCTCTAATATTTCAGTTCCTGTAGATCACTTAAAAAAGATTAGCCGAAGACGCATGCCGTAATTAATCCCTTAATTAATTCAAGTACCACAAAAAGCGAAAGCATTTTATTTTCAAAATGAAAATAAACTTCAATTAACTTCACAAGGATATCTAATTATTCTGACTCACATATTCAGCAAAGTAACACTAAATTACATATAAAACTTAATATTTTAAACGAACGCCATCGAGCCATTTCTATCTAAATCAGTCAAAGTGCAATTCCAATTTTACGTATAAACTCCCATTCGTAATCTTATCATATCAGCTTATATCTTAATCCACAAACAAATAGTCTATAGTCTTTGCTAAAAATGCAAACAAAAGATCTTTTAAAATTTAAAATATATTCTGGCCAGAAATTTTCTAGGACACATGTGTGTGCCATAAATACGACATTTAAATATTTACATTTAATACAAAATGGAATAAAGGACACTTTACTAAAGTTTTATTTTTAAAAACTCCATTTAAGAACTCAAACAACACAAATAAATGTTGCAAAAAGTATTTTTTTTATATGTACGAGCATAAAAATTTATGTGCACATGCACATATTTGCATCTGTGTGTGTGTGTGTGTGTCTGTAAATATCTGAATGTGTTTGCATAATTGCTGTGTCAAACTATTAAAATTACATTTGAAACATTTATATGTATGCATTTTTGTTAATTTAAATGTAAATATTTCAAGGAACTAAACCGTTTAATAAAACATATAAATAAATTAAATGAAATTTGTTATATGCCAAGTGAATATTGGACATCACAAGGATATGACAGGGCTACCATGCTATAATGGCCATAAAATCGTAAAATAGTTAATAAGTTTTTTTTAATAAAACAAATGCATAAACCTTTTTAAGCCAAAAATAGAAATGATCTTGACAAGTTATAGTGATCTTTTTAATTTTAATAATAATATTGAGCTTGAGGCTTATTTTTATAATATAATAACTATAAAATTATTATTTTTTTATTTTATATTTTATGCTAGAGTTAATGTCGACGTCGTCGACGGCGTCAAATGTCAAAAAAAAGTTGAATCGTATGAAATTGTATGAGAGCAGTTAATCTCAACGCGTTGCAACGCCGTAAAAGTTCAATCTATTTCAACTTTTTCGGCGTTGAAACGCCGTCAACGGCGTCGACATTAACTCTAGCATTAATCAATATTTCGATATCTTCTTCAGGATAACAATTTAAAATTAATTATAATATTATAACAATAACAGAATTTTCAAATTATTCAAATTATTCAAAGTGATCTTTTTATATATATAAATCAAGATTGAAGAAAATAATTTCTACAAAAGAACAACAATCCTTTTAACTACTGGTAGTTAATTTTAAGTGATCCAAAAAATTACTGGCCGCATTGTTTCAACGTCTGATTTGTGGTTGTTTGCTTGATCCTTTTATTGTAGGAATAATCAATCGTACTAGTTTATATTTCAATGTGCGATTCTTTGTAACAAACTATTGCCTCTGCGGGAAATTGTCGTACGACAATTGAAAATGTTCATGACTGGTGAAAAGAAGATATATTGCAAAATTAGATGGGTCTGGAAAAAAGCGAAAGAGATACATGGAATATTGGGAATATTAATCGTCAGGGTTGGGGAATTTCGTACTAACCAAAAAGGTAATAACTTGAAAATATGAGTGTGGGAACTTCTCATATTCAATTTTCGTTAAAATATTGGTTAAATAGTTGATATTCCTACTAACCAGCACCCCTTGCAAAAGTGGAAAAATTGAACAAAGAACGCTGATGAGATGGCGTAGCGGCCTCGAAATCAGTAGTGATCCGTTCTGCTGGTTTAATGACTATGAAAAATATTCTTAATATTCCACTCTCAACAAATAATAAATAGAATGTAATCACGTTCATTTATTAAAATAAAAATAAAAAAAAATAAATAAATAAAAAATAATTTGCAGTTTTGCAGATTTGAACCTATAGCCCGTTGGGAAAATTAACATCCTGTAATACAATTTACATAAATAAAGGTTCACTATTAAAATAGAAATTCATACATTAATTTAAAAATGTTTCTATTTTGTTTTTAATTTTTTGGATAAAAAAAAATCTTTATAGTTTTTTTTTTTTTGTTAAATTGTCACATTGTGTAAAGACATAAACGCAGGTTACCTCAGCCTGGTATTAAGTTAGGGAACATAAAATAGAAATCCTTAAGTTTATGTCTATAATCTATTACCCTGTAAATATAAGTTACCATTTTCTCCCATTTAATTATTACATATACTTTCAATACTCTTCAGTTTCAGAGATTGCTTGGAACCACATAAGATTTATGGGTAACCATCAAGTTACATATTAAGCCCCCGGGGACAACCATGTTAGCAAAGGGTGGTTAAATTTGAGGTTCGGAACTAAATTGGCTGTCAAATGATGAAATGTCAGTAATTAAACTGTCATCCACTTGGCATTTCTTTAGTAAAAAGTTAGGAGATTTTAACCATGGAACAATTGTTGGTGTCGAACGTTGGTGAATTGACAATTTTTTTTGTTTTTTATCTCGGGCCAGCACTCAGGGTATGACCCCTATATATGCCATGCATTGCGACGGAACTGAAAACGAGGGGATAATATTGAGGGGACAGATTAGGAAAGATGGAAAGATCGACAGTTTTTTTTTTTAGCTACTTCAACGTTTTTACTTCGCCGGTTAATTTTTGCTACAGGACCGACGGAGGAGAATGCTGATGTTACTCTGCTTTTTAGTACATGATCGTGTCAGCGGCTGCCAATTATGTTCAGTGACCAGTGACTATGCCTTCATCATCATTGAAACAGGCTGGCAACAACTAACACAATCACGCTCTAATGCTGATCAGAAGAATTCAACACAATATTTCATGACTCAGCACGGGTTCGAACTCAGACCATCCGCTTCATAGTGTCGTGTTCTACTACTTCAGCCAACAATGATGAAACTGAACGAAAACAACGCATACTTAAACAAAATCATCTTTAGTGACAAGGCCCATTTTCAACCCGGCGGTTATGAAAACAAACAAAGTTGTCGCATAAGGGACTCACAACATTCACAAACAGCCCTTATAAAAAAAAGATTACATACAAAGAAAGTGGCCGTATGATGCGGTTTGTGATCAGGCGACATCACCGGTCCGTATTTTTTAAAAAATGAGCATAAAAACGGCGTCAATGTTATTTCTCTGCTCTGCTAAGCCCTGATATCCGATTTTTGTGGTCACAATTGGCTAATGTTGGCATCACTGATCTCTGGTTTCAGGAATACGGCGCCACAAGCCACACAACCGGCCAAACAATTCAGTTATTGCATGAGTAACTTCCCGTAATTTTTTCATTTGGACGATGTCAATTTATGATTGAACGTCGTTTTTATGATTTAACGCCGTTGGATTCTTTTCACTGGAACCATTTGAAACACCCTGTTTACGTGAACAAACCACAAACAACTGACGCACTCAAAGATGAAATTCGAAGCTGCTTTGACAAGATAAGAGAAGGTTTTTTTCAAAAATTTGGTTCAAAATGTTGTGAAAAGAGCGGAGGTCTGCCGACGTGCTAGAGGTGGACATTTGCCCGACATCATATTCCATTATTTATTCCCATATTTCTACTTTACACTGGGGTATCAATTAAACTGAGTTTGTCAAAAAATTGTGTTTTTAAGCCAATTTACTTCCTAACCTCAAAGTTGCCCAACCTTTACATAGCAAAAAAAAACAATATAAAAAATGGCGTTTTGAGGCTTATTTGACATCTAGAACTATTTTGAATGAATATAAAATTCAAATATTTGTGGTTCGCCGATACTAATAAGATGTTGATTGAAATATTCTATACTAGGCCACCATAGCAAAATTGATACTCAAGCAACGTAGAAAAATTTCTTTTATAAATTATTAGAATATATACAAGTATTTTGTGAACCATTTAATACAACTTCAAAAAATTTAAGAAATTACGTTTCTTCAAACTGTTGGCGCTCAGTTAAAAGAAACATTAATATCATCGACTATTGCTCAGAAAGATTTAAAATCGACTTTATAACATCAATAATATTTTTCTTAGAATTATTTGTTTTAAAAGCTTTGTTAAAAAGCGTTTGTTAAAAAGCTTTACTTTTAAATGGGAACATTTCCCATTAAAACCACACAAATACACGCATAAAGTTAACACAACTATTAACAGATGTACTCGTAGCTCCCGACTACTCGTGTTTGTAATTGTACAGAAACACTTGAAGTTTCGTTCAAAATCATTCATACGAACGTTGCCATGTTTGGTTATGACTGTGCACAGGAATAATTACAAATAGGTAGAATTGTATTATAGAATTCATATTAACAGCACAATACAACAATACAGACGTTTCTGTTTGAAAAGGGAATTGTAACACTAGTGACACAATATACGGCGAGAAAAAGAAATGCCATGCAAATCAATTTAAACGAAATGATTTATATGAAGTTCTTTAGGCCTTTAAAAATATTGTGTTAATCATAATGGCAAAATGGCCGTCTAGCTGTGCTCAGGTGTATCGCATTCAACAACAATATTACTTTGTTTAGGGCCAACTGACGCATACTCACGTACTTTATAGATATCAAAATTATGCATAAGGTATAGCAGAGCTAAACAATTATTCGGACACTGGCAAAAATATATAAAATTATATAATAAAACTAAGCAATAGATATAGATGAAGAATAATCACATAAACATGGCGTGAAAGGAATTGCTAAGAAAAATTATATTATCCAGGACTTGGCATTTTTATCTGCCATCTATACATTTCTTTAAGTGTATGGCGTAATTTATCAAATAATTAATGGTTTTATAGAGTTTCTGTGTAAGTGTGATATTCTGTAGTTAAATTTGATGTTCAACAATTAATCATAACACTTCATTCTATATACAAAATTTATGCATGAGCTGCTCTCCAGCGAGCGTTAATAAGTAGGAAACCCGGCTAAAATTAGCGACGAAAAAACTAAAATGCTAATAATATCAAGTAACGTATCAGTGAAAACACAACAGCTTAAAATATCTTTTCAATATTAGCAGTCATATTCACAGCAATTATTGTAACCGAAAAGCATTCAGAACTTTTGAATTGTAATTAAGGAGTGAAATTTCCAATTCACAAAACAGAAATATAATAATTTGGAAATGCAAAGAGCAGGTGCATTTGTTCATGAAAATTATAATTCAGCTGGCAAGTGTTCATTCAGCATATGTTTTGTTAAAATTGGGCATACATCGCACTGCTATGGACTGCTATGATACCGACAATCTTCCCCAATAATGCAGCCATTGATGCAAAATGCTGTGTTTTTCGAATTGGTATTACCTATAGCACAGCTTATTAATGCAATATGTTAGTCCACCAGTTTGGATGAGTGACGTTTTTTCGGAAGTCGATGTACTCCCATCATCAGTTCTGAAGTGTACTTATGCTTGCCACAAACTATTAATTGGCTTAACTGAATGTGATAAAGTTTTCTTTATAAAACTTTTATGAAAACACTTTTTGCAGGAGCTGTAGCAACACTAAACTAAGCCTGTCTTGGACTAGCACTCAGGGGATGCCCCTACATATGCGATCCATTGCGCCCGAAACAAGAAACATTGACGTGTGTGAAAATAGATTTAATCCAAAATCGATTTTTCGAACAGTAAATTTCAAGCATTTTAAATATTGTTTTTTCTCTGTTTAGGAAAAACTAAGAAAAGAAAATTAAAAAAATAAATAAAAAAAAATTAGTAAAAACCAAAGTATATCTATATCAAGTATATGCAAGAGTCCAGCTGACTAAAATTTTTTTCAGTTTTTACATGAACGTATGTCAAAATTTGTTTAATTTTGTAGCGAGCCATATTTGTTTATTCCATTGAAAAAACAATTTTGTAAAATTGTGAAAAACATTATTAATTCAACAAAAGCAGCAAAAAAGAATTGTTGTGAAAAGGATTTTTGTGAAAAAGTGTATTGTTTAAGAAAAGTAACAAAAATAAATTGTTTTAAAAAAGTTCTATGCGAAAAGTATTTAAATTTTTGGAAATAATTGTGAACAAAACAAAATATAATAAAAGAAAATTTCTGACATAAGATATTAATTTTACACAAACAAAATGTACGGTGGTTTTTGTAATTTTATGTTGTTGTACTCTTGCGACTACTTGATATAGATAGACTTTGGTAAAAACTGTTATGAAATTTTTATTTGACATATTGTTGTCACAATACTATTTTAAATGAAATTTAAATTTCATTTAAAATTTTAATAAATTTTTTTTTAAAACTTCAGACATCTGATTCGAATTTTCTGGACCCAAATTACAATTTAACTACGAAGTTTTGTAAATTTACTTGAAATATAAAAATCTCTGGGGCGATATGGTTTAAATTTATTTTAGCAAAGACGCGAACCGAAAGTTGCACCACCAAACCTATTCTGCAGTTAACAGAGGACTGTTAACCACTTAACAGTTAGAGTAAAATTTGACTAAATTTATTTGTAAGCCAAAATCTAGCAGCAAGTTTCACATATAGAAATTAAGGCAGAAGAGATACTTAATAAATATATACTTAGGGGATGTACAGAAAATGCAAAATATTGTGAAAAAATTAATTAAAACAAAAAATATTTTCCTGGAGAGGTTTTCAGTCACTGTGGGAAAATGAAGATGAGTATACACTTGCCTCTATGGAAAAATGGAGGCCCAGGGAAACCTTTATATAACAGTGGGTGCTGTTGGCTGAAGTAGTAGAACATGAGACTATAAAGCGAAAGGTCGTGAGTTCGAGCCCGCGCTGAGTCATGAAATATTGTGCATGTTTGTGTTAGTTGTTGCCAGCCTGTTTCAATGATGAAGGCATAGTCACTGGTCGCTGGTCACTGGTCACTGAACATAATTGACCGCGACTGACACTATCATGTACTAAAAAGTTGACTAACAGCACCCACCTTCGTCGGCCCTGTAGCAAAAATTAGCCGGCGAAGTAAAAGGATGAAATAGCTACAAAAAAACAACTGTCTATCTTCTTATCTTTCCTAATCTGTTTCCTCAATACTATCCCCTCAATACTATCCCCTCGTTTTCAGTTCCGGCGCAATGCATTGCATACATAGGGGTCATCCCCTGAGTGCTGGTCCAAGATAAAAAAAAAGTCATAAGACTCAAATAATTTGTTAAAATTGATATTATGGAGCCACTTCCATCCAAACTAGTGAATTGAAATTACGGCCCAAGTGATATTTAATAAATATATACTTACAGGATATACTGAAAACATAAAATATTGCAAAAAAATTAATATGAAAAGATTTTTATTTTCCTGGAGAGGTTTTCGGTCATTGTGGGATAATCAAGAAGGGTACACATATGAAACTATACACAAATGATGGCCCATTTATACAGCAGAAAAAGTCTTATATCTGAAATAATTTTGGAATTCGAATATCAATTTAAAAAAAATTAATTCAACAAATTGGTCATTATGGAAATTGTTTAAAAACATTGGTCATAATGGAAATATGAGCATGGGTACACATATGCCATTATATATAAATGGTGGCCCAGAGAGCCCTATACATATATTCCATAAAAAGTATCATATCTGAAATAGTTTTAGAATTCGAAAAACATCATAATTCTAAAAAATGTGCCGCCAGTATTTTGGCTTCCATATGAATTTACTCAAGTTTTACTCCAAATGTTAAACAGTTAACAGAGCTCTGTTAGTTACAGCATACGTTTGTGAAAAATTTCGGTTTGCGTCTTCGCTTATATAAATATAAAGTTATCTTCCCACTCAAGAAAAATTGGTTATGGGAGGAGGAATAGAGGAAATATTGTTTGTGGGAGTGCGATTTGGACATGCGATATTTATCAAAATTTCTATTTCTCGATTTGTGTTTTACACAATACAACCTTTTAGCTTAAGACAATTTTAAGCTTTTCGTGTTAAAGTGAAAGTAGAAAACATTTTTTCAAAAATCCACGTATAAATAGTCTCCTTAGAAATATTTTCATATCACTTTGAAATACTTTGCCCAAACTTAACTAAATAAGCTACTTTTGAAAAATATTTTACTTCTAAGAATTGAAAATAAAAGAGAGAAAAAAAGCTAACAACCGGCCTCAATTGTTTGTCATAATATTCAATTTAAAAGTATTTTCAAAGTTATCACTTACTTGAGAAATAAAACCATTTGGTTTAAAAGAAAATTTTCTTTTTAAATTGGTTCTGCTTTATTTCAAGCACTTTGTCAATTATATACGAAATACAAAAAGTTTCTAAAGAAGGTTTTAAACAAATAAGTACATTATTTTCGAGCCAGAACATTTAATGGAATTTTTCTCTAAACATTTAGATTTATTTTACAAAATGTTGTCTTATATACTCCAACACACAATATCTTATTTTTTTATTACAACCTCTCATATAAATTCTCTCACATCTCTTTCTTTTTAGAACAATAGCCGTAATACACGTACACACTTACAGGGTGGCATATGTGTGTTAGTAGCGTCAAGGATTTGTATTAATTTAATATTATTAAAGCCCATGGTGGAGAGTAATCTACGAAAATAATTCTTTATAAATACATACAGGGTGGAGCATAAGTTGTCATTCGATTTCTTGTTTTTACTGGAATACTTTTATTAAATGAAAAAGTTTTATTTTGGATTTTGTCTATTCGAGAAGTAAATAAATTTTTTTATATTAAATTTATTTAAAATTCATTCAGAGACAAATGATACAGATTGCAAGGCACAAAGGAAAGTCAACTTCAGTACACAGCAGAGCAAAAGAGCTGTTTTCGAAAGCCGCTACACTTTCATCATTAGTACTCATGTGCATTTTATTTGAGCCATTCGTTAGGAGGCTGAGTTGAATATGATAAAAGTTTTTATTTATAAAAATTTTATTAGGAAATTTCATACGAGAATTATATCTATCAATCCGAACCTAGCACAATTTTATTTAATACCCTTGTTGCCGAATTTTTCTGAATAAAAAATTCATATCGTAATAATAAAATTAATAAGTTCGAAAAATAAAAATTTATATTACAAATTCCAATACAAATCCATTCTCTCGTTGTAGTGCATCAGACCTAGACTCTGGTAGGAATCGAACCCATAACATGCACACTGATGGGTTAACACACTATGCATTAGCATACCGAGTTTTTTCTTTCTACAAACAATTGCCAAGTAAAACGAGAAATATTTTGATGACTTTGAGATTTTATAAAATTCACTTTCTGTACAGCTGCCGCTATCAAAATTATACTTCTTCCCACGTAATATTCAGATCCATCAAAAACAATTTTCTTTGTACACGGCACTACTGTGCTCTTGTTAATAAACGTGTCTGAGGCATAAACTCCACTTGCAGCAGAATGTCTTTTTAATACAAACACAATAGTTAAGTGCTTTTAATAAACATGCGTTTGTGCATGTGTATGTGTGGGTATGTCCGTGTTTGTGTGGGTGTGTGTGTGTATGAATAATACATGGCTCGTCTGTGTGTGCATGGATATTTTGTGTCTTAGCAGTAGTCATTCATCAAAAGTCCTTAACAAATTCGAGAGCAATTAAACTCATCAATTAGATTGACGTTATTGTATGAAATTCGCCTGCTTTTTATTTACTCCGTCTACAGCTCACTCTTGTTTGCTGTACTATACACACTCGTATAATGTTCTTTTTCCTTTCGTTTACAATTTTTACAAACAAAATCCTTTTATTTAATGTTTTTAGTCAATTTCATGCTTTTAGTTTAGAAATAACATATAGACATGATGTGTTGTGCGTGGGTGGGTTATAGCAATTATTTGGTTTCATGTGTTACATCTAAACACTGAAGTTTCATTTATTTCAATTAACTTCCTGTAGGTTAACTTCCTGTATGTGTGTAAAACCTTAAGCTAATTTAGGTTTTTAGTTTAAACTCAAGAAACATGAATAACTTTTAGATATTTAAACATCTTTAAAATGTCTTACAATTCATCTTCGAGGTGGTGTATGCATTTTGTACAACCCTCGTAGTTATTTTATACACGTAGCTACACAGTTTATTTGGTGAATATTTGTTTATACAGTGAAACCTTTTATTAGCCAATAAAGTGAAAAAATTTATCGACTTAGAATGGCAATTATCCTTGGTCTTCATAATTTTTTTCTTAAATTCATTGGTTCCTACTTCATCATGATCTAACACATTAATTTTTTTTTATTTCCTATTATTATTATTATTATTATTATTATTATTGTTATTATTATTATAAAACTATGAAACTCAGAAAAACAAAGGCGGGTGGGACTAATGCCAGGGACACAACTGGGACGAACGACGAATTTCGCTTAGTACGACGAATTCGTTGGTAAAAAATCGCTCTATAAATTCGTCGTATGAAACACAATAACGACGAATAAATTAAAATAATAAGCAAACAAAATTTTAATATTTGTTTTTTAAATCATTGTAACCTCCGATGCCAGCCAGATTGTTTACACATTCAATAATTACCCCGGTGTTGTCCACCGGGATAATTATTGAAATTCCTTTTTGTAATTATTTTCTGAAAAATTTTTTGTCTGTAAATGAATTATTATTTTCATTTAACAGCTGATGGGGTGACCATATGAAAAAGTGGGAAATAGAAAGAAAAACTATATTATAAAAAGTGTTCAAAATTAATAAAAAGTCGTCCGAATGATAAATTTTTGTGAATTAGTGAATGCATTTTTATTATGTACTGAACATTTTAGTGCTACATGCAACAATACAGTAGTGAATTATGTTTTTCCACAAAAAACCAGTTTGAGTATATGAAACCTGGTCACTTTATATTGATTTGTTCGTCGTTCGTTGACGAAACAATTAGAAATAAATGTATTTCAACTTTCGCTGAGTATGACGAACTTCGACCAATGCCACGATTGTGTGCATTTTCATATACAACAATGTGTTTTATTTTTGGTGACGAATTTTCGCGACAAAAAATTCGTCGTTCGTCGCAGTTGTGTTCCTAGCATAATGCGTATTTCGATTCGAAATAAAATACTTTCGACAGTCGCAAAGCAGCTCTGAGTCAGTGAACATCAAGCCTCGTTGGCAATTATTTTTCAAGTGCAGCCAAACCACTGATTGTTTACTTCCTTTTCGAGAGTTTTGCGTCTCACTCGCACTAGTTAATTTCAATATCTCAGCTAACTGTATAGATTTACAGTTCTCTTGAAGGCATAGGTCGTGTACAGTCAGTCATAGTAACGGAAGAAAATAACGGTTTAATAACATCGCCGACATATGGTCTAAGTCACCCCGTCGACATCTGTACACCAAATGCTGTGCAAATTTACTTTGTAAAGTATTTCAACAAACTAACAAACAAAATACTGTCGACTTGCAATATTATTCGAACAGTTTTCAGTCTTGTACTGGAATTAGAAAAATGGGTGTGAACATTCGATTTAAATTTTCAAATATGACAAGAGTGACCTCCATAGAAGATTTATTTCACATACAGGCATTTGGGTCAAAGAAAGAATTCTTTCTGTAATGCGTAGTACTATTTTTTAATCATTCTACGAGAAATGGATGTGATCACAAATAAAAGCGCATTGTATGACGAAAAGTATGCGTTAAGAAAAAGAAGTTGATAATTGCATCCGTGAACATCCTGTTATAAAACAATAAAAAACGCCTCACATTGCGACGATGTTCAAAAGGGTCAAGAGAGTTGGCCTTCGCCGTCACGATCGAATAACTTTAAGAAAGACTTTGAACCTTTAAACATACTTTGTATAGACATTAGATTCGGATTCCAGTTTTGGTAGGATGTAAATGGTATAAATAGTAAGAAGATCAAATGAGCTGAACCGTCTTCACTGTCCTAAGGAACCGACACACTTGAATGCTAATTTTAATACCTGAAAAAAATATTCTCTCCATAGAACATCAAAAGCTTTCCGTTCTTAAATATTCATATCACCCACAATTACAGACCTCCGTAGCATGATCGGGCATGCTATTTTTTTTTTTTTGTAGGAGTAGGACCAGCGCTCAGGGGATGACCCCTATATATGCAATGCATTGCGCCAGAACTGAAAACGAGGGGATAGTATTGAGGGTACAGATTAGGAAAGATAAGAAGATAGACAGTTTTTTTGTAGCTATTTCAACCTTTTACTGCTAATTTTTGCTACAGGGCCGACGAAGGTGGATGCTGTTACTCTGCTTTTAGTACATGATAGTGTCAGTCGCTGCCAATTATGTTCTGTGACCAGTGACTATGCCTTCATCACTGAAGCAGGCTGGCAACAACTAACACAACCATGAACTAATGCTGATCAGAAGAATTCAACACAATATTTCATGACTCAGGGCGGGCTCGAACTCACGACCCTCCGCTTCATAGTCTCGTGTTCTACTACTTCAGCCAACAGCACCCACCATGATCGGGCATGCTATTGAGTAAAGTAGCTAAAATTTAAACTATGAAGCTTAGGATCTCAAGTTCTATTCCGCACACAGTCATGAATATGATAATGACTTGGTCGTTGATCTGCAGACTCCATGGTTGTGTTAGTTATTGACTTCCTGTTTCAAGGACGATATCAGCATTGCAGTTGAACATTACGTACAGCATTTATGCACCGTCAGCAGCCTGCTTCGTCCGTACTGCAGCAGAAAACCCGCCGGCAAGGGCTCAAATAAATTCTCTATCTTGTCATATTTTCTCATTTATTCAACCATCAATATCCCCTCCTTTCATAGTTGGTGCACAATGAGTTGTATCAGTAGGTGTCAAACATATAAAAAAAATATATATATTATTGGAGGTCCTTGAGTCGAACGTTTCCTTCACTTACGATGCTGCACAACATTTTTGCTGATGATAGCCTATTTTTAGCTGCTTTAATATGTTTTAAGCCAACTGGCCTTTTGAAATTGTATCGGTAAAAATTGGCTTCATGTTTAAGTTTCAAAGAACCCATATTACAAAGAAAACCATTCAGTTCATGACGGTGTACAGTTTAGTTTATTAGCATTTTATTATTAAAAAATTTATTAATGTTCTCCCACGACTACAGCTTTCACTGTTTTGTCTTCACAAATTGGTATCAATATATACTTTTGTGTGCATACAAGTTCATACACACACACACACACTTGCATTAATAGTCACCACACTATTAATTTCTTTTATGTTTTAGTAAATGTCTTTCTATCAAATCCTCATGTTGGACTATATCCGCTTCAACATTTTACCAACATCATCTACTTGAAATATAATAAAGCTTAATGTTAATATACACCCACGTCTTATAGAGGCACACTAAAATCAACACACTTGCCAACTACACATACAAACACGTCTTTATGTATCACGTCTAATAATGCCTGCCTTTTGTTTGAAGTCAATTCCATATAAAGTTGACATATTTAAAAATCGTCTTTTTCGTTTTTTTTTTTTTTTTGTTATATGGAGCTCAGGGAAAGCCGAGCTGCAAGAACAAGAAAATCTGAAAATTATACTCATCCATTCACATGTTAAATCATATGTAGAGAAAATGTCATACAAACACTTTTGACACAGATTGATTCACTCCGAAGCAAAAGTTGTGGAACAATGGAAAAAAATAAAAGCCTTTTAGTGTTCAGAATACTTCTTTGGAGCATTTAATGCGTTCAAGTTAAAGTGACCAAATGAGTTTTAAAGCCTTCATGAAGGTGGATTGATTGCAAGCAGAATAGATGAAAGAAATATTTTTTTACACAATGTTTTTCTTGCTCAGCATTAAATAGTTCGGTGTATAAATTGAAGCTGGCTTAAGGTATGAATCCGGTGTGGTAAGAGAGAGGGAGAAAGAGAGAGAGAGAAAAGCTGACAGACAATGTTTGTACATTAATTATCCTACAGCACAAACAATTTATTGTAATAGAATTTAATCTTTTTTTCTAAATCGTTTAGTATAAAAATATATCGATGATGTCCCGAAAAATTTTCAGTTTTAATTACTTCTGACTTCAAGTGAAAAATTCTACTTGTGCGCTATAACTCTTTTTGTTTTACTGATTCATATAATATTGGCCAACAATACATTTCGATACCTATAATCCTAGACCATAGATGTTCAGCCCATACAACAATTGTTTAAAAAATTTACACACATTTGTTATGCTCTTATAAAAATTTTCATTCAGTCGTCGTTGAGCAAGCGAGGAGAACACATGCGGATGGTTGTTGTCATTTTATTTCAGAAATTTATTAAGCATTGTTGTTGCTTCTTGTTGGACGAAGCATAGCAAACACAAGCGATTCAATTACAATTGAGCACAAAAATTAAACTCGAAATTGAATAAAAGCATACACGTTCACGGAATGAAATGTGAAAAGTATTTTATGATAAATTATGCTTTTCTAACATTCAAGTTTTAATCTAACATAAAAAACTGGTTTAAATAGATTTATTTTTGTTTTGTTCTCAATATAACTGTTCTATTTTTTGATATTGATAACTGCTATATACGGTTCCCGATATTTTTTTTCTTAAAATTAAAATTACATTCACTTAATAAGTTATTTATATATGGCAAAAACTCTTGTCTGTTTTTCTTATTTTAAGCGTTTGACATTATGTTTGCTGGGCAAAATCTCTAACCAATACATCTTCACTTTTATTTTTGATCATCTATGTCCTAGACACAAACCAAATACATTATCAGTCCTCTATTAACATGTTAAGACAGAGCTGTCAGGCAAAACGTTTCAGAATGTGTATTCCAAATGGCCTAGTGTTCACATTTTTGGACCAATCAGGAAAAAAATTAAGGAAGCGACAAGTGGTACAACTAAACTAAGTCACTAAACGGACACACTTGGCAAATATTTGCCCAAAAAACATGTAACCACTAAATTCAGATGAAAATTATTTTTATTTCGATAAGAATTTATTGGAATATACGCCATCTTAAAGAATATGATTTTTGATGGTTTTAATAGATGATTCCATTTCAGTATGACAGACTCAGTTCATGTACTTCTTTTGCAGTTTTAATATTAATAATAAATAATTAAAAACGTTATATTCGACCGGATCGAATCTTAAATACCCTCCAAATATTTAGTAAGTAAAATTGAAATGTTTAACTGTGTTCCTTTATATAATATCGTGTGTCAACGCCCACTGAAGGGGGCGAGGTCCAAAAATAAACAATATCATGTTTCCCACAGACGAACGTATGGGCATTGCTAGACCGTCTTAGACTTCATCACTGATCAAGAATATGTATACTTTATGTAGTCTAATTCTTTTTGGAGAGTATTAAATCTGTATTTTTTGGGGTCTCTCTGGCAGGGGCCGTGGGTGAGACATTTCACCTTTGCTATAAGACTGTAAAATTAAATATTTGGGATACTTAAATGTAAAATTTATTATGTGGGTGAAGATAAATATGCCGAGTTAAACATGTTTTGACGTAAGCAGTTACGAAACAACGTATTTAGCTGTGAACTTAAATATGTTATGACGTAACGAATTGGCAAACAGTGAAGTTTTTGTAATGAAAATCCATATTTAATAAATTTTTTGAGCATTTTGTGAAAATATTTACAGGCCCTGAAAGGTCAATTTACAGGCCATGAGATTTTGTGTGATCTTGGAGGGATTTTGCCCCCAGTGGCCAAATAAGGAGTTGGCATGCATTGCCAGTATATAGAAAAAGATGTATGGGATAGAAGACACTTCCTTAATCATTTTGTATATAAATATGAATTTTCATTAAAAAAAATGTAACTGATTGCCATTTCGTTACGTCATAACATTTAACTTTACTTCGTAACTGCTTACGTTAAAACATATTTAACTCGGCATATTTATCTTCACACACATAAATTTATTTTTAATTTTTTTAAAAGGGTCATTTAGGAGGCATTGGAGAGGAGGGGGTAGGGCAGAGTAGTACCAGGTTACGCCTCAGCTTCGTCAATAAAGCTTAAAAATTATATTTTTAAGGAATGTGGACTTAAGTAAAAGACTTTGTTGAATTTTTACACAATTTTTGCATATAATAACGCCCAAAAATTTTTATTTTTTTATTTTATGCTCTGACATACAAATATATCATTTGCTTAACAAAATTACGAAAAAAACTTTAAAAATTATGTTGTTTTTTAGAGGATGGTTTAGTTCTTCCTAGGGGAACTTTTTCCCCTCTGGCCCGATTCAGCCCATTTATATACTATATGGGGTCTCAGATGGATATTTCCCTGCGTTACAAAGGGAATGACAAAGTGAATATACGCTCCAATTCTTTTCTGAAGGGTATAAATTTTTAAATATTAATTAATTAAATTATTTATTATAATTAAATGATATAGGTAAGCAATTAAAAAATGGTCTATTAAGGCGGATTCACTCACGTTTTCCGAACAAAAGTTTTTTCCGGACAAAATTTATTTTATTGAGAGTATTCTGCAGCACGATTCACTCATTTCGATAAATTTGTGCGGAAAATCAAAGTTGCCATTCATATAAAAAATGAGTTTTGCAAAATTGTAGTACTGCAGCGATTTTTTATGTTTTGCTTTGTTTTCTTGATATTTTAGATATATGGATATTACATATTTTAAATTATTTTTCAAGAATTTGTGATAATAATAATGGACGAGAAAAGTAAATTGCTTTACCTTATGGCCATTGAATTGCATAAAGCATTGTCATTAGCAAAATACATATAAAAAAAGAAACAAATAGATAATATTAGTTCTCAAAATTTATTTTTTTAGTCTCACACCCAATTTAATATATCAAACACAAAATGACATCTCAACTTTATGTGAAAAAGATTAACGTATTGGCAACTCAGTTCAATTTTGTCCGGACAAAATATATGCTAGGAACACAACTGCGACGAACGACGAACAAATCAATATAAAGTGACCAGGTTTCATATACTCAAACTGGTGTTTTGTGGAAAAACAAGTTCACTACTGTATTGTTGCATGTAGACCTAAAATTTTCAGTACATACTAAAAATGCATTCACTAATTCACAAAAACGTATCATTCGGACGACTTTTTATTAATTTTGAACACTTTTTATAATATAGTTTTTCTTTCTATTTCTCACTTTTTCATATGGTCACCCCATCAGCTATTAAATGAAAATAATAATTTATTTACAGACAAAAAATTTTTCAGAAAATATTTACAAAAAGGAATTTGTTCTGAAAAAAATGGGCAACACCGGGATAATTATTGAGTGTCTAAACAATCTGACTGGCATCAGAGGATTACAATGATTTAAAAAACAAATATTAAAATTTTGTTTCCTTATTATTTTAATTTATTCGTCGTTATTGTGTTTCATACGACGAATTTATAGAGCGATTTTTTATCAACGAATTTGTCGTACTAAGCGAAATTCGTCGTTCGTCCCAGTTGTGTTCCTAGCAATAAAATTAAACCAATTCAAGCTGAGAGTTGTTCGTAAAAAATATTTTCTCTCTCTCTCAAGAAGAGAGACGTCAAACTATATATAAAAAAAATTTGTCCGGACAAAAATTTTGTTCGAACAACATGGGTGAATCTGCCTTTAGGTTTCATGGGAAAGTGTTGCTCAACTATTGTTCCCCTATTACGTGGTTTGGTGGAATATAATATGAATTTTCAAGGCATAAAAAGGTTTTACTGCAATATTGACATTTTGAGTGGAATTCAGATTATTATTATTCAGCACTTGCCAGCTTATTTGCGCATTACAAATTTTCTTGTTTAAGTTTAATGATCTCATATTAACAACTAAAATTTCCAAGCAGATAAAATTCTCTACAAATTTCATTAACTCATTAATGAAATTTAATATTAGATGACTTTAAGCTTTATCCTGTAGTAAATAAGAACTGGTAAATTTAATAAATTCCCTCCCTCTCTATATCTCTCTCTCTCTCTCTCTTTCCATCTATTTTAATATAATGCAGTGAAAAATTCTAGTTTTTGCATCTGTATTTTATTTTCACCCTACATCAATATTAGTTAGCTTTTACTTGATATAAAAATTTCTTTTCATCGCCATGAATCTTTATTAATAATTCAGTTTTGCAATTCCCAGCAGCCCCGCTTCCATTACACGTATTTTCATTTCTTTGTTTAATATACAAAAATAACAAATAAAAAACACAAGTCCAACTTTGGTTGTTACAGGAACGCACTGTTATTTTAGCTGTTGCATTTTTCTGTAGTTAATTTTATGCAAATTTAAAACTGTTGTGAAGCAAATGCTTCATGCAAGTTCAAATGAATGAATTACTGTTTAAAATTATTAGCACAAAATATCTATGAAAGGAATATTTAATAAAGGTTTGTTATACCGCACCATTCCCAAATGCGAATAGTTTCATGTAAATTTTCATGCAACCACAGTAGCAAGGAGCAAGGAAAAAGAAGAAGAAAAAGCGCTACGCAAATAGTTGCAAAAGTTTAAGTTGCACTTAAACAACAAGAAAATTAAAAACAATAATAATAATAAAATATACAAGCGAAAAACATGAGAAAACAACAGTCACTTGACTCAACATTATGAAAAACTTGAGCTTAATTAATTATAGTGTTTATGTTTAGTTCACTTCTACATGTCATATTCGAGGGGGGGTCTGAGCGAAAAAAGGTTATTGATGCAAATAACAAATTGTACAGAATTGCCTACAAAAGTTTGTAAATTGAACAATTAAAGCTAAATTTAACTTTTAAGAGAATTATATTCCATTTGGAGAACATTAAAAGTAGTTGATGAGATAAAATTAAATTTATATTAACTGCCTGTTGAACAACATAGACACCTATCGTTCAATCAAATCAATAACATTTAAAACAACAACAAGTTTTAGAAATTGTTTTTGTTTTAAATATTATTTATGCGATCGCACGATAGCCTGCGTTATCCTTGAACTGGCTGTAAATTATTAAACTAATATTATTTTCAATTCTGTAGCTTAATTGAGACAATTAAAAAATAAATTGAGTTATCGACTATGATGTTCACTTACCCGTATAAGATTAGCTCAATCAATTACAATTTGATAACTGAGACTGTTTTCATGGTAAAAATTTATGCGACTTTTATGCCATCATTCCATCAGAGCCATTTTTGTTGTTGTTTTTTACTGAAAGTATAAAAAAATAAAGTTAAAGAATTATTTGACATACTCTTTTATTTTTTATTATAGTTGTATTCTAGGATTCCAAATATTAAATTTAGAAAGACATGATCCATATTACAAGGAACGAACTAAAATTAAGATAAATTTAATTTTCAAATTACATAGAAGAGTCGAACAACAGATTTTCGAAAACTGCTACAATTTTATTATCAGTACTCAGGCGTTAGAGAGAGAGAGAGAGAGAATTTTATTTGTAATCCGTATTGTAATATCAGCATATCGACCACAACTGTATATGTGATCTCAACAAATAACACAGTAGGGTCTAATAGCACATTTTCCAAAAATTTTATAATTTTATTATCATTACTCAGGCGTTAGACAGAGAGATAGAGAGAGAGAGAGAGAGAGAGAATTTTATTTATAATCCGTATTGCAATATCCGCATATCGACCACAACTGTATATGTGATCTCAACAAAAAAAGCGGCTGTATGGAGAAATATTTCTCACATTGCTGCCATAACACAGTGGGGCATTGCGCAGTTGCTAAACCGGCTGTAATACAATTGCATACGGCATATAAGAAGATGATGCTGAGTTTAAGTCTGTCTTTTGTTTTTTTTCTATTAATTTATTTAAGAAAAAGAAAATCTTCTGCTACGATATCTACAAAATCTAATCGAACAAAATTTGGCTAGCCAATTAGCAAAACAGTGGATCAAGCCACATAGAAATATCATATAAAAGTGTTTTTTAACCAAATATTTTTTTAAACTCTAAATAAAAATTCATAGGTACAGTAGAATCTTTTTTAAAGCTCTTTCAAAAGTGTTCTTTTTTAAGACCAACACCATAAGATAGGTTATAGGATAGGAAATAGGTTTTTTACAATAGTGATGGAACCCAGAGTATGGCCTTTGCTAATGCAATGCATTATGCAGGAACTACGAACTAGAGAGTAATTACAGAAAAATTACAAAATAATGAAGATTGATTTTTTTCTAAATTTGAGGTGGCCCATTGTGCAGTGTTTAAGTGTGCTGATAGAGTTAATTAACCTAGTGTCAATTATTAGTTTCTTCGCCCTCTCCTTTTTATGGTCAAGTGACTTCAAAACAGACTTTTAAGCGCCGTTTCATACATGAGAAATGCATTCCATTTTCCGTCTTTTACAAGGCAATCAAATGGAGTGACGATCTTTTGTATTGACTTAGGTAACCAAGCCAGTTGAATGTGATGCATCTTAAAGTACTCTGCAGTTTTATGCTAACAACAGCAATATACTACTAATTTTAAAATAAGTGTAGCTCCCACAATTATAGATGAAACAGTAGCATATTTGGAAGCATTGAAAATTAAGAGGGCCACATAGAGTCATGGTATATAGTAAATACCAGATGTTGACGGGCTACAATTAAATGCATAAGAATACGATATCCAGTTATCATCTGCGAAAGTGTACATAAGGTAAACTATTTAATTATTTCATTTAGTTATTAATTTCTAAATAGAAAATTGTTCCACCCTCGTATACAAATAAGCAAATAATATAATAATAAAAGTTAAATATATATGAGTGCGTGCATTAAAAATGAAAATGTTATTCCGAAAAACAATTACAAATTTTTCGTTGCCACTTGATGCTCAGGGATGGAAAAACTAAATTATTAGTGCTTAAAATGGTGACAAAGAAGGCACCCAAATAAAGGGTGTTTTTTTTTAAAGGTATAGAACTTCGAATTGAAATAAAACACAAGAAAATCGTTTTGGCTTTATTGGAAGGATAATTTTATGCCATTAATGTTTAAATATGATTTCGGGCATGTGGCCGCCGCGGCTGGCTCGAATAAAGCCAATTCTACAGGTCCAATTTTCAACCACTTTTTCGAGCATATGGGGCCGTATGTTGGCAATAGCGCCACGAATGTTGGCTTCCAAGTCCCCTAACGTTTCTGGTTTGTTGGCGTAGACGACCGACTTCACATATCCCCAAAGAAAATAATCCAATGGTGTCAAATCACACGATCTTGGTGGCCAATTGACAGGTCCATTCCGCGAAATTATGCGCTCATCGAATGTTTCCTTCAATAAATCGATTGTGACGTGCGCTGTGTGGCATGTAGCGCCGTCTTGTTGGAACCACAACTCATCCACATTCATTTGCGCAAAATCTTCCATAAAGTTGATGGACAAAGCTCCAATTGCTGTGCACGGTGGCGAATCGATTCATTCGGGTCCTCTTCAACACTTTGCTCTACAGCGGCAATTGTTTCTCGGTGCGCACTGTTCGACGTCTCTGCGGATGCGTATTATCACATAGAGTAAACGTAGTGCGAAAACGATCCATGGTTAACCGAATTAATTGCTCTGATGGACGATTATGTCGACCATAAAATGGACGGAGCTTGCGGTAAACTTCGCGAACTGAACCATTACTTTCGAAATAAATTTGCACGATTTGCAAGCGTTGTTCTTTTGTCAACCTGTTCATAATGAAATGGCAAACCAAACTAAATATTAATCACTTGACAGCTGACAAAATGGCCGCCAGTTAAAAAAGTGATGCCAACTTAAAGTTCTATACCTCAATAAAAAACACCCAATACAATTCTTTTTTTTTTTTTTGAGGTGCTATAGACAGTCTTTGTCTATACGCCTGCATCTAAATACATTGGGAGAAACTACACATAGAATACTATTAAGCTCAATTAAGAACTTCGTCAAGTGTTTAATTCAGGAAGGTCTGACAATTATTCTAGAGTACAAGGGAAACTCAAGATCAATTTTCTGAAAATAACTTGACATATCACAGTATTGAAAATGGTATGAAACTCTAGTGCAAAAAGTTGACTCGCCGGATACTTCCCTGTGATACTAAATGTTCCAGTCTTCTAAATTCAGTGCTGCCAACTGTCGTTAGAATTTCGACTTAAAGTCTATTTTGACACCAAATAAATGAGAATTGAATGTGGTTTATTGCTAAGACTTTGAGGGGGATTTTGATTATATTTTATGAACTAGAGAACAACTAATGTGACTAATAAAATATATTGGGAATAATTAGCTTTCAGTTACATTGAAATTAATAACATTGTATTTTCCTTGTGAACTGCTAGAATTGCTTGTCATATGTCTCCACAGGATGAAAATTCCACTTTGATCGCTTATGCTCCGATTTTCTCCAAGCTTCACTTGTAAACTGAATTTTAAAGAAACCCATTTGTGGCCTTGTTCTTTAAGCCCCTTATTTGATAAACTTAAATTATTTTTATGGAGTAACTAATATTGTGATACTTTACAACAATAGATTCTTTTTAATATATACACTCAGATGTCAACTTTCCAACTCTGCTGTACTCTTCCCCATTCAGCCATTTCTACATTTTTACGTTTACTTCGAAGTTGTTCACAAAAGTTCTGCTGTCGAAAAATTAAATAAAGACTCTAACATATATAATTGATTTATTGTAATTGTTAAATGTTTTATCTCTGCTACATTAATTCAAATAATAATTGTCCAAATGCTGGGAGACACTTGAAATTGTGTTTGTTTTATCGAAGTGAATGTGCGGTATAATTTTTTTTCGAGATATTGAGTAAAAATATAACACATTTATTGCATGTTAAGAAAATAAATAGATCAACAAATTATTTGGAGAAGAAAATATGAGTTAATAAAAACTAAATTTTATTAAAGTTTTTGCAATTTGCAAGAAACACTCAATGAACTTAACCCTTTGCCACCACCGAATATATTAAACAACATTCTAATATAAGCGACCAACCAGTCTAATAACTTCACACAACTTCATTTCACAGCAGCTCTTTATTAATTTAGGCCTCAGCATGGTCTATTAAAATAAGTGGCTATAAGGCTCTAATTGAAGTTGGCATCCCTTTAGGCAGTTGCTGAACATATGAAATCCGCAAACTCCCATCCAATTTTCGTTATGGCTTTTCCAACATTTATTTATGTATTTTTTTTTGGGTGCTAACCAAAATACGAAAATGTTTATTTATTGGCGAAATAAATAACTACTTAAAACAACAAACACAATTAAAACAACTTAAGCTGTATAATCACATCCTTGAAGAGGGCTAAACAATGGTAATGCTATCGCAGCATTGTTTGGCATGCAACAATCTCTAACTTTGTTAATAACCGAAACAAAAAGCCAAAAGACACACCAAGAGAAAATAAGGAGAAACAAGTTTCTAATATGTGGCAAACATTAATACGAAATGCCTGTTTCCATCCAGTTGCACTATTTCATTGAATCAGGCTAACCATTTTCTTATGAAACAATATATGAACAAGCAAATGGAAATACCCATATTGTGTAAAAGCCCAAATTTATTTATTTGTATAGAAGTTTTTTGCCAAAACTTTTATCATTTTGATAGTAACATGTGGTGGCAGTTCGCCAAAAGAACTCTTAATATAAAATTAAAGTGATAAAAAGACTTGGACACAGACAAAAAATCTAACTGGAAGAATTCATCGAAACAATAAACATTTAATGCACTTCTTTTGGCACTTGGCTACAGCATATCTGCTGCTAAAATTATCAAGAAAATAATATGCATGAACGTATTACAAATTGGACAGGACCAAATTGCATAAATAAACACTGGCACATTTAAATGTTTTGCTATCTCTGTGGTTGTTATAAGAAACTGTGTGTGTGTGTGTGTATATTTGTAATAAGTATAAAATGAAATTCTAATTAACATCATTTGCATAACTCAACCAGGCAATAATAACAGCAAGATTCTGTTACCAACAAATTTATTTCACAGTATCCTACTATTCCGAGGCATGGCAGTTTTGTTTTGTACAATCTGATGGATATAAGACAAAGTTAAATAATTCTGTTGGCAGGTCTTAAGGCTGATCCTATGATGCATCAAATAGTTGGACAGACAACGCACCTATCTGCTCGGATTTTTTTTTGAGAAGCACCATTTATTATTCGCATCCTTTTGTGTTTGAGTTGCCAGTGAACCGCACCACGCATTAAAGAGAGTATTCGTTCTTTGGTCGAACGGTTCGTATGTGGAACAAATTTTCTGCAGAAGTCTTTCCTGCCAATTTTAACTTAGGAAGGTTCAAATTGAAAGTCCACAAACTCCATCTATCCTCCTTCCCATAACCAACTTTACTAGCTCTGGAACAATGCTTCGCATTTGTAGGGGTCATCCCTGAGCGCTGGTCCGAGCTAAAAAAAAATCTCATTGCCAAAATAAAAACATTGTTAAGTCAACTGTATTGCTGACTATGTGATATATTCTTAATATCCCACTCTTAAGAAATAAATAAAATTTGGACCAATTTATTTATTAAATAAAAATAAAAAATAATTTGCAGTTTCGCAGACTTCAACTTAGAGCCTGTTGAAAAAACTATCATCCTGTAATACAACTGTATTAAGGTTTAAAATGTTCATGGTTATCAGTTTAAGAATTTCACTCCATACGAATTTGTGACCACCATTGACCAATTAAGATGATCATTTCCAAAAATGAAAACCACCCCAGGTTGAGGTTATCAAAATGTCTCTATGCCAAATTTCATCTCAATTGGTTTAAAGGTTTGAGCGTGAAAAGGTAACAGACAGACAGACAGAGTTACTTTCATATTTATTCTTTAGTAAGGAAAAAAGTGCAAGTCATTATGAAAAGTGCAAGTCATTACGAAAAGTGCAAGTCATTATAAAAAGTGCAGGTCATTATAAAAGGTGCGAATCATCATAAATAGTGCAAGGCATAATGAAAAATGCAAGTCATTATGAAAAGTGCAAGTCATTATAAAAAGTGCAAGTCATTATGAAAAGTGCAAGTCATTATGAAAAGTGCAAGTCATTATGAAAAGTGCAAGTTATTATGAAAAGTGCAAGTCATTATGAAAAGTGCAGGTCTTTATGAAAAGTGCAAGTCATTAGCAAAAGTGCAAGTCCTTATGAAAATCGCAAGTCATTATGAAAAGTGCAAGTCATTATGAAAAGTGCAAGTCATTATGAAAAGTGCAAGTCATTATGAAAAGTGCAAGTTATTATGAAAAGTGCAAGTTATTATGAAAAGTGCAAGTCATTATGAAAAGTGCAGGTCTTTATGAAAAGTGCAAGTCATTATCAAAAGTGCAAGTCCTTATGAAAATCGCAAGTCATTATGAAAAGTGCAAGTCATTATGAAAAGTGCAAGTTATTATAAAAAGCGCAAATCATTATGAAAAGTGCAAGTCATTATGAAAAGTGCAAGTCATTATAAAAAGTGCAAGTCATTATGAAAAGTGCAAGTCATTATGAAAAGTGCAAGTGATTATAAAAAGTGCAAGTTATTATGAAAAGTGCAACTCATTATTAAAAGTGCAAGTCATTATAAAAAGTGCAAGTCATTATGAAAAGTGCAAGTCATTATGAAAAGTGCAACTCATTATTAAAAGTGCAAGTCATTATGAAAAGTGCAAGTGATTATAAAAAGTGCAAGTTATTATGAAAAGTGCAACTCATTATTAAAAGTGCAAGTCATTATAAAAAGTGCAAGTCATTATGAAAACTGCAAGTTATTATGAAAAGTGCAAGTCATTATAAAAAGTGCAAGTCATTATGAAAAGTGCAAGTCATTATGAAAAGTGCAAGTCATTATAAAAAGTGCAAGTCATTATGAAAAGTGCAAGTCATTATGAAAAGTGCAAGTCATTATAAAAAGTGCAAGTCATTATAAAAAGTGCATGTCATTATGAAAAGTGCAAGTCATTATAAAAAGTGCAAATCATTATGAAAAGTGCAAGTCATTATGAAAAGTGCAAGTCATTATAAAAAGTGCAAGTCTTTATGAAAAGTGAAAGTGATTATAAAAAGTGCAAGTTATTATGAAAAGTGCAAGTTCTTATGAAAAGTGCAAGTCGTTATGAAAAGTGAAAGTCAGCACAAATAGTGCAATTCATTGTGAAAAGTGCAAGTCATTATAAAAAATGCAAGTCATTTCATTTCATTTTTTCTAAAAAATTTAATTCAATTTGTTTCTCTGAATAATTCGTTTAAATAATTTTCCTATGAAATATTTTCATTCATTTTCGAATTATTTCGAATTTCACCACACCTGAAATTACGATCTTAAACAGCATTAAGCCATCGACTTCTATTAACTTTTAGAAATTTCTTATCATTTCAAACAATCAGTGTTTCGTAGTTGTTATTGCTAGTGGTCTTGGACTAAAAACAAAAATTTGTTACAATTTAATATATAAACCAACTATTTATTTCCTTTTGCAATTCACCACAAGTAAATACAACAACAAAAAACAAAGAGAAGAAATATACAAACACTTGTCTATTACTAAGTCCTAGTAATTGGAATGGTATGCATTTAAGAGCACTTTCTGAAATTGTACAAGTTTATTAGCATAATTAGTAGAAACTATTAAATTATTTTATAACAAAGTGAGCAGAGGAACACACGTCAAGGGGTCACATATTTTATGCAATTATAATTATTTCATATCATTACTCTTGTTTTATTTGATGTGTTTTTTTTGTTTGATTTGTTAAAAACAAGATAGAAAAATATCCAAGAATATCTCTATGATATTGTATGTAGACAAACACATTCACATCCATTACAATATAAACAATAGGATTTTAGTTGTTTTAAAACTTTTCCTGGATTTGATTAAGTAAAAGTTTTGTAGGAAAATAGCTTTTAATACAAGATAATCAATGAATAAATATTTATAAGAAATATGTTTATTATTTGATTTAAATTTCATTATAATTTTTAATTTCCTTCCGAAAACTAATTTCCTGTCAGCCAGATTAAGATGCTGTCACATAAATTGTTATTGCAGATTATACCGAAATTAAAAACAACACAGAAAACATAAGTACACATTTTTTATCAATTTGAAAATTATTTGAATTCGAAATCCATGTCAACGACAATAGTTAAAAAACAGTTCACGAGTTCTTATTGAAAAACATTTTAATTTTAAATGCAGTATTTTAAACGATTGATTCCATATTTTAAAAAAATCCATGTAAATGTTTGTTAAAGAACGAACACTTTAAATACGAATTAATTTGTTATTAATTCGGCAGTTAATAACTAATTTGAAAATAATTAATGTTTGTTTCTTGCTGCTCTTTATGTGTGCTTTTAGTGGCGGCCAGGTTGAATGGATGACTACATCCCATTAATTGTGGCAAATTAGAAATAGTTTTAAAATGAAAATTACGCTTGAGAAAATATATACGAGTATTTAGAAATATTGAAGATTATTTAGTAAAATTTAAACTGCTGCGAACCAAATGGTAAATATGCAATATTTTGTATAGAGAAAGTAAAACAAGATTTTAAAATAAATTTTCTTTCAATTAAGATTGATAGGCTAATTGTTCAAAAATTTGTTTTATATTCTGAAAGACATGAAAAATATTCTAAGGCACAAAGGAAAGTCAACATCAATTTTATTTATACAACTTACACAGCAGAGCATAACAGCTGTTTTCGAAAGCCGCTACATTTTCATCCTTAGTACAGTCTGCATTTTTGTTTGTCACCACTTCTTCACATTCATGATAATAGTTTTTATTTATAAAAATTTGATTAAGGAAGTGTATAAGAGAATTGTATCAGACGGATGCACAGTGGGTTTTCTGATCTCAGAAATGGGAATTAATTCGTAGAGACTTTAATTTTTTATAATTTTAATTTTTTTTGTTAATATACACAACATTAATAATTACACATGTATACACATATCGACAACTTACATATCAGAGCAGAACAGCTGTTTTCAAGGGCCGCCACACTTTCATCATCAGTATGCACGTCTATTTTTGTTTGCCAACACTTATTAAGCGGTTAAGTTGAAGATCATAACAGTTTTTAGTTATAAAAATACGAGAACTGCATACGAGAACTACATCAAAGTACCATTGCACTTTTTGATGCCCGTGTTGCTGTGTGCTTATTTTCTTCATATCCCATTTTCTGAATTTTTATATTATTATTATTTTTCATATTAAATTGAATTAAGATTCTATAGGCTAATTGTTCGAAATTTTTAATTTAAATCTCAGGAAGACATGATAAATATTCCAAGGCACAAAGGCCTGTGTGTTTGTCACTACTTATTAGGTGGCTTAGTTGAATGTGATAACAGTTCCTATATACACAAATTAGCCTATAGAATCTTAATTCAATTTAATATAGCAATATAAAATGTTCGTTGAAATTCTTACTACATTATTATTTTTTGTTTTTGTTCTGTTTTTCATGCAAAATGTTTTCGATTGGTAAATAACATTGAATTCTTTTCCTATCCGGGAGATTACTTTAATATCTACCTGAAATTCTTTGAACATATGTGCTTCTAGGATGTGCTCCTACAAGCTATTGCCAATATCATTTAAGGGTTTTGATTAATACCAAAACCACGTTATTTTTCAGTCTTCAGTGTCAAAGAATACCTCCAAAGTGGATATATTAATATCAGCCGTCATTACCCTGATACCAAGAAAAGATGACAGTATCGAAACTGAATATTTTAATGATTATAAAAAAATATTCTAAATATTTCGCTCTTAATTAAAAATTCGAATTAATATAAATTTTTAAATAACAAAAAGACTAATTTAAAGAATCGCAGATTTGAACCTGAGTCTGAATAATAATTTTTAGCTTAATAACTACATAATTGTTAATCCTAAAGACTAATAACAAAAAAATCATTCTTATGGTCTCTAAATTATTTTCTGTTATTTGTTAGAACAATTTATTCATATTATCAATTTCTAAAAAATAAATAAAAATTTTATTTTCTTTTACTTCTTTACAAGCAAAAAATCAACCTGTACAAACTCTCAACTCCAACAACTTTAAAAGCATAGCTTGGGAATTTCGATTAGAATTAGAAATCATTACGCATGTGTGCAGATTCTGCTTATATATAATTAAAAAAAATTGACATTACACTTCATTAAAGAACAGGGTGCACCGTATGCAATTTTATGCAATATTCAAAAACTGTTACATTATGTAAATATAGCAACAAATGTGATAAATAAATATTTTCTTTTCACAAAAATAGTGAAAAATAGTGGATCTAATCAAATCTAATCAAAAATAATCAAGAAATCTAATCAATTATATTTTGGATTAGTTTTGATTAGATTTGATTACAAATGCTAATCGTCACTAATTTTTGGTTATTTCTAATCTAATCAATTAGTAATCGTCTAAAATGGCAAACTAATCATAATTAATCAATTTTTCATAACAATTAAAATTTCTAATCCAATTGCTAATCATTATTCCCAAGCTATGTTTAAAAGCTTGAAGGGCAATAACAAACTATTTTAGAAAATTTGCTCGCAAAGCTACTTGAGCCACTTTAAATGCTTTGCTTTACTTTGAAACATAAAGTAATCAGACTTGAACCATTTACCACAGTCCAATAAATAAATACATTAAAACATTTGACCTAATGTTTGTTGGGAAGCATTAACATATTATATTTCAATATAAATAAATTGTTATTTCTTAAAGATATTTGTTATTTCGAAAACAATACAAGATTGAAGATAGTATGACAGCAATATTATAATTGTTTATAACAATATTTTTATTTTAAGCTGGATATTTTGTTCTGATGTTGATTTTGCGTACGTGACAAATAAATTAGCTTGGCCTTTCAGGCTCTTGAGGTGTTTATGCTTGATTCGCAGAACTATTTTTGATTTATGAAAGAAATTCATAAGGCCTATTTCCACTTTAATTATAATTGCTTATAAATTTAATAATAATTACGCTCATGGCGGAAAGGAGTTCTCTGATTTAATCTGCCTTAAGATCCCAAAAGTATGCAACATTTGAATTCTGTTTAATAGGAATCTTACACAAATGCATGAAAATGTAATTCATTCATGCCGTTATTATAATTAAAGAATTTTTCTTATTACATACGTTCTTAATAGAAACGAGAACAAAGTTAATAGGCCGCTTTAATAGCAATTCAGTACATTAGGATTGTTCGTGTGCTATTGGCAAATAACTTAAACGATTCGTCGTTTGAACATGTCTTTTTTTTTTTATAGAAACTCTTTCAATTTTCATTAATTAATAGCGTAATAAAACCATTCTACTTATACAACAATATAATATTGCCTCATACTTTATAATGAACTGACGAGTTCAATTTGCCGACTTATTTTAATGCGCATTAAAATAACAATAAAAGTTTTTTATTAATAAATATTAATACGATACAACCGCCTATGAAGAAAAGAATACCAAACAGCCAACTCTTTTATAGCAAACCATAAAACAACTTCACACAAATTTTTATTACTGGCAACATAAAACAGTATTATTTACACAATGCTACACCATGGAGAATGAACAACAAACTCTATAGAGATATCTAGAACATTTCCATTCAGAAATATATAATATTTTAATTCCTCAGTAGTCGCAAATGTGTATTTTAATTATTGTATCGTTATTGTCAATGAAGACATTTATTTGTAGGTTAAAGTAGGCTAAAGGAATTGCAGCTTCCGCTGCTGCCTTGGTACATGGAGGAACAGGCGTTTACTTAGTAACATTTTTATTTGTAAAAGGCCTGTCATTCCGTGTATAATTTCCACAACAGTAATATGGGAGCTCTCCTTCCTAACAGGGAAGTCGAATAAATGATAACCGTTTGTCTATAAGTGAAATCAGGTTTCCAATGCAAACAGAAAAGAAGAAGAGACTTCGGTTTGGGATTGATGTATTAGAAATAGATTGCTATTGAAAATGAGCAGAATATAAAATACGACACCAGAGCCGGAAAATTTAAACTTTTTACAAAATAAAAGTTTTTGATGTGTTATCATCTATACGCGCGCCTCTAGGGCAGTAAACTATCAGTTTCAATACATACGCAAGTGTAAGGTGTAAGATGTAAGAGTTTGTTTGTTCGTTGTTGTTGCTTGGCAGTCGGTATTGAAAGTGATTATTGTGCGATTTTCATATAATTTTCCCACGCCATTTTCTCCGGAAATTCATAGCCGATTTTATTAATTTTTGAATTAAAACGCTAATGCGGGTTTCGACGAAGAGTTTAGGCCAAAAATGAAGGCGATCCGATATCGGCGAGCGGAGATTTAAGTGTTTTAATTCGGAGTATTAATTTGGAGTAATATTAAAAAAGTGTTTTATGTTGATCTTCGGTTTTGTCTTATGCATAGCAAAGAGAATAGTAACGTGGTTATACGTACATATATAAAAATGAGATAGCAAGACAGCAACGTATGTAGCTTATGTACAAACATAACAATGTATGTATGTATGTACATTTGTCTGTTGCTTTGCATTCTCTTTGTTTTTTGTGGGTTTAATATAAAATAAATAAAAAATACTTTATATTAATTCTACCTCCGGGTTTGTGGGTCTGTGTTCATAGAAATCGAACAGGTACCGTGTAACAAAAAGGTGTTAACACATCGCCCGTGAGTTCGAACACTCATTGATTTTTTTTTTATTAATTAAACTTATTTTATACTTCAGGAAGAATTTAAGTGTGATTGAAAATTAAACAAAATCAAACAGACGATTCCAGATTTGGAATATTGAAACTTTTTTTGGTACATAAAATAAATGTTTTTTTTTTTCTCTTTATATCAACAATTATTGATGTTTTTGAAAGAAATTCATTGGAATTGGAAATTAGGATCGTTAAAAATACATTCCTAATGTTCGGTTCCAGAAAATAATCAGACGGCAACACGGGGATTATATACAATACAATTATATATAATACAATACAATTTCATACAATCTTATAGAGGGTGTTTTTATAAGAGCATGCTGATTTGAAATTTGAATAAAACACATGCCAAATTATGAAATGGCCAAACAAAATTTTTTTATTTGTTAGATAATTTCTTGTCATTTAACATTTAAATATAATTTCGGGCATATGGCCACCGCGACTATTTTGCACAAAGGTCATTCTGGAGGTCAAATTTTCGACCACCTTTTCAAGCATTTGAGGGCGTATTTCTGCAATGACACGTTGAATACTGGTTTCCAAAGCGTCAATCGTTGCTGGTTTATCCACGTAAACCAATGATTTCAGGTATCCCCACAAAAAATAATCGAGTGGCGTCAAATCACACGAACGCGGAGGCCAATTCACCGGTCCATTTCTGGAAATAATGTTGTCGTTGAAATGTTCTTTCAATAAGTCCATTGTTTCGTCCGCAGTATGACGAGTGGCACCATCCTGTTGAAACCACATTTCGTTTACATCCATATCTTCAAGTTTTGGCACCAAAAATTCATTGATCATGATTCTGTATCGATTTCCATTCACGGTAACGCGTCGTCCTTCCTCATTTTTAAAGAAATAAGGACCGATGATTCCACCAGCCCATAGACCGCACAAAACAGTACATTTATCGGGATGCATTGGTAATTCTTGAACGGCGTGTGGATTATCTTTGCTCCAAATACGGCAATTTTGCTTGTTGACATATTCATTCAACCAAAAATGCGCCTCATCACTGAAGAGAATTTTGCGGTAAAAAAGCGGATAAACATTTTTAATTGAACACTGTTTTTGAAATATAAATTTCCACGATTTGGATGCGTTGTTCTGGAGTTGACCTGTTCAAGATGATTTCCCAAACAATACTGAGTAGAGACGTCACTTTAAACTGTCAAAACAGCTGTCAGACAACAGAGTGATTCGTATAAAAAAAAACTTCATAGAAAAACACCCTTTACAATTTCTTAATTACATTTTTATACGTAAAAACTGTTATCGTATTCAGCTCAGCCGCCTAATAAGTGTTGACAAACTAAAATACACATGAGTGCTGATAGTAAAAGTGTAGCGGCTTTCGAAAGCAGCTGTTCTGCTCTGCTGTGTAATTAATAACACTGAAGTTGATGTCGAAGTCAAAGGGATCCCTTTATGCAATGAAATTATTATCATGTTTTTTCTGAATTTGAAATAAATTTTTGAACGATTATCCTAATTTTAATTTATTCTTTCTCTTGGACCAGCACTCAGGGGATGACCCCTATATATGCAATGCATTGCGCCGTAACTAGAAAGGAGGGTATAGTATTAAAGGGATAGATGAAGAAAAATGAGAAGTTAGAGAATTTTTTGTAGCTATTTTAACCTTTTTACTTCGCCGGCTAATTTTTGCTACAGGGCCGACGAAGGCGGGTGCAGTTACTGTGCTTTTAGTACATGATCGTGTCACCGGCTGCCAATTATGTTCAGTGACCAGTGACTATGCCTTCATCATTGAAACAGGCTGGCAACAACTAACACAACCACGCACTAATGCTGATCAGAAGAATTCCACACAATATTTCATGACTCAACACGGGCTCGAACTCAGGTCCCTCCACTGCATAGTCAAATGAATTTAGTAACACATTTTGTTTTTTATTCATATGTTGAACATACATATTTAATGATTTTGTATGAAATTATAAAAACAACTTCAGACCTGGAAAATTAATTTTTTTTTTTTTGGAATATTAAAGTAATAAAATTAACCTGTGTGAAGTTAAATTTCGAAATATAAAACCCTAGACACAAACCAATTACGTTAACAGAGCTCTGTTAGCATGTTAACATAGCTCTGTTAAGTATGAAAATTCTGAGTGTTTGTATTCCAAATGGAATACTGGCCACATTTCTGGACCAACCTCGAAAAAAATTAACGGAACAGACAACCATGTCCATAGCTTTCATAATGTATTAATACTTTGGCATAGCTATGCCGATAAGCATTGATTTTTCGTATACAAATATGATCAAATTCTAGACAGGATAAGTCCTGGATGCTGGAAAAATCCATATTTCTCCAATAAAAATCCAACTGTTAAGGGTTATGGACATTGGAGGTGATAGAGGACCACAAGAGCTATAAAACAATAATTATAAAATAAATTTTTGTAAGTCAACTCCATTAATAATTTGCAAAATGGGATGTTTTGTTCGTATAGGTTTATTCATTAGTTAAATATAGGTCGTAATTGTCCTTTGAATAATTTAGTAATTATTACTACTGTTAATCATATTTTTATTTTAAATTAGTCTTTTAATATTTTAGTAAAAATTAAATAAGTATTTAAAATCAGAAGGATCAAAAAAATTGTTCCAGGGTTCGAATAAATGTATGTATGCATGAAAATACTATAGACGTACGTCGGTGAAGGGTTTATAAAATACCTCATAGTCGAATATAGCCTTTCACTTGTTTTTTTTTATCTACTTTAATAACAATAGAATCAGAGACCAGATGACGGCAATCGATACCGATCGAAATTTCCATTTTTATTGTATAGCCATTTTTGTCTATATGCAATGTGGTCGTTTGGGAGTGGTTTCAAAAATTTTAGTGTTCCAAAAATATATTAAAATATAAATTATTTCGAATTAAGATTTTATAGGCTAATTGTTTGAAATTTTAATTTAAATCTCAGAAAGACATGATAAATATTCCAAGGCACAAAGGCAAGTCAACATGAGGTTTTGTTATTCAACTTACCCAGCAGAGCAGAACAGCTGTTTTCGAAAGACGCAACCCTTTCATCATCAGTGCTCATGTGTATTTTGTTGCAGCGATTATGAAATAGCAAATGTAACTTTAACAGAAGAAAACTTTAGAAATAAGGAAATTCAACAATTCATTTCAAAAGCCAGTCTAACTTTTTTTGAAGCTTGCAATATTTCAATCTATTTTATTTAAATAGATCCAGAGAATTGGAAAAGCAACAAGTCATTTCAAGATGCAAAGAAAAAAGTTCAACATTTACACGTGGTAAATGATGTCGCAGAACGAGGTGTGGCTTTGGCTAATACTTTTATTAATGTCACAACTTCTGAAACTGAATTCCAGAATTTATTGCAAGTTGTAGAACTACATCGCAAGAGCCTCAATAAATGATTTTTCACAGAACAAAACAAAAGTTGGTTTTTTAGTTGATTGGGTATGATTGGTAACTGGCAAACAGCTTATAAAAACATATACTGGGTATAAAGATAAAAACGGGTATAACTCAGAAACGGTAAGAGCAAATTTAAAAATTGTTGTATTTATATGAATAAGAATTAATTTGTCTTTCAAACTGCATCATTCGATCTTTTCGCTTTCATTGAAACTTAAAAACTTGTAAAGCGTTATTACAAAATTTTTGAAAAAATTACGAAAAATTGTAATTTAGGGTATCTAAATAAGCAAACTCATCACCAAAACTTATAAGTTTTTCACACAGGAATAAAGCTTGGATACTTTTCTTTAAAACTGTTTCCTCAGGAGTGAAGAAACCCGTGGTTATTAACCAAGTTATGAGTAAAGTTAGAAGAAAGGCCGAAAACTCCGGTTTTTTATGAAAACTCCATTTGCGCGACCTCTAGACCTATTCCGAGAATTCTTTAAAAAAAAAAACAAAAAATACTTTAGCCTATAAGCTTTTAAATTTTGATTGAGCACTTATGAAAATCAGAAAAAAAAAATTTTTTTGGGACACCCTAGTGCTCATGTGTATTGTGTTTGTCATCACTTATTAGGTGGCTTAGTTGAATGTGATAACACTTCCTATTTACACAAATTTTTATTGTGAAAAAGAATACGAGAACTGTATCAACCTGATGTTAACATGTTATTGTTATAAGGGGTTATTCTGCTTTTCAGGCATAACTTTTGCAGGTAACCCCGTAAAACTTATATGTTACTGCCCAACCTCTAAACAGTGGAACGGATGTGCATATAAGAATCTAAAAGAAGTAGGTTCGCCTACGAGCTTGAGTAAGAATTGGCAGGTGAAGAGGCACCTGGGTTTGGGTAAAAAAGAGACCGAAGTCGATAGAAAGTTTATAGAACCTACACTGGTTTGACTTTCGAGGCTTTACCAGTAGTCAGAACTGGTACCACGGGATCCAGTACAAGCCTCGCAGTTTACTGCGGCTGGATATTGGTGAGGTCTCCCTCGGGAGTACACGTGGTGGTTGTGGTCACCAATTTGGTGGAAGGTTTGTCAGATAAGGATTGATGTTCAATCCTTGTGGTTGGACTTCGGTCCGGCTGATAGTAGCAGAACCTACATGTTGTTGTGAATCAACAAATATAAGATCATTTAGATAGGATCGGCACTTTAAGCAAGTTGTTAGATCATAGGACTTACCAAATCATGTTCTAGAAATTGCCACCTGGGTGACCCGAGGACACCTTCGGGTGGTTCTTGGGCACTAAGAGGGGTGCTGGTAACACTTATTGTTTCACCCGGTGTTAAGAGCACCGTCAGTTTGAGCCGTACGGCCGGTACTGACGTAAATGATTGACGTATTGTTATTGTTATAATACCCGTGTTACCGTTTGATTATTTTTTGTCATGTCCCATTTTTCTGAACTTTTTGTTCCATCATACTTAAGTCAAACTTTTTTGGTTTGAATTTTATACTTAAGTACATGTGAACGTTTTTCCAATATTTTATTATTGGTAGCTCAAGCCATAGCTTAAATTTGTATGTAATAAGAATTTTAACGAACATTTTATGTTGCTATATTAAATTGAATTAAGATTTTATAGGCTAATTGTAAATTATTTCTTTTATTTAAATAAGGAAAATATATTTATGTACTTTCAGGTGCAATACAAGTCACGTATAATTAATATTAGAGAAATTAATATTACGTATACGCTACTGTAATAGAGGAGTCCCATGCCACATACGCAGATATTCACCCTTATTCCACTTGGCGTCGCCAATATCGTTGTCAATTTTAAGGCAACATCAATTTAACACAACATCAATACTAAAACGATATTCCCTAACAGAAGTAGTGTGACGTTGCCTGTTTATCGATAATGCTACCAAAAAGCAACACACATATCTAATGTTTGAGTCAGCTGGTTCGTTTTGTTTATATTTTTTTAAAAATAGTGTCGAAAAAATCTATATAAATTGAAATAAAAATGATTTTCTTATATGATTCGGACTCTAGTGATGAAGATGCGGTTGTAGTTAATGGCTCAGCTAATTCAGTTGCTGCAGATGTCGACGGCGCGGTGGCTGTTAATGGTGCAGTAACTTTGTTTTTGGGTGCACTTTCCTGTAATAATGAAATACTAATGGGTCGCATGTATATGTACACGTGGACAGCAAATATGGCTTACCGTTTCAAGCAAATCTAGTAAGTTTAGGTCAATGCTGGATTCCATTTCTGGCAGCAGCTCAGTTTCACTGCTTGCGACTCCTTGAACCATACCCTCAGGATACAGTTGCTTCTGGAACTGTAGGAGATTTGCTACAGCTACTTCCAAGGGACTTAGGATGGCTTGCTGGAATACACCACCTCCAGTAGCTTTACACTCTGCTTTGTTTTTTGTTAATTTTCTTTTGGCTTTAAACTTTAAGAGTCTCCAAATCTGTAAAATAGTTCGTCAGACAACATGTCTAACATCGCATTTACCTTACCTTTTGCCATCCATCTGAACTTCTAATTGGTGGACCAAGGGAATTCAATGTAGTCGCGATACATTCCCACTGTTGCTTGAAATTAACAGGAATAGTGCCCCTGCGAAATCCTCTGGCGAGTTCTGGATTTTTTTCCAACTCTTCCACCAGTTTTTCGAATTGGCTGGGATTTGTTATTTTTATTTTCTGATTTTCCATTTTTTTAATTATTTTTATATTTTCTTTAAAATTTAGTTTTTGTTTTAAAACAACACAACACAATGCAAAAAAACCCGACGACAGAATGAAAGGCAATTCATGGCAATATCAATATAAAATTTTCTTATAGAATATCAAACATTTCCTGGTAGTAATCGATAAATGGCAATACTAGCATATGGAATACCGATTGGCAACAAAACATAAAAAACGGCGTCATCTTGTGTTGCCGACGCCTAGGTGATTACTGATGTGCCGAATGTCAGTTTTTTTATATGCGCCAATACAAATAGGCAGATTATAGGTGTTTGCTTATATTTACAGAATAAGTTAATTGCTTTTGCACCTGCGGCGCATATATCATATGTAATTTATACAAAAGAATGTATTTTTCTCATTTCCATTAACAGTTTTACGTGTTTTAAAGTAGACATTTTTTGTATCACACTCATAATGTACAGGTAAATAATATCATCAAAGTAGCCCAGTGTTTATTATCTACATGTGTAGATTAACGATTTTATTTTAAATTGTTATATAAACGTGTAAAGAACAGTAACAATTACAACATTTCGTGCATAGATTCATATCAATTAATTTTTGCTTTTACACGTTGTTTCTGTCGTTCTAGTGTTTAAAGCAATTATGTACCTGTTAACACATTTCTAGGTACTTAAACATGCAGCCTACTTGTGGATTTGTCTGTGTTTGTGCGAGTGTGTGTGTGTGTGTGTGTGTGCACGCTCGCAGTCAAGTCTTACTATTTTTATTTATATAACTTTTTTTTTTAATAAATTAATTTATCGCGTGCTGTTAACATTTTGTTATTAAAAATAATGAATTATTTATGTAAATTATGAATGCGGGTTAACAGACATTAAAGTGAGAATTAATGCTTTTTAAATAGGATTAAAAATTAAATGTAATTTTGCATCAATTAAATTTTAAAATTTATTTCGCAGTACAAAATTATTTTTGCAATTGAAAATTTTGAAAACTTAATAATGGAATCATGTTTAATGCTCATCTGTGATTTTATATGACGTCTAGAACTGTTTGTAATCATTTTTGTTGCAGAAATATTTGATAAGCAAATTTATTTTTATCCTACACAAGCACGAAACATTTTTAAAAGCAAAAAAGGAACTCGTAATAGAAGAGACAACTTATGACGACCATTAAATGGATCATTTAACATTCCGCTTAGTTTCCCATAAGTGTTTTAATATTAAGATTTCCAAACATGTCAACATGAATACGCTTGTATTAATCTAACTCCATATATGCCCAGTGAAATATTAAAGAGTTTTTAAATTTCAAGTTCCCTAAGATATTTATGCGAATATTTAACCGCTTTCTTGTAGGTCGTTTCCTGCAGATCTTCTGATTCCATATTTCAGTTTGGATCGTGAATTTTCCTTCTTGGCAGCTCTGTTATTCTACATCCTATTTTGTTCCAAATTCTTACAATCCCACGCATTCTTCACTTCGATTGTAACTTAATTTTTCTTAGTAAAAAAACCGAAACGCAAGGCTTTGACTTATTTTTAAGTAATTTAATAAAATATATCACAGATCAAATGTAATACAACCAGAGCAGCTTGAAAACCTGAAAAACTCAATAGAAATAAAGAAAACCATTGCCTGTGTTATCGATAACCGGTCCAATGAAGAAACGCACGAAGTCTGTGAAAATCTGAGCCACGAACCAAAAATCATATTGCATGGAGACAAGTATGAAATATTGGCAATCACTCGCATATTTCGTGCACTATATATTTTTGTACAGGGTCCGCCAAATAACTTTTTTCTTTCGAAATGCTATAAAAAAACTACTGAATATTTTCTCAAATTTCTTTTTTTATTTGAAAGTACAATCCTTCCGGTTAATAACGGAAAATAATTTCATTCAAATGGCTGCGGCTCATAATGCGATATTCAAAAACAGGGCGCAAGACATCGAGTGTAGCTTCAGCTGTGTGGCACGTAGCGCCGTCCTGTTGAAACCAAATGTTGCCAATATCGTTCTCTTTAATTTTTGTGAACAAAAATTCGTTCAACATGAACCGATAACAGATAGCCATTGAGTGTAACGGCCACTCCTTGCTCATTTTCAAAGAAAAATGGCCCAATTATGCCTCTGGACAGAAATCCGCACCAAACAGTGACTCGTTTTGGGTGCGTCGGCTTTTCAATGTATGCGTGAGGGTTTTCTGTGCCCCAAATGCGACAATTTTGCTTGTTTACATGCCCGCCAAGATCAAAATGAGTTTCATCTGAAAAGATGATTTTTTTTGGCAAAATCGGCATCTTCTGTAAGTCGATCGCAGGCCCACTTAGCGAAGCGGAAAGGCATTGGATGGTCAACCATATTCGTTCAGCGGAAGGATAAAACTAATTATCTGTCAAATCAGACATGAGCTAAGCGGTACCATTCACGAAATAAGCACTAGTTGAAAAAAAAAAACCGTTAGATGGCGGACCCTTTATATTGATGTGGACCGGCTGGAAATGGTACAGCAAATGGAAGTTGCCCTCAAAAAAAAATTAAAAACAATTATGATGATCATCGCATGAGCAAACTTGAGGGAGAGTGATTCGGCTGACATGTACTATTTGGGTAAGCGGATTGTCGATATCAGATTAGTTAGTGAGACTCATCAAAAACTTTCTGAAATGGATATTTTCGGGTAGTGAAACTATATTTAAGGGGTAATAAAGTTTTACTACAAAAAAGCTCTGCCGTAGTCGCTGTTGCAGGATATTGCACACAAGAGCAATTTGACCTCAAGCTAGAGATGAAAATATATCGGTAGTGCTACTATCGAAATATTTAGGTAATTTCAAAAAATATATCGATTCTGAAGTCAAAATTTAGAAAATCTATCGATAAATATATGAAGGATACTATCATAATTGCAGCAAAGCCTTTTGCTTCTCATACTATGCGCACATTTGCACTTAAATTACATAATAAAATAGCCCTATTCACAATCTTGTGCAAATGGTCTTGCATCGTTGCATTTGCAAAATAATTGTACTCTACACCACTCCCTCAATTGCAAATGTTATAATGCAAGACCATTTGCACAGGATTGTGAATTGGGCTAACATTTTTTTACAAAAAAAAACGCTGGACTGAAATTTTTGTATCAATTGTACTGAAACTTCGGATCGACATCGAATGCCGCAATTATTTCTCCATTCTTGCTGAAAATTTGTAATTAAATTTAACAAGTCTATAGGCCAAGACTAAAAAGATGTTTACCTCTTCCTATCGGTAGTGATTAAAAAGAAATTGATTGTTATTAACTACTAAAGGATTGCAAAGAAAACCATCGATAGTCACAAAAAATAATAAATTGTCGATAGTTTTCCATCTCTACCTCAAGTACCACTTTTCATGTTTCGAATTTTTAAATTTCTGCATTGACCTATCAAATTTTTTTTATCTTAGACCAGCACTCAGGGGATGACCCCTATATTTGCAATGCGTTGCGCCGGAACTGAAAACGAGGGGATAGTATTGAGGGGACAGATTAGGAAAGATGAGAAGATAGACAGTTGTTTTTGTAGCTATTTCAACCTTTTACTTCGCCGGCTAATTTTTGCTACAGGGCCGACGAAGGCGTGTGCAGGTACTGTGTAGACTGACACTATCACGTGCTAAAAGCAGAGCAACAGCACCCACGTTCGTCGGCCCTGTAGCAAAAATTAGCCGGCGGAGTAAAAAAGAAAGGTTAAAATAGCTACAAAAAAACTGTCTATCTTCTCATCTTTCCTAATCTGTCCCCTCAATACTATCCCCTCGTTTTCAGTTCCGGCGCAACGCATTGCATATATAGAGGTCATCCCCTGAGTGCTGGTCCAAGATAAAAACAAAAACAAACATGATACTGTCAGTAGCTGCCAATTATGTTCAGTGACCAGTGACTATGCCTTCATCATTGAAACAGGCTGGCAATAACTAACACAACCATGCATTTATGCTGATCAGAAGAGTTCAACACAATATTCCATGACTCAGCGCGGGCTCGAACTCAGACCCTTCCGCTTCATAGTCTCGTGTTCTACTACTTCAGACATCAGCACCGCAATTAAATTATGTGATTAAAATTGAGGACAATAATTAATTTTTAAAAATTTAATTTTTTAAAATTCAATTTCACAGCTTGCTACCAAGACATGCATGGGATGTGGTTGACGTAAATTGTCAGTTAGTGAGTTAACTTAAAAATTAACTTAGAACAATTGATTCTCATATTATATTTCGTTAAAGACATTTGGCTAAAAAGTTGATATTCTTAAGGTACGTTCACACTTATCAAATATTTGACTAAAAAAGCGTAACCACTAAACACTAATAAAAAACTTTTTAATTCAAAAAAGTATTTATTGAGTTAAATAGTTTCCAATAATATTGGATTCCTGATACTGTATACTAGTTTTGTATGAAACTGTTTTAATTAATAAACATGTATGTGAGCAAAAATATTTTTCATTAGTATTTAGTGGTTACGCTTTTCGGGGCAAATATTTGATAAGTGTGAACGTACCTTTAGTGACTAGCACGTGGAAGATTTTAATAAAAATCACTGATAAGATGGCACAGTGGCATTGAAATCAATACAGATCAGTTCTGTTAGTACTCGTATAAAAATTAAAAGAATAAAAAAATCAAATTAAACACGAATTCTTAAATAAAACATGATTTGTAAATTTTCTTGTTTAAACTTGAGCCTGAATATTAATTCTTATCGTAATAAATAAATTAAAACTAGAGTTAAAATAATCAAATACATGTTAATGGAGGACATTTTGTTTGCTGGGCATAGAAAGAGTTTTTCAATGAGAATGATGCAGATAAAATTTTGAATAATATGATGTAAGACTGGTGCGTCAGACAAGCGTTTGCTTTACTTGCAAGCTTCAGCAGTGCAGTTACGATACGGGTGAATTTACTGTTGAAGTATTTTTTTATTTTATTCGTTTATTAGTGCTTTTTGTTTGTGATATGGTCAAGTATGTCTATATGCCTGCATTTCATTGTTTATTTATTCTTTTTTTTTTTTTGTTTATTTTATTTCATGCCCACTAAAGGGATGGTCCATACTGCTTTCAGATACATAAAAATTAGGATACGTAAAAATTAGTAGATGCTATCGGGAGTATATGAAGCGAAATTAGCTACAATATCCAACGGCGAAGTGCTGGTGCTTTTTAACACATGATTGTGGCAAGTGTTCTCACTTCCCAACACGCAACAGCAGAGATAAGAAATATTCTACGCCACCTGAATTGCAAAGTTCGGGATTGAAATATTGATCTTGAGGGTCGTAGCCAACGCTGGAGTATTTAACTCCAGCCAATAGAACCAAGTCCTCACCCAATGATGTAAAGGCTTAAAATATCTAAAAAAAAATTGTCTATCTTTATCTATATTTTTTCATCTATCTTCTCAATACTATTTCCTCTCTGCAGGTCTTACTTAAAAAATAGTCCTCTTGATCTTGATAATTCCTGCCATATTTTGCCAATTTATTTAATTTATTTGTAGTAAGAATTTTAACGAACATTTTATATTGCTATATTAAATTGAATTAAGATTCTATAGCCTAATTGTTCGAAATTTTTAATTTAAATCTCAGAAAGACATGATAAATATTCCAAATGTTCGTTAAAATTCTTACTACATACAAATTTAAGCTATGGCTTGAGCTACCAATAATAAAATATTGGAAAAACGTTCACATGTACTTAAGTATAAAATTCAAACCAAAAAAGTTTGACTTAGGCATGATGGAACAAAAAATTCAGAAAAATGGGGCATGAAGAAAAAATAATCAAACGGTAACACGGGTATTATAACAATAAAATGTTAACATCAGGTTGATACAGTTCTCGTATCCTATTTCACAATAAAATTTGTGCTGTTGGCGGAAGTAGTAGAACACGAGACTATGAAACGGAGGGTCGTGAGTTCGAGCCCGCTCTGAGTCATGAAATATTGTGTTGAAATCTTCTGATCAGCATTAGTGCGTGGTTGTGTTAGTTGTTGCCAGCCTGTTTCAATGATGAAGGCATAGTCACTGATCACTGAACATAATTGGCAGCGACTGACACTATCATGTACTAAAAAGCAGAGTAACAGCACCCACCTTCGTCGGCCCTGTAGCAAAAATTAGCCGGCGAAGTAAAAGGTTGAAATAGCTACAAAAATAAAATTTTTCTATCTTCTCATCTTTCCTAATCTGTCTCCTCAATACTATCTCCTCGTTTTCAGTTCCGGCGCAATGCATTGCATATATAGGGGTCATCCCCTGAGTGCTGGTCCTACAAAAAAAAAAAAAAAAAAAAAAAGCCACCTAATAAGTGGTGACAAACACAATACACATGAGCACTGATGATAAAAGTGTTGCGGCTTTCGAAAACAGCTATTCTGCTCTGCTGTGTAAGTTAAATAACTAAAAACTGATGTTAATTTTCCGTTTGTGCCTTGGAATATTTATCATGTCTTTCTGAGATTTAAATAAAAAATTTCGAACAATTTGCCTATAGAATCTTAATTCAATTTAATTTAATTTATTGTCTGGAGCATTTAAGTCATGTTATAACTTTTCTACAGATTTGGAGTGTAACATGCGTTGAGTAAAATCACCGAATAATGAAAGGACGACAAGGCAGAATGGAGCCTTTTTTTGCAATTAATTTAGAGAAATTTAACCTACATGACATATAAAATATAGTACGGGCTTAGAAAAAAATTCAAAACACGAAGAGTCTATAAAAAATAAGAAAAGAAAAATTTTCCTAAAAAAATTCAGAGATGACAGAATATTGAAAATATAAAAAAATATATTAAGAATTTTTAATATAAAAAGACCTCAAGCTTAAAATATTATCACCCAAGCAATGACTCGTATTTAAAAACTCTTTATATCAACTGCCCTGTCTTTTCATTTTATTAAAATTGGCTTAAGTGGTTTTTGTTTGTATTTGAGTTGACGAAGTTTCTGCATCAAATTGTAATATTACACGCACTTGAGTGTCTTCCGCCCAAGATGTTTTATTCTTTTTTTTCTCTCTGCGGCTGTTCCTGCGTTTTGCTATTTTATTTATTTGCTTTTCCTTTGGCCTCAGGCAATGTGTAAGATTTTGATGTATTTTTATTTAAATCATTCACTTTTATTCATTCTATTTAACGATTGTTTTATTTTTTTTTTTTTTCAGACTCTCTAACCTTCAAGTTACGGCTCCTTGTGCTGCTTGAACTTGGCTAGATAATTTTAAGATATATTTTTATGTTTATTAATATTTGTATTTGATTCAATAAAGACAAAATCTTGTTTATGAGGAGACCATTGTCATACTTTTCAAAGTCTTGTTATAAATATTCTGAAGTTGTTGTTGCCAGCAGTAAGTAAACTGTTTCCATAGCAATTCTTGTGTCCATTTAGGGTTGCCTTTGCCTCTTCTTGTTTATTATTATTATTATTATTTTGCTTTTATTTAATATTAATACAGAAAGAGAATAAAATGTGAAAACAAGTTTTATTATTTTTGCCATAAATTGTTTATGAGTGAAATAAACTTAAAGTGGGCCAAGTCTTGATGGTAAGGGTCAAACTTGTCTATCAATTAAGTGACACTTGTTCAGGAATAAATAACGAAAATTTCTTTTATTGCTCTGCCAACAGAGTAACTAAATATTTTTCCCAGTTTTTTATTTGGTAACCACAATGATAGCCATGATGATTAGGAATATCTTTAAGAAATCATATTTCTACTCATTTCATTTTCATTTCAAACAAGTTGTTGGAATATAGAAAATGTTCTGTAAAAATATGGTAATTTTGCTGCTTAGCTGCACCAAAATCATCGTATGAATTGAGTGCAACTACATAAAGCTAAATTGAATTAAGATTCATTTCGAACAATTAGAAATTTGTTTTTAAATCTCAGAAAGACATGATAAATATTCCAAAGCACAAAGGCAAGTCAACATCAGTTTTTGTTATTCAACTTACACAGCAGAGCAGAACAGCTGTTTTCGAAAGACGCAACGCTTTCATCATCAGTGCTCATGTGTATTGTGTTTGTCACCACTTATTAGGTGGCTTAGTTGAATTTGATAACAGTTCCTATTTACACAAATTTTATTGTGAAAAAGAATCTAAAACTAACTTTTCAATTTTATAAAATAAAAATATTATTGAATGTACACATCTTCTCCAGATGTACTTCGACGCAGAGTATTTAAGATTCGTTACAGCAAAATGCAGCACTATTAGGGTTTTTTTTGTCTTAGCTTCAACTTGGAGCAAAATTTTATTACGCAATAAATAGTTTGCTAAACTTATGGCCGTTTATCTAGTGCTGCTGAAACTATTTTCCACTTAGAAATGGAAAACAAAGAGCCTGATTAATCCAATAACCAACTTCATGCTCCAAATTTACGTGAGAGTACATTCAATTTATTGCACTCTCGTGCAAATTCAGGTTAAGACAAAACAATCCGCAACGAAACTGTGTAACACGGATTGTTCTTCTTTATGGCATATGTTAGTTTTTATCTTGCTGTGCTCCTATACGTGTTCAGTTAGTGTTGCTTTGCAACGACAACAACAGTAACAACAACAACATCATCATAGTTGGTTAGTGTCCTTTGTGCTGTAAGAGTTGCTTGAAATGAATTATTCTTGGTCCATTCCGTCTGTATTTTACCACTTCACTTAATATACACTTAAAAAAGATTTACAAAAATCGACAATAAATAGTTGTGTTTTAAATTTAGATGCATAAAACGTGCTTCAAATGCAATATTCGGGATTATATTTGTGTTTAGTATTTATGATTTATGTTGCTGCTTTGCTTTGTTATTGTTGTTTTTGTTCTGCTTTTTATTTTCTCTGTGCTGGGAAATGCAGTTATTGCTTTTAGTACGAGTATTTTTTTCCATTTGATTCCATTGGCAAAAGGTAAAAACAACACAAAAAGTGTGTGTGTGTGTATTCTGTTATTTCACACCAAAATTAATAGTGGGAAGAAACTTGAACTTATAATTATGTAAATAAATATTTGCAAAAGTCTATTTAAATTCCGGTTAAAAAAAAAAGGAAAATAATTTATTAGGCAAATAGAAATTTTGAAATAGAAATAGAATATAAAACCAGCAGTTGGGAATGTCAGCAAAACAAGCTTTTGTTAGACAACAATATTTAAATTATAAACTGCTGTTGACACTATTTACGTAAATAAAAAGAAATATATTTCAATATGAGTGAACTTGCACAATTGGGTTATTGTAGGTTTTCAAACTCTTTGCATGCTTGGTTATATTACAATATATTAAATTATAGATCGAGAATGTTTTTTATAGAGTGACACAAGTTGAAATCATAATAAAACAAGGAAATATATTTTTAATAGCAATGAAGCGACATTAATTGGAAAGAAAATTTTATGAAATTCATGTTTAAAAATGATGCTGCCACGGCTGGCGCTTACACGACGCAATCTGGAACACAAAATTTCAACAACTAAAAAAATCTTCCATAAAGTGGAAGGACACAAACCCAGTTTGCTGAGAACGGCTGAGAACGACGTATTTATTGATTAGGATAATTTTCAATGCTTTCCTGTACAGCGGCTTACCTTCTTCACTGCGCACTGTTCGGTGTCTCATGGGATGCACATGAACAGTAACAGTAAATGTGGTCCGTAAACGATCTATTGCTCTTCAAAGTAGCTGCTCTGAAGGACGATTGTGTACGCCAAAAAATGGCAGAAGTGCATGATGAGTTTGACGAAGAGAATTTTTATTTTGATTAAAAACTTCAAAAATTTAAATATTCTACTGTTAATAAAATAATTTGAATTCAATAAAAATTTTTACAAAAAATTATGTACAGTTTTTAGATTTGAACTTGAGTGTGAATAAAATAAAATTAATAACTTTCAAAAATAAAAATTTGAATTTATGAAATGATTATTTTAAAAAAGGCATTTCAAGGATTTTCTACTCTCCTGTTACACAGAATTTAAATAAAAAAATAAATATTTTGTATTTTGGCCACCGGTAATCCTTACACCAAAACAAAAAGAAATATAGAATCAAGAAGAAATAAATTAAATAAGTAATAAGCCTATTGTAATTATTTCAAATATTTGCATTCTTTATTATTATATTTTACTATAAAAAACTTCCTTATCTTAAAAGGAAAAAAGTGCAAGTCTTCATAAAAGGTGCAAGTCATAATGAAAAGTGCAAGTCATCATAAAAAGTGCAAGTCATTATAAAAAGTGCAAGTCATCATACAAATTTCAAGTCTTCAGAAAAAGTGCAAGTCATCATAAAAGGTGCAAGGCATTATGAAAAGTGCAAGTCATCATGAAAAGTGCAAGTCATTATAAAAAGTGCAAGTCATCATAAAAAGTGCAAGTCATCATAAAAAAGTGCAAGTCATTATAAAAAGTGCAAGTCATCATAAAAATTTCAAGTCTTCATAAAAAGTGCAAGTCATCATAAAAAGTGCAAGACATTATAAAAATTGCAAGTCATCATGAAAAGTGCAAGTCATTATAAAAAGTGCAAGTCATCATAAAAAGTGCAAGTCATCATACAAAAGTGCAAGTCATTATAAAAAGTGCAAGTCATCATAAAAATTTCAAGTCTTCATAAAAAGTGCAAGTCGTTATAAAAAAGTGCAAGTCATCATAAAAAGTGCAAGTTATTATAAAAATTTTATTAGTAAGGATAATTATTGATTTTGAAAAAAAAAAATTCCAAAAATGCATATTTTATACAAATAACATTTTCTCAAAATTTTTGGCAAAATATTTCTGGTTAAATTTATACACGATAAATCGATCGCAAAATTCTGTGACGGGCTCTGTGCCATATACCAACAACACATTCTCACCATCACGCAGAATATTTCTGGTTTTTAGAAAGATTAAAGAAAATATGAAAGCATTCGTAACATATTCTGCATGAGTTTGCTGAGAACCTGCCTGGAAGTGCATAAAGACCAAGTGATGATACAGTGAGATATAATCGCCCAGAGACTTAAAAGCGGACACATGAATTATGGGTGCTTTTGGGCGAAAATGTGACAATTTGATGGACATGAGAGGCCAGGCAGAACATACCACTATTGCCTGGGCCTGGGACTCAAACGAAGCGGACACACACGCTCGTGCTATAACGTCATCAGCTGATTGGGAAGCATTACACAACTGCTTCGATAATTGCATTACAGGCATATTTTCCGTGACAGAATTTTGCGAGCGATAAAATGAGAAAGCATTTTTGTACTTTTCCCTGGAGAATATAAATTTATCAGGATAATAAAGGATATGGGGAATATTACAGGACTTCACAAGCAACTGGCGTTCGGCAATGAGATAAGGATTCAGTATTATGGGCTTTTTCATGCCATAAATTCTTGTCAGGAAGTTCTCGCAGGCTGGGGATAAATCTAAAATATTTAACTGATTGACAGAATATTCCTCTTTCTGTCGCAAGCATTTATTGTATTGATGAAAGCTAAAGTCCACCAGGAATCCGTCATAATTGTCCGCAATCCACTCCAGGTTGGTGTTGGCTGCACCCTCGTAATCATTTAACACCAAACGAGTGAATATTCTCAACTTATCACACTTTAGCAAATGCAAAGCCTCCTTTAGATCTTTTAAGTAATGCGCCGTTCCCGGCTTATACGATACCAGAACGTTTATGCCCACTTCGCGGGCAAAAGTTATATCCTCCAATTCTTCCAAAGATATTTCCAAGCGATTGCATCGAGCAGGAAAGAGTACAGGCAGACGAGAGCCTAATTCACCAGGCGCCATAACCACACATTTGAGTTCTTCCTCCAACACCTCGGCCACTATCAATTGCACAGTGGGGCCCACAAAAATAAAGTCATCTTTTCTACAATCTTCCAACAAAAAACGTGCATTAACATAGATTTTGTTACAATTCGATCTCGAGGAGTACTTGAGTTTGGTGGTCAAAGTTATCTTGTCTCCTTTGGCCACTAGCACAATAGGATTTCCGGCCTCCATAATGCCCGTGTACTGCAAGCGTGGACTCAACATGGCAAATAATGTTGCAGTAATTGGAAATCCATATTCCCTAGATATTTTCAATTCACTTTCACGTAATTTGAAAATAATTTTTTGCTTCTCCAATTCTGTTCCTACGAACAGATCAATCATAAAGCATCGTATGCCTGCGCGTAAAAAATTCTCCAGAGATTTGCTGTCATCATTCAAGCCCAGCTCTATGCATTGTTTATTTGCACTTGTAATACGTTCTTGGTTCTCGTCTAATATCTCATAGCCACGAAAGAATCCCAACCATTTATCCTCGGCTAAATCATCGCACTCCAAACTACTCTCCGTTTCATATTCTTCTGGCACCAGGTCACTGGCCACCGGAGTGTGTACACTTCCCTCGCTTTTGCTTTCATCAATGCTGACAAAACTTGGCTCCACAGCTTCCAGTCTTTGTTTGGTTCTCAAAAGTATATTTGATATTTTCGGGAATGCCATGGCATGATCCTGCATTGAGTTTTCAGTATTTAAATTCAGGCTTTTGAAAATCTCCTCTTGTTGTAACTGAGCTAGCCGCTCGCGGGCATGTTTGACGCTTCCCAAATCCTCAGCCAATTGCGAACAGTTTAATTTTCTGCACAATTCATCGATAATAGTTTGAGTTTCAGAAAATCTATGCATTTTTGTGAAAATATCTATGACAGCTCGGAATTTATGTCGAAGTACGCAGGAACCCAGGAAACAAAATACTTTAGAATTATATAATTTTACTTGTTTTCTCTCTTAATTATGGCGAAAATGGGCAAAAACCATTTAAGACTATTATTCAGGATGGTGACTGCTATTCATGAGGACTTTCTCGTTTAGTTCAGTGGACTGTATTTTGATCTCCCTCAAATATCCCAGAATATTTTATTTATAACTTTAGGCACACCAAAACCTTTTTATGATGCCCTGCACTTTTTACGATGACCTGTACTTTTTATGATGACTTTCACTTTTTATGATGACTTGCACTTTTTACGATAACTTTCACTTTTTATGATGACTTGCACTTTTCATAATGACTTGCAGTTTTTGTGATGACTTGCACTTTTATGATAATTTGCACTTTTTATGATGAATTGCACTTTTTATGATGACTTGCACTTTTTATGATGGTTTGCACTTTTTATGATGACTTACACTTTTGATAATCACTTGCATTTTTTATGATGACTTGCACTTTTTATGATGACTTGCACTTTTTACGATGACTTTCACTTTTTATGATGACTTGCACTTTTCATAATGACTTGCAGTTTTTGTGATGACTTGCACTTTTATGATAATTTTCAGTTTTTATGACTTGCATTTTTTATGATGACTTGCACTTTTTAAGATGACTTCCACTTTTTATGGTGACTTGCACTTTTTATGATGACTTGCACTTTTTAAGATGACTTGCACTTTTTACGATGACTTGCACTTTTTACGATGACTTGCATTTTTTATAATGACTTGCATTTTTTATGATGACTTGGACTTTTTATGATGACTTGCACTTTTAATAATCACTTGCCCTTTTTATGATGACTTGCACTTTTTATGATGACTTTCACTTTTTATGATGACTTGCACTTTTCATAATGACTTGCACTTTTTATGACGACTTGCACCTTTTACGATGACTTGCACTTTTTATGATGACTTGCACTTTTTAAGATGACTTGCACTTTTTACGATGACTTGCATTTTTTATAATGACTTGCACTTTTTATGATGACTTGCACTTTTTATGATGACTTGCACTTTTTAAGATGACTTCCACTTTTTATGGTGACTTCCACTTTTTATGGTGACTTCCACTTTTTATGGTGACTTCCACTTTTTACGGTGACTTGCACTTTTATTCGATATGGACTGAAATCTGTATTTAAAATGTATTGATATGTTGATCGATATGGAATGCCGTTATTTGTCCTCAGATTGAATAAATTATAAGTAATTTGACAATGATGTGGGTTTAACTGGTAAAGTTTGGAAGTCCTGGTGGGAAAACCGATTATTTTAATCCGTTTTATAGGGAAATATTTTTCTGACGACTTTTAATAGCCAAATAAATTATTTCTCATTGACGATTGATTTGGGTACATTTGCTAAAATTAACCACTTCAATGCAAGTTTAATAAAATGTCTCGTCCATTTCACTGTTTGGTTTTTATTAATTAAAAAAGTTTTCTCTCAATCTTTACTTGACTCCTTTACGATCAAATAAAAAATAAAATTTTGACACACTTTTGATTGGAAAATTCATAATGGAAAAATCGGATAAGACAATTTCCATTAGATTTCTTGAAAATCTTTGGCCGCAGATATTAAACCAGAACGAATGTGATGCACAAAATCCAAATGCCAGTGAATATTTTATACCTGAAAGGAAATTTGATTACAAATGGGCTGCTGAGCTTTTAGCAGACAAATGCTACAAGGATTATGCTGCAACCACTGAATTGAATGACCAGCCAATGACTAGCAATCAAACTGAAGGAGAAGTTGAACAATTGCCATATCGTGAGGCCAGCTCTAATATTTTACCATTAGATCAACAATTGGCCATTAAACAACAGGATATTAATATAAGAAAAAAACTGGCCGATGATTTTGTCAATCGTACATTTCCCTGGTACATACAGCGCCCATCATATCCAAGAGATTTTCAAATTACCGACAAAGTCAAAGAAATATTTTTAGATAATTTTGAATTGGAAATTCTGCAGAATATGCAACGCTTCCGTTGTAATTTAATCATTATAGATGTCGCTGTTAGTGTACCCTTGAAGAATCTGGAAACTTGGCTCAAATTCTCTTCTTATGCATCCATTGTAACTGTTATTCATGATGGAAGTCTTTATGAATTATTGGTAAATTCTCATGATGTCTTTAAACCAGTGTGGATGCACGAGCTTATGGAGAACAGTTGGCAGAAAGAACTACAGCGTTCCATTCATACCGGCCTTGCAAAAGCAAAAGAACTCTTCCTACTTGATGACATGAACAAACCCATAGTTTTTGTTTTTTCTGATAATCGTGGCATATGTGTTTGCAATAAATTTGAAATTTTAAGAAAATTTTAATCTTTCCTGTTTTGATATAAAATCTTGTTATAAATAAAACTTTATTTCTTTGACTACAACTTTATGAAAAAGTCCATTTTCTGTAATATTTTCACAGCGTTGGCTACTATTTCTTGGCCAAAACGCCACAGACTTTTGTCCACCATTGCATGAGTGAGATTTTCTTTGTATGGTGGCTGGCGGTAGTGATTCAATTGAGCTTCAGTTCCGCTAAACGTATGGTCTCTGCAATCGGCCGTGAAGTGCACAGGAAAATGATTATGTGTTGCAATGATGAAATCAGTGTTATGAAGACATTTCATGGCCCAGCCATACGGGGCATATTCTCTGACCCGTTTTATATGCTGCAGCATGTAAAAGTAATCAGGAAACTCTGGGTATGAAATACTACCCTCATATTTTGGAAAATAGGCACACAGAAAGCAAAGACTTGCATAACTTTTACACCTGGAGTTGTGCGACTTCTGTGCCACTGCCACAAGCTCTTGCCAATTGCTATAATTGTTTAAGGGAACGGGCAGCTCATCAACATCCCATACCCCTATATATTTATAACGATACATATTTCTATACACACAATCATTATAGGCAATACTTTCATGCAGGCCAAATTCATCTTTTCTGGTGATCAGCTGAAGATGACGAAGTTCTGGTAAATTTGAGTACTTCAAAGAAAAACTAAATGGCCGATATTCCAAAAAGCCAGTTGATCGATAGTAATTCAACACTTTTGTCATATTTTTATGTATCTCCAAATCGAATAGCACTACCTTTTGGGCTCCCAAAGCACGCAGGGCTTCCATATATTCCACCAATCGATGTGAGTTATCCACGTAGGGAAAATCTAAGCCTTTTATACACACCGCAAACTCTTTCTTTTGTTCCAACTTTTTCAATGGCCTGTAAATAACTCTAACATTATTTGTAGCCTTATCGCAAGGGGCTGCTACCAAAGAAACAGCTTTGGGTATCCATTTTTCATATTTCCTGGGCAGGCTGCAAGTAAGTACATGAGGATAATTGTATTTAGGATTAAAGCCCCATACACTGTGCCATATAAATTGGGTGGAGCTTAGCGGCACAATGGCTGGGGCGAATTTCCCTTTAAACCAAATTTGACAATATACGGGAGGATATTCGGTGGCATTTTCAGTTATCAAATTAATCATGCTTAGAATGCGTATAAGAGTTCTATTCTTGGTCACTAATGGCCTCTTGTCTAAATATGCTCCAAATATATTATATGTTATATTACGACTGTAGAATATTTGCCAATATTCATTTTGAATTTTAATTTCCATGATGTTTGGATGCCAGGCACAAGTGTAGTTGTAGTTCCTCATCGAGTTGAGTGGCATTTGGAAATCTTCTATGGGTAAATAGGGTATCTTTTGGGCAATTCGTTGTTGCACCACAAACTTATCGGGTTCTAAAAATAAGATGTATAATAGATAGTGAAATATTAAGCCATTAAATGAATAGCTTTCTGGAAGATAAAAACTAAGAATTACAAGGAAAACCATTATACTCTAGCAAAGACAAACACCCCTTAAGGAAAACAGTAATTTTGAACAGCGAATTAATAAAAAAAGTTAAGATATACAAAATTAAACCACGATTTCATTAATAATTTGAATTTATTTCTTAATAAAAATAGGTAAAATAACTTTTTAAGTTAAACGGTTTTATGTTAAACATACAATGTTTAATGTTTTATGTTACACATGCAATGTTTAAGATAAATGTACTAAAAACCAAGAAATAATAAAATAGATACAGTCGTGGGAATTATAAACATATGCATAGACTAGACTAAAATAAAATCGTGGGGCACGTCAATTGTCTACAATCGTTGATTATAAGCGAGTTTTAGGGTTTCATAGTGGTGAGCGAGTAGTACTTTTATCATATGTTTTGTCGATTAAAGACAAACTACGAGCAGTGAAACGATTCCTCGCCAGCCAGCAGTGTGAATGTCCAACGATAAACTAGTTGAAACATCTCTTTTATTTACATGGAGTGTATAACTATTGGAATTTCCATGAGCAAGAAAATAGTAAGTAATTTCCTCACCGTCTGCGGGCCAACTGCCTAACGACGAATTAAACGATTCTTCTATCGCACATTAATTCGATAATTTGTACAATTGACGTGCCCCACGGTTTTATTTTAGTCTAGTCTATGCATTATGTTTATAATTCCCACGACTGTATCTATTTTATTATTTTTTGGTTTTTAGTACATTTATCTTAAACATTGCAATGTATGTTTAACATAAAACCGTTTAACTTAAAAAGTTTTTTTTACCTATTTTTATTTTCTAGTTTTTAGTATTCTTCTTGTCAAGCCCTTTTATTTGATACCCATATTGGTGGGATTGATAAAAAATTGTTATCAGCCATCTGGTAGCGGCGGCCATCTTAGATTTCAATTTTGCATAGTAAATTGTATTCTACTTGTTGAGACCTTTCATTTGATACCCATGTTGATGGGATTGATAAAACCTAAGTTATCCGCCATTTTGCAGAGGCCGCCATCTTGGATTTTAATTTTATATAGTACATTGTATTCTACTGGTTGAGCACTTTCATTTGATACCCATATTGATGGGATTGATAAAACCTACGTTATCCGCCATTTTGTAGCGACCGCCATCTTGGATTTCAATTTTTTTATAGTATATTGTATTCTGCTTGTTGAGCCCTTTCATTTGATACCCATATTGAAGGGATTAATAAAACATAAATTATCCGCCATTTTGTAGCGGCGGCCATCTTGAGTTTATAATGATAATGAATAAACATAATTGTATTGTCACCAAAATCCAAAGTGTATACAAAATTTCAGATTAATCGGTTGACAGGAAGAGGGTGAAATTTGAATTACTAAATTTGACCCAAGAATAAATAATAAAACAAACGGGGTGAGCTAAATAAAACCGTTTAAAAATGTTCATAAAGCAAAAGAAAAAAAGAAAAAAAAAGTTTTCATCCAAGTCGATAAGATTCTGAACTTCTTACCCGGAAGTAGTGCCTGTCGGGGTTATTTGCAATGGCTTTAATACCGGGTTGTCATGGCAAGAAGTTCTATTCTTTATGCATTTTAAGTTTAAAAAAAATCGTTACTTTGCTGTTACCAAAAACTATATACACGAATCAGATTTATTCAAAATCAGGACCAAGACCTTTTCATCTTTCTTCCCCTTCAACATTTACTATCCCCTGCTTGCTAGCTCCGCCGTAATGCACTGCATATGTAGGGGACATCCCCTGAGGGCTGGTGTGAATGAAAATAAAAATAAAATGAAATAAAATAATTGCCACTCCAGACTTTGATTTCTTAGTTTGTTTAGAAAATTCAATTTTAAGCCCCCAATGAAAAGTCATGAATATTTATATTATGACTGATTTCTCAATGCATTCTCAAATAAAAAGAAAGTGAGAGTATAAAAAAGTCAAAGAGAAAATTAAAAATTTCCCACGGATATTAATTTCGTATCAATTTGTCTTAACCCGCACTCTTCTCAACACCACCAGCAACAAACTAGAAAAAAACTGCCCGTAAATTTCAACAGAAAAGACCCGTTAAAGTATTGACATGAAATCGGTTAAACAATTTATGAATTTTCCTTGGCCGACACGTACTTTTATATTCTTTAGATTTTATGCCATTATATCATATTATACCATTTATAATAAAATTTAAAAAATTTTATTTTTCGCTCTTTGAACTACATTATTTCTTACCACTTCTCTGATCCACATTTAATTTCATTCTATTTTGCAACATAATTATTTTCTTAAAGCTGAAGAAATTAAAAATAAATATATAAAATGCAGCAAGAATTATAATTATTAACAAACTGATAGAGAATTTGTAATTTTTTCTGAGAAACATTTTCTTTCAAACTGCTTGCAAATGAAACTGAATTGCAAAATGATTATAAATGGCAGAAAAAAATTGTGTAGAAAACATCTGTTTAAACTTTTCAATGAGGTTAATATTGAGAAAAGTTATATGCAAAATTAATATTTGCAAATAGTAACTCAGTATTTGTTATTCAAAATGATTGTTATTTGTATTGCTTCAGCACCAGTAAGTATTAACAAAATTACACTGGGAAAAAAATTGTAATGGCTTTAAATCCGCATCTAAAAATTGTTCAGACATGCATTTTTAATTGAGTCAATATTCACTTTATTGCCATAATTATTTCCCTGTTCACATATAACAATTTAGTCAATTCAATTAACGCATGAGAATTCAAGGCAATTTTTCATATTCATAACGAGCCCAAGTTCAAATCCCCAATACTTTTTTTAAATTTTTTAATTAATAATAAATTTAGTGTCAATAATTTAACTTCAATATGACCCCGTATATTTTGTTTATCGCTTTTTTCACTTTTCCCACAATTTAGGTGCTAAGTCTCGACTAATTTCGTTCAGTGAGTTGTGTTTTGCTCACTAAACCCACTTTTTGGCAGTGCTGCATTTGTAATTTTGTTCAATATTAAAACAATTTAATTTTTATTGGACAATAATTAATATGGATAATTGAATTCTATAATATTATTTATTGCGCTAAGCTTAATTAAGGTATATGTCTGACCACGGTATGACTAAATAAAACTAATGTTCTTATTTTATGATCAAAAATGTCTTTTCTATGCAGATATCAGACATCAAACCTTCAAAAGGGCGTCAGATTAAGGCAAAGCTCCTATAAAATCTTCGGTCATTAAAAGTATTCAGATCCAATCTTTTGTTAGTTTAAATAACATTTGATTTCTAGGCAAATTATGGGGATAAAAATTTTGCAAAATTTAAAATCCGAAATGCTATATAACTTCAATAAATATTGATAGGCTAAATGTTTGCAAATTTGCTTTTAAATTCAGACAGAGGGATTCACACTGTAGCCATAAAATCATAAATAAGAAAATAATAGCACGAAAAATATGACTAGTCTGAACAACCCGTCATAACTTTCTATTCAATTTCAAACATCGATCAGCTGCTGCCTTGATATGAGCTGAATACATTTTTTTTGCGGCGGCATACGGAAAAACGTTCAGCGGCTGCCAGCTACGTAAGTTAAACGAGAAAAATTTTTAAATTTGTAGATAATTAGTTTTTGCGATTTAGTTCTCTTTCAATTTTTTTTATGTTATAAAACTGTGATTTAATGTACAGACATAAAGGTATGAATTTTTTAGCCGTTTTTTTAGTCGTAAATCATATAAAAGTAACGGCGGCAAAAATAAACTATCGCCGTCTCCCCTAAAGATTTTCAGCTGTTCGACTCAGATCTCTTGAACTATTTTATGACAAAACAAAAACATACCTAAAGCAGTGCTATTATTTTATGACTTTTTTGTATGCAGCACAACAACAACATTTTTAAACTGGTCTAAAATATTTTTTTCTTTTTTTATCTTGGACCAGCACTCAGGGGATGACCCCTATATATGCAATGCATTGCGCCGCAACTGAAAACGAGGGAATACTATTAAGGGGACAGATTAGGAAAGATGGGAAGATAGACAGTTTTTTTAAGCTATTTCAACCTTTTTACTTCGCCGGCTAATTTTTTCTACAGGACCGACGAAGGAGGATGCTGATGTTACTCTGCTTTTCAGTATATGAAGGTGTCAGTCGCTGCCAATTATGTTCAGTGGACAGTGACTATGCCTCCATCATTGAAAACAGGCTGGCAACAACTAACACAACCATGAATTAATGCTGATCAGAAGAATTCAACACAATATTTCATGACTCAGCGCGGGCTCGAACTCACGACCCTCCGCTTCATAGTCTCGTGTTCTACTACTTCAGCCAACAGCACCCACAACTAAAATATTATGACTTTATGACAATATGACTAAATAGCACATAGTGTGAATACCCCAAGTATATATTCCAGAAAGTCCACAGAAAGCTTAAGAGCAGAACAGTTGTTTTCGAAAACCGCTACACTTTCATCATCAATACTCATGTGTATTTTTGTTAGTCTCCACTAATTAGGCGCCCTAATTGAATATGATAACAGTTTTTATTTATAAAAATTTTATTAGGAAATTGCATACGAGAACTGTATATGGTAACACACTTTTAACCGCCGTGTTACTGTTTGATTATTTTCTTCATATTCCATTTTCTGAACTTTTTGTTCAATTGTACTTAGGCCACTTAAACTTTTTTGGTTTGATTTTTTTTATACTTAAATATACGTGAATGTTTTATTTAGGGTATTCACACTGTGTGCTATTTAGTCATATTGTCATAAAGTCATAACATTTTAAATCAGTTTAAAAAAGTCATCAAATAATATCACTCTTTCAGGTGTATTCTTGTTTTGTCATAAAATAGCTCCAGTGACCTGAGTCGAACGGCAGAAAATCTTCAGGCGAGACGGCGATAGTATATGTTTGTCGCCCTTACTTCTATATGATTCGCGACTAAAAAACGGCTAACATATTATTCATACATTTTTATAACATAAAAAAAAATTAAAAGAGAACTAAATCGCAAAAACTATATACTACAAGTGACAAGTTTTCTCGTTTAACTTAGCCACTGAACGTTTTTCCGTATGCCGCCGCAAAAAAAAATGTATTCAGCTCATATCAAGGCAGCAGCTGTTTTAGTTTGTACATACAAACTCATTTAGATATTCTTGTGCAGCAGAAGACAAATTTAATAATTTTATATAAAATGGAGTTTTTAGACGATTCATCTTTAATTGTATTAATTTACTGCTGCTTTGATAACAGCTAATTACAAATGTGTTATCTTATCAGCTGATCGGTGTTTGAAATAGCATACCAAGTTATGACTGGTTGTTCACGCTAGTCATATTTTTGTACTATTATTTTATGACTTATGACTTTATGACAACAGTGTGAATCCCCCAAATGTTTTTATTAGATGTAGCCCTTAGCTTAAACTTATATGTTGCTTATAAATTTAATTTTGAATTTATTATAGGAATAAAAATGTTCGACTCATTTGATCATAGGTTTTTGTCTAACCTGAAGGAGTTTAACCCAATTCTATTGTACTATGAATGGCCGAAGTTTTTGACTAAGAACTTGCCCTTGTCCTTTAAATTTTAAAGTCATATTTCTGTTTCAGAGAAGTATTTCCACCCCTTTTTAAAATGCCTACAAAAGCTCGGAGAAGATAAAGTTTCATGCAAAAATGTTTCCAATAGTGTTTTCCATTAGAAATTAAAATACATCCCCAACGAAAATTCAACGATTGAACTATATCCTTTGTTGATATAAGAAACGCTAAACAAATTTATATTTTGCTGCTATTTTTCACATTTATTCATTTTCAAGTTTATGGAATTACACATTTATTTTATCATCCACCGGTAGTTGGCGCAGGTGTCGTTGTTGTGCGGAACGGGCAAAGCCGTGATCTCCGCAAACAAGCCCAAAGCAAGAATGTTGACTCAGCAACTGGTGCAGTGAACAGGAGTAGAGCTGATACAATCAGCAGATATAAGAACAAGTTTATACCCCGCATATCGAGCGATTAATTCAATGCGCGACTGGCTCAACTGAATTTGCGAAAACTGGATGATTTGAAAATATTTAGGTCAACGATATTTATAGGGAAAGTAGTTTACAACATTTTTTTATTCTGAAGTTTTCTTGGCAGTCATTTAAATAAATATTGATTACACGTAACGATTACATATTAATTTCCTATTTTTATTCAATAGCACAAGTTACAATGCCTCTATATTATTATTTACTTTACATAAGGCATTGAAGATGAACGGCTAAACTTTAACAATAAAAAACAATAGTGGTAAGGAAAACAGCAACTAACAATAACGTATTTCTGGGAAATATTTTAGCTGGAGTCATGTGACAGCTGTTTTTGCAAATAGGTAAACAATAGAACCTGAATGTTAATAAAATTCAAGTTGAATATTCAGAACATCGTCATATTGCCTGGTATCAGATATTCTCTGCAGATGTACTCTTGCAAAAATATACAATTAAATTGAACATTACAATAGCTCTATTTACAATCTTGTGCAAATAGTCTTGCATCATTGCATTTGCAAAATAATTGTACTCTACACCAACAAAATCCATTGAAAATTCTCTCAAATACTCTCAAAATTTGCAAATGCAATAATGCAAGACCATTTGGACAAGATTTTGAATAGGGTTAATAGCGCTATTTACAATCTTGTGCAAATGGTCTTGCATTATTGCATTTGCAAATAGAGAGAGAGAGAGAGAGAGAGCGAGTAATAGAGGGCATTTTGAATATATTTTGTTAGTGAAGAGTACAACTATTTTGCAAATGCAATGATGCACGACCATTTCCACAAGATAGTGAATAGGGCTAATCTGTTTCCTGGTTACTAGATGATGATATCATTATCCACTTGGTTCTATTTATTAACTAAAGCCTAGTACTCTGTTTGAATTTGTGGAAAATGTTGCGCAACAGCAGCTATTTCAGTTTAATCTTTTTTCCATTTTAATTGAAATTATATTTTTCATTTTCAATGAGAAAACGTTCACATGTACTTAAGTATAAAATTCAAACCAAAAAAGTTTGAAATGGGACATGAAGAAAAATAATCAAACGGTAACACGGGTATTATAACAATAACATGTTAACATCAGGTTGATACAGTTCTCGTATTCTTTTTCACAATAAAATTTGTGTAAATAGGAACTGTTATCACATTCAACTAAGCCACCTAATAAGTGGTGACAAACACAATACACATGAGCACTGATGATGAAAGGGTTGCGTCTTTCGAAAACAGCTGTTCTGCTCTGCTGTGTAAGTTGAATAAAACTGATGTTGACTTTCCTTTGTGCCTTGGAATATTTATCATGTCTTTCTGAGATTTAAAAAAACAAATTTCGAACAATTAGCCTATGAATCTTAATTCAATTTAATAGAGAAAATTTTTAGTTTAAAAAAATTATCGTACGAAATAAATAACATTCATATTCCCCCTTATTCTATTTGTCAACGTCAACGTCACGTCCAGACAATATGAAAGTTAGAACACTTCTATACTCATTCTCTTCGACAATTGGCAATTTCTCGCAACTTTTCGCTTTATTCAACGACATAGAGAGTAGTAAGAGGCTGTCAGAAGTAGTTAATTGTTGGACAGAAAGTGTATGTAAAAGTCCTATTTTTGATATTGCCGTGACGTTGACAAATAGAATAAGGGGAATTATTTCATATGTTTTTCATAATTAAAACAGAGTACTAGTTTAGCAACATTTTGCCACAAATATTTCGATTGAATATTTTTTGTATGGGTTCTGTCAGAATTTCACATGAAATTTTAAACAGAATACTAGGCTTTAGTATCAAATAATTCAAACTTTAATAGATAAAAATACGAGCCACTGAGAAAATCCTGTAGGACTTAATATACACATTTTTTTTTAGGACTAGGACCAGCACTCAGGGGATGACCCCTATATATGCAATGCATTGCGCCGGAACTGAAAACGAGGGGATAGTATTGAGGGGCAGAATAGGAAAGATGAGAAGATAGACAGTTGTTTTTTTTTTTTTTTTTTTTTTTTTTTTTAGCTATTTCAACCTTTTACTTCGCCGGCTAATTTTTGCTACAGGGCCGACGAAGGTGGGTGCTGTTACTCTGCTTTTTTAGTACATGATAGTGTCAGTCGCTGCCAATTATGTTCAGTGATCAGTGACTATGCCTTCATCACTGAAACAGGCCGGCAACAACTAACACAACCACGCACTAATGCTGATCAGAAGAATTCAACACAATATTTCATGACTCAGGGCGGGCTCGAACTCACGACCCTCCGCTTCATAGTCTCGTGTTCTACTACTTCAGCCAACAACACCCCACACATCGATGGATGGGTGCTGTTGGCTGAAGTAGTAGAACACGAGACTATGAAGCGGAGAGTCCTGAGTTCGAGCCCCAGCTGAGTCGTAAAATATTGTGTTGAATTCTTCTGATCAGCATTAGTGCGTGGTTGTGTTAGTTGTTGCCAGCCTGTTTTCAGTGATGAAGGCATAGTACTGATCACTGGACAATTACTGGCAGCGACTGACCCAATCATGTACTAAAAGCAGAGTAACAGCACCCACCTTCGTCGGCCCTGTAGCAAAAATTAGCCGGCGAAGTAAAAGGTTGAAATAGCTACAAAAAAAAAAAAAAAAAAAAAAAAAAAAAAAACAACTGTCTATCTTCTCATCTTTCCTAATCTGTCCCCTCAATACTATCCCCTCGTTTTCAGTTCCAGCACAATGCATTGCATATATAGGGGACATCCCCTGAGTGCTGGTCCTACTCCTAAAAAAAAAAAAAAAAAAAAAGGCCTAACTCGATTTTTTGTTACTTTACAGGAGAGGGGGAAAATTAGTAGAATTCGTAAGCAAGCAAAATCAAGTATTTTTCTTATTATTGATATTTTTAAAATATATATCAGAAAAATTAGTTAATCATTTGTGCTTTAGTAAACAGGCAATACATTCAATCGGTTCAAATTTACACTGTCCAATTCTTACAACTAAACTTATCAGTTTTTCTCCTCCTTTAAAGTACAAAATTTAATAAATTTTTAATTTAATAAATACATAATGAGTCTCAAGGTCCGAAATGAAAATGCCAAAAATTTATGGGGTCTTAAATTGACAGGGGTGCTGTTGGCTGAAGTAGTAGAATATGAGACTATGAAGTGGAGGGTCCAGAGTTCAAACCCCGTGCTGAGTCATGAAATATCAATTGTGTTGAATTCTTCTGATCAGCATTAATTCATGATTGTGTTCGTTGGTGCCACCCTGTTTCAATGATGAAGGCATATCACTGGCCACTGAAAATATGTGGCAGCGACTGACACAATCATGTACTAAAAGCAGACTAACAGCACCCTCCTTCGTGGGTCCTGTAGCAAAAAATTAGCCGGCGAAGTAAAAAAGGTTAAAATAGCTATAAAAAATTCTCTATCTTCTCATCTTTCTTCATCAGTCCCTTCAATACTATCTCCTCCTTTCTAGTTCTGGCGCAATGCACACAATGTAGGGGTCAACCCCTAGATAAAAAAAAAAAAAAAATTGCGGGTCAAAAATGTCATAAAGCCGCTTCTAGTGTTAAAGGTTTATACATGTTATTGATGAGGTTGCTTCGTTGGATTTACGGAGCAGTTTTTACTGATGGCCTAAGATGTTTTTTTTAGTAGAACCAGTACTGAGAGGATAATTCCTACATATGCAGTCGGAACTAGAAAAGAGGGAGGGTGTCAATTACTGCCAGTTCTGACAGCAACTAACACAATCATGCACTTATGCTGATCAGAAGAATTCGGCACCGTATTCATGACTAAAGGCGGAGTCGAACTCGGCGGACTCACTTCAAAGCAACAAGTTGTTCTAAAATGTCAAGTTGCTAAAATTTATTAATTTTTTATTAATTTTTTTCTTTTTGCCGTCAATCAGATCTTATCGTGTAAACGTGCTATTAAAAAAAAACATCAATTGCTACTGATATTTGTATCTGCTGTACACAATAACATGACAATTTCCAACAACATCCACATGCAGCAACTGTCAAACTCTTTATTAATATGTAATTTATTTTACTATTATTAATAATTTTATAAAACTGCACATTTATTTGCTTGCATTATTACGTCTTTGGTATGATGCTGACTTTTTTGCCAGAAAAATATTGACTAACAACTATTGTGTAAGCCAACTCAACACTTGATTAAATATTAAAAAGTAAAAAAAAAAATTAAACTGACCTTTTTTTGCGCGGCAATAGCAATTGTCTGAATTTTGTAGTTTCATTTAGTAATATTATTTCAAGTTTACTGCAGTTAAGTGGTCATTGCCTTAATTGGAACATCATGCTTTTAGGCATGAAGGTTGCGCCAAGCAAACTTCAGTTAAGTTTATCATAGCAACATGCATTTGTGGCTTTTTCTTCCCGCAAAACTGAAGTTTAGTTGCATCAGCTGATTGTAGGCCAGTGACAAACTAGTGCTCCTACCGAATCCTGCAATAGATGTGTCCTCAAGAGTTTTGGGTTTTTGCAGGATTTTTTCCAAGAAGTTATCGAAAATTGTTTTACAACAATTCAGCCATAAATAAGTTATATTAAGAAAATCAAAACGGTGTGTGGATGAAATTTTCTAATATTGTTTGATCATAAATAAAAACTGACATAAGAATATTAAAATAATGTTCTTTTCTAAAAAAAAGCTACATATTTTGCACTTTTCAATAAAAAAAAAATGGCAATATTATGGCATTTGGAAATAGTGAATTTATTAGAAATTCATCTACCATCTCTTACGAAAACTTACTTGTATTTTAAAAATGCGCCAAAGTGTAGTTTTTTAGGAAAACAGTTATAAAATGTTAAATTTTTTTCAGAAAAGAAATCGCCATAAGTTAGCATCACTGCCGCACACAAGATCTTGTCTATCATGGCCAGTTGTTTAAATTTACAAACTTGCAAGCATATTTAATTTCCAAGGTACACGGCTAATTATTTATGACATATTTAATCGCTTTTTCTAGTTTTAAATTTGCTGTGCAGCTTATATTTATTTGTTTATTTTAATATTTATATTTACATAATTTTAGTATAAAAATAACTATATATGATCAATTTAAACGAATTAGTTTTTTCAGTCTTCAAGTAGCAGACAAAATATACGTGTGCCTAAGCAGAAATGCTGTCAACAAATTTGCTCATTTATCTGATGTTTGTGGCAGGATTGCTAGTGCTGAGTGCACAACAGGCCGAGTCGACTGTTATTCTTTTCCTGTGCCTGATTGGGTCACCGCTATGTCCTTTCAATACAACGGCTGTGTGAAAGTTCGAAATAAATACAAAATGATGTCTTCAGCGTAGACGGTATAAATTGTCTACTTAAAAGCTGTAATTCTTCAATTAACATCCAGTGCAAGTGAACCTTTTAAGCCTTAAAGGAGTTACATAAAATAGTTTGCTAAGGCAATCTCAATATTTCAATTATGTAATTGTAAAAAAAAAAATAATTTTTTATTTTTATTTTAATAAATGAACGTGATTACATTCTATTTATTATTTTTTTGAGAGTGGAATATTAAGAATATTTTTCATAGTCATTAAACCAGCAGAACGGAACGGCAGTTTCGCAGATTTGAACCTATAGCCTGTTGGGAAAATTAACATCCTGTAATAATAAAAATTCATACATTAATTTAAAAACAAATAATGTTTAATAAAAAATATCTTCAAATAATAATAAAGGATATACATCCCTAATGAAGATCGTCTAGACCGGAAGGAAATGATTCTAAAATAATTATTAGGTGATCTAATTTTATTTTTTATTTTTTTTTTAACTTTAAGTTTGTCCTTTCCGACTGAAATTCTGAGGGCATATTACGACGTTCGATATCGATCGAAATTTTCATTTAAATTGTATTGAATGCCATAATTTGGCAAAAAAAAAAACATTTCAGAATTAAAATTGTTAATTTTTTTAACGGGCTTAAGTTCGAATCTGCATGACTGCAAATGATTTTTTATTATTTAATTAATAAATGAATTTGTTCAAATTCTATTTATTATTTTTTATATTAAGATTGGAATATTAAGAATATTTTCAATAATCATCAAACTAGCAAAACGGATCAGTACTGATTTCGAGGCCGCTACGCCATCTCATCAGCGTTCTTTGTTCAATTTTTCCACTTTTGCATGTGGTGCTAGTTAACAGGAATATCAACTATTTAACCAACATTTTAACGAAAATTGAATATGAGAAGTTCCCACATTCATATTTTTAAGTTATTACATTTTTGGTTAGTACGAAATTTCCCATCCCTGACGATTAATATTCCCAATATTCCATGTATCTCTTTCGAACTTAAGCCCGTTGAAAAAATTAACAATTTACATAAGAATGTTCGACTAATAAAAATTCATACATTATTTCAGAATTTTTCAAATCATAGGCCAAATTGCTGCATTTCAAACTTATCGCATGAAAGCAAATAAGTTTTGAAAACATCTTCAAAAAATAATTAAGGAAATTAGACGTCATAAAATGCTTCGTGTTAATGGGATGTATTTTTGTGAGCATTTTTTCTTTATTTTGTAATTTAATTATTTTTTTATAAATATGGCAATCGATACCGATCGAAATTTCCATTTAAATTGTTTGGTGACCCTTAAGAATATGTACTAAAACTGCTTACCACCTGAGGCAAATTCTTTCAAATGCAAATTAATTAGAAATCTCCAAGCAATCAAGCGTCAAAAAAGTAATCTTCAACTTGTTTCATGTAATACATTTTGATTTTAGCCTTTTATACGCAAAAGTTTAATTTCTTTGTCATTTTTTTGCTTCTTCGTCTTTATGGATCAATCTAATGAAGTGTCCACCCAAAAAAAAAAGATAAAAAATCGTATAATTTACCATAAACATGCCATTAAAAACGGCAGTAGGTCTTGCACTGTTCTTTCATTAAAACATAAGCAAGAACATTAAAAAAGAAAACTTAAAGATGGTACTCAAATTTCACATTAAAAGCACAGGAAAAGTGAAATGAGAAAAAAACAGATATCTAACAACAGGATATCGAAAAATCGCCTTTTCATATCGTTGCTTTTTATTATATTCTTATCATTCTATTCTTTGCCATGCTCTTAATTGTTCCTTAATGGAACTGAAAGAATGGAGCGATAGTGAATAGTTTATGAAGGGGAAAATATTTTAGATAATATCTTTAGCTTGTATTTTTTTATTTATTTACTTTTTTTCTTCTTGTTGGTGTTTTGTGTTGTTGTGTGTTGGCTTTTGGCTCAAATATCATAAAACAAACGAAAATGTTTGAGACAATACGTTTTACAGTTTTCTTTGTATAATTTGAAGCGATTTATTTTAGGACTTTTTAAAGCTTTTCTTTTTTTTCTAATTTTTTTGTTTAGAAAATTTATTTTGATTTTTTTTTTTGGTTTGTTATCAAAAACCATTAAAGGCAAATGGCCAAATGTTAAGTGTCGCCAAAATACTTAAACTGTTTACCTTCGTTGTGTGGATGGTGTAGAGCCAGCTACGGCACTAATGCTTTCATATAAACATATTTTCGGTATTTTTCATGTATCCCAATAAACTCCAACTCTAGTTTTGCTCTTTTTAAATAATATTCAAATTTTTGTTAGGGCATTTATATTTAAACGGCTTTAAAAAACTCAATTTCATTTTTGTTTTCAATATAAAATCCAAAAAAAAAATTACTATATTTTCTTCAAGAATTTCGCTTTAAAATAGCTAATTTTTCTGGAAAATCTCTTTAACTTTAACGTGTATTGAAATTCATTTTCAAAAGGTTTTTCATTAGGTCTGAACATTTACGGTGTTCAGACATACACCTTAATTGTGCTTATCGCAATTAATGCTCAATTAACCATATACAATTTTAATTAACTGATTGCTTAATTAACACTTAATTGTTATAAAATCGAGTAAAATTACGTAATGCAGCTCTGCTAAAAAGTGTGTTTAGTAAGCAAACACAACTGAATAAAGTTAGTAGAGACTTGAAACCTAAATTGTAGAAAACGTGAAAAGCAACCATAAACAAAATATCTTGAGCCATGTGGAAGTCAAAATTATTTATTAGTAATTAGCAAATTAAAAAATAATAAAAAAGTACCTCAAATTTCAACTTGAGGTTTTTATGAATATAAGCAAATTTCTACTTTTAGTGACGAACAAAAATGTTTTTTTGACGAACAGGAATGTGAAGAGGAAAATAATTATGGCAATAAAGTGAATATTGACTGAATTAAAAATACATGCCTAAACACCACTTAACAAAAAAAATAAATAAATAAATAAATTATTACAAATTAATAAAAAAAAATTTAATTTATTTTTCTAAAACAAAACCGGTGTTGCAGCCACATACTTTATTCGCTATAGGCTAATACCAATAGAAAAGCATTCTTATTTAAACCTATGCTACACTTTATGACGCACACTTATTATGATCTTCAAAAAAAATATCCAAAAAATTCTGAGGACAGAAAGAACGATTTTCAATTAATTCACAATTCAAATGTCTGTTGGGTTTTTTTTGGGTATAGCGGAGTAAAAGTGTGACTGTTAGAAGGTGTTGTATGTAAAGTAGGATTATATTAGGGGTACCTATTTCAAATATAGTGGCAAATATATAAAAAACTAATTTTAGGGAATGACTTTCTTCTCTAATTCCAAAGTATCAATAAGTGTTTTTTTTTAACTTTTCAGAATGTGGTTATTAACAATTTATTGCAAGTCATTATGAAAAGTGCAAGTCATCATAAAAAGTGCAAGTTATTATGAAGAGTGCAAGTCATCATAAAATTTTGCAAGTCATCAAAAAAATGCAGGTCCTCATAAAAAGTGCAAATCATTATGAAAAGTGCACGTCATTATGAAAAGTGCAAGTCATTATGAAAAGTGCAAGTCATTATGAAGAGTGCAAGTCATCATAAAAGTTGAAAGTCTTCATAAAAAATGCAGGTCCTCATAAAAAGTGCAAGTCATCATAAAAAGTGCATATCATTATGAAAAGTGCAAGTCATTATGAAAAGTGCAAGCCATTGTATAAAGTGCAAGTCATTGTATAAAGTGCAATTAAACATAAAAAATGCAAGTTATCGTAAAACATTCAAGTCATTATAAAATGTGCAAGTCATCATAAAAATGGCAAGTCATTATGAAAAGTACAAGTCATCATAAAAAGTGCAAGTCATTATGAAGAGTGCAAGTCATCATAAAAGTTGCAAGTCTTCATAAAAAATGCAGGTCCTCATAAAAAGTGCAAGTCATCATAAAAAGTGCATATAATTATGAAAAGTGCAAGTCATTATGAAAAGTGCAAGCCATTGTATAAAGTGCAAGTCATCATAAAAAGTGCAAGACATTGTAAAAAATTCAAGTCATTATAAAAAGTGCAAGTCATCATAAAAAGGTGCAAGTCATTATGAAAAGTGCAAGAAGTCATCATAAAAAGTACAAGTCATTATGAAAAGTGCAAGTCATTATGAAAAGTGCAAGTCATTATGAAAAGTGCAAGTCATTATGAAAAGTGAGTCATTATGAAAAGTGCAAGTCATTGTATAAAGTGCAAGTCATCATAAAAAATGCAAGTCATCGTAAAACATTCAAGTCATTATAAAATGTGCAAGTCATCATAAAAAGTGCAAGTCATTATGAAGAGTGCAAGTCATCATAAAAGTTGCAAGTCTTCATAAAAAATGCAGGTCCTCATAAAAAGTGCAAGTCATCATAAAAAGTGCATATAATTATGAAAAGTGCAAGTCATTATGAAAAGTACAAGCCATTGTATAAAGTGCAAGTCATCATAAAAAGTGCAAGTCATTGTAAAAAATTCAAGTCATTATAAAAAGTGCAAGTCATTATAAAAAGGTGCAAGTCATTATGAAAAGTGCAAGTCATCATAAAATTTGCAAGTCATCATAAAAAATGCAGGTTCTCATAAAAAGTGCAAGTCATCATAAAAAGTGCATTTTATTATGAAAAGTGCAAGTCATTATGAAAAGTGCATGTCATTATGAAAAGGGCAAGTCATTATGAAAAGTGAGTCATTATGAAAAGTGCAAGTCATCATAAAAAGTGCAAGTCATTATGAAGAGTGCAAGTCATCATAAAAGTTGCAAGTCATCATAAAAAATGCAAGTCATCATAAAAAGTGCAAGTCATCTTAAAATGTGCAAGTCATCATAAAAAGTGCAAGTCATCATAAAAAGTGCAAGTCATCATAAAAAGTGCAAGTCATCACAAAAAATTCAAGTTATCACAAAAAGTGCAAGTCATCATAAAAAATGCAAGTCATTATAAAAAGTGCACGTCATCATAAAAATTGGAAGTCATTATAAAAATGTATAGTTATCAGTTTAAGAATTTCATATGTCCATACAAATTTTCGAGCACGCTTGACCACTTAATAGGATCATTTCCAAAAACAAAAGCCACCCTATGTTATTACTCGGGTCTCAAAATATCTCTATGGCAAATTTCATTTAAAGCGGTTCAGTGGTTTAAGCGTGGAAAGGTAACAGACTGAGTTGCTTTCATATTTATAGTTTTTACATTTGTCGTTATCATTGTGAATGACTTCAGCATTTTTACTTATTTATGTGCTCTGCTTCTTAAATTTCAATTCACAATGTCTTGATAGTGGGAATAAAAAATCGTATGAAATTCACAATAGCAAATTCCGCTACGTGGGGACTGCAAATTCCATAGGAACAAATATTTTACATTTTATTCACGGCAGGTGATTGATAGATATAAATTAAAAATAACTATTATATTCCACATATTAATATATAAAATAGAAAAATCAGATTTATTTAACGTGAGGCATATGACTTCCGATTCACTGAAAAGGTATCAGAAAAAATAACTTTTTGCAATAATATGTAAAAATCGTTCGAAATGATCCAGATGTAGACTACTTCCGGGTCACAACTTTAGGATCCTTTTGACTTTCTTGGAAGCTTTTCTACATGTTTTTTGCCTTCTTTTTAAAGCAACAGCCTTATTTTAATGTTGCATATTTCTGTATACATCTTGCAGTACGTTTGTATGTGCTCCTACTACGAAACCGCATATTGTTGCAAATTTAAATACTTTATCGACAATATCTGGCTATAGATGGTAGTTTTTGGCACATGTTTTTGTCTGTTGTTGCTTTTTCTTTCTCTTCCAACCACAAAATAGCCAATCATGAATCTTTACAAAATACTTGTAGTAGCTGTTGTTATTGATCGTCATTATATGTGGGGTTTGTTTTGAACAACCCCCTACCTTGTAGCCTACAATGGCCGAGAGAATGTTTTTAATAAGTGCAAAAAAAGGACAATGATTGCGTTATGTACCGCAAGATGGTACACTAGAGTCATAAAAATTTTATGTGGCGGCAATTAAATTTTTATGAAATGAATTAAATCTTGATGCAGTAAATAATATTAAAAGTTTTATTTGAATTTTAATATTTAAAAAAATTTGAACTTCCTCTAAATTTAATAGTTATTTTTTTTAAGGCATTTGATCTTCTAGCTCAGCTTCGCTGTCTATCTTTGTTTATTTTTTTTTTAATTTCCTTTTATTACGTGTTCTTCATTTAGCACAGTCGGACGGTTAGTTGGTATGCATGTAATGGGAACTGTGCTCCAGTTTGGTTTGTTGTTGTTGCACAATTTGCACTACACAATACAACTACCACTTGCAAGTGCTCATAAAGACTGGGTTGTTGTTCCAATTTTCCAATCTGTGGTTGCCATAAATTGTAATCGCCACCCCAGCAACATACAACAAGTATCAATACAATATACAAAAAAAAAAAGGATACAAATTGAATGTTGTTTATATCCTTGAAAATTGGAAGTGAAAATTAAGCAGAAAAAATACTTCTATTGTAAATCTGGTGGAATAAAAAAAATGTTATTTAAAATAGCATCAATTGCAAAATTTGGAAAGTAGAAATTGGGAAAGTAAAACGTATTTATATTTGGAAGTGCCAGTTAGTAACTACAAATAAATATTTCCATCTGCTGTGCTAAAGAGTTTTTTTTGAAAATGTCTCCAGTTCGGAGTGAACCAGGACATTGAGAAGAAAGAAAAAAAAACGATAAGATACAGGACGTCGAGCACAGCTGATCAGTTTTCCATTTAATGTGTGAGAGGATAATTTTATAACCCTAGACACAAACCATGTACATTAGCAGAGCTCAGTTAACATAACGGTGTTAAGCTCAGATAATAAAGGAGTTTTCAACAAGAATTTGTTTTCTAAAACAAAATGAAATAAAATAAAATAAATAAAGATGAAGATAAAAACAAATAAAGATGAAGATGATTCAAATTTTTTTTTTGGATTTCGAAGAGAAAACTTCGGCAATTATGAATGAAAAATATTATCTGGCAAATGTCCACCACGTCAGTGATTTCCACGTCATCAATAAGAGACCAAAATTGAGTTGTTAACAGTGACGGTTACCGCATTTCCACCATCATCTTCGAAAAAAACGGCCCAATCACGCCTTCAGATCACATTGCGTATCATACGGTGGCACGTTGAGCATGCAAAGGCTTCTTAATATTCGCTCTAGGATTTCCAGAAATGCAGCAATTTAGCTTGTTGACAGAAGGTCTCAAAGGCCGACTATGTTGTCCGAAAATATCACGAATTTTACGAAATGTAACTTTCGCAGAACCACCATTTTCTTAGTGGATTTTAATTATTTTAATGCGATTGTAGAGCGAAATTGAGTTCATTGTAACAATTGCCAATGCATCTACTACAAATAAGTCAAAACTATCATGTTGTTGGTGTTGCCACAATTGAAAAATAAAGTTCAAGAGATAATAACAACTAAAATAAAAATAAATACAGCTTTTTCTCTAAACTTAAATTTTTTTCATATAAAATTTTTCAAATTATAGGATGATTAAACACCCAGGATCCTGGTAAAACACGAATACATGGGCGATTAAAAATTATGGGAGTTTGTAAACCTCATGCTGTTTTATTACATGCAACAGCCAGAACCTTAACAGTTGGATTTTTAATAAAAAAAATGTTGGTCTCTTTCCAACCAATCCTTTAAAATATGAATTTCTTACAAATGAAAATATTAAGGCGATAAAAAATTATTAAAGTCTGTAGGTCCTGTTCTCCTATTACACGCTGAATAGTGAGAGCATTTAACAGTTGAATTAAAAAAAAAAGAAAATAAATTTCGACTTTAAGTAAAATTTTATATTTGGAATTTTTCTAAAAGATGAATTTTTTTTCTTTATCTTGGACCAGCACCCAGGGGATGACCCCTACATGTCCAGTATATTGCGGTGGAACTAGAAAGGAGGGGATAGTATTGAGGGGACAGATGAAGAGAGATGAGAAGATGGAGAATTTTTGGTTTTTTTTTAGCTATTTCAAACTTTTTACTTCGCCGCCTAATTTTTTGCTACAGGCCCGACGAAGGAGAGTGCTGTTCCGCTGCTCTTTAGTACATACATTGTGTCAATCGCACCCAATTATGTTCAGTGACCAGTGCTATGCCTTCATCATTAAAACAGGCTGGCAACAACTAATACAACCACGAAGTTCAACACTGATCAGTCATATCGACCGTTACGGCAATTGTTCAAAAAATCAATATTAGTTCATAACAAACGCACTAATGCTGATCAGAAGAATTCAACACAATATTTCATGACTCAGCGCGGGGTTGAAGTCAGGACCCTGCGCTTCTTAGTCTCGTGCTCTACTACTTCCGCCAACAGCACCCACAAGTTCTGGAAAATGGGAATATGTGGGCGACTAAAATTCCTTACGTCTTATGCGACGAATAATCGCAACCCTTGGATTTTTAATAAAATATTGGATTTTATAGAAAATATTTTAATTTTCAGTGAAATTTTATGCAAGGATGAATTTCAGGAAAATGTGAGTCTTATGGTCCTTCATGACGCCCAATATCCTTAGCGCTTACCAGGTCATTAGCTATGGATCTAGTTCTCTGCGCAGTAAATTTTTTTTGCGGTTTGATTCACAAATTATTCCATTTGGAATAACAGATTTTTTTATGCTTAACAGCATTATGTAACAGAGCTCTATTACATAGTAACAGAGCTCTGTTAATGCGCTTGGTTTGTGTCTGGGCTTTTAAATTTCACTACCTACACACACGTTTCCTTTTGAGATTTTTATTATTTGATCGAAAATGGAATATTATTTTTTTTTATTTATTTAACTTAAAAATTTCAATATTTTAATACGAAATGAAAATGATTCCATTAAAGACCTAACAAAAATTTCATCAAATGTAACTTCCGAATTAGACAGCGTGAGTGAGTGGTTGTGTTTAAGTTGTTTTATGTTGGCGTTGAAATTCAACACTTTAGCAGCAAACATTTTTTGGTCATAAAACACTTAAATATAAACACACACTTAGCGATCTGGTAGGCACATTTACGTACTTCTATTAGACATATGACTCTACACACACACACACACACACATACACGCACATCTATGCACACCACACGAGAACACAATTGTTTTTAACGCTTCTTTTGGTATGCAGAAGAAGGGAAAAAGGCGATATTTAGCGCCAGTTGATGTTGTTATTGTTTTGTTTCATTTTCGTTTTTCGCCATTTCATAGTTTTTACTGCCTTCCTAAAGCTTTAAATTTAACATTTTTATTACTACAACAACTGCACACCAAAAATACTATTTCACTATGCTTTTTTTTTCTATGAATATTTCCGCTTGATAGGACGAATGAATTAAATAAAAAAAAAATAAGAGTTTTTTTTTCGCCAAAAACAAAATGAAATGAGAGTAACACGCAAACAAACAAACAAATATTTTCTACGGACTTTCTCGTGCACTCTCGTAATAGAAAATTTACTAGTTGGAAATTTGTAAGAAACAACATGAATTTCAGGAAAAATTTGCAAATGTTGCACGGAGTTTTGTTTGTAGACATCAAGAGTATTTGAGTTTGCTTGCAAGTGAGTAAGTTGGTATTTTCCATGTAGATGTGTGTGTGTTTAAGTGTAAACGTTTGATTGTCTGTATTTCGGCTGCAGAGTGCAAGTGCATTTTTCAGCCTAAAAAGATAACGAACAGCAACAAAAAAAAAAAAATATAACAAAAAAATCATATAAATGTAACTCGACCAAAAAATATATTCTTTCGTTCATATTAAATTTATTTTCCCATACAATTCCAGCAACAATACACAAGCAGACAGACAGACAACAGCATGGTGCGCCTATCTCCAAAAGGGTTTGCAGTTAGTTTTAGCGAATTTTTGCGCTTTGAATCTATTAATAATAAAAAAATATACAAATCAATGGAAGGATCAGAAATACTATTTCAGTCCAAAATAACTGTTGTTAACGAATGTCAATTTTATATTTATGACTAAGTGCGGGGTGCAATACAGAATCCTAGATTCCGTAATTTCACGTTATCATCCAACAGCACTGTGAGAGTTCATTCTACATTCGAGCTATTCGTCTACAAACTAATTTTCTCTGTAGTGCTATTCGTAAACCGACTTCGAGAAAGAGTTCCCCGGTTTTAGCAGAGCACTTTCACTTGCAATATCTTGAAAATAATAGAATATGGGGACAAGTCCATTGTGTTGATATATTTAACTGCACTACCTTCATTTTCATATGATTTGATAAGAATCGTTTCCTTCGTGTAAAAAATGTGCTGATAAGACACTGAAGCTATAAGATCCCTGCCAAATGGATGGGTCCAGCATATAATGATTACTGCAGAAGCTGTTATGAATCAACTTAAAATGGGGAGTAAACAGTATTTAATCTTCTACATGAAAGTCCTTCACACCATTGACACTCTGTCGACAGTTCAAGTTTTTACCGATCCTCGCGAAAGTATAAGGCTGAATAAATAATATTTCTTATTAGAAGCATCGTAATGATCATCTAAAATGTCCAAAATTTTTACACAGACAACGAGATAATAGAATCAAGTGGATCATCTCAGACAATCTGTTGTGTACATGCAGATTTTCAATTTTGCCATAAAAGGAAAAAATGAGCATTGCGGCATATGAGTGGCAAATTCAAATTAAAACAAGTAAAAACGTTATATTTGACCCGGTCGAATCTTAAATACCCTCCAAATATTTCGTAAAATGTTAAATGTTAATTAAAATGTTTAACTGTATGGGGACAGAGTTCCTTTACATAATGTCGTACGTCAACGCCTACTGAAGGGGGCGGGGTCCAAAAATAGACTACATCATGTTTTCCACAGACGAACGTATGGGCATTGCTAGACCGTCTGAGACTTCATCACTGATCAAGAATATGTACACTTTATGCGGTCAAATTCTTTTTGGAGAGCACTAAATCTGTATTTTTTGGGTTTGCCCTCTCTGGCAAGGGCCGTGGGTGAGACATTTCACCTTTGCTATAAGACTGTAAAATTAAATATTTGAAATAATTAAATGGAAAATTTATTATGTGAGTGAAGATAAATATGCCGAATTAAACATGTTTTGACGTAAGCAGTTACGAAACAACGTATTTAGCTGTGAAGTTAAATATGTTATGACGCAACGAAATGGCAAACAGTGAAGTTTTTTTTTTATAAAAATCCATATTTAATAAATTTTTTAAGCATTTTGTGAAAATATTTGCAGGCCATGAAATATCAATTTACAGCCCATGAGAGTGTGTGTCATCTTGGAGGAATTTTGCCCCCAGTAGCCAAATAAGGAGTTGGCATGGATTGCCAGTATATCCAAAATGATGTATAGGATAGAAGACACTCCCATAATCATTTTGTATATAAATATGGATTTTCATACAAAAAAAAATTTCACTGTTTGCCATTTCGTTACGTCATAACATTTAACTTCACTTCGTAACTGCTTACGTCAAAATGTATTTAACTCGGCATATTTATCTTCTTACACATAAATTTATATTAATTTTTTTTTATATAATAATGCCCACTAAAGGGGGCGGGGTCCAAAAAGTTTTAAATTTTTTGTTTTTATGGCTCCAAGTTTAACGCGTTGGACCTTCTTTGACATAAAAATATATCATTTGCTTAACAAAAAAAAATCAATGAGTGTTCGAACTCACGGGCGATGTGTTAACACCTTTTTGTTTATTTATTTTATATTAAACCCACAAAAAACAAAGAGAATGCAAAGCAACAGACAAATGTACATACATTGTTATGTTTGTACATAAGCTACATACGTTGCTGTCTTGCTATCTCATTTTTATATATGTACGTATAACCACGTCACTATTCTCTTTGCTATGCATAAGACAAAACCGAAGATCAACATAAAACACTTTTTTAATTTAACTCCAAATTAATACTCCGAATTAAAACACTTAAATCTCCGCTCGCCGATATCGGATCGCCTTAATTTTTGGCCTAAACTCTTCGTCGAAACCCGCACTAGCGTTTTAATCCAAAAATGAATAAAATTGGCTATGAATTTCCGGAGAAAATCGCGTGGGAAAATTATATGAAAATCGCCCAATAATCACTTTCAATACCGACTGCCAAGCAACGAACAACAAACAAACAAAGTCTTACACTTACACTTGCGTATGTATTGAAACTGATAGTTTACTGCCCTAGAGGCGCGCGTATAGATGTTAACACATCAAAAAACTTTAAAAATTATGTTGTTGTTTGGAGGTTGATTTAGTTCTTCTTAGGGGAACTTTTTCCCCTCTGGCCCGATTTAGCCCATTTACGAACTTGGACTGTGCTATCCTTTAAAATATATTTATACCAGGTTTCAAGAGTCTGGCTCTTTTCGTTGGAACTGAATCGTGATTTGCACAGACGGATGGACGGACGGACATGCTCAGATCGTCTTATATTTCATAACTGATCAAGAATATATATAATTTATGGGATCTCAGATGGATACTTCGTTGCGTTACAAACGGAATGACAAAGTGAATATACCCTTCAATTCTTTTTTGGAGGGTATAAAAAAACGACGGGACGTCTGGGTGTCGATCATATTTTTAAACACGTTTATAAGCAGCCAGTTCGAGAGTACAATTCCGTTCGACAAAGGAGATTTTGGTACCGAGGGGTAAGCAAAATAATTTTTCATAGTAAAATCATTTTTAATATCATGAAAATATTCATTCCAAAAAATAGATTTCTTCTTCGCCTTCTGGGTAATCAAAATGCGGAATTGAATGACATCGGAATATGTGACATGGGCAAATATTTCTTTTGCAATTCTTCGAATTCTTCTATATATTAATATTATTTATAATTATTATATAAGAAAAATTTATAAAACAAGATCTTAAAATTATTAAAATAATTATTTGATGTTTGTATTTATATTTATGAAAAAATTGCAATTATTTCATAAATACCGATTCCTTTTAAATATTTATGGAGCAATTACTTGAATTAAAACCCCTTAATTTTGCACAACAATTCCTTTTTCCACCATTTCTCGTTTTTTTTCTCACATACACGCTCATTTATTTTTTGGGTGCAAAAGTTGTCTTCATTTCGTTAGCGTTCTAAGGAAATATAATAAAATAAGGAAAACCGACTGGCAGGCAGTAGAAAAACTCTAGAAAAAAAATAATAATATCACAACTATCTTAAATGTATAATTCTTTCTTGATATGATGACTTTTGTTGTAACTGTAGCCCGACTGAGTGCAAGTAAAAATTGCATTGCAAGGGTAAAATACATGCTAGAGTTCAGACAAAATTCACGTAATGAAGTGTACTCGTTTGGAAATGTCGCAGCCGAAATACAAGACCAGCAAACAAACAAAAAAAAAAGGAAAAACTGAAAAAAGAAGCCTAAAAGGCTATAAAGCAAATGGTAGAAGGAAAAATGTCGTTTGTTGTAGGCTGCGAGACAAAGCGTCAGGAAAATCAGACTGATTATTTAGTTGCAGCACAATGTGGAAGTTGTGGAGACTTGGAAAATAGACAAACTGTTCCGTAGATATTTACAACATTTTCAGTTGGTGGTTCCTTCAACGTCACCAAAATATTTTATTCTCCTTATTATTTTACTACCGAGTTCTGAACGGCAGTTTACCTCCAGGCAGAATTTTGTTACCAACATATGCGAATACATATTGGTGTCAGCAATAAATACATAAATATTGTAATGCTGAATATAAAATATTCAGTTCAACTTATTATATCCTTCCAAGGACCTTAATCCTGTTTATCCTGGCATTAGCACTTTTTGATTCTTGTCATACGAAAATAATTTATATACAATCTGTGACCTATAATATAACTGCATTTTATTGCCAACTGTAGCGTGTTGCCAAAATGTGATTGCAATGAAAAATAAAAGGACAGATTAAAAACAAAAAAAAAAGAAAGGATCCTTGAACAAAACGTATTGTTAAATATCAAGCAAATTGGTTTGTTAAAAAGTTCCTTATCCTCTTTTGCAAGAAGTAATAGATTTTGTTGTTCTACTAACAAAAAGAAAAGGATATAATTTTAGACAAGTTCCCATTTGTTTAGGTGTCGATGTTGTACATTCTCGTCTTGTTGTCAGTGGAAAAAGTGGAAATAAAACAAAATGCATTTTTGGGCCTAAGCAAAAATAAGAAAGGAATTGAAAAAAAGAACACTAACAAGGAAAATACACGAAAAGAAATTTTATGTATAACAAATAAAAATTAGTTGATTTCATTTCCTTGGCAATTTCACATATTTTTAATAGACCATCATTTTACTAACAATTTTAATTTGTTTTTTTTTTTGTATAAACGCAACATAAATATTATTTATTTATTTTATTATTTTTTAACCCCACCTAAAGGTTTCTTTATGCCCTCATTTAAGCAATTTTTTTTCGACGTGTACATTCTCACTTAAGAGTTAAAAAAAAATGCATATTTTAATAAACATACTTTTTTGTTGTCTGTGATTCAGGGTGACATTTTGGTGATTTAAATGCAAATTTATGAAGAAAAAATTTATATTTAAAGTAATAAAAATTGTCTGGAATATTTATTTATTTTATATTCCTTTTTTGCGGAAAAACAAAATAAAAGTTGTATATCAACACAATTACAAAATGTAAATAATTGAAAATTGTTAAACTTTTAAAAATGATGACTAAATAATATTTACCTTAAAAAAAATAAAAATTATTTGTGTTAAATGCAAATGAGTTTAATAAAAAGTTTTTAACATTTTTCAGCGTGGCAAGTGAAATAAATAGCACTATACACTTTGTTTTAGGATAAGACTTTTAATTGTTCTCTTTCATCACATAAAATATAATAAAGAGTTTGCTAGACAAGGTAAACTTTATAAAGATTGTTTATGAACATTTCCCTGCGGAAAATGATTTATCAATTAGCCTGAACTGGATTTTTTCACGAGCCTTAAGAAACTATTCTGTGAAATGTTCATTAATGACTAGACTTGCATATGTGGCTCGGAGATGCTTCTGTTGGAACTTTTTATTTAGACCCCTTTCACACACATCAGGTTTGACTCGTCAAGTTTTGATCTTTTAGGAGAGAGCGGTGAAGAGCGTCAAAAAGGGGTGCAGACTTGACGGTACTAGTCAGTTTTTATATTTTCTTTTGTTTTATAATCCGTAATATATTAAATGAATGTTCAGCAATGAAGAAAAACTTGCCATGACGTTTCGTGTGTGAACGTAAATGCAGGTTCGAAAGAAAATTGAAGAAAAACTGATCAAGTAAGCCTGATGTGTGTGAAAGAGAACTTAACAATAACTGCGACTGTCTAATAGACATTAATATTAAAAGTAAAATCAGATTATACACTTTACCCAGAAGTATTTTAAATAATTTCATTATTTTTAGTTGCAGTGATGAAGACAGAACAACCAGTCATCATAGTCTCCAAGTGCAGCACGCATGGCAACAACTCAGGGCATCTAAGATAGCCGGAATAATATCTATGGGAAATCAATGGGACTTACCTGCAATTAAATAGAAAAAATACGATACTATTAAATGAAAATTAATTTAATATAGAAAATTATTTTATATAAAAAACTTAAATATTTTCGAAGAGTATTTATTATATTTAAAATGTTGACAAAATAAACATAATTGAAATTAAAAATAATAGCTAAAAATAATTAACTTTAATTATGAATACAAGCTACAGGAGAAATTTTCCCCAATTTGCTAGGAACACAACTGGGACGAACGACGAATTTCGCTTAGTACGACGAATTCGTTGGTAAAAAATCGCTCTATAAATTCGTCGTTTGAAACACAATAACGACGAAGAAATTAAAATAATAAGCAAACAAAATTTTAATATTTGTTTTTTAAATCAATGTAATCCTCTGATGCCAGCCAGATTGTTTAGACACTCAATAATTATCCCGGTGTTGTCCATTTTTTTCCAGAATAAATTCCTTTTTGTAATTATTTTCTGAAAAATTTTTTGTCTGTAAATAAATTATTATTTTCATTTAACAGGTGAAAAAATGAGAAATAGAAAGAAAAACTATATCATAAAAAGTGTTCAAAATTAATAAAAAGTCGTACGAATGATACATTTTTGTGAATTGGTGAATGCATTTTTAGTATGTACTGAAAATTTTAGTGCTACATGCAACAATACAGTAGTGAACTATGTTTTTCCACAAAAAACCAGTTTGAGTATATGAAACCTGGTCACTTTATATTGATTTGTTCGTCGTTCGTTGACGAAACAATTAGAAATAAATCTATTTAAACTTTCGCTGAGTATGACGAACTTCGACCAACGCCACGATTGTGTGCATTTTCATATACAAAAATGTGTTTTAATTTTGGCGACGAATATTCGCGACCAAAAATTTGTCGTTCGTCGCAGTTGTGTTCCTAGCATTTCCCATTAATCCCATCGAGAATTACAATTTCCCATGTATTTTTTCTCACAGGGACAAAAGTAAGCACATTTTACAATATTTAACAAGGGGAATAATTTTATTATTTCATTTTTTCCCCAGCAAATAAAAAAGGTAAAACAAAAGTACATTTATAAGAAAGAAATATTTAAGTATTGAAATAAATATTTAAAAAAATTCCTTTCAGGCTCAAAAGTTCAATTAAACAACAGATGACGGAAAATCCCAAAATAGGTCGTGGTTTTTTTTGCTAAAGCGAATGGAAAGAAATCCAGAGATTCAGATAAAAACTGAAGACATATTAAATTCTCTAGGTGGCGACTCTAAATTACAACCAGGGAACAAATTTCCTTCCTAGCACGTTGGAAGCTATTCTTTTTGTTTTACCACTTTTGACACAAGATATTTCAAAAGCATAAATAAAAAATATCTTTTTATTAAATTAAAACACAAGTGCAATCAAAAATTATAAAATAAAGATTACGCCTTGCGCATGATTTACCGTTTGATGACGTATTTGTTCCCTCGAAGAGATTGCCAAATGTTTATTATATGCAAAACTAATACTTTCTCGTACAAAATTAATATTTTATGCTAAAATTGGCAACTCTTCACACAATTTACTCAGAGAAATTTCCAATTTACTCAGAGAGATTTCCAACAAGCAAATGAAATCGGATTTATGAAAGTGCAAGTTTTGTGTTATATTTTATAATGAATTGTGTTAAAATAAATATATTAAAATAATTATTAAATAACTTAAAGTGTAAAAAACTTATTAAAACCTTATTTTTAAAGCTCATAAACTGTAAACAAAAAACCTAAATTAAAGAGAAAAGAGAACAAAAAGAGCAAGCATGAAATGTGCAGTGGGCAATTGCTAACAAAGTAACAGCAAAAAAAAGTAAGAAATAATTATGTTAAAATGTAATATTGTTATCAAAATTTTTTTGTTTTCAAAACGCTGTGTCATTTTATAGTTTTCCAAGAGATGAAGCTCAAAAGAAGTTATGGCTGATATTTTGCAAGGAAAAAAAATTGTTTTGAATGGGGAAAAAAGAAAAATAATTAGCACTTGGTTTCAATATTTATATAAAATAACTACAAATGAACAATTTCAAATAAAAAAAAGTGGAAAGTAAAATAATTTTTTAAAATTGTTTATTATCAAACAAATTTTATTTGAAAAATCGCAGTTTGCCCCACTGTCCTGTTTTTAAAATAACATAATAGTTCTCCAACTGAATTTTATTAGCCAATCAGAACACATGTTGAGTGACGTCAGAATTCCATCATGCGCAGAAAAGTATTTTTATTTCAGCTTGTTGGCGTAATCTTTATTTTATCATTCTTGAGTACAATTATTTCTCAAAAAAAAAAAAAAAAAAATATTTCTAATTTCTATTCTGCAGTTTATTAGAATAGTAGAATTTTTTCTTGCGAATAATAACATAAGGAAGGAAATGATCCCAAATGTATATCTAGTCAAATTTTCTTTTATGACATTTGAAAAAAATATTTTCTCTTATGGCATTTGACCATTTATAGCTCAGCGGTTCCTTCAGTTGTAAAAGTTTGCTATGAGACATAAATTTCGTGGAAGCATTGTTGCATCCTCTGCTTCGCAAACCAATTACAGTTAAAAGCGTCCTTATTTTGACACCATTTCTATATATTATACTATATGTTCTTGAAATATTGTCTCAATGAATTTATTACATAAAATAAATTTGTTTGTTGTGGTTTCAAAATTTTCAAGACCAATTATGATTTTGCTTCCGTAATTCGCAAATAATTTTTGCAAGTTTATAAAAATCGAGGAGATTTTTTTTTGCATTTTTTAAAATAGAGTTGAAGTCTACTGATGACTTGATGTAAGAACTAATGAAATACAGTCATACAGACATACTTAACCCTCTGCGACTGACGTGACTTTGTTGCTGAAAATCTACTGACGTGGAAGTCCATTAGACACTATTTTGTTATACAGGGTGTTTTTTTATGAAGTTTTTTTTTATACGAATCACTCTGTTGTGTGACAGCTGTTTTGACAGTTTAAAGTGACGTCTCTACTCTCAGTATTGTTTGGCAAATCATCATGAACAGGTTAACTCCAGAACAATGCTTCCAAATCGTGGAAACTTATTTTCAAAAACAGTGTTCAATTAAAAATGTTTATCCGCTTTTTTACCGCAAAATTCTCTTCAGTGATGAGGCGCATTTTTGGTTGAATGGACATGTCAACAAGCAAAATTGCCGTATTTGGAGCCAAGATAATCCACACGCCGTTCAAGAATTACCAATGCATCCCGATAAATGTACTGTTTGGTGCGGTCTATGGGCTGGTGGAATCATCGGTCCTTATTTCTTTAAAAATGAGGAAGGACGACGCGTTACCGTGAATGGAAAGCGATAAAGAATCATAATCAATGAATTTTTGGTGCCGAAACTTCAAGATATGGATGTAAACGAAATGTGGTTTCAACAGGATGGTGCCACTTGTCATACTGCAGGAGAAACAATGGACTTATTGAAAGAACATTTCAACGACAACATTATTTCCAGAAATGGACCGGTGAATTGGCCTCCGCGTTCGTGTGATTTGACGCCAATCGATTATTTTTTGTGGGGATACCTGAAATCATTGGTTTACGTGGATAAACCAGCAACGATTGACGCTTTGGAAACCAGTATTCAACGTGTCATTGCTGAAATACGCCCTCAAATGCTTGAAAAGGCGGTCGAAAATTGGACCTCCAGAATGACCTTTGTGCAAAATAGTCGTGGTGGCCATATGCCCGAAATTATATTTAAATGTTAAATGACAAGAAATTATCTACCAAATAAAACGTTTTTTTTTGCCATTTCATAATTTGGCATGTGTTTTATTTAAATTTCAAATCAGCAAGCTCTTATAAAAACACCCTTTATAATGAAGGGTTTATATAACTATTTGCCAGTCACGTCACGTCAAGCCATAATCAAATATAAGATCGACCAAATGTGGATAACAAGTAATTATATCTGACAGGCTGCGAATATTCTCCATGGCCTGAAATATAGCAAGAGGCTGTCAAAAATTGTTAATTGCTGAAGAAAAGGGCTACAGGAACGTCCCATTTTTGATGTTGTCGTGAAGTAACGTTGACGAACGATTACAGAATAAGAGGGAATCTTTTGAGGAATTAAAAAAAAATTAATCCAAAAACATAACTTCACTATTTGTTATTTGTCAAAAAAAATGTTTTTCCTGACGAAACTACACAAAGGAGTAGCGAAATATTGAATATGAAATATTATATAATTTTTTTTTTTTTTTTTTGTAGAATGAAAGACCTGAAGCTCATTATTGAAAGAATTTCAAACATAAAAAAAACGTAAAAAATAAGCATTAGAAATATTTCCAAATATGTTTTCCGACAAATTTATGATTTTTTTCTCTAGTTTTTATTTTTGACTCGTGATGGGGCCAAATTACCGCATTCGATTCGAAACGAAAAATTTCAATACAATTTATAAACGAATTTCGATCGATATCGAATGCCGTAATTTGGCCCCTGATTTTTTTTTTTTGTCATAATTTTAACAAAATATTTAAAGTGATTATTTAGGAGCTGCACCGGAGCTAATGCAGATCATCAGGGAACCGTTACCCAAAAATTTTTGGAATAACAAAATTTTTATTGAAGTCAATACTAATTTATATTTTCTATTTGTGTTTTGTTCTTCTAGCTATTTCACCTTATTTATTTACTTTTTTGCTGCAGGGCCGACGAAGGCGGTTGCTGTTAATCTGGTCTTTAGGACATGATTAAGATTAGTGACGAGTGCTATGCCTTTATCACTGAAATAGGCTGACAACATCTAACACAATCATGCACTAGTGCTGATCAGAAGAAATCGACACAATATTTATGACTGAGCGCGGAATGGAATTCAGGGTCCTCCGCGGACCTATCTATAAAAATTGCTATTGTATAAAAACCGTAAGTAAATTTAACTGCCTTTAACATAAGTGATCGTGAGTGCCAGTGGACCTATTTGTTGTTGTCTTCAGATCCCGTATTATCATCAAAGAGAAACATTAAGATTAAAAATAATATAATAGATGCTGAAATTGAGAAATATATTCTTGGAGAAAATGTTGAAATCGAAGATGAGATAATAGAAGACGAGATGAGGTCTTCGTGAAGCGAAAATTGGTTTTGGGAAGAATCAAGTAGCGATGATGCTTTGTTATAAGTTTGTCTTTATATCTTTTTTTAACGTTTTTTATTTTAGGAGTTATAAAATATAATTATTAAGTTAAGCTATTATAATTTATGTTTCAAAATCCAAAATTTTAATTTTTTTATCAAAATATATCGCACTTAATCAACAGGAGGGTATTAAGTCAAAATGTTCAGTAGAAGCAAAACCGTTTTAAATTTAATATTAAAGGCATATGAAAAAGAATTTTTAAACCAACCATTTTATTAACAAAAAGTACCCAAAATAGCACGATATTTTTGCAGCGGATATTAATACTACGCGTCGATTTTTTTTGAAAAGTGAAAAAATAAAAATTTGGATGGATCAAGTGCGATATGATTTTTTTGACGTTAACATTGCTAGTTTTCCTCTTTAATTTTTTCATTCATGTAATCCTTCAAAAATCCTTATAGTTTTATTTTTGCAAGAGTATTTTAACCGTTTTAGCCTATTTTTCAATTAATGATGTTTTTGTATTTTCCACATTGATAATCCAATTCTACCCAAATTTGGCATAAATATATATCTTGCAAATATCAATTAACATAAAAATTTATTACGATCGGACAATTTTTGTAGGAGTCATGGGGTTTTTAATAAAAAGGATATATGGCAGGACCTTGAGTCCTTTGTCCGATTTAAATAAAAATTTACACACACGTTGCTAGTTGCATATGTATCAGCTTGACCACTTTTTATAATTTTGTGGGCATTATTGAAGCTAAAATTATATTTTTCAATTTCAGGACACATGGGAGGTAGGCGTGTCCTTGGGCCGATTTTTCCAAAAATTCATATTTTTCTTACCTAAGCTAGTTTATGCTAGTGTACCAAATTTCAAAAATATCTGACAACTCCTTCTGTTTTTGTCCCATCGTTATATGGGGACAAAGCACTGTGCTCCGCCTCATAGTCTCGTGTTAACTACTGTAGCCAAGAGCACTTTCTTATATGAGCCCATATGTCCATATGTTTATGTAGGTAACTCTAGTAGAAACAAAGTTTTAGTAACTAAATCTCAGTGACTCGTTGTCATCAGGGTACACTGATACAGGTAGGAGCGATAGCCCATACGGTTATTTTGTTTTTGGGAGAAATTCTAATACAAACGTCAAAATTTCTTTACATATTTACATACATACAAAATTTAAAAGCAAATGTAGAAACAAACATGTATATTTTGTTTTTGTACTTTTTCGTTTTGCTTTGCTCTACACAATTAATTGTGACGTTTGAATTAGAATTCAGAAAAACAAAATACATGTAGGTTTTTATTTTTGTAAAACCGCTCCTACCTGTATCAGTGTGCCCTGGTTGTCATTTATTTGAAGCACACAAATATTGTCGAATGATACTATTCGACATCCTCGAATAGCCTCTAAAGCCAACATGCATATTATTTTATTAGTTTAAATTGAGCTCATTATCGGTTGATTGATGCAATAGAAACTTTAAAACGATTGCCAACAAATAAATAGTATTTCCTTTTATTTTTTCCCCCATTTTTTTTTTTTTTTTTTGTTGTTGTAGGAATAATGTCTCTGTTTTGCTGCTTTTGCTTATTATTCTTAATATATGCATATTTCCGACCTTGTAAAATTTTACTTTATTACAAACAAGGACTGTAACCAAGAAATACCAGAAAAAAAAGATGAAAACTGAGCAGGCAAAAAGGAACGACAACATGTTGACACTAATGTTTTAGTGCAATGAATTTTGCAGTGCAAGTGTAACATGCATAAACATATTTTAAATGCAAATATGCAACGTGTGTTTTTTTTTTTTTTTTGTTAATTTTGTTTTATATTTTTTCATTTCATGCATACATTTTCTCAGTCACAGACATTTTATGCAACCTTTTGCAACGTTTGGAGGGCTGCAATGTTATTGGTTTGTGTGCGAGTTTCTCTTTTTTTCCGCATGGTCTTGACTTTGAATATTTTCGAGTATTTAAAAATGTTGTGTGTTTTTTTGTGCACTTTGTTGCCTTTTATGTTACATTTGTTACATAATTTGTGTTGGTTTTCTTTTCCGAAAATAGTTTTTGCTTCCCCTTTCAAATGCAGACGCATTTACTTCCTAGTTTGAAATAAATAAATAAATAAATATTGCTGTGTGTCTGTCTCGCATTCTTTTTATAATTTTTTATTAGTATTATTTTTTGTTTGTTGCCAAACATATGTTTGCGTTCCTCTTTTGTTGTTAGTTTCTGTTGTCTGCCAGTCGCTTTGTTTTCTTGGCGGTTTCACAGCCGTTTTTGTTGTTACTGTTGTTGGCAAATTGCCTGTTTGTCAGATTTATACACATTGATATTTGCAGACGTGTTTATAGCACACACTCGTCTCGTACGTACGTATGCGTTATTAAGTAAAACGCAAGCAATTCTATTCTTTTTTTTTTTTTGCTTCTTACCTGTGATTTTACGTTGTAGACATTTTAGTGTGTTTCATTGTTTTACAAATTTGCTGAAAATATTATTCGATCGTACTGCATATATCTGTATAATATGAAGGTTTTTTTACACTGCAATTTATATGAATATGGTTCTGTTGGCTGAAGTAGTTATCACGACACCATGAATCGGAGGGTCTAGAGTTCAACTCCGCGCCCAGTCATTCATATTGTGAGTTGTCAGTCTGTGTCAGTGATGAAGGCACAGCACTCTTCACTGAACTATTACTCCCAGCGATTGGCACTATCATGCACTAAGAGCAGAATAACCAAAAAAATTGCCGGCAAAAATAAAGGTTGAAAAAGCTACAAAAAATTCTCTATCTTCTCATCTATCCTCGCAATACTATCCCCTCCTTATAGGGGTCTTCCCCTGAGTGCTGGTCCAAAATAAAAACAAAAAAGATATTATTGTATTCCGATATTTTTAAGCTTAAGGTCTCTTTATTTTAATTTAATTTTTAATTTCAATATCTATATAGATAAAAGAAAGTCGTGTTAGTTACACTATTTATAACTCAAGAACGACTTAACCGATTTGGTTGCAAATTGGTGGGAATTTAGCTTAGGGTCAGGAGATGGATATAGGATACCAAAATGGCGGATACCCCAAAGATGTGAGCCATTCCTTTTTATCCACTCCCATGATATGGGTATCAAATGAGAGCGATTTTTAAAAAGGAAATATAAAACATAATAAAATTATTTCAAAAACAATATGGTGGACGCTTCAAAATAGCGGAGCACTACTTTTTTCCATCCACGTGATAAGGGTATAAAACGAAAGGGATTTTTGAGAACGAAACGTAAAATACAATAAAACTCCTTACAAACAAAAGGGCGCACCACTCGCATGGGTACCAAATTTAAGAAGTTTTGGAGGTGGGAACACAAAATATAATGAAATATCTAGAAACACTTTTTGAGACACGCCCCAAAATGGTCATACGACTACTTTTTATACACCACACGATATGGGTATCAAATTAAAAGGATTATTGAGAAAGAAACTGATACTAAAGTATAGTAACTCCAAAAAAATCTAATAGAGAGTTTTATTCTGACTTTATCGACCTGAAAAAAACTAAAAAAAAAATCGATTTCGTATTCTTTTTCGTTTCGCATTTTCTGTGACGATATATGACTTTCTATATATACACTTGAGCAGGCGGATCTTAAGCATTGATTTTATAGTAAATTTTCATTTAAAATATTTTTATTATTAAGCTATATGCCTTTTTCTTTAAAGCAAAAAATATTATTTAACAGCAATGTAATATAAAAAGGTGTAAACGCTATTAAACCAATTTCCACCCAAATAACTCGCCGAGCAATGCCGGACGGGCCTGCTAGTTTATTATAAACCAGAAAAATTTAACAATTTCTTCAAAGAAAAAGGAAAGGACATGAGCTACAGCAGATTCAAAAAGAATAATCAAGTTTTCATATTAAATAAAATAATTAATTTCCTGAAGAAGTCACACAAAGGACTGACGAAATATTGAAATTAAAAGTTAAATTAAAATAAAGAGACCTTAAGCTTAAAAATATCAGAATACTATAATAATTAAGAAGAGGTCAAGAAACCAGAAGAATTTTTAAAATATATTATTTAAAAACTAAGTAAAACATGTAAAAACGTTATATTCGAAAGGGTCGAATCGTAAATACCCTCCAAATATTTCGTAAGTAAAATTAAAATGTTTAACTGGGTGCGATAGAGTTCCTTTATATAATATTTTACGTCAACGCCCACTGAAGGGGGCGGGGTCCTAAAATATACAATATCATGTTTTCCACAGACGAACGTATGGGCATTGCTAGACCGTCTTAGACTTCATCTCTGATTAAGAATATCTTTACTTTATGCGGTCTAATTCTTTTTGGAGAGCATTAAATCTCTATTTTTGGGGTCTCTCTGGCAAGGATCGTGCGACAGACATTTCCCCTTTGCCATAAGACTCTAAAAATAAATAGTTATGGATAATTAAATGCAAAATTTATTATGTGAGTGAAAATAGATAAGCAGAGTTAAACATGTTTTGACGTAAGCTGTTACGAAACAACGTATTTAGCTGTGAAGTTAAATATGTTATGACGCAACGAAATGGCAAACAGTGAAGCTTGTTTTTATGGAAATCCATATTTAACAAATTTTTTGAGCATTTTGTAAACATATTTACAGGCCATGAAAGGTCAATTTACAGGCGATGAGAGTGTGTGTGATCTTGAGGGGTTTGCCCCCAGTGGCCAAATAAGGAGTTGGCATGGATTGCCAGTATATACAAAATAATGTATGAGATAGAAGACACTTTCATAATCATTTTGTATATAAATATGGGGTTTCATACAAAAAAAAAAAATCAGTGATTGCCATTTCGTTACGTCATAACAGTTAACTTCACTTCGTAAGTGCTTACGTCAAAACATATTTAACTCGGCATATTTATCTTCACACACATATACTTATTTTTATTGTTTATTTTTTTAAAGGCCATTTAGGTGGCAAAGGAGAGGGGGTAGGGCAGAGAAGTACCAGGTTACGTCTCAGCTTCGTAATAAAAGCTTAAGAATGTTATTTTTAAGGAATGTAGGCTTAAGTAAAACAATTTGTTAAAGTTTTACACTATTTTTGCATATAATTACGCCCCCTAAAGAGGGCGGGGTGCAAAAAACTTTTTTTTCTTTTTTGGGTGGTATAAAAAGAAGCCAAGAGACTATATTTAATTTGTATAAGTAAGTAATTTGGTATGGTGGGCGTATACTTGTTACGAGCATCACCAAATATCACGTATACGTCACCACTACAATCGGGCGAATATTGTTTTCTTTGTAGAACTGCATCATGATCATTTCACCGGTTTAAATTTTTCCTATTTAATATCACCGCGGTATACTTGCAATTCCCCACATATTTTTGGTAAAATTAAGCAAAAAATATAAAATAAATAAAAAGAACCGAAAACCAAACTAAAAAAAAAAAACAAGGTAAACTTTTTATATCAAAAACAGGAAAATTTTTTAAATGGAAAAACAAATCGTCAACTTAAAAATGAAGTTGTTTTCCAAACAAATGTACGTGATGTAGCAACATAAAACAGAACAAACACATTTTTAATATCAAGAGTACTCGTCGTATTTCCACAACGACGCAGTCAAATATAATAAAGTTAAAAAAAAAATAGAGGAGAAGAGAAAAAATCAAAATACAAAAAGCCAAAGAAAATAAACAAAAACAATTCCATTTCATGTTGCATGTAAACATACTTGTAAATATTTATTTGATTAAAAGTTGTACACAACCAACTCCCAAAAAATTTATTTTAATGTGTACACCATCCAGCCACATGCACACAAAGGAAATGTATAATGACTAAATATACTCGTCCGTATGGGGGAGTATTAGAGAAACAAAATTTTAAATTATTATTCAATAGTAAAAGTAATTTAAAAAGTACATGCTTTGCAAACATATTCCTGAAAAGAATGTGTGCAGTTTGATTTGTCACATCAAGGGAACAAACATGTAACAATTTTTGATGTTTACTTATTTGCGAGAATTTGATTACGATAAATCTTGTTGAATGTGTATGCGTTGTAGATAGAAAATAATTTAGGAGTCTAGTATAGATCTAATGGGACACTTCTTGTTGCCTACTATTGATAGAAATTAAAAAAAAAATGTTCCAGCTCATTTGTTAATTATTAAACTTCAGATACGGAAAGAATGCATGTACATGTACGCAAGTCGATATACACAGATTATTCTGATAATAAAATCCTACTTCTAAAATATACGGGTCTTTTATTGGGGGCTTCCCATTTTTAAATTTAAAATACACAAAATATGTGTGAGATATTATTGAAACTTTTTTTTTTGTTTGAAACGCTTATAGGTGACCTTACGCCTGGATTCTAATACCGTTCAAACGTCCACCACGACTTCTATAAATACAGCACATCCGAAATGCAAAATTGTCCATGACTCTAGCGCATAACTCAGGGGCCAAATTACCGCATTCGATGTCGATCGAAATTTCAATACAATATAAATGGGAATTTCGAACGATATCGAATGCCGTAATTTGCCCCCAGGCTGAATATAACCAATGGCAAGGGTTATGTTGACTTTGAAGATCGCCGTGGTTTGAGATTTATTCGCATATACTTGGGTTTTAAGAAAATTGCACGAGAAAAATTCTAGCGGGTTCAGATCACACGTTCTCGATGACCAGTTCACACCCGCTTGGACACATATTATTTTTAATTCGAGCCAGCACTCAGGGGATGACTCCCACATATGCAGTGCATTGCGGTGGAGTTGGAAAGGACGGTATAGGATTGAGAGGAGAGTAGTATGAAAAGATATAGAATATTTTTGTAGCCATTTGATCCTTCTACTGGGCCGGCTAATTTTTTGGGAGCAAATACACTTTAGCTACGCACTTCCGATTGAGATGAAATTTCGCATATCGATAGAAAATTTAAAAATGAGACGAACATTTGAAATGGTGAAAGTCTCGGAAATGCATAGTTTTCGAGTTATGGACTTCCGAAAATTTCGTATAGAAATGCATTGTTTTCCTACATTTTCTAATTTACATAGACAATATTGGTACCATTTGAAAGGTTTTGAAGTAATCTTATGATACAGTCGTCTCTTGATAATTTGAAACTTGTTAATTTGAATCTCGCGGTAATTTGAACTGTTTTACAAGTCCCTTGAAAAACACTCAATAAATTGCAATATATCTATGTAATTTGGTCCCCTCAATAATTTGAAATTATTTGAATGGCATTTTGATCGCCGACTCGCTATAATTTGAATTTTTTGGCTCTATAATTTGAATTATTTTAATTGCTGTGTTTTATGCAAAATATAAAATAAATAAAAAAACCATTACGATTCTATAGGCTAATTGTTCGAAATTGTAGAATCTTAATTCAATTTAATATAGCAATATAAAATGTTCGTTAAATTTCTTACTACAAAAAAACCATTTATTTTAATTTTTTGCGATGTGCTACAAAAATGACATCTTGCTCGCCAACGTTCTATAATTTGAAGTTCGGTTGTTCTACACTCTTTAATTTGAACTCCTAATGTAATTTTGTTTCTGTATTTGAAAGAAATTTAAATCAATTGCATTAGTTTCTGTGCCACGATTTTAGTATACACCACTACATCGACAGTTGCTAACATAAAAAATAAAATTTCTTTGCTTTGCTTTGGCGGAATTTAGTGCGTGCAAATGGTTTTGCTTTTTTTATGAAAACTCTTGTTAATTTGAATTTTTTCTGTCTCTCTTTCGATATTTTGAAGTCTCGGTAAAATGAAAACTCCATTATTTGAACTTTTTCTCTGGTCCCTTCAATTTCAAATTATCCAGAGTCGACGGTGTATGCAAAATTTATGAAAAAATTCTTCGGCTTCACTAACTAAAGCTTCTCTGCATAGACGGCCTTCGGCCGGACTGAAAGATTTTCTCCTCTATGGTATAATAAACACCGGCTTCGCTTCTAACTAAAGCTTCTCTGTGTTCATACATACATATACCTGAGGTCATACATACATATATGTATGTATATACCTAAATAAATTAAAAAAATTTAGGAAAACTTTATATGAACTTTTGATATGAAAATTTCGGAGGTCCATAACTCGAAAACTATGTATGCATTTCCGAGACTTTCACCATTTAAAATTTTGGTCTTATTTTTCAATTTTCTATCGATATGCGAAATTTAATCTCAATCGGAAGTGCGTAGCTAAAGTGTATTTAAGCCATTTTTTGTACAGGGCCGACGAAAGTAGATGCTGTTCCTCTGCTCTCTAATACATGATAGTATCAATCGCTGCCAGTAATTATTCAGTGACAAGTGCTATGCCTTTAACACTGAAACAGGGTGATCAAAAGAATTCAATGCAATATTCATGACTGAGCGCAGAGTCGAACTGTAAACCTTTCGCTTTATAGGCTCGTGTTACCTGCTTCAGCCAACAGCACCATTGGTATCCAGATCATCCAATTCAAGTCAAAAGAAGTTGATAATCATCAATCAATGGCATTATACATTGACAATGATGGCCTGGACTACGTGGTTCTCAAAGAAATATAAATCGATAACGCCTCCTGACAAAAACAAACCAAACTATGACTTTTTTGGGTTGCACGCGAATTAGTGTCTTCCCAAATTCGATCATTTTTTATTCCTATCCAAATGAAAAATTACTTTGCCTACTGAAAAACTAGCCACTACAATTTATTTGAGTTCCAGAGTATTTATTATGGAATACCTTTTTGAAAACGAAAACAAACAAAAGAATTAAGAGCTGAATATACAGGGTGGCGCAAAAGTAATCCTCCTATCAGCTATATGCTATTAATTTTGCGACAAATGACAATCAACTGTGGCGGCGGCCATTTACATGACATCATATTCTCGACTGGATGTAAAAAAATTAAATAAAAATAATCCACAAGAAGAATCAAAGTTTTTCATTTTTTTTAAATTACAGCCAAAAAACATCGGAAGGTTATTTTTGCGCCATTTTCTGATAGGAGGATTACTTTTGCGCCACCCGTTACTAGTGCCTCATCTGCTATTGCAACTATTCGAACTGATCGAATAGATCACAAGACCAAACATTTTATAAAACGCCTAAAATGCTGCAGTGCGTTCGCACTGCTTTATAGCTTGCCAGGATTAAATATGTATTGCATATATGAAAAAATTAGTTTTTATAAAACTAAATTTTAAATTTTATTCGTGCTGCTTATTTTCCCAAATTTACAAAAAAAAAAAATTTATAAGCGAGTTCCTCTGCGCATTTCACTGGGCCTGATGCAGATCAGCGAAATGAATAATAATTATTAAGTTAATAATCTTTATAATTATTTAAATTCATATATGCAATCCGCAAATTTTTTTTTATAATAAGTATTATAATGATCTAAATCCGTATTTTTTAAAATTTGTTTCCCTTCATGAATAGACACGGAATATAGAAATTTTAAAGTTTTATCATTTCAGTTTTACCAGATCACAACTCATGCCTCAATGGGTTAAAGGCCTAATTCATAAAAAATGCTTTATGCTTATAGTCTTCTTATTTGACAAATTTCTATAAAAAAAATTGTCAAATAAACAGTCTATAAATTTAAAATATTTTTTATGAATTAGACTTTAATCAATATGTACGGGAACGAATCAATAGAAAGGAAATGCATAATAAAATTTATAAACAATCCATAATAATATTTTATATGCATATATAAACATATGTATCTGTGCTCGTTGTGACTGTACGTATTCCTGTGTGTATGAGTTTACAAACACATCAAATTCGAAATATGTTAGAGATTCTGATGAGCTTTTTGTAATCATTATATTTTTATTGTTTCAATTTCATACAACTGTTTACATTTTTTGCTACTGTGCCCTAGGACGCTAAATAAAAACATATACATAGATATTTACTAAAAAAAATAATAAATAATTACTTACATGTTAAACTAATCAAATATAATTTAATTCGCTTTTGAACATTCAAAACTAAAAAGTGTTTAGTGAATATTACCGTCTTAAAAGTAAACAAATTTCATTATTAATCCTCAAGAAAAATATTATAAACGGCTATAAAATGTTAATACTCATACTTCGAATATATTTTTTGCAATATCAGGACATTAAATTATATTACTAACAACAATTAACACAAATAACATCCTTCCATCAATCGTCTTACTTGTATGAAACAACAACGATAATGCTACAATTAAATGCAAACGTATCAAAGTCATTTAGATTCATAAAGAAAATCTCTGAAATTATTTATAAAAAAAAACAACTTATTTTGCATACACACATACATTTATACAGACGAGTATTACAGTAGTTTTGTTTGACAATAGAAAACAATAAAAGGATAACAGAACAACAAGTCTATGAAAGTCTTACAACAAGTTTCAGTTGTTATGCTCAACTCGAGCAGAATTTTTTTTTATGGTAATTCCTATGCACAGCAATTAGTTGAAGTTAATAACCGGCGAAAGTGTAAAACCCAGTTCTAATATCTTCCGTCTGTTAACAGTCATTCAACTATATTTTTAAAATTATTCAAAATGCCTTTGAAATATCACGTGCCGCAGAAGCGCTGATGCATACTTTTTAACAAACACCCAAATACGGGCGACTCTATGACTGACTGTGTGTGTCATTTGTTTCTTCTATTTTCATTTACACGACTTTTTTTCCTGTCACTCTTCAGCTATTTTTCTTCACTCATTGTGGCCAGCAATCAAATATTATCGCATTTTGTTTTTCCAATACGTGTGAGAGCTCTTGGATAATTTAGTGGTGTAGGTCGAGGATATTGTGCCATAGATAATTGTGGCTTGCAACTTGTGATAAAAAGTTATAGGGGTAGAAAAGAGATTGCCAACATGTTTGATAAAGTCCTTTTTTAACTTATTAAGAGAAATAACCTGACATTTAAGGGTATTGCGTGCGGTGCAGAACTTGTGTATAAGAGCGAAAATATATTCTTGATATTCACTTGATTGTGTTATAAGTATTCATTATTAGCATTTGTAATATTTTATGAATTGAATAAAACATACACAGTAAAAATTCTTATCAAAGTGTATTCATGTTTTATTCAAGAAATTATACTCTAATCATGCTCTAATCATTTTGCATTGACAGTCTAGTCATAGTCATCGTCATAGTCTTACTCATAGTCATAATTATTGTAATTGTAATATTTATAGTAATTTCTCACAATCATAATCATCGTCATAGTCATGGTAAATGCTCCAGCTATAGCCATAGTCATAGTCATAGTTATAGTCATACTCACAGTCATAGTAATAGTCATAGTCACAGTCACAGTCATACTCATATTCATAGTCATAGTCATATTCATAGTCATAGTCAGAGTCATAGTCATAGTCATAGTCATATTCATAGTCATATTCATAGTCATAGTCATAATCATATTCATAGTCATAGCCATAGCCACAGTCACAGTCGTACTCATATTCATAGTCATAGTTATAGTCATAGTTATAGTCATACTCACAATCATAGTCATAGTCATATTCATAGTTATAGTCATAGTCACAGTCACAGTCGTACTCATATTCAAAGTCATAGTTATAGTCATAGTTATAGTCATACTCACAACCATAGTCATATTCATAGTCATAGTCATAGTCATAATCATATTCATAGTCATAGTCATAGTCACAGTCACAGTCGTACTCATATTCATAGTCATAGTTATAGTCATACTCACAATCATAGTCATAGTCATATTCATAGTCATAGTCATAGTCATATTCATAGCTATAGTCATAGTCATATTCATAGTCACAGTCACAGTCATAGTCATATTCATAGTCATAGTCATAGTTATAGTCATAGTTATAGTCATACTCACAGTCATAGTCATAGTCATATTCACAGTCATAGTCGTAGTCATAGTTATAGTCATACTCATATTTATATTCATAGTCATAGTCAAAGTCATAGTCACAGTCACAGTCATAGTCATAGTCATGGTCATATTCATAGTTATAGTCTTAGTCATAGTCATATTCATAGTCACAGTCACAGTCACAGTCATTTTCATAGTCATAATCATAGTCATAGTCATAGTTATAGTCATAGTAATAGTCATACTCACAGTCATAGTCATAGTTATAGTCATAGTTATAGTCTTAGTTATAGTCATAGTTATGGTCATACTCACAATCATAGTCATAGTCATATTCATAGTCATAGTCATATTCATAGTTATAGGCATAGTCATACTCATAGTCATAGTTATAGTCATAGTCATAGCCATAGCCATAGTCATAGTCATAGTCATAGTTATAGTCATAGTCAAAGTCATAGTTAAAGTCATTGTTATAGTCATAGTTATAGTCATACTCACAGTCACAGTGATAGCCATAGTCACAGTCATAGTCATACTCATAGTCATAGTCATAATCATAGTTATAGTCATAGTCATAGACAAAGTTATAGTCATAGTCATACTCAAAGTCATAGTCATAGTCATAGCAATAGTCATAGTCATAATCATAGTCATAATCATAGTCATAATCATAATTATAATCATAATCATAGGCATAATCATAATCATAATCGTAATCATAATCATAGCCAAAATCATACTCATAATCATAATCATAGTCATGGTCATGGTCATAGTCATACTCACAATCTAGTCTTGAACTTACCCATAGTCATAATCATAGCCATATACATAGCCATAGTCAGTTATGGTCATAGTCTAGTTATAGTTTTACTCACAGTTATAGTCATAATTATAATCTTAATCATAGTCATAATCACAGTCGTATGCAGAAAGTCATTTAGCCACCAAGAAGCAAAATAAAAAATTCACATTTACAGAATTTGAAAAATGGATAAGAGATGATTCTTTTATCATAAAGCAGTCCAAAAACTAGCAACTTGCTGCTTGGAACATTTTGCAGCACATAAATTTCATCTAAAATTATTTTGCTGGGTTACAATTTCCTCCTTTACATTCGTTTTTACTGGCAAAGTTTTACAACTCTAAAGAGAGCAGCAACAAAGTTATTTGTTATACAATAAAATAATTTGCTAAAACTCATTATGTCCTTCCAACTTACTCGTATAATAGAAAAATGTATGTCCTACAAAAATCATCCTTAATAAAAGTTTGTTCGTTGAATGTCTGATGCAACCCGAACTACATTTTATTCAAAGGGCTCAGTTTTGATTTCGCGTAGATAAAACGTAAAAAAAACAACTCCACAACAAAAGTTGCATTCTATAACTGGGATATGTATGATCAAATTATTTTTTGTTGTTGTTGGTGTTGCCAGCAACATCGTGTATTGACTGTTCCTGCAAAGTGGGTAAATAGGTTGGCTTATGAATTTTAAATGCAACTTGACTTGATTTCCTTTCATTTGCTTCGACGGCTGTTTATGTCTTCTGCTTGGTTGGAGCTATTGTTGCTGTTGGCTGTTGGCTGCTGCTAATATTTACGAGTACACTTCAATTGTATGATGCTATAGTATTTGTTTGAGGAGCTCTCATTGTTTTAAGGAATTGAATGCACACATCATAAATCAAAATAATATTGAAAAAAGTATTAATTGAACCAACTGATTTTTGTTTAATTATGACAATAAAAACTAGGGAAATATTTAGGAACGATGCTTAGATGTTAGAATAGTGCAAATAATAAAATTTTGTTTATGCAAAATGTGTTAGAAAAGGACACTAATTTTCATCGAAGTACCATCTTGAGCGATGCAGTCCATTTCTGGATAAATGTGCGGCACGTGAACTAACAAATTTGGCGATTTGGTTACGACATCAACCCATATGCGATCCAAAAGTGTGCACTGCGAAAAAGTCAGTGTTTATTAAGGAGTTTGGCCTGTTGGCGTCATCGATCCATATTTCTTTGACAACGACCTTGGCCAGACCATCACCATCAATGTGACCTGCTATTGGTCGATGACTATCAACTTCTTGGTCTGAATTATATGATCTGGACACCAAAGACATGTGGTTTTAACAGCATGACGCTATGTGCAAAACAATTCATGCCACGAGCATGACGCTGCGTGCACTACTGATTTGAGGGCATGATTATTTCACGTAAAACGGATGTGAGTTGGCTATCAGAACCGTGTGAGTTGTGACTTTTCCCGGTGGGATTATCTTAACTCACAGTTGTATGCCAATAAGCCACCAGACCCCAGCGGGCCTTAAAGCCAACATAACCCAAACCATCGGTCTCCGCCTGATTTATGATCCACAGTCGTGGAAAATTGGACATTTCGTTTGCGCTCCAACCATAGAAGCGGTGCTATACTCCCCACATGACGCTAATTTCGACAATATCTCATACAGACTTTGTTTTATTTAAGACTGAGGACAGCAAACTGCTTCCGCACTCGGCACAAGTAGGACTCTTAAAGGATTCATGTGTATCCTGTACAGCCCAAATTAGTAAAGACCACCCTAACTTCATGAACAACTTTCCGTGTTTAAGGTTGCCAAGTCCATTAGCCATTAGCATGAAGGACCCGAGCGACTCATGCAACTCAATTGTGTTGCAACGTGCTCGATTTGTTGCCACAATACACTCACTACAAAGAGCTCAAGTTTAATATTGTTGTAGTAGCTGTTGTTGTGGTATGCTTTTTCTCTTAGTTTTTGTTGTGGCCCCTGCTTTTGTTTTTCACTTTTTTTTTCCTTCTTGCTTTTTATTGTAATGCTTTAGGACTGTAGTAAGGTGTTTGACTACGAGGATACTAGCTGTGTGTACTAGCTGTGTGAAGTAGCTGTAGTACTACGAGTACAATTTTCGAACATTGTCTGGATGCGATGCGATGATGTTGTGTGGGTGCCAGGGTATGACAGTTTGTATGAAATTATGTATATGAGCACGAACGCTTTTGCCTGTGTTTAGTTGTTTTCACAGTTTTCGTTGCGTTTAACTGTGTTTGCCGTACTGTTCGTTATGTAGCCGTTTGTTATTTTTTGATTTCATTCCATTCACTTGTATCCTGTTCAAGTGTCTGTATTAGTTTGTCTTTTTTTTTTTGTTACTTGCAGTCGATGAATGCTCGTTCGCTGGTAGCTGGCACACTCTATTCTAAACTTGCAAACAAAAATTCAGCCGTAATTGTATTCAGTTGATAGTGGCATATCGACTGGAGTGGTTGTGTTCCAATTCTTTGCTACACTTTAATAAAACTTCTATAAGTTATTTAAACTAAAGAATACACATAAAATAATTCAAAGCAAATAATAGATATAAATATCAAGAATAAAATTGTACAAAATTTAAGTAATAGAAGAAGAATTATTTAAAGCCAATAGAAGAAGAAAAAAAAAGAAATTTGTTTGCACTAACTGCGTTGCGCCACAATTTGAAGAGTGTCAGGGGAACAAAATATCAGCCTGTTTAAAATAAATAAAATATTAAAAACCTACAAAATTTTTTAGTAAATCAAATACATCGAATACTATTTAAATTAATTTATATATAAAAAAAGAACTTGTTGTAAAATTGCAAAAGCAAAAAACTTTAAGTGAATCGTTTGCGTGTCGTCTGCCTTTTGGTTTGTCTTGGCAGCTACAAAAATAAAAATTATAGAAACATGTGCTGTAATTCTCATCGCTGTAAAGTCGTCGTTTCGGCCTTTATTTCTATGTCGTGTGCGTTTTAAAATAGATCTACTGAATTTTTTAAAACATTCAAAACAGTCCGTTGTCTGTTTAAAGCGACCACAAAATGAATTTTTGAAACACTTTTTGCTACCTGACAAAGTATGCACTTGTATTGGTGCATAGACAATTTAACTCAACCTCTTTGTGCTGTTGGTAAGTATTGGACAATTAATAATGTATTGATTTCAACATTCACTGAATTTTCTATCATCTAGAGGACAGTAAATAATTTGATATGGGGGGGGACCAAAAAAATTATTAATGCTTAATTAGCCAGCCTTGTTACACCAATCAAAATTGAATTGGAGCAGGCAATTTCAAATAATATGGCTCCAGAAAATTTGTCATGAAATTGTTTGGAAAATAATATTTTTTTAAATATTTTATATGAAATTGTAGTTTCGAATACAAGCAGTCTTGGGAATGGAGTGCGTCTACATTTTTTTAAATTTTTCAAAATTGATATTTTTTTTGTACAAGGATCACATGTTAATTTGTTGTTGATAAGAAGATTTTTTTTTATTACTGAACTATTACACTTATGGCGATTTCTTTTCCGGAAAATATGTAACATTTTGTCACTTTTTATTCTAAAAAACCACAATTAGGAGCAATTTTAAAATAAAACACATCTTCATAAGAGATGGTGGTAGATCAATTTCCAATAAATTCACTATTTTGATTGCCATAATGTTGCCATTTTCCATTGAAAAGTGCAAAAAATGTAGCATTCTTTTTTAGAAAAGAAATCGACATTAATTATAATTAAGTGTTACACTTTAGTATTCATTACTATTAAAAACGTTCATAAAAGCATCATATACTAAAAAATCTAAATAGAAACCAGGTATAATGGATCAAAAACTTCAGAAAAATGGGACATGAAGAAAATAATCAAACGGCAACACGGGTATTAAAACAATAATGTGTTACCATCAGGTTGATACAGTTCTCGTATGCAATTTCCTAATAAAAAAAAAATAATTTGCAGTCATGCTGATTCGAACATAATTTTTTTTTAAATAAAAACAGGTGACAAACAACGCTACACAAGAGTACTGATGACGAAAGTGTAGCGGCTTTCGAAAACAGCTGTTCTGGTCTGCTGTGTAAGTTCAATAACTAAAAACTGATGTTAAATTTCCTTTGTGCCTTGGAATATTTATCATGTTTTTCGTTAATTTTATCAACGGGCTTAAGTTCGAATCTGCAAGACTGCAAACCATTTTTTATTATTTTATTAATAAATGAATTTGTTCAAATTCTATTTTATTAATTTTTATATTAAGATTGGAATATTAAGAATATTTTTCAATAATCATCAAACCAGCAGAACGGATCTGTACTGATTTCGAGGCCGCTACGCCATCTCATCAGCGTTCTTTGTTCAATTTTTCCACTTTTTGCAAGTGGTGCTAGTTAACAGGAATATCAACTATTTAACCAAAATTTTAACGAAAATTTAATATTCTGCTGGTTTGATGATTATTGAAAAATATTCTTAATATTCCAATCTTAATATAAAATATTATAAATAGAATTTAAACAAATTCATTTATTAATAAAATAATAAAAAATCATTTGCAGTCATGCAGATTCGAACTTAAGCCCGTTGATAAAATTAACAATTTACATAAGAAAGTTCGACTAATAAAAATTCATACATAATTTAAAATTTATCATTTTTTTTCGGAATTTAAAACAAAAAATTTTCGAACAATTAGCCTATAAAACATTTAAATTTTATATTTAACAAATTATAAAATTTAATAATTAAATACTTGGCTTTGTACAGTGCAGAAAATTTAGCTTTTACAAACTACTTTAAAAAAACCTGAATATTTTTATACATATTTTCATAAAAAAAATATGTGTACATATCAATATATCAAATATTTCCCCCCTATTCTGTAAGTAATTGTCAATATCACATCCAGATAATGTCAAAAATAGGGCAGTTACATTTTGGTTGTGGGCAACAGCTGATTACTATAGAGATACTCCGATTATTCCCTTCAGAAAAAGAAAATAATAAGAGGCTATTAAAAGTAATTAAATGCCCCGAAGAAAAGAGTATACAAAATTATATTTAAAAAAAAAATATATTAAGAATAAATTTATGTGTGTGAAGATAAATATGCCGAGTTATATATGTTTTGACGTAAGCAGTTACGAAGTGAGGCTAAATGTTACGACGTAACGAAATGGCAGTCAGTGAAATTTTTTTTTTATGAAAATCCATATTTATATACAAAATCATTAAAGGAGTGCCATCTATCCCATACATCATTTTGGATATACTGGCAATGCATGCCAATTCCTTATTTGGGGCAAAATCCCTCCAAGATCACACACACTCTCATGGCGTGTAAATTGACCTTTCATGGCCTGCAAATATTTTCACAAAATGCTCAACAAATTTATTAAATATGTATTTAAAAAAAAAAAAAAAATTTACAGTTTGTCATTTCGTTACGTCATAACATATTTAACTTCTCAGCTAAATACGCTATTTCGTAACTGCTTACGTCAAAACATGTTTAACTCGGCATATTTATATTCATTCACATAATAAATTTTATATTTAATTATCCCAAATATTTAATTTTACAGTCTGATAGCAAAGGTGAAATGTCTCACCCACGGCCCTTGCCAGAGAGATCCCAAAAAATACAGATTTAATGCTCCCCAAAAAGAATTGGACCGCATAAAGTGTACATATTCTTGATCAGTGATGAAGTCTAAGACGGTCTAGCAATGCCCGTACGTTCGTCTGTGTAAAACATGATGTAGTCTATTTTTAGACCCCGCCCCCTTCAGTGGGCGTTAACTTACGATATTATGCTCTGTCCCACCCAGTTAAACCTTTTAAATTTACTTACTAAATATTTGGAGGGTATTTAAGATTCGACCCGATCGAATATAACGTTTTTACTTGTTTTTGTTTACAATGCCTTCGCACTTGCAGTTACCGTCCCCAACTGCGTCGAGTGGTGTTTCCACTAAAATAATCCCCTCTCCTTTTATGGTGTGTTTGCATTCACGGAACCGCTTTCAGCATTACTCCTTGAAGGTACAGAAACAGCGTCCTGGCAAGGACTCTTCTTCTTATGTGCCCACGTGTAAATAACCACTTTTTTTGAAATAATGGAAAAAAACTAGTCGTAATTATTTTTTCTAGATTAAAAACGACATTCGAAATACTTCCGCATCATTAGTTTTTCAATTTACCTTACCGTTTAACTTCCAGGAGAGAAAAGGTGAAATATGCCTCGAGGCAAATTCCAAAAAATTCGCACAAAACACTTTTTTTTTCGTTACAAAATATATATGAAATGAAAGTTAAATAAATTACCTTTATGAAAAAAAAAAAAATTCCGACAGTAAAAACTTGACCGGTTCGAAAGATTTATTGTTTTGAAAATCACTACTTTTTTTTTACAAAATGTGGTGTTTATTTGACGGATGCTCCCACATTAATGGCTATAGATGCCAAACTGAACGTCATTTGCATATGCTGTCTGAGAGAGAAATGTACTCAAATGCACTACCAACATTACTATACTTCTATTGATATCAAAAAATTTTCCTATGTGTTTAAAAAGTGACTTTTGTGAGTTATGCCTGGAGGCCGTGTGGAAGGTTATGCCTGGAGGCCGTAGAGAAGGTTCTTGATAAGTCAAAAATACACACTTATTGATACTTTAGAAGTAGAGAAAAAGTAGTTCCACAAAAGTGACTTGCAATTTCTTCCACTGGGATGTTGAACTATGCTTGATGTCGTGAAAAAGATGACTACATATTATTTGAATATTTTATTAAAAATTTTTTTTTTTAGCATATAACTGCTTTAATTTTCATTATATAATCTTCTCTTACAATAATCCGTGTAGCACAACATTTCTCTAATCTTTCGTCATTTATCCGCCCAATACTATTCTCTGCTTTCTACTTCCGGAGCAATGCACTGCATATGTGGGGGTCTTCCCCATCTAATAGGTTTTATCAAGCAGTTATGACCTCTTCAATTAGCTCAAATCTTTTACCACTAACAGATATTTCTTCAGATCTGAAGAATGAAAATAATCACATGCAGGCTAAATTTAAAGAATGTTGTGCATGGGGTGGAAGTTCAATTTATGATTTCTGTCATAGTGACTGCACATGCGTTTATACATCTAGAGGAAATAGCTTTTTCATATCCGTATATTCTTGTAAAATATTATTTAATCGATCAGTTGAGAAGCCTAAAATTTCAAACAGCTCACGTGTTTTCATTCTCCGATCGTGCGCTATTATTATTTCATGAATTTTATCAATGAGTTCTTTTGTGATGACCTCTTTTGGACTACTTAAAACTACTTCTTAGTCCTTAAAATTGTTAGTGCAGAGTTCACCTTCGTATTTATCAACTATTTCTTTTATTTCAGTGATGGTTTTTGCTCAAAACAGAGAACTTCTATTAAAAATTCATGACGTTGGCTTGCAAATGCAAACTAAATGACGCACTTTGTTCACAACTTGTCTCTTAATAGATGGTACTTGTCGGCAGCAGTGTTGCATTTAAATCTACTGTTCGGAAAATTCTAAAACTCATGGGATTTACAAACAATTAAATACTATAGCCATGAGGTGTTCAGGGTAGAGTCGGTATCTTTGTCGATAGCCAGGCGGCACTCCTATCTCTCAGGTCGTTCACTACGTCGTCTACTCTGGTGGCCCAATGCAAAGAGCTGCTATCCAGACTGGGGGGTCAGATAGACGCTACCCTCATCTGGGTACCCGCTCACAGCAGTTTCTTTGGAAACGAACAGGCAGATGAGCTAGCTAAGGCTGGATCTGCTAAGGACGTCTCCACTGCCGTATCGGTGGACATGCCGTTTGGCACCCTAAGGAGCACCATTCAGAGCCATTTCCGGCAAAAAGCGGCGGACAGGTGGCGTAAGCTGAACACGTGCAGGGTGGCTAGAAGCATGTGGCCATGTTGTAACGACAATAGAACGGCACAATTGATTAACAGGAATCGCAGGGACATCTCAAGGCTTGTAGCGGTTGTGACAGGGCACTGGGTAATAGGCAGACATGCAGGCAGGTTAGGTCTCAACCATAATGCATTCTGTAGGAGCTGCTGGGATCAGAGCAAGGAGGAGACAGTTTATCACTTCCTTTGCGAATGCCCGGCCTTGCACAACACGAGACACAAATTCTTAGGCAATAGTATTATAGGCGACCTCGCGGAGTTATCAGGTATAGGTCTGGGGGACCTTATTAGATACCTCAATGCGACGGGGTGGATCTAGTAACCATCCGTACCCGAGATCAGGATACGGCTTCCATAGGTAGTCACTGACGAGTGGAGTGGTTTTTCAAAACGGGATCTCAGAGATCCTACTTGAATGCTTGCGTGTAGCGGGCATCCACGTATACCAACCAACCAACCATAGCCATGAAAGATTGAAACACTTGCTTTAACAACAGAGTTATTTGTGGCCCAACATAGAAATTGATCACCTGTCCCTTAAAAGAAGTCTTGAGAAGAATAAAATATAAGCTAATACAGTTTAACCCTTTTGTAGCAACCTGTTTTGTAACTCAATAATAACTTTCCACAATGTTATCCTGCTAAAAGTGTAGGAAACCTTTTATTTAATGAAATGGAAATTTTCTATAATATCCCAAGTTTTTCTAAACTTGTCTGCCTGAAGGTTTTCTGATGATTAATCGCATTCCACAAATAAAAAAAAAAACACATTTCTGTATAAAAAATGATACAAGTTTTGAGAAAAAATAAAACAAGTTACAGTTTAAAAATGATTATAAGTTTTTAGGTTCAGTGCCATTCACGCTATTCGGCCAGTTGTCACAGTCTCAGTAGCGGTCAAGTGCCAGCTACCAAAAGTTGCTGTCAAAAGTAAGGAAAACAAGTGTTTTCCTTTTTTTTTGAAGCAATTGTAGCCTAAAAGTAGCAAAAAAAAAAAAAGTTCGTGTGTAAAAAAAAAAACTTTATTGACCCTAAAAGTCCCAAGCAACAGCAAAAATTAATGCGAAGGAGAAAACAAACTTAGATCACTGCTATTAATAGCACTAGATTAAGTTGTAATAAATAATCCTTTTGCAAAGGCGGAAACTTGGAAAATTTATTAATTGTGGAGAAAAGGAAATCATAAATAAACAACAACAACAAAAGAAAAAGAAAAATTAAAAATTTCCCAACATTTAAGTTCTGGCACAAATAATTGAAATTACCTTTTGGTACAGTAGCTTCACAAAAAAAAAATATATATATATATACATATATATGGCTGTAGTTACGTCTAAGTGACAAATTTACTTCTTCTTCTTCTAAAACCCACGAAACAAATTTTTGGATTTAGGCCAAATAATTTATTATAGAAACTCTTTGCAGACATTCTTGTACCACATAAAAATGTTAAATTAAAAATGTCTTCATTTGCTCACATTTTAAAGAATATTAAGCAAATTAAGGCACAAATTGTTGTTCTTTCTTGTAGTAATTACTCCCCAGAGAAATTTACACAAAGATATTCACGATGATTAATTACACCACATATAACAAAACAGCTTTTCGTTGTAAAATATCATGTAATATAAAACATAAATTAATTTATTTTTAAAAGATTTCAAGTCTATATTGCGCAGGCAGAAATTATTGAAAATTGTGCCATAGATATTGGCAATTCTAAAGTACCTGGTGCAATTACCAGCATCAGTGATCATGATTTTCTATTTCAATATTGGGAAAATTGATTAGCAACACTGATTTCATTTCATTCAGAAAACTCGAAATGTAGCTTATCTCGCGATTTCCACTATTTGGTAGTATTTGTTGCCCCCTAAATGTATGCAATATTTAGGCAACAAAACCCACATGTTTTCCTGCGTAGTAAATAAATGATTTTACACAATCATTTTGCTTAATGTTCGCTATAGGAACAGAGTATTTTGAAATATTTTAAATGGCAAAAATTTTGTCTATTTGGTTTGACAGCAATTCCAAATCTTGAACAGGATTTAATCATTTTTGTACGCCATTTAAACTAAATTTTTACTATATAAATTTGTTTGTTTTTTATTTCCCTGTAAAAATTGTTGTTGATAAACTTTCGATTAAACAAGTTGGCAGACACTGAGAGAAATAGAAAGATTAAAAATAATATTATGAGCATGACAAAGTAAATTAAATAAAATTCTGCATGGTAATTAATTGTCAAGTGGTGATTCTACATAAAATGTTGTAAACATAATAAAAAAAAAATAACATCACAAAAGGGTGACAACAGTAAAACCCTGTTATAGGAAATAATGCGCCTTTTCCAGCCAAAAAAAAAATCTTATAGTAGGTAACAGTTTCTATAGAATATTTTAGAGATTGGAATTGAAAAGATTTAAGAAAATGTATTGAGGACATCTAGTTTCCTCAATATGTGCTAGGGGTTTAAGTGTAATCCGCATGGATTAACTGCCTGCTTTTGTAAAAAGAATAAAAATTTTCGTTTGGGTATTTGCCTATATATTGAAACAAAAACAAATTTTATTCTTTTTACAAAAAAGGCCAGTTAGACAATTTAATTTTCTCTTTATGTATTTATTACTTATTTTAATTATTTATTTTTAATTTTTTTATCTTTTTATTTTTTAAGTTTTTTTTTAATTTTTTTTTTTTTAATTTTTTTTTAATTTTTTTTATTTTGTTTTTTTTTTAAACTTCATAGACTGTCATTCCGCACTCTTAAAATAATCACCCCTATCGTGAACAACAAGGGGAATTTTTGTTCACATGAAATTTTTATTCCACTCGAAGGGAAAAATGGTATCGTGAATCTCCCGTGAGAAATTATTCCCGCTATCACTTCTCAGTGAATGCAAAAAAAGAGAAGAAGCCGAAAACATCATTAAAATCAAAGAATTTGTGTTGAAAAATTTAAGTTTATGAAATAATTTAAAAAAAATTAAAAAAAGTATGGCTAAATATTCAGTAGTCAAATAATTTGGATACATTTTGAAAACCAGACAAAACAATTTAAAAATATTCTTAATCTTTAGAATTAGAGCAACAAGTTTTACAAAGACGCAGGGAATTGATTTGTTACAAAAAATATAAGTTTGTGTCTTATTAATGGGTCTTGCCACTAAAATAAAATTTGCAAACTCTAATATTCGAATTATAATAGAAAATACTTACATTTTCTGCTCTATTCCCCACCAAAAACTAAGTGAATAAATTAAAAGGTTAAGTGAAAAAATTCGCGGGAAAAAAATCATTCACGATCAGGGAAATTTAATTTTAACGTTAAATCATTTACGGGGAATTTTTTCATGATTGCAATTTTAGGGAAGAGGGAAAAATTTCGAGGGAAAAATTATTCATGATAGGGGGGAATAATAATAATAATAGCAATAATAAACAGAGGCACTGATAAAATAGACCAAATGGAAGAAGATGATGCGTACAAATACCTAGGCATGGCCCAGAATAATCGTATAGATAAGAAAATAGTAAAAAGTAAGCAAACAACAGAGTTTAAATCGCGAATGCATAAAATAGCGAAAGCTAATTTGAATGGAAAAAACTTAATAAAAGCCATAAACTCATATGCTGTTCCCATTTTTTCGTATAGCTTCGGCATTATTAAATGAAAATGAAATACTGAAATTTAATCATTACAACGAAAAATGAGAACGATGCTACGAATTTCACCAACCAAAATCATGTTGTGAAAGAATGGTGGCGCCACGGAGAGATGGAGGCAGAGGGCTGGTTGACATGATAATCAGATAGAGTATCTTCGTCAGTACTTCCAAATAAAATCAGGCAAATCTAGACTCATAAAGATAATCAGGGAAGCAGACACTAATCTCACACCTCTAAACTTGAATGGAAATTTCAATCGACAAGCAGAGGACATCATGTCGAAAAAGCAAAAATGGTAAATTAAATCTATACATGGCCGATTCTACAGATCCATAAACGCCGATAATGTTGATAAACTAATGTCAAACAAATGGCTAGCTAATGGAAACATATTTGCAGAAACCGAAGCCTTTATGATAGCTAGACAAAATCAGGTTATTCCAACGAGAAACTACAGAAGAACTGTTATAAAAGATCCAAGCATAACCAGTGACTTCTGCAGCAGATGTATGAGCCAAATCGAAACCATTGATCACATAATATCAGGATGCACCAATCTAGCATAAAGTGAGTGGGCAAGAAGACATAATAACAAAAAATACAGCTTCCAAGTGGATGAAATGCCTTACTACAGGTCTAATCCGGTACCAGTAATGGAAAATGAGGACGTAACAAATCCATTACGACCGAACGATATACTCAGACCATACGAGACTTCATAGCCGTCCTGATAGATATTACAATCTTTGAGAAAAAAGAACGTATTGCCTTCTTCATTGATGTAGCAGTCCCGGCTACCAGAAATATGAGTCGAACATATGCTAAGAAGATTAATAGATATGCAGACCTAGTGGTTGAAACCAGAAGAAACTGGAACCTCAGGGAAATTAAAATTATCCCCCTCATAATAAGCGCTGAAGGTGTGATTGATAAACAATTACGCAGAAACATGAACACCATTGGACTCCGCCAACACATTGTTGATGTCATGCAGAAGTCTGTCATCATTGATATCTGTCATATAACAAGAAATTTCATGAATGAATGAATGTTATAGATTTTAGATATAAAAATTATAGTAGTAATATGTATATTTTGTAATGGGCTAAGGCTGGAGGCCTTATTATTTTGTATTATTTTAATGTACCCTCTTCTTACATATGCATTTGGTATCATATCCTGGTCGAATACAGATTTAAATAACTTCGATATGAAAATCCGTACTACGCTAACGAAGTTTAAATATCACCACCCGAAAGCATCGTTAGAACGGATAAACATCCCAAGAAAGTTAGGAGGAAGAGGGATACTAAATATAAAGATACTACATGATAAACAACTCACAAAATTAATAGAATATTTTAAAACAAAAGCTTCAGTATCTCCTCTCTACAGAGGACTCATAAGTGCCGACGATAACCTCACTCCACTAAATCTTAAAAACAATAGCAACAATGTTCAAACAACAATAGAGAACCTTATTCAAGACTGGAAATCAAAACCGCTACATGGAAAATACCCAAATTTGATCAGTCAGGCTTATGTAGATAAAGTAAATACTAACAATTGGCTTAAATATAGTAACGTCTTTGCTGAAACCGAAGGATTTATTACAGCCATTCAGGATGGAGTAATACAAACGAAGAATTACAGGAAATACATAATTCGTGACAGTACAGTAATAGACGATAGTTGCCGAAGGTGCGATAATACGCCTGAAACCATACAACACCTACTTAATAGCTGTCCTACTCTCCTTCCAAATCATTACAGGCAAAGACATGATAATATCGGAAAGATAATATATATATATAAATATAATAAAAAAGCTAAATATTAACGAGCCAACAACACAGTACTACAAATATCAACCTAAGCCAATAATCGAAAATAACCAATATGTTATCTACTGGGATAGATCAATACTAATCAACAGCCCGCCAGATAGGAATATACCCAATAGACCAGATATGATAGTAGTAAATAAACAAAGAAAAATAGCCCAGATCATTGACTTCGCCGTACCATATGATACTAATATACAAGATACCATAGCCATAAAAAATCTAAATATATACTGCTTGCCCAATACATGAAGAACACACACAATCTAGTCAGGGTAGATATCCTACCAATAGTAATAAGCTCTATGGGAACAATACCCAAAGATACCTCGTATGCAATTGAAAAATTAGACCTTGATGTAAAAATATTAACTGAAATGCAAAAGGCAATTCTAATAAAAGCAACGACGATAGTGAGGGAAACATTAGGATAACGGATATAAAAGATGGATTATATCCCCACAGAGCGTAACCTTTGGTCTTAGACTCGGTAAGTCAATTCCGGCATAAGCTGAGAATGTATAATTCTATAATAATAATAATGATAATAATAATAATAATAATAATAATGAATTGCGAAATAAGAACATTAAGAATTTTCAGTAAAATGTGGTAGCCACAAGCAGAAATATGTATATGTATATACATATATTTGCCTTCATTCGGTGTATAAAATATTTAGTACCAAGAAAAGAAAACGACAAATTTTCATCATTAAAGTAAAATTCGTTACAACAGTTATTGACTGTAAATGAAAATAGAAAAATAGAGAAAAACAGTACGCAAGAGAAACAAACGGAGGTATTGCCTTCTTGTCTCCATGTGCGATAATTTGTTGTGCTGCAAGAGTAAGTCATACAGGCCTGTGTGGGAGCACGACATCCCTTATGGTTATGCATACGCACACTCATACATATAAATACCAATACATTAAATCCTAAAGCCTTTACATGCGTCTTCCCAGCCAACATTTTTTATGTTTTGAAACATATTTAAAACTTATTCTGAGCCAAAAAAAAAGACACATAATGCTAGGAACACAACTGGGACGAACGACGAATTTCGCTTAGTACAACGAATTCGTTGATAAAAAATCGCTCTATAAATTCGTCGTATGAAACACAATAACGACGAATAAATTAAAATAATAAGCAAACAAAATTTTAATATCTGTTTTTTAAATCATTGTAATCCTCTGATGCCAGTCAGATTGTTTAGACACTCAATAATTATCTCGGTGTTGTCCATTTTTTTTCAGAACAAATTCCTTTTTGTAAATATTTTCTGAAAAATTTTTTGTCTGTAAATAAATTATTATTTTCATTTAACAGCTGATGGGGTGACCATATGAAAAAGTGAGAAATAGAAAAAAAAACTATATTATAAAAAGTCTTCAAAATTAATAAAAAGTCGTCCGAATGATACATTTTTGTGAATTAGTGAATGCATTTTTAGTATGTACTGAACATTTTAGTGCTACATGCAACAATACAGTAGTGAACTATGTTTTTCCACAAAAATCCAGTTTGAGTATATGAAACCTGGTCACTTTATATTGATTTGTTCGTCGTTCGTTGACGAAACAATTAGAAATAAATGTATTTCAACTTTCGCTGAGTATGACGAATTTCGCCCAACGCCACGATTGTGTGCATTTTCATATACACCAATGTGTTTTATTTTTGGCGACGAATATTCGCGACCAAAAATTCGTCGTTCGTCGCAGTTGTGTTCCTAGCATAATACTGCTTTGCTGGAGAAAAATGGTATCCTCTTTTGAAACACACTTTTAACAGCCAACTCCAGTGCACCAACGAAATTCGTTCGGTATTTCGGTTGCTCAGAGATCGGAAAACGAAATAGCTTTTTCCAAATTAAATCATTGTACCATGAATGGAATAAGCTAATGAAACTAAAAGTGATTCTATTCCCAGATATTAGATTTTTTTTTCTTTTCCTAAACAACCAAAATCAAAATAAAATATAAAAACGTATAGTTCTGTTTAAGAACAAGGGCCGAATTACGCCATTCGATATCGATCGAAATTTTCATTCAATTTATATACAAATTTCAATCGAATGCCGTAATTTGCCAACAGAGAACTGAACAATGTGCTGTATGACTAGTCCTTTAAGATTTGCTTTAGGAGCTTTGTTGCAATAATTATGAGTGTATTTTAAAAAATATTGCGTGGCCATGTTTATATTGTTACAAACATTTGTCTGATTGTTTCATTGTTGCGCACTTTTCACAAATTATGTTGCTGTTCTATCAAAAAAGTAGCTTTCAATCTAACTGAATGAATCTTTTTGTAATCTTTTGATTCATCAGGATTTTATCATTTGAGTCTTAAAGGACTCAGCTGTTTTAAACACATCTTCAAATTGCTGACTGGGTTAATGTGACTGTGTAAAATTGAAAAATCAGTAAGAGTAAAAATTGCAAATTCATTGAGTGAAAAATATAAAACCACACGAATGCACAATAACCGACAAACTTATATAAGTGTACACCAATAAATCAACATATATTTATATGTCAGCTATACACCCACCACATTCGCATGTGAGTGGGTTTGGATTTTTTCCGTGTTATTCACCCACTTCTATACAAATAAAGGGGTTAAACAATACCTCTAAATATAAGTTTATAAATAGTACGTAAACACATTTAGAATCGGTTTAAGTCTATTACACTTTTTAATAGCAATTTTTATTACGTAGAAATTACACACAATACGTCGCACTGTGGCAGAAATAATTGTTCTTATTATAAAATCTTTTTTGTACAACACAAATCGCTCATATACATGAAACCCCTAAAAGACCTGCAACACAACTGAAATCAAAAAAATAAAATAAAAATAAGTGGGATACAAAGACGAATAAACAAAGTGGGTGTTGTTGGCTAAAGTAGCTGACGCGTAGACGGTTAACCTGCAGATCGTGGGTTTATCACATCGCGGTTCCGTACTCAGTCATGAATTGAAATTTAGCTATTCTAAGAAATGTTGGGTAAAGGTTCCCTCCTAATCTGCATTAGCCCCAGTGAAATGCGTATAGGAACTAGCTAAAACCCCTCAGTAATCAATTTTGAATTTTTTTTGTAAATTTGGGAAAAGAATCAGCACGTATGAAATTAAAAATTTTGTGTCTCACAACAGATTCCCAAATATATAAAAAAATCAATGAGTGTTCGAACTCACGGGCGATGTGTTAACACCTTTTTGTTTATTTATTTTATATTAAACCCACAAAAAACAAAGAGAATGCAAAGCAACAGACAAATGTACATACATACATTGTTATGTTTGTACATAAGCTACATACGTTGCTGTCTTGCTATCTCATTTTTATATATGTACGTATAACCACGTCACTATTCTCTTTGCTATGCATAAGACAAAACCGAAGATCAACATAAAACACTTTTTTAATATTACTCCAAATTAATACTCCAAATTAAAACACTTAAATCTCCGCTCGCCGATATCGGATCGCCTTAATTTTTGGCCTAAACTCTTCGTTGAAACCCGCACTAGCGTTTTAATCCAAAAATTAATAAAATCGGCTATGAATTTCCGGAGAAAATCGCGTGGGAAAATTATATGAAAATCGCCCAATAATCACTTTCAATACCGACTGCCAAGCAACAACAACAAACAAACAAACTCTTACACTTACACTTGCGTATGTATTGAAACTGATAGTTTACTGCCCTAGAGTCGCGCGTATAGATGTTAACACATCAATAAACTTAAATTTTTGTTGTTGTAATTATTGTCAGCCTATTTCATAGTCCTCGTCTCTAAACACTATCCGACAGTGGGTGACACTAAAGTACCAAAGTACCAAAGATGGCATACCAACTTCTTTTAATTATACAATTTCCTTCAAGATTAAGAACCAACGTTGCTATCTTTATGCAGAAAATTCATTAAGAAAAGTGCCAACAACAGAAAATGATAAGCATGTTGTGTCTGATTGCAGCCACTACAATAGCAGCATAAGCAGCACTTGTGTTCAAAATCATATGGAAAACTGCCACTTTTAATGCACAATGAATGTCTCTAATTCACAGACATTCTCTAAGTGACACACAACGAGAGTTGGTGTAAAGTCCGTAATTTATAAACTCATGCAGCAAAAATGGGAATATTCAAAATTACAAAAGCTGTAGTGCATCATGATAGACAGAGTGTGTACGTATACTTAATATTTAATTCGGCTACTAACAAAATATACATCATACGTAGAGTAGCACAGTGGGTTAATTTATTTTTAATGCGGCGAATGAAATGGCAAACTGATCAACGTGATAACTTCAAACAGATAACTTCTTGTAATCATCGCTAGGCAGCAGAAGCACAGTTGCCAGAGTTGGTAACATTCTACCAAAATTGGTAATTTTCTTTAGGGTTGGTAACTTGGTAACTTTGTTTTTAAGGCTTGACAAACTATCAAATTATTGCTTTTCTTTTATAATTTTTCCGCATTACTCAACACTGAGAAAAAAATCATTAAAAAGAACTGTGTGAATGTGCGCCAAATTGTTCAACGGCGTAATATGCAAATGTCATTATGTTTGGTCAGCAAAATATTATTTTAAATGACTGCAATATTAAATAATTTATTTAAATTAAATACGGAATTCGTAGGCATAATGAATTGAAATATTTATTTAAGTTCTAAAATGAATTAAAACGTTTTATGTTATGTTTTTTATTAATAAAAGTTGCTGTTTTTATTATAATAAAAATAGAAATTTTTGTTTTTATAAAAAAAATTTGTTGGTAACTTTTTGGTAAAATTTTCGGAAAATTTTAGTAGAAATTTTTTTTACTCAGTGGCAACCGTGAGCAGAAGTATATATTTTGTTTCCACTTCAGTGAGCGAATAAGTAAATTTATTTTCAAGTTCTTTTGTTTATCATCCGTATACTTCAGCCTTATTTTATAAATCTCTTAGCTTATGCACAAACATTTAAAAACGAATTGAGAATTACATATGTACATATAAAAAAAGTATAGTTGACTTTGAATTTTTTAAAAAATCAATCAGGAAGTTCCTTTTCTTATTGTTTTTTTTTCATATCATATTTATTTCCAAACTGTTTTCCAATAATAAGCAAATTATATTATATTATATATATTAAACACATTCGAAACAGCAGGCTAAGCGAACACACGACTACAAGAGCCGTTGGCTACAATCGTCGCCTCGTAGTCAGCTACATTGTCAACATCTCATTTTAGTGGTGCCACTTTCATATATAAAAAAGCGCTTATTCTAAATCTATTTATAGATCGAAACAAAATTAATAATAAAAACACTTTATTTGTTTATAGCTCTTTATTGTTTTTGCATTTGTAAGAAATACATTTTGATGTCATTTTTTTTTTTTTTGTTATGGCACTATGAAAATGAGTTTATGAGTTAATTCATTTGGGACCTAACTAACGTCTTTTATCGATATCGGCTATCATATATATATATACAACTAGAGTATCCAAAATAATGGAATTTTTACTTGAAAAGTCAGATAATAATAAATATAACAAGTAAAAACGTTATATTCGACCGGGTCGAATCTTAAATACCCTCCAAATATTTAGTAAATGAATTTAAAATGTTTAACTTGGTGCGACAGAGTTCCTTTATATAATATCGTACGTCAACGCCCACTAAAGGGGGCGGGGTTCAAAAATATACAATATCATGTTTTAAACAGACGAACGTATGGGCATTGCTAGACCGTCTTAGACTACATCACTGATCAAGAATATATTTACTTTATGGGGTCCAATTCTCTTTGGAGGGTATAAAAACTGTATTTTGGCGGGGTCGCTCTGGCGAGGGCTGTGGGGGAAACATTTCACCTTTGTCATAAAACTCTAAAAATAAATGCTTGGCATAATTATATACAAAATTAAAATTTCTTTTTTTTTTTGATAGGGTCATTTAGAGGGCAAAGAGGGAGAGGGAGTAGGGCAGAAACAGGTAGACATAAAACTTTAAAAATAAATGCTTGGGATTATACACAAAATTAAAAAAAAGTTTATTTATTTTTAATAGGGCCATTTAGCGGGCAAAGGAGAAGGAGGGGGTAGGGCAGCAACAGGCAGTCATAAAACCCTAAAGACAAATGCTTGGGATGATTATATACAAAATTTAAAAAAAAAAAGTTTTTTAAATCTATTTGTTGCCTATTATTTCAGTTCTATCTCTATAAAAAGGCACCAATGACATAGCCGCTTTGGCCCCAGTGTGCAAGTTTGAGCTAAACTCATGACATTTTGCTGAAGATGAGAATCATTGCAGGGCATCTAAATGCGGCACATGTAAAAATCTAATTTAAATAATTTTTTTTTTTTGAGAATAATTTATTCGCGTCCTAATTGTGCACACAAGTTTTATTGAAAAGTCATTCGAAAAATAAAAAGTGCGTTTGTTTGCAAAATATATTCAAATTGACGCCTCACCATTGTATACATTTTGAAAAATCAATTTGAAAATAAACTTTCCGTTAAACCACATCATATTCTTATGGCAAACCAATAGGATTCGACTAATATGGTGTTCAGACATGTATTTTTAATTGAGTCAATAATAAGTTAATTGAAAAGTGTTCAAACATACTCAATTAGCGTTTGACAGCAGCTGACAGAAGGTGTTGTTTACATTGCTGCTTCACTGGCGTCGTTCCATAAAATGCGCTTTATTTTTGCCTTTGGACCTGTTTTTGTACGAAATAAATTTTTTATTTTTCATTTGTTTTAATTGTTAATTAAAAAATTTTATTTTAAAAACTCACCCTCAACTTGACTCGGCCATTCTTTTCTGTGAATTTGTTTACACATGAGTTGTGAAATTTCATAAAGTTTGTTCAGTAGGCATTATGGTGATCACTAAGCAAACTTTTACAGTGCTGCATTTTAGACCTTGCTCAATTTTATAGACAATCAAGCGTTAATTGATCAATTAACTAATTAAAATTTTGTATGGGTAATTGAGCTCAATAATGCTGTTAATTGCGATAAACTCAATTAAGGCGTATGTCTGAACACTATATAAATCGGATAGCAAAATTAATATGACTGAACAAATACAAAGATTATACAAGTTTTGAACTTTAAATTTGTTCTTTGCAAAATAGATTTTTTATATTAATTTTACTAGACTTTGATTTATTTTCCAATGAAAAATTATTCGTTTTTAAAATTTGCAACATAAAAATTCTGCATGAAGAATAGAAAAGAGCTGATCGCTTCCCTTCTACAGACACTCTAGAGTGGAAAAATATACTTCCTAGGAACATAAAACACTTTACTGATTATCGTTAAGGCGTATCGCTAAGGCGCGTCAGTAGGTGAGAGCTGAAAAATTCGGAATAAATTATTTCCACAGAAGGCACATCAACCAATTGTGTGCCGCTGTAAGACAATAAAATACAAATTCTGACCACGCCTTTAGCTCTATGCCAGCAGATAAACTTTAGAACAGACGTACGTGATTTTAATAAATTACATTAAATATTATGCTGAAGTTTTTAAAATAAAATTAAATATATAAAAGAAAATTTTTTCGCTAAAATATTCTTTGCCCCTTTCACACATCTTTTTTCACAAACACACACACTCACATCAGCGAAGCAGTTTTCATATCCTCCTTCCATTGTGAAGTGTTCTATTACAAATTACTAGTTTAACTAAAACAAAAAGTTTACTTGTCTGTGTATTTAACTTAAAACTATAATTGAGTTGAACCGTTTGAAAGAACATGAGAATGAATTTGAGTTTGTTTAAAAATTACGAAAGCAAGAAGTGTGTGTATAAAATAAAGTTGTAACAATTATAATCATATTCCATTTAGCTAAACTTGGCTAGCACACCCTCACAAGCAGGGAGAGAGAGAGAGAGAAAAAAAGGGGGGAAAAATGAAATCCTTAAACTTCATCCTGGTTGTTTTTTCTCTGTTTTTTTTTTCTTTCTTCATTCTTTCCTAACGTTACAATTACAGGTGAGAAGCAGGACAGTTGACAGCTACATTAAATCACAATAGTAGTTATTTTTTTTTTTTTGCTGGAGCGGTGCGGTGAGGAAGTTAAAGGATAATTTGAAGGAAGGGAAGAAATTACAAGTTGTATTTTAATTACACATGATTTCATTTACATGCAAGAGTTTATTTAACTTTCAGCACTTATTCGTGTTAATTATATTTGATTTAAATTAATGAGTAGCTGCAAAGTTTTTTTTTGTTTGACTACATCTTTCGTTTCTGGCGACATGCTTTTGATTTGTTACACTTCAATAGTGTTATTAATTTTAACAGTTCATTAATTGATAACAAATCTTTCATTGTTTCTTTAAAAGGGGGTGACAAAATAATTTAATTGCAGTAATTAAATTTCATGGAAGAGTTATTTCACTATTTTTTAGTATAAGAAACAAAAAATATGTGTTTTAGAATTTAAGGGAAACTGAAACGTTTAATTTTTAAAGGAATGATAACTGGGATAGAGGCAGTAACTCTATTGTGTATTAAACAGCAATTGAAAACAAAAATTCTTGTTTCTTGGATTTTTTAAATTTTAAATTGAATTTGTTGAAAATTTTATAAACACCAAAATTTCCTTTCGCTATTATTATCGCGCACCATATGCTGGTGTTGAAAACTTTCCATCGACCTCTTTTTTCTATCACCTAGACAATCTAAATAAATTCATTGCACTATAATTTCATTAAAATGATATTTGTTGCTGCTGCTGTGAGCTCACCTGTTTTCTAAATATAAAATAACTGCTAATGCTTTCAGCAGTCAGTTTAAATTCTCCTCTTTCCATCCTTTTTCACGTTTTCTCGTTTTTTTTTCCTTTTAATTTCAACATCTTTTATTTAAGCCACAATAAAGAAATGTCTTGCAAGCCATACGACACAGTGGTTTACTTGAAGCAAATTAATGGGATAAAATATAGAAATATTTTTTTTTTCTTGGACCAGTTCTCAGGGGATGATGCCTACCTATGCGATGCATTGTGCCAGAACTAGGAAAGTTATGGGAAGGAGGACAGATCGAATAGAATTTGTGGATGTTCGATTTGAACGTCCCTAAGTTAAAATTGGCAGGAAAGACCTCTGGTGGAAATTTGTTCCACATGCGAACCGTTCGGCCAAAGAACGAATTCTTTATTTAATGCGTGGTGCAGTTCGCTGGCAACTCAAGCACAAAGGGATGCGTCCTATGTGAAGAGCAAGTAGCTCGCAGAAATAAAGGGTTGTCAGGCACAAGTTCGCTTATTTCACCGGAACACATTCCGTTGTAGTATCGGTAGAACACATTGCGTCGATGCTCCAGTGAGTCAATAGAGTTGGCTACCCTAGCGTCCCCTATGAGTTTCTTCGCCATCTCCTGTACACGATCGAGTAACTTCAAAATAGTCTTTGAAGCTCCGGCCCATACATGAGAGTTGTGTTCCATTTTAGGTCGGATGTAGGCGGTATATAGATAGTGAAGAGATCAGTTGGGTTTAAGTATGTCTTACACCGTCTTAAAAAGCCGAGGCACTTGAATGCTCACGTCGCACTGCATTTTCATACCAAGAACATCAAGAGCTCCTGATTCCCCAATACCTATACCATCCATAAAAACGGATGGCGCAGAACCTTCAACCAGCCGCCTATGCGTAAGTACGCAGCACTGCGTTTTATGAGGGTTAAAGTTAACCCTCGCGAGGCCGCATTCGGAGATTGAGACGAGATCACTTGTGAGTGACTCGTGAGTTTGGAGTTGCTTGACACGGCTGCTTCCTTATGGTAACATAAATACTTACTCCATAGGGATTTATGTTGCTATAAACCGTGACATCTTGTACTAAATCTATTATTCCGTGTCTCTTTTATATCTTAAAGAAATTTTCGAATTTAAAAACCTCCCCTACGTGGGTATCCTTCCATTCTATTCATATAACTTACGCTGGATCCAAAACACTTCTGGAGAGAGAGAGAGAGAGAGAGAGAGAGAGAGAGAACACGTAGAAGAAAGGTTCAAGAGGACTAGCTCTCATAAAGGTTTTTATATAAAAGATCCCTTTGTGGAAACTGTGGCTCCTTGTGAAGACTCTAGCGGAATATTGGCTTTATTGGAAAAATTTGAAGATATATCTCGGAGAGTGCAGTGGAGGCTAATAAAGAAGAAGTGCAGCACTATAATGCTGGAAAGCATTCAAGGTAAATGTGGCCTTGGTATAAGCCATGCTCCACCAGGCCATTTGAGGCCACCCTCCATGCCCAGCCTATAGGCATTACTATTTTTTACACACGAAACAGCTTTTGCTTGAAAACATCCACAAGTGATGGGTGAGTGGTTCGAAAAAGACAACATGAGACAATAACCCTTATCGTGGTTGTCGTTTCTCGCCTTCAAATTCGACTATTTGTAATAGATTAAAGAAACATTTAGTTTTTTGTCTTTAAGCTGTTACAAATTGGCGAATTTGAAGGCGAAAACCGCCAAACACGATAAGGGTAAATATCAGGATATACCGAGTTCATTGCAAGGATAAAACTCCGTTTGCAATAGTGATAGCAGAAAGATGATTCTGGGTCAATCGATCCCAATATTAAAATTTTCAACATATAAATCATTAAAACTTTCACTAAATTAGATGTTGCAGGAATTCTAGTCGATCTTAATTTCATCTTCAGTTTATAAGGAATTTTTAATCACAATTATACTGATTTTTGCTTTGACAATTTTTTAACCGGAAAATAATTTCTATTTTTAGTTTCATAAAACAAAATAAAAAACAAACTTATGTATAAAAATAACATAAATTGTGTTTTGATAAAAGTGCTGTGGCTTTCGAAAACAGCTCTTCTGCTCTGCTATGTAGGTTGAATAACTAAAAAAAAATCAATGAGTGTTCGAACTCACGGGCGATGTGTTAACACCTTTTTGTTTATTTATTTTATATTAAACCCACAAAAAACAAAGAGAATGCAAAGCAACAGACAAATGTACATACATACATTGTTATGTTTGTACATAAGCTACATACGTTGCTGTCTTGCTATCTCATTTTTATACATGTACGTATAACCACGTCACTATTCTCTTTGCTATGCATAAGACAAAACCGAAGATCAACATAAAACACTTTTTTAATATTACTCCAAATTAATACTCCGAATTAAAACACTTAAATCTCCGCTCGCCGATATCGGATCGATTAATTTTTGGCCTAAACTCTTCGTTGAAACCCGCACTAGCGTTTTAATCCAAAAATTAATAAAATCGGCTATGAATTTCCGGAGAAAATCGCGTGGGAAAATTATATGAAAATCGCCCAATAATCACTTTCAATACCGACTGCCAAGCAACAACAACAAACAAACAAAGTCTTACACTTACACTTGCGTATGTATTGAAACTGATAGTTTACTGCCCTAGAGGCGCGCGTATAGATGTGAACACATAAAAAACTGATGTTGTCGTTCCTGTGTGCCCTGGAATACTTATTCATATCTTTCTAAATTTAAAACAAAAATTTCGAATATTGAGCCTATAAAACTTAATTGCATTTAAATTGTGCTTATTCAACATTAATATTATAAAAATATCCAGCTCTTCCCTTATGGCTGCCAAAACCTAATCACTTCAAAGGACACAATGCAGGGTATAGTTTTAAATCATTGCTGCTGCTGCTGCTGCTGGTAAGTGCAACACTTATCTTTGGAAATAGTATCTCTTTTCTGTAAAACTTAACTATTTTTATTAAATGTTAAACAGATTTATTTTTATACAAAAACCAACACAAGCCACTGTGACCGGATAAAACACATTTAAAGCCGCACAACACATACTCGTACTTACTGCCACTAGTAGAATTTGTGCGTTTGTGTATTCCGGCCAACACACCTTTATAACTTGTTATTTGTTGTTTGTAGGAAGCATTGAATTGCCTTCTTTTTTCTCTCCTTTTTTTCTAGTTGCTTGTGCAAGTGAATGTTTAAGTAGATGAAGGTTTGTGATATTTTATCCCGACTCTTTTGCCAACTAATTTAACCAACTCAACAACACCGAGTTGAGTACTTTTTTTTTTTTTTTTTTTTTTTTTTTTGTTGTGTGCGGTTTGGTTTTTGTTCTTTTTCTCTAATTTAAACCGCAGAATACACAAAAACATCTGAATTGAGAAGTTAAAGCACTTAGTTGTTGCTGGTGTTGTTTGAAATTATTGGAGCTTAAATGAAAGTGTGTGCCGAAAGGAATTTTGATGTTTGGCCGTCGAAAGGTTTTTTTTTGTTTCTTAGGAGCAAATAGCCAAGGAATTGTTTGACCTTGTGTTTTAAAAAGCTTTTATATGGAATATAATTAAGGGGCCTTGCGAATTTTTATTTGAATTGTTTTAAGAACATTTGCATAAGAGATAATTTTGTAGCTTGAAGAGTTTCAAAGTTTTTGGAGTTGCATGCCAATATGATATATAATTTAAAAATTTTCCCTTTATTACTTTCCATTATGACATGCAAAAGTATTGCGAAAATAATGTTGTTAAATTACTATTGATTTTCTTTTGTCAATTCGACTATTTCTCAAAACTTTTTGAATGTGTAAAATTTTGTGTATTAATTTTAATTTTACAAATCCGTATTTCTTGTCTATTCACTTATTTAAAACCTATTAAAGTGAAAATTTTGAATGCCTCTAAAAAATTCGGTTACAGTCTTGTAAGGTGAGATTTTTTTAGCAACTTTCTCTTTGGCAACACAGTTTTTAGCAGCTCAGCTGTTTTAGTGTAAAACTGTTACTGTTACACATTGTTACTGTTAAAAATGTCACTGTTAAACTTGTTACTGTTAAACATGTTACTGTTAAACATGTCAATGTTAAACATGTTACTGTTAAGCATGTAACTGTTAAACATGTTACTGTTAAACATGTCAATGTTAAACATGATCAGTTTGGTCTACAAGTTAACCATGAATCGACTTACAAAAAAACAAGGCTTTCAGACTATAAAATTTTATTATCGAAATTTATGATCGATGAAGAAAGTGCATCGTGCTTGAATACCAAAATTGCCCTATTTGGTGGAGAATGCCCCGTTTAGTGTGGATTATGGGCTGGTGGCCTAAATTTTTCAAACACGACGAAGGCAGGAACGTTACTGTGAATGGCGAGCGCTACTTAACAATGATTACAATTTTTTTATGCCCAAAATAGAGGAGCTGGACTTGGCTGACATGTGGTTTCAACAAGACGCGGAACCATGAGCCAATTGAGAGGCGAGTTCGGTGAACATTTTATTTCACATTTAAGGCCGATAAGTTGGCCGCCTAGATCTTGCGATTTAAGGCCTTTAGACTTGTTTCTGTGGGGACTCTGTTAACGATCATTTTTATAGGGATATGCCCGCAGCAGCGGGTCAATACTGAAGAATTTTGTTCGAAAGATACCGGCCGAATGCGTATGAAAAAATTTAACCCATCGTAGGACACATTGGAGCCATAACCTGAGTCAACATTAACAAGAAATCGTCTTTAAACATTGAATTATATAAGTAGATCGTTCTTTGGCGCAAATAAAGATATAATTTATTTTATGTGATTTCTTTTTTAATCAAATCCGAAAGCCCTTAAAATTTCTAGATACTCCCCACACATTTCGTAAGACTATTTTTTGAAGTCTGAAAATTTAATAAAAACTTAACATCTGTTCCCTTAAAATATCGGTGTTTTTTTGTTACTTTTGAAATATTTTTTGTAAATTCAATTTTTATTATGGATTTTTATAAATAAAAATAACAAATAAAAATAAATTCCGTGTTACCTCTTTTGCAAATAAGTAGACGAAATTTAATTCAGTAGGTGCTGCAATACGCCGACAATGTGTTTTTGCCAACGTATTTAGGGCTGGCAACGGTTAATGTCTAACCAAAACTTCAGATACGCTGCAATGAAGTTATTGCACCACCACCTTTTAAATTTGCTAAAGTTAAATTATGAAGCCGATAGCGATGATGATAATCATTATCTGCAGCATCATCTGTGTCATCTGTTAGCTATCACGTTTATGTTTTTTGTTTTTGTTCTTTTGCCTTTTGGTTCTTTATCTTTTTATATAAAACCTACAACACACCTTTTATTCTATCCAATTTTTACTCGTGTCTATTAGTGTTCTTAAGCACATTGTGTGTATCCTTTAATCAAATTTAAAATGAAGCAGATCGCACAAATACAGTCAGCCAGCCAGCCAAGCAGCACTACTTCTTCGTCGTCGTCGTCGTCGTCTTCTTCTTCTCCTGCTTGTTAAAGTACTGAACCTTAATATAAAAACGTTATAAGAAAAGCAACACTCCTCCTCTTCTATTCACTACACACTTTCTAAGACCCGTTCGTGTGCATAATTTTCCTTTTTGGCAAAGTGTCTGTTGTAAGTAGTACTTCAAGCTGTTAGTCAGTTGGCGCTGTTGAAGGACTCCGATGAGGCAGAAAGCTGCCAGTGTGAGAAATAAAGTGTAGTGAAGAACAAAAACACATTTTCTTGCGAGTTTCTTTCTGTGACGTTGTAGTTTAAAACAAGATTTAAATATAATTTATTTGTATTAAAGGAAATAATTCATGTGATACTGCTGCTTTAGTCGGTGCAATCTTTTAATTCAACATTTACATTAAGATATTTGGCGATACCCTACAGTGGGCACATGCATATCAACATGCTTACCATCGTGTAAGCATTTACACCTGCTCTTTGCTATCATTATTATACTTTTCCTTATTTTTTACAAAATTTTTAAGTAGCATAGGATTTTATATCATCCTGCTCTCAGCAGCTACTAAATTAGATGTAGGGAACAGTTTTACATCTGCAATAGCATTTTCAGCACTTCAGCTTAACTTCATTAATTTTTACTAAATTTTTCAACTCCCACCCACAAAAACTTCACAAACTGTCTCACATTAAAATTTAGACCAAAAATAGGACAAAAAACAAGGAAATATTCTTTGAAAAAGTTTCATTTTACGATGAACTTCAAGGTGGTAATTACTTTGTTATTTTCCAAAGTGCAACAAGAAATGTTAAAAAGTGTTGAAGTGTTAAGGTTTTTGCAAAAATTTTTGTTTGACGTTCGTTAAGAGACCAAAAAAAAATGGAAGAGAAATCTTGACCAACAAACATTTTTGCTATGAAATTTAAAAGTGTGAACTTAAAGAAATTCCATAAGATCATATAAAAATATGCTAATTCATAGTTACTAGGATTGGAAATTTTTCTGTAATTATTTTGTAACGATCAATTTATTGCTGTACCAAATTTTATTAAAACGGGTTTCTTTTCTACAAATATGTAGCACTTTTTGCTTTTTTCTATAAATTTCCCGTTAAACTTAGTTTTTAACCAAAAATTTATTTTCTTAAGGGATCATAAAGAAATTCTTAACAAATGCACTCGTTTCAAAAGACAAAATGCGGTATTTTTTTAAGTGCAAAAAATACTGCATTTTTTTTTTTGAAAAGAACACAACATAAAGTTGAGGGTGTTTTGTTGGTAACATTTTTAAATCTGAAAAACGTGATAAATTTTCCAAAGGCGCTAGGGGATAATCAGCCTCAACTTAATTATACAACTTTAAACAGCAGAGCAGAGCAATTGTTTTCGAAAGCCACGACACTTTCCTAGTCCGACCTCAAGTGAAAAATACACACCATCACTTATGTTGCATGTAATAATAGCTTTTATTTATACAAATTATTCGGCCTTATTATGGTTCTCGAATCGACTGGAAAGTTTGTGTTGCCGTTGGATAATTTTTTGCTATTTCCAGTTTTCTAACTTTTTGTTTCATTTTTAATAAATAAATTGTCATGTACCAGCATACTTTAGATACATGAAAAATTATTTTAAAAACTAGAAAATAAAACAAAAAATTTTGAAAATAATCAAACGGCAACACAGGGACTTAAAGCGTTTTGATACACTTCTCGTATTCTATTTCATAAGGCGTCTAATTATAGTTCTCGAATCGACTAGAGACTTTATAAGAGATTTCAGAACAACCCAAAATTTTGTATTAATCGTGAATAAAATTTCGCATCAATTTGAGAACTGTAATTAGACCCACTATGAAATGGTATACGAGAAGTGTGTCAACACTCTTTAAGTCGCGGTGTTGACGTTTGATTATTTTTTACATTTAATATTTTTTAAATTTGTATTCTTTGTAATAAATAAGTTTTCGTGAATGTTTCAAAAAATTATTTTATTTTTTAAATAATTTTCTTAAAAATAATATTTTTTAAAATAATTATTTTTTAAATAATTTTTTTAAAAATAATTTTTTTTAACTTATTTTTTTTTAAATTATTTTTTTAAAAATAACTTTTTTAAAAATAATTTTTTTAAAAATAATTTTTTAAAAATATTTTTTTTTATATTATTTTTTTTAAATACTTTTTTACAAATAATTTTTATATAAATGATTTTTTTAAAAATATTTTTTTAATATTATTTTTTTAAATTATTTTCTTTTTTAAATAATTTTTTTGAACCAAGTTTTTTATAAATATCTTTTTAAAAAAAGTTTCTAAATATAATTTTTTAAAAATCATTTTTTTTTTTTTGATAATTTTTTAAAAATAATTTTTTTTAATAATTTTTTAATGAATAATTTTTCATGTAGCAGCATACCTGTGTTGCTATTTACTTAATTTCTTCCTGTTTTATTTGAATTTTTGTATGTTTTAATTTTCATTTCACTTTTAATAAACAATTGTTCGCTGGGTTATTACCACACTTTGTGAACTGGATGTCAGTAACTTAAAAATATTTGCATACAAAATGATTACAATTAGATTTCATTCTCTTCTTCTTTTTTTATTTTTTATTTTTTTTTTTGCTTTCACGCCTTAAAACTTTCAATACCAGACACCCAATCGTTCAAACTGGCATGTGAAAAGATGGCAAAATGAATATAAAATTCAGAGAAAAAGCTAAAGAAGTCGACTGAAATCACTTGATTGCAAGCACTTAAGGTTACATGTGTTAAACCAAATAGTCGGGCATAAATCAACTGGCATAATTTCCTTTAATGATCAGTTGATTTAAAGAGGAACTAGAGCACAATATACGCAAAGTGTACTGTAAACACACTCGTTCTGAAGGAGGAGAAAAAAAATGTATTATTTAGCTGCTAATAAAATTTTATAAAAATATTTACATATAAACGACTAACCAATAACACAAGGTAAATTTCCATCATATCAAGTGCATAAAATCCTGATGCTTAACAACACATTTCATTGCCTTTATTACCGGCTTAAATAACTGCAGTTCCATGAAGCGAAAACCAATCAATATATTAGTTTAATACACACCAAACTGACTATTTAAATAAAGCGATTATTTGATTTTTGACCGGCACTTGATTAAATTAATTTCAGTTTATTGGCGCTCAGTGCACTAAATCAACTGTTTAGTGTTTTACTTTGGCAAAAATCAATATTGTTATCGTGCAAGCATCATTATGTGGATGCGAGATAGCTGAATTTAATATCATGGAATAACTGTGTTATTTACTGCTAATTAAAAGGCTGGTTTATGGCAAAATTGTTTTCAAATTAAATTCAAAATGGCTTAACATTCCTGTTCGAAATACTACGAGTAAAATCACTTTTTAATGCAAATCTATTCTTTTTATATGTAATTATTTCTACACGAGTGCAACACTAGTATTTATATCACAATAATTGTTCCTACAGAGCTTTTATATATTAAATAGCAATTATTATGTAACTCATGTGGGCTGATTATATTAAATGAAAATATATTATGATAATTTTTGGAGCAACTAAAAATATTCCATTTCCCGTTTCATAGTTAAGTTTCGAATAAATTTCCATGTTGTTCAAAAGCTTTCCAGACCACTTCTTAGATGCTATTATTTTGAAACATTAAGTCCAGCACTTAAGTCCTGTACGAGAATAAATAAATTTGATGCATGTTTATGCATCAGATTAAAATGTCACACACAAATAATGCCATTTAACGAGGTTGAAACGTTTTTAAATGCTGTTGCAGTTATTTTACTTGGCCAAAGTTGCAATCATGTTAAAAGCTGTTTTGAACTCTTTGTTTATTATTCTTAACCTTTTATTTATTATCCTTGTTTTTTTATACACAAATTATATGCCGGTCTTAATGCCGTGCTAATCTCTGCTGCAGTTCATATATTTTTCTTTTAACAACCGTTCAAGTATTTTCTTAAATTATTTAATTTTTAAGTGCAAAATCCACAGCAAAGCTTTTAAACGTCTTTAATAAACTATTTTAAAGCCCAGCAGGGATAAAAACATTTTTCAGTTCATTTCAATCCTCCCGAAAAAAATCGCAATTTTGCACAAGAACGCGTAATATTAATATGAAGTGCCCAATGAAGCGCACAGTTTATGCCAAAAACAAAAACAAAAAAAACAGTGAAAAATATAAAACTTTGCTGCACAACATTTACACGATTTTATTATCATTTAATTGCATTTTATGCAACTAAAGTTATATGCGAACACAAGTGCACGCACATTGAGGCTCGCACAGCCGCGCCACATTAAATTACAACAACACATACGTGTCTAAAGGAGTAGTAAACATGTGGCGCGTTCTAGCCTGGTTAAATAAATATGTGCAGTATTTGATAGTGTGTGTCAGATAAGTTTCGTAAAATATAAAGCAGCAGCGGCAACAGGGATCTAGAGCGCCTGTTTGTATACCAAATAAATCAGAAATATTTTTAATTATTTGCAACTTTTAAAGTCATGTGAAAAATAAAGTTTTAATTACTGTTCAGATTATAAAGGACACATAATATTTTTGTATGAGAAAAACTACACAGATGTTATAACATAAAGATATATGTAGATCGGTCCCCTGAGCCATGGAAGACTCGCTGCTGTTGCCATTGTGATTTGGTACTCAGTGCGGTATCGACATTTACATGTTCCAAAATCATTCAAAGAAAACTAATACCTCTAATGATCGAAAAGTGATCCCTTACAGTAGTGATCAGATCTACATTCACAAGTAATATTTTTCATAGGCTGCAATAAAAAAATTTGTACTGCCAGCACAATGTGAAATCTTAAATAAATAAGCATTTAATTTTCACACCCTCCAAAAAAGAATTCGAACGTATATTCACTATGTCATACCGTTTGTAACGCAGCGATATATCCATCTGAGACCCCATAAGGTATATGTATATATTCTTGATCAGTGATGAAATCTAAGACGATCTCAGCACATCCGTCCGTCCGTACAATTGTGGAAATCACGATTCCGTGCAAACGAAAAGAGCCAAACTCTTGAAATTTGGTACAAATATACCTTGAAAGATAGCACAGATCGAGTTCGTAAATGGCCTGAATCGGGCCAGAGGGGAAAAAGTTCCCCTGAGAAGAACTAAACTAACCTCTAAAAAACAACATAATTTTTAAAGTTTAACTTGGAGTCATAAAATAAAAATATATAAAAAAATTTTAAACCTCGCCCCCTTTAGTGAAGATAAATATGCCGAGTTAAATACGTTTTGACGTAAACAGTTACGAAATAATGTTACGTTATGACGTAACGAAATGGCAATCAGTGAAATTTTTTTTGTATGAAAATTTATATTGATATGCAAAATGATTATGGGAGTGTAGTTACTGGCAATGTATGCCAACTCCTTATTTGGCCACTGGGGGCAAAATCCCTCCAAGATCACACACACTCTCATAACCTGTCAATATTTTCACAAAATGCTCAAAAAATTTAATAAATATGGATTTTTATAAAAAAAAACTTCACTTTTTGCCATTTCGTTACGTCATAACATATTTAACTTCACAACGAAATACGTTGTTACGTAACTGCTTACGACAAATCATGTTTAACTCGGCATATTTATCTGCACTCACAGATTTTAAATTTTTTTATATAAAAACAAAAAACAACAAAAATATTTAAGTTTATATAATTTATAAAAAAATTTGTTATTGTTAAATTATTATAAATAACTTTATTCTGAAGAAGATATCCAGAGGATATCGAAATATTGAACTAAATATAAACTAAATAATTTTTATAAAAATAAGCCTCAAGCTCAATATAAATTAAAATAATATATAATAAATTTCATATTTAATTATCCAAAATATTTAATTTTACAGTTTTATAGCAAAGGTTAAATGTCTAAGCCACGGCCCCTGCCAGAGACCCCAAAAAATACAGATTTAATGCTCTCCAAAAAGAATTAGACCGCATAAAGTGTACATATTCTTGATCAGTGATGAAATCTAAGACGGTCGACACAACGCCCATACGTTCGTCTGTGGAAAACATTACGTAGTCTATTTTTGGGCCCCGCCCCTTCAGTGGGCGTTGACGTACGATATTATACTCTGTCCCACCCAGTTAAACATTTTAATTTTACTTACTAAATATTTGGAGGGTGTTTAAGATTCGTGCCAGTCGAATATAATGTTTTTAATTGTTTTTTTTAAATTGCTTAAAAATAAAAAATCTTTAAAACCAAAAAAAAAACCAAAATCATAGCCATTTCAAAAATAAAAATTAATGTGTAATTTTTTTCGACGATCTGTCTTACCCTCGGACTTCAAAACTTTTATTTTTTATCGGTTATAACTCCTAGAATATAGAACACGTATTAAACGATATGGATATCGTTTCGAATTGTCCTAAAATAGAATTCTATTGCTTTATAAATTTTTAAAATCTATTAACCCATTGCGAATGATGAGAAATTTTAAAATTTGTTATCTGACTATGAACTATGACAGTTTCAATTTGAGATATAAAAAATAATTTAATAACTTTATTTGTTTTTAATTTCTTTTGCATATTTAGAATAAGCGATTTTATTTTATATGAACGTGGTGGCACCACTGACATCAGTTTTCAGCACAATGCTAGGAACACAACTGCGACGAACGACGAATTTTTATTCATCGCCAAAAATAAAACATATTAATGTATATGAAAATGCACACACTCGTGGTGCTGGTCGAAATTCCTAATACTCAGCGAAAGTTAAAATAGATTTATTTCTAATTGTTTCGCCAAAACAGTATCAGGTGACTAGGTTTCATTTACTCAAACTGGGTTTTTGTGAAAAATCATAGTTTGCTATTGTATTGTTGCATGTAGCACGAAAATTTTCAGTGCATACTAAAACCAATTCACAAAAATTTATCATTCGGACTACTTTTTATTAATTTTGAAAATTTTTTATAATATAGTAGTTCTTCCCATTTTCAACTTTTTCATATGGTCACCCCATCAGCTGTTAAATGAAAACAGTAATTTATTTATCGACAAAAAAAATAATTACAAAAAGAAATTTGTTCTCGAAAAAATGGGCACCACCGGGGTAATTATTGTATGTCTAAACAATCTGGCATCATAGGATTACAAAGAAAGGATTACAAAGAATTTTAAAAAAGTGTGCAATTTTTATTGTTCATTATTTTAGTTTATTCGTCGTTATTGTGTTTTATACGTCGAATTTATAGAGGGAATTTTTACCAACGAAATCGTCGTACTGAACGAAATTCGTCCTGCGTCCCAGTGGTGTTCCTACCATAAAACTGCCGCTTGGGAGGTAATTAAGTAACTGGCAACATGCCTGCATTTGTAGTCATGCAGCCGTGTAGCCCGCTGTCGTCTATGTCTTTGGAGCTTGTGGACGTGTGTCATAAAGTTTATTCACTTAAAAGTTTTTCTCAGTCTTTTTACTGCCTCCAGTTGTTTTATTTATTTAAATAATTTTATTTATTTTGTTTCTTGACTTGAAAATGTCTTGTCAAAATATACTTGAAAAAAAAAAACTGCGGGGAGGACACCGCAAAACTGCTGCTTTCGGAAACCGCTACACACTCATTATCAGTACTCTTGTATATTTTTGCGTATCTACTTTTATTAGATGGCTTAGATGAATGTGATAATAATTCTTATTAATAAAAATTTAATTATAAAATATTATATCGAAAAGACGGTAATGCTTAACAACTTAATGCTTTGAGCTGAAATATATATCAGATGTTAAAATAATCTGATGAAGAGTACAAAATTGCATTTAAGCTTTTTGGTGCTTCATTATATTTCGGATGAAGTGCAATTTTAAAAAATATCCATTTTGCATTTTACACTGCAACAGTTAGACAGCACGTAAATGCATTTACAACTCTTTGTATTTGGATGGCTTAGTGCCCTAAACTTTTTCTACCCGGCAACAAAGCATCCGTTTCCTACAACGACTATGAAAACAGACAATTTACAATACACCATAAGATATTATATTAAATACAACCAGGAATAAACGATGTGTCGGTGTGGTTTAGCACTTCATACAGAATTGCCGGAGCTTTTCGTGTTGCTTTTGGTGTGGCTGACAGTAGACAACCAGTACAGTCTGTTGTTTATGGTCTGATAAAAATTATTGTTTGGTCAAATGTATAGGTCACCCAAATGAGTTTTTGTTCTTCTCTCTCTCTCTCTCTTTCTCTGTCCCTCCTTATCTTCTTTGTACTTCAACAAAATATGTAATTTTTTTTTTTAACTATTATCGCATTTAATTTTAGCTTGAAATGTATTTCGCGATTAAGCTGAACGCTGTGTAGCCGAGAGTTTGCTGCATAAATAATTTACATAAACCTATTAACGCAGTAACAAAACGTTAACAACGTTTCTGTTTAAATGTAATTTTCACAAAAACCGTCAATTACATGGACAACAACAAAAATACTTTTACCATAAAATCTACCATGATAATGGGAGGAAAAAAAGCAGCACTAATTCATGAAATGGGCAAAAGAGTTGAACAAAATTGCTGTGTTAGAATTAAACAAATATGAATGTGTATGCATTTTATCTATGAAATATTGACGGTTTGGTGCTTAAAGTTTGTTATAGAGCTTCAATATCAAAATAATTCAGTAACACACAAGCAAAAGCATGCCGACTTTTAAATTATATCATGTTTTTCAAAGCAGCCAGAACTAAAATAATTGTTAAAGCCGTATGGCGAAAATTACACAAACAAATATTTGAAGCAATTAATTGCTGTGAAACTGTTGTTTTTTTTTCTTTCGTTTTGTTTATTTGTTTGTATAGACTGTCTATTTTCGATTTTTGATAAAGTTCATTTGCAGCCTAAAAGTATGCACTATGCAGCAAAGTTGTGTGTGTGTTTGTATGTGTGCTGGTACATGTTAAAGTGCATTCACATATATTTCATTTTTAGTTTTTTATTATATTTTTAATTTGCCATAATTTATTCATTTTCATAGTTGCTTAGTTGTGCATGTGAATTGAAAATATGTGCAGCAGTTAGGAGCATAGTTTTAGGAGAATTATAATTAATAGGTATATTAAAGTTAGTTTTTTTTTAACTAAAATGATATTAAATTTTATTTTCTTTATAATACCAGCACTCAGGGAATGTCATTTTCTTCAGGCAATCGATTTTTACAGAGTCCAGAAAGCTGCTCTATGACTTCTGGCAATCCTTAAGTGTCAAAGATTATTATCATTGTCTGTCATTGCTGTTGATAGATACCGTGTCGTTTTGAGCGTTCACTAGGCAAAGGCACACCAGTATGACTTTTCAGTCACACTTAGGTGACAAGTTCTCCTACATGGTCGCCTACCATGCAAAAATACTTTCGGCTTAAAAGCTTGATCTAACCACAATCTTAAGCAATCTGCGCTTATATGTCACCCAGTGAGAATAATACCCAGCATGAATAATGCAGCTTCTGCGGCCATAGCAACCGTTAGTGTGAAGGGCTAACTTACCGGCGGGGCTGGTCGAGTCTCAGCCTTTATATCAGCAGTTCCTCTATCAATTTTTATAACAAAACACAGCCACCATGAGGACTTCTGAAGGTGAATGGCCTCATCCAATGAATCATAAAAATTGTTGCTGAGGAAGCAACAAAGACCGCCAATATATAAAATTTAGAACTGTTAGTTGTGTAACTTCATGTTCCTCGGTACTGCAGAAAAAAAGGTGAAATGCACTGAATATGTAGGGATCCCTCTTAAAACAAAATATGTTTAAGGCTGATTTCATAACCGAGTAAGAATTATTTGATTAAGGAGTAAATGTTCAATTTGTGGGGCAACTGCCAGGCAAATTTTAGACACACAAATTAATGTGAACTTAAAAATTAGTACAGAAATCGTGCACAAGTTTTCTGAATGTGTTTCCTCATTTCATTACACTATCGATAGCACAGTGCAAAGCACCTCAAATTATGTCGAAGGTCCTGTGAATTAGGATCACTGGTTAATTTACTGTCATCGATCAAAGGCCAAGTTACCACATTCGTTATCGATCAAAATTTCCATACAATTTAAATACAAATTTCGGTCGATATCGAATGCCGTAATTTGGCCTCAGACATTTCACTCCTTTCTATAGAAAGTCAAATAACTTCATTATAAACTTTGAAGTAACGATTATTACATTTAGGCATAAATAATATGAAAATCAGAGGGGCTGGAGCATGTCTTAAGCCTCCTTAAAAACGAGTCATGTGATATCCTCTTTTCGGTTCTCACATCATTAGTTTGGATTTTCCACGCAAGAACGTCCAAGTCATCTTCTCTTCTAGCACCTTCCATAAGTGGCATCATATAACACTGAGTTGTACGAACAGAAACGGATTGACTATTCATACTTCGACTCTACTAAAAATAGTTTTCTTGGTGGGTTTTCTCTTAGACGGGATTGGAATATTATAAAGGGTTTTTCATTAAGCGCTTCCCATCTTTAAATTTAACTACATCAAAGTGTGTGTGTGTGTGTCAGATATAATCACTATTTTTTAATGATTTGAAAGTTCGTTCGCTGCCTTTATGTAATCGTTCATATATTCGCCACGGCTTCTCTTGGTAGAGCGCCTTCGTAAGGCCCAATTTTCCACACTAGGTGTTTAAATTATACTGAATTAAAGTGACTTCAGTTAACTGTATAATTAGAAGTCTAATGGGCTCAAATTAGACGATCCCAGGAGCCACTACACACCAGCCTCACTTTTTTTATCTTGGACCAGCACTCAGGGGATGACCCCTATATATACAATGCATTGCGACGGAACTGAAAACGAAGGGACAGTATTGAGGAGACAGATTAGGAAAGATGAGAAGAAAGACAGTTTTTTTTTGTAGCTATTTCAACCTTTTTACTTCGCCGGCTAATTTTTGCTACAGGGCCGACGGAGGTGGGTGCTGTTACTCTGCTTTTTTAGTACATGATAGTGTCACTCGCCGCCAATTATGTTCATTGACCAGTGATTATGCCTTCATCATTGAAAAAGGCTGCCAACAATTAACACAACCATGCACTAATGCTGATCAGATGAATTCAACACAATATTTCATGACTCAGCGCGGTCTCGAACTCAGGACCCTCCGCTTCATAGTCTTGTGTTCTACTACTTCAGCCAACAGCACCCAGCTCCACTTAAGATGACCGTGTCTTCAAAATGCTCTGCAACACTCTCTCTTTGGCAGTGATGGTCTGGCCAACGTCGTTCTCAAAGAAATATGGACCGATGACGCCGCCGAAATCCATACCAAGTAGTAAATTTTTCCAAGTACTTTGGACACTATCGGATGTCATGTGGATGGGTATCAACCCTAATTTGACAAGTTGTTAAATGTTGTCAGCCTGCATAAGTGGAGGTGTACCGGATCACTGAACATAACTGGCAGCGATGGACTCTGTCATATACTAAAGAGCAGAGGAACAGCACACCCTTTCCTCGGTCGTGTAGCAAAAAATATCTAAACAAATTCTCTGATCTATCTTCATCTGTCTCTTTAATAATATCATCTCCTTTCTAGTTCCGGATGCACTGCATACGTAGGGGTCATGCCCTGAAAGCTGCTCCAAGTTACAAAAAGAAATTTGTTCACGTGCTAGAAATGAGCCTCATCGCTGAAGATTATTTTTAGCTGAAAATTAGGTTCAATTGTCAACGGCTGCAGAGCCTATTTAGCGAACACAAAATTCTATTATTTGCACGTCCTTGGTGATAGACTATTTACTGTGCCCTTGGTCTAGTAAAAACTTATAACTAATGCTTATTTAAAGGCGGTATATATAGTTTCCTTATCAGAGCAAAAATTTGACACCGTGGATTATTACTTATGAAGTCTTTCCATAATTCACACCTCCATGCCGATACTAAGTCCCCCAAAGGGTTGTTTTTTTTATTGAACAAAAATAAAGAATAAATAGCGCAACCATGTGGAAATAACTACATAAGGTTGCAAGATGGTTAGAAAAAGCATTTAAACTATTTAAAAAGATGTTGCAGTAAATAAATACTCATACTTTGTCTGGAAATAATGTCTCACTAAAAAAAATAGCTTGTTTGCACCAATTAAGTTCAAAGTTCAACTAAATAGAGAACAATTAAATGGACATCAATTAAATATGCTTCTATGAAAACTTGCATATCACAATTTCTGCACAACTTTGTAACACAAATTAAAAAAAAAAGTGCAACAATAAATGCGGCCAATTATTTCTTATCGAATGTATTTGTTGCCCTTAAAGTGTGACATTTCTAGGGGGTAAAGGAAAAATGTATTTCATTTCAAATCTTAAATAATTTATATTTCAATTGTTTAACGATTTTATGGCCCCTAAAATTCTTAATGTTATTTTTTATGAAAAATGCATACAGGACACACTGCTTCAAGTTCTAGGGGAGAAGTTATTTAATTGCAACCTAGAAGGACGAATATAAAAACATCGTTTTGTTAAGAATTTATTCCTCTACTTCATCCATGGTTGTACCACAATTCCAATAATTTTAATGCATTTATTAAATAAAAATAAAAAAATAATTTGCAGTTTCGCAGATTTAAAGTTATAGAAGATTTAAACTTATATATACAATTTACATATATAAAAGTTCACTATTAAAATAGAAATTTATGCATAAAAGTTAAAGTAGTTTTAACATTTTTGAACCGGTAGGATCATTCTGGGGCCTCTTGTTATTTTTGCGTCAGATAAATATTGTATTTGAAGTTGTTGGTTCCGTCAGGCACACATCGTTCTTTTTTTACAGATAACATTTTTCGCTTGTTTGTTACAAGCCATTGATTTCTGGATGTGTTAGAGTCTTATATTAGCTTTACACCCTTATTCATAAAAATTATGAGAGTATAATAACAGCGTAATAAAACAAAATTTCATATGAAATTTGCTCTATTACACTCTTATAAGCCTCTCATAATTTTTATGAATAAGGGGTTTAGTCTCAGTAGAGCCACTAAATAGTTAACCGAAAACTAAGTTTTTATTGATTCACATATATCTAAGAGGATGCTAGTGGTTCAAGTATGAAGCCTATTACTCCCTCGAAGAGTACTGACGGCTACTGAAATTCGATGCACACTTTTTTTATATCGTAGAACTACTGGCGCTTTCTCTGGTATTTATTCTGAGCCTTTCTCTGCTCTTTGAAGTCAAAAGGAGATCACTGCCACTTTTTTTAAATATGTTTAAGCACTGCTTAGCAGCTTTTTGTGGCGGAGTTGCCAGGAATTTTACTTCTCACTTATTACAACAGAAACGCAATATGAAATTATTAGTGAAAGGGTTCTTGACAATCGGCAATACAATCCACTAAACTATACATTAAATTTGACTAAAATTCTTTAATAATAAATTCCAATATCTTTTTAAGATAAAATTTACTATATTAAATTGAATTAAGATTCATAGGCTAATTGTTCGAAATTTGTTTTGTAAATCTCAGAAAGTCATGATAAATATTCCAAGTCACAAAGGAAAGTCAACATCAGTTTTATACCAACTTACACAGCATAGCAGAACAGCTGTTTTCGAAAGACGCAACCCTTTCATCATCAGTGCTCATGTGTATTGTGTTTGTCACCACTTATTAGGTGGCTTAGTTGAATGTGATAACAGTTCCTATTTACACAAATTTTATTGTGAAAAAGAATACGAGAACTGTATCAAGCTGATGTTAACATGTTATTGTTATAATACCTGTGTTACCGTTTGATTATTTTTTTCATGTCCCATTTTTCTGAATTTTTTGTTCCATCATACCTAAGTCAAACTTTTTTGGTTTGAATTTTAAGTACATGTGAACGTTTTTCCAATTTTTTATTATTGGCAGCTCAAGCCATAGCTTACATTTGTATGTAGTAAGAATTTTAACGAACATTTGGAATATTTATCATGTCTTTCTGAGATTTAAATTAAAAATTTCGAAGAATTAGCCTATAGAATCTTAATTCAATTTAATATAGCAAAATAAATGTTCGTTAAAAGTCTTACTACAGATACTATTTATACAGACAACTAAAAAAAAAAAAAAAATTAAGTATATTCAGTTTTACAGCAGGGCTTTTCCGGCAATTACTGGCTGAAAATATTACATATTGATATAAACATAAAAAAAAAATCCTTTGCCATATAGCACCTTCTAGACAAATGCTGCTACCTTGACAATTAAAGCCTATTTAAGCCCTTTAAAAGTCAACTATAATCCAAAAAGGATTTTGTCTCTGCGGCAATTTATTTTAAACAAATTATCACCACTGTACAATAATTCATTTTGCCTTGCATTTACATGTTTTATGTGCAATAGATCACATCCATACTTAATGCAATTATATGATTTATTTTGCTTTTTAATGGCTTTTAAATAAACAAAAAAAAACAGGACCCTCATTCTTTTATTTTATATTTTAAATTTATTTATTTTGATGTCGACAGTTATCTGCATACTGAAATGAATGCTTATTTATTATGGCATAATAAATTGCAAACGAAAATATTTATAATGAAATAATATAAAATTTTAAGAAAATAAATTAAAGTTATAAACAAAACTTTTAAGGCAAAAGCTTTTAAAACTGCACATTCTCCAATACGAGTGTTTTGGAGCACCAAAAAACATGAAACAGATGACATAAATTGAAACATTAAAATATGTACATGATTGTTACGAATAATCCCATATAATTGAGTTTGCTTTTGGAAACATAAACGAACTCGGATACAAAGCGCAAGTAAAGTAATTATTGCTAAAGCAATGCAATAGCATATAAACATAATGAAATGGATTTTAGAAGCAAATGGAATAATAGTTTTTTAAAGTTCTCTATATTTAAAATTTTTTTTTGTAAATTTAAACAATTGTTTACAATTTTCTGCTAACATTTATTTGAAACTAATTGTAGGTGAAGAGTGGTGTGTTTTACAATTGTATTCACCAATAATTTTTACATAATTTTAACACCATGAATACTTACGCAAAAACCGTTGCATACTTTTGCTTGCTAGATATACCCACGGGAACTGGGTGCGTATGTGTAATAATCAATTACCTGTAGCAATTGCGCATACGAAACTTATAATCTCAGATACAAAACTATAGCATACTTTCGTGGTATAGTGCACCGGTACGTATGAGTGATTTATAATTAAATATGATCACTAATACGCAATGGGACATTATTAAATAGAATGAAAAGTAGTACAACTTCTAAAATATTAGCTGGATTTGTATGAAACAAATTGCGTTGTAAAGAAGACACCTGTGACTGTGATTAATTAATCATATTTGTTTGCCATATGAGTTTTTTTTTACTAAATAAATTCCATATTATCCCCAACATTTCACGATTATACGTCAAGGTTTTTTATGGTAACTGTTACGAAATAATATAACATCTGCTTGTGATTGCTGGCGATTACAAATATCTGTATTCCAACATTTCATTGGGTGTTATACCAAATCATCACTAGACTTCAACCGAATCACAAAAATAATAAATTATAATAAATTATAATTATAAATTAAATCTGCTGATGATTTGATGTAAGAGCCAATGAAATCTAGGCTTACAGACATACTTAACACACAACAAGCAAAGCACATGTTTAATAAATTGTGTGAGACAATATCTTAAGTAAATTTCATTGAATATTTTATGTAACAATAATAAGCGGCTAAAGAAATTTAAAAAAATATATCATTTCGAAAAATTGCTTCCCTCTTTATTTTCTGAGAAATATATATACGGAAGCAATTCCTTTCCCAAATGGAATCGGCATGTGTGACATGAACCATAATATTCGTTTGTTGATGGAATAAGAAAATTCTGTTATACATTGTTTGAAGTAATATTTTTAGTCTTAATTTTTTAAATCACTTTGCCTTAATGAAATTTAGAGAAAACATTTAAAAAATATTAAAAAAAAATTATTATGTTAAAGAAAGAAAATGAAAAGGAAATAAATGAGTAGTGAGTTTTTGTTTTAACCCTGATATTTGTTTAAGCTTCTCATTCAAAGTCAGAGTCGAAGTTTAAAATAATATCTTTAGTTATTCCAAGAAATGCTGGGTACAGGTTCCCTGATGATCTGCCTTACCCCCAGTGAAATTCGCTTAGGAATTAGCTAAGACCGTCAAGAATAAATTTTGAAATTTTTTTGTAAATTTGGGAAAATAATATGCATGAATAAAATATAAAAAAAATTGATTTAAAAATAGTTAAGAAAAATGCTTTTGGTTTCATAACGAATCAAATTTACAGCCAACAAATAAACTAAAGGCTGTTTTTTATGAAGTTTTTCTTATACGAATCATTCTGTTGTCTGACAGCTGTTTTGACAGTTTAAAGTGACGTCTCTACTCTCAGTATTGTCTGACAAATCATCATGAACAGGTTAACTCAAGAACAACGCTTCCAAATCGTGGAAATTTATTTTCAAAAACAGTCTTCAATTAAAAATGTTTATCCGCTTTTTTACCGCAAAATTCTCTTCAGTGATGAGGCGCATTTTTGGTTGAATGAATATGTCAACAAGCAAAATTGCCGTATTTGGAGCAAAGATAACCCACACGCCGTTCAAGAATTACCAATGCATCCCGATAAATGTACTGTTTGGTGCGGTCTATGGACTGGTGGAATCATCGGTCCTTATTTCTTTAAAAATGAGGAAGGACGATGCGTTACCGTGAATGGAAAGCGATACAGAATCATGATCAATCAATTTTTGCTGCCAAAACTTCAAGATATGGATGTAAACGAAATGTGGTTTCAACAGGATGGTGCCACTTGTCATACTGCGGGCGAAACAATGGACTTATTGAAAGAACATTTCAACGACAACATTATTTCGAGAAATGGACCGGTGAATTGGCCTCCGCGTTCGTGTGATTTGACGCCATTCGATTATTTTTTGTGGGCATACCTGAAATCATTGGTTTACGTGGATAAACCAGCAACGACTGACGCTTTGGAAACCAGTATTCAACGTGTCATTGCTGAAATACGCCCTCAAATGCTTGAAAAGGTGGTCGAAAATTGGACCTCCAGAATGACTTGTGCAAAATAGTCGTGGTGGCCACATGCCCGAAATTATATTTAAATGTTAAATGACAAGAAATTATCTACCAAATAAAAAATTTTTTTTGGCCATTTCATAATTTGGCATGTGTTTTATTTAAATTTCAAATCAGCAAGCTCTTATAAAAACACCCTTTAGTAAAGGAGAGTAAATAGAGTACAAATACTTGAATCTTTTTTTTTATAAATTTCATTAACGTAAAGTGATGTACACAATTCATAGTTTCAACAAAAATATCTTTTGAAAGTCGTGTTAAAAAATGGCATAGTTAAAAGCTATTTCGATGATGGAATTCAATATCACTTACGATTATACCACGTAAACACACAACATTTATTTATTCACATTAATTTCCTGTTAGAATCATATTTTCTTAATATTTTAGGAAATACAGTTACAAAATCTATAAGAAATAATTTAGATCTTGATGAATCCTGTTAGAAGGAGCAACAAAACAACTGCGCTTGATAAAATTTTTGATTTACAATTCTACAATAAGGTTTTTTTTTGTTAACCTACAAAAAGACAGACAGACGGACAGGCATTCATACAAATGACTACTCATACATCAGGATATAAAAATATCAGAATTTATAGGGTCCGCAATCTAGCGTTTTTTTTTTCAACTAGTGCTTATTTCGTGAATGGTAACACTTAGGTCATGTCTGATTTGACAGATAATTAGTTTTATCCTTCCGCTGAACGAATATGGTTGAGCATCCAATGCGTTATCGCTTCGCTAAGTGGACCTGCGATCGACTTACAGAAGATGCCGATTTTCCCAAAAAAAAAAATCATCTCTTCAGATGAAGCTCATTTTGATCTTGGCGGGCATGTAAACAAGCAAAATTGTCGCATTTGGGGCACAGAAAACCCGCACGCATACATTGAAAAGCCGACGCACCCAAAACGAGTCACTGTTTGCTGCGAATTTTGGTCCAGAGGCATAATTGGGCCATTTTTCTTCGAAAATGAGCAAGAAGTGGCCGTTACAGTCAATGGCTATCTGTTATCGGTTCATGTTGAACGAATTTTTGTTCACAAAAATTGAAGGGGAGGATATTGGCAACATTTGGTTTCAACAGGACGGCGCTACGTGCCACACAGCCGAAACTACACTCGATGTTTTGCGCCCTGTTTTTGAAGATCGCATTATGAGCCGCAGAGCTGATATCCTTTGGCCACCTCGGAGCGGCGATTTGCCACCGTTGGACTATTATTTGTGGGGTGCCGTCAAAGATAAGTGTTACGCCGACAAGTCAGAGACAATTGACGCTCTAAAGGACAATATTCGTGCAGCCATTGGTGAAATACAGATGCACACAATCGATAATGTGCTTAAAAATTGGACTGATCGTGTAGGCTACTGCATGGCCAGCCGAGGCAGCCATTTGAAATTAGTTTCCATTATTAACCGGAAGGATTGTACTTTCAAGTAAAAAAAGAAATTTGAGAAAATATTCAGTAGTTTTTTTATAGCATTTTCAAAAAAGAAAACTTATTTGGCGGACCCTATATGTGTTAGCTCTCAGCAATAGTAGACAGATGGATGATGTTATATATTTAAGTTTTATTGTACACATCTTTAACAATATCTATATTTATGTAAGTATAGGTGTGTATGTATGTGTGCGTGAATATTTTTTGTTTTTTTTTTTTCTATGATATTCCCCCAGTGTGTATGGGAATGTATGTCTGTGTGTGTGTATTTGTATATGAATTTCATCAGTTTCATTCTATTTATATTTCTTAAATTAAGGTTTGTGTTTGAGCTTGATAAATTGCCTTGTCACGAGTTTTAGTAATGGTTTTATTACATCCATAGCATAAGTATGAATGTATGTGTATTTATATTTGCTAGCTGTTAGTGTGTACATGAGTATGTACACTTATTCCCAGCAAACACAAGGGTTTAAATTCTATTGATGGGTGCATCATTGGATAAGAAGAGGCAAGAGAAAATATGTTTGAACACTTTATCGTCAGATTGTTGCGAAAAAGACAATTAATATTTATATTTCACTATATTTCAATATTTCACTTTTGATAGAGTTTGAAGTTATCGTACAAACTGTTATTTAAAAAGTAAAAAAAAAGATATTGATTATATAAAAATGTCTAAATTATTTGTATGATCAATACCCGCGGAGTTATCCTTGAAATTTTACTTATTCGACCGCACCAGGACTAAAATCCTGCTTGTATGTATTTATTGTATGGAACAGGGCATATCAAAATAAATGAGAGCAAAATAGCGCACTTTTTGATAACAAAACAATTGATATTTTAAAAGTCTTTTGCTTACATTATATTTAAAGAAATTGTTGCATGTAGTCTAGTTTGATTCCACAATACTTCGCTTTGGAAATATTTTTTCCATATTCATTGTTGAGTGTGGAATAGCCAATATTTCCCTGGTAACTCTATAAATTTTGGAAGGATGGAGTCCTGCAATTCATATTTCAATTCTTGCAATAAATGGATGCTCTGTAGTCATACAAGGATCAACAGTTAACTTGAATAATGAATTACAGAACATAAATCTTGCATTACGTAGCGTGCGTCACAAACGGTTTACAACTTTTGGTAAAAACTGGCAAGATTTTTATTTATTTAAGTGCTCTTTTTTATGCATTTTTGTCTTCCAAATAAGATAAAGCACTTGTTAAGTAAAATTTCAATGAAAATTATATATGTAGCGTACGTCACACAGGTTTTTAATCAATTATTTCTATTCAAAAATTACTTTTTATAAAGCATTTTTTTAGAGTGTCATAGCACCAGGGCAACGCGTGGAAATTGTTGAAATTTTTAATCAAAATAATTGTTCTATTCGTTAAACTCATCGTGCACTTCTTCCATTTTTTTGCCTTCATAATCGTCCTTCCGAGCGGCTGATTCGAAGAGCTATAGATTGTGTTAGGGCCACATTTACTGTTACTGATGTGAAGTGCATCCCGTGAGACGCCGAACAGTGCGCACTGAAAAAGCTGCAGCCGCTGTACAGGAAATTATTGAAGATGATGCTAATCAATCAATTTGTCGCCGTTTTAAGCAACTAGGGTTGTGTCCTTCATAAGAATTTTTTACTTGTTGAAAATTGGTGTTCCAGAGTGCGCTTTCATGACAGAAATCAAATTTAAACATTAATTTCCTAAAATGTTCTTTCCAGTAAAGCCCATTTCATTGATATTAAAAATAAAAAAAATAATTAATTTCCTGAAGAAGTCACACAAAGGAGTGACGAAATATTGAAATTAAAAATTAAACTAAAATAAAGAGACCTTAAGCTTAAAAATATCAGAATACAATGATATTAAAAATATATTTTATTGTTTTAATATGATTTAAGCTTGTGTCATTCTATAAAAAACACCCTTTATTATCCGAAAGTACAATTAAAACCTATTAAACACTATCCCCCTTATTCATAAAAATTATGAGAGTCTAATAACAGCGTCGTAAAACAAAATTTCAGCCGAAATTTGCTCTATTACACTCTTATAAGCCTGTCATAATGTTTATGAATAAGGGGATAATACTTTTATTTTAATACGAATAAAGTGTTCTTTATGCAGGATATGCCCATAGCCTTAATGCCAGCAGCAAGACTCGTTTAAATCATCATTCAAAATGAGTTTGAATTAAAAAAAAATCAATGAGTGTTCGAACTCACGGGCGATGTGTTAACACCTTTTTGTTACACGGTACCTGTTCGATTTCTATGAGCACAGACCCACAAACCCGGAGGTAGAGTTAATATAAAGTATTTTTTATTTATTTTATATTAAACCCACAAAAAACAAAGAGAATGCAAAGCAACAGACAAATGTACATACATACCTTGTTATGTTTGTACGTAAGCAACGTATGTAGCAACGTATGCTATCTCATTTTTATACATGTACGTATAACCACGTCACTATTCTCTTTGCTATGCATAAGACAAAACCGAAGATCAACATAAAACACTTTTTTAATATTACTCCAAATTAATACTACGAATTAAAACACTTAAATCTCCGCTCGCCGATATCGGATCGCCTTAATTTTTGGCCTAAACTCTTCGTTGAAACCCGCACTAGCGTTTTAATCCAAAAATTAATAAAATCGGCTATGAATTTCCGGAGAAAATCGCGTGGGAAAATTATATGAAAATCGCCCAATAATCAATTTCAATACCGACTGCCAAGCAACAACAACAAACAAACAAACAAACTCTTACACTTACACTTGCGTATGTATTGAAACTGATAGTTTACTGACCTAGAGGCGCGCGTATAGATGTTAACACATCAAAAAAATATTTTTTCTAATTTAACCGGAAATTATGCAAACAGTTAGTCAAGACAGATTCAAACAAGTAGAATTATTCAAGCTGTTAAAATCAGCATCAAAAGCAAAGTAACATTTTTTTTCGGTGCCTCCATGACCTTTACAGGACCCCCGTCGTTCGATATTAAATAATATTCAGTATCAAAATTCACATACCTTTTGCTTTAATTGCAAAAAGAAATGGGAATCGAACTGAATTATAAAACAATCATATTGCTGACTGGACTGGAGATGTCATATTCGTTGGGTTAAAATATTAATAAACATTAATATTTGAACATCAAATGGCATAGATTAAACAAGCATACGATATGACAAATAAATGAAAATGACTTAAAGCGTAAATGACATCAAAAAGAAAAATATTTAACAAAATAATAATATTTGCAAAAGACTAGAGTCATCAAATTAAAACACTTCTATAAGAGTGAACTGCAGTATTCGTCTGGACCATCTATGAAACGTATTTAAAATCAAAACGTTCATGGCTTAAGAAAATTAATCACATTTACATGTTTAGGCCACACTGCCGTGCCGCAGCTGTTTCATATGTAAACGTTGTCACACAGTTATTAATGCTTGTTGACAATTATGTCACTCTTTGGGGTATAAATACGATAAGAACCACGCACACACTCACACACTTAATATCTGACATTATTCTTAAGAGTGGTATAAAAAATTTTAAGGAATTTATGCAGACACTTACAGAATACCAAAAGCTTAAAAAGGAAAAATTAATTGGTATTTCTGTTAATAAGGCCATAGTGCAAACATTTGTCATGTAAACGAATACTGGCACAATTTAATAATTACACTTTGTATTTTTTATTTTATTTTTTTTTTTTTTGCTAATTATGAGTGATGAAATAAATTATATAGTTTCATTAAATTCCCTATTTCAAATTTCGAAAGTGTTAATATGCAACTGAATACAAAACAATAAAACAAATTGACTTAATGTCATAGCGCTTCTAAATAAATGCTAAAATTCTAAAGACGCTGTCTTTGTCATCCATCATATTGTTGCAGCAATCATGCCAACCATTCACATGTCAGTTGTAACAACAACAGCACGACTGTTGGAGCAACCAAAACGACAAATGACATGTTTCCCTCATCTCTTTATGACGTCTTTATTTAGTATGAAATTTTTGTCAACATACTTTGCAACTTTGGCTAACTTTTTTGACGTTTTTTTTCTCCTCATATCACATTTTACAATATTTTTTCCTGCTTTTCTTTATTGTCCCTTTCAGAATTTTATAAACAATTTTATATTATTTATTATTTCCTTTGTTGTTTTGTTTTTTTTTTTTTTGCAAGAATTTTCTTTATTAACTGTCGGTTAGTTTTGTCGCTGGTATATGAGTTCCTGTTTAACGTCGCATGTCCTTGTTTTTTATTTTTTCTCGCTATTTTCGTACATAGAAAAGAGTTGAAATGTTATGAGAGTGAAGTCCTTATTCAAAGTTAATATTTGCTTTTAACTTCATGACTTTAATTCGCAAATTATTTTTTGGTTAATCATTTTTATTATTGTATTCTGATATTTTCAAGCTTAAGGTCTCTTTATTTTAGTTTAATTTTTAATTTCAATATTTCGTCACTCCTTTGTGTGACTTCTTCAGGAAATTAATTATTTTATTTGATATGAAAAAATATTTTGTTTGTGAAAATAATTAATAAAAATAATTAATTAAAATAATAAAAAAATAATTAATTTCCTGAAGAAGTCACACAAAGGAGTGACGAAATATTGAAATTAAAAATTAAACTAAAATAAAGAGACCTTAAGATTAAAAATATCAGAATACAATAATAATTAAAAAGAGGTCAAGAAACCAGAAGAATTTAATCATTTTTATGTTATAATAAAATTTGATTAATAGTGGATTATGTGAACTGTTTAGTTAATTTTAGTAACGACAGTGAATATGAGAATTAACCAAAATTATTTAACTCCCATGTGGCTTCATTTCGTCGACGATGTTGTAAACTCACGTTCGTTGCACAGAATTTTTGTTTTATTATTATTTTTCTTTTCTTTTTATACCTTCCAAAAAAAAATATATAGAGGGTATATTCAGTTTGTCATTCCGTTTGTAATGCAGCGAAATATCCATCTGAGATCCCCCCTAAAGTATATATATTCTTGATCAGAGATGAAATCTAAGACGATCTGAGTATGTCCTTCCGTCCGCCCGTCCGTTCGTTTGCGGAAATCACAATTCAGTACAAACGAAAACAGCCAAACTCTTGAAATTTGGTGTAAATATATCCTGAAGGATAGCAAAGGTCATGCTCGGAAATGGGCTACGTCGGTCAAGAGGGAAAAAAAGTTCCCCTAAGAAAAACTAAACCAACCTTGAAAAAACTACACAATTTTTAAAAAGTTTTTTTTATAATTTTGTTAAGCAAATTATATATTTTTATGTCAAAGAAGGTCCAATGCGTTAAAGTTGGAGCCATAAAATAAAAAAAAATTATTTTTGGACCCCGACCCCTTTAGTGGGCGTTATTATATCCAAATATGGTGCAAAATTTTATTACTTAAGCCTGAATGCGTTAAAAATAACATTTTTAAGCTTGAATGACGAAGCTGAGACGTAACCTGGTACTACTCTGCCCTATCCCCTCCTCCTCCTTTGCCCTTTAAATGGCTCTATAAAAAAAAATTAAATTTTTTTATTGGGAATATTAATCGTCAGGGTTGGGGAATTTCGTACTAACCAAAAATGTAATAACTTAAAAATATGAATGTGATAACTTCTCATATTCAATTTTCGTTAAAATATTGGTTAAATAGTTGATATTCCTATTAACCAGCACCACTTGCAAAAGTGGAAAAATTGAACAAAGAACGCTGATGAGTTGGCGTAGCGGCCTCGAAATCAGTACTGATCCGTTCTGCTGGTTTGATGATTATTCAAAAATATTCTTAATATTCCAATCTTAATATAAATTAATAAAAATAGAATTTGAACAAATTCATTTATTAATAAAATAATAAAAAATGGTTTGCAGTCTTGCAGATTCGAACTTAAGCCCGTTGAAAAAATTAACAAATTAAATTTTGTATATAATTATCCCAAGCATTTATTTTTAGAGTTTTATGACAAAGGTGAAATGAGTCCCCACAGATCTTGCCAGAGCGACCCCGCCAAAATACAGCTTTAATACCCTCAAAAGAGAATTGGACCCCATGGAATAAATATATTCTTGATCACTGATGAAGTCTGAGACGATCTGGCAATACCCATACGTTCGTCAGTGGGAAACATGATATAGTCTATTTTTGGACCCCGCCTCCTTTAGTGGGCATTGACGTACGATATTATATGCACAAATAATGTAAATATTGAACTATTTGTATTCCTTAAGCTTATAAGAAGCTGAGGGCCTTCCCGGAATGACTCTGTCAAAATAGAGATTTCAAATTATGTACAGAGGTGACTTAAAGGAACTCTGTCGCACCAAGTTAAACATTTTAAATTTACTTACTAAATATTTGGAGTGTATTTAAGATTCGACCCGGTCGAATATAAATAATAATATAATTAATTCCCTGAAGAAGTCACAAAAAGGAGTGACGAAATATTGAAATTTAAAATTAAATTAAAATAAAGAGACCTAAAGCTTAAAAATATCAGAATATAATAATAGTTTTTACTTGTTTTTTTTTTTTTTTGTTACATAGACACATTTTACTTCATGTTGTCTGAACAGTGGCGGGAAAAACTGAACGCTAAAATCTTTTTAAAGTACAATCAGGATAATTTTGTATATTTATTATTTAAAGATTTCCACTTCCAAGAAGTCACTAACTAAGGATACTTTCAAGAAAATAAAAAAATAATAATGATCATGTAGGTGTAGCGGCTTTCGAAAACAGCTGTTATGCTCTGCCAATTTTTTCTTTATACCTGAAAATATTTATCATGTCTTTCTGTATTTGAAACAAATTTTCGAACAATTAGCCTGTCAATCTTAATATAAAAAAAATGATTTTAATATGATTAGCACTCAGGGGATGATTATTTTATATGCAGAAGTAGAGAGAATTCTTATTCCAAATAAGCCAATAAAATAGGCACTTACTACTTACTATTCACTGGTACTTAAGTTTGAAAATCGAATATCACACTTTTGCTGAGTTTAATTCTAGCAGAAAGATTTTTTGCTCTAGTGGGATATGACGCACAGTGGGGTGAATGGTAAAGCAAGTGGCGATTAATTCATGGAACTCGTAATTTTAATATGTTGTTATTTTTTATTGATGAGTATTAATAAATACATAAAAAAGCAGCATTTAAAAAAAATTTTGATAAAAAAAAATTCTTAACCTTTTATGGGCTTTTTTGTATTTTGGAGAAAATGGTCTTATTTGACAATTTTTGCTGTAACTTTGGAATGAAAAACGATAAATCAATAAATTAAATTGTAAATTAGAGCACATTTTATGTGTCTTAAAAAAATAATAAAAATGATAATAAAAACAACTTGTTTTTTTGTTTGGTTCTATTTTCACATTGATTTTTAGCAACCGGAAATCTCACAAAAATTTTAACTCAAAAATCGCACATATGCGCAAATAGGTATTCTGAGATTTATTAGCTAAAATCTTATATTTTAAAAGCATAAAAGCATTTTTCCTGCACTCATCCGCAAAGTTGTGGAAACTCAATGTATATATCAAAAAATAGCACATTTTTGAAGACATTTATTTTTCTTTTTTTTCTTTTAATATTTCTAAAACAACAAGAAAAATAATTTTTAAATGCTTATATACCTGAAGTTGTCGTTTTCATAACAAAACTTTCACTTATAGAAGTCTGAACAAAAACTATAATCACTTGAAATAACAAAATTTTCTCTTTTAATTAATGCGCGCAAAAATAACAAAAATGATTGAATTTTGAACACACACTGCTAAAAAAGTAATCTACCAAGAACTTTTATTTTTTCAGTTAGTGATGTAGAATTTTATCTACTTTCATAAGGTACCAAATACCATATTGTGAAAGTTAAAGTTAATCTTTTAACTTAATCGCCACTTGTAAGGGCTTTCACCCCACAGTGCAATGTCATAGATGTATAATTTATTATTTAATAAATACACAAAATAAATATAGTAAAAATAATTTCAAGAAGTGATGGTGTAACCAAGGATGATAAAATAAAGATTACGCCAACAAGCTGAAATAAAAAAAATTGTCTGCGCATGATGGAATTCTGACGTCACTCAACATGTGTTCTGATTGGCTAATAAAATTCGGCTGGAGAACTATTATGTTATTGTAAAAACAGGACAGTGGGGCAAATTGCTATTTTTCAAACTAAATTTGTTTGATAATAAAAAATTTTAAAAACGTATTCTATTTTCCACTTTTTTTTATTTGAAATTGTTAATTTGTAGTTATTTTATATAAATATTGAACCCAATAGCTAATTATTTTTCTTTTTTCCCCATTCAAAACTAATTTTTTTCCTTGCAAAATACCAGCCATAACTTCTTTTGAGCTTCATCTCTTGGAAAACTATAAAATGACACAGCGTTTTGAAAACAAAAAAAATTTTGATAACAATAATTCATTTTAACACAATTATTTCGTACTTATTTTTTGCTGTTACTTTGTTTGCAATTGCCCACTGCACATTTCATGCTTGCTCTTTTTGTTCTATTTTCTCTTTAATTTAGGTTTTTTGTTTACAGCTTAAGAGCTTTCGAAATCAAGTTTTAATAAGTTTTTTACACTTTAAATTATTAATAATTATTTTAATATATTTATTTTAAAATATAACACAAAACTTGAACTTTCATAAATCCGATTTAGTTTGCTTGTTGTTGGAAACTCTCTGAGTAAATTGGAAATCTCTCTGAGTAAATTGTGTGAAGAGTTGCCAATTATAGCATAAAATATTAATTTTGTACGAGAAAGTATTAGTTTTGCATATAATAAACATTTGGCAATCTCTTCGAGGGAACAAATACGTCATCAAACGGTAAATCATGCGCAAGGCGTAATTTTTATTTTATCATTCTTGGGTGTAACTAACATACGTGCGATACAAATATGGTACGGCGCCACTTCCAGTGTTAAAGTTTTCTTCTCTAATTCAGACCAGGACTCTGAGGATAATCCCTACCCATGCCTTGCATTGTGTCAGAACTAGAAATGATGGGATAATCTTGCGAAGACAGAAGAAGATAGATGAGAATTGTTTGTATCTATTTTAAACTTCTACTTCGTCGGCTAATTTGTGCTACAGAGCCGCCGAAGGAAACTGCTGCTTCTCTGCTCTGTGGGCCATGATAGTGTCAGCCGGCTGCCAGTTATTTTAAGTGATTAGTGCTGTGACTAATCATTGAAAGAGGTCAGAAAAATACCTTACGACTTAATGTGGATTAGAATCAGGGCTTTTCGCCTTCTTAGTCTCGCCTTAACTACCTCAGCCAATAGCACCCCCTCATTTATTGTTCACAAATGGCTTGCAATTGTTTACAAAATTGTTTACGAAGTTACTTACAAATCGAAACAATGAAAGAAAGTAACCAAGAAACCAAAATTTAAGTGGCAGTTTATAAAAAAACTCTGCAGGCTTTAGTGAAACTCCCTTGAAATGTTTTTGCTCGATTGTTATCATTCTATTTTATTTATACGCAAGACGATTAATTTGAAACCATCAACGCATATTCTTACAAATTTCTTATTGTTTCTGGTTTGCCTTTATCTTGCTATTGTATAACATATGAAAAGTGTGTGTGTGTGTGTACGTTATCTGCAAATTATGGATTCAAAAATATAATAGTAATAATAATTTTTCTTTTGTATCTTCTTTTTTTTGCAATTCATATGTAATTTGCTGTTGTCTGTTTCCAGCAAAAGAAGTGAAGAAAATAATATATAATAAATCTAAATCTAAATCATTATCTTCATCCACCTCAATGATATGCAAAAAAAAAATATATATATAAAAATGTCACCGGAATTGGTGCTGTTTGCCATCCTTCGGCATAATCATCGCTCCAATAATTTGACATTGTCGAAACGGCACAGTTAAGAGACGGGGTATCGTGTCACTGTGAGAGCGCTGTGCTGCTTGGCCTGTCATTAATCATCATCCCAGTTTGTGGGATATAAATTGTGTATCAAGCATCACAACAGTTTTCAAGTCGTCTAACTAATTTCTTTTTTCCTCTTTTTATTCTCGTATATGGAATCTCTGTTTTTTTCGGCTGTTTCACTGGTTTGGATGAGTGCACAAATTTACATTTTATTTGTCATCATGCTTTTCTTTTAATAGTCGTATTTTGTTTGCATTCGAGGACAAGAATTTGTCATCGTTTCATATAAATTAGAATTTATTATGTCTAAGTATGTGTTATTTCACTGGAAGCGATTTCCATGTTTAAGTTAAACTGTTGTAAAGATAAGACGGAAGCCGGAGTGTTTCTGTGTACCCTCTAATGGAGTTCTTTGGTGTGTGTTTTTTTTTGCAATAGAACTCCTTCTCAACTTTCTTTCAATCTTTGACGCTTTTTTGTTTTTGTCTTGTATATATTTTGCCACTTAATCTGAACATGTGTATCATTTTTCTTTTCTTTTTTTTTTTGAAGATGATTACAATAAATGATGCGATTATGTAATCATGTATGAAAAAGTTGCCAATTAAAAGCAAAATATGTGGATCTGCTGGCGTTGTAACATTTGAAGACTTTAAAATATATATAATTTTTTCCAATGCCTCGCTGTATCTGAAATATATGCAGTACAACAGAAATCTGCTTTGTCACACATCTTCCCTTCTTTACATATCGTACAGTAAAATCCCTTCTTTACATATCGTACAGTAAAGTCCAAAAGGTCGTAAGTAGTAGCGGAAATTTTGATCTGCGAACTGCTTATGTTTAAGGATACAAAGTAATGAGCTATTTAAACGATATTATATTAAACAAGTAAAAACGTTATATTCGACCGGGTCGAATCTTAAATACCCTGCAAATATTTAGTAAGTGAATTTGAAATGTTTAACTTTGTGGGACAGAGTTCCTTTATATAGCATCGTACGTCAACGCCCACTAAAGGGGGCGGGGTTCAAAAATATACAATATCATGTTTTCCACAGACGAACGTATGGGCATTGCTAGACCGTCTTAGACTTCATCACAATTCTCTTTGGAGGCTATAAAAACTGTATTTTGGCAGGGTCGCTCTGGCAAGGGCTGTGGGGAAAACATTTCACCTTTGTCATAAAACTCTAAAAATAAATGCTTGGGATAATTATATACAAAATTAAAATTTTTTTATTTTGATAGGGTCATTTAGAGGGCAAAGGGGGGAGAGGGGGTAGGGCAGAAATAGATACACATAAAACTAAAAATAAATGCTTGGGATGATTATACACAAAATAAAAATAAATGTATATTTATTTTTAATAGGGTCATTTAGCGGGCAAAGGGGGAGGAGGGGTAGGGCAGCAACAGGCAGTCATAAAATTCTAAAGATAAATGCTTGGGATGATTATATACAAAATTTAAAAAAAAATTTTTTTGGTAGGGTCATTTTGGGGGCAAAGGGGAAGGAAGGGGTAGGGCAGAGTAGTACCAGGTTTCGTCTCAGCTTCGTCATTAAAGTTTAAAAGTGTTATTTTTAAGGAATGTAGGCTTAAGTAAAACAATTTGTTAAATGTTTATGCTATTTTTGCCTATAACAACGCCCACTGAAGTGGGCGGGGTCAAAAATATTTTTATTTTATTTAATGGCTCCAAGTTTAAGGCGTTGGACCGTATTTGACATAAAAATATATCATTTGCTTAACAAAATAACCAAAAAACTTTAAAAATTATGTATGTTGTTTTTTCTGGGTTGGTTTAGTTCTTCTTAGGGGAACTTTTTTCCCTCTTGCCCGATTTAGCCCATCTTCGAACTTAACCTGCTCTAAGCTTCAAAATACTATATTTATGCCAAATTTCAAGAGTCTAGCTCTTTTCGTTTGGACTGAATCGTGATTTCCACAGAAGGACGGACGGACGGACGGACACGCTCAGTTCGTCTTAGATTTCATCACTGATCAAGAATATATATACTTTATGGGGTCTGAGATGGATATTTCGATGCGTTACAAACGGAATGATAAAGTGAATATACCCTCCAAATTCTTTTTTGGAGGGTATAAAAATTCAACAAAATAGTGATACGTTCGAACAGCTCTTAAAATGAAATATTTTTCCAAATAAAACCTAAATATCACTGATGGTGGGCAAACAGTGGCCCCGAAAAAATTATATAATTAACTTTCCTACAAATTTCATTTAACATTTACGAAACTGTTTGCCAACAAAACACTTCATACTTAGAAATCGTTTTTATTAGCTTACAACTTTACTTTATTTAAAGAAAGTTAAAGAAAAAATTCTATAATAAATAGATTCTCTATTATTTCGACTGTACTTCGCAAACACGTATCCTTCTGTTTACACAATTTCCCTAAAACTTCATTTTCTTATTTACTTTCGAATAAAGAAACGTGTTAGACAAAAATGTTCAGCAGCAAATTGAAAAAAAGTCTAACACAAACAACACGTTAATTTATGAGAATCTCCATAAATCCATAAGGATAATTAGTTTTCAAATCATGAATGCATAAAAAAAAACAACAGCAACAACAACAAAAAACGAATATAAAAAGTCTGCACAAAATTTGGTATCTTTGATTATGAAAGAATGTATTTGTACTATCACTAACAAATAAAAGGTTATCCATTTAGTGGTTTCATTAACTCAAGGCCAGCTAGGCTACTATATATCTATACTATATATCTAAATGGTAATTTATTAAAAACAGCCGACTTTTAAAAATTTGTCAACCAGAAATTCTCTAGATTAACAAGTAAGTGAATTTTTTTTTTTGTTATCTTGGACCAACACTCAGGGGATGACCCCTATATATGCAATGCATTGCGCCGGAACTGAAAACGAGGGGATAGTATTGAGGGAACAAATTAGGAAAGATGAGAAGATAGGTTTTTTTTTTGTAGCTATTGCAACCTTTTACTTCGCCGGCTAATTTTTGCTACAGGGCCGACGAAGGTGGGTGCTGTTACTCTGCTTTTTAGTACATGATAGTGTCAGTCTCTGCCAATTATGTTCAATGATCAGTGACTATGCGCCTTCATCATTGAAACAGGCTGGCAACAACTAACACAACCACGCACTAATGCTGTTCAGAAGAATTCAACACAATATTTCATGACTCACCGCGGTTTCGAACTCAGGACCCTCCGCTTCATAGTCTCGTGTTCTATTACTTCAGCCAACAGCACACGAAGTTCCTTATGGGACGATGCGGAGGGGTACCCTAACCCGGAAAAAATGTCCGTAATGTAATATTTTTTGTTTCTTAATCAATGTTTAAGACGTATGAGTAATACGATTCTATACAAACAAATATTAATCATACGCAGACGTGCCGTGACAGAATTCAATTCCATTTGGGAACAAAATTTGTTCTGTATTTTCGTTGGTCGGCGAAAAAAAAATATCATAACAAAAAATTACTTGAACATAAATAACAAAGAAGCTTTAGTTATCAGCAGCCGATGGCTCTGGAAAAAGCAAAAGAGAAACATGGAATATTGGGAATATTAATCGTCAGGGTTGGGGAATTTCGTACTAACCAAAAAGGTAATAACTTGAAAATATGAATGTGATAACTTCTCATATTCAATTTTCGTTAAAATATTGGTTAAATAGTTGATATTCCTGTTAACAAGCACCACTTGCAAAAAGTGAAAAAATTGAACAAAGAACGCTGATGAGATGGCGTAGCGGCCTCGAAATCAGTACTGATCCGTTCTGCTGGTTTGATGATTATTGAAAAATATTCTTAATATTCCAATCTTAATATAAATTAATAAAAATAGAATTTGAACAAATTCATTTATTAATAAAATAATAAAAAATGGTTTGCAGTCTTGCAGATTCGAACTTAAGCCCGTTGATAAAATTAACAATTTACATAACAAAAAATGTAAACAAGAATGATTATTTTCTTTATACCTCGAATAGAACTTAAAATTAATATTTTTATAATAAGAAACTTCGTTCCTATCCGGTGTACCACGACACCAAACATCAGGTCAAAGCATTATAATGACTTAAAAGTTTTAATAACAATCTCAGATTCATGAGTGCTTTAGTTTTGAACTTAACTTTTGAAACCCCTGCTACAAAAGTAGTTCCAGGATACAGCCAGCCATTAGTACAGAAATACACACACACACACACACTCTTACTCTTATGTGCATTTAAAATGTTGTTGTTTTAGTTTTTCTATTTATTAATGGAGCCGGTTACTTAAAAATCCCTTTTAGTGCTCCATTTGCCATTTGGCTCGCTGCTGCTTGAAAAAAAAATCTTTAAAAAGAGGCCCAACTCCAAAGGATACTAATGATATTATACAAACAACGAAAAAAACAAAAACAAAAAATTATGAGCTGAACAGAAAACATAAATTTAAAAGAGGAAAGAGGTTTCTAAAATTATGCTTAAAAAAGGATTTATTACGAACACCCACACAATCATATTTGCTTTAGCCGCTTTCCGTATACGCGAGTAAATGTGACCGTCGTTAATACAGCGGGCTGCTGTTTAAACGAAAATCGTATATTTAAAAATAATGTGCTTAAACGGATGCCGAGTGAAGATATTTTTCAAATACACGAGCGTCATTTATTTGCTTAAATTGTTAGACACCATCAACTGCAGCAGCGAATATTTGATTAACGTGTAATTAATTTATTACATTAGGAAAGACTTAAAAGTAATTAATTTTTAAACGTGTTTTTATTTTTAGCTTTTGATTTCTGCGAAACGATTGTCTCAGTCGAAATTGTTTTAAACTGGAAACAGGCTGGCTGTTTATAAGCAAGTTTTAATTGAAACTTTTAGTGTGCATTGACGTACGATATTATATGCAAAAATAGTGTAAATATTGAACAATTTATATTCCTTAAGAGATGATATCTTCTCTGATCTTGCAGAGGTGAAGCGTCTCCCCCACCGCCCTTCCCGGAATGACTCTGTTAAAATAGAGATTTAAAATTGGGTACAGAGATGTCTCAAAGGAACTTTGTCCCACTCAGTTAAACATTTTAAATTTACTTACTAAATATTTGGAGGGTATTTAAGATTCAACCTGGTCGAATATAACGCTCCAGATCTCGGATACGGTGATGGATGCTAGGTCCAACCTGTCGTATCGAGCAATCTAATAAGGTCACCTAGACCTATACCTGATAGCTCCGAAAGGTCGGATATCCATGTGTGTGAAGATAAATATGCCGATTTAAATATGTTTGACGTAAGAGCTTACGTCATGACATATTTAACTCAAAGTTAAATATGTTTTTAAGTGCCATCACTGACATATTTAACTATACGTCATATATTTTTTACATCATATTAGATTTTCGGACCTACGCTACCCGAAAAACCATCCCCTATTTCTCAATTGTATTTGTGAAATTTTTTATTAAAATATCAAAATCGACTTAGATTGCTGAAAAAATCACTAAGTCGATTTTGATATTTTAATAAAAAATTAAGTCCATTTGGAAGCCAAAACGTAGGAACTGGAGCCAGTTCTGCCCAAACTAGTGAATAGAAATTATGGCCCACAAAATACTTAATAAATATATACTTAAGGGATGTACTAAAAATGTAAAATATTATAAAAACATTCATTTAAAAATATATATATTTTCCGGGAGAGGGTTCCAGTCATCAAGGAAATATGTATGGGATGGGGACACATAAGCCACTCTATATAAATGGTGATCCAGGGAGCCCTTTATATTGCAGAAAAAGTCTTATAAAGGGTGTTTTTTATGAAGTTTTTTTTTATACGAATCACCCTGTTGTCTGACAGCTGTTTTGACAGTTTAAAGTGACGTCTCTACTCTCAGTATTGTTTGGCAAATCATCATGAACAGGTTAACTCCAGAACAACGCTTTCAAATCGTGGAAATTTATTTTCAAAAACAGTCTTCAATTAAAAATGTTTATCCGCTTTTTTACCGCAAAATTCTCTTCAGTGATGAGGCGCATTTTTGGTTGAATGGATATGTCAACAAGCAAAATTGCCGTATTTGGAGCACAGGTAATCCACACGCCGTTCAAGAATTACCAATGCATCCCGATAAATGTACTGTTTGGTGCGGTCTATGGGCTGGTGGAATCATCGATCCATATTTCTTTAAAAATGAGGAAGGACGACGCGTTACCGTGAATGGAAATCGATACAGAATCATGATCAATGAATTTTTGCTGCCAAAACTTCAAGATGTGGATGTAAACGAAATGTGGTTTCAACAGGATGGTGCCACTTGTCATACTGCGGGCGAAACAATGGACTTATTGAAAGAAAATTTCAACGACAACATTATTTCGAGAAATGGACCGGTGAATTGGCCTCCGCGTTCGTGTGATTTGACGCCACTCGATTATTTTTTGTGGGGATACCTGAAATCATTGGTTTACGTGGATAAACCAGCAACGATTGACGCTTCGGAAACCAGTATTCAACGTGTCATTGCTGAAATACGCCCTCAAATGCTTGAAAAGGTGGTCGAAAATTGGACCTCCAGAATGACCTTTGTGCAAAATGGTCGTGGTGGCCATATGCCCGAAATTAGGTTAAGTTAGGTTAGGTTGAAAAAGAGGGGCATAAGCATCCCAATCCTTCCTGGATTACACTTAGGCCTCATAGGCCTGTTGTGCGCTCTATACTAAGGAGTGCCCGAAATATATTTACATGTTAAATGACAAGAAATTATCTACCAAATAAAAAATTTTGTTTGGCCATTTCATAATTTGGCATGTGTTTTAATTAAATTTCAAATCAGTAAGCTCTTATAAAAACACCCTTTATCTGAAATAATTTTGGAATTCGAATAATATCTGGCCTTCATTATAGCCGTTTGAACCATGGGTTAAGGCCGTTATGCCCGGATGACTTGTTCTCGGGTTAGGGTGAAATATGTCCCCATACCTGACCAATTTAGGGGAAAAAATTTGGCACGCCTATAAAAAAAAATTCCAACCTGATGGAAAAAAAACCGAAAACAGATTTGAGTTTAGCGCAGCAAAATCCATATAGTGCACATAGTTTTACTTAAATTAGGATTTTGCTGCTGAGCAGTGTAATTAATGTTGAATTTTCTCCTATTGCTGTTTTTCTGCCTCATACGAATTTCTTTCTGAATAAAATTTAGCAAACTTGAGCTTTAGCTCAATATAAAAAAATAAAAATTATTTTTGAAAAATGTTCCTCCTCAAATGTCGTCCTGGTGTAACTAGGAAATGGCAGAATGTATATTTCCGTCAACTTAAAGTGCTACTCGTGCTAATGAAAAGTTTATTTTCTAAAACCTGCTCTTATTCTACTTAAGACATAATGCCATATTTATAGTTCACTTGCATAAGTGTTTCCCTGCCACTGATAATAATCATTTATATTCTACCAAAAAGACATTATCGGAAATTCAAATAATAATAAAAGAAAAACTTTAGCAACTTCCAACTCCTATTGAAATTTTGTGCATTCATAAGAAAGGAAAAAAACTTTGTTCTCTTCATTTATGCGAAGCAACAAAAAAAAAAGGAGAAAAACTTTTCTATTTATGGCCAAAATATATGAAGGATGACAATGTGTAGAAAAATGATGCTGGAAAAAGTCTGCTCGTCATGGCGGTAAAGGTAAGAAACGGCAGACAGACAAAACTAACATTTTGCTACAATTTCTGGCTATTTGTTCTTTTAACAGTGGAAAAATAGATTTTTCTTTTGATGGAAATTGCAAAAAAAAAAAGAAAAAAAAAGAAGAAAACAAAGGAAGAGAAAAACAGTTGCTGGACCATGTCGTTTAACATTTTCTTTGTGCATTTAAAGACTTGCATGCAAGTCGGCAAAACCCATAGTGCAGATTGTACAAATTTTGATTTGCAATTGTATGACTTTGTATAAACATCCAATAGACATGAAGCCACCCCCCACTGTAACAGTTTGTGTGACGGGGACAAGCTGACGCCAACACACTTTTCTCTCCACATTTCTTAGTTGTGCTGTTTATTTTTCCTATTTTTTATTTTTTTAGTTAGAAAAGTTTCCAACTTTACTTTTGGAATGGAAAAAAAAAATCTAGTTATAAATGCTGTTTTTTCTCTGCACTTTTATAGGGGAAAAAATTAGCAAACTTTGCAAATTTGTTTTACTTTTTTCCATTTTTACAGCGTTAAATAAACACACCGAGTTGTGTGCCACACGTCCTGTATGACGAGATTGCAATCGGCGACATTTTTTACGAAGAAGATTTGTTTTGCAAATTGTCTAGGCTTTTAGTTTTCTCTTTTTTTTTCACTCATTTCAGCATGATATATTGCTATTTTTGGCCCTATTGCATTATTATCAAGTAAGTCAGCCGTGGCTTTAATGTGCTTGTGCAACAGCCAACACTTTATTTGAAAAAAAAAATACGATAATAATTTTTTTTTATCTCATTACTTTAACACAAACTGTTTAATAGTTCAAAGAGATTTTTATTGAGCTTAAGATTTTAGAACTATATTGCGGAACTATTTTCTTTATAAACAAAAATTTTATTAGAATAAAAAATATAAAAAAAAGAATATAATGTGAAAATTTAGTTCCAATGCTCCGTCTTCTCCTAAAAGACTAGTACTCTGTTTAAAATTTCATGTGAAATTCTGACAGAAGCCATACAAAAAATATTCAATCGAAATATTTGTGGAAATATTTTGCTAAACTAGTACTCTGTTTTAATTATGAAAAACATGTGAAATAATTCCCCTTATTCTATTTGTCAACGTCACGTCAAGGCAATATCAAAAATGGGACGCTTGCATACCCTTTCTGTGCAACAATTAACTACTTCTGAAAGCCTCTTACTATTCTCTATGTCGTTGAATATAGCGAAAAGTTGCGAGAAATTGACAATTGTTGAAGAGAATGAGTATAGAAGTGTTTTAACTTTCATGCTAGGAACACAACTGCGACGAACGACGAATTTTTGGTCGCGAATATTCGTCGCCAAAAATAAAACACATTGGTGTATATGAAAATGCACACAATCGTGGCGTTGGGCGAAATTCGTCATACTCAGCGAAAGTTCAAATACATTTTTTTCTAATTGTTTCGTCAACGAACGACGAACAAATCAATATAAAGTGACCAGGTTTCATATACTCAAACTGGTTTTTTGTGGAAAAACATAGTTCACAACTGTATTGTTGCATGTAGCACTAAAATGTTCAGTACATACTAAAAATGCATTCACTAATTCACAAAAATGTATCATTCGGACGACTTTTTATTAATTTTGAACACTTTTTATAATATGGTCACCCCATCAGCTGTTAAATGAAAATAATAATTTATTTACAGACAAAAAATTTTTCAGAAAATATTTACAAAAAGGAATTTGTTCTGAAAAAAATGGACAACACCGGGATAATTATTGAGTGTCTAAACAATCTGACTGGCATCAGAGGATTACAATGATTTAAAAAACAAATATTAAAATTTTGTTTGCTTATTATTTTAATTTATTCGTCGTTATTGTGTTTCATACGACGAATTTATAGAGCGATTTTTTATCAACGAATTCGTCGTACTAAGCGAAATTCGTCGTTCGTCCCAGTTGTGTTCCTAGCATCATATTGTCTTAACGTGACGTTGACGTTGACAAATAGAATAAGGGGGGAATATGAATGTTATTTATTTCGTACGATAATTTTTTGAAACTAAAAATTTTCTCATTGAAAATGAAAAATATAATTTCAATTAAAAAGGAAAAAAAAATTAAACTGAAATAGCTGCTGTTGCGCAACATTTTCCACAAATTCAAACAGAGCACTAGGCTTTACGCATAAATTACATATAGAGATGAATGCATAAGTTATATTTGCACAAAGAATAGTTGAGCCCAAAAGGACTAAAAGGAAATCAGTAATTCGTGCCTACTCAGTCCTAAGTTTCATTTACGTCTTGGCTTGTCTCATAGCCAGAGCACCAGCTCAAGTTTCTTTTGCTGCCAGAGTCTGTGAGATGATCTCCAGCGTATTCGAATAATTTTATTCTGGTCCAATGAATGGAATAGTCAGTTTACATGCCTAGAATCTTCGATGCCAAGCGTTCGCTCTTGGAACAATTAGCGGGGAAAGAAGACCCTGTTGAGCTTGATAAGCTTAACGGCTGGCTTAGGTGACTGCCAACTATGCGCTGGCAATCCTATTTGAACCTATTTGACAATATGAAAAGTTAAAGTCGAATGGCATATTCACCTGTTCCTCGCGGTATAGAGTATACAGGATCGAGGAATGTCCTGCCAGAGTACAAAGAGCAGCCAAAGTTGGATTCGATTTTATCAATATCTAAACAGGTTATAGTAAAGGGTGTTTTTATAAGAGCTTGCTGATTTGAAATTAAAAAATAAAACACATGCCAAATTATGAAATGGCCAAAAAAAAATTTTTATTTGGTAGATAATTTCTTGTCATTTAACATTTAAATATAATTTCGGGCATATGGCCACCACGACTATTTTGCACAAAGGTCATTCTGGAGGTCAAATTTTCGACCACCTTTTCAAGCAGTTGAGGGCGTATTTCAGCAATGACACGGTGAATACCGGTTTCCAAAGCGTCAATCGTTGCTGGTTTATCCACGTATGCCAATGATTTCAGGTATCCCCACAAAAAGTAATCGAGTGGCGTCAAATCACACGAACGCGGAGGCCAATTCACCGGTCCATTTCTCGAAATAATGTTGTCGTTGAAATGTTCTTTTAATAAGTCCATTATTTCGCCCGCAGTATGACGGGTGGCACCATCCTGTTGAAACCACATTTCGTTTACATCCATATCTTGAAGTTTTGCCACCAAAAATTCATTGATCATGATTCTGTATCGATTTCCAATCACGGTAACGCGTCGTCCTTCCTCATTTTTAAAGAAATAAGGACCGATGATTCCACCAGCCCATAGACCGCACCAAACAGTACATTTATCGGGATGCATTGGTAATTCTTGAACGGCGTATGGATTATCTTTGCTCTAAATACGGCAATTTTGCTTGTTGACATGTCCATTCAACCAGAAATGCGCCTCATCACTGAAGAGAATTTTGCGTTAAAAAAGCGGATAAAGATTTTTAATTGAACACGGTTTTTGAAAACAAATTTCCACGATTTGGAAGCGTTGTTCTGGAGTTAACCTGTTCATGATGATTTGCCAAACAATACTGAGAGTAGAGACGTCACTTTAAACTGTCAAAACAGCTGTCAGACAACAGAGTGATTCGTATAAAAAAAAAACTTTACAAGTAAGGCCTTAATGGCCAGTGTTGGACGTGGCCTTAATCTTCCAGTGACAAGGACACACTAGACCTTGGCTGATTAGAAGTGACAATAATTGCCAGGTCTGTGCCATACGTTATAATAGGGTTTGATCACCAATTACAGATCTACATAAACATCCTTGGCCTGCAGCCCCATGTAAAACCGATACAATTCCTTAGTGGCTCTTTAAGCGATTCAATCAAGATGGCGATTCCCAGCGGAGGAAGACCTCCATATATTGAAGTAATCTTAACTGCTGTGCTTCTTAGACCATATCAACATACCCTGTAGCAAGAAATTAGACGGCGACGAAAAAGCTTTAAATAAACAAAAGAAATTTTCTATCTTCTCATCTTTCTTCATCTGTCCTCCCAATACTATCTCCTCCTTTATATTTCCGGCTCAGTGCACTGCATATGTAGCAGTCATTCCGCTGAGTGCTGCACCGAATAAAAGAAAGAACAGAGTTTCCCTCTAACTCCATGCCCCCGTTTACTAAGAACATGCTGAGTTTAATCTATGACTATGGATCAAAGAGGCAGTGATAACATGCATCCTTGGGCACATTCCCCAACAACATTTATTTTACTCTACTGACACTACATTTGGCTTTCTAATACCTTGTGACCAAAAAGGATGTATATTTTAAAGTCCTATAGTAAAATATTTGGTTTTGTCATTTAAACAATTTTAAGCTTGAAATTAATTTAATCTAGTCAGAAGTCAATTCCTATAAAATATCTAATCGCAACACTCGAAACACACCAAATCCTCCTCATGCCACTTTTGCTATTTTGCATACTGTTTTACTGTATTTCTAATAAATTAAAGACCTTTTATTTATCCATTTTGTGGCACTTTGAAGCACACAAAGATTAAATGCTAAAGAAAAACACAATTGAAATTTATTAAACTCAGGCTGTATGCAGGATTGATGTTTTAAGAATAATATAAATATGTAACAAAGTGTCGCTTGGTTTTTTTTTTTAGTTTTAAATTTTTTTAAATTTTGCTTCATGTTGTTAAAGTCTATTCGCATTATTAACACTTGAATGGTTGATTCGACCAATCAGGCCATTCGAAGCATTGAAGTATTTATAAAAAAAAAAATTATTTACTGCAGCTAAATAATTCCCAAATCAATCTACAGGGTCCGCCAAATAACTTTTTTTTTTTAAAGTGCTATAAAAAAACTACTGAATATTTTCTCAAATTTCATTTTTTATTTGAAAGTACAATCCTTCCGGTTAATAATGGAAAATAATTTCATTCAAATGGCTGCCTCGGCTGGCCATGCAAAAGCCTACACGATCGGTCCAATTTTTAAGCACATTAGCGATTGTGTGCAGCTGCTTTTCACCAATGGCTTCACGGATATTGTCCTTTAAAGCGTCAATTGTCTCTGGCTTGTCGGCGTAACACTTATCTTTGACGGCACCCCACAAATAATAGTCCAACGGTGTCAAATCGCAGCTCCGAGGTGGCCAAACGACATCAGCTCTGCGGCTGATAATGCGATCTTCAAAAACAGGGCGCAAAACATTGAGTGTAGCTTCGGCTGTGTGGCACGTAGCGCCGTCCTGTTGAAACCAAATGTTGCCAATATCTTCCTCTTCAATTTTTGTGAACAAAAATTCGTTCAGCATGGCCCGATAACGATCGCCATTGACTGTAACGGCCACTCCTTGCTCATTTTCGAAGAAAAATGGCCCGATTACGCCTCTGTACGAAAATCCGCACCAAACAGTGACTCGTTTTGGGTGCGTCGGCTTTTCAATGTATGCGTGCGGGTTTTCTGTGCCCCAAATGCGACAATTTTGCTTGTTTACATACCCGCCAAGATCAAAATGAGTTTCATCTGAAAAGATGATTTTTTTTTTGGCAAAATCGGCATCTTCTGTAAGTCGATCGCAGGCCCACTTAGCGAAGCGAAAACGTAACGTATACACAACCATATTCGTTCAGCGGAAGGATAAAACTAATTATCTGTCAAATCAGACATGAGCTAAACGGTACCATTCACGAAATAAGCACTAGTTGAAAAAAAAACGTTAGATGGCGGACCCTATATTAAATGGCCCCCGTGACACATACAAGGCAGTACATAGAAAATAGTTGGAAAAGAGGGAGGGTTGTAAACATGGAAAATGTTTATGTAAATAAAAATTTATTGTGTTCTATTTAAATATTTTGTAACAATGAATTTTAGAAGAAAAACAATGAACACCAATGCAGCCATGAAAGTTCCTTAATTTAAACTTAAAACTTGAAAATGAAAGATAAAAATGTCATTTTACAAGGACGACGATAAATATTTCCATCAACGATGGCAGAAATATATTCAGTCATTTTAAAACTTGGTTTTTTAAAGACCTCAAAAACTTCCTTGTCTTTAACTTTGAATAGTAGAGCCAGCGGTGTCCCAGTTTATCTAAATCTATTATTATTTGATTGCAGATTTTTCAACCTTGTAGATTTTTAATTATTTGTTTTTTTTTATCAAACTTTAGGTCACTGTTTTTATAAAAGAAATTTACATTTTTCGTTATCCGATATCCTCCAAATAACTTCTTCAGGCTAATACCCTGCAGGAGGATAAGCGTTAATTGTATTTAAGCTACTGGTAGGATTACTAGTATAGCAAGCACTAGTTCAAAAGGTGATTAGACATATACAGAAAAGTACTAGTACTTCAAGTAGTTCATTTGTAGACTGATTTGACTTGTAGAATTTCATATTACTTTTTGATCATGTTTTAAAGCGAATTGCTAATTCTCATTTTCATATATTTTATTTTTAATTGTTACAATTTTTAAACAAATTCAAATTTGAAACAAAGAATAATATTAGAAGACTTTCCCACCTGCATATCAGTTTATTTATTCGATAATTTATGTAATTAAGCCGCAGTTTTCTTGTGTGTTAAAAAAGTGACATTTTAAAAAATAAATAAAACTAAAAGCTAATTCAAAAATTTTTTAAACGTGTTTTTTTATTAATATTTATGTTCATATGTAAAATCAGCGATCTTTTTTAAAATAATAAAAGCTTTTAAATTATGTATGAATTTTTGTTAGTTGAACTTTTTCTTTATGTAAATTGTTAATTTTTCAACGGGCTTAAGTTCGAATCTGCATGACTGCAAATTATTTTTTGTTATTTTTTATTAATAAATGAATTTGTTTTTAAATTCTATTTATTATTTTATATTAAGATTGGAATATTAAGAATATTTTCATTAATCATCAAACCAGCAGAACGGATCAGTACTGATTTCGAGGCCGCTACGCCATCTCATCAGCGTTCTTTGTTCAATTTTTCCACTTTTGCAAGTGGTGCTGGTTAGTAGGAATATCAACTATTTAACCAATATTTTAACGAAAATTTAATTTGAGAAGTTATTACATTCATATTTTTAAGTTATTACATTTTGGTTAGTACGAAATTCCCCAACCCTGACGATTAATATTCCCAATATTCCAATATCTCTTTTGCTTTTTCCAGAGCCATCGGCTGCTGATAGGTAAAGCTTCTTTGTTATTTATGTTCAAGTAATTGAATTTAGTTGTCAATTTACTTTGAACAAGTGCGCGTGCCCCCGCAATGTTTTAAATTATGTATGAATTTTTGTTAGTTGAACTTTTTCTTTATGTAAATTGTTAATTTTTCAACGGGCTTAAGTTCGAATCTGCATGACTGCAAATTATTTTTTGTTATTTTTTATTAATAAATGAATTTGTTTTTAAATTCTATTTATTATTTTATATTAAGATTGGAATATTAAAAACAAATTCATTTATTAATAAAAAATAACAAAAAATAATTTGCAGTCATGCAGATTCGAACTTAAGCCCGTTGAAAAATTAACAATTTACAATAATAAAAGCTGATATATGTATTGTATGTTCATTAGTGTTTGGTATTTGGTGGAGTACCTCAAGTTGTACAATGTGCTAGTGGATTGAGTGTGCTTGAAGGAACTTTCCATTTTCTCTTATAAACTAAGTATTGATGAATCAAAAATTGCTTGTGAAGACAAAGACTTAACAAATTTTAATGGGTTTAAAAAACCAATAAATTTAAAAATTTTTTTTATATATAAACCAGCTCTTAATACAGAACTGATTGTACTAGTATCCGACTAGAAGAAATTATACTAGTAGTCATCTAGTACTAATAGTACTAGTATCCTCCTAGTTTCCATCTAGTACCAATGGTATTAGTAATTTTCCAAACACACTCAATGTTAATTTGAGCATTAACATGGTATAGGAAAGTTCACAGTTGAGAACTAGTACTGGTAATTTTTGTACTAGTGCAATACTAATTTGTCACTAGTTCGATCTCCTGTAGGGTAATTATAATAAAAATTAATACAACAATATTTACAGAAAAATATATTTTTTTTGCTTTTTCCTTTTTTTACATAAAAATTGAATAAATAAAATAATATGAATAATTATGTATCTATTATTGTTTATTTAAATTATTTATATTGGAAATTATCTATCTACTGCATTTTTTACAATTTCAATTAATGGCAACGATTCTGTGGACTACAACTGCAATGCCAAAGATTGTAAAGATTCATCTACATAAATAACAGTAACTTTTAATTTACACACACACACACACACTCACACACCACTAAAACATTTCTGCTTTAAGCGCACACATGCTCATAATAATTTGTTACTTCAATTCGTTTGTATCAACTGTTTTCCATCTCCCGTTGATATTGTAAAATCTGCAATACTTGCAATTTCCTTTGCAGTTTCCATGTGCCCACCAGTGGAAGTTAAATGAATATTTTAATTGAATACCGTTGCAACAATAGTATTGTGATGGAGCAAATATGCATTCATATGCTCGTACATACATGTCTGTGTGTGTATGTATGTGTGTGTGTGTTTACGTATACACTCATACAATTACACCTTGAACAACAAACCACTATTACCTGTGCAAACACGAGCTCGCACTATTTCATGCGGAGGAATCTATTTGCATATACCGAGCCTTTGCTGGAGAAAAGTAATAAGTCGAAAATAAAAACTGGTGTCTGCATTAAAAATAAGACTTTTAATTTGAGATTTCTACTCACAAATTTCATATATTATATAATATAATTATAAAAATTAGAGCAAGAAAGGCTGACTTAATTGATGTGGAACAAAAATTCAGAAAATGGAACATGAGAATTATAAACAAACGGTAACGTACAGATTTAATTTGTACTAACATCAGTTTAGAATTTTATAACCTCCAAAAAAGAATTGGAGGGTAAATTCAGTTTGTCATTCCGTTTGTAACGCAGCGAAATATCCATCTGAGACCCCATAAAGTATTTATATTCTTGATCAGTGATGGAATCTAAGACGATCTGAGCACGTCCGTCCATCCGTCTCTGGAAATCACGATTCAGTCCAAACGAAAAGAGCCAAACTCTTGAAATTTGGTACAAATATACCTTGAAAGATAGCACAGGTCAAGTAAGTGAATGGGCTGAATCGGGCCAGAGGGGAAAAAGTTCCCCTAAGAAGAACTAAAACAACCTCTAAAACACAACATAATTTTTAAAGATTCTTTCGGAATTTTGTTAAGCAAATGATATATTTTTATGTCAAAGCAGGTTCAACGCGTCAAACTTGGATCCATAAAATAAAAGTAAAATAATTTTTGGACCCCGCCCCCTTTAGTGAGCGTTATTATATGCAAGTATAGTGTAAACATTTAACAAATTGTTTTACTTAAGCCTACATTCCTTAAAAATAAAATTTTTAAGCTTTAACGACGTAGCTGAGACGTAACCTGGTACTCCTCTGCCCAAGCCAGTCCTCTCCGTTGCCTCCTAAATGACTCTTTAGAAGAAAAATTAAAAATTATTTTATGTGTGTGAAGATAAATATGCCGAGTTAAATATGTTTTGACGTAAGAAGTTACGAAGTGAAGTTAAATGTTATGACGTAACGAAATGGCTATCAGTGATTTTTTTTTTTTTGTATGAAAATCCATATTCATATACAAAATGATTATGGGAGTGTCCTCTATCTATCCCATACATCATTTTGGATATACTGGCAATGCATGCCAACTCCTTATTTGGGGCAAAATCCCTCCAAGATCACACACACTCCCATGGCCTGTAAATTGGTATTTCATGGCCTGTTATTATTTTCACCAAATGCACAATAGATTTATTAAAAATGGAGTTTTATAAAAAAAAACTTCACTGTTTGCCATTTCGTTACGTCATAACGTATTTAGCTTCACAGCTAAGTACGTTGTTACGTAACTGCTTACGTCAAAACATGTTTAACTCTGCATATTCGCTCACATAATAAATTTTACAATTAATTATCCGAAATATTTATTTTTAGTCTTATGGCAAAGGTTTAATGTCTCCCCCACGGCCCTTGCCAGAGAGACCCCAAAAAATGGAGATTTAATGCTCTCGAAAAAGAATTGGACCCCATAAAATATATATATTCTTGATCAGTGATGAAGTCTAAGACGGTCTAGCAAATGCCCATACGTTCGTCTGTGGAAAACATGATATAGTCTATTTTTGGACCACGCCCTCTTCAGTGGGCGTTGACGTACGATATTATATAAAAAAAAGCTCTGTCCCACCCAGTTAAAGATTTTAATTTTACTTACTAAATATTTGGAGGGTATTTAAGATTCGACCCGGTCGAATATAACGTTTTTACTTGTTTGACTTATGATGTTTTTGCTGTCAAAGTGCAATATGCTGTTACCTTAAATTTATACCTGTATCATAGATACTCATTCACTTATATAAATAAATACGCAATAATATTTATGTATGAGTATTAAGGCACACCTATACACACACACACATACAAAACACAGTTACACATACATACACACTCGCATTTATTGTGGCATCAAATTTAACCAATGATGCATTCGACTTTAATTAATTTCAATTATTGTTTGCAGTAAGTGAATTGAAATTGTTTTATTTGTAATTGCGATTGTAATTCTGATGTTGAAATAATCGTTGGTTATATTTTGAAGCGTGAAGGGATTGTCGAACAGACGGTTTTGGTTTCATATATTTCATTGTTTAACTGCTATAATTATTGAAGTTGATATTATTTTAACATTTAAACGTGTCATTAAGAAATTAATTGTTTTAATTTAATGAGATTTTTATTTTTATTTAAAAGTGGAATGGTCAACAGATAAATTTTGATTTATTTCTTTTTTACGTTTCTTTATATTTTAACGAAAAATATGAAAAACTATTAAAAATGTGCATAAATTTATACAAAAAAATATTTTTTTTTTGTCATAAACTTTTAATGGAGTAGTCAGTAGCTGTTTGTTTTGTATTCTGTAATTGAAAATATTATTGAAAACATTTGTCGTATACTCGAGTGTAGGCCATAGTGATTATTACAGACTAAAGCAGAGATCACACTATGGCATTTTGTGCAAGCGCAATAGCGTGTCACAACACCAGAGCAACGCGTGCTAATTGTTGAAATTTTTAATCAAAATAATTGTTCTATTCGTTAAACTCATCGTGCACGTCTTATATTTTATGGCGTTCATAGTCCTCCTTCAGCGCGGCTAATTCGAAGAACAATAGATCATTTTCGGACCACATTTACTGTTACTGATCTCATGTGCATCCCGTGAGACGCCGAATAGTGGGCACTGAAGAAGCTGTAGCCGTTGTACAGGAAAAGCATTGAAGATGGTACTAATCAATCAATTGTTGTGTCCTTCCACTCTATGGAAAATTATTTTAGTTGTTGAAAATTGTTGTGACCTGATTGCGCCTTCTACGCGCCAGCCGTGGCGGCCACATGGCAGATATCATATTTAAACACTAATTTCATAAAATTTTCTTTCCAATAAAACCCAGTTTCATTGATATTAAAATATATTTCCTTGTTTTATTAGGATTTTAATTTGTATCAATAAAAAATATGCTTTATTTAGCCTTCAGCTAATTAAAACAAGTAAAAACGTTATATTCGACCGGGTCGAATCTTAAATACCCTCCAAATATTTACTAAGTGAATTTAAAATGTTTAACTTGGTGGAACAGAGTTCCTTTATATAATATCGTACGTCAACACCCACTGAAGGGGGCGGGGTTCAAAAATATACAATATCATGTTTTCCACAGACGAACGTATGGGCTTTGCTAGACCGTCTTAGACTTCATCACTGATCAAGAATTTATATATTTACTTTATAGGGTCCAATTCTCTTTGGAGGCTATAAAAACTGTATTTTGGCGGGGTCGCTCTGGCAAGGGCTGTGGGGGAAACATTTCACCTTTGTCATAAAACTCTAAAAATAAATGCGTGTGATAATTATATACAAAATTAAAATTTCTTTTTTTTGATAGGGTCATTTAGAGGGCAAAGGGGGAGAGGGGGTAGGGCAGAAACAGATACACATAAAACTGTAAAAATAAATGCTTGGGATGATTATACACAAAATAAAACAAATGTATATTTATTTTTAATAGGGTCATTTAGCGGGCAAAGGGGGAGGAGGGGGTAGGGCAGCAACAGGCAGTCATAAAACTCTAAAGATAAATGCTTGGGATGATTATATACAAAATTTAAAATATTTTTTTTTTTGGTAGGGTCATTTAGGGGGCGAAGGGGAAGGAGGGGGTAGGGCAGAGTAGTACCAGGTTTCGTCTCAGCTTCGTCATTAAAGCTTAAATATGTTATTTTTAAGGAATGTAGGCTTAAGTAAAACAATTTGTTAAATTTTTATGCTATTTTTGCCTATAATAACGCCCACTGAAGTGGGCAGGGTCAAAAAAAATTTTTTTTTTTATTAAATGGTTCCAAGTTTAAGGCGGTGGACCGTATTTGACATAAAAATATATCATTTGCTTAACAAAATAACCAAAAAATTTTAAAAATTATGTTGTTTTTTCTGGGTTGGTTTAGTTCTTCTTAGGGGAACTTTTTTCCCTCTTGCCCGATTTAGCCCATCTTCGAACTTAACCTGCTCTAAGCTTTAAAATATATTTATGCCAAATTTCAAGAGTCTAGCTCTTTTCGTTTGGACTGAATCGTGATATCCACAGACGGACGGACGGACGGACGGACGGACATGCTCAGTTCGTTTTAGATTTCATCACTGATCAAGAATGTATATACTTTATGGGGCTGCGATGGATATTTCGATGCGTTACAAACGGAATGACAAAGTGAATATACCCTCCAAATTCTTTTTTGGAGGGTATAAAAATAAAGGATCAGTATTGGATACAATAAATCTAAATAGCCTCTCTTCAAACCGCAAGTATTCAATCTTATAGACTTTTACATGGTGTATAAAAATCTTTCCCACTGTGCAGCACTTAATTTAATACCCCATGAAATTTTATTTATTTTTTTAAACATAGAAAATGTTATAGTCCAATTAGAACGAAGAAATCCTAACGACACACAAATTTATATGTATGTACAATTACGTTTGTATGTATGTATTTCTTTTACCCTATTAAACCAGCCAAAAGTCCTTTCTATAGCATCGAAGGTATTGTACCAATAATCTTGTTACAAATCTTGTTTTCATTACTGCCACGTCAAACAAATACAATACGACGGACGATATGCATTTTAAAGGAACAAACCACACGTCAACGCGTTCAGAGCTTTACATAAATTTTTAATACACAATGAAGGCAGACACAATGAAATCCCAAAGTCAACATTAACAAGGAAAACGTTAAATAATTCAAAATTAAAATAAGCATGAATAAAGTTTAATGATACAGAAGCGCGCATAAATTACGTGCATAAATATGTAAATTGACATTTAGGCTTCTGTTTGTTGTATTTATGATAATTTCTGTTGTCTTTTTTATCTAAAAAAAAAATTGGCAAAGGAATTTAAATAAAATTTTGAGATACTGAAACGAGTCGGTAGGCAGAGCAGATTATTTAAACCTCAGCAAAGATAAATCATGGTAAAAGTATGAAGCAAGAAGGCGAAAGCGAGTCCATATTGTGAAATCAATTGTGCTGTGAAAATAAGTACATTTTCAGAGAAATGATTCAGTGTTTGCGTTCAATGAACAATTTCTTTTTAAAACGACACTTCTAATTGTATAATTATATGCACTGAAGCTTTGGCAAGTCAATAGGAAAAGTCGTGATTGTCTTGATTTACAACATATAAAAATAAATTTTAAAAATTTGTGAACTTCCAGTTTGAAATATTGCCGACTGGTTTGTTGATAACAGTTGTGAGACTGATTTAGATAAATGTCATAGGTTAAAGCATTATACGAGGGTTACTTAATAACTGAATGACTTCTCTTTTTTTTTCTTTTAATCTGGGACCAGCACTAAGGGGATGATCCCTACATACGCAGTGCATAGCGCCGGAACTGAAAACGAGGGAATACTATTTTAAGGGGACAGATGAGGGAAGATGAGAAGATAGACAATGTTTTTGTAGCCATTTCAACCTTTTTACTTCGACGGCTAATTTTTTGCTACGGGGCCGGCGAAGGTGGGTACTGTTAGTCTGCTTTTAGTACATGATAGTGTCAGTCGCTGCCTATTATGTTCAGTGATCAGTGACTATGCCTTCATCATTGAAACAGGCTGGCAACAACTAACACAACCACGCACTAATGCTGATCAGAAGAATTCAACACCACAATATTTCATGACTTAGCGCGGGGTTGAACTGAGGATTCTCCGCTTCATAGTCTTGTGTTCTACTACTTCAGCCAATAGCAAACAAAAGTGATTTAACTTAAAAATTAATACATGAAGTTCTCATATTCTATTTCACTAAAAACATTAATTAAATATGTGATATTTCATCGTAGAAAGTGGGTAAATATGGCGTAACCCCCTTGAAATCATTACTGATTCATTCTGCTAGTTTGATGATTATAAAAATTTCTAAATTTTCCACTCTAAATAAAAATAACCTAAATTTAATAAATATTCATAAAAAATATTTTCTAGATTCAGATTTGAGCTTGAGTCCAATAAAGGAATTCTTCACTTAATAAAATAGAAATAGTCATTTGAGATTTTATATTGTAAAATATATATAAAAATTTCAATTTTATTTTTATTTACAAAGACGTACAATAAATAGTTGTAATACCTGCTAAAACACATTAACTCGAAAATTGTAAAAAGTGAACAAAGAATGCTAATGAGATTAATACTCATCTCTTCTGTTAGTTTAAAGATTATGAGAAATATTTTGCATATTCTACTGTTAATGAAAAATTAGTTTGAAAATCAAAAATTTCAAAATAAAAGTTAAAATTAATTTGTAATTTTCGAATTTAAAATTGAATAATTCATTAATCCTCGATAATTACATTAATCCTAGCACCGTGTTCAGACATACACCTTAATTGAGCGTATCGCAATATACGAGTATAGCATTATTGAGCTCAATTAACCATATAAAATTTCAATTAATTATTATTCAAGAAATATGAAATTGTTATAATATTGAGTAAAATTAAAAACGCAGCACTGCTAAGAAGTGTGTTTAGTGAGCAAAACACTACTCACTGAACAAAGTTAGTAGAGACTTAGCACCTAAATTGTGGGAAAAGTGAAAAAGCGATAAATAAAATAAAGGGTCCGCCATCTAACGTTTTTTTTTCAACTAGTACTTATTTCGTGAATGGTACCGCTTAGCTCATGTCTGATTTGACAGATAATTAGTTTTATCCTTCCGCTGAACGAATATGGTTGACCATCCAATGCGTTTCCGCTTCGCTAAGTGGGCCTGCGATCGACTTACAGAAGATGCCGATTTTGCCAAAAAAATCATCTTTTCAGATGAAGCACATTTTGATCTTGGCGGGCATGTAAACAAGCAAAATTGTCGCATTTGGGGCACAGAAAACCCGCACGTATACATTGAAAAGTCAACGCGCCCAAAACGAGTCACTGTTTGGGGCGGATTTTGATCCAGAGGCATAATTGGGCCATTTTTCTTCGAAAATGAGCAAGGAGTGGCCGTTACAGTCAATGGCGATCGTTATCGGGCCATGTTGAACGAATTTTTGTTCACAAAAATTGAAGAGGAGGATATTGGCAACATTTGGTTACAACAGGACGGCGCTACGTGCCACACAGCCGAAGCTACACTCGATGTTTTCCGCCCTGCTTTTAAAGATCGCATTATCAGCCGCAGAGCTGATGTCGTTTGGCCACCTCGGAGCTGCGATTTGACACCGTTGGACTATTATTTGTGGGGTGCCGTCAAAGATAAGTGTTACGCCGCCGAGGCAGAGACAATTGACGCTTTAAAGGACAATATTCGTGAAGCCATTTGGCGAAATACAGCTGCACACAATCGATAATGTGCTTAAAAATTGGACCGATCGTGTAGGCTACTGCATGGCCAGCCGAGGCAGCCATTTGAATGAAATTATTTTCCATTATTAACCGGAAGGATTGTACTTTCAAATAAAAAAATAAACTTGAGAAAATATTCAGTACTTTTTTTATAGCATTTTCAAAAAAAAAAAAGTTATTTGTCATTTCCCATCCCTGTTATGACAGATTTTGGAATAACAGTTTTACGATCAATTTGAGCTGTTTAACATACAAAGATTTTCTGTTAACGAGTTTTATAATCAGAATTAACTTCAAGGCTGTTTTCCTTCACGTTACATTAAATGACTTTGTATTTTGTAATTCACTTTAGACGTATTTATGATTTATTGTATTCGCTTTTTCAGAGCAGGTACTAAAGCACTGATTCATTTTTCTTACCCAGAATGCGTGTGTGTGTGTGTTTGTTTGTTTGTTTTCTTCCGTGTTGATATTTAAGATCTGTATAATATTAAAATCAAATTTGTTTAGAAATTTTGTTATTGGTTTGTGGTTGCACGTTGTTGCTGGTTGTTGTTATTGTCTGACAAATATTTAGTTTAAATTTTGGTTTTCTTCGATATTCTATCTGCCACGACAAGCAGCACACTTTCAAACAACTTCAGTTGGATTTGTTTTCTCGGTGTTTATGTTGTTGGATCGAATAGCAGACACCTTGCTTGTACTAGTTGAAGGATATTTGCATGCTTTGCGGTACTGGTGCTGCTGCTGGTTTTATTGTTTGCATTGTGGCAGCAGCGGCAAGAAGAGACATTGCGCCAAAAGGAATACAAATTTCCAAGCTCTTCAGCATAAGGGTTTCTTTTTGCCAGAGTTTCTTCTTCTAGTTTAGTTTATATGTATGTATGTATGTATGTGTGTGCATGTTTGTGGGTTTTTTCTGTAATTTTTCTTTTTATTTATTTATTTATTTTTTATATATCTAGTAACCAATATAAATTACATCATAAAATATGGATTTAAATTGACTGAAATATAAACAAAAATATTTCCATAAATTTTCTTTTTATTTACTTTATTTATGCACACGTTCTATGCTGCTTTGTGTGTGTGTGTATGTGTGTGTCTTTGTGTGGGTAATAAATTTTATATTGTGAATGTTAACTAGATTTATAAATTTTATTTAGCTTTAATAATACAAAATAGATTTTTATGCAAAATGTATTGAAATTAAGATTTCTTATATCAATAATATTCTGCTGCTGTTGCCATGCAACAACAAAAACTTTGCTGGTTTTCTTTATTGCATAGAGAATTTTCATTGATTGTATTAAAATATTTTTAGTTAGTTAAGAAAAAAAAAGCAAAAAAAAATTTTTATTCATTATTTATATTCATGCTTAAGCTGACATAATGGAAAATTAAAAAAATAAACACACATTTACATAAAAATCAGTTTTACGGATTTACCTTTTTTTATTGAATTTGAAACTCAGCAGAGTACAACGTTCAGTGTCAGATTCTTTTTTGGTATTCTATTAATATTTATTAGGTTTCCGAAGCTGTTTGTTAATTTATCTGAGATATTCTTTCAATGAATTTTCATTTTTTTTTTGCATTGTAAGTCGGTAGATATGCTTTTATTTTATTGGTTTTTGCAATAAATTTTAAAATTATTATTAATACGTTGTTGTCTCTTGACGATGATAAAAACATACACAATCCGCTGCAAACAACACAATTTTTATTTTAATTATTAACCTAAGAAAAGTACCACCGTCAAAAAAGGAAAAACTAAACAAACACCTTTGACGACATGGCGTAGCAGCCTCGAAATCAGCGCTAATTCGTTCTGCCAGTTTAATGATTATAAAAAGTATTCCAATCTTTACAAAAATTACCAAATTAGGACAACTAATCTTCACTATAATTCATATTATACGAATTCCAAAAGTATTTCAGATATAAGACTTTTTGTGCAAGAAAGAGGGCGTGCTCAGCTACAATTTGCCGCCCAGTGGCATATGTGTACGCAGCCCCGTTTTTTGATGTGTTAACATCTATACGCGAGCCTCTAGGGCAGTAAACTATCAGTTTCAATACATACGCAAGTGTAAGTGTAAGAGTTTGTTTGTTTGTTGTTGTTGCTTGGCAGTCGGTATTGAAAGTGATTACTGGGCGATTTTTATATAATTTTCCCACGCGATTTTCTCCGCAAATTCATTGCCGATTTTATTAATTTTTGGATTAAAACGCTAGTGCGGGTTTCGACGAAGAGTTTAGGCCTAAAATTAAGGCGATCCGATATCGGCGAGCGGAGATTTAAGTGTTTTAATTCGGAGTATTAATTTGGAGTAATATTAAAAAAGTGTTTTATGTTGATCTTCGGTTTTGTCTTATGCCTAGCAAAGAGAATAGTGACGTGGTTATACGTACATAAATATATAAAAATGAGATAGCAAGACAGCAACGTATGTAGCTTATGTACAAACATAACAATGTATGTCTGTACATTTGTCTGTTGCTTTGCATTCTCTTTGTTTTTTGTGGGTTTAATATAAAATAAATAAAAAATACTTTATATTAGCTCTACCTCCGGGTTTGTGGGTCTGTGTTCATAGAAATCGAACAGGTACCGTGTAACAAAAAGGTGTTAACACATCGCCCGTGAGTTCGAACACTCATTGATTTCTTTATAATGACCAAATTATGACAACTAATCCCCCATAATTAACAAATTATGACAACTAGTCCTCACTAAAATTGATATTTTTCGATTTTTGAAGGTATTTCAGATATAAGACTTTTTGTGCAGGAAAGAGGGCGTGCTCAGCTACAATTTGCGCCTAGTGGCATATATCATTTGGTCATTATATCAAATGATATAATGACCAAATTAGGACAACTAATCCCCACTAAAATTGATATTATTCGAGTTCCAAAAGTATTTTAGATATACGACTTTCTGTGCAAGAAAGAGGACTTCAGCAGCTTCCTCCTTTATATTCGACCGGGTCGCTTCTTAAATACCCTCCAAAATTGTAGTAAATAAACTAAAAAGGTTATACCCGCTGGGGTCGCGTTCCTTTAAGACACTTCTTGCCCAATTTTAAAACTCTATTTGGACAGGCTCACCTTCCAGGAAAGGTCTTGTGGGAGACAGCTCTGTGGTAAAAACTTAACAAGTAATTTTTTGGGGTTATTAAATGAAAAAAAAATTTTGTATAGGATTATTTAAGAGGCAAATTGGAGAGAAGTAGGACATCTTACATTCGCCTTAAAAGCTTAAAAATTAAATGTTTAAGGAAGACAATTTATTAAATATTTTTGATATTTTTCCATGTAATATATTACTTCTTCGCCCACTAAAGAAGGCGGGGCCCAAAAATTTTTTTCCTGATTTTCTAGCTTTAAGTTCAATACTTTGGACCTTCTTTTATATAAAAGTACAGCATTTGCTTAACAACATTACAAAAAAAAATTAAAAACATTATGTTGTTTTCTTAGAGGTTGATTTAGTTCTTTTTAGGGGAACTCTTTTCCCTCTAGCCCGATTCAGCACATTTATTAAGCTGACCTGTGCTATCCTTAAAAATTTATCTATACCAAATTTTAAGGGTCTGGCGCTTTCCATTTGGACTGTAAAGTGATTTTCACAGACGGACGGACGTATATGGCTCAATATTCTTAGATGTCATTCCTGATCACGAATATATAAAATTTATGGGGTCTTAGAAGGATATTTTGCTACGTTACACACGAAATGACAAACTGAATATACCTTCCAATTGTTTTGTTTTTTGAGGTTATGAAAAATGAATTGCTTATTCGTAGATTTGAACTTGAGCTCGGCCAAAACTTAATAATTACATTAATCCTAAAATTCCAAATAAGAATATATATATTCACTTTTAGCTAAATTTTATCTTGTAATTAAGAAGAAAATAACGATAAAAAAATAGCCCCGTTTTAAGTAAAATAATGAAATACTACAATCGAATCCGCTTTAGCGCAACGCACTTTACTGAAAAAAATTGGGATTAGTGAAAACCATACAAATCCCCGCTTTGATTTTAAACGCAGCTAGTCTTATTCACTCCGCTTTAGCGAAACATCGCTCTAGTGAACATATCGTATTACTGAAAACCAAAAGCAAGCCCACAACTACGTTTTGTATGAAACTTACTTCGCTTTAGTGAAAAAATAAACAATGACATCGAATCTATTGCATAAGTTACGGCTGAAATTGTGCATGTTTTGTCCGTTAAAAAATTAAATGGCAAAATCTATTTGTCCTTTTCGCTCTTACGTAGTTTATTGTATTCTTCTATTATATTGTCAAGGCAAGTGGCTAGACATTTGATATAAAAAATATTGTTTTACTGATTTTTAGCAGTACGCTTAATTGCAACATATTTCAGTAATACGAATTGCTTTTTAGAGAAAAAAATCGGAGTACTGAAAAAAATTGGGTTTTTTTATTTCCAATAAAGCGGTGTCGACTGTAGAAAGAAATATACGCAATACAGGATATTAGCTAAAAAAAAATTGCATACTTTTAGGATTTATGTTATCGTTATTGAACAAAACTTCCCTTGCACTGTAGCAAAAACTGTCCGGTGAAGTAAATATTAAAGTGACTGCAACAACATCCATATCTTCTGATTTTTCTCCACCCATCCTCTCAACGCTATCCTTTCCTTTCATAGCTCCGACACAGTGTACTGTATGAGCAGAATTCATAGCTTGACTGCCAGTCCATGTAAACAAAAATTATAAAAAAATTTTCAATATATTGTTTTTGTTTTAAATGCCATTCAACAAAATCAAAGCTTGCGATATAGCCGAATATAAAAAGATTTGCAGAATGTTTTTTATAATTGAACAGGGAATATATTCTTTAGTTTAAGATCGTATCAGTGTTTACTGGTCACCAAACAAAAAGACAAGTATTTGAAAGATAATGGTGCATTACATATTTATACATAAGTACCAATATTTTCTAAGTTTGAAAAAAAAACGTTGATTACGTAAAATTATTAATTAAAAATAAAACTTTTTCTAAGTAAACAGTCAAAAACAGAAAAAAATTAAAAAATAGGATAATAATTTGTTATGTTTTCCATTCAAGAAATATAAATAAATAAAAAAATGGCTGCTTGCTGCAGCATAACACTGAATATTCGCCAAAAAAAAATACGCGGTTGGATGTATCAATCTTTATAAGCTTTGATATTTGTCGGCACGGAAGATAATTTTCATATGGGAAACATATTCAAAATATTTTTGATAAGATTTTACACAGACTAATTAATAAGACTAAGTGTATTTTTAAATTAGGAGAATTTGTATATGTTGTCCGTTATTAGAGAAAAATAGTATAAAAGGCATTGTTTATGACAAAATATTTTTCGCATATCATCATGACTGAAATTGTTTGCTGGACAAATATTCTGGAAAAAAAAAAATTCATATGCATCCGCCTGATATTAATTCGTCGCTGTCTCATCGACGACTAAATTAAAGAGGGTAAGAATACGTGTGAATGCTCTCAGCACAATTGTGCTATGAAACGCCCGAATCTGATTTAGAAATTCTGGAAATATCACCCTTGTCAAAAACTTTCTGTTAAACTATCACATAATACTAAATATTTATATTTTTTTTTATTTTATTTTTTTTTTTTTTTGTATCGGAAACAATTTCTTAAATTTGAAAAACTATTAATATGACATACGTTTCTGTGGTACACTTTTAGATATTTTCTCCTTCATCACTATTGTTGAAAGATACATGATTAAAAAGTTGTATGTGTGTAGATCCGCAGCCAACAAACAATTTGTCTAAATTCTTGGCAGAAAAAAAAAGTAAAACTATTTTTAAAATCCCTTTAACAGAAAAAATTAAATCATTATATTTCATTTTAGTTTAGATGATATTCTTTGCAGATTCTGGCACACTCAGTTCTCTCATTTGTCACTTTATTGTCATTTAATTAAAAGCAAATTGGAATTATAATAAGCAAACAACAACAATAAGAAATTTGTTTGCTAAATTTTTAATGTTTTTTACACTTAATTGTTATTTACACTAAAGACGAAAACAAAATACCGAATTATTCATGCCTCTAAAGCAAAAATAGTGGAAAAAAGTTGCTCCAACGTTATAGAGGACAAACATTAGCAATAACATCGGCAAAAGCGTTTCTAATTAGTTTGCGAACAATATTTAATTTTCTTAAGGACTTTTTCTAACAACAGCAGCCAGCACCAACAAAAATACTACTACAGCGTACAAAAAAAAAACTTACTTATATTTGTTTACTTTTTTTACAGTTTCGGCTGCTGCTACACTGACGTTGATGCAGCTGTTTATATAAAATTACTTTGTACAACAATATTAACCCTATTGTTGTCACAACGACTTAAATCATTGTTGCTGTTACAGTTACAGTGCTGCAGCAACACACACACACATAAACCAACTTTAACTAAAGGCCAAGTTAAGTTATTTGTTGTTGCCACTAACTACTACTGCCACAAGTTTTGCGCTGTTGCAAAAGCGAAACCTTCACGTCTAAAACTCATTTATGGTAAATGTAATTTAATAGAAACCGTTCTTTCTTCGTCTACAACTTTTTCTAGTTGATGATGAAATTAAAAGCAAAAAAAAGGAAAACTATGGGAGTACTAGAACTGAAGTTCTTCAAAAATATCAACAACGACAACAACTACAGCGGCAATAGAACTAATGCCATAATGGCACTCACTCACACACACACACACACGCTATGCAAAATGCAAAGATACATAAAACAAACGCCGCCGCCTCCCTTGTTGCATAATAACTTAACAGCACTAATGTTGCTACTCTCTGCCACTCCAACACTACTGTTGATTACATTCAATTGCAACAAGATGAAGTTGCTGCAGTGTGGAAAGCAGCCATTCCCAGATTTACAGGTAAGTTTTAAGTTTGCGTAGTTTTAAGTTTACAAAAGTGACTTTTAATGGCTTTTGGATAAAGTTGCCTTTTTATGTTTGTCCAAAGAAAAGAACAAAAAAAACATGCAACGGAGTAGAGGTGAAAAAATAAAATTATATTCAGAGTAGAGTTGCGAAAAGGAAAACAAATAATCTCTGGATAGAGAATCCAAAAGCCAAAAGAGATTTTCTAAAGTGCATTAAGTTTTCAGTTGCTTTTAAGGCATAAACAAATAGCAAAACAGCTACAAACTTCTAATCATTTTAGAGATTATTCAGCTTCTATGCAGATCTAAAAGTGTTTATTACATGTTCTTATTGTGGATTTCAGTATGTGAGCAACTAATTTGGTAAACAATATTTCATTTTTGGCAACAGATATTGCTGAGGCAAGTCTATGGTAAACATTCACAAATTACTTATACTTGTGCAGTTACAATATCTTGCAAGTATTGCAGAATTTGTAAACAGCTATAGAAATGGTTGTGAATTTTCTAAAAATTATTTTAAATAAATAACTGCCACTTTCTTTGCTACAAAAGAAGATGCGAAGTCACGACAACGATAAATTGCTTACTATTGCTCTCTGTTTATCGTATTGAGCGCCTGTCATTGTAGCAAGAGACTATATTCCGCCACCTGCCTTTAGACTTATTAATACAGGGTGTTTTTTTTAAAGGTATAGAACTTCGAATTGAAATAAAACACAAGAAAATCGTTTTAATGTCCATCAATTTGGCTTTTTTGGAAGGATAATTTTATGCCATTAATGTTTAAATATGATTTCGGGCATGTGGCCGCCGCGACTGGCTCGAATAAAGCCAATTCTACAGGTCCAATTTTCAACCACTTTTTCGAGCATATGGGGCCGTATGTTGGCAATAGCGCCACGAATGTTGGCTTCCAAGTCCCCTAACGTTTCTGGTTTGTTGGCGTAGACGAGCGACTTCACATATCCCCAAAGAAAATAATCCAATGGTGTCAAATCACACGATCTTGGTGGCCAATTGACAGGCGCATTCCGCGAAATTATGCGCTCATCGAATGTTTCCTTCAATAAATCGATTGTGACGTGCGCTGTGTGGCATGTAGCGCCGTCTTGTGGGAACCACAACTCATCCACATTCATGCCATCCAATTCGGGAACAAAATAGTCGGTTACCATGGCTCTATACCGGTCTCCATTAACGGTAACTGACTCTCCAGCATTATTTCAACACTTTGCTCTACAGCGGCAATTGTTTCTTCGGTGCGCACTGTTCGACGTCTCTGCGGATGCGTATTATCACATGGAGTAAACGTAGTGCGAAAACGATCCATGGTTAACCGAATTAATTGCTCTGATGGACGATTATGTCGACCATAAAATGGACGGAGCTTGCGGTAAACTTCGCGAACTGAACCATTACTTTCGAAATAAATTTGCACGATTTGCAAGCGTTGTTCTTTTGTCAACCTGTTCATGATGAAATGGCAAACCAAACTAAATATTAATCACTTGACAGCTGACAAAATGGCCGCCAGTTAAAAAAGTGATGCCAACTTAAAGTTCTATACCTCAATAAAAAACACCCAATATTTTTGTATAAAATCGGGTGTACGTTGCTGGCACAAATTTATAATCCATTAAATATGTCGAACCGTGACCGCGGTAGAAGACTTATTATGTTTAGGAGCCAAATTACCGCACTCGATATCGATCGAAATTTCAATACATTTTAAATACAAATTTCGGTCGCTGTCGAATGCTGTAATTTGCTCCCGGTTTCATAAATTAATTTTAATTCATGCCTTATAAGAATTTTTACTCAGGCTTAAGTTCAAATCTGCGCTATGTGCTAGCTTAATAATTATAAAAAATATTTTGTATATAACTTTCTTAATAAAAAATTTAATTTAATACAAATTCTTAAATAACCAAGTGAAAATATATTCGTCTAAGCCGAATCTTATAAAGGGTGTTTTTATAAGAGCTTGCTGATTTGAAATTAAAAAATAAAACACATGCCAAATTATGAAATGGCAAAAAAACAATTTTTATTTGGTAGATAATTTCTTGTCATTTAACATTTAAATATAATTTCGGGCATATGGCCACCACGACTATTTTGCACAAAGGTCATTCTGGAGGTGCAATTTTCGACCACCTTTTCAAGCATTTGAGGGCGTATTTCAGCAATGACACGTTGACTACTGGCTTCCAAAGCGTCAATCGTTGCTGGTTTATCCACGTAAACCAATGATTTCAGGTATCCCCACAAAAAATAATCGAGTGGCGTCAAATCACACGAACGCGGAGGCCAATTCACCGGTCCATTTCTCGAAATAATGTTGTCGTTGAAATGTTCTTTCAATAAGTCCATTGTTTCGCCCGCAGTATGACAAGTGGCACCATCCTGTTGAAACCACATTTCGTTTACATCCATATCTTGAAGTTTTGGCACCAAAAATTCATTGATCATGATTCTGTATCGATTTCCATTCACGGTAACGCGTCGTCCTTCCTCATTTTTAAAGAAATAAGGACCGATGATTCCACCAGCCCATGGACCGCACTAAACAGTACATTTATTGGGATGCATTGGTAATTCTTGAACGGCGTGTGGATTATCTTGGCTCCAAATACGGCAATTTTGCTTGTTGACATGTCCATTCAAGCAAAAATGCGCCTCATCACTGAAGAGAATTTTGCGGTAAAAAAGCGGATAAACATTTTTAATTGAACACGGTTTTTGAAAATAAATTTCCACGATTTGGAAGCGTTGTTCTGGAGTTAACCTGTTTATGATGATTTGCCAAACAATACTGAGAGTAGAGACGTCACTTTAAACTGTCAAAACAGCTGTCAGACAACAGAGTGATTCGTATAAAAAAAAAAACTTCATAAAAAAACACCCTTTATAACCTTCACCGACATACGGCTGTTTTTGAAAATTTTTTATTTTCAACACCGATTTATTTATTTCTAAAATAGAAAATATGTTTTTTTACCAAAGAAACAAATTTTTATTATTTACTGCCGATTTCACAATGTCGAAAGAGTTCTTTCTTTCGTAAAAAATTAACTAACTGCGTTTACAAATTCTAGAACTCTGTAAGCCGTATTAAAATTTTTTTCTTAAACTATCACATTATAGTAAATAATTTGATTTATTTTTTTATTGGAAACAGCGTCTTATATTTCAAAACTTATTTCTGTGGTACACTTTTAGATAAGTTATCCTTCATTAATATTGTTGAAATATACATGATTTGAAAATTGTATGTGTGCAGAAATGCATACAAAATATAATTTGTGTAAATTCTTAACAGGAAAACAGTAAAAAGATTTTTAAAATCTCTTTAACAGAAAAAAATCAAATAATTAAATTTCATTTTATTTTAGCTGATATTCTTTGTATATTCTGACAAACTCAGTTCCCTCATATTATCGATTTTTCAATGTCTAAAGGAGTTATTTCATTTGTATCAATGCATTTGAAACAAAAACAATTTATAAATATTTTTTTGTTTCAAATATATTTGCACGAAAGAAAAAATGCCTTCGAGATTGTGAAATAGGCAGTTAATTAGTTTAATATTTAAAAAAAACGGTTAAGCTTTACAGTTCTAAACCAGTCTTTTCCACTCTTCTGATTTCTAATATCAATAAACTTGTTTAAAAAAATTTAATTTCCAACAAATTTTTATTTATAAACAAAAGGAAAAAATTTGTCTCAGTTCGCTATTTTTATGCACAAAAACAAAAATTTCGATTGCACAAACCTGGGATCAACGTTTTTATTTTTAATACTAATATTTGATTACTTTTATGTAGCAAGAAAAGTTTTCGATTTTCGAACCCTGGAATGGAATTTTAGATATTTTGGTTTTCAATGCAAATTTAATTTTTCATAAAGTTTATTAGTTCAAAAAAATAAATAAAATAAAATAAATGTCTAAAAAAAATAAAAAATAGGGACTTATTTGGCAACTTTCATGAACCAAACAAATTTCGATTTTCGAACCCTGGACTCGAATTTTTTATTTAATTTTTTTTTTAATTCTTTATACAATTTTAACTTTTCCCAAAGTATAAAATAGGTCAAATTTGTAAAAAAAAATAGTTTTTGTTAGTTAATTTTATAGAACAAAATAGGTTTAAGCTTCCCAGCTCAGGAACCGTATTTATCTAAATTTCAATAGCTCCAGCATCAGTCCAAGAATTAAGTCTCGTAAATTTTTTGAGGGCAGAGGAAACCCGATTTCACGTAAAGACAGGCGGACAGACGGACGTCGCTTGTTCGTCTTCCCTATTCCTAAGCACCCGGAAAGTATTTACTTTATAGGTTCCCATATTAATATTGAGGAAATTACACACGGAATTTCACTTTTTTGCGAAGGATATACAAACATAACTTGTAGATTCGCAAGGCTTGAAGTCAAGCCTGAATAAAAATTCTTAGTTTAATAATTAAATTAAAGCTAAGGGCTCGCTACCGTGATACCTTCAAAAGGCACATAAAGTCCACACACAATTTAAAACACGTTCATACACATGCCAAATTTATTTCTGTGTTAAGAATTCCATGTAGTCTGCTGTTTAGCCTACAGAAACTCTTTATGCTCAAAAGCAAAATGAAGGATTCAATGCAATAGACTAACTAATTTGCATTAAATTCAAAACCCATCCATTGTTAATAATATAATCAGCAGTATGTCTTTGCACTCATATGCTTTATTAAATTTGACTTACAGAAAGAAACAAACACACACACACTCACACAGGCACACATAAAAATTTAACGCCCTAGAGACTTTTAATTTTTCTAAAAGCCTAGATTTAATATTTCAGAAATTTTCTTTTTGCCTCCATATGCATACATTAAAAATAATTTTAGTATCACTCTGATTACTTCTGCTTGGTTGCGTTAGAAATACAACAGCAAAATGGAAGCAAATTATTTATCAACACACTCGTACAAACGGGCATGTAAAATTCAAAGTGCTGCATTGAGTCAAATTCTTCCGCACTGCATTTTTCCTCATATTTTTTTTTCTTTTCGTTTGTAAAATTTTTCTGTACAGACAACAATTTTTGTATCTATATCTAAAATACACACCCACCAATAAATAAATATCTCCTAGTCTATCTTTTTATCTGTTTATAAACCCTTTTTTTGTTGTTGTTGTTTTCTATTTTTTGCTGGTATCTCATATCACGACAATGTATGTTGCTGGTAAATTGCAGTTGTTGGTCTACCGTTTTCTAAACCGAAACTGTTAGCAGTCATTTTGTAAATTTTAATCGATTTTCCATTTTGATAAGTTTTGCATACCACTGATACCTGATAACTTGGCAAAACGTTTAAAACCATGAAAAAGGAAAACAATTTCATGTATTCACTGCCACCCCTTCTAGTTGTTTTTTCGTTTATTTTTTTTATTGTTCTTGTTTCTTTTTTTGGTATTATAGTCTTTTTTGGGTAGTGGTTTAAATGCTTTTTATTTTATGGTTTGAGGTGTGGAAAATGTGGAATTGGAGGAATTTAAGCTTCTCCATTTTTAAGTCATTAGCTGCTGGAAATTTCAAATTGTGTTATTAAAGGAGTTCATTTCTTTTTTTTTTTTTTTTTTATTCTGCAAACTGCCGAAATTATTTTACGATTGTATGAATTTCTTACTACTCCCTATATTCCCTTTCTCTTGACCAATTTTCCTAGTTCTGACACAATGCATCGCATATGTAGGGATCTTCTTCTGACTTCTGCCAACAAACAAGAAAAAAAATATACAGTTTTTTACAGCCAAAGTTGTCTTAAAAACGTGTAAAGGGCTTAACCCTATTCGGTCAGCTTAACCCTATTCGGTCAACTATCAGGTAATTGCACTAGTGCAACCAGAGCCCAAATTACCACATTCGATATTCAATGAAATTTCAATGCAAATTAATTAGAAACTTGGGTTGATATCGAATGTCGTAATTTGCTGTCAGGTTTGACATTTTTATGCTGGATTTAGAATTTTTCATTCTAATATGGTATTAAGATTTGAAAAAATAACTTTTAAATATGTACTAGTTTTGCATTTTTCTACAATTATTTTGCTTTTTTTTGGCAGATTTTATTTTCATATAATTTGTTTTTTCTTAAATCTTCGACTTCAATTTTTAAAGGGTGTTTTTACAAGAGCTTGCTGATTTGAAATTTAAATAAAACACATGCCAAATTATGAAATGGCCAAAAAAAAACATTTTTTATTTGGTAGATAATTTCTTTTCATTTAACTTTTAAATATAATTTCGGGCATATGGCCACCACGACTATTTTGCACCAAGGTCATTCTGGAGGTCCAATTTTCGACCACCTTTTCAAGCATTTGAGGGCGTATTTCAGCAATGACACGTTAAATACTGGTTTCCAAAGCGTCAATCGTTGCTGGTTTATCCACGTAAACCAATGATTTCAGGTATCCCCACAAAAATTAATCGAGTGGCGTCAAATCACACGAACGCAGAGGCCAATTCACCGGTCCATTTCTCGAAATAATGTTGTCGTTGAAATGTTCTTTCAATAAGTCCATTGTTTCGCCCGCAGTATGACAAGTGGCACCATCCTGTTGAAACCACATTTCGTTTACATCCATATCTTGAAGTTTTGGCACCAAAAATTCATTGATCATGATTCTGTATCGATTTCCATTCACGGTAACGCGTCGTTCTTCCTCATTTTTAAAGAAATAAGGACCGATGGTTCCACCAGCCCATAGACCGCACCAAACAGTACATTCTTTCATTCTTTTCGGTGGCTTGGCATCCAAAAGAGTGAATGTAGACCGAAATTTGGTAATTACATTCTTTATGGTGGTCTCAGACGGACGATTATGTGCACCATAGAATTCACGAAGTGCTCTATAAACATTTTTAATTGAACACTGTTTTTGAAAATAAATTGCCACGATTTTTTTTTTTTAGGAGTAGGACCAGCACTCAGGGGATGACCCCTATATATGCAATGCATTGCGCCGGAACTGAAAACGAGGGGATAGTATTGAGGGGACAGATGAGGAAAGATGAGAAGATAGACAATGTTTTTGTAGCCATTTCAACCTTTTTACTTCGCCGGCTAATTTTTGCTACAGGGCCGACGAAGGTGGGTGTTGTTACTCTGCTTTTAGTACATGATAGTGTCAGTCGCTGCCAATTATGTTCAGTGACCAGTGACTATGCCTTCATCATTGAAACAGGCTGGCAACAACTAACACAACCACGCACTAATGCTGTCCAGAAGAATTCAACACAATATTTCATGACTCAGCGCGGGCTCGAACTCAGTACCTTCCGCTTCATAGTCTTGTGTTCTACTACTTCAGCCAACAGCACCCACCCAGATGCGTTGTTCTGGAGTTAACCTGTTCATGATGATTTGCCAAACAATACTGAGTAGAGATGTCACTTTAAACTGTCAAAACAGCTGTCAGACAACAGAGTGATTCGTATAAAAAAAAAACTTCATAAAAAACACCCTTTATAACCTTCACCGACATACGGCTGTTTTTGAAAATTTTTAACAGTTATTTAACAGTTAGTTAACAGTTATTTAACATCGTCAGCAAAAAGCGATAGAAAATTGAATTTTAAAAATAATTTTTTACATTTTTTATACAATTAAAAGATTTTTAAAAGTTGGAATAGGTCTTTAATATATAAATTTTATTAAATTATATTTTCAACATGTATTTCGTAAACTGTTATTTTGTTAAAATTTTAAATTTCTAATAATCGTGTAAGGTTCCAAAATCATTTCATTCATTTCATAAATTCATCTTTATTAACATCTTATACTTAGCATATAAATTTATAATTTCGAGATTTTATCTATAGATACTACAGCGAATAATATTGATAATCGAAAGAAAAACTTAATATTATTTGGCTTTCATTTACATTTAAATTTTTTCACGATTTATTTCTTTTTTACAGAATTTGATTTACTTTAATTTTTTTTTTTTTTTTTTTTTTTTGTCTTGCAGTGTTAAGAAAATTTTTTAGTTTATGTAATTCAGGATATATTGTATTATTTCGCAAAAAAAAGCAAAAACAAAAATATATAACTTAAAATCTTACCTTTGGTATTGCATTTAAATATCAGTTTATTTCCTATATCAGCTTATTTCCTTTATCAGCGTATTTCTTTATCGGCTTATTTTCTTTATCAGCTCATTTCCTTTGCCACTATTTTTAATTTAATTTATTAACATGAATTTATTTTAAAAAAGGCCATACTTTGTGGAATTCTCCATCTTAAATACATTTATTCTTAACATTTTAATTTTTATTTAACACTATAGATATTAACGGCACTCTTTAAAACACATATTCATTTTTCACTTTTTGACTTTACATTTTAATCGTACACTCTTTTAGTACCGGCTAAACAACAACAGATTTTAAATACAATGAATGCATTAGAAGAACTTCGCTGTTAACAGTCATGCTAAGCTAACAGTGGCATCTCTGTCCACAGTTCTATTTCATACTAAGATTTTCATACGCATTAATAATTAGCTTTACAAACTAAACTAGTTGCGCAGAAAGTTTTTCAAATTATTAAATATGCATTAGTTAACAATTATTAACGTAAGTTAAATATTTTCCCATACTTTTCCTATTTTTTAAATTAATTTAACGGGAGCCAACACAACACACATTCACGCAGAAGGAAAATATCAAAGAACGTAATATTAGGAGAAGAGCGCGAAAGGCGTTAAAAACAAAATAAAATTTTAAAATTCCAAAGCAAAAAACTGCAAAGCAAAATATTATTTGCTTTATTAAAGAAGAAAAACTATTGTAAAGGGTTTTAACGGAATCTTAAAAGGATTCGAAATTTATTTTATATTATCATAGAATTCCAATTTCAAATATTCTTATAATTTGCCAGCAGTTGTCGGCGGCAATTTGTCCCTCATTTATACACAAATCGGTAATCTTGGTTTGTTGTTGAATAAACCTTTTCGTTTCTTTTTTGTCACACTAGCATTGTTTCATATGATCAGATTCGTTCCCATTCAAATTTAATGAGTAAATTCATAAACTCACTAACTGCTATTTAACCAAAACAATAAATATTCTCTTGCTTTGCTTTTGCACTCTTATTATTTTCATGCAAAACAAACACAGTAAGCAAACACAGACGCACGCACACAAAACAAAAACCATGCATTCTCCTGCATTAAAAGCAACAGTGACTGCGCTGCCCACAAACTTTGCTTATTTACAAATTGTTTTGTACACATTTTAACACGAAAAACTAAACTATTTGCGAAGATATTAACTTTTAATTATTAAATATACGTTAATTAACAATTTTTGACACAAACTATAACATTTTTAACACTTTTTCCCATTTTATTTTAATAATATAACGAGAGTCCACACTGAAACGTCCGCGCAGTACAAATATTTTCGGTATAATAAATTTTGGAAGAACTGAAAGAGTACATCAACAACAAACAAAACAGTGTTGCCACTACAGTGGATTGTTTTTAATCCTAGCAAACTTGTATATTTCTCTTGAAAAGGTTTATATACTGCAATTGTTGAAGTTAGTATGGATTTGAGTATGAAACTATTTTCAGCCACGCCTATATTTTTTTATGACTGTTTTGAAACTAATGCCAGTTAATGGAAATTTTGCTTACTTTCTTTTTTTCTTATCAAAACAATTTGCAACAGAATAGTACAAGCGGAACACAAATTAGGTTGTTCTTATTTTATAAAGAGTCAACAAAGGAATCCAAAACTATTATCGTCTATTATTAATATTATTTTTGGCCAATTTGAAAATAGTAGAACGATGATATCAATATTCTGGAACCGAATACGAACATGTTGTATAAACATGGATACAGATTTCTTCAGCTGGCCCCACGTTAACACTTTGATGTTCAGTTAATATTTTAACACAACATATTAGATTTTGTTCGCAGGCGTAACAATCAAAAATATTTATATAAATGAATATTTATATTGTGTCAAATAAAAAAATATTTCATAAAAATATTTATATTTTCTGAATATGAAGTTATTCTACCGTAATATAAAGTTAATATCTTGTAAAGATTTAATGATAACCTTTTTTTAAACTTCTCTACTTTATAATATTAATATTGCAGTAGACATTTGCGTTATATTTTTATGTACGATTTCTTATTTTTTTTTATAATTTTTATCTTTGTTTAGTAATAATGTTAATGTGATCAAAATTTTAAAATATTTTTGGACTTTTTGTAGAAACTACAAAAAAGAACATTTAAAATGCATTTTATAACTTCTTCATACAAGTACTTATTTTTTTAACTCGGACCAGCTTTCAGGGGATGACCTCTGTATATGCAGTGCATTGCGCCGGAACTAGAAGGAAGGGGCTAGTACTAACGGGACAGATGAAGAAAGATAGAGAGATAGAGAATTTTTTGTAGCTATTTGAACGTGACTCTTGAGTGTTAGTATAAAAGATAATGTATTATTAATATAATAAAATTATTAAATTTAAAAGCGAAAACCCCCAAACGAAATCATGCTGATTTTATATCAATATTTAATATAATTTGAAACTACTTTTTTTATAAAAATAATAGAAAAACTTGTGCTCCATGCACTAAAATCAAAATTAGTTATGGGTGTGTGTATATTTCATACAGATATACAATAAATGGTACGAAAGGGGGATATGCAAATAATATGAAGAACATGATATCATTTGTGGCCAGCTTTAAAGCAGAGCTGTGTCGTTCGTGAACGAACGGCTCAATTTGAACGAATCAGTACACTGAACGAAGTGAGCCGGTTACTTTACTGAGCCGTTTTGGCTCAGCAGTAATGATAACAAGTTCAATTCACTTGGGTTCGTTCATGGCCGAACAAACAGGTCATATAAAATATATACATACATATGTATATATATATATATATATATATATATATATATATATCTTTTCATTAAAGCTATGAAACGGAAAGAATTTTATAACTTTGCCATAATACACCAGAGCAAGGCTTCCATTTGCTCATTTTCACTTTTTTTATTTATTGGCCACGAATTTCTTTAAATATGTATGTCCCGAACTGCACATCATCGAAAAAAGAAATCTTAAAAACTTTTTAAACTTTCTCACATTCTATTTTTGTTTATATGCAATTAAATATAAATAAAATAAAAATTAAATTAAATAAAAATTATCACTTATTAATTTTTTCTTTTTTGCATTTGGTGTTGTTTGTTTTGATTATTTTCCTTTTTATTGACCGAATCATATGTTTCTTCGTTTTCATTTCGTATTTCATAAAAAGAACGAACGAACGAAATGAACGAACGAGTTCTTTCTCAAAGAATGAACGAAAATGACCGGTCACTTAAACGAACGATTTGGCACAGCTCTACTTTAAAGTAATAACACTTTAAAATTCCTAATGGAAAAATATATTTTTATACAAATTTGTGGATTGTGGCAACACTAAACTCTCCTAATTACTCTCATTAATAACCATATTAAAGTTACATTGACTTTTTTTAATATAAAGTTGAATTTGAATGGTGGAGGTGGATTAAATTGATGCCTGTTAATTTTCTCTTTTTTGGTTTTTTTTACCACTTGTCGTTGCATGTAACTTGAATTTAAGTAGATAAAATTAATTTGATTAATAAGGATAGAATTTTACACGAGAAGAGAATATACAAGATATTTTTAAGAGAAGCATATAAAATATGGACAGGAATATGACTATGAACTCTGCATTATCAACTTGCAAATACCAATTTTATTTTTATTTTTATTTTTAATTTTGTTAACGTTGGCACTTCCGTTCTTTGTAGGATACATGTGTCACTTACTCTACATGTTGATTATCATAATATTGTTAGTCTTAGCAATAACGTGACAGTGGACATGCAATGAAAACTGTCAGCTAAGTACATAAGCCCTATTCACAACTTGTGCAAATAGTCTTGCATCAATGCATTTGCAAAATAATTGTACTCTACACCAGTGATGTTACCTTTTTTATTTCGATTTCCGTACAGTCCTTGAAAAGTTACCGTTTTTTTTAGGTAAAACTACCGTACGCCAAGTCTGGTACAAAATTATTATAAAGAGAAACGTATAGAGTTTAGCTACAATTTGCATTATTTTGCATAGTTGTAATGAAACCGTACTTTTTTGATGCTTTTACTGAGAAATATGCAGTCGCAAGAGAATTTGCAGTAAAGAATTTATATTTGGACTGTCACCAAACTGATTTATTAACACAGTTTATGAATTCGCACTAGTAGACACATTATGAAAACAAAAATTTTTGTTATCTAACAATTAAATATTAAAACTTTTTAAAATTACCGTACAAATATAGAACTTACCTGTTTACCGTTCGGAGTGCTAAATTACCGTATAGTACGGTAATTACCGTACAGTTGACATCACTGCTCTACACCAACAAAATACATTGAAAATACTCTCAAATACACTCTAAATTTTTAAATGCAATAAAGCAAGACTATTTGCACAACATTGTGAATAGGGCTATAGATTGTAAGACATTGCCGAAAAAGCTGCTAATCTTAAGGCGAACATTTGCTCAAATAAATTTAACATCTATAAAAGTGTGTTCTTTTAGAGTGCCACACTACCAGAGCAACTCGTGCAAATTGTTGAAATTTTGAATCAAAATAATTGTTCTATTCGTCAAACTCATGGTGTACTTCGTCCTTTCATAAAATTTTCTTTCCAATAAAGCCCATTTTATTGATATTAAAAATATATTTCTTTGTCTTATTAGGATTTAAACTTTTGTCACTCTATAAAAAACACCCTTTACATGAATAAAAATTTTGTTATTCAGATAATGTTTTATTGAGTTAAACAGTTTCCAAAAATATTGGATTCTATGATGGTGCCTAATAGTTATGAATGTTTTTATTAGCAAATGATGTTTCACCGTGGCCGTACTTTTATTGTCACATGATTTTTATGTCAGTTTACACAATTGTCATATCACTGTAAAACCGGGAACACGACTATTATTTACATTTTGGCGATAATATAGCAGCTAAACTATATCCAAACATATTTTTTGCGTCAATTTCACTATTTCATTTAATGTTTCAGCTTGAGTTAAATTAAAAATGTTTAAAAATCGTTACATTTTAATCGTCTTAAAAATTGTGTATCATAAAGGGATTTCAAAAACATTGTTAGTTTTAGTTTTAAGTTTGTTTAAGTAAAACAAATAAGATTATGTGCTTTTATTGCTTAATTTATTTTTTTTTCTTCTCCTTTTTGAATGAAGCACCTAACAAAAAGCTGTTAGTTTGAAATAAATAGAAAAGGAAATCCTTGAAATTCTTTAAGTTTTCTGTATTCGCAAAAAAATAAAATGTACTCCCTTTTGTAAAGCTTCGTTCGTGTATTTTATTTATTTTATAATTTCGAAGCCAAAATGCAATTGAAGCGTCCGTCGTTGACTGCAAAGTTAACAATTATTGTGTGTTGCTGTACAAGTTTTCCCTGGGTATTTCATAAACGTGACTGTCATCAAAATAAAAGTTGTTGTTTTTCTCAGCTCTTGTATATAGTCCTGTGCCTGCACATGATATCAGGGTTGTGGCAAATTGTTGTAAGTGTATGAGTTGTAAAATTTAATGTGTAATTTGTAAGGTGCTTGAATAAAATTTATAGCAAAAATTTTTGTACAAATATTGGACAAGTTCTTTATCTTTTTAATATATAAAATAAAATTTTTTAAATAAAATAAGTAAAAACGTTATATTCGACCGGGTCGAATCTTAAATACCCTCCAAATATTTAGTAAGTGAATTTAAAATGTTTAACTTGGTGGGACAGAGTTCCTTTATATAATATCGTACGTCAACGCCCACTAAAGGGGGCGGTGTTCAAAAATATACAATATCATGTTTTCCACAGACGAACGTATGGGCATTGCTAGACCGTCTTAGACTTCATCACAATTCTCTTTGGAGGGTATAAAAACTGTATTTTGGCGGGGTCGCTCTGGCAAGGGCTGTGGGGAAAACATTTCACCTTTGTCATAAAACTCTAAAAATAAATGCTTGGGATAATTATATACAAAATTAAATTTTTTTTTTTTGATAGGGTCATTTAGCGGGCAAAGGGGGAGGAGGCGGTAGGGCAGCAACAGGCAGTCATAAAACTCTAAAGATAAATGCTTGGGATGATTATATACAAAATTAATTTTTTTTTTTTGTAGGGTCATTTAGGGGGCAAAGGAAGAGGGGGGGTAGGGCAGAAATCGGCAGTCATAAAACTCTAAAGATAAATGCTTGGGATGATTATATACAAAATTTAAAAAAAAAATTTTTTTGGTAGGGTCATTTAGGGGGCAAAGTGGAAGGAGGGGATAGGGGCAGAGTAGTACCAGGTTTCGTCTCAGCTTCGTCATTAAAGCTTCAAAATTTTATTTTTAAGGAATGTAGGCTTAAGTAAAACAAATTGTTAAATTGTTATGCTATTTTTGCCTATAATAACGCCCACTAAAGTGGGCGGGGTCAAAAAATATTTTTATTTTATTTAATGGCTCCAAGTTTAAGGCGTTGGACCGTATTTGACATAAAAATATATCATTTGCTTAACAAAATAACCAAAAAACTTTAAAAATTATGTTGTTTTTTCTTGGTTGGTTTAGTTCTTCTTAGAGGAACTTTTTTCCCTCTTGCCTGATTTAGCCCATCTTCGAACTTAACCTGCTCTAAGCTTCAAAATATATTTATGCCAAATTTCAAGAGTCTAGCTCTTTTCGTTTGGACTGAATCGTCATTTCTACAGACGGACGGACGGACATGCTCAGTTCGTCTTAGATTTCATCACTGATCAAGAATATATATACTTTATGGGGTCTGAGATGGATATTTCGATGCGTTACAAACGGAATGACAAAGTGAATATACCCTCCAAATTCTTCTTTGGAGGGTATAAAAATTAGGCGAATAATTCATGTCACTAATGCGCTTAATCGCTTAAAATTACATATTCTTTAATAATTTCAAATAGAGATGGGCAAATGTTAAGATTTTTTCGTGCCCACGCGTTCGTACGTGAGCGCGATTCAAAAATTTGGGAACGTGTTTGATTTTCAATACGTATAATAGTCACGCACTCAAAACAGAAGATAAGCTTTTACTTCTTTTAAGTTTTTAATACCAACGAAAATATAATGTACATACTTAAATGTTGCCATGCGTGAGCGTGATTCAAAAATTTAGAACCGTGCATGATTTTCAGGACGTATAATAGTCACGCTCGCAGAACAAAAGATACGTTTTTTCTTCGTTTTAAATTTTTAATACTAAGGAAAAAATGATGCACATACATAAATTTTACCGTGCGTGAGCGTGGGTGAAAAAAATTTGACTTTCGTGACCCTTAATGGGGGCTTGATTTTTTTTCGAAATTGTGGTTTGACGCTACAGTTTTTAATTCTAATCATGGTGATTCTTGTAGCATTTGAAAAAACAATTTTTTTTTATTTTACTTGCAAGAATAACTGAAAAACACCAGCAAACCCCTCTTTACCAGAGTAACGACTACGCCTCTTTCTTCTTTGCGTCCCAAACGCAGCACACATACTCGTATCAAGCGAATTTATTGGCTCTTAATAGAATCGTGTTCAACATTAAACATTTGATTATTTCTTTGAAGCACACAATAAGAGCACAATGAAAAAGAAAAATGAAGAAAAAATCGAGCCCAGATACTCGTACATAAAGAAAATCGCAGAGTCAAGCTCTTGCCAGCCTAAAGTCATAAGTCAGCATAAGGATTTTCCAATGCCAGTTGCAGGACAAACTAAAATACATACAGTGCATATAAATAAAATAAATTAAAAAGAATAAATATAAAAAAAAGAAGAAGAAAAAGTACGAGTATATAAAATAATCTGCAACACAATGCAGTTAAGCAAATAGATTGGCACAATCTGGATTCCTTTCATATCGCTTGTTTATAGATTCATTTTATTTCTCTTTTTTATTTTTATTTTTTTTAATTTTTATTTTACTCGGTTTTCTTTATGTCCCTTTTCGAATTGCAAATAAATGTTTCCAAGTTTATGCTTACGTACACACGTATCTGATGCACAGAGAGAATGACAAAACGAAGGACTCGTAAATAGAAGAAGAAAAAATAAGGGACGAAAAATGCAAATACGTGTTTTGTATTTTCTATCAGTTTGATATTGTTGTGATAATTTGAAAATGCCAACATTTTATCTGTGTCCTTTTTTATTTAAAGTATTTCATTTTAATATAATTTAAAATTTGCTAATATTCTGATATTCTTATGCAGCAATTGGATTAACTTTTAGTTAAATTAAATTCCAATTGTTTCGGTTAAATGAATTATTCTTTTGCAAGCGCCATGTTGTCTATTATTTAATGTGAAATATTTCGGCAGTATTTTATTTTAAAAAGATATTTGTGCTTAAGGCGTTTTTATAAGAAAATGTCAAATATCACGATCTATGCATGTTTTTATACTCTCCAAAAAAAAAAATAAAATAAATGGAGGTTATATTCACTTTGTCATTCCGTGTGTAGGGCAGTGAAATATCCCTCTAAGAGTCCATAAAGTATATATATTCTGGATCAGTGATGAAATCTAAGACGATGTTGCCATGTCAGTCCGACTGTCCGCCCCGTGGAAATCATGATTCAGTCCAAATGAAAAGAGCCAGACCCTTAAAATTTGGTATAAATATATATTGAAGGATAGCACAGGTCAAGTACGTAAATGGGCTGAATCGGGCCAGAGGAAAAAAAGTTACCCTAAGACAAACTAAACCAGTCTCTAAAAAACAACACAATTTTTAAAGTTTTTTTTTTTTTTGTAATTTTGTTAAGCAAATGAAATATTTTGTTTAAATTATGTATGCATTTTTATTAGTCGAACTGTCTTATGTAAATTGTTAATTTTTTCAACGGGCTTAAGTTCGAATCTGCATGACTGCAAATGATTTTTTATTATTTTATTAATAAATGAATTTGTTCAAATTCTATTTATTATTTTTTATATTAAGAAATATTTTTGATGTGTTAACATCTATACGCGCGCCTCTAGGGCAGTAAACTATCATTTTCAATACATACGCAAGTGTAAGTGTAAGAGTTTGTTTGTTTGTTGTTGTTGCTTGGCAGTCGGTATTGAAAGTGATTATTGGGCGATTTTCATATAATTTTCCCACGCGATTTTCTCCGGAAATTCATAGCCGATTTTATTAATTTTTGGATTAAAACGCTAGTGCGGGTTTCGACGAAGAGTTTAGGCCAAAAATTAAAGCGATCCGATATCGGCGAGCGGAGATTTAAGTGTTTTAATTCGGAGTATTAATTTGGAGTAATATTAAAAAAGTGTTTTATGTTGATCTTCGGTTTTGTCTTATGCATAGCAAAGAGAATAGTGACGTGGTTATACGTACATATATAAAAATGAGATAGCAAGACAGCTACATACGTTGCTTATGTACAAACATAACAATGTATGTATGTACATTTGTCTGTTGCTTTGCATTCTCTTTGTTTTTTGTGGGTTTAATATAAAATAAATAAACAAAAAGGTGTTAACACATCGCCCGTGAGTTCGAACACTCATTGAGTTTTTTTTTGTCAAAGAAGGTCCAAAGCGTTGAACTTGCAGCCAGAAAATCAGAAAAATCCATTTTCGGACCGCGCCCCCTTTAGTGGGCTTTGAAGTAACATATTGCATGGAAAAATAAAGTAAATATTTAGCAAATTGTATTCCTTAAGTCTACAATTCTTAAAAATGTAATTTTAAAGCCTTTATGATAAAGCTAAAGATGTTCTCTGATCTTCTTCTGCCATAAAAATGTGTTATTTTCTTATCAGATGACCGAGTTTTGTAATTATGACGAATTATTCACACTAGTCTTATATTTTCGGGCGATTATTTTGTGACATATGACTTTATGACGACAGTTTGAGTCCCCCAATTACCTCAGAAAATTTATTAAAAATTAGCCTTGCTTATTGCTAGTTATTTATGTCTAATTGAATGCATTTCAATGGCACTACATCATAATTGAACTTCCAGCTAATTCCAAAAATTTCTTAGCTTATACACAAACGTTCAAAGACCAAACGAGAATTACATAAGATATAGTGCAGCAAACTTTGAAAATATTTTACAGACCCAACAAACAAATTTTATTTGATATAAATAGTTTCGTAGCTGACGTGGGGTTCGGTCTAGTTGTAATGTGCGTTTCATTTTCAATTTTCTGATCTCATAATTTTAATGTAATGGCCAGTAGATCTATGGGAAGTTTTCGTAAAGATGTATAAGTTTTAATATGTGAAAGGTGAATCGTACAAAAAGTAAGCTTTTATGTAAATTATGCAGATTTCGCAATTTTTATATAATATTAGTTTTTTTACTTTGAATTTTCTTGTTTTACTTTAAATTTCTGAAGCCATTATGTCACTTGTATTTGCTTAATATAATAGAAAGAAGACTTGCTCATACATACCTTTTTCAATATGACAATATAATTATCACTTGCTACTTTCCAGACACTGATCATGCCGCAAATTATAGCACAATGAAAACCATACAATTGAAAATAAGGCTGCTGTTGGCTGAAATAGTTGAAAGTTGGACAACGAAGTCTAACATCTAGGGGTCTTCACTCAGCCATGAATACGATACCAAAACTTTTCTAATCGTCATTAGTGACGAAGGCAAAGCACTATAGGAAATTTTTTTTTCTTATAGTTTTTCATACGTCCTTTCAACAATATCGCCTTCTTTTATAGTTCCGCCATAATTCATTGTATCTTATAAATTTGCCTTAGGGCCAAGCTTTTTTTTTGCATAGTGATCTGAAAGAAAAGTAATAATATTTTATTTTAATGAGTCGTTAACGTATGTGGCATATAATAATATTTTTTTTTAAATATATTTTTATATTAAATATACTTCTAATATTCCCTATTATAATCCACTACGCTTTCGCCACCAACGAAAAGAATTTATACATTAAAAAATTTAGAGATATTCAGCTTAATTTATAAAAAAGAAATTTTGATTTATAACAGCCTTATAAAATAGTTTTAATACGAAAATTTATTTTATTAACCAGTTATAAATCAGAAAAAAATTTTATAAATTGCTATTATTAGATAATAGTTCCTAATACCTACAATTATTGAAAAAAAAGTACCTAAAGTAAGTACCAGTTTCTGTTAAATGCAGACAGTAAACTCTTTGGGCCTAATTCATAAAAAAAATATATTATATTGAATAACTGCTTATTTGACAATTTCTGTATAGAAATTTGTCAAATAAAAATGACATAAGCATAAAATATTTTTTATGAATAACAAATTTTATCGAAGAGAGAAAAAGTACCAAAAGAAAAAGGCTGCAATAAACTATCGACATTGAGATCTCGCATAAATGTTCTTCCCATTTTAATCGTACAAAAGGTACTTTATATAGGTTTTTACTCTCAAATTAACACATTTTCGGAACAAATTCAACTTTTTTCAAATTAAATTATATTATTTTCAAAACAAATTAACTTTTTTTCAAAGTAATTTGAACTATTTTCAGCACAAATTAAACATTTTCCTTTTTAAATTAAATTTTTTTCTTTTCTAATTCAATGTTTTTCTTTTCAAATTCAAATTATTAAAATACAAATTCATTTGTTTTTTAAGTCAATATTGAAAGATTAAAAAATAAAGGCCTTATATATATAAAAAAAAATCAATGAGTGTTCGAACTCACGGGCGATGTGTTAACACCTTTTTGTTTATTTATTTTATATTAAACCCACAAAAAACAAAGAGAATGCAAAGCAACAGACAAATGTACATACATACATTGTTATGTTTGTACATAAGCTACATACGTTGCTGTCTTGCTATCTCATTTTTATATATGTACGTATAACCACGTCACTATTCTCGTTGCTATGCATAAGACAAAACCGAAGATCAACATAAAACACTTCTTTAATATTACTCCAAATTAATACTCCGAATTAAAACACTTAAATCTCCGCTCGCCGATATCGGATCGCCTTAATTTTTGGCCTAAACTCTTCGTCGAAACCCGCACTAGCGTTTTAATCCAAAAATTAATAAAATCGGCTATGAATTTCCGGAGAAAATCGCGTGGGAAAATTATATGAAAATCGCCCAATAATCACTTTCAATACCGACTGCCAAGCAACAACAACAAACAAACAAACTCCTACACTTGCGTTTGTATTGAAACTGATAGTTTACTGCCCTAGAGGCGCGCGTATAGATGATAACACATCAAAAATAATTTATTTGTATTAAGCTCTCATTTGACGTATTTCTATGAGTCGTAGTTAAGTTTTTAAATTTTTCGGTTAGTACTACTATGAACTATCTTTGAGTTAAATTTTAAAATTTAAAAGAATAAATATAAAAATATAACTTAACTTAATTTTAAAGATTTCTTCCTTTTTTTAAATTTCATTACATTTGAATGAACTTATTTTTTAGATTTGGTAGTAAATGTAATTCAAAACTTTTTACTGTGTATAACAGTACAGGATTGAAAGACATACATATGTATATATTCCAGTATATGAACACTAATAAACATATATAAAACAACTTAATTTTAAACAACAATTAAACAAACTTTAAAAAAAATTGAATTTGAAAACGAAAATACTTAATTTTAAATTAAAAAAAGTGAATTTAATATGAAAAACTTTGAATTTGATATGCAAAAATTTTAATTTATTTTAAAAATAATTTAATTTGTTTGAAATAAATGTTAAATTGTTTTGAAAAAAATTTAGTTTGAATTTAAAATATTTTAATTTGATCTAAAAAATTTTTAATTTGGGAGTAAAAACCTATATATTAATTTTGTCTTGTGGTTACTCAAATTTTAAACAAATTACTTAGAATGAATATACACATTTAAAAACCATATATAAATATAATTTTAATTTTTTTGAATTTAATTTTTTTTTTTTGCTTTTTATATGCAAAATTTTTTTAACCAAAATCAATTTTTAAGTAGAACAAACATAAAAATTTACAAATTATGTTCACCATATTTCGAGTATTATTATTTTTTTTTTGTTTTTTGTAAGTATTGGTTTTCTACATTCATCGAATTTAAAAAAGAAAAAAATATGGCAACGCTGCTGTTCATAAAAATCGTATGCAGCAATGCGAAGCTGAAAAGAAGTCCCCAATGCATTTTAATTGCTAAAGTTAAATATTAATATCTATTTCTAGTACGAGGGCAGATCAATAAGTCCGTGACTTTTTTAATGAAACAATTTTTTTTTTTTTTTGCAAAACAAATATTTATTTTTCAACATAATCTCCTTTTTAACTCAATACACTTAAGCCAACTTTTCTCCAGAATTTGTATCTCTTCCAAAAAATAAGATTTTCCCTTCCAAAAAATAGGCATTTGTTTAGAGGCTAAATTTCATATGACTACGAGCGAAGTGCGAAAAGTCCCGAACGTATTGAGCCGCCCTCCCAATATTGACATTCAGTCTTCTTGAACGGCTTAAATTGTAAACAATTTATTGGCTTTAATTTAAAGATGAAACAAAATTTGAATTCTGCTGGAGGCTGCTCAATTCAAGTGGCATTAATTTCAAATATTTTTTCAAGCAATTGGATTGAATTATTTATTTATTAAATGGCTTTAAGTTTTTTCTGTTGCCATCAGTTGTTTTTTATCACAACATGTAGTATAATATTGCCCAATGATTCAATGAAGCCCTACAAAAGATATATTCACATATTAAACGAATAAATGAAATTTTCTCAATCCTTAATTTAAGTGCATACATTTTTTTATCATGGTTAGATAATTCAATGTTATTTTGCTTTCATTTCCTATCCTATATAATTTTTATTAAACATTCATTTAAATTTTATTTGTCGAACTTATTAATTTTGTTAGGGTTCAAGTTCAAATCTGCAATTTTTTTTTTTTTAAGAATTTTTATTACATTCAAGTCATTTTAATTAAGAGTGTAATATTTAGAATAATTCTATAATCATCAAACTAGCAGAACGGATCAGCACTGATTTGAAGACCACCGCTACGCTATCGCATCAGCGTTCTTTGTTCAACTTTTTCCACTGTTCACGCTGGTACTAGTCAATAGGAATATCAAGTATTTAATGAATGTTTTTAACAAAATAGAAATATTCATTTGAACTTAAGTCCAATAAAGGAATAATTATAAAATAAATAAAATAAATAATAAAGGAATGATTATTTTAATAATTTTAAGATAAAGTTTTTTCATTTACCAAAATATTACGTTCAACTCCAAGAGACTTCAAGGATATAATCGTTCAATTCACAAGCCTTGTGGTATCGTTTATTGGTGTATTGGAATAGACAATTTGACATGAAATTTCTGAAAAATAAATATTTTACAGATTTGAAAATTAAATTCTTCTGGTTTCTTGACCTCTTTTTAATTATTATTGTATTCTGATATTTTTAAGCTTAAGGTCTCTTTATTTTAGTTTAATTTTTAATTTCAATATTTCGTCACTCCTTTGTGTGACTTCTTCAGGAAATTAAGTATTTTATTTGAAAATAAAATAATTAATTTCCTGAAGAAGTCACACAAAGGAGTGACGAAATATTGAAATTAAAAATTAAACTAAAATAAAGAGACCTTAAGCTTAAAAATATCTGAATACAATAATGATTTGAAATTTTTTTTTTAAATTGTCTTTTCATATTCCAGGACAAACGTTGTAAAAAGGCTTATGAATATTGAACCACTTATATTCTTGAAGTCTTGTAGAGTTGAATGGAATATTTTGGCAAATTTAAAATATTTATAAAAATATTATGCTGATATTATAAATGTATCCAAGTACTTATACTAAACAATTTTTAATTTATTTTATTTTTGTAAAAAAAAATATCTCTGAACTTAAAAATAATTTTTAGAACTTTTTGGCAGAATACATTAAATACATATATGAAAATGCTGGCCACATTCAAATCTAATAACCGTTTTTTCTAATAAAACCTCTCCATCCCTGCTTTTGACTGTGTAACACATCGACTGTGCGCTGAGTGTGTTTGTATGTTTGTTGTTGACTTTTTGTTCAACCGAAATCCACTAAAGACAATTTCAGTCGGTTTGCATTTAATTGCTAAACTTTTTTAATTAAATTATTTTTTTTTTTGTTCTTCTTCTTCTTGTATTAATAAAGACAATATTTTTGTCTTTCTTTTAGCATCAGATATTTTCGTGTTTTCGTGTGTTTTCTTGCATTGCACACAGCAAATGGATGGATGGCTGGTATTTTGTTGGCTAAACTTCGGATGCTATAAAAATAGACGACAGCAATAAAACTGCCATATCATTTTGGTTGTGTTGCTGTACAGAAGCAGCATATTCGCAATTAAACACAATGAAACTAATGATTTCTAGTATGCTACACTATATGTATGTGCATACACATACATATATATTTTCGTTTTTGTGTAAATTTCCTTAATTGTTCTTTTTTCCCTTCACCCAAACCCCCAAAACACTGGCTGGCAGTGACATTGATACTTGCTCTTAGCCAACACTAGATAAAAAAATACATGTTGTACAGTATTTATAAATTGAAATCATTTAATTGTTCAATTACTGTACTTGGCTAAATAATTTACAAATGTTTTACTAGAAGAATTAAATTTGTTGTAAGTAAATGTTTGATAATTGTTTGCTAAGAATTTCTGCTTTGAAGTGCACAAACTTTTTCAAGTAACAAGAAATAGAAAAAGATTCAAAGTTTAATGGCAAAAGTTTTTGGAAATCTCTGGCAATGAATTTAAAAACTTCATGCTTGTGTGCAAATTTAGTCTCAATTAAAATGACAATTTTCTTAAAATATTGGTTTATTGGCAATATTTTTAACGCCAAGTGCAGGCATGTGGTCTCTTTTTTTATACTTATGGTCCTTCGAGCCATATCTGTTAGATGTACACTAGTTGCCATATATATTTTGACAGGTGGCAATATTGGCTTTCGCTGAATATCGATTTAAATATGTAAACAGTTTTAAGGTACAATAAATAAAAAAAAAATTGAACAAAGAATGCTGATGAGATGGCGTAGCGGCCTCGAAATCAGTACTGATCCGTTCTGCTGGTTTAATGACTGTGAAAAATATTCTTAATATTCCACTCTCAAAAATAATAAATAGAATGTAATCACGTTCATTTATTAAAATAAAAATAAAAAATAATTTGCAGTTTCGCAGATTTGAACCTATAGCCTGTTGGGAAAATTAACATCCTGTAATACAATTTACATAAATAAAGGTTCACTATTAAAATAGAAATTCATACATTAATAAATAATAACATTTCTTACGACTTTATTTCCTTTCTTACAACAACACCCTGAATAAAATAAGAAAAAGAAAAAAACAGCCGTTATGTCAAAATAAATATGACGCCTAGTGTAATAATTTCTATTCTATACTTGACGTATAAATGGTACTTTCGCACTAAATTTGTTCATTCACATTTTAATTAATTTTTTTATTACTTAGTTACTAATTTTTCTACTTTTAAATTTTCAATTATATTCTTTAATAATTAGTTCTTTATAAAAAAAATAGCTTTAAATATTTTCATTATGTCGATATCAGCTGGATACCTTCGTCAGGGCATTAATTATAATTAAAAATAGTTGAAAAAAAAATTATTACATATATTGAAAAATAAATTTTTTTTTTTTTAAATATTTTATAAAAATTTTTTAAAAAATATTTTACATATATTTTTTTTGTTTTGTTATAAAATTGGGTGAATGAAATGAAAAAAGTATTTTTGTGAAAAAGTATTTTTTGAAAAAGTGTTTTGTAAATAAAATAAAAATATTCGTTTGGGATTTTATATTGAAAAAATAAACAATTTCGAGTTTTTTTATTGTTGTCTCAATATGAATAACCAAACAAAAATTTTTATTTCTTTTACGTATAAGAATAATCCCCCTTATTCTGTAATTATTTGTCAACGTCACGTTAAGACAATATTAAAACTAAGACATCTGCATCTTCAGTTCTTTATTAATTTTAACAGCCTCTCCTTATTTTCTAGGCCTTAGAGAATAGCCGGAGGCTGTCTGCAGTTATCAGTTATTGTCTACAACCAGAATCTAATTGCCCTGTGTTTAATATTGTCTTGACGTGATATTGACAAATAATTACAGAATAAGGGGGAATATTTTTAAAAATAATAAAATGAGCAAAATAAATATGCATATAAATTTTTATTTTTCGAACTTATTAATTTTATTATTAAGGGCCTATTTTTGTAAAATAATACAAAAATATTCGTTAGGGATTTTATATTGAAACAACAAGATACATTGAATTTTTTATTACTGTTTCAATATAATCCGGGTATTTCTACATTTCTATTTTATTTACAAAAACAGATGCTAAGATATGAATTTTTTTTTTCAGTCTCAAGTTCAAATCTGCAATCTATAAATTATTTTTTTTTTAAGAATTTTTAATAATTTCAAATTGTTTTACTAAGAGAACAATATTTAGAATATTTTTATAATCATTAAACTAGGGAAAGGAATCAGTAGTGATGTCGAGGCCGCTCCGTCTTGGCCAAAAGTTTTACAAAGAACTCCTGATAGATTGGCGTAGCGGCCTCGAAATCAGTACCGATCCGTTCTGTTAGTTCGATGATTATAAAAAAAAACCATGAAATCAGAAATCAAGTAATTTTTTCTACCCCTCTTTCTTTACCACACCGTTCGCTATGAAACCAAAAATGAAGTCAAAAATTGGACGTGATAAAATTCATCGTGTGAATTGGGTGTTAGTTTTATAATTAGTTAGTTTTATAATTAAATTTTATAATATTTAGTGCTTAAAAATAATTTCTGGCATATGGCTTCCGCAACTGCTCCTTATGAACGCAATTCTATCGGTCCAATTTTACACTACTTTTTCCAGTGCAGGCGCTCTTATTTCAACAAACCGCTTCGAAATTGCACAATTATTTTCCATTTTTTTCCAAAGCACTTGTGTGAGTGATATGCAAATGAAAGAGTAATTTAAAAGCTGCTCATATTGCTGAAATCCCATAAACTGTTTGCGTGACAAATTATAAGTGGGAACTCGAAAAATTATTTCCGGTTCCTCACATTCCATATAATCGTCAGGGTGCTGTCTAATTCCAGATTTAAATAATAATGTCCTCTATTTCAATTCGAACTCTTAGTACCATGACCTGCAAAGAAATATTGTCTCTGGAAAACTCAAAAATGGAAATTGTGTAAAATTACCGTTTAATAAATTCTTTAAATAAAACTATAAATATACATTGAAAATTTGTTTAAAAAAAGTTAAATTACACGACAATATAAAAACTTTACAAATACATAAATACAATCATATTGACAGATTTAATATGTCCAGTTTCTGCTGAAGTCAAATTTGAACATGACACTGGCCCTTAATTACTTTTTTTTTATCTACATAATATTTTTTTCTATTCTTTTTTTCCATCCTTCCTAAAGTAACGCACAACGGAAACCGGACAATCTTTGAATTAGACTAAATTGATGGATTGTTTTTTGTTTTTTTAATAATTAATATAATTATTCCCTAATTAAAATAAGTTTTAAGTCCATTAATATTTGATAGCTTTTCTCTTACGAACTAGAAAAAAAATGTCATTGTGCACTTTGTACTTTTGACTTGTAGCTTTCGAGGGCTGCTTGCAGCAGAGCAGCGGCCGCATCGGCACTTGTATCGTCTACTAAGCTGCGCAGGAAGCCTCTGGGCTTTTGCAGCAACAAATATGGATGATCGAATTCCACGGCCAGACCAGCATCCATGACCAGCACACGATCACTATCCATGACCGTGTGCAGACGATGAGCAATTGTTAAGACCGTGCACTCGGCAAATTTACTGCGTATGGTATTTTGGATGAGAGCATCGGTGCTGGAGCAGGAAACATAAACAAAACAGGAAATTAAATTTTCACAAAAGTCCAGCAAAAAGACCAAATAAACTTACATAGGATCGACATTAGCTGTAGCCTCATCCAAGATTAATACCTTATTTTGCCTTAAAATGGCTCGCGCCAAACAGACCAGCTGCCGCTGGCCCACACTAAAATTGGAGCCACCATCCGACATGGTGCAGCCTAGGCCGCCCATAGATTTCATCACATGCTCCTTTAATTCCACATCCGCCAGAGCCTGCCACATTTTCTCATCCGTATATTCTTCCAAAGGATCTAAATTGTAGCGCAAAGTGCCCGAAAATAGTACAGGATCTTGGGGAATAATAGAAATTTTACTCCTTAAATCGTACAGGCCAATATTTTCAATATCGACACCATCGATGCGTATAATGCCCTCATTGTAGGCCAAACGAAACAGGGATTGTATGATAGACGATTTGCCAGCTCCCGTGCGACCCACAATACCAATTTTCTGCTTAGGCTCTATGGTGAACTTCAGATTTCTCAAAATGCAATCGTCATTGGGATTGTAACGCAAATTGAAATTAACAAATTCCACACGACCTGCACTGGGCCACGGTTCTTTGGGCTTGTACTCCTCGGCTGTTTCCATAGGCGGCTCGGGTTCCAAGTTTGCATATTCCAACACACGTTCCACACTCGTCATATGATTTTCCAGTTCAGCCGATTGCCGCATACCCCACTGGCACATGCCGACCAAAGCGCACGACTGTAAAATGGCCAGACCCACATCGCCGCTATTGAAACTGGAATGCAGGGCCAGAAAACTAAAAGTAACTATTGAAATATAACACACACACAGCAAATCAATCCAGGCCGCAAATGCCCTGTTCGAGGAGAAGAACAAAAACCAGGCAGACGTATTGGCATTCTGATGATCATAGAATTCTGCCTCTAAAGCCTTTTCGGCTTGTAAAGCTCGTATCGTCGTCAGACCCTGGAATGTTTGATTCGTTAGCGAATACAAGGGACTGCGGGCTGTAGAAAGACAACAAATTAGCCGTTAGATAATTATTGAGCATTTAAAAAAGTTTTTCTCATAACCTACAAATCGATTCCAAACGTTTGATGTCGCGGCTTGTGTTGACGAAAATTTGCCGCAATGCCACCAGGCCCATGACAATAACCAGCGAAGGTATCAGCAGCCAATAATTGACCACAGCAACGATGATCATAACACCGGAAATGTCGATTACAAACTGAAGAGATAAAAGATGAGATATACAATTTTAAGAAATGTTCTCTATATCAAATTGGAAAAAGATATGCTTCTCATATATCGCGGAATTAAGAAAAGTTGCTATAGACTGGCAAAATATAAGTTATGAAATTCAGTTTAGAAATCCAAATCTCGGAAGAAATACTGCTCGCACTCTCCTTCGTCGATCATGTAGCAAAAGCTTAGCCGGCGAAGTAAAAGGTTCAAAAAAGCTACAAAATAATCTTCTCATCTTTCTTCATTTGTCCCCTCAAAACTATCCCCTCCTTTCTAGTTCCGGCGCTATGCACTGCATATGTAGGGGTTAACCCTTGAGTGATGTTCCAAGTTAAAAAAGAAACCCGGAATTCTTGCTTTTTTTAAAATTCTCTAATTTCGAAATATTTTGGTATTTTTGCAGAAAAATATAGCTAAATTTTTATACGTGGCTCCTTCGCCGGGCTGGAATGTAGTTCGCCAGCTCCTCTGTATAGAGATCGTGGGTTCGACCCCGATACCAGACCCTGTCGTGCTTCACTACAACGAGTGACTAAAGTTTTCGTTACATTTCTCTATTAAGTTTGTCTTAATAAAATAAAAATTTTCGTTTGTAATTCACCGAATTACTAAAAAAAATTTAATTGAATTTAAAAACAAGTAAGAACTTTATATACGACCGGGTCGAATCTTAAATACCCTCCAAATATTTAGTAAGTAAATAAAAAATCCTTAACCTGCTGCATAAGACTTCCTTCAAGAAACTCTATTTTGACAGGGTCACTCCGGGAAGGGCCGTGGAGGAAACATCTCCCCTTTGTCGTAAAATCTTTAAGAGTAAATTTTTGGGGCCATTAAGTGTAGAAAAAAAATTTTTTTTTGATAGGGTCATTTAGGGTGCAGAGAAGGGAAAGGGGGGGGGGGGGGGCAGGGAAAGATCAGAGAACATCTTATCTTCGTCGTAAAAGCCTAAAAATCAGATTTTTAAGAAAAATATACTTAAGGAATACAATTTGTTAAATATTTTCCTAAGTAATATGTTACTTAAACTCCCACTAATGGGGGCGGGGTTCAAAAAATAGATTTTTCCCATTTTATGGCTCCAACGTTCCAAATATATGATTTGCTTACAAAAATTACAAAAAAAAACATTAAAATTTATCTTGCTGTTCAGAGGTTGGTTTAGTTCGTCTTAGGGGAACTTTTTCCCTCTAGCCCGATTCAGCTCATTTACGAATTTAACCGTTGCTATCCCTCAAAATGTATTTACGTCAAATTTCAAGGGTCTGGCCCAAGGCGAATTCATACCAGGTGAACTCACTTATGCAACTCTGTGTAAAATTTATTGAACTGTCAAATGAAATGCTTTGGAAAGAACAATGGCCGCACACAAAAACGAAAAACCAGAAGAACACTTTGACAGTTCAATAATTTTGCCTTGGTAACAGCTGATCACCAATTTCTGAACTAAGGCCACCTGGTATGAATTTGCCTTGGTCTGGCCCTTTCCGTTTGGACTTAGTCGTGGTTTCCACAGTCGGACGGACATACTCAGATAGTGTTAGATTTCATCAATGATCAAGAATATATATATACTTTATGGGGCCTTAGATATATATATATATATATATATATATATATATATATATATATATTTATGTGTTACATACGGAATAACAAAGTGAATATACCGTCCGAATCTCTTTTGAAGGGTATAAAAAGAAAATAATACATATTTTTGATCTTTTTTTTTATAAATTTGGAAAAAGAATCAGGAGCCAAATTACCGCATTCGATATCGTGCGAAATTTCTATACAATTTAAATACAAATTTCGTATGATATCGAGTGCCGTAATTTGCCCCCAGCACGAATAAAATTATTTTAATTTTAAAATTTTGATATTTTATAACTAAGACAAGAATTTTTTAATTCAAACTGAAGTTCAAATCTATAACTTGCAATTTATTGTTTTTTACGAATTTCTTATCTTAATTATAAAATTAATAAAGTTTGACAAAAAAAAAAATGTACATTCATGTTTAATTTTATTATTTTTTTAATTAATTATTCTCAATTGTTTGACTGAAGACATCCCGAGGATATCGAAATATTGAAAAATAAATAAATGAACGTTTTTAAAGCTATTATTTTATAAAAAAGTCCTCAAGCTCAATAATATTACTTATGCTAGGGTTAATGTCGACGTCGTCGACGGCGTCAAATGTCAAAAAAAAAGTTGAATCGTATGAAATTGTATGAGAGCAGTTAATCTCAACGCGTTGCAACGCCGTAAAAGTTGAATCTATTTCAACTTTTTCGGCGTTGAAACGCCGTCAACGGCGTCGACATTAACTCTAGCATTAAATTAAAATTATTTTCAATATAAAATGGCAAACAAAAATTTTAATTTTTTTTTTTTACAAAATCGGGCAGGAATTTCGATATACATATGTATATACTTTTTTTATTTTTATTATATTTTTTATAATTTCTTGTTTCTGGCAGTTTTGTAAAAAAAAATGTAAATAAATCATTTAACATTTTTCCCTGATTGTTGTTTTGATTGTTTTTCCCCCCCTTCATTATTGGGTATTTATTTCTATGGCCTTGACTATGAAAAAATAATGGGAGATCGCCAACAGCTTTACTTTTTGAAATATGCAGTTCTAATTATTATTATTTTTTTTTATATGTGAACAGCAAAAGGCCGATTAAAAATTTTTTTTTTTTGCAAATTCTTTTGCTTTCAAAATTTTCAATAGAACAAAGACACTAGAGCTCTTTTACTTACCGAAGCACTGTCGATTAGAGTACGCGGCACATCCACATCCAGTGTACGAATATCTTTCGAAAACCGATTCAATATACGACCCGATGGATTTGTATTGAAGAACAGCATAGAGGTGCGTGTGATGGCGCGGAACAATAGGTCATGCAGGTGCAGTGAAATCTGCAGGCACATGTGATAGAAGCCAAATGTACGCAAAGTGTAAACGACTAAAGTGGCCACCAATATGGCCAAATAGATGAGCACACGTTCATACCTCTCACCCGTGTGACTGTCATAATTCGCTCTATTGTTGAAACTGAAATCCGTGGCGTTGGCAAAAGTATCATTTAGCAGAATATTTGTGTCATTGCTAACATCCAACAGACTTGAGGCATTACTGGCAGAGCCCAAAGCAACTTTCTCTTCCCAAATGACCCTGAAATCAAGAAATAATTAAAAAATTAGTTGGTAGAAAAAATAAATTCAGATTTTCAGAAAAACCCACCATCTGGAGAGATAATAATCCATGCTGTTCAACATGAAACGCGTACAAACGAAGAGAGCGATGACCATAAAGAGCAAACAGCAGTTGTTCAGGGCCTTGAAGTACACCACGTACGTGTCAAATTTAACCGAACCGCCTGCCTGGGCTTCTTTGCTCAGCTCTTCGATTTCTTCTCTTTCATCCACCACCATATCGTGTATATCGAAATCGGCCGTGTTCTCCGAGGCCAAACGAGATCTATGCGTCTTCAGACTGATTTCATCTTCCGATACCTCATCGATGTATTCCATATCGTCGTCACTGTCGTCATTCTTCTTTTGCGACTGGGCCAAAAACTGAAATTGTTTGGAATTTTGCAATTCCTGGTAATTGCCTTGGGCCACAATACTGCCGGCATTCATTAAGATCACATGCTCCACATCGGTTAGATACTGCAGCTGATGTGTTACCAAGATGCGTATTTTGTCGTATAGGAACTGATTGAGACAAAAGTCGACAATATGTTTGCCCACATGCGTGTCCACCGCTGATAAGGGGTCATCGAATAGATAGATGTCGGCCTTGCGGTAAAGGGCCCTGGCCAAATTAACACGGGCCCTTTGGCCACCGCTCAAGCTCACGCCACGCTCACCCACCACCGTCTGGTCACGCTTGGGCCACAATTCCACATCACGTTCCAACGCACATACTTTCAGCACCTGCCGGTAGCGTCTGTCGTCATAATCCTCCACAAACACGATATTGTCCTTGATGGTGCCCTCAAACACCCAGGGCTCCTGGGAACAATACGAAATCTTGCCATTGACAAAAATTTTACCCGATTCGATTTTCAATTCACCCAGAATGGCATGCAGCAAAGTAGACTTGCCCGAACCCACCGGACCGATTATAGCCGCCAGGGTTTCTTCTTCGAATGTTGTGCTAATATTTTGTAAAGCCGAAGTTGTCATGGAACCCTCTGCTCCCTTCGTTTCCCACGTAGCCGCCACATTACGCATTTTCACACTCTTCACCTTGGACGCTACATTGACCACACGTTTGTTTTCTGCTTGATTTTTATCGTTCAATAAAAGTTCCTGGGCTGACTTTTCCTCTTTGCCATTGTGATTGTGAATATTTTTCTGATACTGGCTCTGTTCCTCCGTGTGTGTTTCTTCGTTGTATAACAAAAATTCATTGCATCTTTTGATGGATATCCAGGTTTCAGCCAAATATATTAAGGACAAGGGCCAAAATCTCACCATAGACTCGTTCAGCATGGTGAAGTAGGAAGAAATGGTGAATATCTTTTTGGCCGTTAATATATCGCCAAAGTAGATGTAGGAAATCAAGGCCAAAAATATGGAAATAGGCGAAATCATGTAGGTGCAATTCAAACTGGCATAGACATACGAGGAGCCCTTGATGGCATTCACTTCTTTGCGTCTGACTAGGCCTATGACCTGGGCAAAGGACTTTTCCCACGCATACATTTTGATCACTTGAATACCCTGGATAATTTCATTCATTAACTTGACACGCCAATCGGTACGTTCCACTGTTTTTTCCTTATAACTGGCCGCCTTTTTGGCACCCCACACCTGCAGCGGTATGAAAGCCAACATAAAGGATATTCCAATAACGGCTGCCAAACCAATTTCCCTATACATAAGATAACCAATTATAAGCGATTCGGCTGGACCCTTCCACCAGTCCTGGATGAAGCACAAGGCCGAGTCGAACATGGACAAGTCATTGGCCAATATATTAATCGCTTTACCCCTCAAGCCATCATCCGTGGAATTTTTCGAAATTTGCAAACATTTTCTATATATTAAACCGGACAGCGCCACACGAATCCTGGTGCTGGTCTTAAATGCATAAAATAAATACGGCTGCAGGGATATCACCAAAAATAAGGAACACAAAACAATGCCCGCGGCATAATAAAAGGCTTCTCTTTCGCTCACTGCATTCTGGCCGGCGGCAAAAAATGACACCAAGCCGCCTAAAAACAATGGTTGTACTGACCTGCACAACGATTAATAATTTTTTTTCTTTGTTTTGTAAAATAAATTTGTCTTACTTTGCAGTGGTCTCTAGTAGAGCACATATAAAGCCGAATGGCAGAAACCGTTTGCCATAGGCTTTACTTATCACCCGTACAATATTTGGATTCTTTTTTGTTCTTTTCTCTTCTTCCCACAATTTTCCCAAACGCTCAGTGCCATCTTGACAGTCCAAATCGCTAGGAATTTCATATAAATCAGCATCCTCCAGCGATTTACTCCAGCCCAAACGGAATATGTCTCTGGTCCACCTAAAAATAGAATTAAATTTTTCATGATTTTATAATCAAAGTAAATAGTTTGAAATTAAATTAATAATTTTCGCCTGTAGCTTTAATTCTGTTTACATTTCACTCAAATTGTTTTTGTGTAACTGTTACTCTTTTAAGAGAAACATTTCTGGGAAGAGAAACAAGAAACCTGTTTGTAGCGGATTCCGTTGTGCACAGAACTTTTAATTTATTTATTTATTTATTTGTTACCTTTTGTTTCAACAAGCAACTCTTTTTGTTTGAGCTCAATGTTTACAGAATGAAAGAGAAGATTAGAAGACTAGATTTATCCAGATTTCTTTTTCATTGCAATCACACTGAGGCACAAACTTTGAACACTTTATTTGATTGGAATATTTTGTTGTTGACAAAGAACTGACAAAATTGAAGTTTGATGTGATGTTTTTGTAACACGAATGGCGTGTATTATCAGAATTTTTTTGTGCAATTTTTATACCCTCCAAAAAAGAATTTGGAGGATATATTCACTTTGTCATTCCGTTTGTAACGCATCGAAATATCCATCTCAGACCCCATAAAGTATATATATTCTTGATCAGTGATGAAATCTAAGACGAACTGAGCATGTCCGTCCGTCCGTCTGTGGAAATCACGATTCAGTCCAAACGAAAAGAGCTAGACTCTTGAAATTTGGCATAAATATATTTTGAAGCTTAGAGCAGGTTAAGTTCGAAGATGGGCTAAATCGGGCAAGAGGGAAAAAAGTTTCCCTAAGAAGAACTAAACCAACCCAGAAAAAACAACATAATTTTTAACGTTTTTTGGTTATTTTGTTAAGCAAATGATATATTTTTATGTCAAATACGGTCCAACGCCTTAAACTTGGAGCCATTAAATAAAATAAAAATATTTTTTGACCCCGCCCACTTTAGTGGGCAAAAATAGCATAAAAATTTAACAAATTGTTTTACTTAAACCTACATTCCTTAAAAATAAAATTTTTAAGCTTTAATAACGAAGCTGAGACGAAACCTGGTACTTCTCTGCCCTACCCCCTCCTTCCCCTTCGCCCCCTAAATGACCCTACCAAAAAAAAATGTTTTTAAATTTTGTATATAATCATCCCAAGCATTTATCATTAGAGTTTTATGACTGCCGATTTCTGCCCTACCCCCTCCTCCCCCTTTGCCCGCTAAATGACCCTATCAAAAAAAAGAAATTTTAATTTTGTATATAATTATCCCAAGCATTTATTTTTAGAGTTTTATGGCAAAAGTGAAATGTCTCCCCCACAGCCCTTGCCAGAGCGACCCCGCCAAAATACAGTTTTTATAGCCTCCAAAGAGAATTGGACCCCATAAAGTATATAAATTCTTGATCAGTGATGAAGTCTAAGACGGTCTAGCAATGCCCATACGTTCGTCTGTGGAAAACATGATATTGTATATTTTTGAACCCCGCCCCCTTTAGTGGGCGTTGACGTACGATATTATATAAAGGAGCTCTGTCCCACCAACTTAAACATTTTAAATTCACTTACTAAATATTTGGAGGGTATTTAAGATTCGACCCGGTCGAATATAACGTTTTTACTTGTTTTACTTCTCAGGGTTATTTGCGCCATAATAAGAGGTCGCTGATATACGATCTTTAAAACATAACAGCGTCCATTGCTGATGTTCATTATCCGGTAATCTTTGAAACAGGCCGACAACAATGAAAATAGCCACTTGTTAATGAAGATCGGAAATATTTGATTTCATAGACATTCATAAGTGACCGACTGCAGTCTAAGCGTCAATCACTTTTGCAAATGCTACGCAATTTATTACACTTGTATTTAATTTCTAAATTTTCTGTTACTGCCATCCCTAAATACGGGCGGCAAGCGTTTTTTAGCTGTCAAAAGTTCTCATGTCCATACATTTTGTATGGAGCATACCGAAATAACGCGGCGGCAACGCTTTGCTATTGGAAAATCCGATTTTGACAGAGCGTTTTCTAATGAAGTTGGTTGCAAAAGAAGAGAATTGTGACCAGAGAAAAAGAGCAAAGATTTACAAAAGTGAAATATATAATAAAAGAAAAAATTTGTGCACTTCGTATTAGAAAATGGTGGTAAGAAAATATTTACAATATGATTATATACATACATATGTATGCACGTTTGTAATTTGTACAAAATTTCAATAACAAAATCACAAATGTCATCCGTCCAGCTGTTAAAATAATCAGGGTTGTGTAATTTGTTTGTTTGATAACCCTGTTTTTATTGTTTTTTACATAACGCTGCCGCTTTTATTTAGGTATGGCATTTCAGCGTTAAAGCTCAGCGGAAAAAAACGTTCCGCTTTCCGCCCGTATTTAGGTATGGCTATTACCATTTAATACATTCGACAAAAATTTTTATTATTATTACAAATTTTTTTTGTGCATTCTGCTCCCATGTGCAGTGTGATGAATCACGTCAACTTTTAAGTAAAATTAATTTATTTAACTTATGCATAAAAATGTTTAAGCATAAAAATTCCCCGTCTGGTTTTAAGAGAAGCAATAATTTTATTTACTGCAATTAATTTTTGAACAATTGGATAAAAAAGAAAGAAACTGAAAAAAGCAATCAGGTTTCAACAGGTTCTTTCTTATTAAATATACAAAAAGTGCATCGACGTCTAATAATTGTTTATGTGATTTTTATTTGAAAACAAATCCTTTGTTAAAGCTTTAGGTGTTTCTATATTAATTAATACATTATTTAAATGAATATTTAGCAAAAAAGGGAAAGTAGCTGTTATTAATGATGAATGATTTCTTAAGAATATATTTGACTCTACAATATCTAATTTTGGTTAAAGTGTTTTTTTTAATATTTCAGTTTTTAGGAGTTTCTGTGCTGCAACAGCCGTTCCTCAATTAGTTTTTAAGACTTTTTTGGACAACAATCAAATAAATATTTATTATTAAGCTAAGACTTTTTTCTTCAGACCAAAGTTCAAATCCGCAGTCTGCAAACCATTTTTTTTTAAGAATTCTTATTAAACAAAATAATTTGCAGATTTGAACCTGAATCTCAATAAAAAATTCATATCTTAATAAGATATTAATAGGCTGCAAGAAATAAAAATTTACATTCATGTTTATCAAATAAATATTTTTTTCTATATTTAAACTTTTTCTATGCAACAACAAAATATCTATTGTGGTATTTTGGAAAATTATTGGCGATTACATTTCGAGCTTGTAATCCAGGGCATTAATTTTTACTTAGTTGGAGTACATGTGAAAAAATGTTTTTTTTTAAAGTTATTGAAAAAAAGTAAAACTTTTATATGCGGCTATACCGAATCTTAGATACCCTTCATTGACGTAGTACGTCGCAAGTACAGACACACATTCCTTCTAGCCCTGGAACCAAATTTTTTTTTTTTTTTTTTTGATTTTCAATTTGAGTTCATGTCTTTTGCACATATAAAATATATTTGATTACTAAAAAGAAAAAAAATTAGTTTTAGTATTGCAAAAAAACGTTTAAATTTTCCAACCCTGGATCTGACTTTTTAGCCTTTCTGATATCTAATACCATTGAAATTCTTTAAAAACTAACAAATAAGTATTAAAAAAAAAATTTGTTTCAGTTGGTTACTTTTACATATATAAAAAGAAAGTGTTAATTGTCCAACCCTGGAATGTGCTTTTGATTTTGTTTGATTTTTAAAACCAATTTGGTTCTTCCTAGAGCATAAAATAGCATTAATTAATAAACAAAAAATTAGTTTTATTTCCATACTAAAACGAAGTTTAGATTTTACATCTCTGAAGCCATTTTTTTGTCTTTCTTGATTTTTAATACAAAAAAAATTCTTGCAAAAGCATCAAAAACTAGTCTTTCTTTTGGTTGGTTACTTTTTTGTACCAAAGAAAGTTTAAAAAAGAAAGTTTTAATTGTCCAAACCCGGAATGTGTTTTTGATTTTGTTTGAGTTTTAATAGCAATTAATTAACAAAAAAAATATCTATATATACATACATATATATATGTATATATATATATATATATATATATATATATATATATATATATATATATATATATATATATTAGTTTTTTTTTAATTTTCCAGCTCTGGTGCCGTCTTTTTGAATTTTCTGATATCTAATACCAAATAAATTTCATTCCAAAACAGCAAATATATATAATTTATAAAGAAACAAGCAAACATGTTTCAATTAAATACTTTTATGCACCAACAAATTTTTTTTTCAAATGTCCAACCCTGCAACTCGATTTCCATTTTTCTTGATTTTCAACACCAATTTAGTACTTTCTGGAGTATAAAATAAACTTAATAAACAAACAAGAAAAAACCATTAGCAAAACATTTTTTTTTAGTTATTTTAATATACCAAAAATAAGTTTAAATTTCCCATCTCTGGAGTCGTATTTTTAACTTTACTGATTTTCAATTCCAATTCAATTCTTTTTAGAATATAAAATATGCTGAAATACTAAAGAAGAACCTTAGTTTCATTTAGTTATTTTAATATTGTCTAAAGGGTTTAAATTTTCCAGCTCTGGAGCCGCCATTTTGTCTTTGCTGATATCTAATACCAATGAAATTCTGTTATAAACGTTTAATTAGTTTAATATATAAAGAAATAACGCAAAATAAAAAAATTGTGTGTACCAAAAAAAAAGTTTCAAATGTCCAACCCTGGAATCCTCTTTTTAATTTTGTTTGATTTAAAAAAAAATTTAATTCTTCCTGAAGTATAAAATACATATAATTAACAAATAAAAAATTTTGTTCTATTTGTATACCAAAACTGATTTTAAATTTCCCAGCTCTGGATGCGTATTTTAGATTTCTATGATTTTTAATAGCGATATATTTCAGTCTATTTTTAATACATCCAATTCAAGACCGAATTCTTTAGCTTTTCTGGGGGTATTCGAAAAACCGATTTCATGTGAAGACGGACATCGCTTATTCGACTTCCCTATTCATAAGGACCCGGAATATATATTCTTTATGCAGTCGCATATTAATATTGTGGAAATTACACACGACATGACAGACTTGTGTATTCACCAATTTTGGTGAAGGGTACAAAATATCCGCTGCTGAAAAAAAAAATTCAAAAAGAAGCGTCACATCAACTACTGAGTGGTCATTGTTGTTGTTGTTCAAGACTTTTAATGCACTCAAGAACACTTTTGCTACAACAATATATTTGCCCTATTCTCTATAACTTTTTTAAATTAAATAAATAATTTTTTAACTTGTTTCGTTTCTTTTTTTTTTTGTAAATTGTTAATATTTTACTGATAAAAATTGACTGATTCGTTTAATAATTCAAAAAGATGAGCTTTTCGAAAACGTTTGCGATAAGTGTTTATTACGTAAGTTTTTGTTTGTAAACATGAGATAATTCTGTCTGGTAATTTTTTTATTTTTTCATTTATTTTTTTTTTTGAAATTTGATTAATTCATGTCTTTCTATCTAAATACTCATATAGTGAAGCAGAACAAGAATATATTTGCAAATGACAAACAATATCGGTATGTTTGTGTTGGCGAATGTAAACATGAATGTGCTTTTTAAATAAATAATGAAAATAATTTTTCGTGGATATCAGTGGTTGGCTAGGTACACATTCAGTCAGGGTGTCGCCAAAGAAATACGACCGATGGCTTGTCATTTTTGCCACGCTTTCGACTTGTATTGCTTCAATAGAAATGTAATTACTAGTGATGTAAAGTTTTTTTTTAATACAAAAATAATCGAATAAGGAATATTTCAAATAAAGAATAATTTTCTAGAAAGATTTTTATATGTATAAGCGATTTAAATTGTTGATGTTGCTATCCATGTGTTTGTTGGGTTTGCAATTAATTATTATTGTTATTAAAAACCAATGCTATTCTAGGGATTCTTTATTCTCTTTATGAATCATTTGTAGTTCCATACAATAAAGATATCTTCAAGTGCGTTTGGCATGAACTTGGAAATTGCTTTTGCAATTGCTAGTCTTTATTCCAACGATAAATTCACTATTCGATTATACGGAAGAATAATTTTTCTTTGTTTTAGCATTTAACATACGAAACATATAAGATAATTATTTTCTTATACACGCACACAATTGCATTGTTATTTAGGAATACATTAAAATAATGTTGAAGCATTTAGTGCTTGTCATTTTTAATTATTCTACAACATTTTAATTTGACTTATTGTGTGGAAAAATTATTGGAAAATAAGCAGAGTGTATATGACACGAGTATGTATATTGTTTTGCAGCTTGAACTCAATATCTAATAATTTCCGTGTAATCGCTAAATGTTTGCAACAAATTTTGTCTGGCAATTAAGTTTTAATATGATATTTTAATACCCACTATTGTTGTATGTGCGAGTATGTGTGCGAGTATAAATTTTTTCTAATGCAAAAAAATATATATAAAAATAATAATAGTAATAATAAGTTTATCGTTGGGCGGAAAAATTGGTTTATTTTTATTTCTAGATGACTAAGTGGAAATGGGGAACCACCGGCGTTATAAAAAAAATTGTTTTGCCCTTCTATTAAATATTTTTTAATTATTTTTCTTATTTACTGCAGTTTATATACATACAGCTTAATTTATAAAAAGATTTTGATTAATAAGAGACTTATAAAACAAAATTTTGTATAAAAATTTGTTTTATTAGATAACCAAATCAGAAAAAAATGTTATTAATTAGACCCACAGTGCTTATAGAAGTGTTTAGAACTCATGTTTATCTTCTATTTAATTGACTCCGAGGCACTTTTGTTTGTTATAAATGGGTATTTATAAAAAGGGAAACATTTAAAAAAAACTTTTTGGGACAGATTATATGATAAAATATAAAATTTAAAAACATTTGACAATATAAATCTTTTTTTTTTATATATGAATTCAATTTGTAAGCCTGCCCACGTTAAATGATTTTTTTTTAAATTCTTAGCTGAAAAAATTATATAAGAGTATGAGCAGGTACCTTAAATTAAACACCAATCAAATATGTTTGAACTTGACACCAATCAAATATTTCCAGCTTAACTTGATTTTTTTTAATAATTTAACTATATATAAATAAGTGTAATAGTATGAACTAAAAAAAATATATCTGCCTATGAACAGTTCGTATATGTGCGATTTGATGGTTTTACCACACACTCATCAATCACAACTTCAATAACTTAAAATGTTTTCAATTTTTCATATATTTTTATCTTCATATGTAAATTTTTATTTTTCGAAATTATTAATTTTATTATTAAGAAAATAATTTTTTATTCAGACTCAAGTTCAAATCAGCAATCTTTTTTTTTTATTTCTATCATCATTACACTTAAAAATATTATTTATTTTTATATTGAACAAATTTTTGGGGTTTAACTTAAAGAAAAGTTATTGCAGCACATACAGGCCTTTTTTAAAAATTTACATAAAAATTTTGTATCTGATAGAAGAACAAACCCTTTTGAAAAAAACTGCAGTCTGCAAATTATTTTCTTTTTTAAAATTTTTTATTGAATTCAAGTTATTTTTATTAACAGTGCATATTTAGAATAATTTCATAATCATCAAAGTAGCAGAAGGGATCAGTAGTGATTTTGATGCCGCTACGCCATCTCGTCAGCATTCTTTGTTCAAATATTTCCACTTTCTAGGTTGTTACTAGTCATTGGAAATATCAACTATTTAATGAAAAGTTTTTAACAAAATAAAATATGAGAACTTCTTATACTCATTTTTCAGTTAAACCACTTGGTTAGCACGACATTCTCCAACCCTGACGATTATTATTCCAAATATTCCCTTTTTCCCATTGCTTTTTCCCTAACCAGAGATCAAAAGAACGCTGATGAAATCGCGTAGCGGAATTGAAATCAAATACCTTCTGCTAGTTTGATAATTATAAAAATATTCTAAATATTAATGAAATATTTTTAATTTAATAAAAGTTCAAATAATTTACAGGTTGCAGATTTGAACTCGAGGCTGTTTATAGTTTTTACGTAATAATTTTTTATATTTTTGATAAATTGAAATTTAGCAAAAATTATGCAACAAATGAATAAAATAATAAATTGCAAAATGATGGAGAAATAAAATAAAATAATACAATTATTGTTCACTGTCAGTCTGGGCTCCACTTAAAATCGAAAAGATTTTGATTTTTTATATTGCTTTATCGGCTTGACACATTGTACATACATTTACAAAATATTTAAAAATTTACCAACACATTGTTTTTGTAAGACCATGACCAGTTTATGGGTCTCTCTCAGAAAAAGAGTGTTACCAACTCCTACTCCGTTTTAGATCTGTTTAATTTTATGTAAAAAATAAACTTTTTTCCGCGACACTTTTTTCTAGTTTAAAGTTAACATATTCATTAAATTTTTTTTTATTTTATTTAAATAAAATTTTGTTTAACATTTTTCCTTGTATCTTGCGTCACGGAAAGTAAGGCTGATTTTACTATTAAGTAGTCCACACAATTTTATATTAATTTTAGGGCGTGATTTTTATTCAATTCTAAAGCAAAATATGAATACAAAATCGTGCATATTAATTTTTGTAGCGTACGTCACATTTTGCATTTTCCCCAAAATTTGCATTAAATACCCTTGTAATTGTTGCATTTCACTTATTATATTTTCGCTGATCATCACTATTTTTCTTCCATGACAAATTGTACTAGCAATTGTGTAAATATTGAATGCATGTCTGCCCTTCATAAAAAATCACTTACATGTGACACACTAAATCATAAAAAGTCACAATTCGGAATTAAAAATGTTTTGGAAAGATAATTTCTTATGTCCACAAAAATTGCCTTTGACTCAAATTTTTAGTTGCATTATATAACAATTTATGGTAGGAAATTATATTTATGCTCATAAGCAATGACTTTGTAAACAACTTTTTAATTTTGAAGTGCGACTGTTTACGATTTAGTGTGTGATATATGTATTTATATACAAAAATCAAAACAATATAGTTTGACTTTGTTTATTTTATTTTTTATTTGTATTTTTGTTTTGCTTTTGCGGTGAAATACGCGGGTGAAGGAATTATTTGAAACCTCTTGGGTGACACAAAGAAAATATTCGTCTGCAATATAATTGGCTAAATACATATTTCTTTTATACACTATCACCGAATAACTTTTGTTCAACCTAGAAGACTAATGAAATAAATAGCTAACGGTCAGTATGTAATTTTTAGTGCATCACAAACCTATTACACAAAGTCCTGACTGGCTCGAATTTCTCACTATATCTGCCATAAAACCTGATGATGGTCAATGCTGCATGATCATAAAAAATTCAGCAAAAGCCAACAGGCAGTCAGACTTTAGAGCTGTTGGGAGTATGAGCGTGTTTGGTAGTGAACAAGTTGTTTGTAGCTTTTTTTTTTTTTTTTGTTGTTTGTTATAACCGAAAAAAATACTTGATTTCATATTAAGTTTTCTTTATTGTCTGAATTGTACGCCAGTTGCCACAGCGGCAACTAAAGCAAATAAATCAAATGATGAACTAGTTCAGTATGAAAAAGTTCAATTGCAGAATACAATAGGAATAGGAACAAAATTAAAAATGGCTTTATAGTGACCAAAGAAAGAGGCCTTCAGGTTAGGCCTTTTTTCAAAATACTTGTGAACAGTTCAAGTAACGTGTGTCTATTCATAAATGAATCACTAATCCAAGAACACCGTCTAAGGCAACTGGGAACTGACAAAGACTTTTCAGAGAAACGTTTCATATTACAATCTCTTGTGTTTTAATAAATATTGCACTGGAATCTTTTTATAAATATCAATACTATTATTCAAAATAATTTGACTTGTGGCATTTTTAAATCTGATTCAGAAATTGTTAGTCACTGACCATGATGATATTCCAGTTGCCAACACAACACACTTTACAATCATCAATTACACTTAAAACACACTTCAATTGAAGAACGAAACAAAAAAAATTTTTTTTAGTCGTTGCTTAAATATGAACATCAAAGGGATTCACTAAAACGGAGCATTTGATTTATTTCCGTCTACACAAAACGTGCTTTTGAACAAAATCTAAAATTTTGTAAATTTTTTTTCTTTTCGCCACTGAAATTAATTTGCAAATACTTATCAGTAGTAAAAATATTTTTAGAGGACAATTTTCGACAATTTGTGAATTTCAAATGAGTGTTTTTTTTTGAATAGGTAATAAAACAAAATTTGTCAATTATAATTTTTTTTTTTTTTTTTGATAACGTCGTAGTCAAATGCCAAAGATTTATTATATTATTTTATCAGTCGACTAGCGAACGTACTTACCAAAAACTTATGCGAGAAAATATATTTGCTTTTGAATACGGATTCTGGGGACGTAGAACTTTTTTTCTTGAACGATTCATTATGAATTGTGTAGTTGGTTGTGCACGACGATGACGGTTTTGAATTGATTAATACTATTTGTTATATCAGTACTTTTTTTCTCTTTTTTTTCTTTTTTTTTATTATATCTGTATGGCGAAATGATTTAATAAAACATTTACTTATAACGTTGTGGGCATCATATTAATTGAAATTCATTGAATTGCCATCAATTACACACGTTTTTTATGCACAGAGACACACATACAGGCACACAGTATGTGCTACATACATACATACAGATGTACGTATGTATGTATGTATCTTAGCAAACAAATTAATTAAAATTACAGTAATTGTATTATTTGTTATTACAGCACACTTGATTATTATTATTCAATTCTTTTAGTTTTTTTTTGAAACAACAAATATTTTCCTTCTTTTCGATTTTAGTGTTTCTTGTCACAGTTTTATTTTCAGACTAACGTCTCGCCCAAGTAATTAATTCTTTTTAAAATGATTTTTGCCAACAGAACAACAAACAAAAACGGTTTTTGGGAGCAGAGAAATATTGTGCTTACAAACAAAAAACATGAAGGAAAAAAATAACTCAAATATTAGCATTCCACTCATATTAGCGTTCATGATCATAAAAATTTCAGCAAAAGCCAACAGGCAGTCAGGCTTTAGTGCTGTTGGGAGTATGAGCGTGTTTGGTAGTGAACAAGTTGTTTGTAGCGGCTGATAACCGGAAAAAAATACTTGATTTCATATTAAGTTTTCTCTATTGTCTGAATTGTACGCCAGTTGCCACAGTGGCAACTAAAGCAAATAAATCAAATGATGTGCATTTGTGTTAGGAAACTAATAATTTAATATTTACTAGTCACTGCAAATTTTCTAATATTTTTTAAAATCTACTTTTTATCGCTTTTTAATTGTCTGGGGATACAACATTTTTTATAATTTTTATTGTTTAACCACTTGAGTGCAGCGTACGCAAACAATTGCCATGATTGATGGCAACATGCTTACGCAAATAATATGACGTACTGTTTTCATCTTCGAAACTTGGATGCCTCATAAAAAATATTTCGTTTTGTTTGCATTTAGAGACTTGAGGTGAGCGCGTGCCATGATTTCTTTCGTGTTACACGTGATGCTTAAATGTTCATGTTTAAAATTAAATTTTATTATTTTATTGTTGTGTGCGTAAGCGGTGAGAGATAATAAGAAATTGTTTCTTATTTGAAGCGCTTTGTTAAAACAAAACAATATTATTCTTAGATATTTTTTGCAAACTCACAAAACAAAATATTTTTTTTAAATCAATAAAAAAAAGCTGACTACAAACCTAAAAAAATAGCAACAATAAGCCGGTTGGGTATCTACATGAAAAAACTGTTTTTTTAAATAATTTCAGAATTTTTTTTTATAAAATTTCTGTAGCAGAAATGATACCTTTTTAATAAAAATGTATACTAAAAAGGCATAAAAGCTGTTAGTCCTTAATTTTGTAAATCATAAAAAAAAATAAAAATTTTAAATATTTCTACCCTTTTTTCTAATATTTTCATGCAAAATTTTAAACACATGAATTTCTTTACGTTTTTTTCGGTGAACAAATTGTGTAAGAAACAAAAACAAATTTAAAACTTTTTTTGGAACACTGAACAGTGAACAGTGTTTTTTCAAACGCTGAACCCCCATGTCACCCGATATCATTCTGTCGAATAAATGAAATTAAAACAAACAAACAAAATTGTTATTGACTTTAAACTTTTTCTATGTTTTTTCATTCATTTTCTTAATAAAATTTCTGTAGCAGAAATAATAGTTTTCATAATAATGTTTACTAAAAAGGCATAACATTTTAACAGTTGCTTTTGTTTTAAATGTAGTATTTACTCGACAGAACATTATAGAGTCCCATCATGGACTAGGCAGTTAATTTTGTGTTCCTGTAAATTTTATTAACGCAAAGTGATTTACAAAATTGGGTCTTAAACTAAAAAAAACAAATTGTAATATAATTATTTATCAATATTTTGAAATAAAAATTGTCGCTTAGTTGAAATAAATAAAATTTCTGCAGAGATCCCCGAAATTCCCAAAGAATTTTTAAAAATCCCAAACAAAAAAAAATTTTTTTATGAATTTTGGGATAAAAATTTTTTGTTTAATTAGTTAATGGTACTAATGTAGAGGAAAAATAAATGAAATATTTTTCAGAGATCCCCGAAATTCCTAAAGAGATTTTAAAAATCCCCAAACATTTTTTTTTTTTAATTTTAGGACAAAAATTCTCGCTTTATTAGGTAATCATGTTACTAATATAGAGGAAAAACGAATGAAATTTTTTCAGAGATCCCCTAAATTCCCAAAGAGATTTTAAAAATTCCCAAAAATTTTTTTTTAATTTTGGGACAAAAACTCTCGCTTAATTAGTTAATCATGTTACTAATAAAGAGGAAAAACGAATGAAATTTTTTCTGAGATCCAAGAAATTCCCAAAGAAATTTAAAGAATCCCCCAAAAATTTTTTTTTTAATTTTGGGACAAAAATATTCGCCTAATTAGCTAATCATGTTACTAATAAAGAGGAAAAACGAATGAAATTTTTTCAGATATCCCCTAAATTCCCAAAGAAATTTTAAAAATCCCCATAATTTTTTTTTTTAGTTTTGGAACAAAAACTCTCGCTTAATTAGCTGATCATGTTACTAATATAGAGGAAAAACTAATGAAATTTTTTCAGAGATCCCCGAAATTCCCAAAGAAATGTAAAAAAACCCAAAAAAAAATTTTTGGTTAAATAAAAATGTTTAAGAGGAAAAGAGGCCTTAAGATGTATTAAAAATTATTTGATTGCAGATTTGCGACTTGAGGTAGTGGCTTTCAACTTGATGTTTGTAATAAGTAAAAGGTCTCTTTTGAAACAATTTAGTTTTTTAAAAACCGAATATTGCCACAATAATATTTCTTCGCGCTGTCCCTTATGTTATTATCTTTGAAATAAGTATAATAATAGGGTAGATAAATTTGCAATTTAATTTAATTTTTTTTTTTTTGCAATTTAGAAATATTTAAGGCACTTTTTCTGCAAAAAAAAAACCGGGATAATTTTGACTCTTTTAAGCATTTTAACATAAACTGTTTATAACTTTTGACTGTAACACCAATTAATCCATTAGATCAGTAGAAATACCCACAAATTGTGGAGGAATATTCTCAGATAAAATTGGCTACACAGACTTGAGGTATTGGCAGCACTGAAGAGTTCAATTAGTGAAGTCTGGGGATCATGAGTTGCTGATTATTTTTATAATTTTTGGCAAAATTTCACACTGAATAATAGGCTTTTATAAGTTAAAATATGTATTTAAATGGAACAACGGTCGTATTATTCTTATAGCATCGAAAGAATTAGTATAATCGTAAAATTTATTAATAAAGTTGACACTAGCAAAAATTTTAAAGATTAAATTTGTTTATTTAAAAATTTATATTGAAAAAAACTAGAAATTTTTTTTTGTAATTATGGAACCTCACAAAGTGAAACAAGTCCAGATTTAATTAAAAATTGTAAATAAAATTTACTTAATATTTGAGTGTTTTTTTGATGTGAATTCCAATAGCTTTCAATCTGCTCAATTTTGCTTCCCTACTGCAAATGATTTTTTTTTAAATTGAAATATTTGTAACGCCAAGAACTACCCTTAAGGTTGTGCCCTCTTTTGCTAATGCAATAAAATTACATTTAGAGAGTATGTAATTGAGCACAACTGGAAAAAAGAAGCCTATTGAATACGAGCAGTACAGAATCGGAGGGTGAATTCGAATTTATATATTCATACAAATGTGTACACACACGCATGCACACATGCATACATGCTTACATATACACATACATATGTTTTTCTACATTAACTTTACTTTTCAACTCTATCGACTTTTTTTCTATTTTGATTGCAGTTCAGTCACCTTTGGAAAAAATATTAATCTAAATTACCTGACAAATATTTACAAACATTTGCATACACACAAACACATACATATATGCACTCATACATACCCAGCAAATAATTTTGTCGATGTTGATCGCAATTTTATTAGAATACTCTCTATAATAGCGTGCAGTGACAAAACATGTTACACATGATCACAACGCTGCAAATTTTTATTTATTTGCTGGGAAACATTTCTATAGTGTAAATTGAGGCTTAGGTGTAATTATATCTAAGAAAAAATTAAATAAATGTAAAATAAATATTACCTAATGAGATAAGAAACAAAATAACAAATAGAATAAATTAAAACGAATTAAAATGCTGTTGAACTTAAAACAAATTATGAATTTTAATCGAATTGAGCGTAATTGTTTTGTTGTTAACTGATCGTTATTTTTACACTAGCACAAGTTTATGCTGTTTCTTGGGTAATTATTGTTGTATGTAGTTTTTTTTTTTTTTTTTTTTTTTTTTGAGCTGTAAATCTTTTTTACAACTAACAATAATTTATACTCACACAAAGAACGATAGAAGCGATTGTTACTAGTGGCAATGAAAAATATCTTTTAATTTTTGTTTTCTAAGAAATAATTAAATTGTAATTGTTTGTTAAAGCATATACATTTCCAATTGTTGCCATATTGATTTTTCTTTCAATTCTTTTTTGGAATTCAAAATCTGTTACAATCTTTTGGATCTTAAGTGACGATTTATATGTTATTATATACATATTTAAGTCAGTGTTACACAGAAAAAAAATTTCGTACTAAATTTAAGATTTTTATACACTCCAAAAGAGAATATGGAGGGTATATTCACTTTGTCATTCCGTTTGTAAAGCAGCGAAATATCCATCCATAAAATACATATATTCTTGATCAGTGATGAAATCTAAGACGAACTGAGCATGTCCGTCCGCCCGTCCATCCGTCCATCCGTCTGTGGAAATCACGATTCAGTCCAAACGGAAAGAGCTAGACTCTTAAAATTCGATATAAATATATCTTGAAGAATAGCACAGGCTAAGTTCGGAAATGGGCTAAATCGGGCAAGAGGGAAAAAATTTCCCCTAAGAAGAACTAAACCAACCTCTAAAAAACAACATCAGTTTTAAAGTTAAGCAAATGATATATTTTTATATTAAAGAAGGTCCAACGCGTTAAACTTGAAACCATAAAATAAAAAAATAAAAACTTTGGACCCCGCCCCCTTTAGTGGGCGCTGTGATATGCAAAAATAGTGTAAAAGTTTAACAAAGTGTTTTACTTAAGCCTACATTCCTTAAAATACATTTTTAAACCTTAATGACGAAGACGTAAACTGGTACTCCTCTGTTTTACCCCCTGCTTTCCTTTGCCACCTAAATGACCCTTTAAAAAAAAATTAAAATAAATTTATGTGTGTGAAGATAAATATGCCGAGTTAAATATGTTTTGACGTAAGCAGTTACGAAGTGAAGTTAACTGTTATGACGTAACGAAATGGCAATCAGTGAATTTTTTTTTTTTAAATCCATATTTAATTACAAAATGGGAGTGTATTCTATCCCATACATCATTTTGTATATACTGGCAATCCATGCCAACTCCTTATTTCGCCACTGGGGGCAAAATCCCTCCAGGAACACACACACACACACACTCATGGCCTGTAAATTGATATTTCATGGCCTGTTAATATTTTCACAAAATGCTCAAAAAATTTAATAAATATGGATTTTCATAAAAAAAACTTCACTGTTTGCCATTTCGTTACGTCATAACATATTTTACTTCACGGCTAAATACGTTGTTTCGTAACTGCTTACGTCAACTCGGCATATTTATCTTCACTCACATAACAAATTTTACATTTAGGTTAGGTTAGGTTGAAAATGAGGGGCATAAGCATTCCAATCCGTCCTGGATTGTGCGCTCTATAATAAGGAGTTCCCATTCCCCTGTAGGGAGCCTCCACCGATACCATGGAAACCTCTAAGTTTGATTACGTCAAGAACCTAGTTTCTTCAATGTACTTCCTTAAGTCTTTCCAATTAGAGTCCCTAAGGAATTCCATCTCCTGTATAATCTCCTGATTAAATGTTTGTCTTCTGACTTGGCTAAAAGCTGGACAGTAGCACAAGTAGTGCTCCAGTGTCTCGTCCTCTTCCTGGCAGGCCCTGCATGTTATATCGCCAACGATACCCATTCGTGCCAGGTGAGCCTTAACTCTGTATGTCCTGTTATTAAATAAACCAACCTCCGTAGTGTTGGCCCACTCAATGTTAGGACCTCCTTTGTCCTACTACCATCTGGGTCCCCCCATAGAATTCTAGTCACCCTACCTACGGTAGAGTGCTGCCAATCTCTTGTATGCAATTCTATAGCCCATCGCTTTAGTTCGTTCTTAAAAACCTGAAATGGCTTCGGACTATCTAGTGTGATGTTCGCCATTAATGCTCCCATCTTTGCTGGCCTATCTGCCTCAACATTTCCAGGTATCCCCTGATGTCCTGGAATCCATACTATGCCCCCACATTGCGTGTATGAGTTAGTCTCATCCTTGCACTGTAGTACACACCGAGATTGAACCACATGATTCCTCAGGGCCTCGATGACCTTCCTATTATCCGTGAATATACGAATCGGTAGTCTGTTATCGATTTCCTTCAACCATTTTATCCCTTCCGTAAAAGCCACGATCTCACTCTGAAATACAGTGCTATGATCAGGCAGGCGGAAGTATTTGCTAAAGTTACGACATTACATTTAAGTATCCCAAATATTTATTTTTACAGTCTTATGGCAAAGTCCCACGGCCCTTGCCAGGGAGACCCCAAAAAATTCAGATTTAATGCTCTCCAAAAAGAATTAGAGCCCATAAAGTAAAAATATTCTTGATCACAGATGAAGTCTAAGACGGTCTAGCAATGCCCATACGGTCGTCTGTGGAAAACATGATGTAGTCTAATTTTGGACCCCGCCCCCTTCAGTGGGCGTTGACGTACGATATTATGTAAAGTTAAACATTTTAAATTTATTTGCTAAATATTTGAAGGGTATTTAAGATTCGACCCGGTCGAATATAACGTTTTTACTTGTTTCCAGTTATTTTAAGAAAGAATTGTACTTTTAGTAGAAATATTATTAAAATAGCATGCAATAGCAGTTTTAAAAAATTTATATTTTGTTTTTTTAAGATTTGTAACTCGTAGTTTCGAGAAATCGGCCCCAGCTATGAAATTGTAGTACCGAATGTAAAATATTGAGTGTAAAAAAAAACTTCCCAAAACAAATCCTAAAATTCCCAAAGCATTTCAAATAACTCCAATAAATCCTAATTTGACATAAACATAATCAAAATTTGTATACAAATTTATGTAAAAAAATTCCTCTAAAACGGCAACTCTGTTACCGATATTCAATTGAAAGGCAACTGTGGTGTTTACTAAATCTTTAATTTATTAATAATAAATATATATTTAATTTATACTAATATTTATGCCTGCTCAGGTATGCATGTATGTGTTTGAATGTATGTGTTTGTATGTATGTGTTTGTATGTATGTGTTTGCTGTTTTACGTTCGTTGTTTGATGAGAACTTGTGGGATGAATTGCTTGAAACGTTGAAAAGAATCAGTTTTTGTATATTTATTGTTATGCGAGTATGTGTTAAATCAGTTTGCTTTTTAGGAAGAGAAAACTTTGTATTTTTAACTTTAAAGCTGATAATGAAAATTAATATTTTAATCTATGGATTATAATTTTTAAGTAGTTGAGTCACAAAAAATTTGCAGCAAATAGTTCTGCTGATCTTGAAATTTTTAAAAAATGATTTTTTCTATATCCGTGAGTGACTGTTGTCAAATTGGATTCTATGAATACTTTCAATTTCATATGTGTTCCTTCTGTTCTCTATCCGTAACACAAATATTTCTTTCTAAACTTCATTTCTGTTTTTGTTACTTTAAACAATTGCATGATCTGAAATAAGTATTTACTTTTTAAGATCAAGAGATAGCGGATTTTCTGCCAATACATTGATTGAATGAAATAACTCAAGCGTTAACGAATGACTCGGTTGCGAGCTCGTTTGCTACTGCATTAAAATGTTTTTATTAAATAATAGCCCAGTTCACAATCTCGAGCAAGTAGTCTAGCATCGTAGCATGAGCAAAATAATTGTACTCTACACCAACAAAATACATTGAAAATGCTCTCAAATACTCTCTCAATTTGCAAATGCTATAATGCAAGACCATTTGCACAGGATTGTGAATTGGGCTAATTTATTCTCCTAGTGTATTTTGTTGATCATGTGCATATTGAAAAAAATCCCCTGGTGTTTATTTCATATCTCCATTGAGAACATTTACAGACTCAAAGAGAGTAGAGATTGTTAATTTTAATGCACATTTTTATTACGTATTATTCAGCAAAATGTTTCATTCTTAAGAATGAAAACTTGATAAGATTTTTTTTGCGTTAGCATATTAAGCATTTTTTAACATTTGCAAAATGTGTGTTTATGTGTGAAAAAATAGATAATTTGCAACCTCCAGTGACTGATCGTAGATTAAAAGTTGATTAACAGTTTAAAAAAAAGAGGACATGTTATCGCTTCATGTTTTATTTACCGTAGATGTTTGATTTTAGTTTCAGAAATGTTTGATTCAAATTTTTCTCAGTGTACGTTTTTAGTTCACATAAAAAAAACACAAAGTATTTATTGGACATCCACTTAATATTGAAAGTGAAATACTATTTCCTGCTTGATATTACAAAGTCTGATTACTTTCTTAGCAATGCACTTTCCAACTAGTCGATTTTTACAAAATTTTTGTCAGTGATGCCATAACAGTTTCATGAGAATATGCAGAAACTTAAAAAAAAATATAACATAAAAAAAGAAAATATTATAAAAATCTGCCAAATTGTTACCCCCATATTCATAAAAAATAAAACGTATTTAAAATCTGTTTTAAGAAAATTTTGTATGAAAAAATTTGATTAAAATACATTTCAAATTCATTTTAAATTTTATGAATACCGGGGTTAATATTTTAAATTTATTAAAAATAAAAATAAATTTTAATACACACACACGTGTAAGTATATGTCTTTCATAAAAACTGTTACTTAGAAACAAATATTTTAATTTTAAAATTAGTGTGAAAAGAGATGGCAATTTGAAGAAAAAAATTTTTGGAATATAAGAAGCGTTTTATTTTTTTTACAGGATGCACTTTTTTAAATGAGCGTGAATTTTGATAATAAAATTCTATAATCTCAAAAAGTTGTTCGTCTGTAAGTTGATTTAAGGTTAAATTAAAGACCAAACTGAACATGTTAAACAAAAACAGCTGAGCTGTCAAAAACAGTGTTGTCAAACAATCAGTTGTTGCATAAAATATATATAAGTATACAGTTATAGAGAGAGGGAGATAAGGAGAGAGCCTAATAAAAGAATACTGCTTTGTTCGTTTGATATGATAAAATACAGAAATTAATTTAATAAAAATTCGCATTTTAAAACAGGGTTGAATTAAAAATATATCGCATTATTTCTTCAGTTTGAGTTATATTTTTTTCGTTTTTTTTTATATCTTAGTACGAGTAATATTCTTTTAGTTGAATATTATCGTTTAATTGAAACTTTTATCTCAGATTTAATTTTTTTTTCCTTGAATTGTATTTGTCATACACTTTTAAGGCAAACAAAAAAAATTTTGCTACATACATTTTTGCAAATATTATTTAATAAGATTTTAGTGTTAAAAAAAAACAATACGTTTAGTCATAACAATCCGCCCCTTCATACGAGTATAAGAAAAAAGTTTGACACTTTTACAAACGCCCATAAGGCAGTCACTCAACTTAGCACTTGTTTGTTACAGTTATTTATTTATTTTTTTAATTTGTTAATTTTCTTAGGAATGGATTAAAATTATAATGAACTTTCATTTATAAAATCATATTTTAATGTCATTTATTGTTGTTTATAAATTCAGAGAAATTCTCAGTAAATTAAGCAATAATTGCTAATAAAAAGTCAATTGTTGGCAATCCATTGAAAAAATTAATAGAAATAAAAAAGAAAAATTAAAAATTATAGGAAAAAAATAACTTTACAAGCAACGAATATATATACAGCTATAATACAAGTACCAAATTAAAAAAATTATAATCGTATTAATATGAATGTCAAGTTATTCTAAACTTGCTGTTATCCGCGACTTTGTCTGCAAAGAATATGTGAAACTTCAGCTTATGTGTATGTTATGTCAATGTTGTATTTTTACTGTATCAAAGCTTACAACATTCTAAGTTATCAGTTTAATAATTTCATACATACGTCTATACAAATTTTCCACCACCTTTGACCATTTTATATTATCATTTCCAAAAACAAAAGTACCTAATGTTATTCCTCGGATCTTAGAATATCTCTATGCCAAATTTCATTTAAATCCATTGCGCAGCTTGAGCATAAAAAGGTAACAGACAGACAGAGAGACAGAGTAACTTTCATATTTATTACACATATTAGTAAGAAGTGCAAGTCATTATGAAAAGTGCAAATCATCATAAAAAGTGCAACTCATTATAAAAAGTGCAAGTCATTATAAAAAGTGCAAGTCATTATGAAAAGTGCAAGTCATCATAAAAAGTGCAAGTCATAAAAACTGCAAGTCATTATAAAAAGTGCAAGTAATTATAAAACGTGCAAGTCATTATGAAAAGTGCAAGTCATTATAAAAAATGCAAGTCATCATAAAAACTGCAAGTCATAAAAAGTGCAAGTCATTATAAAAGGTACAAGTCATTATAAAAAGTGCAGGTCATTATAAAAAGTGTAAGTCATTATAAAAAGTGCAAGTCATTATGAAAAGTACAAGTCATCATAAAAAATGCAAGTCACTGTGAAAAGAGCAAGTAATCATAAAAAGTGCAAGTCATTATGAAAAGTGCGAGTCATTATAAAAAGTGTAAGTCATTATGAAAAGTGCAAGTCATCATAATAAGTGCAAGTCATCATAAAAAGTGCAAGTCATAAAAGTGCAAGTCATTATAAAAAGTGCAAGTCATTATGAAGAGTGCAAGTCATCATAAAAAATACAAGTCATCATAAAAAGTGCAAGTCAAAAAAAGTGTAAGTCATTATAAAAGGTGCAAGTCATTAGAAAAAGTGCAGGTCATTATGAAAAGTGTAAGTCATTATAAAAAGTGCAAGTCATTATGAAAAGTACAAGTCATCATAAAAAATGCAAGTCACTGTGAAAAGTGCAAGTAATCATAAAAAGTGCAAGTCATTATAAAAAGTGCAAGTCATTATAAAAAGTGCAAGTCATTATGGAAAGTGCAAGTTATCATAAAAAGTGCAAGTCATTATGAAAAGTGCAAGTCATCATTAAAAATGCAAGTCATCATAAAAAGTGCAAGTCAAAAAAAGTGCAAGCCATTATAAAAAGTCCAAGTCATTATAAAAAGAGCAAGTCATTATAAAAAGTGCAAGTCATTATAAAAAGTGCAAGTAATCATAAAAAGTGTAAGTCATTATAAAAAGTGCAAGTCATTATAAAAAGTGCAAGTCATTATGAAAAGTGCAAGTCATCATAAAAAGTGCAAGTCATTATAAAAAGTGCAAGTCATTATAAAAAGTGCAAGTCATCATAAAAAGTGCAAGTCATAAAAAGTGCAAGACATTATAAAAAGTGCAAGTCATCGTAAGTGCAAATTATTATGAAAAGTGCAAGTCATTATGAAAAGTGCAAGTCATCGTAAAAAGTGCAAGTTATTATAAAAAGTGCAAGTCATTGGCTATATTTCGAGAAATCTTAAAATAGGTATATAAAAAAAATTAGTTTTTTTTTCAGATGTGTCTTTTTTTAAGTAACTTTTAAGCGGCCTTATTGATCGATTCCACAAATCAGGTCTGGCATTAAAAAACCACATTGATCGCCACTAACCAGGTCGGAAACGATTAAGATATCGTGAACGTAAAAACTCTAAGAACATGATATTTTTTAAGTCCAAAATTATATATGTGATCAATTATTGTTCTCTATTTTTTTTTTATAAGATTCGAAAAACTACACCAAAATCTACACTTAACTAAAATAAGTATATCAGTCTACTGTGTACTGTTGCACCAGAATAATAGAAACATTTTCTGAAAATTGAACTCATTGATGGCACGGCAATTCGAATGCATTAACCTGTATGCAAAGAATATATTTCTACACTCTTTTTGGTTTTGTAAATAAGACACGAAAAAGAAAGAAAAAAAAATTAAAAACATTTAAAAACAGTTCGCTTATGTGTGCCATTTGGTAAACAAATGGCCAAAGTAAACTTTAAAGCAAATCCTTTGTTTCTTTGTTTTCATTTCATGATACACAAGAATTTAGTAAATCTTAAGAGAAAAGAACAAATGAAAATATGTATCCACTCTGATTGAGTCATATGTGAATATTTGTGTTATTGGACAATTACAATCAACACCACGGCCTCAGTTGTCAGAACTTTCATTAACATTTTATTATTATATTTATAACTAACGCAAATAATAAAACGTGATCCTTAAATATTTTTCAAAATTTTAGCTGGAACAATATGGAACGGAGTGGTGATTTGAAGTGCTCTTAACCCTATTTCGTTACGTGACTGATCACTCTAATGTAAACTTCGTCAAATAATTTTGTTCCAAAATTTTTTTTACAAAATTCAATTGCTTTCAATTTAATATTCTAATAAATAGCAAATAACTACGATTTTTATCACAGGACTTTGCATATTTCAATACAATAACGCGTTTCAATTTAGTTGCTCCCAAAATGTCTATAAATTTCCATTTTCCTTGCACTTTTAATTTTTTGCAATATGGTAAAAAAATTGAAAATGTTAATTAACACACTTTCTTCGCGTGCTTTATTTCGTTTAGTCGTTTTGCATAAATCTTTGGGAAGATTTGTGCGTTTGTGCCCGCCCATATTTGCGTACACTATATATCGGGTGTTTTTTTAGCTGCCTGCGAACATAATATTTTAAACCGAGACGGAAATATTGTTGAAATGAATTTATTTTATTATAAACTAGTAGATCATTTTAAATGTGATTTCGGAATTATGCCCCCGTGGCTATAAATTACATGGTCTACTTTTTGACAACTTTTTCCAATAAATCTGGTCCTGTGGCGTTAAATAAAATGAATCACAAGTCAATATGACATCTCCAGAGCTGGAATATTAAAAACATTTGTTTTGGAATATAAATGTAACTAAATAAAATTAATTTTTTTCATATTGTATATTTTAGAAAGAAAGAATTAGTATCGAAATTCAGAGAAATAAAAATATATGGGTCCAGAGCTGGACAATTGAAGCTAAAACAAATTGTTCCTTTTTCTTTACAAATCGAACATATTTGATTTTTCTGAAAGTTATAAAAGATAAAAAAACAACAGCAGAGCTGGAAAATTTAAACTTTTTTGGAATATTAAAGTAACTAAATAAAAGAATTTTTATACCCTCCAAAAAAGAATTGGATGGTATATTCACTTTGTCATTCCGTTTGTAACGCAGCGAAACATCCATCTGAGAACCCATAAAGTATTTATATTTTTGATCAGTCATGAAATCTAAGACAATCTGAGCACGTCCTTCCGTCTGTCTGCGGAAATCACTATGCAGTCCAAACGAAAAGAGCCAAACTCTTGATATTTGGTACAAATATATCTTGAAGGATAGCACAGGTCAAGATCTTAAATGGGCTGAATCGCGCCAGAGGGGAAAAAGTTCCCCTAATAAGAACTAAACCAACCTAAAAAAAACAGCATAATATTTTAAGTTTTTTTGTAATTTTGTTAAGCAAATGATATATTTTTATATTAAAGAAGGTCCAACGCGTTAAACTTGGAGCCATAAAATAAAAAATAATAAAAATCCTACTAACTAGCACCACTTGCGAAAGTGGAAAAATTCAACAAAGAACGCTGATGAGATGGCGTAGCTGCCTCGAAATCAGTACTGATCCGTTCTGCTGGTTTGATGATTATAAGAAATATTCTTAATATTCCAATCTTAATATAAAAAATAATAAATAGAAGTTGAACAAATTCATTTATTAAATAAAAATATAAACTGCAGTTTAGCAGATTTGAACTTAAGCCCGTTGAAAAATGTTCGACTAATAGAATATAAATTCATACACAAAATAATATATAATAATTTTTGTGGGCGTTGTTATTTATATATGCAAAAATAGTGTAAAAATTTAACACATTGTTTTACTTAAGTCTACATTCCTTAAAAATAACACAAATAATGACGAAGCTGAGACGTAACCTGGTAGTCCTCTGCCCTACCCCCTCCTCGCCATTGCCACCTAAATGACCCTTTAAAAAAAAAGTATAGTAATAAAAATAAATTTATGTGTGAAGATAAATATGCCGAGTTAAATATGTTTTGACGTAAGTAGTTACGAAGTAAAGTTAAATGTCATGACGTAACGTTATGGCAATCAGCGAATTTTTTTTTTAATGAAAATCCATATTTATATACAAAATGATTATGGGAGTGTTTTTTCTATCCCATACATCATTTTGTATATACTGGCAATCCATGCCAACTCCTTATTTGGCCACTTGAACCAAAATCCCTTCAAGAGCACACACACACTCATGACCTGTCAGTAGACTTTTCACGGCCTGTAAATATTTTCACCAAATGCTGAAAAATTTATTAAATATAGATTTTCATAAAAAAAAGCTTCACTGTTTGCTATTTCGTTACGTCATATTTAACGTATTTAGCTTCACAGCTAAATACGTTGTTTCGTAACTGCTTACGTCAAAACATGTTTAATTCGGCATATTTATCTTCACTCACATAATAAATTTTACATTTAAGTATCCCAAATATTTATTTTTACAGTCTTATGGCAAAAGGTGATATGTCTCCCCCACGGCCCTTGCCAGAAAGATCCCAAAAAATATAGATTTAATGCTCTCCAAAAAGAAGTAGAGCACATAAAGTAAAAATATTTTTGATCAGTGATAAAGTCTAAGACGGTTTAGTAAATGGCCATACGTTCGTCTGTGGAAAACATGATATAGTCTATTTTTGAACCACGCCCTCTTCAGTGGGCGTTGGCGTCTGATATTATATGCAAAAATAATGTAAATATTGAACAATTAAGCCTATAAGCAGCTGAGATGTTCTCTGATCTTGCACAGGTCAAACGTCTTTCCCACGTCCCTTCCCGGAATGAATCTCTCAAAATAGATATTTAAAATTGGGTACAGAGATGTCTTAAAGGAACTCTGTCCCATCAAGTTAAACATTCTAATTTTACTAACTAAATATTTGGAGTCTATTTAAGATTCGACCCGTTCGAATATATAGTTTTTAATCAAACAGATTTTATATTTTACAAAGAAATGAATTAGAATTGAAAATCAGCAAGATCCAGAAGATGATTGCAGAGTTGGAAGGAATGTATGTATATATATGCATGTATTCCATATATACATCGGTGAAGGTTATATAAGGATTTTTATTTACTTTCAAAGTAAATTTCCTTAAACGATTGAAGGTGTCTTGGCAAATCTTATTGAACAGAAATGTCAGCACAGTTTAACATTTAAAGACGTCAAATCATAGTCATCGTTAACTGGTTCCCAAGCAACTGAAAAAACACCTGATGTAATAGGCTTGAAAATCTTGTTTTGGATTTATCTCTTGCTAATTTCACAAATTTTATATGAGCAAAATATTATTTTTTTTCTTGCCACATTTAAAACTTGTTAGCAAGAAGTTCCATAAGAATTCTATGACAAATACTAAACTTTCATTTCTTATCACATATCTGTGTGTTAATACTCGTATTTTTGTTGGCACAGAGTTTTTAAAAATGTCTCTTGCCAGCTTATCATTTATTGCCGCATTGTCTACTAGCGAATGTGTAGAATGTGTTTTTTAGTACAATCTTCAGAAATGAATGAAAGCAAAAGTAGAATGAATGCCTTCTTGGGTTTTTAGCACAAGTATTCAAAATATATCTTGCAAAAAAATTTAACTATGCCTAAAAAAATATTAGAAGGAGGGAAAAGCAGAGGAAAAATTATGCTCATTATAAAAAAATTATTAAATTTAAAGCGATTGTTTTTTTAATAATATTCTTTACAAAATCACACTCCATAATTAAGCCTGCCCTCATGCATGCTCTAGTGAGTGCTAATTACGTGATCCAACCATATCTCTATTTGAATAGAATTAAATTTCATATTTTTATTTTGTTTTTATAAAAAAAAATAATCTGATGAAATAAATTTTAATCAGTTTCTTTTATCTTATATTTGTAGAGTGTTAAAAAAATATGTGTGGAATTCGAAATGTAACGCCTGGCCCAAAACAAATTAGGTAAGTATTCATGTTTCTGTTAGAGAAAGAGAAAAACACAATTTTCAGATTTAACCAGTTTTGTCCAATTCTATGGGGATTTTCTTACGACATGCCAGTCAATGATTTTTATACATTTGACTTGAATATAAATTTTGCCTGATAACACTTCTGTAATAAAAAAAAAAACACAAAAACTACAAATATTTCTAATGCTCAATCATCTTCCAGCTAATTATGTGTGTACGTTAGAAATAAAAATGACAGGCAAAAAATAATCATTTTGTTTTTACTATTTGAAAATCCAATATTTTCTAATGGTTGCAAAAAAACATACATACTCCTACAAACACACACTCGTACTTACACAGATACTTACGAACGAATAAAAATATATGTGCAAATAGAAACCCAAACAATTGGCGATGGTAACAAACTTAAAAGCGATCAATTTTGCTGGCACTCGTATAAGATAACACTAGGAGGCATTGTTGCGATGGAAAGGGCCGAACTAAAAAAAAAATTTCAGGAAATCTACAATTAAACAAATTTTTAAAATGATGACGTGCGAAAAGTCCACATTTATTTTGAACTAATAAATTGATTAGGAAAAAAAGAAATGATAAGAAAACATTGTTGTACACAGAAGCAATTGCTGCCAAATAATAGCAAGTATTTAAAAAAAGCTCGTTATTGCTGCTGCGCCGTAATTAAATTTAAACTCTTTGAAGGCGTTCGATCATAATAAAACAAATGAATCGTATCTGTTTAAATCATTGACTATTCCTGATTATTTACAAAAAAAATAAAATAAAATTATATATTTTTTATTGTGCAATAAAACCTAATTTGTTCGCAATAACATGATCCCGAAGACTGATTGTGTTAGTGGTTACAAAAACAAACACAAAATATAGTATTATCGGCATTATGGAAATTTATGACTCTTCATTTTAGGGGGCAGTTAATTTCTCACATTTTGTGTGTATTTTCATAGCGTATCGACATATGGAATCTACTCGTAGTAGCCTTAATATGTTGGACGTTAGAGGCTTGTTCAATATGTTAATGCAATATATGTATGTATTTTCATGGAATATATTTTGGAATGTTCTTTTGTAGAAAACATGTAAAATTTTTGCACTTTTTTCTGCTAAAAAGTTGGACGAGTTCCAAAACAAAAAGTAATCAACATATGAAATCTAGTAGCCTTAGCAAGTTTAGAGGCTTGTTCAATATTTTTCTGAAATATATGTATGTATTGCCATGGAATATATTTTGGCATGTTCTTTTGTAGAAAACATGTAAAATGTTTGCACTTTTTTGCTAAAAAGTTGCACTTAGGAGGAGTTTGAAAACAAAAAGTAATTTTTGTAAATCAACATATGAAATCTAGTAGCCTTATTATATTGGACGTTAGAGGCTTGTTCAATATCTTACTGCAATATATGTATTTCCATGGAATATGTTTATGCATGTTTTTTTGTAAAAAACATGTAAAATTTTTGCACTTTTTTGCTAAAAAGTTGCACTTAGGAAGAGTTCCAAAAGAAAAAGTAATTTTTGTATATAAACATATAAAAATGTAGTAGCCTTATGTATTTCCATGGAATATGTTTATGCATGTTCTTTTGTAAAAAACATGTAAAATTTTTGCACTTTTTTGCTAAAAAGTTGCACTTAGGAGGAGTTCCAAAAGAAAAAGTAATTTTTATATATAAACATATAAAAATGTAGTAGCCTTATTATGTTGGACTTTAGAGGCTTGTTCAATATCTTATTGCAATATATGTATTTCCATGGAATATGTTTATGCATGTTCTTTTGTGGAAAACATGTAAAATTTTTGCACTTTTTTTGCTAAAAAGTTGCATTTAGGAGGAGTTCCAAAAGAAAAAGTAATTTTTGTATATAAACATATAAAAATGTAGTAGCCTTATGTATTTCCATGGAATATGTTTATGCATGTTCTTTTGTGGAAAACATGTAAAATGTTTGCACTTTTTTGCTAAAAAGTTGCACTTAGGAGGAGTTCTAAAACAAAAAATAATTTTTATAAATTATAGTCGATGAATTACTAATAAATTTATCATTTCCAAATGCTAATGTTGGCATTTAGCATTAAAAAGTGTAAAAAGTGCGGAATTTTTGTATTTTTTGTAGAAAAGAACACATATTTTTATTATCCTTTTCACAAAGTCATGAAAAGAACAATCTTATGAAATGAATAGGATAATTTCATGGCATTTCTACTCTTATTATGATTTCCAGCATATGCCCATGCGGCGCTATGGGTTATGGCTTTAAAATTCTTGAATATCGACTTCAAGAATATTATGCTTGCCGGCATTAACCATTAACACGGGCCTATAAAAAGTAATCTATACATGAGCACTGATGATGAAAGTGTTGTGGCTTTTGAAAACAGCTGTTCTGCTCTGCTGTGTAAGTTAAATAATTAAAAACTGATGTTAATTTTCCGTTTGTGCCTTGGAATATTTATCATGTCTCTCTAAGATTTAAAACAAATTTCGAGCAAGTAGCCTATAAGTCTTAATTCAATTTAGTATTGTAATCCAGAGTTGTTAAATCGCACGAAAGAGAGAGCCATTGAACAGGGCAACTTCTGCAGATGAAGTTGCCGTCAAATTGATTATCAAACCAATAGGTTGTTAAGACCGCTGTGTGGCAAGTTAAGCCGTTTTGTTTTTGATTATTTAGCTGATTAATTTTTTTTGTTAAACTCTAAAGGACTGATAATGTCGCCATTCTTTATGTTGTTTGTAAAATTAGTGAGAAACCAATCAATAAAAACGTGAAATTAAAAAAAGTAGCAAAAACAGCAATAACGATCCGGCTTCTAAAAAAGAAAAAGAAAATAGTTTCCTTCTCAAAAAGAAAAACAAAAATATAATATGCAATCGAAGCAAATGGGTACAAGGAAAACACTTTTAATTTAAATGCAACCACAAAATCAATTACTTTATTATTGAAGTCTAAAGCGAAATTGTTGAAGCAGACAATAGGAAAAGTTTTTGTTTATCAATTACTGAAAGTAAAGCATGCAGTGAGATCAATAAAATTTAAACGCAATATTAAAAAATTGGTTTTGTAAATATTGTGTCTGCTTTAAAGTATTTTTAAAGTTATGACAAAAATTCAATATTAAAAGGAATTTATTCAGCCTCGTTTTTGTTGTATTTGCTATTAAAGCTAGAAAATTAAATTTTTATGGAATGTAGGCTTAAGGAATATAATTTGTTAAATATTTAAACTATTTTTGCATATTATATCGCCCACTAAAACTTGACTTTACGTTGAGTGCTTTAAACCTTCTTTTGTATAAAAAATATATCAATTGCTTAACAAAATTGAAAAAAAAGTTGAAAAATTACGCTGTTTTTTTTTTTGAGGTTGGTTTAGTTCTTCTAAGGGGAACTTTTTGTTACCGCTGGCCCGACCCAGATCAATTAGTAACTTAACCTGTGATATCCCTTAAAATTTATCTGTACCAAATTTCAAGGGTTTTGCACTTTTCGTTTGGACTGTAACGTAATTTCCATAGACGGACGGACGCACATGGCCAGATCGTCATCAGTGATGAAGAATATATATATATATATATATATATAGGGTCCGCCATCTTACGTTTTTTTTTCAACTAGTGCTTATTTCGTGAATGGTAACACTTAGATCATGTCTGATTTGACAGATAATTAGTTTTATCCTTCCGCTGAACGAATATGGTTGACCATCCAATGTGTTTTCGCTTCGCTAAGTGGGCCTGCGATCGACTTACAGAAGATGCCGATTTTGCCAAAAAAATCATCTTTTAAAATGAAGCTCATTTTGATCTTGGCGGGTATGTGAAGAAGCAAAATTGTCGCATTTGGGGCACAGAAAACCCGCACGCATACATTGAAAAGCCAACGCACCCAAAACGAGTCACTGTTTGGTGCGGATTTTGGTCCAGAGGCATAATTGGGCCAGTTTTCTTCGAAAATGAGCAAGTAGTGGCCGTTACAGTCAATGGCGATCGTTACCGGGCCATGCAGCCATTTGAATGAAATTATTTTCCATTATTAACCGGAAGGATTGTACTTTCAAATAAAAAAAGAAATTTGAGAAAATATTCAGTAGTTTTTTTATAGTATTTTCAAAAAAAAATTTATTTGGCGGACCCTATACTTTATGGGGTCTTAGAGGGATATTTCGCTGCATTACAAACGGAATGACAAACTGAATGTACCCTGCAATCCGTTTTTGGAGGGACATTAAAGAATAATTTAATTAAAAAATACACTTTTAATTTGTTTCAATATAAAAGAAAGGATTTGTCCTCTTAAAAGAAGGACAAATGGTCACCGTACTTATGATGGTAAAAAATTTACCAATGGTTTGGCATGGCATGATCAGTTTGAACTACAATATATAGCATGCACAAGCATGCTTCGAACATGTTTAATATCTTTTCAAGTCTTGCAATTTAATATTTTTTTTTTTAAATTATGTATGAATTTTTATTAGTCGAACTTTCTTATGTAAATTGTTAATTTTTTTTTAACGGGCTTAAGTTCGAATCTGCATGACTGCAAATTTTTTTTTTATTATTTTATTAATAAATGAATTTGTTCAAATTCTATTTATTATTTTTTATATTAAGATTGGAATATTAAGAATATTTTCAATAATCATCAAACCAGCACCAGTTGCAAAAGTGGAAAAATTGAACAAAGAACGCTGATGAGATGGCGTAGCGGCCTCGAAATCAGTACTGATCCGTTCTGCTGGTTTGATGATTATTGAAAATATTCTCAATATTCCAATCTTAATATAAAAAATAATAAATAGAATTTCAACAAATTCATTTATTAATAAAATAATAAAAAAAATAATTTGCTGTCATGCAGATTCGAACTTAAGCCCGTTAAAAAAAAAACAAAAAAAAAAAAATTAATATATTTTTTTTAATATTATTATTATTTTTTTTTAAACTATTTTGATCACCCTCCTAATGTGAAATTAAAAAAAAAAATATTGGTTGGAGACAATAGCGATGTTTTTTTTTCTTTTTTTTTTTTGTATTATGGGTTCTTCAACAATATGCCGTCATTATCAAATATAATATTATTTATGATTTCCAACCGGAACCCAACGATCACTCCACCAAACGTTTAAATTATTAAGGAGTTATTATTTGAGAGCAAACGTTGTTATTTTGGAACCGCCACTCAGAAGATGGCGCCTTTAATCAGGCAACATTTAATGCCGAAACTATAAAAAGGAGGAAACAGTGGAAGGATATTTAAAAGTTGAAAAAAAAATAATTTGTGGTATTTTACTCTGTCATAGAATTTAGTAACGGATTATCCTTTGACAAAAAGAAAGGGTTAAACAAAACACACTTCAAGATGTGATTTTGATGAAACTTCTATTTCATTACAATGCTTGGACATTAATGAGACTTATATAAGAAATACAAGAGCTGGATTAAATAAAAATATATATATATTTTTTATTAAATCCTTGTTGCTTGAGTTTGGCCTGCAACTTCAATTGCAACATACGCCCAGGATCGGCCAAATTTTTGAGGACGCTGTGGAATCGACAAATTCAGATTGTTCGCCACACTTTCCATTCATAGAATTTCCTCGGCTATTAAACGAAAGGAAATTTACCTGCAGTGTACTTCCTATTTAAATTTTTTATAACTGCTCACAAACACAATTTTCAGGTCATTGTGTCGAAACTAAAAAAAAAAAAAATAGGAAATAGTATTGAGAGCACAGATGAAGAAAGATGATAAAAACAGAGAATTTTTTTCTGCTGCTCTTTGTACCGTTTCCTTCACCGGCGAACTTTAGTTAGAGGGCCGACGAAGGAGGTTGCTGCTACTCTGCTATTTAGTACAAGAGAGTGTCAATTGAAGAAAAGTGCAAAAGAGCAACAACAGCTAAGACAGATCAGAAAAATTCGACATCGACAATTAGTCGGAAATTACAAGAAAATGCCGTTGGTCGCAGAGAAGGACCTATAGAGCCCGCTAAGCGCTAGTTTATTGCTAAAGATCGTGAAACTGGTTTCATTATTGGTGCGCCGTGACCAGGAGCGTACACCCGAAAATATCGTAACTGTGGCTGAGAGTGTGCGTAAGAATCCATCAACATCAACTCGTCATCGTTTTCAAGAATTGAACATTTCACTCACCAGTTTGCCTCAAATTTTGCGAAAAGATCTCTCTATATGACGTCTTAAAAATTTCAATAGGTTTAAGAGCTGGAGCCGTATGATCATCCATCTTTTACCGGAATTTGGCAAACAATTTCAAACCGTTTTTGTTTTATTGCATTTTTGTAAATTAACTTCGAAATGGTCCTCGCTGTATTTTAGCCGCCACAAATATGGCCTGTTTTATAGGAAATCTATTAATAATACGTTACCACAATCGTTCCGCCAGTAGACTGTAGTTCCAATTTAAAACAAGGTTAATTAAAAATACTTCTCCTCTGAAATTAACTTTTTACAGCCGTATTTTTTTTGCCGGTTATGAGACGCTATACTGAAGAATATTTCAATGTGATATTTTACTTTACTTGAATTCAAATCCATATGTTTGCTGGGTAGCATGGAATAAAAAACAAACTTTTTGTTGTTCAAATAAGCAGTTATCAATAAGTGTACACAAAATAATTAACTTCTTCAATTGACGACAGCAACAAATTGAAATGCTGAATTTCATATTTATGTGAAATTTTTGACAAAAACAGCTGCTGCACTGAAGCACACAAACAAACACGCATTTACATGTACACAGAAAAGTGTTCATATACAAATTGTTTATTTACCCAACACAAAGTTCATGCGAAAACTACAAGAAACGAGCACTCATATCTTGTCAAAAAAATAAAAATAAAAAACAAATAGATAAAAAATTAAATAAAAATTGTCTCGTTTTTGTTCAACTCATAAGAGTGGGGAAATAATGTAAGCAAAATTAAAAAATAAACACACACTCAATAAAAGAGAAAAACTCTAAATAATCGATATTTTCTGGCATAGACCACAGATCTCTCGTTTTAAAAATTTATTTTATTTTATTTAATTTTTTATAAAAACATTCCCGCCTGCCAGAGGTGATAAATTAAGTGCAATTTTTATTGTTGAAGTAGTGCGCTACTCCAAAATGGTTTTTAATTTAATACCAAAATGTTAAACTGCCTTAAGACTATATCTATACGCGAAGCTAAAGTCCGGACCTGGAACAGCCCTATTGTATAGTTGTATTAAGTGTTATCGTGCTGACACTAGAAATCATATTTATACAAGATGTAGTTGCAACTCGTCAATAGCGAGTTTTGCATAAAAAACAAGTAAAAAAGTTATATTCGACGGGGTCGAATCTTAAATACCCTCCAAATATTTAGTAAGTAAATTTAAAATGTTTAACTGGGTGGGACAGAGTTGCCTTATATAATATCGTACGTCAACGCCCACTAAAGGGGGCGGGGTTCAAAAATAGACTAGATACATCATGTTTTCCACAGACGAATGTATGGCCGTTTGCTAGACCGTCTTAGACTTCATCACTGATCAAGAATATATATATTTTATGGGGTCTTATTCTCTTTGGAGCGTATTAAAACTGTATTTTGGGGGGGTCTCTTTGGCAAGGGCTGTGGGGGAGACAGTTCACCTTTGTCATAAAACTATAAAAATAAATGTTTGGGATAATTATATACAAAATTTAAAAAAAAAATTTTTTGGAGCGTCATTTAGGGGGCAAAGGGGGAGGAGGGGTAAGGGCAGAGTAGTACCAGGTTACGTCTCAGCTTCGTCATTAAGGCTTTAAAATTTAAGTAAAACAATTTGTAAAATTTTTACACTATTTTTGCATATAATAACGCCCACTAAAGGGGGCGGGGTCCAAAAATTATATATTTTTATTTTATGGCTCCAAGTTTAAGAAGGTCCAACTTTAATATAAAAATATAACATTTGCTTAACAAAATTACAAAAACAATTTTAAAAATTATGTTGTTTTTTAGAGGTTGCTTTAGTTCTTCTTAGGGGAACTTTTTTCCCTCCATCTCCGAACTTTACCTGTGCTATTATTCAAGATATATTTATACCAAATTTCAAATGTCTAGTCTAGTCTTTTCGTTTAGACTGAATCGTGATTTCCACAGACGGACGGACGGACGGACATGCTCATATCGTCTTAGATTTCATCGCTGATCAAGAATATATATACTTTATGGGATCTCAGATGGATATTTCGCTGCGTTACAAACGGAATGACAAAGTGAATATACCCTCCATATCCTTTTTTGGAGGGTATAAGAAAACTATGACCACCCTGATGTCATTTGGATGGTTATAAAAGCACGGAGGAAGTAGTTGGACCAAGACGAGTTTATGCACCCTAGATGTCAACAGAACTGTTACGGTACAACAAGCAAAGCTGGCCAATTTTGACTGTTTTCCCCAGAAATCTTCTTTTAATTTCCTGTAAACAATTACATAACCTGAGGTGAGCTCCTGACTCCTGTCAGGCCCGTCAAGTGCTGCATAAGTGTAACAAAAAAAAAAAAGTTGAAAAAAATTTTGCATTAAAATATTTTCTTTCAGTTACATTTCTTATCATTCGTTTTTCTTGGGTTTTTTTTTCTTTCTTTGCTTCGCTAGATTACAAACACGTTCCCAACAGGCACATGTGCGACACCCAACAGAACTGATAATTTCATGTCGTTGTGGCCGGCCGTCTATTTGTTTACAAAAACTTTTGTAAATGTGTGTTTGCAAATAAATCTGTTGCTGTAGAGTAGGCAGAAACGTGTTTTTTTTTCGTTTGCTCTGTGTCTTTCTTGTGAGCACAAAGTGGCACAGAGATCAGTCTGTATCGTTTTGCTTGCTATACGATAATATTCCACTCAATTAAGCTTTAAAAATCTTCACAATTTTCATACAAATTATTCACTCAATTCGAACGTTTACGTTTGTGTAAACAGCACATAAACAGGGTTCGCAATAAACAGCACTTTAATGCTATGGACACAACTGCGCGACGAACGACGAATTTTTTGGTCGCGAATATTCGTCGCCAAAAATAAAACACATTATTGTACAGGGTGTTTTTTTTAAAGGTATAGAACTTCGAATTGAAATAAAACACAAGAAAATCGTTTTAATGTCCATCAATTTGGCTTTATTGGAAGGATAATTTTATGCCATTAATGTTTAAATATGATTTCGGGCATGTGGCCGACGCGGCTGGCTCGAATAAAACCAATTCTACAGGTCCAATTTTCAACCACTTTTTCGAGCATATGGGGCCGTATGTTGGCAATAGCGCCACGAATGTTGGCTTCCAAGTCCCCTAACGTTTCTGGTTTGTTGGCGTAGACGAGAGACTTCACATATCCCCAAAGAAAAAAAGAAAATAATCCAATGGTGTCAAATCACACGATCTTGGTGGCCAATTGACAGGTCCATTCCGCGAAATTATGCGCTCATCGAATGTTTCCTTTAATAAATCGATTGTGACGTGCGCTGTGTGGCATGTAGCGCCGTCTTGTGGGAACCACAACTCATCCACATTCATGCCATCCAATTCGGGAACAAAATAGTCGGTTATCATGGCTCTATACCGGTCTCCATTAACGGTAACTGACTCTCCAGCATTATTTCGGAAGAAGTATGGCCCAATGACTCCACCAGCCCATAGAGCACAAAAAACAGTCAGTTTTTGTGGATGTAATGGCGTCTCAAGGGGCTCATGTGGATTCTCTTCACTCCAAATGCGGCAATTTTGCTTGTTGACCAAAAATGAGCCTCATCACTGAACAAAATTTTGCGATGAAAATCAGCATCGAGATCAATCTCATTTTCGGCTCATACACCAAAATCACGACGCATTGCATGTTCATGATAAAATGGAAAACCAAACTAAATATTAATCACTTGACAGCTGACAAAATGGCCGCCAGTTAAAAAAGTGATGCCAACTTAAAGTTCTATACCTCAATAAAAAACACCCAATATATGAAAATGCACACAATCGTGGTGCTGGTCGAAATTCGTCATACTCAGCGAAAGTTGAAATAGATTTATAAAGTGTCCAGGTTTCATATACTCAAACTGGGTTTTTGTGGAAAAACATAGTTCACAAGTAGCACTAAAATTTTCACTACATACTAAAAATGTATTCACCAATTCACAAAAATTTATCATTCGGACGACTTTTTATTAATTTTGAACACTTTTTATCATATAGTGTTTCTTTATGTTTGCCACTTTTTCATATGGTCACCCCATCAGCTGTTAAATGAAAATAATAATTTATTTATAGAGAAAAAATTTTTCAGAAAATAATTACAAAAAGGAATTTGTTCTGGAAAAAATGGACACCACCGTGGTAATTATTGAATGTCTAAACAATGTGGCATCAGAGAATTACAATGATTTAAAAAAAATTTAAATTTTGTTTGCTTATTATTTTATTTTATTCGTCGTTATTGTGTTTCATACGACGAATTTATAGAGCGAATTTTTAACCGTATTGGACGTACTAAACGAAATTCGTCGTTCGTCCCAGTTGTGTTCCTAGCATTTGTTTATACGTTCTTTTCTGTTGATGTGGTTTTTTTTGTCGGATACGGGAGAGTGAAGGAGATCGTCTCTAAAGGCAAAATAAAATCCTATATTATTGCTGATGGGATACGATTTTATACCAAAATAATGCTGGCTGTGGTGTTAAAAGTCTAATAGTGCATTCACGAGAAAATTAGTAATTACAAGATTTCGATCTAAACCTAAGGCTCGTTTGCACAAACAAAGTTTAATTTGACAAAATCTTCTTTAGTTTCCTTTGAACTTTATTTCACTTTTGCAAAAGCTGTTCGCTGAAGTAGTTCACACGTTAAGCGGACGGTCTAGAGATCGACAATGCGCCCAGTGGTGTTGAATTCTTCTAATCCCCATTAATGCAAGGTTGCTTAATTTCTTGTCGGTCTCTTTCAGCGAAGAACGGCATAACATTGTTCACTGGACAATTACTGGCAGCGATTGACACTGACATCTACTAGAGAGCAGATTAACAGCAGCCTCCTTCGTAGGGCCTGCAGTTTCGGCGCAATGCATATCATATGTATTGGTCATCCCCTGACTGCTGGTCCAAATTAAAACAGTTTATTATTACGCACATAATGATGCGTTAAACTCTTCTTTAATATTTCGAGATAAGTGATCGTATATTTTCAGAAAAATAAAAATTTGTAATATTTTTTTTTAATAGAAAAATTTTTTTTCCATTATGTATGAATTTCTATTTTATTGGTCGAACTTCTTTATATAAATTATGTCACAGGATGTTCATTTTTCCAACGGGCTCAAGTTCAAATCTGCGAAACTGCAATTATTTTTTTTATTAAAAAATCAAATTTAATATATTTTTTCCAACGGACTCAAGATCAAATCTGCGAAACTGCAATTATTTTTTTATAAAAAAAAAAAAAAACAAATAAAAAATAGAAAAGAATAAATTTTTTCCAACGGGCTCAAGTTCAAATCTACGAAACTGCAATTATTTTTTTATAAAAAAAAAAACAAATAAAAAATAATAAATTTTTTCCAACGGGTTCAAGTTCAAATCTGCGAAACTGCAGTTATTTTTTTTATTAAACAAAAAAATTAATAATAATAAATTTTTGCCAACGGGCTCAAGTTCAAATCTGCGAAACTGCAATTATTATTTTTTATTAAAAAATAAAATATAATAAGTTTTTTCCAACGGGCTCAAGTTCAAATCTGCGAAACTGCAATTATTTTTTTTATTAAAAAAAAAAATTATATATAATAAATTTTTTCCAACGGGCTCAAGTTCAAATCTGCGAAACTGCAATTATATTTTTTATTAAAAAAAATACAAAATAATAAATTTTTTCCAACGGGCTCAAGTTCAAATCTGCGAAACTGCAATTATATTTTTTATAAAATAAATAAATAAAAAATAATAAATTTTTTCCAACGGGCTCAAGTTCAAATCTGCAAAACTGCAATTATTTTTTTATTAAAAAAAAAAACAAATAAAAAGTAATAAATTTTTTCCAACGGGCTCAAGTTCAAATCTGCGAAATTGCAATTATTTTTATATTAGAATAAAAACAAATAAAAAACAATAAATTTTTTCCAACGGGCTCAAGTTTAAATCTGCGAAACTGCAATTATTTCTTTTTATTTTATTTTATTTTTGTTTTAAAAAAAATAATTGCAGTTTCGCAGATTTGAACTTGAGCCTGTTGGAAAATATTAACATCCTGTAATAAAACTTTTTTCCTGAATTTTTTAAATAAATTTGTCTTCATTTAAAGCAATGCTTTTCAGTTGTTAAGGCACCCAAAGAAAAATTGTGAAAATTTGATAATTATCGACCACTGCCAAATGTAGGGTACATGTCCATCATTAAAAAAAGACCGCTAACAACAAATCGATTAGTTTTTAAAAAAGTTAGAAGTAGCACAAAATTTTTCACACACGAGGTAGAAAATTTCCACCACCTCCAGCTGCTCACCTGGTGCCGCTAAAGACTTCACGAGAAATAAAAATCTCAGGACTTTTGACTCCTTCTATGCAACCATTTCAACTTTCATACAAATTCATTTAGGACTTTAGAAATTGCATAATTATTAACAAATTTTTTTGTTCTTCCAGCCACTGTGCGTTGTAGGAGAAATGCACTTGAGTGTAAATGAGGTGAATATGAAGGAAAAGTTCTTCACATGGAATTCGGCATATCAAGAGGAAAAATATTCTACCAGCTTTTTGGTATTGCAATGATATCTCAACATATTGTATTGCATTGTAAACGGCATGAACTTTGATAAAAATTTCAATCAAAATCTACCCGATTTCGTGCGTTATTAGGGAATTTTCAATAATTCTATTTTTGTTGGTTTATTCAGTCATTAGACAAGTTTCGCAGAAAATTTTCTCTGTTGTGTATTTATAATTTGTATGCAGTATCTGTGATATAGAAATTCTTTTTTTGGTCAAAGTTCAAACTGCAACTAAATTCGTCATGAAATGATCAAGTGTTGGGTTGGCTTGATATCCTTTTGATTTTGTCATCAAAATAAAATTGTAGCAGCACAGAAGAAATGCACATGTTGTTTGTAGGATTTTTTTTACAATTATCTACGGTAATAATATGTTTATCTAATAAATTCTAATAAATAAATTTCTTAAATTTCATCCAAAAATATATTAAACGCCACTGATATGAATTTTGAAGTTCGCAACTCTCGTCGGCCATGAACATTTCAAGGGTACAATGAAATTTATAAAATCGCATATTTATCTATTCTAAACATTTTTTTATTTCTATTTTTTTTTCGCAATGAAATAATGAATAAGCAAACTTCTAACCGAAAATGTTTATTTTGCAATTCAAGGTTATTTTATTAAAACAAAAATATCATAAATCAGTCACACTGATTATGATTATGAATCTGATACTCCAATCTAATCGTGGCAAAATGTTGCATTTCAAGTGCAAATTTAATTGATATTCAACTTGCGAATATTTTATATATGGGATTTTTTATACATTTTTTTTTTATTTTGTATTTTAGAGGTCGAAAATTCTCAAAAACTTTATGAACTATCGTTTCTTGAACTCAAATGTTTGGGCTATTGCAGACACAAGAAATTAATGTGTATTTTTTTTTTTTTTTTATCTTGGACCAGGACTAGGGGTCATCCCTATATATGCAATGCATTGCGCCGAAACTGAAAACGAGGGGATAGTATTGAGGCGACAGATTAGGAAATATGAGAAGATAGACAGTTGTTTTTGTAGCTATTTCAACCTTTTTACTTCGCCGGCTAATTTTTTGCTACAGGGCTGACGAAGGGGGGGGTGCTGCTGTTACTCTGCTTTTAGTACATGACAGTGTCAGTCGCCGCCAATTATGTTCAGTGACCAGTGCTTTGCCTCCATCATCACTGAACCAAGCTGGCAAACAACTAACACAACCATGTACTACTGCTGATCAGAAGAATGCAACACAATATTTCATGACTCAGCGCGGGCTCGAACTCAGGACCCTCCGCTTCATACTCTCCTGTTCTACTACTTCAGCCAACAGCACCCACAGGGAGGGGGAATATATCAATAATGCATACTTTTGCGACTCCCTTACGCGTTTTAGTAGATGATTGTTCATCCCGCCTTTTGAGTCACCACTAGAGATGACGCTAGGCTTTAGTGATTTCTGAAAACATCCCTTTAGTAGATGATTGTTCATCCCGCCTTTTGAGTCATCACTAGAGATGACGCTAGACTTTAGTGATTTCTAAAAACATCCCTTTACAAATAGTCGAAGAAATCGTCATACAAATGGCGAAGAAGGTGACACGGGACGAGCGGCAATGTCGCTCAGCTTATCGTTGACGACTTTTCTACACAAACTGAAGAACACGGTCTTTTAAATTATTCCCAACCAGACTTTCTTAAGGACAAAAGGAGGACATTGGCGTTCAAAAAAAAAATCAATGAGTGTTCGAACTCACGGGCGATGTGTTAACACCTTTTTGTTACACGGTACCTGTTCGATTTCTATGAACACAGACCCACAAACCCGGAGGTAGAGTTAATATAAAGTATTTTTTATTTATTTTATATTAAACCCACAAAAAACAAAGAGAATGCAAAGCAACAGACAAATGTACAGACATACATTGTTGTGTTTGTACATAAGCTACATACGTTGCTGTCTTGCTATCTCATTTTTATATATGTACGTATAACCACGTCACTATTCTCTTTGCTATGCATAAGACAAAACCGAAGATCAACATAAAACACTTTTTTAATATGACTCCAAATTAATACTCCGAATTAAAACACTTAAATCTCCGCTCGCCGATATCGGATCGCCTTAATTTTTGGCCTAAACTCTTCGTTGAAACCCGCACTAGCGTTTTAATCCAAAAATTAATAAAATCGGCTATGAATTTCCGGAGAAAATCGCGTGGGAAAATTATGTGAAAATCGCCCAATAATCACTTTCAATATCGACTGCCAAGCAACGAACAAACAAACTCTTACATCTTACACCTTACACTTGCGTATGTATTGAAACTGATATTTTACTGCCCTAGAGGCGCGCGTATAGATGTTAACACATCAAAAAAATTTGTATTGAAAGCAAAACGTAGGCCAGACGACATGTCGTGGCCTCATCTTCGCAAACAATGTCGGCTACTACGATTTTGCCAACTGGGCTATAATAGCCTCTCTCTCTATCTCTCTCTCTCACACACACACACTCAACATCATTTTATTATTTATTTCAATCTTGTTTTTTTATAATCTTTTTTGCTCTTAATTTAAACTGCAAGTGACAATAGAAGAATGAAAAAGATTTACGACAAAAAACGAAAAAAATATGGGGGAAAATGTTGTATTCATATGACTAGGCAAGTTTACAAGTTAACGGGGCGGCTGAATGTGTGCTTATGTGTGTGTGTTAGCGTATGTCCATGTATTTGTTCATCAGGCTCACACTAAACCAAATATTGTTTAGACAATATTTGAAATGTTGTATTTTTTATTCATTTTATTTTACATAAAAGTTATAGAACAATGACTTTTAAAGTAAAAAAAAAACAATGAAAAAGACAAAATCGGCCATATTTACTTGTTTAGGCAAAACATTCCGTAATTGTTAATAGAGTCTGCTTTTTCTATTCTATTTATTTATTTATTTTTTTTCTTATATTTGCTTTAACAATTGTTCGTTTTATAAACACAAATTATAATATTTAGATTTTAAGCATTTTTAGACGCTGTTTAAAAGCATGTAAATAGAACGTTTTTAAAATATTTTAATGAAATTTTTTTTATGTAATATTCTCACATAAAGGGTGTCCAAAATTGTGGTATCATTTTCATTTTGTTGCCATTATTTTATCCACTTTTGCAATGCTTCTGAAATTTTGCAGCTACAATAAGTTTCCTAGATAGTTCAGCATTAGAAATTAATTTTTGTCTAACTCGTTCTCGTTAGATATTTATTTTAGTATTTTTCAAGCCTCTTAAGAACAAATAGTTTTAACTGTCCATACATATATATTTGTGATACTCAATATCTTTTTAACTAAACTTTATATATAATAAAGGGTGTTTTAATAAGAGCTTGCTGATTTGAAATTTAAATAAAACACATGCGAAATTATGAAATGGCAAAAAAAAAAATTTTATTTGGTAGATAATTTCTTGTCATTTAACATTTAAATATAATTTCGGGCATATGGCCACCACGACTATTTTGCACCAAGGTCATTCTGGAGGTCCAATTTTCGACCACCTTTTCTAGCATTTGAGGGGGTATTTCAGCAATGACACGTTGAATACTGGTTTCCGAATCGTCAATCGTTGCTGGTTTATCCACGTAAACCAATGATTTCAGGTATCCCCACAAAAAATAATCGAGTGGCGTCAAATCACACGAACGCTTAGGCCAATTCACCGGTCCATTTCTCGAAAAAATGTTCTTTCAATAAATCCATTGTTTCGCCCGCAGTATGACGAGTGGCACCATCCTCCTGTTGAAACCACATTTCGTTTACATCCACATCTTGAAGTTTTGGCACCAAAAATTCATTGATCATGATTCTGTATCAATTTCCATTCACGGTAACGCGTCGTCCTTCCTCATTTTTAAAGAAATAAGGACCGATGATTCCACCAGCCCATAGACCGCACCAAACAGTACATTTATCGGGATGCATTGGTAATTCTTGAACGGCGTGTGGATTATCTTTGCTCCAAATACGGCAATTTTGCTTGTTGGCATATTCATTCAACCAAAAATGCGCCTCATCACTGAAGAGAATTTTGCGGTAAAAAAGCGGATAAACATTTTTAATTGAACACGGTTTTTATTTAAATTTCCACGATTTGGAAGCGTTGTTCTGGAGTTAACCTGTTCATGATGATTTGCCAAACAATACTGAGTAGAGACGTCACTTTAAACTGTCAAAACAGCTGTCAGACAACAGAGTGATTCGTATAAAAAAAAACTTCATAACAAAACACCCTTTATATTGTGTTTTCCCTTACAAAATTTATGCTTAACTTGCCCTTTAACTCTCGCTTATACTATAAACATAAAATGAAACAAATAAATAAAATTATTTTGCTATTTATTCGATTTAGAAAAAAGGCGTGTATCACTTTATACTCGTAAATGCCTTGTCTTTAGATTTTTATGTAAATTCTTTAAAATATTTACGCTTTAACTTAAAGTTTAAACTGTTTCCACTTGTTTTCTTTTTATCAAAGGAAATGCATACACTGGCAGCTAGAAAGAGGGGAAAAACAAGCAAATGCTCGTTCTTGACAAATTCAAGAAACGCCCTCTTCTCAAATATTGACAAGGAACAAGCAGTGCATTTGTTCAAGCAAATGTTTTACAGATACTCTCAGACAAACACATGTCAACTGCTGCAGACATGCATGTGTATGCATGTATGTATGTATGTGTGTACATCACGTGTATGTCTACAATTGTCTACATATTATATGTACATGTGCATTTATGTATTTACTTAGTTCACATTTTTGTGTCGCACTGAAATGATATTTGCAGAGATACACTCTCGTACTCGCTTGAGTATCATTCGTATTCCTGTGTATCATCTAATTTAACTTTCTTCTAACTGTAAAATAAAGGGTTAACCGCATTTAAATGTGAGAAAGTTGCTCGGAGTTTTTTCTTGGACGTTTAAGTTAACAGCAAACCTTTGGAAGTATTAAAAATTTAATATTAAACCCTAAAAGTATGCTGTAATATTTTAAATATATTAAAATTGTTACACTGAAGCGCCTGTTAATTTAAAAGCGAATGTGTCTTCTGTTTTTGTTGAAAAAAAAAATTATTGTTAATTTTTTATCGGGCTTAAGTTCGAATCTTGCATGACTGCAAATTATTTTTTTGTTATTTTTTATTATTAATAAATGAATTTGTTTAAATTCTATTTATTATTTTATATTAAGATTGGAATATTAAGAATATTTTCAATAATCATCAAATCAGCAGAACGGATCAGTACTGATTAAAAAATTATATTTAATTTTTTGTTTTGGTGTTTAAAGACATAAAACGGCATTCGTTATTAAATATGCAAAATCAAAATTTTTATATGTTTCTTATAGAAGTTGTTCACCTCTTTTTTATATAAAATTTTGTTAAACTCTTTGGGACATTCATACTGCAGTCATAAAGTCCTATGTCATAATATAATTGGACGAAAATATAGGACAGCTGTGAACAATCCGCCATAATTTAGTATGATATTTAAAAATTCAAAATAATTGCTTTCAAAGAAAAATAAAATTAAAACATTTAGAAAATATTCCAAAAATTTTATTTCTATTTCAAACTATAAAATTTGCCTTTTACCGCACAAGATCGTCGAAATAAATTTATATATGCCGGGAAATAAATTTATATGAACGGAATTAATTTTTTTGGCGGCGCCAAGTGGAAAATTGTTCAGTGGCTGCCAGTTTAAGAAGCAACATTTTTCAGTTGCATAATCTTTTTACTTTGCGGTTTAATTTTTTTTTTACTAAATTTCATGTCATAAAAATTTCAATTGATTTACAGCTACAAAAGAGTGAATAATTTTTAAACACTTTTTATTCTTCTATTACAAAAAGGGTGATTTTTAGCAACTTTTCGTTTTGGCAACACTGTTTTTGACAGTTCAGCTGTTTTCATGTAACATATTACTGTTAAACATATTACTGTTAAACATATTACTGTTAAACATATTACTGTTAAACATGTTCAGTTTGGTCTAAAATTTAGTCATGCGCTTGCCGCTTATTGAATTTTATTATAAAAATTCATGCTCAGTTAAGAAAGGGCATCGTATACTTCCTACATTTTATGAATGAAGACCTTTTCTGGTTGAATGGATTCATGAACAAGCAAAATTGCCATATTTAGCGTGGAGAATAGCCAGAAGCATGGCAAGAACTGCGAGTGAAAACGTTACTGTGAATAGCGAGCACCACTGTACGATGACTTTAATTTTTTTTTGCCCAAAATGCAACAGTCTGGATGGATATGAGGTTTCACCAACACGGTGCTACATGTCCCACGGCACGTGAAACAATCGTTCAATTGGCTGGCGAGTCAGTTTATTTCACTTCAGGATCCGGTCAATTGCCCGCCTAGATCATAGGATTTAACGATTGTAAATTATTTTTTGTGAGGCTATGTTAAGGCTCAGTCTATAAGGACAAGCCCGGTCGACGCACTAGAACTTAATATTGAAATATTTCTACGTGTCTAAATTGTACCCAGAATATGATGAATTTGAGGCGTATCCCCGGTCAACACTTAAATGAAATCATCTTTAAACATTGAATTGTATAGATCGTTCCATCGTCCTAAATACAAATTGCACATTTCTCTAAATTTTATGTTTTTTTTCCAATAAAATCTGTTAAAAAAATCTCCCTTTATAAGAAACGGTAGCTTATATTTATAATCAACGACACGAGTAAAGAGCTTCAGTAGTTCGACCCAGATTTCTATAGCTATTTTGTGACAAAACAATAAAGGTGCCTCGGCCCTGCAGCAAAAAAAATTACGATCTTCTCACCTTCCTTCATCTGTCAATACTATCTCCTCCTTTCAAATTCCAGCGTAATGCGTTGATCATGTAGGGGTCATCTCTTCAGTGCTGGTCCGCGTTAAATAAAACAAGTAAAAACGTTATATTCGACCGGGTCGAATCTTAAATACCCTCCAAATATTTAGTAAGTGAATTTAAAATGTTTAACTGGGTGGGGACAGAGTTCCTTTATATAATATCGTACCTTAACGCCCACTGAAGAGGGCGTGGTTCAAAAATAAACTACATCATGTTTTCCACAGACGAACGCATAGGCATTGCTAGACCGTCTTAGACTTCATCTGTGATCAAGAATATATATACTTTATGAGGTCCAATTCTCTTTGGAGTGTATTAAAAGCGGTATTATGGCGGGGTCGCTCTGGCAAGGGCTGTGGGGGAGACATTTCACTTTTGCCATAAAACTCTAAAAATACATTTTTGGGATAATTAAAAGCAAAATTTAAAAAAAAAAATTTTTTTTTGATAGGGTCATTTAGGGGGCAAAGGGGGAGAGGGGGTAGGGCAGAAACAGGTAGACATAAAACTATAAAAATAAATGCTTGGGATGATTATACACAAAATTAAAAAAAAAATTGTATTTATTTTTAATAGGGTCATTTAGCGGGCAAAGGGGGAGGAGGGGGTAGGGCAGCAACAGGCAGTCATAAAACTCTAAAGGTAAATGCTTAGGATGATTATACCTATACAAAATTTAAAAAAAAAAATTTTTTGGTAGGGTCATTTAGGGGGCGAAGGGGAAGGAGGGGGTAGGGCAGAGAAGTACCAGGTTTCGTCTCAGCTTCGTCATTAAAGCTTAAAAATGTTATTTTTAGGGAATTTAGGCTTGAGTAAAACAATTTGTTAAATTTTTATGCTATTTTTGCCTATAATAACGCCCACTAAAGTGGGCGGGGTCAAAAAATATTTTGATTTTATTTAATGGCTTCAAGTTTAAGGCGTTGGACCGTATTTGACATAAAAATATATCATTTGCTTAACAAAATAACCAAAAAACTTTAAAAATTATGTTGTTTTTTCTGGGTTGGTTTAGTTCTTCTTAGGGGAACTTTTTTCCCTCTTCCCCGATTTAGCCCATCTTCGAACTTAACCTGCTCTAAGCTTCAAAATATATTTATGCCAAATTTCAAGAGTCTAGCTCTTTTCGTTTGGACTGAATCGTGATTTCCACAGACGGACGGACGGACGGACATGCTCAGTTCGTCTTAGATTTCATCACTGATCAAGAATATATATACTTTACGGGGTCTGAGATGGATATTTCGATGCGTTACAAACGGAATGACAAAGTGAATATACCCTCCAAATTCTTTTTTGGAGGGTATAAAAAGACGCCACTACTATTTTATGAATTTTGCAAAAAAACATTTTTTTAACTGTTCTAAAATAAAAGGACACTATGACAATATGACTTAATACACTGTGTGAATACGAGAATTATTTCGATTTTTTACACTGAATATGGACTCTAAGAAGTCGGTTGTTTTTATAAATAAATAAATCAATAAATAATATTAAGGAGTACTCACCGAAAACTTTTGAAGAATCGGATCCACTTCAGCCACTATTCTATGGTGAATAGATCTGCCTAGACCATCAACTGTATTTCGTTTAATTTTAAAACAAATTCTTCAACTGTTGCCGGTTATTCAATCCCCTTTAGAAGACGACATTGTGAATTGTTCAACAACTTGGTTGTACACAATCAGCCACAAACAACTATTACGTGATTTCGCTTCAACGAAACTAACAGATGAACTTTTCATTTTGCACCCACAAACAAACACACATACACACACACACCAACACGCACACTGCAACAACTGCTTGCAATTCATCCACCAGCGCTTCATATTTGCACGCAAATACACACAACAGCAACAACTGCAACAAATAAAGTTTGTGTATATCTTGTGTTATTGTTCTATTAAGTTTATGAAAAACGAAAAAAAAAACTTTAGCAAAACGTGAGTAACAATTTTGTTATTTAACCACTGCTTTCGAAAACAAAACTCATACAGTTTTATAATAAAAAAAGGATATCCCTTGAGACTAATTTTAATATTAGTTTTCTTACTAAACTTTTTCGATAATTGATTCGGTTCATATTGACAAAACAGAATTTTAAATCTAAACATCTTCCACAAATCAAAGTGAAGATATCCTACTCTTTGTCTTATCCTTATAAATGACATTCAAGCCTGCCTACTCTTTCGCGGATGGCAGTAACATTGACCATTCATTAATTTTCATTCATCAACAGGCAAAGCCTTTAGGGACAAAAATAAATTAGTCACTTACCAGTGATCTTAAAATAAAATCTTCTATTAGAACCTCGTGAATAGGGAAAATTTTATATTCATAGAGGATGCAGAAGCCCTCGATGTTCGTGGCATAAAAACACAGTAGCCCGCGCTATTAACAGGCATATAAGTAGACACGCTTGGCTCAAAACAACTACAACTTTCAGAGAAATTCTTAATATTTCAACTGTTTTTAGATTTTCTTTTGTATAAGGGTGCACCCTTATTTTATATGAGTACGTGCTTCAAGTTGCAACTCTTTCATTATGTGCAACATTTTATTTAGTTTTCCTTTTAAAAATTTTATTTTGATTTTCCTTTATTTTGTGTTAAAATTACACAACTGTGTTGAATTTTCACGCCTCAACTTCTTTGCAAACTTTAATTTGTTCCTCATTCATTTCATTTCTTGAGTTCTTTATTTAACTTGTAGTTTTAGCCACTGTGAGAGCATAAATAGTAACGCTTATGTATACTTATATAATATAAAGTAAGTAACCCAGCAAATTATAAAAACAGATTACATGCACCACATACGAGTAATAATAACTTGAACAATTCTTAACAAAAATTAGAAAAAAAAAACTACAGCAAAATACATACACACACACAATCAAAAGAAAAATTTAAAATATTTGAAAATATCAAATATATTTTTCAACAATTCGCATATTACCCGCTAATTTGTTAGCGGATGGTACTAAAAATACGCAGACCACGTCAAACAATGGAATCTTTCGTGCGACTTGTTGACAGATTTCGTTTTATGGTTTGACTTAAATGTTCTACAATATTTTCTTATTTGCATATATTTATATTATGAAATACTTGTTTCAAAAGGTATATTTTCTTTCCTAAACAGTACTTTTTCCAAAATGTACCTTTTACAAAAAGTACTTTTTCCAAAGCGTACTTTTTCCAAAGAGTACTTTTTGCAAAATGTAGATCGTTCAAAAAATACCTTTCCCAAAAAGTACTTTTTCCAAAAAGTACTATTCCCAAAAAGTAATTTTCCCAAAAAGTAATTTTCCCAAAAAGTAATTCTCCCAAAAAGTACTTTTCCCAAAAAGTACTTCTCCCAAAAAGTACTTTTCCCAAAAAGTGCTTTTCCTAAAAATTACTTTTTTCAAACAAGTACTTTTTTAAAAAAGTACTTTTCCCAAAAAGTACTTCTCCCAAAAAGTACTTTTCCCAAAAAGTACTTTTCTCAGAAAATACGTTTTCCGAAAAACACTTAATATTTTTCTTAAAAATATATATTTTTAAACAGAAAATCTGTAAACAAGACTTAATAGTACATTTTTGAACAAAAAAAAAAAATGACGTACTTTTAACAAAATAGTACCTTTTTCAGAAACCACTATTTTAGACAAGTGTGTTTGCTTAAAAGCTAATTTTTAAAAAGATATATTTTAGCAGGGAAGCTTTTTCCACAAGGTACCTTTTCTGAAAAGTACCTATCCAAAAAAGTACTTTTTCCAGAAACAACTTATTGGATAAGTGCTTTTTATAAAAAAAATATTTAAGTACTTTTAAAAACATTTTTTATGTATTTTTCTCAAAAAGTGCTTTTCTTCAAAAAGTACCTTTTTCAGAAACCACTTTTTTTAGATGTCTGTATTTGCTTAAAAGACCGCTTTTAAAAAGATACATTTTAACAAAGAAGATTTTCAATAAAGTACCTTTTCAAAAACATACTTAAAAAATATTTAGGTTTTTTTCCCCAAAAAGTACCTTTTCCAAAACCACGTTTTAGTTTGTCCTGGAAATATATTTTAAGAAAGAAAATTTAAAAAAAGTGCTTTTTCTGAAAGTACTTTTTGAAAAAAAATATTATGTACTTTTCCCAAAAAGTACCTTTTCCAAAAATTACATTCTAGATAAGTACGTTGCTTAGAAAATTCTTTTTAAGAAATATATACTTTAGCAAAGAAGCTATTTTAATAAAGTAACTTTTCTGAAAAGTACTTTAAAAATATTAAGTACTTATTCCAAAAAGTATTATTCTCAAAAACCACTTTTGGGATAAGTGCGTTTGCTTAAAGCATATTTTTTAGAAATACATTTAAAAAAATAATTAAATAACGTACCTTTTCTATAAAGTACTTTTTAAAATTACCTGTTTCCCAAAAAACACCTTTTTGCGTAAATACCTTTTCTTAAAAGTACTTTTTTTGTAAGAATAATATTTTCATAAAAGTACCACTTGTCAAAAGTACATCTTTTGTAAAGTACCCTTACCAAAAGTTTTCATAAGCCAAAATTACATTTTCATTCAAGTATATTTTTAAAAATTCAAAAAGAAAACATTTTAGTATGTACTACAGAACTCGTATAAACTTTTCATCAATTAGTAGCAAAATGTGCCACAGTGCGGCCGATTCTCCTAAAGAAAACTCTTTAATAATGCAATTGAATTTTTTTTCTAACTAAATTTTTTTTTTAAATAAAAGTATCAGTCCAAAGTCCTTCATACTTTAATTTCGACAGAAACAATTTATTTTCATATCATACGCTTGTCAATAATATATTGTGAGTGTGTGTGTGTGTGTGGCGGAATGGCTTCCTTCAGCTGTTAAAGCGTCTGTTGAATTTGTTGGCTGTCTGTGTTGTTATTATTTTTACTTTTTGTTTTATTTCTAGTTCTAAATACGATATGTTTTTGCCACAAAAAAAAAAAACTTTATACTTTGCAACAATTTCGAAATTGCAACACTTTTGCTGAAAGTGTTTACAGCGAAACCAATCATTTATGAGTCCTGCTAATCCACTTGTTTCATTGTTTAATTTTTGCCTTTAACAATTTGACAATAATTCCAAAATTTTTATGGAAAAACTTTTAAAGTTTTAGGTCAAACAGAAAGTTTTATTCCCTTAAGGGAATAAAAAGTAAATTGCTTGTGCAAACAAAATATTCAATTACAAATTATGTTGAAATATTAAACGATGAGTTTAAAGGAAAATATTAATATATTGAGGTAGATTTTTTGACGAGTTAACATCTATACGCGCGCCTCTAGGGCAGTAAACTATCAGTTTCAATACATACGCAAGTGTAAGTGTAAGAGTTTGTTTGTTTGTTGTTGTTGCTTGGCAGTCGGTATTGAAAGTGATTATTGGGCGATTTTCATATAATTTTCCCACGCGATTTTCTCCGGAAATTCATAGCCGATTTTATTAATTTTTGGATTAAAACGCTAGTGCGGGTTTCGACGAAGAGTTTAGGCCAAAAATTAAGGCGATCCGATATCGGCGAGCGGAGATTTAAGTGTTTTAATTCGGTGTATTAATTTGGAGTAATATTAAAAAAGTGTTTTATGTTGATCTTCGGTTTTGTCTTATGCATAGCAAAGAGAATAGTGACGTGGTTATACGTACATATATAAAAATGAGATAGCAAGACAGCAACGTATGTAGCGTATGTACAAACATAACAATGTATGTATGTATGTACATTTGTCTGTTGCTTTGCATTCTCTTTGTTTTTTGTGGGTTTAATATAAAATAAATAAAAAATACTTTATATTAACTCTACCTCCGGGTTTGTGGGTCTGTGTTCATAGAAATCGAACAGGTACCGTGTAACAAAAAGGTGTTAACACATCGCCCGTGAGTTCGAACACTCATTGATTTTTTTTTTTGTATTTATGTACAATATAATTTTTAGAAATATTTTTACTAGGCAGAATAAAATGGTTTTTATTATTAAAATTCTGAAAAAAAGGAGCCTGAGAGGGCACACATGCTATTCTCTGCTATTTGAATAGGAGAAAATTCGTACCGTAACTGTAGTCCCTAAATTTTTTCTAGCCAATACCTTGAATGTTTGTTAAAGGCTCCAAAGATGTTTTTAAATTGTCTTTAGGGGGTGCCCCTTATATCCTAAATGGTAATTTATGGATCCATGAATAACTTTTTTTCTTTTTGTATTTGTTTAAATTAAATAAAATTATAGCCTCTTTTGATTGTACCAGCATTTCAGCTGCAGTATTAATTTCGTATAAATTTCTTGCTTTTCTTTGATGTTTTAGTGTCTTCTTCCCAATATTCTGCTTTTAAGGACAACAACAAAAAATCTTTTAATATAAATACTTTATTGTAACGATAATGGATGCATAAATAAATGAAATATACGAAGAAGTAAAGTTTTCAATAACGTTCAAGTGTTTCGCATATTTTTTTTCACATATATTTTTCAAACTCGTTTTTCTATACTTTTCAAAGAAAAAAAATTGTTTTATCTGCAATATGTAACCATGGAACTGTTCTAGCACTCAATATGCTGAAATATTCTACAAGAAAAAAACTCTAACAGAAAACTACGAGTACAATGTTAAGAAAATAAAAGAAATTTTGTTGATTTCCTTTTTGCTTCTAAACGAAACACTTTATTGATATTGCAGCAAAAGTACCACAACTTCAATTTCTTTTTTTTTTTTATTTCTTTGTTTGCTTCTATCGATAGCAACACACAAAAAAAGGGCCAGATAAAATTTCATGATAAAGAAATGAAGTAGAGAGCAAAAAAAAAAAAAAAGAAAAAAAAACTGGCCAAAGAAAAACACAAAGTGGAAGGAAATTTAATGCAACACAAGTAATATTTTCAACATTTATTCAGCTGCAACAAAACAAAAAAAAAAAAAACTCAACTTAAACAGCAGTAAAGCAACCAAACCGAACTATTACACAAAAATAATAAAATAAATACGGAGAATTAAAAAAAAAAATAAATAAATAAATGTACATCCATTGGCCAACCCATATTTTTTGCCAAAGACAAATGATGCTTTGTTTGCAACATTTTGTTGCCACTTCTTTCACTGCCGCTGGTGGTGTTCTTTTAATAAATTGAATAACTTGCCGCAAGACTTTCAATACAACAGCAGTCAAATAAAATATTTATACATGTTTCCGCTTTTTTTTTTCTTATCTTTTTTTGGAGTTTTTCTTTTCGTTTTTTTTTTTAATATAAATGAAAAAATGAAATATAATAAATGATATTTCAGCAGAAAATATTGCTTTATGAAACAGAATAAATTAAAGTCATTTCTGTGGCGAAACACTTCTTTTTTTTTTTGCTGCAACACTGAATGTTAATTATGATTTTCAGCAATAAATCAATAAGACTCGTTATTAATTAGTTTGATTAATAGCCAAAGCCCTTTAATAAAATGTGCAACATTAACCCCGGTATTCATAAAATTTAACATGAGTTTGAAATGTATTTTAATAAATTTTTTTCATACAAAATTTTCTTAAAATAGATTTTATTTTTTTATGAATACCGGGGTAAATATTTCCAAAAACTATGTTTCCCTAAACTCATTTATTTAACAAACAATAATAATAATTCTCATTTGAAGGTACGTCTGCTGCTTTGCAAGGCAATATTGAAGTTATTTTGTTGCTAAAAGTTTATAAAAGTTTAATTTTTAACTATTTCTGGTGCAAAAAAAAAAATTTTTTTTTGATAATTTTTTCAACGGGCTTAAGTTCGAATCTGCATGACTGCAAATGATTTTTTATTATTGTATTAATAAATTGAAAATATTCTTAATATTCCAATCTTAATATAAAAAAAATAATAAATAGAATTTGAACAAATTCATTTATTAATAAAATAATAAAAAAATCATTTGCAGTCATGCAGATTCGAACTTAAGCCCGTTGAAAAAATTAACAATTTACATCAGAAAGTTCGACTAATAAAAATTCATACATGAAAAAATTTTTTGTTTAAAATAATTTTTGTTTGTATGGCCTCAATAATGCCATTTGGCGCTGAGGCGACAATTGTATTTTGAAATAATTGTGAAATGAATTTATAAAATAAATTAAAAAAGAAAAATTACAAAATTTTATATATTCCTGAAGAAGCCACACAAAGAAGTGGTGAAATTATAATTAATGTTTTTTTGTAAAAAATCAATCATTGACCTCTTGCTTAAATAAACATAATTTATTAATAAATAAACAAGTAAAAACGTTATATTCGACCAGGTCGAATCTTAAATACCCTCCAAATATTTAGTAAGTGAATTTAAAATGTTTAACTGGGTGGGGACAGAGTTCCTTTATATAATATCGTTCCTTAACGCCCACTGAAGAGGGCGTGGTCCAAAAATAAACTACATCATGTTTTCCACAGACGAACGTATGGGCATTGCTAGACCGTCTTAGACTTCATCTGTGATCAGGAATATATATACTTTATGAGGTCCAATTCTCTTTGGAGTGTATTAAAAGCGGTACTATGGCGGGGTCGCTCTGGCAAGGGCTGTGGGGGAGACATTTCACTTTTGCCATAAAACTCTAAAAATAAATGTTTGGGATAATTAAATGCAAAATTTAAAAAAAAAACTTTTTTTTGATAGGGTCATTTAGGGGGCAAAGGGGGAGGAGGGGGTAGGGCAGAGTAGTACTAGGTTACGTCTCAGTTTCGTCATTAAAGCTTAAAAATTTTATTTTTAAGGAATGTAGGCTTAAGTAAAACAATTTGTTAAATTTCTACACTATTTTTGTATATAATAACGCCCACTAAAGGGGGCGGGGTCCAAAAAATTTTATTTTTTTTTATTTTATGGCTTTAATATAAAAATATGTATATCATTTGCTTAACAAAATTACAAAAAATAAATCAATGAGTGTTCGAACTCACGGACGATGTGTTAACACCTTTTTGTTTATTTATTTTATATTAAACCCACAAAAAACAAAGAGAATGCAAAGCAACAGACAAATGTACACACATACATTGTTATGTTTGTACATAAGCTACATACGTTGCTGTCTTGCTATCTCATTTTTATATATGTACGTATAACCACGTCACTATTCTCTTTGCTATGCATAAGACAAAACCGAAGATCAACATAAAACACTTTTTTAATATTACTCCAAATTAATACTCCGCATTAAAACACTTAAATCTCCGCTCGCCGATATCGGATCGCCTTAATTTTTGGCCTAAACTCTTCGTCGAAACCCGCACTAGCGTTTTAATCTAAAAAATTAATAAAATCGGCTATGAACTTCCGGAGAAAATCGCGTGGGAAAATTATATGAAAATCGCCCAATAATCACTTTCAATACCGACTGCCAAGCAACGAACAAACAAACTCTTACACTCACACTTGCGTATGTATTGAAACTGATAGTTTACTGCCCTAGAGGCGCGCGTATAGATGTTAACACATCAAAAACTTTAAAAATTCTGTTGCTTGTTAGAGGTTGGTTTAGTTCTTCTTGAGGGAACTTCTTTCCCCTCTTGCCCGAATTAGCCCATCTTCGAACTTAACCTGTGCTGTCCTTCAAAATATATTTATACCAAATTTCAAGAGTCTGGCTCTTTTCGTTTGGCCTGAATCGTGATTTCCACAGACGGACGAATGGGCGGACGGACGGACATGCTCAGATCGTTTTAGATTTCATCACTGATCAAGAATATATATATATATATATATATATATATATATATATATATATATATATACTTTATGGGGTCTCAGATGGATATTTCGCTGCGTTACAAACGGAATGACAAAGTGAATATACCCTCCATATTCTTTTTTGGAGGGTATAAAAACGGTCGAATAACTTTTGTAAAACATATTTTCAATTCATGCATAATTTTCTGCAGTTGCTAAAATTTTATATAGTTTTAGTTTCATTATAAAATATCTTGCTACTGATTTGCTTTCAAATATCTTACAAATTTAAGTGCCAATTTCCATTATTTTTATAGCAGAAATAATGCTCAACTATTGAAATCGACAATTTAGTACAAACAACCTGGTCCTAGCAAAAAGTTTTAGCAACATATTGTGATGGAGCAAAAGTCGTACCATAAATTTATGCATCTGAAATTTACACTCATTTGCTACTGCACTCCATATTTGTCTCATAGCTAAAGCACGTGTATTAAAGTCATATAATGCCATATACTAATTCTACTTGTTGTAAAATTGCTCTGAGTTAATACAAAATTTGATCACCATTTCATTAAAAGTAAGCAATCAGCAGCACAAAGAATACAATAGCAAAAACAAATTAGTTTATTTAAACAAAATTCAATCACGATAAAGAAGTATGAGTTTAATTGGCAAAAAATAACTCACTACCATTCAAAATTGCGTGCAAAGTAATCACACTAGCAACTGTCTGTGTGACAACGCACAAATTCCAATATAAAGATAAATTTAATAAACATGCATTTGCTTGCACAGCAGCAACTTTTATAATCGTAGCAAGTACATACTTCATATATAAATTAATAAAGGGGGTTTCAACAAGAACTTTGTTTTCTGAAACAAAAAATTTATATGAAGATGATTTAAATTTTTATTGTATGTATTACGGAGAGAAAAGTTCGGCAATTATGAATGAAAAATGATATCTGGCAAATGTCCACCATGTCAGATATCATGGACACAAAATTGAATTGTTAACATATCGTGATAGCGTGATCCATTGAACGTTACCGCATTTCCAGGCTTATCTTCAAAAAGAGAAAAAAAAATAAACAGCTCAATCACGCCTCCAGACCACATAGCGCACCATACAGTGACGCGGTGAGCATGCAGAGGCTTCTCATTAATCGCTCTAGGATTTTCAGAAGCCCAAATGCGGCACTTTTGCTTGTCGACGGAAGGTCTCAGAAGGAGGATTATGTTGTCCGAAAATATGACGAAATTTTCGAAATCTAACTTTAAAAGAACCATCATTTTTTCATAATGGATTTTAATTATTTTAAATTAAATTCATTGTAACAATTGTCAATGCCTCTACTACGAATACGTCAAAAAATTAAATTAAATGTGCTGCCACAATTGAAAAATATATGAATAGAATTTGAACAAAGATTTTTTTTCTTTTTTTGACGTACACATAATAAATTTATCTGTCTGGTTTAAAAATAAAAATTTTTTTGCTCTGCAAATAATAAATTTCTTTCCGTGTAGAGTCGAATCCGCTTTAGCGCAACACGCTTTACTGAAAAAATCGGATTACTGAAAGCGATACAAATCCCCGCACCGATTTTAAACGCAGCTAGTCTTATCAACTTCGCTTTAGCGAAACGTCGCTTTAATGAAAATATCGCATTACTGAAAACCAAAAGCAAACCCACAGCTACATTTTGTATGAAACTTACTTCGCTTTAGTGAAAAAATAAACAATGACAAACTTATTTATGAGAAATCGATTGTATAACTTAAGGCTGATAAACGTTTGCATGTTTTGTTCATAAAAAATAATTAAATGGCAAAATGTATTTGTCCTTTTCGCTCTTACGTACTTTATTGTATTTTTCTATTATATTGTCAATGCAAGTAGCTAGACATTTTCGAGGAATTCGTGAAAAATTTCAACAACAAAATGAATAATTCTATGAATAATTTATTTAAATAAATATTTTACGTTAAATTGACGTAAAAAAATATACAGATTTCATATAAAAAATATTGTTTTATTGATTTTAAGCAGTACGTTTAACTGTAACAAATTTCAATAATCCGAACTACGTTTTAGAGAAAAAATCGGATAATTGAAAAAATTGGATTCTGGTTATTTCCAATTAAGCGGAGTCGACTGTACTGGAAAATCCAAAACACATCATGAACATTTACGGTTCTGTTAGTTTTCCTATTAGTCTGCTAAAATCTATTGCATACTTTAAGGTCTCAACCAATAAGTTTGAATATCTATGGCGTATGATTGATACAAATTATTTAACGACAGTAGCAAATATTACGTATACGCACTGTTTTACTTGTGTGAAGGATATTTAAATGAATATTCCTGGTTAGGGACAAAATTACGGTTGCTAATTATTAGAGATGTGCAAATGTCGTGATTTTTTTGCGTCACGCGTGATTCACGCTTGAATCACGTAAATCGTGATTATAAATTATTAAAACTAAGCGTGCGTGCGTGAGCGTGATTCAAAAATTTAGAACCGTGCGTGATTTTTAATACTTTTAATAATCAAGCATTTAAAACAGAATATAATTCTTTACACACGTACAAATCTATGTGTTATAGAGAGACATACTTTCACACACACCAAAACAATTTTATTGTGAGCGCGGGCGATTTTGAAAAAAAAATTTACCATCGTGAGTGAAAGTACGTGTTTAAAAATAATTCTTTCTTGAGCGTGCATGATCGTGAGCACCTTAAATATTGCCGTGCTTTAGCATGCGTGAAAAAAATTTCAGTTTCGTGATCGTGAGCTTATTTTCACTCACAAGCACATCTCTACTAATTCTTTCTAAACAAAATTGGTAGTGTATTCTTTCTATATGGCGATGCGAATATTTTTGTAGTCTTTTTTCTAAAACTTGAAATTTTTTAGTTTAGCTTACAACCCGTTTTTTTATTTTTTTAACCCTGCAATACAGCTCAGCAGCCAAAAGGACATTCTCACAACTTGATTAAATAATTATTTAACTAAATATCAGTCACAAAGCAGCTCTGCGTCAGTCAAAATCAGGCCGGCCCCGTTGGCAATTATTTTTTAAGTGCAGCCAGACTACTGATCGTTTACTCTTTTTCGAGAGATTTGCAATCGCACTAGTTAATTTCAATGGTGTATTGAGAAGACAGATGAAGATATATGAGAAAATAGAAATATTTGTTGTATTTTAATATTTTAATCGACTAGATTTTTGCTACGATTAATTTTCTGCTATAGGGCAGACAAAGGAGGGTGCTGTTCTTCTGCTCTTGTTAACAGTAATTGTTCAGTGACCAGTGCTATGCCTTGATCACATATGATTGACATTCAATAAAATTAGTTCAAGAATCAAGAATCTTAAGAAAGATCTTGTCTGCTTTTATACCGCTCTTTTTTATTTTAATTTAGCGTTACCACGTTTAAAGAGCTACTCTTTTTGGTCAGGCGAAAGTATAAAAGTGATTGTTGTCTTGATATTTATTTAAATATTTCTGTATTTAAATAATTTAAGTTAATTAAATACAGAAAATAAATAAATTATACGCCTACAAGAAATTTAATATGAAAATTGTATTGTTGCTGGGCCATAAACAGACGATGTATCCTTTTTGTTTGTGTTGGCCAACAACGTGCGTTGGTTTTTCAAAAGTATCAAACATGTATTGCAGCCGACAATTCATGCTTACTGACCAATTATGTGCTCTTCCGGTGGTGTTAAATTAAAACTCAAAAAATAAACAAACAAAAAATCAAATAAACTGCACGCATATATTTTTGTATTATTAACAATCAATGATACGGGTTATTGTTTTCATATTTTAAATAAATAAATTTAATGTGAAAATTTATGGCCTTTGGTTGCAAATAGTGCACGGCATCAAAAGTAATTTTTTTATAAGTTTGTTTTCATTTAAGCACATATACAGTCCTGAAAAGTTTTCTGTTTTCAACTGGCCCCAAGTTATGAAATCAGATATCTTTTTGAGTTAAAATTATATTTGAAATGATTTTATTTTATTTTTTATTTTTTTTTTAATTACATATCTCTTCTACAACATTTACTAGCTAAAGGGTTGCAAAGGGCGACCTTATTCACAGTTTTGTGTTCATAAAGCTTTTGTCCACTTCATAAATGTGTTTGTTAATACAAATACACAATCCAGGACAACAAAAGTTTTAATTATAACTAAATAATAGTTGTGCATAACAATATAAATAAAAGAAAAATTGTTTCTGTTTATGTTTATGTTTTTTTTTGTTACCGGACATGTTCGAATGCAAACACTGAACATGCCAGGACATGCATTTCAATTGAAATTTTTGTTTACAATAGAAAACTAATTATTTGCAAAGAATAGTTTGTAAAACAATATTTAGTTGATTTAACAAACAGTTATATAAATAAAATGCCTACATTGAGGTGGCCATCTCTACAAAATTCCACATGTATGACACAATATTTTATTTGATGCAACAAGTGCTGCCCTACAAGCGGCCACCCTATTATTAGAATGCCATGTACAATTTTCAAATTTCAAAAGCCATTCACAAATACAATATTTTAAAAAATTAGATTATTGTCTATTTCATGTTTAGTTTGTTAAATGGTTGACCATAAAATTGCAACAACAATAAATATGAAACAGAATAAAATAAATACTATCATGCATGTTTGGCTAAATGCTACACAATTCCATTTAATGCTATTGAATTTGCTAAGCCGAACTATAAACACAATGTTTCCATTTGTTATGCAACTGAATAAAATATTATTATTAATACAAGAAAAACTTTTTTCATTTTTTTTTGGCATTATTTGTTTAAATATTTAACAAAAATATTCCAAAAATAAAATGAGGACAAAAACTTTAACAAAATAGTAGAGCGGTGCACAACACTTAAGCCACCAGCAACAACAATAATAAAAAGTTGACCAATACAACATTTTCTTAAACGTACTATGGACACAAACAGACACACACATACACACAATAACGAACAGCCCTTTAGGAAATAAAATAATCGGTTTATAAAAACACTAATTATAAATTAAGTATTTTGCAACTGACTACAAATTGGTTTAAATCTAATGCAGATATCAACCAAAAACAAATAAAAACCTAAATATTTTGAATTTAGTTTTCATTTTAAGTCATGAAATGTGCTTGATTTTTTATTTAAAATCGGTATCAACGTTGCAAAAAGATATATTTTTTATTATTTTTTAATAAAAAATTTATGGAAACTTAACTATTTATAAATGAAATAAAAAAAAATGTGTTTTAATAAATTTAAATTAAACTGACTACAAATTGGTTGAAAAATAAGTAATTAGTAATCAATTAAAAAGTCATGCAAAGAGGGCCAATTGACTTTCGCCTATGACATGCATATGTTAATAGAATGAGTCGACGACAAGAAAAAAGTCACTTTAGACACTAGTTGTGCTTATTTAAAAACCAGTTTTAAGTTACTTAAAAATGTGTTTGACTTCCTACAGGGAGTGTTTGCGACAATAAATGTGTGCAAGTATGAGTGTGTATGAGGTTGTAAAAAAGTTCATGTTTTATTGTTTACATTTAATTAAAAACCAATTCAAAAGCTATTTATGGTAATTGTTTTAACAAACTGTAACCCTTTCAAAAAAAAGAAAAACAAATTTAAAAAAAAAAATTAAACAAATTGTTTACTTCATGTCATGAAACCACATAAAAATATCACACACATACGACAGCAACAATATTTCGTAAAACAATAAGAATTTAACAACCGGAACCACAATATTTATTTGTTATATAATTCTTTTCTATTAAGAAAATATAATTTTAAATACAGCAACAGGATCTGTGGAGTATGAAACACAAAACTTATTTACTGCCCCTGCTATTGGCTAATGTATTTAACACGAGACCATGAAGCGGAGGGTGCTGAGTTCAACGCCACGCTCAATCATGAAATATTGTGTTGAATTCTTCTGATCAGCATTAGTGCGTGGTTGTGTTAGTTGTTGCCAGCCTGTTTCAATGATGAAGGCATAGGCACTGGTCACTGAACATAATTGGCAGCGACTGACACTATCATTTACTAAAAAGCAGAGTAACAGCAAAATAGCTACAAAAAAAACTGTCAATCTTCTCATCTGCATTGCATATATAGGGGTCATCCCCTGAGTGCTGGTCCAAGATAAAAAAAAAGAAAAGCATATAATTCGAGAAGTGTATCAATACTAAACAGATATTAACACACATTAAATCTCTGTATTGCCTTTTGATTATTACAAACATTTTTTATTTTACTTTGAAATATTTATTTTTTATAAAATTTTTTTTTTTGTAGTTCCGATCAATACTCAAAGTGTTACTGACACGTATGCAGAGCATTTCCCCGGAACTGGAATAGGATTTGGAGAAGACATGCGAAGATAGAGATTTTTTTGTTACTATTTTAACCTTTGACTTCGATGGCTAATTTTTAATTTTGGCCTCCTCGTTGGAATTGTGATAACGTTTGATATATTTTTTCATAATATAACGTTACAAACCATAATCTTAAAATCACTTTGAATTACTTATTAATTCCGAACATGACTTGAAAATAATTAATTCTATATATTTGGGTATTTGTTGTATAAGTTCCGCATTCTAACGTTTTTTTTTCAACTGGTGTTTATTTCGTGAATTTACCATTCACTTAGCTCATGTCTGATTGGACAGATAATTAGTTTTACCCTTCCGCTGAATGGTTGTGTATACGCTTGAACAACGCTTCGCTAAGTGGGCCTGCGATCGACTTACAGAAGATGCCGATTTTGCCAAAAAAAATCATCTTTTCAGATGAAGCTCATTTTTATCTTGATGGGTATGTCGCATTTGGAGCACGGAAAGACCGCACGCGTACATTGAAAAGCCGACGCACCACAAACGAGTCACTGTTTGGTGCGGATCTTGGCCCAGAGGCATAATTGGGCCATTTTTCTTCGAAAATGAGCAAGGAGTGGCCGTTACAGTCAATGGCGATCGTTATCGGGCCTCGTTGAACGAATTTTTGTTCACAAAAATTGAAGAGGAGGATATTGGCAACATTTGGTTTCAACAGGACGGCGCTACGTGCCACACAGCCGAAGCTACACTCGAAGATCGCATTATCAGCCGCACAGCTGATGTCGTTTGGCCACCTCGGAGCTGCGATTTGCCACCGTTGAACTATTATTTGTGAGGTGCTGTCAAAGATAAGTGTTACGCCGACAAGCCAGAGACAAGTAACGCTTTAAAGGACAATATTCGTGAAGCCATTGGTGAAATACAGCTGCACACAATCGATAATGTGCTTAAAAATTGGACCGATCGTGTAGGCTACTGCATGGCCAGCCGAGGCAGCCATTTGAATGAAATTATTTTCCATTATTAACCGGAAGGATTGTACTTTCAAATAAAAAAAGAAATTTGAGAAAATATTCAGTAGTTTTTCTTATAGCATTTTCAAAAAAATTACGTTATTTGGCGGACCCTGTATATAAAAATTTCAGTTGTCGAATAAACGATTTTAAAAATATTTTAAATATTCTACTCTTGATAAAAATTGAAAAAAAAATCTTAAAATAAAAGTTACAATTAATTTGTAATTTTCGAATTAAAAATTGAATTATAATTTTCGTCTAAAGGTAATCAAAATAAATAGCATTATTGAATTCAATTATTCATATAAAATTTCAATTAATTATTATTCAAGAAATATGAAATTGTTATAATATTGAGTAAAATTACAAATGCAGCACTGCTAAGAAGTGTGTTTAGTGAGCAAAACTCAAGTCACTGAACAAAGTTAGTAGAGACTTAGCACCTAAATTGTGGGAAAAGTGAAAAAGCGATAAATAAAATACATCGAGCCATGTTGAAATTAAATTATTGATATTAAATTTATTATTAATAAGAAAATAAAAAAAAAAACATAAAAAACAAAACAAAAAAAAATAAAGATTCCAGATTTGAACTTGGGCTCCTCATGAATATGAAAAAGTTTTAATTTTAATTGTCATACGTGAATTGAATTGACAAAATTTTGTATATGCGGACAGAAAGACAATTATGGCAATTAACTGGATATTGACTCAATTAAAAATGCATGTCTGAGCACGGCGTAATGTTTGAATAATAAAATACAAAATCATATTTAAAACAATTTGTAAAAAAATCGAAGAACAATAATTTTAGTTCCCATTAAGAAAATATTTTATTTATTAATGGATTGACTTGTTTATTTTATTAATTACCAATCAATTATTAATACTAAAGAAAGCTGTTGTTACTAACACGGAAATATGTTTTGTTTTTAGCTGCAGGCTATTAATATTTTTGTTTTAATAAATTATTAATTTATGAATAGCGTGTTATAAATAAAAACTTAAGTTGTTGTTTTATGTTGTTAAGGCAAGAATGGCGCTACCACGCGATGTATCAGCACATATAAGCGTTTCAGTGCTACGAGTATATATTTTTTATAACTCAATTTGTAACGCCTCTGCTGGAATTTGACCCCGATGTTTTTAATACTTGAATGAAACTGGTTCGCTTAGTCAACTATTTCCGGTTTATTATTATAATTGATTTTCATTTAACATCTATTCGGATGTCAAACGCCTTTTTTACTTATTATAATAATAATTCATATGTAATTACTTTCAAGCACTTATTTAACACATTACCAGTAAGTAGTTCCTACACGAAATAATTTTATAACGTGAATTACTTTATAACGTAGAAAATAAGTTCCTAGCAACGATATTTCTGAAATTTTTGTTTGGAAGAAAATAACGTTCAATAGTTAATTTTCTGTGACCATACAAAACCATGATTAGACGAGCAAAAATGTCCTTAAATATATAATTTTTTAAATCTTTTCACTGTTACAAATAATTTAATTTCATTTATACGCGTTTAATAAAACCGTAATAAAAATTATAAAATATGCATAACTGAAGAATTTTTTCTTTGTAAAGAAGAATTCTAAATCTATTCGCAGGGTAATTTTATTTCTCTATTCTTGCTTAGCAGCCCACGCCAACTGTTTCTATTCACATCCTTTTGAAAATTCTTTTCTCTCTGCGTGACACAAATAATACTTTTCACAAATTAAACATTTGAAAAATAATTTATTCATAAAGATAATTTTACAACAATCCTACCATCCATTTCAAAATGTCAATATAAATAAACATGAAAAGGATTTTTATTTTCATATTGTCCTAAACATTATGCTGCCAAGCCTTTTTATTTTTGTTAACCAAAATATTGTCAAGAAAAGAGAAAATATAAAGGAGCTTAAGTTGGGTCCGTTTTAATACATTTTAATTCAAATTTTAAATACAGGACGCTTTTAAAAATATAAAATTTAAAGTGAAAGGCAAAATTAAAATGAAAATGAAAGGGAAAATGAAAGGGAAAATATTAGATTCAGGGAATAGAAATTATAAATATAAAGAGCGAAAAAATCTTTTATTAAATTTGAAGGTTACAATTGAATTTAAAAAAAAAACAATTGAATTTTAAAAAAAGATACTAAAAGCGAAATAATTTTGCACCAAAAAAGACATGATTGTTATGCTAGACTAATTAAGCAGTTTTAAATGAATCGTGGAAAGTAGGCAGCTGCAAGTCGTTATTTAATTATTAATTAAATTATTTGATTATATTTATTAAGTTCAAGGCCTTTTTTTAAATTAATAAAAAAATTTATGAATTAAAATTTTATATTTCGTTAATAATTTGTAACATCAGGCATAATAAACAAAATTTTATTTACTAAAAATTCAATATTTCTTTAACAGTTTATTAAAGTGTTCAGAAACAATAAATAAATTTTTTATTAATTTTTAATAAAAAAAGACCTCCAGCTTAATAAAAATAATAAAATAATAAAGTCTTCCACTTTATGGAAGATTTTTTTTTTTAGTTGTTGAAAATTGTTGTGACCAGATTACGCCTTCTATGCGCCAGCCGTGGCGGCCACATGGCAGAAATCATATGTAAACAATAATTTCATAAAATTTTCTTTCCAAGAAAGGCCGTTGCATTGCTATTAAAAATATATTTTCTTGTTTTATTATGATTTTAATTTGTTACACTCGATAAAAATAATAACTTTTTTTAATCTTAGACCAGCACTCAGGGGATGATACCTTCATATGCAGTGCATTGCCCGGGAACTAGAGAGGAGGGGATGGATAGTATTGAGGGGACAGATGAAGACAGATGGGAAGATAGAGAATTTATAAAAATTAAAAAAAAAATTATTTTTTAAAATTATCTATTTAAGTAAACTAAGCGGTAAATTTTTAGCAAACTTTCTTTCTGAAAGATCAGCTGTTTTCCTGTAACACGTTACTGTTAAACATGTTCAGTTTGGTCTATAATTTAATCTTGAATCGGCTTACAAACGAAAAACACTTGCAGATTATTGAATTTTATTATGAAAATTTTTTGCTCGGTTGAGAAACTGCATCGAACACTTTTTGTTGGCAGCGACGGAGCTCATTTCAGGTTGAATAGATACGTGAACAACCCAAATTACCGTATTTGGTGTATAAAACAGCCAATGAAAGCCCCGTTTGGTGTGAATTATGGGTCGGAGGCATCATTTTTCCAAGACGGCGCAGGCACTGGCGAGCTAAAATTTATATATATAAAAGATATATTCTTTGTCCAAAATGGAAGAGTTGGACATGGCTGACAAGCAGTTTCAACAAGACGGTGCCACGTGCCACACAGTACGTGAACGGCTCAATTAAATGGCGAGTTCCATGATCAGTGTATTTCACGTAGGTAGGAACATCGAGTGAATCCCTAGATTTTAACGCCTTTATATCGTGTTCAGACATGAATTTTTAATTGAGTCAATAACAAGTTAATTTAGTGTTCAAACATACTCAATTAGCGTTTGACAGCAGCTCACTACAGGTGTTGTTTACATTGCTGCTTCACTGGCGTCGTTCCATAAAATGCGCTTTATTTTTGCCTTTGGACCTGTTTTTGTACGAAATACATTTTTATACCCACCAAAAAAGAATTTGGAGGGTATATTCACTTTGTCATTCCGTTTGTAACGCATCGAAATATCCATCTCAGACCCCATAAAGTATATATATTCTTGATCAGTGATGAAATCTAAGACGAACTGAGCATGTCCGTCCGTCCGTCCGTCTGTGGAAATCACGATTCAGTCCAAACGAAAATTGCTAGACTCTTGAAATTTGGCATAAATATATTTTAAAGCTTAGAGCAGGTTAAGTTCGAAGATGGGCTAAATCGGGCAAGAGGGAAAAAAGTTCCCCTAAGAAGAACTAAACCAACCCAGAAAAAACAACATAATTTTTAAAGTTTTTTGGTTATTTTGTTAAGCAAATGATATATTTTTATGTCAAATACGGTCCAACGCCTTAAATTTGGAGCCATTAAATAAAATAAAAATATTTTTTGACCCCGCCCACATCAGTGGGCGTTATTATAGGCAAATATAGCATAAAAATTTAACAAATTGTTTTACTTAAGCCTACATTCCTTAAAAATAAAATTTTTAAGCTTTAATGACGAAGCTGAGACGAAACCTGGTACTACTCTGCCCCTATCCGCTCCTTCCCCTTCGCCCCCTAAATGAACCTACCAAAAAAAAAATTTTTTTTTAAATGTTGTATATAATCATCCCAAGCATTTATTTTTAGAGTTTTATGTCTACCTGTTTCTGCCCTACCCCCTCTCCCCCTTTGCCCTCTAAATGACCCTATCAAAAAAAAAATAATAATTAATTTTGTATATAATTATCCCAAGCATTTATTTTTAGAGTTTTATGACAAAGGTGAAATGTTTCCCCCACAGCCCTTGCCAGAGCGACCCCGCCAAAATACAGTTTTTATACCCTCCAAAGAGAATTGCGATGAAGTCTAAGACGGTCTAGCAATGCCCATACGTTCGTCTGTGGAAAACATGATATTGTATATTTTTGAACCCCGCCCCCTTTAGTGGGCGTTGACGTACGATATTATATAAAGGAACTCTGTCCCACCAAGTTAAACATTTCAAATTCACTTACTAAATATTTGGAGGGTATTTAAGATTCGACCTGGTGGAATATAACGTTTTTACTTGTTTATTTTTCATTTGTTTTAATTGTTAATTAAAAAATTTTGTTTTAAAAACTCACCCTCAACTTGACTCTCCCATTCTTTTCTGTGAATTTGTTTACATATGAGTTGTCAAATTTCATAAAGTTTGTTCAGTAAGCATTAGGGTGCTCACTAAACAAACTTATACAGTGCTGCATTTTAGACCTTGCTCAATTTTATAGACAATTAAGCGTTAATTGATCAATTAGCTAATTAAAATTTTGTATGGGTAATTGAGCTCAATAATGCTGTTAATTGCGATAAACTCAATTAAGGCGTATATCTGAACACCATATTACAATATTTTTTGAAGGGCTATTTTAAGACTCATTTTAAATGTTTTTTTTAAATCATATCCGAATGCTCTTTAAAAAGCACTCAATATAATAAAATAAGACCAAGTGGGGCATGACCAAACCAAATCGAACAGGCATAGAGGCAGTTAATTTTTGCTAGCATCAGTTTAATGCTAATTGTACAGTCTGTCTAAACTTCCCCCCCCCCCCCCACTATAAAATGTTTAAAAATAATAGTTGATGTAATATAAATCTAAGATCTCTAAGAAGTGGTACTAAAGAAAAACAACCGGGACAACTTCCGAAAGCCTTGCTATTCACGTTTATTGTGTAGCTTGCAAAATTGAAATTGATGTTGATTTTCCCCTCTTAGAATGTTTATCTCATCGAATTCTTTTTGAATATAATATTACAAATCTTGGCCTAAACAATTTGTATTCAAATAACCAATAGATTTTACTGTATTAACTTCAAGTTTCAAGTGCTATAATTTTTCTCTATGTGTGATTGAAAATTTTTTTTTTTTTTGTATTAAATAATAAAATAATTTAAGCAGAAATTAAACACGCGCCATATCCAATAGACATGTGAGTGAGTAAAATAATATAACATTTTGTTGTTCCGTTGATTGACAGCAGCTCATGCCAGTTTGAAAACTTAAAACAACAGCGGTTGCAGCAGCACTCATACACTGATTTTCTACAAAATATTGTTTGCACAAAAATTATATAATAAAAATTGCAAAGTACGAGAATTACAGTGTTGTTTAATAAATTCGATTAATTTCATTGCATCTAAATATGAAATTTAAAAAAAAAATTTTAAACTATTCGTTATTGTTATGCTTTAGAAATAAAGTGCATGATGTATGGAAAACTAAGGTTGCAAAATTATCTCCAGATTTAATTTTATTATTATTATATTTTTGATGTGCTAACATCTATACGCGCGCCTCTAGGGCAGTAAACTATCATTTTCAATACATACGCAAGTGTAAGTGTAAGAGTTTGTTTGTTTGTTGTTGTTGCTTGGCAGTCGGTATTGAAAGTGATTATTGGGCGATTTTCATATAAATTTCCCACGCGATTTTCTCCGGAAATTCATAGCCGATTTTATTAATTTTTAGATTAAAACGTTAGTGCGGGTTTCGACGAAGAGTTTAGGCCAAAAATTAAGGCGATCCGATATCGGCGAGCGGAGATTTAAGTGTTTTAATTTGGAGTATTAATTTGGAGTAATATTAAAAAAGTGTTTTATGTTGATCTTCGGTTTTGTCTTATGCATAGCAAAGAGAATAGTGACGTGGTTATACGTACATATATAAAAATGTGATAGCAAGACAGCAACGTATGTAGCTTATGTACAAACATAACAATGTATGTATGTACATTTGTCTGTTGCTTTGCATTCTCTTTGTTTTTTGTGGGTTTAATATAAAATAAATAAACAAAAAGGTGTTAACACATCGCCCGTGAGTTCGAACACTCATTGATTTTTTTATTAAGTAGGACCAGCACTCAGAGAATGACTAGGAGGGGTAGTATTAAGAAGAAAGATGACTGACTGCGTAGTCGAAGTCGGCATAATAGGGTTCATAGGCTCGTGTTAAGTACTACAGCCACTAACACCCTCCCGATCTAATTCAAATAGAAAGCAAATTTCTTTGAACCCCAAATTATTTTTCTCAATATCTTATTAAAAAATATTATTTTTAATATTATGTTTATATTTGCCATGATATACGAGTATGTATATGATTATTACCTTTAGTGTAAACTGTAAACTCTCCTTAACCATGATTTCAATTTTTGTTTGTTTTGTTTTTATAACAACAACATTGAACGTTCAATTATGCCCGCCAGTGTTCAAATAGCCATGAACACACTCAGTCATTATTATTACATAAAGTTGTCAAACTCATGCGTTTAAAAGAAAAACAACAGCATTCTCTTGTTTTTTTTTTCTTAATAAAGCATTGGTTACTATTTGTTTATTTATTTTACGTGTCCTCACATACACATAAACTTTCCCACACACACACACACACACGTGTGAACTCGCATATCATGGTTGCAATATTAACATGCACATGCACATGAACATTTAATAGATGCAATAATAACAGACATTGTTATTTTAGCTGCAAACATTTTAAGGTAACAAATTTACTCCTGCAGTGGTGAGAGCAAAATTGTGGTGGAGTATTTAAATTCTATATTAAATTGATGAAGTTATGAAATTTCTCTGTGAAATACTAGCAATTTTGTACGGAATACTAAACTCGGGAACAAGACGTATTTTGTTGGTGCAAGAAAAAACAAGATTTGTCTTGTACCCACATGATTGTCAATTGGCAGCCATTCGAGTACTTCTTGGGATATTCCTTTTTTTAAATTTTTAAATAATTTCTATTTTTTTTGTGCAGTCGAGCAGCATATTGCAAAGTATAGTGTATAAGCAAACAATAAAGCCCAATAGATTTTTTTTCAAATTCCATATTTTCAATGAGAATATCCTAAAAATTTGTCTAAACTTTCGTCAGATCGACAGAAAACGTGATGAGGCTCAATTATGCATCATATCATTTTATCTTAATTTTTTTACTTTAATAAAAACACATCAGCTTACTTCAGTATACTATTGACGATTAAAAATCGTCAACATTTACACGAGTGCAATTAATTGAAACTTTCTTTTCCGATTTAATTGATTTACATGTTATGTGAAGTAATTAAATAAAATAAATTTTTTTTATAGAAATATTTCATATTATGGAACGAAAGACATTAGTATGGAAAATTAGAAAAATTAAAAATATGCTACCAGGGTTGGAAAATTGAATTTTCTTTTTGGTACAAAAGAAAATACACAAATAAAACAAATTTTTCTTTTTCTCTACATTTTAAATGTATATGAAGTTTTGAAAAAAAATTAGTAATTAGAGCTGGAAAATTTTACTTTTTTTAATATTAAAATAACTAAATAAAATTGATTATTTTGTGTGTTTTGTAATCAAACATATTGAATATTTTAGAAATAAATAAATTTATATGGAAAATTGGAAAGACTCAAAAGGAGGTTCCAGAGTTGGAATGAATTTTTGTATATGCTTCATACGTGTGTCGGTAGAAGGGTATATAAGATTCGACCCCGTCCAATGTATCACTTTTATTTCTTTCTTAATAAGTTTGTCAGTTTTTTTTTATTGCAATTTGAAAAATGTTTGGATCAAATTCAAGGCCTAAAGAAATATTGAATCTCAAGATTTTTATTATTTTTTTTTCTTTTTGTGTGCTTTTCACTGCATAATGTAGGGGTCATCTGCTGAGTGATGGTGTGAATTAAAAAAAATACAAGTTCAAAGTTGATATAACAAGTAATTTTCCTTAAAGACCTGATAACAAAAAAAAAAAAAAAAAAAAAAAACACCTCCGTTTATTAGAACCTTAAAAAATTTAAAATATTTTCCAATCATTGACATAAAAATAGTGTCTCGGTCGACTTGGAGTCCGAAAACTATTTTCGGGAGCAAAAGAAATGTGTATTGACAGCTTTTCGTTTTAAAATTGTCTTACCACCCACGCATTAGCTGCTAACGACACAATCACCCTCGTAAAATTAAAATAGTCTTTTTGATAAGCCTCGTTTTACCATTTATTTATGGCCTTAAGTGAAATGTAAAATAAGAAAATATGAAAATATTTAATTGAAGTGCTGCCCCCTCCCCTCCACCAACTGCCATATTGTGTTATTTTCTTTAAAACGAAAAAAAAAATAATTTTTTATCCCATTTATGATTGATTCTGTTGTCTTTTTTTCCCCGAGTACTCGTACGTACAATATTGAATATGAATGAACTCAGGTTGATTTCCTTTCTTTGGCAGCAGTTTTTTTCCTGCTCTTTTCGTTTATTATAAAAACAAACCGATTTATCAAAATATTTTCATTATTCTGCATTAATTTTTGTTGCATCATTGAATTTTTGTCATTGTCGATTTTGTTTGTTGTTTTATTTTTCCACCCCTCCCCCCTCACTCACAGTTGTTTCTCTAACGTCCATTGGCCGTTGGCTGATTGTTGATGATGTGGTGCAGGGCTTGAATTTTTTGCTCAACTGATATCTCTCCTTGTCTGTGTGTTGGTTTATCGATTGATTTACAATATTCTTTTTATTAGTTGTTATTTTAAAGCCAGTACAACAATTTGGTTTTTATTATTATGTTTGTTTTTTTCTTTGTAGCTTTTTGGTTGATTTGGCTGGAGATGAAAAATTGTCTTGGCCTATGAAGTTGTATAGTAGATGAGTGATCCAGCTGAAAATTGTTATACTCTTGGATTTGTTAATCGTTAGAGTGTAGGGAATATTTTTATTTAAAGAAGGCGAGAGCCCACTGGCTTTTCAGTTTATTATCATTTTGTCAATACCACAATTTGATTTTTTTTTAAGAATATCCTTATTTTCTAGCAAAATGTATAGGCTGGAGATGAATATTTATTTTATGTGCATGTAAAAACTTTAAATGGTCACACTGGCCATCTAGCATAACTAGTTCATATGAAAGTACAATAGCAGTGATGCCAACTTTTAGATTATCAAAAGTAATGCAGTGATGCCAACTATTGTAACCTTAAAATAGTACAATATATTTTTTTTTACTTAATAAATTTAAGACCTAAATTTATAAATTGCATCTCAAAATTTAATTTCCGTCAAACTCATCGTGCTCTTCTGCCATTTTATGGCGTACATAATCGTCCTTCAGAGCGACTAATTCAAAAAAGAATAGATCGTTTTCCAACCACATTTACTGTTACTGTAAAAAGTGCAAGTCATCATAAAAAGTGCAAGTCGTCATAAAAAGTGCAAGTCATTATGAAAAGTGCAAGTCATCATAAAATATGCAAGTCATTATGAAAAATGCAAGTCATCATAAAAAGTGCAAGTCATCATAAAAAGTGCAAGTCATTATGAAAAGTCCAATTCATCATAAAAAGTGCAAGTCATTATGAAAAGTGCAATTCATCATAAAAAGTGCAAGTCATCATAAAAAGCACAAGTCGTCATAAAAAGTGCAAGTCATTATAAAAAGTGCAAGTCATCATAAAAAGTGCAAGTCGTCATAAAAAGTGCAAGTCATTATGAAAAGTGCAAGTCATCATAAAATATGCAAGTCATTATGAAAAATGCAAGTCATCATAAAAAGTGCAAGTCATCATAAAAAGTGCAAGTCATTATGAAAAGTGCAAGTCATCATAAAAAGTGCAAGTCATCATAAAAAGTGCAAGTGATTATGAAAAGTGCAATTCATCATAAAAAGTGCAAGTCATCATAAAAATGCAAGTCATCATAAAAAGTGCAAGTCATTATGAAAAGTGCAAGTCATCATAAAAAATGCCAGTCATTATAGAAAGTGCAAGTCATTACAAAAACTGATATCATAAGCATTCCATGAGATGCCGTACAGTACGCACTGAAAAATCTGTAGCTGCGGTACAGGAAAGCATTGAAGATGATCGTAATCAATCAATTCGTCGCCGTTCTCAACAACTGGGCTTGTGTCCTTCCACTTTATGAAAGATTTTACATTTACTGTTACTGATCATGTGCATCCCGTGACACGCTGAACAACTGGGGTTGTATCCTTCCACTTTATGGAAGATTTTTTTAGTTATTGAAAATTGGATTGCGCCAGATTGCGCCTTCTATGCGCCAACCGTGGCAGCCACATTAATTTCATAAAATTTTCTTTCCAATAAAATTCATTTCATTGATAATAAAAATATATATTTCCTTGTTTTATTATAATTTAAACTTGTGCCACTCTATAAAACACAGCCCATATCAGAACTAAATTTATTTTCTTGAAAGAGTTCATCGTATAATTATTACACTTTTTTATGAAATTAATAAACAACAAATATTCATTAGCGTATTATTAGACTATTAGACAACAAATAGCGTTTGATTGGAATTAGAAAACTCATTTTCAAAGAAAATAGCCTGTGCTTTTAAATTATAGACGAAATGACATGATTAATCGCAACTGCCAATAGAATTAGGAACACACTTACAAACCCTCATGTAGAGGATTTGCTAAATGCAAATATCATTTCACCACTCTTGATCTTCTTAATACAATAGCTCTTGCTGTTTGCCATAATACAATGGTGTGTGTGTGCGATTGTGTATGTGCTTATATAGATTTATTTTATTTATTATTTTTTTGTCTCAATAGCCATTATAACTTATCATTCATTTTTGTAATCACTGACCATAAATATACGAAATTTGTTTCTTGTCAGTGATAGTGACGGCCGCTGTAACAATAATAATGGCAGTTATTTATCATACAATACAACAAAACAATAACAACAACAGCAGCAACAACAATAACAATACAAATGACAACTACAACCTTATATAACAAATGATTTGTGTGTGATTTATTGAGAAAGAGAGGGAGAGAGAGAAGGGAAAAGTAATATAACGAAATATAAAAATGTGTTTTTTTTCTCGCAGATTTTCGAAATTTATTTTCATTTTTTAAATAAATTTTTACACGAATTTACACATAAATCACAATAAATGACATGATGTGTAATTTTTCATATTTTGTAAAACAAATAGTTATTCATACGGTTACATAAACGTGCATGAACAAGCACACACACACACACACATCTATTTACTTTAAAAACTCCTAAAGAGAATATTTATTTATTGTTTTAAATTTATAATATAATTTTTTTTTTGTCATATTATTATTTTTACAGATTGATTTCCTGTTGCCAGAACAAACAATTAAAAGCAACTGATTGCCATTTTATAAGGTAAGATTTATTGAATATTTCAAATGCAGCAACAAATAAATATCTCTATTTATAATTTTAATATATTTTTTTTTTTACAAAATAAATTTTCATGTCTTCCTTTTTTTGTACGAGTATTTAATAGGATTAAGAAAATTTGTTGTTTTTTCTATGGAATAAAAAGCAATGGATATTATTGTTTATACTTGCACAAGCATGTTAATGCATGCTGCCTATATACGAACATGCATAATCATGTTTAAAGCTTGAAGTATTTGCAACTATTTGTATGTATAAGTTTTATTTATTTTAAAAACTTTATGTCACTTAGCCTTTGGCAAAAGTAATAAAATAAATAAATTTTTAATTAATTAAAAATTCTTAGAAAATTGAAAAATGCTTTAATCTTGAAGTTCTCGGGCACAACAGTCTTTCAATAATTATCATATTTTAGAAACTGATTTTCTAACATTAAATTGATGTTTTGGTAGCAGATCGAATGACAATTTATCAACAAAAAATTTAATTAGTTTATGCAGCTAATTAATTACTTAAAATATTATATTGGAAATCTTTATGTTTTTAAAATAATGAAATAAAAATTGTATTTGAATTTATTTCTACTGAAACAAATTTCCGGTTAAAGTTTAACTGCCCAGAAGTGGAAATTAAAACTAGACCTATTTAAAGTTTTTTTTTAAATATACGTGTCTGTTAAAAAAAGCATTCCCTCAAACTCGGCCTGTATTTCGTTAAATAATATATATTTTTATAAAAAACCTGGTTTTTGTAAATATTCTAGTCTTTATAACATCACAATTTGTTTAGGCTACTATAACAAAAAAAAATTATTACTATCGGAAATATTTCATTACAATAGTTCGTAAAAACTTTTTATATATAAAATTAAAAACTTTCCTGTCTGAACCTCAACAAACAACTATTCGACTGCACCAGCAAACACGTTTACGAAATTTGTGTAAATATGCAACCGTGTTCAGATAAAGATGTTAATTTTCCATCATGTTGCACAATAAGCATGACGTGTAATAAAACTTTTTCGTTTTCGAGCGTACGCAGCATGCAGTGTCATGTCTGCCTTGTGTCATTCAAAATTTTTTATTTCATTACACAGCATTTCATAAACAGAGTTTTGATAACCTTTTTTTATGTTAGAACATTTTCACAAGCACGTAATTTTCTTTACAACAAAATAAACTTTTATTTGACTGTTATTTAATTAGAATAGAAGTCACTTTTTACTTTAAAGAAAGTATTTTTTTTTATTAAAACTAAAGCAGTCTCAAATTTCATTTAAGAAAGTTATTAAATAATCAGTCCTTGAAAGTTCTTTATTTTTGTTGGAAGTGCAAATCAGTGGTTTCTTTAACAAAAAAAAAAAAAAAAAATCAGGGGATTGTTTTTCAACAAACAATGTCCCCTAGAATAATATTGAAACCAACTTCTTAAAAAAAAGGATACATTTTATCGTAATTAAAATCAGCATTTGCAACACATATTTATATTTATTACTTTTTTGCATCTATAACAGAAACTAAATAAAAATGTTCATTGATGTCAATATTAAAGAGTACCGGGATTTGATATCGTAAAATCCCGAATGCTGGGGTTCATAAAAAGAGTACAGTTTGGCATCCCTAGTCAACACAAATTTGAACTTCAGTCGCTATTGCGTATACTTGATATTTATTTCATTAAATATCAATTATACGCCAGCGAGCATTACCATCCATCAATGGAATTAAAACAGAAAAATGGAAATAATCCGCTATAAAGCAACAAAATATGTATAAGCAGCTATACAGTAGCTAGACGTTTTATACAAACGGGTTCCGTTAATGAAGGACTTTCCACATTTCGGTTGAAAGGCGAGAAAACTTCTACGGGTATTCAAAAACTCTGACCACAGATTTCGTTACTTCAAAAAATTTTAAAAACAGTAAAATAAATAATTTTTTCTTAACACGAAACATTTTATTTTGCTATAATTGTTTTTAATGTAATTGTGTTTTATTTTATTCATTTGATTTTTTTTAGTACATACAGAACATATACATATTTATTTCCCCGACACATATGTATATACATACATACATACATAAGTTGGTATGTGGATCATGTGATAGAGTATTCGATTAACGGTATTTAAACTTTAGCTCGTTATTTAATTCATGAATTAAATAAGTTTAAACGGTTAATAAATTAATCGATTAATCGGTCATTCGATTAACTGGGTAATCGATTAATCCCTTAATCGATTAACTTATTAATCGGTTAATAGATTACTTTATTCAACGGTTAATCAAATAATTTATTGATCGGTTAATCGATTAATAAACTAATGTATTAACCGATTAATAAATTAATCGGTTAATCAATTCATAAATTAATCGGTTAATCGATTAATAAATTAATCGGTTAATCGATTAATAAATTAATCGGTTAATCGATTAATAAATTAATCGGTTAATCGATTAATAAATTAATCGGTTAATCGATTAATAAAGTAATGTATTAACCGATTAATAAATTAATCGGTTAATCGATTAAAAAATTAATCAGTTAATCGATTAATAAATTAATCGGTTAATCGATTAATAAATTAATCGATTAATCGGTTATTCGATTAACTAGGTAATCGATTAATCCCTTAATCGATTAACTTATTAATCAGTTAATAGATTACTTTATTCATCGGTTAATCAATTAATTTATTAATCGGTTAATCAGATAATTCATTAATCGGTTAATCGACTAATTAATTAATCGATTAACCTATTAATCAAAATTTTCCACAAATAATATAATTCCAATACAATTACATAATAAATAACATATAATATTTCTTTTTAATTAATTTAACATTTCATCGGTTGGCAATTATTGAGTTTACCGATTATTATTCTATCCGTTGCTAGATAATAAATTATATTAATTTATTTTAATTCTTATTAATTAATGTGACTCTTTAGCATATAACTAACAATTACTTAAATTCCTTTATCTTGTGCAGAAATAATTACTTTGTCCTCAAAGCTGTTGTTTGTATATTTAAAATTTCAAATGCCTGCAGTAGCATGAAGAAAATGTGTCGTACGTTGTTGCTGTTGTTGTTGGTGTTGTTGTCGTGTGTTAACGTTTTAACGACAGACACATCAACAACGAACACTTGGTATTTTGCAGTTGTAGAGGACTGTTACTAAATAAAATCCGTTGTATTGTAATATGTCATGTCAATACAATGGGGTCATTTATCTGTCAGCTGAAGTATTATAGTTTAAGTTTTTGATTAATGCTAAATGTGCAGTCGGACACACATGTAGGTATACACGCATACATTCATGCATGTAACGATAAACGTTTACAGACATGTTAAAGTTACATTGTCCAGTTGCCAGGCATATACACATACAAACACAGAAGTGTAAATACACACGTATGAATGTATAGGAAGGCGTTTCGAAAATTCATTTGAGTACAGCAAAGGACAGCATAATTTCATTTATAAAAATTTGTTAAATTACTTTCATTTATAATTGATGTCCTGAAGGCGATATGCAAAGGATATCAAAATATTGACAATAAAAAGTTTACAGTTTTTTTTTATTTTTTTGTAAAAAAGTGACCTCAAGGATAAAATTATATTTATTTTGTATATTTTTATTAGATTTAAAGGATGGTTTATAAAACAATCAATATATTATTCAATAGGTCGGTCTACCCACAAAAAAACACAAAGCCAAACATAATTCAAAACGACACAGGCATAGAATTGGCAAAGCAGAAAAGCCTCAAAGGAGAAATTTAAAATTATTGGAAGTTAATTTTATTCGTATAAGAGCGCGCTTAATAACATTTATTATTTTATTTATTTATTTGAACCGATTTGTTTGCAATTTTTTCACGTTTGTTTTTATACCCTCAAAAAAAATAAATAAAATAAAATTAAATAAAAAGATAAATAAATTGGAGGTTATATTCAGTTCATCATTCTGTGTGTAATGCAGCAAAATATCCCTCTAAGACCCCATAAAGTAGTATTGATCAGTGATCAAATATAAGACAATCTAGCCATATCCGTCTGTCCACCCGTTTGTGAAAATCAGGATTTAGTCTTAACGAAAAGAGCCAGATTCTTGAAATTCGTTATAGATAAGAATTGAAGGATAGCACAGATCGAGTTCGTAAATGGGCTGAATCGGTCCAAAGGGGAAAAAATTGCCCTAAGAAGAACTAAACTAACCTTTGAAAAATAACATGATTTTTAAAGTTTTTTTTTTTTGTAATTTTGTAAAGCAAATGAAATATATTTATGTCAAAGAAGCTTCAAAGTGTTGAGAACTTGGAACCAGAATATCAGAAAAAATCAATTTTTGGATACGTCCTCTTTAGTGGGCGTTGAAGTAACCGATTAATAAATTAATCGATTATTAAATTAATCGATTAATCGATTAATAAATTAATCGATTAGCCGATTAGTAAATTAATCGATTAACCGATTAATAAATTAATCGATTAATAAATTAATTGATTAGCCGATTAATAAACTAATCTATTAATAGGTTAATCGGTTAACCGATTAATCGATTAATAAGTTAATCGATTATGTACTAAGTTAATCGACTAACCGATTAAATGGAAAAATAGTGTAAATAATTAACATATTGTATTCCTTAAGCCTACATTTTTTAAAAATTAAATTTTTTAAGCTTTTTTGACGAAGCTGGGATGTGGTCGGATATTCTTCTGCCCTACCCTGCACCCCATCTTTGCCCCTTAAATGACATTATCAAAAATATACATATACATATATATTTTTTTTGTTGCACTTCATTACCCCAAAAATTTACTTTTTAGTGTTTTATGGCAAACGTGAGATATCTGACCCGCCTCCGGGAACTTCCCACAGCAACTCAGTCAAAAAAATTTTAAAATTTCTTAATGAACTCTGACCCAGCATTTTAAATTTTTACATTATTTACTAAATATTCGCAGGGTATTTAAAATTTGAGGCGATTGAATGTAACGTTCTTACTTGTTTTTTTTTTCTTTTAATTATTTATTTATTTATGCATTAAAAAGCTAATTTAAAAATTCAAAATGCCTCAGTGTCCTTAAGAAATGCGACAATTTTTGTGAAAACAGCACGGTATAACAAGAAGTTTTTTCTATTAGAATTGCGGCAAAAAAATACGAACTTTCATTAAGTCGGCCAGAATCCATGAGTACCACTTCAAACATTTTTGGTTCAGAAGCCATCAAGAATTCCTCTACTCTTCAGATATTTTTGTCAATATTTCTTTTTGATAATTTACAGACGTCAAACTGTTTTGCTGACTGGGATGCATTTACGTAAATACAATCCCTCGTTATCTTCTAAATATTCGCTTGAGTATTTGCAAAAGTGTATCTCAGATACAGTATTTATTCGTACTTTTCTTTTTGCCACAATATGTGTCCCGGATGGCTCAATAAAGAAAAAAAACAAACTAAAAATAAAACACAGTTTTTAGTTAGTGGAAAAAAATAAAACAAAAACTGTAGTTTATCTTTTATTTTGTATTCAGTTTCTGTTTATTTTCCAACAATTCTGCTTCTTTTTTTTTTTTTTTTTGTAAAAATGTATGTGCGAGTTTATATAAAATATATCTACAATTCATCAATCACTCAACATGAATTGAAACATTTATCAAAATAAAATTTCTAAAGTAGTTTGCTATTGTTGTTGTTGTTGTTAGTGTCATCGTAACTTGTATCCTGCATAGTGTATTTATTTGCCATGTATCACTGAAGCTACCACCACACACACACACACATACACACAGAGTTATATGGTTTGATGTTGTGTGTAGTTGTACAGCAAAAACTAACAAAGGGCGGTATCTGCTTAATGGAAATAATAAATATGCACAGCCACACACACGCACATACACACACATACATGTATAATATGTTGCTTTAATTTTCGTTAACAATATAACAAGACACTAAAAGACAAACGTAAATTAAAAGATGTGGCAATAGTTAAGAAGACATTTTTACCAGACACAAGGATAAAAGGGAAAAATATGTTAATCTAATCAATGTATGTAAATCAATTGGGGGAAGTTTATGTGGTTTCCAGGACTTAAGCGAAGCATTTCAATCAGAGCATGGGGAGCAGAGGGATGCTCATAGTTTTTTCACCAGATCTTGTAAGAAAATCTTGTCTAGAAATATTCAAGTCCTTTTTCGTAATAAAGAAAGAAGTTTTCTAATGATGTTTGCCAGTCAAATTGATATTCATTTGAGAAAATATATTTCTGGCACACGACACTGCACACACAGTTAAGCTTAAGCCCAGGGAAAGGCACGACTGCAAAAATGTGAATTATGTATTTAAAAACTAATTTATAATTTTTTTCCGATTTACAGCAGTTTAATAAAACAAAATTTTCATGTAGTAAGTATTTTCACGAACATTTATATTGCTATTTTAAATAGAATTACGATTCATAGGCTAATTGTTCGAAATTTGTTTTTAAATCTCAGAAAGACATGCTAAATATTCCAAGGCACAAAGGAAAGTCAACATCAGTTTTATTCAACTTACACAGCAGAGCAGAACAGCTGTTTTCGAAGGCCGCAACACTTTCATCATCAGTGCTCATGTGTATTGTGTTTGTCACCACTTATTAAGTGGCTTAGTTGAATGTGATAACAGTTCCTATTTACACAAATTTTATTGTGAAAAAGGATACGAGAACTGTATCAACCTGATGTCAACATGTTATTGTTTTAATACCCGTGTTACCGTTTGATTATTTTCTTCATGTCCCATTTTTCTAAATTTTTACTTTTTGTTACCTACATACTTTTTTACCTATATACTTTTTTAATTCACTGAATTATTTTTAATTTTCATTATTAAAAATAATTTTAGAAGTTATACTCTGATATTTTTAAGCTTAAGGTCTTTTTATTTTAATTTCATTTTGAATTTCAATATTTCGTCACTCCTTTTTGCGACTTCTTCAGGAAATTAATTATTTTATTTATTATTTTATTTTATTAAAACATCAGAGTACAATAATAATTAAAAAGAGGTCAAGAAAGCAGAAAAATTTAATTATTTTAGAACGCTCTTTTAACGGCCACACCTTTTTCATTTTCGAAGAAAAATGGCCCAATTATGCATCTGGACCAAAATCCGCACTAAACAGTGACTCGTTTTGGGTGCGTCGGCTTTTCAATGTACGCGTGCGTGTTTTCTGTGCCCCAAATGCGACAATTTTGCTTGTTTACTTGCGCACCAAGATCAAAGTGAGCTTCATCTGAAAAGATGATTTTTTTGGCAAAATCGGCATCTTCTGTAAGTCTATCGCAGGCCCACTTAGCGAAGCGAAAACGCTTTGGATGGTCAACAATATTCGTTCAGCGGAAGGATAAAACTAATTATCTGTCAAATCAGACATGAGTTAAGTGTTACCATTCACGAAATAAGCAATAGTTAAAAAAAAAACGTTAGAATGCGGAACCTATACAACAAATACCCAAATATATAGAATTAATTATTTTCAAGTCATGTTCGGAATTAATAAGTAATTCAAAGTGATTTGAAGATTATGGTTTGTAACGTTATAGTATGAAAAAATATATCAAACGTTATCACAATTCCAACGAGGAGGCCAAAATTAAAAATTAGCCATCAAAATAACTACATAAAAATCTCTATCTTCGCATGTCTTCTCCAAATCCTATTCCATCCTGTTCCAGTTCCGGTGCAATGCTCTGCATACGTGTCAGTAACACTTTGAGTATTGATCGTCAGGGTTGGGGAATTTCGTACTAACCAAAAATGTAATAACTTAAAAATATGAATGTGATAACTTCTCATATTCAATTTTCGTTAGAATATTGGTTAAATAGTTGATATTCCTACTAACTAGCACCACTTGCAAAAGTGGAAAAATTGAACAAAGATGAGATGGCGTAGCGGCCTCGAAATCAGTACTGATCCGTTCTGCTGGTTTGATGATTATTGAAAAATATTCTTAATATTCCAATCTTAATATAAATTAATAAAAAATAGAATTTGAACAAATTCATTTATTAATAAAATAATAAAAAATGGTTTGCAGTCTTGCAGATTCGAACTTAAGCCCGTTGATAAAATTAACAATTTGCATACATAAGAAAGTTCGACTAATAGAAATTCATACATAATTTAATAAAAAATAAATATTTCAAAGTAAAATAAAAAATGTTTGTAATAATCAAAAGGCAATACAGGGATTTAATGTGTGTTAATATCTGTTTAGTATTGATACACTTCTCGAATTATATGCTTTTCTTTTTTTATCTTGGACCAGCACTCAGGGGATGACCCCTATATTTGCAATGCATTGCGCCGTAACTGTTATGACTTTTATCAAAAAAATCAAGATATAAGAGTTATTTTAGATTTTTATATTTTTAAATAGAAAATAAGAGTTATTTTTGATTTTTATTTTTTTAAATGAAAAATAAGAGCTTTTTTTGATTTTTATATTTTTATATCAATAATAAAAATCATTTCAAAATTCGTGACATAGATAATATGTTTGTGTTTCCATGGCTTCGAAAATTAGCTTTAATTGTTCATTCTCTACCTGCCACTCAAGTCAGTGTAGAAAGGTAATTTTCAGCACTCAGATTAATATTGGGAGATTTGAGATATAATTTATCTGAGGAACATTCAAAATCAATTATGATGGTAAAATTGAACACCTGAAAACGACCTCTTAACACTGACTTGAATGGCAGCCAAAACTTATAAGCTATTTCTATGCATTCATGTTTTTATAGCTGATAATGGATAAGTCACATATTATATTATATTCATATAGAAATTTGAATGAAGCAGCATATTATAATACATACGGCATCAACAAATAAATCAGAGTTTTGAATTGATTTTTATTATTGATATAAAAATATAAAAAGCAAAAATAACTTTTATTTTTCATTTAAAAAAATATATATCAAAAATAACTCTTATTTTTCATTTAAAAAAATAAATATCAAAAATAACTCTTATTTTTTATTTAAAAAAATAAAAATCAAAAATAACTCTTATTTTTCATTTAAAAAAATAAAAATCAAAAATAACTTTTATTTTTCATTTAAAAAAATAAATATCAAAAATAACTCTTATTTTTCATTTAAAAATATAAAAATCAAAAATAACTTATTTTTCATTTAAAAAAATAAAAATCAAATATAACTCTTATTTTTCATTTAAAAAAATAAAAATCAAAAATAACTCTTATTTTTCATTTAAAAAAATAAAAATCAAAAATAACTCTTATTTTTCATTTAAAAAATAAAAATCAAAAATAACTCTTATTTTTCATTTAAAAAAATATATATCAAAAATAACTCCTATTTTTCATTTAAAAATATAAAAATCAAAATTAACTCTTATTTTTCATTTAAAAAAATAAATATCAAAAATAACTCTTATTTTTCATTTAAAAATATAAAAATCAAAAATAACTCTTATTTTTCATTTAAAAAAATAAATATCAAAAATAACTCTTATTTTTCATTTAAAAATATAAAAATCAAAAATAACTTTTATTTTTCATTTAAAAAAATAAATATCAAAAATAACTCTTATTTTTCATTTAAAAAAATAAATATCAAAAATAACTCTTATTTTTCATTTAAAAAAATTAAAATCAAAAATAACTCTTATTTTTCATTTAAAAAAATAAAAATCAAAAATAACTCTTATTTTTCATTTAAAAAAATAAAAATCAAAAATAACTCTTATTTTTCATTTAAAAATATAAAAATCAAAAATAACTTTTATTTTTCATTTAAAAAAATTAAAATCAAAAATAACTCTTATTTTTCATTTAAAAAAATAAAAATCTAATATAACTCTTATTTTTCATTTAAAAAAATTAATATCAAAAAGAACTCTTATTTTTCATTTAAAAAAATAAAAATCAAAAATAACTCATTTTTCATTTAAAAAAATAAAAATCAAAAATAACTCATTTTTCATTTAAAAAAATAAAAATCAAAAATAACTCTTATTTTTCATTTAAAAATATATAAATCAAAAATAACTTTTATTTTTCATTTAAAAAAATAAATATCAAAAATAACTCTTATTTTTCATTTAAAAATATAAAAATCAAAAATAACTTTTATTTTTCATTTAAAAAAATATATATCAAAAATAACTGTTATTTTTCATTTAAAAAAATATATATCAAATATAACTCTTATTTTTCATTTAAAAATATAAAAATCAAAAATAACTTTTATTTTTCATTTAAAAGAATAAATAGCAAAAATAACTGTTATTTTTCATTTAAAAATATAAAAATCAAAAATAACTTTTATTTTTCATTTAAAAAAATAAAAATCAAATATAACTCTTATTTTTCATTTAAAAAAATAAATATCAAAAATAACTCTCATTTTTCATTTAAAAAAATAAATATCAAAAATAACTCTTATTTTTCATTTAAAAATATAAAAATCAAAAATAACTTTTATTTTTCATTTAAAAAAATAAATATCAAAAATAACTCTTATTTTTCATTTAAAAATATAAAAATCAAAAATAACTTTTATTTTTCATTTAAAAAAATAAATATCAAAAATAACTCTTATTTTTCATTTAAAAATATAAAAATCAAAAATAACTCTCATTTTTCATTTAAAAAAATAAATATCAAAAATAACTCTTATTTTTCATTTAAAAAAATAATAATCAAAAATAACTTTTATTTTTCAGTTAAAAAAATTAATATCAAAAATAACTCTTATTTTTCATTTAAAAAAATTAATATCAAAAATAACTCTTATTTTTCATTTAAAAAAATAAAAATCAAAAATAACTCTTATTTTTCAGTTAAAAAAATAAATATCAAAAATAACTCTTACTTTTGATTGTTAAAATAAAAATCAAAAATTTAAAAATTATGCAATATGTTAAATGCATTTCGCCTAAAAATCATGATGGTGTAATTAAAAGTTTTCTACGATGTTCATTTATGTATGAGTTATTTCTTCAAAAATTGAAAAATAACTCTTATTTCCGGTCCCTGGAAGATAGACAGTTTTTTTTGTAGTTATTTCAAATTTTTACTTCGCCGGCTAATTTTTGCTACAGGGCCGACGAAGGTGGGTGCTGTTACTTTGCTTTTTAGTCACCGATAGTGTCAGTCGCCGCCACTTAGGTTCCGTGATCAGTGACTATGCCTTCATCATTGAAACAGGCTGGCAACAACTAACACAACCACGCACTACTGCTGATCAGAAGAATGCGACACAATATTTCTTGACTCAGCGCGGGCTCGAACTCAGGACCCTACGCTTCATAGTCTCGTGTTCTACTACTTCAGCCAACAGCTGATTGTAATAATCAAAAAGCAATACAGAGATTTAATGTGTGCTAATATCAGTATCAATACTAAATACACTTCTCGAATTATATGCTTGTTTAATTTTATTACAATTTATAATTTATTATTGGAAAAATTTGAATAAATTTTTTTTTATAAATAGTTTATAAAATCGTAACTATTTTAATGAATTCTGGCTTTAATATTTAATAAATTCAAATATATAAATTCTTCTAAGCTTAGCTTCGTATTTATACCCCCTCGTACCAAAAAAAAAAAAAAAACGTCCAAGTGTGAATAGCTTTTTATATATTTCGTGAAAATAGTTTCCCTTAGACGAGCAGCGATAGAGATAAAAGGCCATTAGGAGATAAAAAAAATACAATACATTGAAACTTACATGTACACCAGTGCATGTGTGCTTGTACAACTACTGGGGGTCTTTGCGAGTAAGTGTGTGTGTGTGTGTGTGTGTGTGTTGCAAGTCGCGTATCTTGTTGTTGTAAAGATAGCAGACACTAATCTTATGCACAGGCATGACACTTAACAAATGATGCTTAAGTATATTTTTCTTTTATTTCATATTTTATTTTCATGTCGCTGTGCCTGTTCTTCACTTAAAAAGAACAACTCACTCACTCACTCACTACTTCTTCTGCTGCTAAAAATTATTTTTATTTTATTTTATTTTTTTGTCGTTACGGCCGTTCTTTTGTTCTTGCTTGTTGTGAAGAAAAAAAATTTTTTTTTTTTGTACGGACTATTTATTTAACAGAAAACATCTACTAACTTCGTGAAGGAGTGGTCGGAAAAAAATGATATACTTTAAGTTTGTATTTTGGTTTTTGGAAAATGATATCAAATACTGCAGTGCAGAGAAGGGGACCGCAGAGTGGACATAAAACTTCAAAATAATAATGCAGAACACAATTTCGTTTTTTTTCTTAAAAAATAAATAACGAAATTTTTAGGTCTTTTTATTTTATATTGTTTTAATAAATATGCAAATTTTTAAGTTTAATGTAGTATGACCAAACATTCAGTTACGGGCAAGAGAAAAACTTAAGTCTGTTGTTAGAAGGTGAAGTCTGAAAAGGTTTTAGTAGAACAGTTTTATACTCTGCAACAAAAATTATGAAAGCAGCTTGTCATTCCGCTTCTTAGTGTGCACAATGCGACCCCTTATATGTATATCGCTCATTTGCTGCAAGAACGGCATAACTCAAAATTTTCAATTTTGAGATAAATGCGTTTTAAGTGTTCAATTGACTATAGCTCTGAAGAAAAATTAATAAATATTCGAAGGGTATTTAAAATTTTAAGCGATCGAATGTAACGTTCTTGTTTTTTTTTCTTTTTGTTATTTATTTATTTATGCTAGAGTTAATGTCGACGTCGTCGACGGCGTCAAATGTCAAAAAAAAAGTTGAATCGTATGAAATTGTATGAGAGCAGTTAATCTCAAGGCGTTGCAACGCCGTAAAAGTTCAATATATTTCAACTTTTTTGGCGTTGAAACGCCGTCAACGGCGTCGACATTAACTCTAGCATTATGCATAAAAAAGCTAATTTCAAAATTCAAAATGCCTCAGTGTCCTTAAGAAATGCGACAAGTTTTTTGAAAACAGCACGGTATAACAAGAAGTTTTTTCTATTAGAATTGCGGCAAAAAAAATATACGAATTTTCAATAAGTCGGTCAGAATCCATGAGTACCACTTCAAACATTTTTGGTTCAGAAGCCTTCAAGAATTCCTCTACTCTTCAGACATTTTTGTCAATATTTCTTTTTGATAATTTACAGACGTCAAACTGTTTTGCTGACTGGGATGCATTTACGTAAATACAATCCCTCGTTATCTTCTAAATATTTGACTATAGCTCTGAAGAAAAGTTAATATATGTAAATATTTTGATATCATCTTGTAAATCAACTTATATTTAATATAGGGTCCGCCAAATAACTTTTTTTTTAAAATGCTGTAAAAAAACTACTGAATATTTTCTCAAATTTCTTTTTTTATTTGAAAGTACAATTAATAATGGAAAATAATTTCATTCAAATGGCTGCCTCGGCTGGCCATGCAGTAGCCTACACGATCGGTCCAATTTTTAAGCACATTATCGATTGTGTGCAGCTGTATTTCCCCAATGGTTTCACGAATGTTGTCCTTTAAAGCGTCAATTGTCTCTGGCTTGTCGGCGTAACACTTATATTTGACGGCACCTCAGAAATAATAGCCCAACGGTGTCAAATCGCAGCTCTGAGGTGGCCAAACGACATCAGCTGTGCGGCTGATAATGCGATCTTCAAAAACAGGGCGCAAAACATCGAGTGTAGCTTCGGCTGTGTGGCACGTAGCGCCGTCCTGTTGTAACCAAATGTTGTCAATATCCTCCTCTTCCTTTTTTGTGAACAAAAATTCGTTCAACATGGCCCGATAACGATCGCCATTGACTGTAGCGGCCACTCCTTGCTCATTTTCGAAGAAAAATTTTCCAATTATGCCTCTGGACCAAAATCTGCACCAAACAGTGACTCGTTTTGGGTGCGTCGGCTTTTCAGTGTATGCGTGCGGGTTTTCTGTGCCCCAAATGCGACAATTTTGCTTGTTTACATGCGCGCCAAGATCAAAATGAGCTTCATTTGAAAAGATGATTTTTTTTTTGCAAAATCGGCATCTTCTATAAGTCGATCGCAGGCCCACTTAGCGAAGCGAAAACGTAACGTATACACAACCATATTCGCTCAGCGGAAGGATAAAACTAATTATCTGTCAAATCAGACATGAGCTAAGTGGTACCATTCACGAAATAAGCACTAGTTGAAAAAAAAGTTAGATGGCGGACCCTTTATTTCCTGATTGTTTTTTTTTTTTTTTTTTTTTTTTTTAGGAGTAGGACCAGCACTCAGGGAATAACCCCTACATATGCAGTGCATTGTGCTGGAAGTAGGAAAATAGATTTTGCGAAGGAGGATAAAGGGCGTAGTGTCTGTGGGTATTCGATTTGAACTTCCTCAAATTGTAAGTGGCGGGGAAGACATCTGCGGGTAGTTTGTTCCACATACGGACTGTTCGTCCAAAAAACGAATTTTCTCTGTAATGCGTAGTGCGATTCGTTAAAATATCGACCACAAACGCATGCGCTGTTAATGAAAAACGCGTTGAGCGTAAGAAAGAATGGGTTTGAGGAACAAGTTCCCTAATTTCACCAGAGCACCTGCCATTATAGTAACGATAGAACAACGATACACACCCCACATTGCGACGATGCTCAAGAGAGTCAATAGAGTTGGCTACCCTACTGTCTCCGATGAGTTTCATCGCCTTCTCCTGTACGCAATCGAGTAACTTCAAAATAGACTTTGAAGCACCGGCCCAAACATGAGAGTTGTATTCCATCCTACTCCCATTTGCAAGTTGACCATAATGGAGTTTAAAAATGTAATAGTTATTTCGTTTAGCTAATTTTAAATTGTGTTTTCGATTATAGAAATAACACCTAGAGAATAAATAATGAACAGAATAATAAAAATACAATAACGAACTAGACTAATAGAAAATTACTATTTAAATTAAACATCAATTATTTTATTGAATAATTTTCCAAAAATTCGGAAATCAATTGGCCAGCACTTTCGACAGATTTGTAAGTATCTGATTGCCACAAAAGTCACTTTTTCCCACCTCAGCTGAACAAAAGTTTGTACTATTCGCACTAAATCAAAAACTTGCTAGGCGATAGTGGATAATGCTCTTGTCTGGCAACTCCATCCGCTGTATGATTGCCAGGATATTCGGAGTGTCCTGTCCAGGTGTCACTATCGAATGTCTCGCTATCTCATTGGAACACAGTCGGCATTCAAACACAACTAAAGGGTGTTTTTATAAGAGCTTGCTGATTTGAAATTTAAATAAAACACCGGCCAAATTATGAAATGGCCAAAAAAAAATTTTTATTTGGTAGATAATTTCTTGTCATTTAACATTTAAATATAATTTCGGGCATATGGGCACCACGACTATTTTGCACAAAGGTCATTCTGGAGGTCCAATTTTCGACCACCTTTTCAAGCATTTGAGGGCGTATTTCAGCAATGACACGTTGAATACTGGTTTCCAAAGCGTCAATCGTTGCTGGTTTATCCACGTAAACCAATGATTTCAGGGATGCCTACAAAAAATAATCGAGTGACGTCAAATCACACGAACGCCGGTCCATTTCTCGAAATAATGTTGTCGTTCAAATGTTCTTTCAATAAGTCCATTGTTTCGCCCGCAGTATGACAAGTGGCACCATCCTGTTGAAACCACATTTCGTTTACATCCATATCTTGAAGTTTAGGCACCAAAAATTCATTGATCATGATTCTGTATCGATTTCCATTCACGGTAACGCGTTGTCCTTCCTGATTTTTAAAATAAGGACCGATGATTCCACCAGCCCATAGACCGCACCAAACACTACGTTTATCGGGATGCATTGGTAATTCTTGAACGGCGTGTGGATTATCTTTGCTCCAAATACGGCAATTTTGCTTGTTGACATTTCCATTCAAGCAAAAATGCGCCTCATCACTGAAGAGAATTTTGCGTTAAAAAAGCGTCTAAACATTTTTAATTGAACACGGTTTTTGAAAATAAATTTCCACGATTTGGAAGCGTTGTTCTGGAGTTAACCTGTTCATGATGCTTTGCCAAACAATACTGAGAGTAGAGACGTCACTTTAAACTGTCAAAACAGCTGTCAGACAACAGAGTGATTCGTATAAAAAAAAACCTTCATAAAAAAACACCCTTTATGAATATAAAGGGTGTTTTTTATAGAGTGGCACAAGTTTAAATCATAATAAAACAAGGAAATATATTTTTAATACCAAAGAAACGGGCGTTAGTGGAAAGAAAATTTTATGAAATTAATGTTTAAATATGATTTCTGCCATGAGGCCCCTACGGCTGGCGCGTAGAAGGTACAATCTTCAACAACTAAAAAAATCTTCTATAAAGTGGAAGGATACAACTCCAGTTGCTGCGAACGGCAACAAATTGATTGATTAGGATTATCTTCAATGCTTTCCTGTACAGCGGCTACAGCTTCTTCAGGGCGCACTGTTCGGCGTCTCACGGAATGCATATCACATCAGTACCAGTAAATGTGGTCCGAAAATGGTCTATTGTTCTTCGAATTATGCTGCTGGTGCTGTACTTCTGTTTTTGTTTCCCCTGCCGCCTTGGATGGATGTTGTGTGTTGTCTGTTGTCCGTCTCTTTGTGTGATGTCACTCGTGAGGGTGGCTGTGTCCTATTTTGTTTGTGATTGTCCTTGCTGGTGGCACGTGTGCCCATTGAGTCGCCCGTGAGGGCGATTGTTCAGTGTTTGTGTTGTTGTATGTTTTGTGTTGTGGGCCACCAGTCCCGAACTGTTTGGAGTTCAACTGGAAGTAGGTTCGGCTACAGGGTCTGACCGGAGAATTGTTTCTGGTACCACGGGTGTCGAGAGCCCTAGGAACCTTTGTTTCTGCCCGGCAATGGTTGCGGCCCCTCGGGGAGCATCGTGGTGGCTGTGTGTTGAAACCCAAATCGCGGGGGGGCGTGAGCCCAGTGTGGAGTTGCATTGCAACCGGGTGTCGTGACCCAAAGATCGGCAGGAGTTTTAGGTAGGCTCCGCTCTTAACCAAGCGGGAGGCCATGTCCAAATACATGATTTCAAATTGGTACTCATGCGTGACAGTCTGTTGCGTGTGGGGGCGTTGGTAGACGCATTGTATTCACCCGGTGCTAAGACCACAGTGGAGTTGGGCCGCGAGGCAGGTAACCACTATAATCTGTAGCACATCTGTTCTTCGAGTTAGTCCCCCTGAAGGATGATTGTGAACACCATAAAATGGCAGAAGTGCACGATGAGTTTGACAATTATTTTGATTAAAAATCTAAACACTTTTGCACGCGTGGCTCTGGTGTTGTGACACCCTAGAAAAAAACACGATTTACAAAAAAGTTGTAAAAAGTCCCATAGTGACTTTTGACCCACCCTGTGCATATGCTACTCCTAACGTTCGTTTGAATGTATTGGTGTGAAAATTTTTGTATATTCTTTTTAGTTGCTTTCTTTTTGTTGTTGATCTGATTTCAGTTTCTTTTTAGTTGTTGTTGCTGTTTTTTTTTTATTTCTTTTTTTTCCTTAAAAAGTATAGCAGTTCATTTTTAGATGTTGCTAATGTTGCTATTTTGTTCCATTATTAAAATTACTTGAAAGTGGTTGAAATAACGTTGAAGTAGCAACTATTCTGTTATCTCTGTGCTCGCTTTATTTTCCTTTTGTTCTTTTTACAGTCTTCATATTCTATTTTTATTTTTATTTTCGGATAATAATGCCATTGCTGGATGATACTGATGCCGTTGACAATAATGATGATGTCCTTATTGATAATGATGTTATTGTCGTTTTACAAAAAAAAAAAAAAAAAAAGGAAGAAACATCTTATAGAAATAATAATAATAATAATTCGTAAGTAATTGTGTAAAATGTGGCAACATAAAAAACCAAATACAATTTTCTCTTAGTCATGTTACAGTCATTTTACAAAATTCACTCACACACACACACACACACACACACGCGTACTTCTTTGAGCAACTTGTGCTCTTAATTTGGGGAAATAAAAAACATACGCTGTACATGTGTTCCATAAGTAGGGATGTGTGCTGTGCTTGTGTCATTTGCTTACAGGCATATAAGTATTTGATATTTTCAGGATTTTTTTTCTTCGCTGTTAACGATTTGAATAGAAGCAGGGCTTTTACTTCAAATGGAAATTGTTGAACGGCATATCAAGTTGATTGTTTTGATGAAAAATAAACTAAATCGTTATGGTTCAGAGATCATGAGGACATTGTAAGAGTTTTAATGTTGTAAAAAGTCATTTCATTGTGTCCTGATTCATGTCTGGTAGTTAATTAAGGGCAAAACAATAGTTCTAGAAATTTTATTTATTTTTTTTTTTCAAATGTAAGTTTTTAATTTTTTTTTTTTTTTGAAACGTTCTACTTTTTGTGATCTAGATATAAAACAGTGAACGAGGTATTGTTTGTTCATCATTGTATTGCTTTAATACACTTTAAATAAAATCTTTATTATTAAGATAATAATTTTTTTATTCAGACTCAAGTTCAAATCTGCGACCTGAAAATTATTATTATTTTTTATACCCTCCAAAAAAGAATTGCAGGGTATATTCACTTGTCATTCCGTTTGTAACGCAGTGAAATATTCATCTGAGACCCCATAAAGTATATATATTCTTGATCAGTGATGAAATCTAAGACGATCTGAGCATGTCCGTCCGTCCGTCTGTGGAAATCACGATTCAGTCCAAACGAAAAGAGCCAGACTCTTGAAGTTTGGTATAAATATATTCTGAAGGATAGCACAGGTCAAGTTCGTAAATGGGTTGAATCGGGCCAAAGGGTGAAAAAGTTCCCCTAAGAAGAACTAACCCAACCTCTACAAAACAATATAATTTTTAAAGTTTTTTTTCGTAATTTTGTTAAGCAAATGATATATTTGTAGGTCAAAGCACTTCCAACGCGTTAAACTTTTTTCTTTTTTTTTTTTTTTAGGAGTAGGACCAGCACTCAGGGGATGACCCCTATATATGCAATGCATTGCGCCGGAACTGAAAACGAGGGGATAGTATTGAGGAGACAGATTAGGAAAGATGAGAAGATAGACAGTTTTTTTTTTTTGTAGCTATTTCAACCTTTTACTTCGCCGGCTAATTTTTGCTACAGGGCCGACGAAGGTGGGTGCTGTTACTCTGCTTTTAGTACATGATAGTGTCAGTCGCTGCCAATTATGTTCAGGGATCAGTGACTATGCCTTCATCATTGAAACAGGCTGGCAACAACGAACACAACCACGCACTAATGCTGATCAGAAGAATTCAACACAATATTTCATGACTCAGAGCGGGCTCGAACTCACGACCCTCCGTTTCATAGTCTCGTGTTCTACTACTTCAGCCAACAGCACCCATAAAATAAAATAAAATAAAAATAAAAAATTTTGGACCACGCCCCCTTTAGTGGGCGTTGTTATATGGAAAAATAATGTAAAAATTTAACAAATTGTTTTACTTAAGCCTGCATTCCTTCAAAATAAAATTTTTAATCTTTAATGACGAAGCTGAGACGTAACCTGGTATTCCTCTGGCCTACCACCTCCTCCCCCTTTGCCCCCTAAATGACCCTATAAAAAAATTTAATAAATTTTACATATAATTATTTCGATCATTTATTTTTGAAGTTTTATGGTAAAGGTGAAATGTCTTCCCCACGGCCCTTGCCAGAGACCACGACAAAATAAAGTTTTAATACCCTTCAAAAAGAACTGGACCTCATAAAGTATATATATTCTTGATCCGTGATGAAGCCTGAGACGATCTAACAATGCCAATACGTTCGTCTGTGGAAAACATGATGTACAGTCGACTCCGTTTTACTGGAAATAACCAAAACCCAATTTTTTTCAGCTATCCAATTTTTTTCTAAAATGTAGTTTTACACTTAAGCGTATATACTGCTTAAAATTAGCAGAACAATATTTTTTATATCAAATCTGTATATTTTTTTTACGTCAATTTAACGTAAAAATTTTATTTAAAAAAAAATTATTTATAGAATTATTCATTTTGTTGTTGAAATTTTTCACGAATTTCTCGAAAATTTTTTAACGGACAAAACATGTACAATTTTTTCAGCCTTCAGTTATGCAATCGATTTCTAATAATTGTCATTGTTTATTTTTTTCACTAAAGCGAAGTAAGTTTTATACAAAACGTAGTTGTGGGCTTGCTTTTGCTTTTCAGTAATACGATATTTTCAGTAAAGCGATGTTTCGCTAAAGCGAAGTGAATAAAACTTGCTGCGTTTAAGTTGAGTGCGGGAATTTCTATCGCTTTCAGTAATCCGATTTTTTTCAATAAAGCGTGTTGCGCTAAAACGGCTTCGACTGTAGTCTATTTTTGGACGCCGCCCCCTTTAGTGGTACAGAGATGTCTTAAAGGAACTCTGTCCCACCCGGTTAAGCATTTTAAATTTACTTACTAAATATTTGGAGGGTATTTAAGATTCGACCCAGTCGAATATAACGTTTTTAAACGTTTTTGTTCATTTTTATTAAATGAACAATGGCCTTTTGTATTTAGGGTGCGATATGTATGATGACATGTAATGCGCAAAAATTGTTGATGAATGCGTGTTCCATAAGTTTTATTTTAAATGTATGTGGGGTGAATGTAAAATTTCTAAGAGGTCGTGGCAAAAGATTCCAACATCTAGCGACTCGCATATGAAAAGATCAAACTAGTAGAATGGATCAATAACGATTTCGAGGCTGCTACAGCATTTTCTCAGCATTATTTGTTCACCTGCTACGGTAGTAGCAGTCATTAGGAATATCAACTTTTTCCATGACTAGAATGTGAGAACTTCTTATATTCAATTTGAAGTTAAATCACATTTGCTTAGCACGAAATTTCCCTGACAATTATTATATCATATATTCTATTTGCCTCTTTGCTTTTTCCAGAGCCATCGGCTGTTGAGATCAAAAGCTTTTTTCATATTTATGTCCATGCAAATGGAAATTTTATTTAAAATATTGTAAATGTTCCCCTCTTAATAAAAATAACTTGAAATTAATAAAAATTAATAAAAAAAAATTTATTTGCAAATTGCGGATTTGAACTTGAGTCCAATAAAGCAATTCTTATCTTAATAATAAAATTATGTATGAATTTTTATTAGTCGAACTTTCTTATGTAAATTGTTAATTTTATCAACGGGCTTAAGTTCGAATCTGCAAGACTGCAAACCATTTTTTTATTATTTTATTAATAAATGAATTTGTTCAAATTCTATTTATTATTTTTTATATTAAGATTGGAATATTAAGAATATTTTTCAATAATCTTCAAACCAGCAGAACGGATCAGTACTGATGTCGAGGCCGCTACGCCATCTCATCAGCGTTCTTTGTTCAATTTTTCCACTTAATTTATTAATGAAATAATAAAAAAATGGTTTGCAGTCTTGCAGATTCGAACTTAAGCCCGTTGATAAAATTAACAACTTAATAATAAAATTAAAAAGTTCGAAAAGGAAAATCGTTATTTTCATAAGAAAAATTGGTAAATTTGTGTAATAAGGTCCTAAATGATGTATGTGGAAATAATATGAAATGAAGTCATGCTACAAATAAAGGGTGTTTTTTATAGAGTGATACAAATTTGAGTTGGCATCACTGCTTTATTTGACAAAACAGCTGATAGTTGCTTTTTGTTTAGTTTGCTTTGACATTTCATTATGGATCGACTTACACCAGAGCAACGCGTGCAAATTGTGGAAATTTTTAATCAAAATAATGGTTCTGTTCGTCAAACTCATCGTGCACTTCTTCCATTTTATGGCCTTAAAATCGTCCTTCAGAGCGGCTAATTCGAAGAAAAATAGATTGTTTTCGGACCACATTTATTGTTACTGATCATTGGCATCCTGTGAGACGCCGAACAGTGCGCACTGAAGAAGCTGCAGCCGCTGTACAGGAAAGCATTGAAGATGATCCTAATCAATAAATTCGTTGCCGTTCTCAGCAACTGGATTTGTCTCCTGCCACTTCATGGAAGATTTTTTTTAGTTGGGGAAAATTAGTGTTCCAGATTGCGCGTTCTACGAGCCAGCCGTGGCGGCCACATAGCCGAAGTCATATTTGAACGCTCCAATAAAGACCGTTTCATTGATATCAAAAATATATTACTTTGTTTTATTATGATTTAAACTTGTATGACTCTATAAAAAAATACCCTATATTTCTAAATTAAAAATAAATATTTCATAATATATAAAACCGCTTTGCCCATTTTTATTGTAAAGAATTTAAAACCCGTGGCAGCAACTTAAATTTTTTGTAACAAAATTTTTCTAAATAATACCTTTTTATTAAAAAAAAAAACCCCTCTCTATTGCAATCATTTTCATATATTCTTCATATGCACTAAAAATCCTTCAATTGCAACTTTTTTTTTAAAAAAATGCAAATTAACAATTAATTTTTCTTCCATTTTTCAAAAAAATTTTTTTTTCTTTACACTTCTTGCATTTAATACAACAACTTGAAAGAAGTTCTTATTCTTGTGAGAAAAATTGTTCATTGATTGAAAAAAAAGAAAAAGTGAAAAAGAAATAAGTATCACATATTATGCACACATCCGCCTGAGTCGTAGCATGAGTTTGACTATTATGTATTTGTTTCCGTCTTTCCTTTTCCTTCATTTGGATTTTTTTTTCGTCTTTCATTGTTCCGTTTTATTTGCTTCCAAGCAAATGAAGATTCGTAAATTACTTGAGTATGTTTTACGCACGAATTTTTATGATGAAAAGAAAACATGAATTGCTTAAACCCATTTTCTTGAAAATATAAGTGATTGTGCTTGTAAAGAAAATGTTTGTAAAGGGCGGCAGTGCTTCCGCAATGTTTTAGAAAGCAAAAATTTCATAATTTTGCCGAGAACTAATTATTTTTTTCCAAACAAAAATTTATATATATTTCTAAGCCGACTGGATAAAATTAAAAAATGTTTTATTCTTGATTAATTCTAGAGTTAATGTCGACGTCGTCGACGGCGTCAAAAGTCAAAAAAAAGTTGAATCGTATGAAATTGTATGAGAGCAGTTAATCTCAAGGCGTTGCAACGCCGTAAAAGTTCAATCTATTTCAACTTTTTCGGCGTTGAAACGCCGTCAACGGCGTCGACATTAACTCTAGCATAAAGGTATTTTTTTTTTAAGTAGGACCTGCACTCAGAGAACGACACCTGAGGGGTTAGAAGAGAGAAGATACAAAGATGAGAGGATAAATAATTTTTTGTAGCTATTTTAATATTTTAATTCGACAGCTAATTTCTGCTACAGGCTTGATTTAGAGCGATAAATCGCAAATGACAATAAAATTCATCTTAGTAAATTTCTCATAAAAAAAGTTTGGGGCTCACTGCCTTTGACATTTTAAATTTTTGCTTTTATTTTTTGTTAAGTGCAATGTAACGAAAAAATTTTCAAATAAAATGCTGCTTTAGGGTTCTTATGATATTCGTTTATTGTGAAAGTGTTACTCGCAGGAACTGGAATATATAGTGAACATGATGACGATGATGATGATGATGATGACATGCACTCCTTATGTTTCAAATATAATGAACAAATGAAAATGCATAAATTCATAAATGATACTCTGTCATTTATGCATGATAAATATTAAATTTATACAGTCGCATAAATATTGTCATTTGCACACACAAACACACATGCATTTAAATAAACGGCAGAAATGAAATAATAAAATTATTTTTATACAATTTGCATGGAAGAGTGGAGAAAAAAGCAACAGCAGCGACTTTTTGGAATCTCAATTACATGTGTTTAGCTTGAAATATTAATATTCAGTTGCCAGCAATCAAATATTTTTCAGAGACGGCAAAATAAATAAGAAAACAGAAGATACACTTTGGCAAATTGGAAATGACTTAAATTAGCTTGAAGCAAAACTGATCAGGAATTTTGGTGGAAATTTGTATGTACGAGTAAATTGTGTTGTCATTTCGATCAATATAATAAGTTTTTGTTGTTATAGAATTAAAAAAAAGCATTAACTAATATTTTATTTTTTTCTTTGGAAGCAGTTTCACAAATTGAATAAATTTTTTTTATGAAAAAAAAAACAAAACTGAACTCAGTGCTTAATAACACTTATTGTTTTCAAACTTGGTTTTAGCGTTAAAACCTTAAAAAGCTGATTTTGCGTTCACACTGAAAATTGTGGTTTTTACATACAGACTGTAAATAAATAATTTCATCGAAATATGTAAATTTGATGCTATACTAGTTTTCTATTTTTACAACACTTAATTGACAACCTGTACAAAATCGAGCAGGTCAATTAAAATATTCTCATTAATTAATCCGTCCATAATTTTTTTATTCTCTGGCAGTTTTTAATTTTTCTTGTGACTGCCTCCATTTTGACCATGTTTTTATCATATTCCAGGCGTCAGTATACATTTTAATTACCATAAACAATACCAGCTGTTTCCAATACATAACTTGGCAGCACTTAACTTAGCACAGTCAAAAACAAGCAAAAACAAGGTGGCATTTCAAAAAACCTACTTCAAACCAGTTCGAAAGTGGTTTTAAGTTGGTTTTAATAATATAATTTTGTACGGCAAAACCAGTCTTTAACAGTTGGTTTTAACGTTAAAACCAGAAATTGTCAAAATTCTCTCAGTGTGAAAACACCATTAGATAAAAATTAAACATAAAAAGGTCGAAATAAAATATTTATTATAAAAAAAAATTCAAAATATAATAAAAACTTCATAATAAATAAGAACAAGTAAAAACACTATACCCCGCCGCACGGTGGAATTTTTTGTGCAATAAGTAATTTTTTCGACACATAAAATTTAAAAATGTGATGATGCAGTTTTGTAGAAAATTGATTCAGTATGAAGAATCCATAAATTGTACCCCAAAAAAATATTTATTTGGCTTTGAAATAATGAAGTAAAGTCACATGTAAATTTTGGTTCAAAATATTGAAAACTGTTTACGCACTTCTTTAGTGTTTGTACGTAAGATAATTTTATTGCTAATAGTGATTTTTTTCAAATATAGCCTTTTCTGCGTATTTATAAAAAAATTAAGTTCGCTCATATGGTTTAAAAGATATGATAGAATAAAATTTGTTCCATAATGCGCCGTGATTGCAAACTTCCTTGGAAGAAAAAAAGCGTTGCTCGGTCGTGCTAATAATCGTTAATTTTTTTAAACGGGCTTAAGTTCGAATCTGCATGACTGCAAATGATTTTTTTATTATTTGCAGTCATGCAGATTCGAACTTAAGCCCGTTTAAAAAAATTAACAATTTACACAAGAAAGTTCGACTAATAAAAATTCATAATTAATAATCTTTTATAAAATCATAACATTTGTCTCCAAATTCATGAAATTTTTATAAAACAATTAGGTTTGGTAAAGAAACTATATGTTGTGGGAAAATATATAATATGGGCGGTGAGTGGTGGGCGTTAGTTGAGGTAATAAAAGCTCTGTGCCAAATTTCAAAAACTTTGGATCAAAAATAAATTTTGGGTTCTATGGGCGGTGGGTAGTGGGCGTGGCAAATTTTTATAAAACTTTATTTTATTCTTAATTGAGGTAATAAAAGGCTCTGGGAACAATTTTCTAAAACTTTGGGCCAAAACTAAATTTTGGGTTCTATGGGCGGTGGGTAGTGGGCGTGGCCAATTATGATGAAACTTTATTTTATTCTTAATTGAGGTAATAAAAGGCTCTGGGACCAATTTTCTAAAACTTTGGGCCATAAATAAATTTTGGTTTCTATGGGCGGTGGGTAGTGGGCGTGGCAAATTTTGATGAAACTTTATTTTATTCTTAATTGAGGTAATAAAAGGCTCTGGGACCAATTTTCTAAAACTTTGGGCCAAAACTAAATTTTGGGTTCTATGGGCGGTGGGTAGTGGGCGTGGCAAATTTTAATGAAATTTTATATTTTTCTTAATTGAGCTAACCAAAGGCTCAGAGCAAAATTTCAACATTGTATGAACAAATACCACTGCGCCGTGCCGAATTTTATATACACTTCATCGTCGTATGTATGGAATGTTTATAATTTTCAAAACTAATTTATTTTAAATTATATAATAGCTTTGATTACCAAAGATATAAGTTAGTTTTAATTAATAATTTCAATATTAAAAAAACCAACTCTGTATCTGCCTTTTTAGCTTTTCTAATTTTTTTCAATGGATCAAATATGTTTAACAAATAAAAAAAAGAAAAGAATTGTTTTACTCGTTTACTTTTATAAACTAAAAATAAGTTTTATTTACTTTACACTGGACTCGTCTTTTTTTATTTCTACTACTAATTTTCGAAAGACACAGAGACATTAGAGCAGTTCGTGTGGCACTGGCCTGGCCTGCTTTAGTGAATGACACTACCAGACATTATCCGGCGTAGAGATATTGTTTGGAAGACATTTAGGGGCTACGTTAGAAGTTTTTGCTTTCTGCTACTTTAAAGCGCACCTCAGGTCGTTAGTGGCTTAGGTGTATGTCTAGGACATTAGCGCAATGGCTCCTCTCTTCAACGTAACCTAATCTAATACCAATTTAATTCTTCCTGAAGTATAACAAGTTCTGGTTATGTATGTACAAAAAAAAATTTAATTGTCCAGGGTTGGACTTTTCGACTTTTTTGATTTTGTTGGACTTTTAATATTAATATAATTCTTGTTAAAGTACAAAATCGGCTTAATTAACAAAAAAAAAAACAAACTCATTTTAGTCATTTACTCTTACATATATAACAAAAATAAGTTTAAATATTCCAGCTCTGGATGCATATTTTGAATTTTGCTAATTTCTAATATCAACATATTTAGGACTATTTGCAATACATCAATTCAAAATCGAAGTCTGTGGATTTTCTGAGGTCTTCGGAAAGTGGAATTCATGTCCAGACAGAGGAATAGACGGACATTCCATTTCCCCATTCATCAAGACCCATAATTTATATATTTCCTGGGTTCGCTTGTTAATATTGTGTATTTAACACACGGCATCTCAAACCTATTTATATACTTTCATAACTTTTTTTGTAAATTTTAAATTTAAATTTTTACAATAATTCAGCTTCACCTTTTCCAAAAAAAAAAAAAAATTAGCACTAAAGCCTTGGCAAATCTGCAATGCCCTATTAGAAGCATTAAAAAAAGTACTCGTACTCGTATCACCATCAAAATGTTACACTTAAATGTATTTTTTTTTTTGTATTTTGAACGAGCACAGCAAATGGAAAACTCCACAACTTTACACAGCGTTTGTAATTGTATGTACTTATTCTCTTTCTTTTTCCTTTTCCGACTCTTAAATTTTATTTCTCCTTTTGCATAAACGAGTGCACTTTACAAATAAAACAAAAGATAACAAAAAAAATTATATAAATAATAACGAGATAGTTGTAAAAACAAAATGAAATGAAAGCTATTACTTTGAATGTATGCTTGATTGTGAGTGTGTGTGTGTGGCTGTAGTTTTGTTTTTTGGATATCCTCATTACCATATAAACACTCATGAGCACAAAAACACATACACACAGGATAATTGTATTGTATGAAAATGAGAAATTTAATAATTTTGTTTTACCATGCACACATACAAAGTAATGCATCCCTGTAGGAAATGTTAATAGTGACTTACTATGGAAAAAGTACCGGTACTAGTGACTTTTAATACCCCAGATAATGCTATCTACTAGAGAGATTTAACACGTGCGTGTCATGGAAAATCCATTACTGACTTTGGTACTGTTGACTAGGTAAAGTTCTTTTGGCACCATATGTAGACATTGCAACCAGTTATGCACTAGTATATTTTAGGAATTCTACTCTAAACTCTTGATACTTCTTTTTTTAACTAGGACCATTACTCAGGGAATGATCCCTGCTTGCGTGGCATTGAAAATATACTACTGACTTTGGTACTGTTGACTAGGTAGAGTTCTTTTGGCACCATATGTAGACATTGCAACTAGTGATGCACTAGTACATTTTAGAAATTCTAGTCTAAACTTTTGATAGTTTTGTTTTGTAGCGCGGATCAGCACTCAGGGGATGGCTCCTACTTGCGTGGCATTGAAAATATACTACTGACTTTGGTACTGTTGACTAGGTAAAGTTCTTTTGGCACCATATGTAGACTTTGCAACCAGTTATGCACTAGTATATTTTAGTAATTCTAGTCTAAGTTTATGATACTTCTTTTTTTAACTCGGACCAGTACTCAGGGGATGATCCCTGCTTGCGTGGCATTGGAAATATACTACTGACTTTGGTACTGTTGACCAGGTAGTTCTTTTGGCACCATATGCAGACATTGCAACCAGTGATGTACTAGTACATTTTAGAAATTCTAGTCTAAATTTTTGATACTTTTTTTAAACTCCGACCAGCACTCAGGGGATGGACCCTACATAAGCAGTGCATTGCGCGGGAATTAAAAGAATGGGGATAGCATCGAGAGGACAAATGAAAATGAGACGACATAAAATTTTTTGTAGCTTTTCAACCGTTTAGTTCGTCGACTAATTTTTTTTTACTACAGGACCAACTTTTCTGAAGTTGATGTGAGTAATGAAAATGCAGTTTGTTAACTTTCGGGGATTTTTTAGAAAAAAAAAATTAAAGCCCAAATTGCTAATTCGTAAAAATTTTTAACAATAATTTCTGTCATCTGCTGCCGCTATAAATTGATTTTCTCTTCAAAGGCATATATAAAACAAAAACGGTTTATTTTTAATGTAGCCACACAGTCACCAAAATTGTAGACAAAAGTGGTGACTCGCCTCCAGATTTCCCTCTGGGGTACTACTTAGTAAATATGTGTGTATAATGTGTGCTGCATACACAAAAATCTACATTAATTTGTGTTTGTAGTTTGCAGTTGCTTGTATGTATTATGGTGTTGTTGTACATGCATTTTTGTCTACGGGTGTTTGTCAGTGCGTCTGTGTATGTGTGTGTCCATGTGTATTCGTATGTTTTTCTCCATTTCATTTTACGTATCACTAAAGCTAATAATTCATCTTGCTTCTGCAGTATGTTACACTTTTATGCTTTTAATGAATGATAAATGTTTCATTTTGTATTGTAAATGTTGCAGTTGCACATATTCATTTCAGCACACTTGCTTTGTTGGGGTTTAAAAATTATTATTACTATTGTTGAATGGGAAATGGTTACATACTCGTATTATGAAATAGTTGTAACTCATATTATTTGTACTGGATATTTCTTTTATACACGTATGGTTGCACTAGCCTAGTTAAATTTGTTGAGGTGTTGCAAATGTTTGAAATTTTTAATCATAAAAGAAAATATTTGATAGATGACGGCCGTACCTGGAGTATTTTCCCGGAACCCCCAGTAAGTTTCAAAATCTAGGGGTACAACAACAACTCAATTTAGTCGACGGATTTATATTGAATTTACATGATGACACAATTTTCTAACAGCCATTTCCCACATCGGGGCTAAGCGTCCGTTAAAAAGGAACAGTAAAGAGTAAAATTCTTTGTATCTATAATGAAATCTTTATTTAAAAATAATAATTATTTTTGAGCCCGAAAATTATTGTTATAGTTCCACCTTTTTGGTGATAATATTCCGCATATTTTGCTAGAAATAATCATACTTTTGGTTTTCCTTTTTCAGTAATTATTCCTCCCTACATTTAGCGAATAATTTTTTTGTGTAGAATTTTGTTGAACAATTTTATTTATATAAAATTTAATTTTGATTTAGCTGAATGTTTAATGTGTCACCATATGGCGCTACTTACGTCAGCATATTGCACGTGAACTGTAACAGCGTTTGCCGTTTCTTAATAAATAATTCATGAAAATAATAATTTCTTCATATTTAAAGCTATCAAGGCCATCACACTACCCTGAAGGAAACCAGGGGACAATTGTTTCCAACTCATTACTTTTGTCTACTAATTTGGTGACTATTTGGCGACATTGTCTATACAGCGTCTATTTTTTTATATTTCTTTTTAAGAAGAAACAAAATTAATTGTTGCAGCATAGACTGATCATGTGTAGACAAGAAAATGGATGTTATTAATCTATTGTTTGTTTTAGTCGTTATTAAACACTTTTGTCTACTATTTTGGTGACTATTTGGCGACATGGTCAATACAGCGTCTACATTTTTATATTTGGTTTTGAATTGTTGCAGCATACACTGATCATGTGTCGACAACAAAATGGATTTTATTAATCGATTATTTTTTCAATAATCGATTAATAAAATATTTATGTTTTTAATTTGAAAAAGTTTCCGTTACAATATTCGTTTTAATATTTGTCAAATGCATTAAAATAAAAGAGCTGCTGCATCCTAATTAAAAATTAAAAGTCAAGAATTCCTCAAATGTACTAGTGCATCACTGGTTGCAATGTCTACATATGGTGCCAAAAGTAGTACCCCTACTCAACAGCACCAAAGTCAGTAGTGGATTTTCAGTGCCATGCAAGTAGGAGTTATCTCTTGAGTGCTGGTACGACTTTAAATAAAGTATGAAAACTGTAGACAAGAATTCCTGAAATGTACTAGTGCATTACTGGTTGCAATGTCTACATATGGTACCAAAAGAACTACCCCTACTCAACAGCACCAAAGTCAGTAGTCGACTTTCAATGCCACGGAAGTAGGGGTCATCTCTTGAGTGCTGGTCCGAGTTAACAAAAAAATATCAAAAGTGTAGGCAAGAATTCATGAAGTGTACTAGTACATCATTGGTTGCAATGTCTACATATGCTGCCCAAAGAGTTACCTAGTCAACAGTACCAAAGTCAGTATGGGAAATAGCATTGTCTGGGGAATTATAAGTCACTATTGACTATGTCAATAGTAAGTCAATACAGTTTCACTAGTGACATTTCTTGCAGGATCCAGCCATAAGATTTACACCAAAAAACGAATAATCGATTGAAATATGGGCGTATAAAAATATCATTGAACTAAAAAAAGAAAGCTTATAACTTAATAAATTAAAAACATAAAATCGAGAAAATAAATTCCTTGATTTTTTTCGTAATAAATTAAATTAAAATCTTTGTTAAAATTTTTCCCATTCACTTCATTTTCATGCATCATTTTGTTGCACCTTCCGTACTCACTACCTGGGTACAAGAACAATTATATCAGTAAATTCGATTGTCAAAATGTTCCTTTATATATTTTTCTTTGATGACTTTTATCCACTTTTAACTTATTTTCAGTTTCGCCTGTAATTTCTTTCCTCCATTTTAGTTGTCGCTGCAGCAACTTTTATGCTAAACAAAAGTTGTCATGGCCACACTTTAAATGCAAGTTGCACAAGGTGCATGTTGCGAGCTGATTTTGCATCTTATCGTTATATGTTGGCCTGAATGTTTGTGTATTTGTTACCATATTTCATTTTTTTCGTGGGTTCTTTGCTGTTGGCCAGAAATACAATATAATAATATGCAACTTTAATAGTTGGCAGCTTTTATTTATTCAAGACCACAAAAACAGAGTCAATAAATTGAAAGCAGCGAAGAGCAATTGGAGAATTGAAAAATTCTATAGAAACGTTTTTTTAAGAAGACATTTTAATAAGGTTTTCGGTTAAAAACCAAAAACGTTTGTTTTGAACAGTCAATTAAAGAACTAAAGCACCCTCTAGAAAACCTAAAAATATTAGAAAAATTTATTTTTGGACCCCGCCTGCTTTAGTGGGCGTTGAAGCAACATATATGGAAAAATTTTGAAAATAAATTCTTCTGGTAAAAATAATAATTAATTTCCTGAAGAAGTCACACAAAGGAGTGACGAAATATTGAAATTAAAAATTAAATTAAAATAAAGAGACCTTAAGCTTAAAAATACCAGAATACAATAATATTGAAAATAGTTAACAAATTTTATTCCTTAAGCCTGCATTGCTTAAAAAATTAAATTTTCAAGTTTTTACAACGACGATAGATGTTCTCTGCCCCACCCTTGTACCTACCTTTGCCACCAAAATGACCCTATAAAAAAAACATTTTTTTCTGCAATTAATTATCCCAAAAATTTACGGCAAAGGATGTCTGTCTCCCCCATGGCCCTTACCGGAGTGCTTGTGTCCAAATTCGACCCGGTCGAATATGATGTTTTCACTTGCTTCTTTAGAAAATGGCTACACTCTCTCACCTCCCTCAAAATGTTGTGGTATTAATTGTTTAAATAACAGCAACAGCAATAACTTTTGTTGTAAAATTTCGTTTAATTTAAATATTCTTTTTATGATTTATTATAGTTTTAATAAAACTTTACCCGCGACGCATGTAAGTAGACAGGAATACATGAATGTATTAGTGTGTGCTTAACTACTCGTATGTCCATGTGTGAGAATACACGGCATATTTTTATAATTGGCTGGCTATTAATTAATTTTAAAATGAATATGATTGCCTCTATGTGTGCATGTATGTATGTGTGTGTGTGAACCAAATTTATAATGAATGTATCAGTGGATAAATATCGGCGTTTATTTGCATGCACACTGATACGTTTATTGAAATGTGTTAAACATTCATTTTTAATAATAGTAATTACTGGCTGGTAGCTATAACCAAAGAAAAAATAAAACAGTTCAACGCATTTAATTAAATTTTCACTATATGAAAGCATAGATATCAGAGCGTTGTAGTATATGGCGCCATTAATTGAATAATTCCCCGCCCATAACCCAAAGCAACAAAATGAGCCAAGTTTTAAAATTGTTTAAAATCAAATATGTCCTTTTTTCCTTTTTGATCTTCTGAGCTGAACATCAAACGTTCCGTTGTACAGCAAACACGATTTCAACAACTAAAGCGGCAACACTAAATGTCTACTCACTATACGATTTAACTAACAGGATCTTAAATTCAATTACAGTATAAAAGCTATTGTTCGTAACGCATTTTAATTCAGAAATAAATTTTAGAAGGTACAACGGCAAGTCATCACTAATTTAATTATCAAACTTACACTGCAGAGCAGAACAGCTGTTTTCGAAAGCCGCTACAATTTTGTAAATTTAGAATATGTACTTTTGGCGACATGAAAACTTTTAGAGGGAATACATTTTGAAAATGGCATTGTTTCAAAAAATTTACTTTGAAGAAAAGGCGTTTACTTAAAAACATGCTTTTGGAAAATTGTACTGTTTTAAGAAGAGTACTTTTGGGCAAAAAAAAACTCCCCTAAGAAATTAGTTTTCGAAAAGGACATTTTATTGACAAAATATCCTTCTTAAAGTATTTTTTTAATGAACTTTAAAAAAAAGGTACTTATCCAAAAGCAGGTTTTTGGAAAAAGTACGTTTTGAAAAAAATACTTTTCGGAGCTGGTACTTTTTGATACGGTACTTTTTGAAAGGGTAACTTTTTGGAAAAAATGTTTTTTTCGAAAAAATACTTTAAATATGAATATATTTTGTTGCAGACCTTTTTTATAATATGTTTGTTGGTTAGCTATTTTTCGGCTTGAGGTTGACCTCCAAAGAGTATTTTTTTTTAAAAGAGTATATTTACTAAAAAGTACTTTTTGCAAAAAATTCCACTCCTAAAAAGTACTTTCTGAAAAAAAATCTTTGTTAAAATGTACTTTTTGCGAAAAGTATTTTTTTTAAGAACTTTTTGCTAAAAGTAGTGATACTGAAGATTTTTTTTGCAGAAAGTACTTTTTAGGAGTGAAATTTTTTGCAAAAAGTACTTTTTAGAAGAGATACTCTTTTAAAAATCTACTCTTTTGAAAAGGTATGTTTCGAAATAAAAAAGTATTTTTTCGAAAAGTACTTTTTGCAAAAGGTACTTTTTCTAAAAGTACTTTTCGGAAAAGTTATTTTTTGAAAAGGTACTTTTTCTAAAAGTAGCTATCGAAAGAGGTAGTTTTTATAGTAATTTTCGGAAAAAGTACTTTTTCTAAGAGAACATTTCGGAAAAGGTACTTTTTATAAAAGTACTTACCAAAAAAAGTACATTTTCCGTACTTTTTATAAAAGTACTTACCGGAAAAAGTACCTTTTCTAAAAGTACTTTTGGGAAAAGGTACTTTTTGCAAAAGAACGTTTTTCAGAAGGTACTTTTTCTATTAGTATTTTCGGGAAAGGTATTTTTCCAAAGGTACTTATTGAAAAAGGTACTTTTTCTAACAGAACATTTCGGAAAAGGTACTTTTCCTAAAAGTACTTTTTGAAAAAGTCACTTTTCGGAAAAGGTACTTTTTGTAACAGTACATTTCAGAAAAGGTACTTTTTCTAACAGTGCTTATCGGAAAAAGTACTTTTTCTAATACTACTTTTCGGAAAACGTAGTTTTAGAACATTCCTAAAAAGGTACTCTTTCTAATAGTACTTTCGGAAAGCGTACTTTTTCTAAAAGTACTTTTCGGAAAAGGTAGTTCTTGTAAAAGACAACAACGGAAAAGGTACTTTTTCTAAAAGTACTTCTCAAAAAAAAGTACTTTTAGCAAAAAGTATCATTTCGGACAAGTGTTTTATTATTAATAGAAACAAGAAATTGATGTGCACCTGAATTAAAACAAATATCCAGCAAAATAAGTTTACTAAAATTCACATAAGATTCTATTGTTCCCTGTGGGTGAGGTTTTTCTTAATAACATCTGCTAACAAAGTAGAGGCCAGTATAAAACATGTCACCAAATTCGGTAATGCACTCTTATACTAAACAAAGATGAATTTAGTGACAATAGTTCTCACATTTTTTTCACATGGTTTTGTTTAGCAGCACATTATTTTCTTTATTTAGATTTACAGCAATCGTTTTCTATATTTCTTTTTCAATGGTATTTATCTTTTCAAAGCTATCTTCCAGCTAAGCTTTTTTTTGCTAACAATTTGCTAAAAGATAGCCTTTTAGAGCCAAACAGGTTTAACCAAACATTCATCATAAGACTGTAGAGCACCTATTAAGTAAAACACACCTGCAGCAAATAGAATTTATTTTAAGCTGAAAATTCTTTTAAAATTTTAAACAAAGAAGAATTAAGAAACAAAATATACTGGCACAAAGAGAAATCAAATAAATACTTTAAATCCCCAACAGTTCATCATCATTAAATATTTTATTAATTGCTTCCTAAGTGAACTAAAAAGCAAAAGAAATTCAACATTTAAATACTTCTTCAACTGATTGCATAAAGTGTGTAAAAGTACGACAGTACAACATTTGCTTACGTCCTTAAGTAACAGCCATTAAGTTGATTTAAACATAAGAACAGAAAAAAAAAGGAAAAGGAAGCAAAATACTGGTAAAACAATTAAAGTACAAGCAAGAGAAACATTAAGCTATCAAAATACCATTTAAGTTTGTCCATCATTCAAAGCATTTAAGATATCTACGTAAAATATGCCTACAAAGACACCAACAAATTACACTGGCCGTCCGAATACATTTTTTTTTTCTTCTTCATTCTTCTCTGTTCGCAAGTTGAGAAGGCAACAGGAAATATACGAAAAAAAAGAAAAAGAAATGTAATATATACGTGTGCATTTAATACCAGCAGAGTTTTTAATATCCAAAGAATGATTTGAGAGCATAGACAAGAACCAGAAGCCAAATGAAATATATTTGTCAAAAGTCACGCAGAACACAAATTACAAAACATAAATCGAGCTTAAAGTTTAAAAAACAAAATGATTACTTGGCTCGCATACATGCACACGAAGCCAACAGCAATTCTCAGAGTAGCACACACTCATACTAACACATACTACCGTTGTTGTTGTTGTTGTTTTAGTGCATACACACATCTGCTTTTAAATTACCAATTACTCTTCCGGTTTGCGTTCTTAGCAGTTGCATTTAACTCAAGGTACAAGACACACACACACACACACACGCAGCACAGACAGTAGTGCAGCACCGACATGGCAGCAAGGTGTAATCATGCAGATGCGTGGAAATTGATAGCACCGGGAAAGTCATAAAACAAAACTCCATTAAAGCGAAAATTGAGAGCTTTGAAGTTAAATAGATTGGGGGCAATTAACTGCGTGATAAGATGGTCATCATCAGCATAAAATAACAATTTTTATAGTGTTTAAAACGCAAAGCAAATGTAATACCAAAAATGACACGATCACATACAGAACTACACGGTCGCAAGTGGACACTTAAGAGTTTTTAGCAAACCCCACATTCTGGTCAGTGCAGCCATTGCTGGCATTTTGGCATAAAAGAAATCAAGTAAAATATTTATTACAACAACAGGGCGACAAAAAAAAAACAAACAAAAATTCTCTATATGCTCATCTGTCCCCTCAATACTATCGCTTCCTTATCAGTTCTGTCGCAATGCATGTAAGGGTCATCCCCTGAGCGTCGGTCCTACCCCTAAAAAATATTAAAAAAATTTTTGCTAAAAAAAAGTGCTATTTTTCTGTCCCTTTCTGCACAAATAGATGACCGTATTTAACATAAATGGTCTCAAGCATTATTTTTAAAGAAATCACCATTAAAACCAAAAATAAACGCAAAGCAAAGAAGAAGAAGAAAAAAAACACGCCGCCGTAAGTTATTCGTGATTTGCAGTGCTTATGCTGGCTATAAATGTTGTGCTATAAAAGTGGACTGTGATTGGCAGTAAAACATCAAACAAGTTAATTACCAAAATAAACGTTACTGTGCTCTACCCACTCCAGGCTAGCAGGGAGTTGTTATTTATTCCTCTTCTCTTTTTGTTTCGTTACTCAATATTATTATTCCTTTGTAGCCACTTTATTATATCTTGCCAATAACTTTTGACCATATAAATTACGTGGACAAATGAATGCGTGTGTGGGAGAATGTTTTCGGCGGAGCGAAAAATGAATTAAATAAATAAAATTGGAAAATTGCAAACAAAAAAAGTAAAAATAAAATCATGTACGAAACGTTTAAATTGCTGTTGCAATTTTAATGTCAAACTCAAACCGGCCGGCTTGAACGTGCGTGTTAAATGAAACCAAAATTTTGTGGTTTACAATTTCAATTTTGCAGTTTAACTCTTTTTGCACTTAAATTTTTGCTTAAAATTAATTAAACATTTTTTTTGGATAATATTCAAGTGGGGTAGCAATTGAGCATTTAAAGGATTTTTATTTAAATTTATAAGTAAATGGGTGTTTTTTTTTGAGCAGCATGAGATTTTGATATGACAATATTTATTTTTAATTAAAGACCAACACTCAAGGGCCTTTTGTATAAATATACTCTTTTGAAAATATACGTTTGCAAAAAAGGATTTTTTGTATTAGTACTTTTTGGCAAACGTACTTTTTGCAAGAGGTATTTTTCCTAAAACTACTTTTTGGAAAAGGTACTTCTTCTAAAAGTACTTACCGGAAAAGGTACTTTTTCTAATAGTACTTTTCGGAAAAGGTACTTCTTCTAAAGGTACTTTTTGAAAAAGTACCTTTTTTTAAACTACTTTTCGGAAAAGTTATTTTTGGAAAATGTACTTATTCTAAAAGCACTTATCGAAAAAGGTACTTTTTCTAATAGTACTTTTCGGAAAATGTAATTTTTCTAAAGGTACTTTTTGAAAAATTAACTTTTTCCAAAAGCACTTTTCAAAATAGGTACTTTTTCTAAAAGTACTTTTCGGAAAAGGTACTTTTTTAAAAGTACTTTTTGGAAAAGGTACTTTTTCTAACAGAACATTTCAGAAAAGGTACTTTTTTTGAACTACTTTTCGGAAAAGTTATTTTTGGAAAATGTACTTATTCTAAAAGCACTTATCGAAAAAGGTACTTTTTCTAATAGTACTTTTCGGAAAATTTAATTTTTCTAAAGATACTTTTTGAAAAATTAACTTTTACCAAAAGCACTTTTCAAAATAGGTACTTTTTCTAAAAGTACTTTTCGGTAAAGGTACTTTTTCTAAAAGTACTTTTTGGAAAAGGTACTTCTTCTAACAGAACATTTCGAAAAAGGTACTTTTTCTAAAAGTACTTTTCGGAAAAGGTAGTTTTTGTAAAAGACAACTTCGGAAAAGGTACTTTTTCCAAAAGTACTTTTCAAAAATAAGTACTTTTAGCATAAAGTATCATTTTGGACAAGTGTTTTATTATTAAAAGAAACAAGAAATTGATGCGCACCTGATTAAACAACAGGGTATGGCCGCGCCTCAAATGATTTATACGCTCGATCCAATTTTGTCATACTCTCTCCAACATATCGGCGGATGTCTCACGAATAAATTTTTCAACATTGGCCTTCAATACCTCAACACCTAAAAAAAATCGGCCTGATTGTTTACGCAGTTTTCTTTAATCTACTACGAAATACGATTGAGGCGTAAACACCTTACACAATCAGAAGGAATAATCCAAAGACGTTGAAATGTACGATCTAGGAGGCCAATTGACCGACACCAAACGTGAAATAAACTTTTTACTGAACTTGCCTTTCAATTGGGCCATTGTTTCGCGTGCTGTGTGGCATGTGGCACCGTCTTGTTGAAGACAGCCAAGTCCAGTTCCAGTCTTGTGCAAAAAATAAAAATAAAAAATAATTTTGTAATTTTGCAATAATCTGCAAAAGTTGTTCGTTTCCGTCGATTCAGGATTAAATTCAAGACCAAACTGAACATGTTTAACTGTAACGTGTAACATCAAAACAGCTGTCCAAACAAAAACAGTGTTGCCAAATAGAAAGCCGCTAAAAAATTATTTTTGCTTCAAAGATGTTGCTTATTTTTACACTTTCATTCCGTCGCAAGGCTGTTGCTGCTGGAAATCTGAAACTTCATTCTTACAAAAAAAAAAAAAAAAACTTTTCGGAAATGTTTCGTCCACAGCCACAATCCAAGCAACTTAAAATATATTAAAATTTAAAAATGCTGAAATGAGATAAACTGCACTTTGACATGAAAATGCTAAGAACCGGAAGTAACAAACAAAATGGAAACTGTACAAATTACTTTGGAAACTTTTTGTTTGTTTTAATTTTTCAAAAGGGAAGCAACTGCTAAGAGATAAAACCCAAGATAAACACACAAATTGGAAAACATCTAATGGAAATGCAGTCTGGACTGAAATGATTATCTTATTCTATAGTAAAATATGTTACGAGTATTATTTGAAAATAATTTGTGTCGACATGAAGTTTTCTTTGCTTTAAATTTCCATCGATTTTTTTTACAGCCCACGTTTTTCTCTTTGTTTTAAGTTGCTTTTAATAGCTGCTTGTTACGCTGTGTCTGCTTAATCTTTATTTAAAAAATTTTAATTTAGTCGTTTTTGTTCTTAACGTGATATTAAGCCATTTAGTACAAGACTTTAATCCTGCACGAGTGTCTTTGCCACGAAACTTTCACATAATCATATTTTGCTCATTATTATTATTATTACTATTTTTATTCTCTTCCTTCTTTATGCACTTTCTACAGATAAGGTTTTTTTTTTTTGCTTTAATTTTGTTTTAAAATATTCGCTTTTTTATTTATAGTTTTCTTTGCAAAGCATAAGTTATAATGTCAACTAAACGACTTCCGTTTCCTGTTTTAAGTGCATAATCATTGTGTACACATTTGCTCAGAAACACACACATATACCCTCTGTCAAAAGAAAAACTGAAAATAGAGCACAAACTTGGCCAACCGTTTTATGTTGCATTTAATTAAGAAATACGAGTAGAGACGATTTCGGTTAAGCGAGTATAAAGAAAAAATTACAGAAACTTTGTATCGCTTATGGGAGATTTTCGATAAAAAGAAATTGGCAAAAAGTTTTTCAAAAATCTTTAGCAAAATAAGATTTTTATTTTATATATTTGGAAATCTGTTGTTAAACACTAATTTTTTTTTAGTTTTATTCGTGCTGATTCTTTTTCCAAATTTACAAAAAAAGTTGTTTAAGCTTCTGATTCAATTGAGTCGAAGTTTCAAATAATATCTTTAGTTATTCTACGAAATGTGGGTTAAAGGTTCCTCGATGATCCGTTGTGATCATACTAGTACAAGCCACACCCTTCAGTTCAGTTCGCCCAAATCATCGATAAAATTCATGGAATAATATTCGATGATCGGAACACGAACATACGCGAGGTGGCTAAGGCATCTCAACTGAGCACGTTTATAACATTTTCTATGAATATTTGCAGACGAAAAAGACATTATCGACAAGGGTGCCGGGATTCCTCACACTCTATAAGGGCAACCGTGTTACCCCATCAAAGGGGCGTATGCGATAATCAACTGCAATCCAGATATCGGCCTTGTAGCAAAAAACTAGCCGGCGAAGTGAAAGATTAAAATAGCTACAAGTGTCTTCTCAATACTATCCCCTCCTTTAGTTCCGACGCAGAGCACTGAATGCTGGTTCCATAGGGATCATTACCTGATTGCTGGTCCCATTAAAAAATAAAAAATAAAAGACATGATGTATACTCTAAGGATCAGTGCAGAAATCAACATCAGTTTAGTTTTCAAAGCACACAGCAGAATAAAACAGCTCTATTTGCGAAAGTCCCTACACTTTTGACATCAGTACTCAAGTGTACTGATGATTTTTAATAGTTAACATACATTCATATGAAAGCAATTTTCATTTCTAAACATTTTATTAGGTAATTGTATATGGAAACTGATGTAATACTAAATCGGTGTTGGACCCCCTTTTTAAATTCTTTGACGTCTTTGATTATTTTTATACCCTCCAAAAGAGAATATGAAGGGTAAATTAAATTTGTCATTCCGTTTGTAACGCAGCGAAATATCCATCTGAGGCCCCATAAAGTATATATATTCTTGATCAGTGACGAAATCTAAGATGATCTGAGCATGACCGTCCGTCCGTCCGTCTGTGGAAATCGCGATTCAGTCCAAACGAAAAGAGCTAGACTCTTGAAATTAGGTATAAATACATTCTTAAGTATAGCACAGGTTAAGTTTGGAGAATCGGGCAATCGTTCGGAGAATCGGGAATCGTTTTTTTGTAATTTTGTTAAGCAAATGATATATTTTTATATTAAAGAAGGTCCAACGTGTTAAACTTGGAGCCATAAAATAAAAATAAAAATATAACAAAAAAGTTTGACTTGGGTATGAGGGAACAAAAAATTCAGAAAAATGGGACATGAAGAAAAATAATCAAACGGTAACACGGGTATTAAAACAATAACATGTTAACATCAGGTTGATACAGTTCTCGTATTCTTTTTCACAATAAAATTTGTTTAAATAGGAAGTGTTATCACATTCAACTAAGCCACCTAATAAGTGGTGACAAACACAATACACATGAGCACTGATGATGAAGGTGTTGCGGCTTTCGAAAACAGCTGTTCTGCTCTGCTGTGTAAGTTGAATAAAACTGATGTTGACTTTCCTTTGTGCCTTGGAATATTTATCATGTCTTTCTGAGATTTAAAAAAAAACAAATTTCGAACAATTAGCCTATAGAATCTTAATTCAATTTAATATAAAAATAAAAATAGTTTTTGCACCCCCGCCCCTTTTAGTGGGCGTTATTATAGTAAAAATTTAACAAATTCTTTTACGTGAGCCTACTGTCCTTAAAAATGACATTTTTAAGCTTCAATGACAAAGCTGAGACGAAACCTGGTACTACTCTGCCCTACCCCCTCCTCACCCTTTGCCCTCTAAATGACCCTATCAAAAAATAAAAAAAAAATTTTTTTTTTAATTTTTTATATAATTATCCCTAGCATTTATTTTTAGAGTATTATGACAAAGATTACATGTCTCCCCCTCAGCCCTTGCCAGAGCGACCCCGCCAAAATACAGTGAAACATTTTAAATTTACTTACTAAATATTTGGAGGGTATTTAAGATTCGGTACATGAAGTACAGAAGACCCAGAAGAGCTACAAACTTTGGTCTTATACTGAAGTATTGAAAATAATCCTTAACTGATAGGTTCCAGAGCTGGAAAATGAAAGCTTCTTTTTCGTTTTATAACATTAACTAAATAAAACAAGTTTTAAATTTTTCGTTAATTAAGCCATACTTCAGAAAGAATTAAATTGGCACTAAGAAATGAAACAAACCATTAAAAAAATATGAGTCCAGGGTTGGACATTTGAAACTTTTTTTTTTGGCAATTAAAGGTAATCAACTGAAACATGTTCTTTTTTTTGTTTTGTTTTTGTTTTTATAAATTAAACAAAGTTGATGTTTTTGAAAGAAATTCATTCGAATTAGAGATTAGCGATGTCAAAAAGACAGCTTCAGAGCTGGAAAATTGAAACTTTTTTTCAAAATATTAAAGTAGCTAAATAAAACAAATCTATTCTTTGGTAATCAAATATATTTTTACTAAGAAATAAATTGGTATTGAAAATCGGAAAGATTAAAATATTGATTCCCAGGGTTGGAATGAATATATGTGTATACTCCAGATGTGCATCGGTGAAGGTATATAAGATTTGGCAATGCCGAAGAAGCATTCTTATTCGAATTTTTTTGTGTGTTTGTTTTGCTAAAAAAAACTCGTAATATTTTATAGTCAGTAAGACGTGATAAATATTCAAAAGAGGCAGGGAAAATCGAACTGAATTTATTTTTTGGAGTTTTTACGTTATTATTTATTTACTTATTTCATTAGAGCAAAACAACGCAGTTTCCTGATTGGATTCTATTCTTCAACGTTATAATATTTCATTTGTGCTTCAGTTTATAATTTTTGCAAAAAGTAATGGCATCTGTCAATGCTAATAAAATACTATTACTGAAGAACGCCAGCCACCAGCGTGTACTGACGTTGTGTAATGTGGAAGAGTAAAAATCTAAACAAATCTAGCGAAGAATATGAAATCCCCCACACACATTTTACGAAGATCTCCCTAGTTTAATAACTTGCTCTCATTTTTCCATAACATTAAAGAATTTAAATTTCTACAGCAAATCAATTATATGTTTTACAAATAATCGCTGGCTTTATTGCTTTACAAAAAAAGTTAATCATATTTTTACTAAAAAAAATTTGATTCATTTATTCACTTCAAATGCCTGTTTGTATTAACAAGAAGAAGAAAAAAACTTTAAAAAACATGACAAAACCACAAATCTGCAAACAAAAGCATGAAAATTGAAAAACGAAAAAAAAAGAAACTTTATCATCCACAAACAAATCAAAATCACAACTCCGTACATAATCTACATGAATTCTCATAATGGTTTCCTAATGGACCATAAAATCTGTTCATTTTATAGAAGAAAAAAAAAACAGAGAAAACATTAAAAAAAAACACATGACGAAGTCGCTGAAGTTGTCAAAAAGCAAACAGTTTTGCGACAACGCCAACGAGCGTGGGAGTGAAAACAATAATAACTTAAACCCATTAGAAACGCTTGACCTGCGTGATTTTTACTATGAAATCGTTTATGTTCAGCAAAAAGCATTTTTTTCATGTGTTTTATTAATAACAACAATATTTTAAACACGTTAATACTGTGAGCCACCGCCTGTTAAGAATGCCAGCGAAACAAAAGTAAACTTTTATTTTAGCATTTGAAATAATTGAAAATTGTGTTGTTTAAGGATTCAAAATAAATCAATTCAGTTTTGCTTTTTAAGGATTTAAGCCAAAGTAATTCAGAGAGATAAATTTACTTATAAAGGACTTTTAATTTAATTCAATGAATTTTGTCTTTAACCCAATGAAAAATTTCATTCAAATTTTATCAACGTCACTTTTCGTTGCATAAATGATACCAGTTTCTTTCAACTCACTTTAATTAATATTTCGTGTTTTTATAAGAGCTTGCTGATTTGAAATTTAAATAAAACACATGCCAAATTATGAAATGGCCAAAAAAAATTTTTTATTTGGTAGATAATTTCTTGTCATTTAACATTTAAGTATAATTTCGGGCATATGGCCAGCACGACTATTTTGCACAAAGGTCATTCTGGAGGTCAAATTTTCGACCAACTTTTCAAGCATTTGAGGGCGTATTTCAGCAATGGCACGTTGAATACTGGTTTCCAAAGCGTCAATCGTTGCTGGTTTATCCACGTAAACCAATGATTTCAGGTATCCCCACAAAAAGTAATCGAGTGGCGTCAAATCACACGAACGCGGAGGCCAATTCACCGGTCCATTTCTCGAAATAATGTTGTCGTTGAAATGTTCTTTCAATAAGTCCATTGTTTCGCCCGCAGTATGACAAGTGGCACCATCCTGTTGGAACCACATTTCGTTTACATCCATATCTTGAAGTTTTGCCACCAAAAATTCATTGATCATGATTCTGTACCGATTTCCATTCACGGTAACGCGTCGTCCCTACTCATTTTTAAAGAAATAAGGACCGATGATTCCACCAGCCCATAGACCGCACCAAACAGTACATTTATCGGGATGTTCTTCGGGTAATTCTTGAACGGCGTGTGGATTATCTTTGCTCCAAATACGGCAATTTTGCTTATTGAAATATCCATTCAACCAAAAATGCGCCTCGTCACTGAAGAGAATTTGGCGGTAAAAAAGCGGATAAACATTTTTAATTGAACACTGTTTTTGAAAATAAATTTCCACGATTTGGAAGCGTTGTTCTGGAGTCAACCTCTTCATGATGATTTGCCAAACAATACTGAGAGTAGAGACGTCACTTTAAACTGTCAAAACAGCTGTCAGACAACAGAGTGGTTCGTATAAAAAAACGTCATAAAAAACACCCTTTATTAAATAACTTCATTGATGGGAGTTACTAAAGTCATTGATAAAACAAAACTATTTCGTTGATGTGAAGGAATTAATTAATTGGAATGAAATAATTTTATTTATTTGATGATATAATTTCACTGACAGAAATTTGTTGATAAAGTCAAATAATGCAATTAATTCAATGATGCAAGATTATTGGTACAACAAAACTATTTCATTGAATTCAAGAAATAATTTCTTTAATAGAATGAAATAATTTTATTTATTTGATGATATAATTTCACTGTAATTGGCGATAAAGTCAAATAATAAAATTGATTCAATGATGCAAGATTATTGGTACAACAAAACTAATTCATAGTAGATGTCAAGGAAACAATTTCTTTAATAGAATGAAATAAATTGATTGATTTGATAATATAATTTCATTGACCAAAAGTTTATTAAATAAAATAATGACATTGATACAACAAAACTATTTCATTGAGGTAAAGAAATAATATATTTAATAGAATGAAATAATGAAATAATTTTATTGATTTGATGATACAAGTTTATTGATAAAAATTTGTTGATAACATCAGATAGCTGATTCAATGATGCAAGATCATTGATACAACGAAATAATTTCATTGATCCAACAAAATAATTTCATTGATACAAGGAAATAATTTCATTGATAAAACGAAATAATTTCATTGATACATATGATATAATTTCATTGATACAACGAAATAATTTCATTGATACAATAAAATAATTTCATTGATACAACTAAATAATTGCATTGAAACAAAAAAATTATTTCATTGGTACAACGAAATAAGTTCATAGATACAACAAAATTATTTCATTGATACAACGAAATAATTTCATTGATACAGCGAAATAATTTCATTGGCGCAACGAAATAACTTCATTGACGCAGCGAAATAATTCCATTGAAAGAAAAAAATTATTTCATTGGCACAACGAAATAAGTTCATAGATGCAACGAAATTATTTCATTGATGCAACGCAATAATTTCATTGATACAGTGAATTTCGGTGATAGAATTTAATTAGGAAACCATTTAAAAATATTTCTAAAAATATGGTTGTCATAAAGACAATGAAGTATTCTTATGGAAATATGGAAGTGATCCATTCACAATATTCATGCCATTCTCCTTCGTTTTGCGAAATTGTCATTGAATTAATGATAAAAATGTAATGAATTTGTTTCAATTGATTTTTGTATCAAAATACTTTTAATGCAATAAAATAATTTGAACGATAATCTAGATTTTCCCTGACATTTTCATAGAGTGAAACCACCACCACCAGATGTTGGCTCTTTGTGGGTGCAATTCATTCACATTTTGTGTACGATTGAAATGCTCCAATAACATTTTTAGTTCTTTCTTTTTTTTTTGGTATAAAAATCAGTTATGAATTCAAAAAATTATCTTCAGATTTTCGCAAACACATTGAGTTCTATTTAACCGCGCTTAAAGTTTCCCAAACGATTTAAATTTCACCTGAAGTAATTTTATTTGTAATAGAATTTAAAAACAAATTATAAAAAATTATTATTGGTAAATAAAATTACTTTTCCAAACGACCTTTTTTGTAATTTAATTTGAATAATTAAAAAAAATACATTCATGTATTCAATAAAACCATAATTAAAATGTTAAGCGTATAAAAAGCACGACACAAGTTTTTAATATCTCTATTTTTTTTTTAACAAATAGTTGGGAAAAAAAGAATATTGTAATTATTAACTGAATGAGAAAAAATAAGCAAATATTTATTATGAATCAAATTAGATTATTTATTTAATAACCAGACTGGTAAATAGTATGAAATTAAGAATTAAAAATGAAAAAAAAAAAAACGATATCATTCAGTTTACATTTTGTTAATTTCATTACGACGGTGTAATGAGAAAAAGTTAATAAAAAAAATATATAGAACTTTTTCCTATTTGAACAGAAAATCCTGTGCAGCGACATTGAAAAGAACTTCAAAAAGTACATGACATTTCTGTGAAATCCCAGACCTGATTATAAATAAAATAATAATTGAATTTCTTTTAGCAAAAAAAAAAGTTTGAAAAAAAAAATATTTAAAATAAAAAAATTAATCTGTGGTTTGAGTTAAACCCCAAAAAAAAGTTTTAGTTTTTAAGTAACAAATTAAATCAATAAAAGTTTGTTTTAATTAAAAAGGAACAAAACAATTCAGATATAAGTAAAAGTGTGGATATTCGTGTGGAGTATATACAGACATACATTCATTCCAGCCCTGGAATCATCTTTTTATGTCGATTTCTTTTCTAAAAAAGAATGCTACATTTTTTGCTTTTTCAATGGAAAATGGTAACATTATGACTTTTGAAAATAGTGAATTTATTGGAAATCGATCTACCATCTCTTATGAAGATGTGTTTTATTTTAAAATTGCTGCTAATTGTGTTTTTTTTTAATAAAAAGTGACAAAATGTTACATATTTTCTAGAAAAGAAATCGTCATTAATCTTTTTGATTTTCAATACCAATTTTTTTCTTTCCAAACTATGAAATATACCCAGTAAAAAAAATTTTTGTTATTTAAACATTTTCATATTCCAAAATTAAATTAAATTTTCCAGCTCTGGGGCTGTCTTTTTGACGTTTTCTAAACTCTAATCGAATGAATTTCTTTCAAAAACTTTAAATGTCTTTAATTTAAAAAAAAACACGCACACTTTGGTTTAATTGGCTACTTTTAGGTATTAAAATAATTTTCCATTGTCCAGCCCTGGCATTATATTCTTTGATTTTGTTTGATTTTTAGTGCCAATTTAATATTTGCTGAAGTATAAATCAGGTTTAGTTAACAAAACTTAGTTTTAGCCGGTTACTTTTATACACTAAAAAATAAGTTTTAAATTTATAAATTTTCCAGCTCTGGGACATAATTTTTATTTCACCGATTTTCAATAGGATTATTTCTAATACACCAAATCCTATAGCTTTTACGGAGGCTTCGACTTTTAGGTACAGGCAGGACGGACGGATATCGCTTATACGACGTCGCTATTCATAGGGACCCAAAATATATAAATAACGACACGCAAAATAAATTTTTATTAAAAAGAAACATTTTGCTTTAAATGCTTTTCAATTAGAGCCCACAATATGTTTGACTATTTTTTGGCCAAATTTGGCTTCTCTGAACGAACGAGTTCACTTGCAACAAAATTTGTTGCAGCATATTTGCCCAAAGGCCACTTAAAACCAGTCAGTCCATTTATATTTTCTCTGTTACTGATCTTTAATACAATAAACAATTTAATTTTTTCCCAAAGTATCGCAATAAATAAGAATTCGTTTCATTATTAATTTCGTATCAAATTAATATGCTAAAAGCAGAACGCGAATCTTTTTGACAAAGTTAACAAACAGCCCAGCAACCGATGAACCGACAAACTATTTCCTTGTTCTGCAATCAGCCAGCACATGCTGTTCCGTATATCCTTGTATATCTTATCGTCCTTCTTTTTTTTTTGGTGTGCATATTTTCCAATGCACAACAAACTTAATATTATTTTTAATATTGAAGCTGCATGTGACCGGTAATATTTTGCAAGATAAAATGTACAGTGGAATCTCCCTTAACGGACACTTCCCATAAGCGGACACCCCCATTAGACGGACATTGTTGCCAGGTCCCGGCAGCGCTCCATAAGAAAAGCATTGCAGTCGCTTTCCCTTGAACGGACGCTTCTCATGAGCGGACGCGGACATCCACTTGATAAAAAAAAATTCTCTTGGACGGACATCTAGCTTATTTTTTTCCGATTTTTTCATGTCATAATTTACAAATAAGCTTGCCAAGACTCTTTTAATTTGTTCGCTTTAACAACAGGGCACGGTTTATCATATTTACTACATCACATAACATAGTTAAATGTGGGTTTGTTAATTATTTTCTCTCTTACATAATGTTTTCAATTTAACGTTTTTTCTACAATTTACGCTTCTGCTTCAGAGAGTTGACAATACTAATTCTTGCAATATTTGTGGTGCGTACGTATGGTGTACAAACCTATTTGACCAACAGCTTGTAATCTATGCTATTACTTACGCGATTTAGGGGATTCCCCAAATAATAATCGATGTGCGTTTGCTTATTGTACTTTGGAAAGCATTGTTCATTCGTTTGTATACAAACGCCTCTGTTAATCCTGACGATGTAGCAGCATTCATGGTGAAACTACCTTCTCTAATAAAAGGTTTCATACCAAGAAATATTTACAATGCTGACGAAACTGGGCTTTATTTTAGGGCATTACCAAACAAGACCATGACTTTAAAAAATCAAAAATGTGTGGGAGGAAAATTGTCTAAGGAAAGGATAACAATATTGCACTGTGCGAACATGGCTGGAGACAAAGAAAAGCTGCTTCTTATTGGAAAGGCATCTAAACCAAGAGCTCTTAAAAATTTAATAAAAGATAATTTACCGGTGACATGGAAATCAAACACCAAATCGTGGATGTCGTCTGATATTATGAGTGAATGGTTAGAAAATTTCGATCGAAAAATGGGAGGACAAAATAGGCAAATTTTACTTTTTTTGGACAATGCGGCATCGCATCCAAAAAACATGAATTTGAAAAACATTAAAATATATTTTTTGCCTCCTAATTGTACTTCAATTAGCCAACCACTTGATCAGGGTGTTATTAAAAATTTTAAGCATAATTACAGAACATTGATACTGAAGTACTAGCAAACATTGAAATTTCTAACACAGCCTATGATTTAGTTAAACGTATAAACGTATTGGATGCAGTTTATTTTGCTAAAAGTGCATGGGACCAAGTTACTTCTGAAACAGTACAGAACTGTTTTCGTAAGGCAGGGTTTACACTTGACAGCCATGAATGTCCGACAGCATTTGATGTTGATTTTGTGCCTGAGGATGATTTACCATTAAACCTACTAGCCGAAATGGAGAAAAGATGTATTGCAGCGGTCAGTGAGCAAAGCTTAAAAGATTTTTATCAGATCGATAATGATTTACCAATTGAGAGATCACCTTTGGATTTACGAGTACCATTGCAAGATGAAATTTCTGAAGTTCAAGAAATTTCTGATGACTCAACAGAGGAAATTGAACCTTCAGATCATCTAGATGCGAGAAACAACATCCTTACATATAGAGACGCTTTGGAAAAAGCGCATGATCTTATATCGTTTGTGAAATGCCAAGGTGATACAGAAGCTATGAATATACTTTCATCGCTGGACTTACATTTTCAAGATGTTGCTGCCAAGACGAAAACACGTCAAACCAGGATGGAGGAATATTTATTGAAATAATATAGTACTCATAAAACATTTTAAACTTTTAATACATATAGAGCTACATTTAATGATTTTTTATTATTTAACCCAATTGAATTGTTTATTTTTTATATTTTTTTAATAAAAGTATTTTTAAATAAAAACAAACAATCTTAGACAAAGTTTTGTTGATTTAATTTTGTTGTTTTCTGTTGGCCGGACAGCCCCCTTGTACGGACACATTTCAACGGTTCCTTCGGTGTCCGCTCAAGGGAGATTCCACTGTATTTGTATGTGAGTGCAAATATTTATTTTATTTTTCGAATAAAAATTATAAATTCAACTCGCATCCCTTTCAAGATTCAATGGCGCTTAATTATAGGTCTCGCTCGCAGTTGTGGCAGAAGAGCAAAATGCACAGAAAATAGCCAAAATAAATATTTTAATATATTTTTAATGCAGACTGTAGGAAAAACAACGAGAACTTGATTTATATATAAAATAAATTTGTAGAGTTTCCATTCAAACTATTTTGAGTTTTTCTCAATTGAAAATATATTTTTTTTTACACTAAAAATATTTTGATATTAAGATTGAGGCTCATTACAACGTTGTAATCAATTTATTTCACTATTTCATTATCTTCGGGATATCTTCATCAGGATAATAATTAAATTAATTAACAATATTAAGATATATCATGATAACTAATTGACTTTTTGAATGCTCCTCGCAGTAATTTCAAATGCAACACTGCTGCTGTCAACTTCTATCTATTAATAAAATTTTGTCAAATTTTAATCAATCTGCGTTATTTGACAGTCGTTTAAAAGCACACAATCTCGTGAATTTAACAAAAAATAAAAAAGTGGATATCGTGTGTTGATAAGGCATTATTTTGTGTAGAACAGAAACTATCACTAAACTCAAGGGGAAAATTGATAAATACTATGGAAATTCTGAACCATTAATTTCAATGCTTTATTGAAATCCATTGTGGTCTTACGAGCACAAGTGATACCATACGTCTAGGTCGCCTCAAACAGGCCATCACGTAGAAATCGTCTAATCATTAATTTCAATGCTTTATTGAAATCCATTGTGGTCTTACGAGCACAAGTGATGCCATACGTCTAGGTCGCCCCAAATAGGCCATCACGTAGAAATTGTCTAATCATTAATTTCAATGCTTTATTGAAATCCATTGTGGTCTTACGAGCACAAGTGATGCCATACGTCTAGGTCGCCTCAAACAGGCCATCAGGCAGAAATCGTCTAATCATTAATTTCAATGCTTTATTGAAATCCATTGTGGTCTTACGAGCTCAAGTGATGCCATACGTCTAGGTCGCCTCAAACAGGCCATCACGTAGAAATTGTCTAATCATTAATTTCAATGCTTTATTGAAATCCATTGTGGTCTTACGAGCACAAGTGATGCCATACGTCTAGGTCGCCTCAAACAGGCCATCAGGCAGAAATCGTCTAATCATTAATTTCAATGCTTTATTGAAATCCATTGTGGTCTTACGAGCACAAGTGATGCCATACGTCTAGGTCGCCTCAAAGAGGCCATCACGCAGAAATCGTCTAATCATTAATTTCAATGTTTTATTGAAATCCATTGTGGTCTTACGAGCACAAGTGATGCCATACTTATAGGTAGACCCAAACGGGCCATCACGCAGAAATCGTCAAATCATTAATTTCAATGCTTTATTGTAATCCATTGTGGTCTTACGAGCACAAGTGATGCCATACGTCAGGGTCGCCCCAAACAGGCCATCACGCAGAAATCATGTAATAAAAGCCATTGAATAATATTTGACGATAGGAGAATGAATATACGGGAGGTGGCTGATGCTGGGGGCATCTCAACTGAGTGAATATATAAAATTTTACATGAAAAAGCTGCACTCGGAATGGATGACGCGATCATCACCGTGCGCACTCGTGCATACGTTCGCTGTCAGTTTGGCTAAAATCCTAAAATTGTACTACGAACTGCAACCTCAACTAGATATTCGCAAGATTTATTGCCAGCCGATATTTTCGTTTTCCAAACCTGAAGAAATGCTCGGGCGGTAAGGGTCAAAAGGAGAGGTCATAACAAATGCCTATTTTAAGGTCCTTGAAAAAACTTATTATTTGGAAGGAATAAAAAAATTGGAAAACGCAGGGCAGGGCATTGATCTAAAATGAGATTATGGTGAAAATAAATTTAAACAAAAAAAAATTGTGATGCAAATAATTATCAGCCGGCCCTCGTAAAAAAATTTAAATGAATTTTTTTTTATTAAAATTGATATTAATGCTTTTGTACAAAAACCAAACACTTTTTAATTAATTTTTTGTTTGTTTCCAAAATAGTTTTTGATACTGGCGATTTTCCCTTATATATAAAAATACTGACAATTCATTCATATTGGCAGCATTCTTTTACGAGCCCTAACCACTATTAATTCATACACTAAGCCATTTTCGTATATGTGATTTATATATTTATATTTGGATCTTTCCTTTAACAATAACTAAATAATAATTCACATTTTTTTAAAGGTACTTCGTTGCCTTATTGATATTTAGTAAAAAAACAAAAATTGATTCAATGTAGTTAGAGAAATTCTTAACTTAGTGTAGATATTATTTCTTCAGTGAAGGTAAATAAGACCACTATTAATTCATACAGTTTAAATAAATTCATTTTTGTACACTTTAATACTGTGTTACATCTCCTTTGTTCTTTATTACAGCAGTTAAACGCTTGTTCATGGTATTTATTAAGTTTTGGCACTCTTCTGGTGTTATTGAGGACCAAATATCACGTATTTTATCTTTTAAATCCTGTAAAGTTCGTTGGGGTTCATTACGCAACCGTCTCTTCATAAGTGCCCAAAGGTTTTCTATTGGATTGAGGTCGGGACTTGAAGAAGGCCAGTCCAAAACATCAATCTCGTTATCTTGAAGCCATTTTTTTGTTATTTTTGCAGTATGGCACGAAGCTCCGTCCTGCTGAAAAATGAATTCATCAAAAGTGGTTAACATGGGTACCGATGTTAGCAGGTGTTCCTCCAAAATTTGAATGTATTTTGGTGCATTTACAGTACCCTCTATAAAATGCAGCTGCCCTACACCCTTTGCCGAAAAACATCCCCACACCATAACACTTGCTGGAAACTTTACTGTCCGCTTAAGGCAATCCTTGTGATATGCTTCATCTTTCTTACGAATAACCCGTTTCCTGGTATCACCAACACAAACGTCAAATTTCGATTCATCGCTAAAAATAACTGAATCCCATTGTCGTTGAGTCCAAGAGCTCCTAGCCTTCGCCCAGGCCAGTCGTTTTTTCTTCTGCACCGCAGTTAACAGAGGCTTTTCCTTGGCCTAGTAGTTAAATAATGCTCCAGTAAATAAGCTGTAATAAAATGTATACAATAATTCGTACCTTGTAGAAACCATATCCTATTTTTTTTAACTGCTGCCTGGTCCATTCTCGTCCTATGGTCTTCCCAACAGCTTGAGACCATTCCGTTGCTACATTCCTGACCGTAGCCCGACGATCCCGTTTGATTATTGATGCTAATGCTCTTGTTTCGCGCGTGGTAATTTTAGAAACACGGCCACGATTTCTTACTCGAGTAGCGACATTACCATTTTTTTTATAATTTGCCACTATAGATTGAACAGTTGCTCTTGATAAACCTAAATCTTTAGCAATTTTTGCATAGCTTTCCTTTAAAGTGGATTTTTTAATGATCAACTCTCGAATTTCTGCGACTACCGGTTTGCCACGTGTCATTTTGAAAACTACATCTTAATAGGACAAATTTATTGATTACATGTTCTCTCCTTATTCGTAGATAACGGTTTAAACCGGTTTTTGATTATTTACTTTGCTACTCTTAAGAAATCTGCACTTTCTCTCATAGTGTAAAGAATGTATGAATTAATAGTGGTAATTTTTATATACACTAAAAAAATAATGTTTAAACAAAATCACAAAAACAAAATAGAAAATATGTATATTGATTTTTCTTCATTATTAAAACAAAATCAGAACAAAATTTGCTTCGCAAATATATGAATTAATAGATAAATATTCGCAAAACAAGGGACTTAAAATAATCAATTACATTTCATTTGTTTAAATAGATGCACTGTATGAATTAATAGTGGTTAGGGCTCGTAGTTCAGGATATGTTTAGAAAAGTCCATTTATGGAAAATACACTCGAATCCGCTTTAGCGCAACACGCTTTACTGAAAAAATCGGATTACTGAAATCGATACAAATCCCCGCACTGATTTTAAACGCAGCTAGTCTTATTCACTTCGCTTTAGCGAAACATCGCTTTACTGAAAATATCGTATTACTGAAAACCAAAAGCAAGCCCACAACTACGTTTTGTATGAAACTTACTTTGCTTTAGTGAAAAAATAAACAATGACATCGAATCGATTGCATAACTTAAGGCTGAAAAAGTTATGCATGTTTTGTCCGTTAAAAAATTAAATGCCAAAATATAGTTGTCCTTTTCGCTCTTACGTACCTTATTGTATTTTTCTATTATATTGTCAAGGCAATTAGCTAGACATTTAATATAAAGAATATTGTTTTACTGATTTTAAGCAGTACGCTTAACTGAAACAAATTTCAGTAATCCGAACTACGTTTTAGAGAAAAAATCGGATAACTGAAAAAATTGGGTTTTGGTTATTTCCAGTATAGCGGAGTCGACTGTACTGCTTTAAACCAGGGACCGGAAATAAGAGTTATTTTTCAATTTTTGAAGAAATAAATCATACATAAATGAACATCGTAGAAAACTTTTAATTACACCATCATGATTTTTAGGCGAAATGCATCCAACATATTGCATGATTTTTAAATTTCTGATTTTTATTTTAACAATCAAAAATAAGAGTTATTTTTGATTTTTATTTTTTTAAATGAAAAATAAGAGTTATTTTTGATTTTTATTTTTTAAAATGAAAAATAAGAGTTATTTTTGATTTTTATTTTTTTAAATGAAAAATAAGAGTTATTTTTGATTTTTATATTTTTAAATGAAATATAAAAGTTATTTTTGATTTTTATATTTTTATATCAATAATAAAAATCAATTCAAAACTCTTATTTATTTGTTGATGCCGTATGTATTATATTATGCTGCTTCATTCAAATTTCTATATGAATATTATATATTATGTGACTTATCCATTATCAGCTATAAAAACATGAATGCATAGAAATAGCTTATAAGTTTTGGCTGCCTTGAATGGCAGCCAAAGAGGTCGTTTTCAGGTGTTGAATGTTATCACTTAATATACAATTTGCATTGCAATTAATAAATTAAAAACAACAATAAGATTACGCTAATAATAACAACAACAAAAATGAAAGAACAAATAATAGCGTTATTTCAAGTTCAAGGGCAATGCACAGCGCAATTTAGAAACTTTGTTACACACATTTTGTTGTTATTATAACTGTGTACTTTATTTTTACTTTAATACGTAACAAAGATTAATAAACATATTACCTATGTCACGAATTTTGAATTGATTTTTATTATTGATATAAAAATATAAAAATCAAAAATAACTTTTATTATTGATATAAAAATATAAAAATCAAAAATAACTTTTATTATTGATATAAAAATATAAAAATCAAAAATAACTTTTATTTTTCATTTAAAAAAATAAAAATCAAAAATAACTCTTATTTTTCATTTAAAAAAATAAAAATCAAAAATAACTCTTATTTTCTATCTAAAAATATAAAAATCAAAAATAACTCTTATTTCTTGATTTTTTTGATAAAAGTCATAACAGTTACGGTCCCTGCTTTAAACATATATAATTCAATAAAAAAAAATGTCATAATCATTCACAATAATCATTTTTCTATAAGAGAAACACATACAGAGTTGGCCAAACCCACTGTCTATACCATTATTTACCAAAGTGGTCCAGGTGGATCGCCAGTGGTCTACGAAAGTCTCGACGGCTGTCTACGGTGGCGTGACAAAAATATGTGGCTTCACAAAAATAATAAAATTTTTCGATTTTTCAACTCTAGTTTTTGCCATTCATTCACAGCACAATCACTTAATTAATTAAACCAATCGTTGCTGACTTTTTTGCATTGCAAATTTCCATAGTTCGATGTAATCTTCACATTCTTTTCGTATTTGTCATAATATGGAAGAAATGAAGTTGCAGAGGGTGCATCGTGTTCAGAAGAAAAAAAGTCTGGCAACCTCTGAGCAGCTATAACATTATGGCTGACTTTGTATGCAAATCAGCTGTTTTGTATGCAAATTAAAGATAGTGTTTAATAATGCTGGAGTAAAAAAAAAAATCACAACGAATAGCATTTCAGAAAGTCGTCGACAAAAATTAGAAACGATGCTAAAAAGCAAACAGGGCTTCGATTTCAGTGTTGCCGCTATCTAAACTTTGTGTTGTTACATTTTGCCAGCCTATTTCAAAATACATATTTATTATTATTTTTTGCTGGGGAACTGTAAACACAATCCAGCAATAATTCAGAAAAGATCAAATGCAGCAGCATATGGCCTCTTTGGTCCGTATAACATGCGGACAAGAATTATAGAAAATCATATACTAAATGAACTTCTACGTACAGTCCTCTCGAAATTTTAGAATTTATAAAACAGTCATATTTTTATGAATACGACAGCTAATAAAATTGTGCTACGAAACGATATCAAGTGACAGTCTAGCTCACTATACCGAAAGAAAATTTCGATCGCACAATTTATACATAAAAGAAAAACAATATGTTTAAATTAATTTCCGGTTTACAAGTGAAATTTGCCATCAATATACTGGACCAGGCAGTTACAATTCTTATTAAAATTAATTTTTACTCTTTTCTGCTTAAATTTTAATAAAATTCTATTCATTTAATAGTCCTTGAAACTACTAAAAAATTAAACATCATATCACTCACCTGATTTAATAACAATCACTCTTGTGTTCAACTTAAGTTGGCCATCATCTGTTACTGATTGAAGAGCAAAAAGTCAATGTTGTCGGCAGGAGTATTATTGCAGTCATGTCAAACAGAAGCGACACAAAAGAACGAAAAGAAAAAAGGAAGCAGCAAAATGACAGCAACGTCATGCCATACACCTTCTGCAAAGACAACACACTCACTAGTTGTGGATACGGCCAGAGAATTAATTATGGGCAAAACATAAAAAAAGAGGATATAAAAAATAAATATAAAAAATTATATATAACAAACTCTCTTCAAAAGCCAAGCAGGCACACGTTGCAACAACTTCTCAATGGTGCTTATCAACTCGGCATGTTGTTGATGCGAAAGAAAAAACAGCAATTTGTCTTCTATCTACAATTTGAAGTCGTGTTTTTTCCTTGTTGCAGTTGTTATTTTTATTTAATTTTTTATTCTTTTTATTGTCGTATACACACACACACACACATGCACCCAGATATTTGTCAAGTAGCTTTTAGGCTAAGTGAATTTTAATTTGTCTGCAATTATGGTTATAATTGAAAAACATTAATTTATTATGAGCACTTTCACAGACAACTACAACAGCAACAACAACTACTGTTGCAATTGTGGGATGCTGCCGGGCTGGCTGACTGGCTGCGTGGTTGAGTGTGTGTGCTGCCTGAAGTTTGTACTTAAATAAATCATTTATAAATATTAAAACACATAATTTTACTGATGCAGCAGATATTGAAAAATTAACATTTTTATTTATTAAAAATAATTATTTAACTTCATGCCGGTACCACTGATTTTTTCCTATGCCCCAAATTTTCAAAGATTTTTATTATAAGTAAATCATTAATTTGAATCGACTGCCCAAAACAAAAAATTAAATTATTTTTACTCAAAACCGTTTTGTAGATGTCCACAAAAAAACATATATATTTTTTATTTTCGAGGATAGTGTAATTTTATATTTTTTTTATTTTTGAGGATAGTGTAATTTACATAGAATTTTCCAGCTATTATTCGGAGAATTTATCCAATAATTCAGTTATTTTAATGTTATTAATATTCCAACAAAAAGAAGCTAAGAAAACCTCATTTGGCCGAATACATTTTTTAATAACACCCGAAATCAAAGAAAAGTCATAATTTTTTATGTCCTGAAAAGCGATTTCAACTTTGCTTTGCTCTTAAATGAGTCATATCATGATTTTTCATGACATAACTTTTTTCGATTTTAAAATATTTAAAAATAAAAATAAATTTATAAACTCTATAGTGAAAAGTGTAACAAGTGTGAAAAAAGTGTAACAAGTGTGAAAAAAGTGTGAAATCGGTATCGGTATATATCTTGTAAAATACTATATGAAACACTCAAAATTTCAAAAGCATACGAACGCTGCCATAAAAAAATAACTCCACAAAGGTTTGGTACTTTTTTTACTTTTAAGTGTTAAGGGTAAAATGCGAATTGTGTTACCTTTTTACACTTCATATATCTTCTATTCTATTAAACAGACACCAAAGGTTGCATTACGCTCTATACTTCTTCATTTTTAAAATTTCCTATTACAAGCGATAAAAGATTACCCGCTTTCGGTACATTTTTGTTGATGTCAAATTATATATGTTAATTCAAAGGGGGCAAAAAAGTAGCAAAAAAGGTAAAAGCGGAAAAATTTTAACATTTTAAATCTGAGTAATAAACTATTATCGAATACAGTATATGCTTGACCATTGGTATTAAAGTGGTTTGGTACTTTTTGAAAAAGTACTCTTCTTTAAAAAAAAATACAGTACTTTTTAAAAAGAAAAAAATTTCTCAATATTTTGTTTGAACACAGCATTTGTTGAAAAAGGTACTTTTGCGAAATGGAAAGCAATTTTTTTTTAAATTTTATTTTTGAAAACAGAGCTTTTGAAAATATACTTTTTGAAGATGTAGTTTCTAAAAACGTATGTTTAAGATACTAAAACATTTGAAAAATATACTTTTGCAGAAGATTCTATTGGCAAAAGGTACGTTTTGAAAATGATACTTTGGGGGAAAAATGCTTTTAAGGAAGTGTAGTTACTTAAAAATGAGATTTTCGGAAAAGCACTTTCAAAACCAAAATTTTTGGGTTGAAAATTAAATAAAAAAATGTGAAAAAAGTATTTGTCACAAAAAGTACTTTTCGAAAAGGTACTTTAATGTGCAAGGTACTTTAATGTGCAAGGTACTTTCTCAAAATAAATTTTTTTATATAAGGCTGTTTTACGAAAAGTTACTTATTTCGAAAGTGTTGGTTGGAAAAGGTACTTTATGTAAAAAGTACTTTTTGAAAGAGTTAATTTTTTGTAAAAAATTTTGAATGGAAAAGAAACTTTTTGCAAAAAGTATTTTTTGGAAAAGGTATTTTTGCAAAAAAAAAAAAAAAAAAATACTTTTTATAAAAAAACTTTTTGCAAAAAGTACTTCTAGCAAAAGAAACTTTTGCAAAAAAAAAATCTGTTAATGAAAGAATTTTTTCGCAAAAAAAACTTTTTGAAGGTGAATTTTTTGGAAAAGGTACTTTTACAAAGGTACTTTATGCAATTTTATTTTTTTTTTGGAAAAGAAACTTTTTGCAAAACATATTTTTTGGAAACGGTATATTTGCAAAAAATACATTTAATAAAAGAAACTATCTGCATAAAGTACTTTTTGAAAAGGGTACTTTTTACAAAAAAAAAACTTTTCATAAAAGAAACTTTTCGCATAAAGTACCTTTTGCAAAAGGTACTTTTTTAAATGGTACTTTTAGCAAGCGAAACTTTCCACAAAAAATACTTTTTGCAAAAGGTACTTTTTGCAAAAAATGTACATTTTGCAAAAGGTAATTTTTGCACAAAATGTATTTTTTGCAAAAGGTACTTTTTGCAAAAAATTTACATTTTGCAAAAGGTACTTTTTGCAAAAAATTTACTTTTTGCAAAAGGTACTTTTTTTGAAAAGGGTACTTTTCACAAAAAAAACTTTTCATAAAAGAAACTTTTCGCAAAAAGTACCTTTTGCAAAAGGTACTTTTTTTAAATGGTACTTTTAGCAAAAGAAACTTTCCACAAAAGCTACTTTTTGCAAAAAATTTACTTTTTGCAAAAGGTACTTTTTTCAAATGGTACTTTTTGCAAAAAATACTTTTTCGAACAAGTACTTAATTGCTATGAACATAAGAAAATATTAAAAATATTGAAGAAAATATTGAAAATGAAAGAGTAGTTGAATCAAAACGGATCTATAAAAAAAATCTATCAACAAATCGTACAAAAGATCTTACTACTCGCTGTGGGTGCGGCTTTTTAGCAACATTCGCTAACAAAGTAGCGCCTAATACGAGCATGTTTCGTATTAATACGTAACTTCAATGTCAAGCAAAACTTTAATTAAACTGTAACAATTAAAATTGGCTTTATAAACCTGCTTTATCACCTGCAATGCACACGTGTCCCCAAACACATGTAACACATGCGAGTAAAAACAGCATGTACTCAGATATATTAAAAAAAAAAGGATGAAAGAAAATGTAAAACCTGTTTCGATTAGATGTTAACAACAATGTAATGAATACGTCCCTGGAGGAAAATTATTAATATGAACATTGATACCACATACACTTTTAACACCGATACAAATGCAGCCACAGTGTTTTAGTTGTAAAACACAAACAGAAACACAAACACTACAAAGTTGTGCGATGATGGCAACAAAATGAATAAATACAACATTTTATTTGCAATTCAGTTACATTTTAAAACAATTCCACTGAGAGAATTCCATTTTGATTACATCCTGCATACGAGTACAACACACACACATACACACACACACACACAGACGTGTATACGCACGAATGTGTGAACTTTACAGCCTGATTGTGTTTTTTGTGGCCAACAGGGTTCGGTCGGTCGGTCGGTCGGTGTGACTAAACGTGTTTGCCTGGCTGTTTTGTTAATTTTGCAATACAAATAAACTTTATCTGTGGCAATATTTTTTATTCCTTTTTTATGTTTGATCTTTTACATAAAAATTTTTTTATTTCAATAATATCATAAATTTAATAACTCACGTTATGAATGCATAAATACAAATTGTGTATTGTTGTGCTGTATTTGGTTGATAACAACTCTTATATTTTGGCCATAAAATCCACACATTTTCTTTGCTAGGCAATTAATAATTTTGTATTTTTGATGCATTTTTGATAATCTGGTTACAATTAGAAGAAAATTTTTTTCTCACTGCTGTACACTTATCAGACTTTTTAATTTTATTTGTATAAAATAATATTTATCTCTCAATGGTAAATAAATTTCCTCATATTCATAAGGTATATATAAAATAAGTTTGATATATATTTTATTAAAATTTTTGTTAAAAAAATTTTCTTAAAACAGACTGCAGATATATTTTACTTTTTACGACTTTATCTGTACAAGTTACAGATAATAATTTTCAATATTATTTTATGCACAATTTTTGCTTTTATGGCAATTCGCATTTCAAAAGATTCTATAAAACTACTCAGGATTAAGCAGAATTGAACAGGTTTTTGCATGTTTTTATTTTCTATTGAATTAAATATTACTTTCTTTCAGTTTATATCGTTTCACTTTAATTCAAAGCATTTCCAAGGAATTCTTTCCAAATGCAAAATTGTGAACAATTATTTTTATGAAAAAGTAGTAAGAATCGTACACCAACGCACATCCTCAAGGACATGACGCCCCTTACATGCGATGCAATGTGCCCGCACTAAGAAAATTGTTTGCAGGAGGGTGGATAGCGGAAGACATTCGATTTGAAACTCTCCAAGTTGGAAGTGAAGGGAAAAGCCTCTGCAGGAAGTTTACTCTACTTATAAACTGTATTCCTAACAAAAGAGATGCATCTTTTACAAAATGCGGCCATGATTAAGGGACTCATTTAAAAATATTTTATTAGATTTTTCTTTTGCAATACAATTTAATTATTTCACTACTTCTTTCCGATGCTATGGCAACCAGAAAGGAATTCTCGAAATAACGCTAATAAAATATCATTTGCCTGTTTCCGTTTGAAACGAAATATTTTATGCAGCGCCAAGATGATGTCACATGTGTTTGTGTGTAACTTTACCGCGAAACTTTAACCACCTTAACCAATTAATTGAATTAATTGCTGCGATATTACTTTCAATACTTCCCCTTATACCAATATAACAAACCGCATTATACAATTTCATATCTTATGATCAATAAATTAATATAGATGCGGTTAAAATAATTTAAAAAAAAGTGGAAGAGTATTTTTCTTAATGTAACAGAATATTCAAATAAAATATTAAGCGTGTTGTAGTTAATCATGAAATTTATTCTCTTTTTTTGGCATATCATGGCAATAAATTTGCATAAAAAATTTTATTGGCTCTACGCATAACAAATAACAATTATAATTTTAATTTAAAAATATAATGCATGAAGAGCAAGGATACTGATGTGATATGTGGAAAGCAAGTTAAAATCAAGACATATTTTTATCAGTTTGACAATTAAAATTGTAATTAATTTTAAAGAGATTAAATTATTGTTTTATAAAGACATAATTTGTGTTAAAAAATAAGTAAAAATCATATTAACATTTTCAAAGGACATGATAACTCCTGCATGCAGCGAAATATTTGAATAAATAAGCCAAACATTTTTTTGTGGTACACTTTTAGGCATTTTAGCGATGCACAATATTGATGAAAAATGTATCATTTAAAAGACATTTTTATGCCAAAATGCACATTTTGACTTGCGTGCTATTTTATTTTTTTATTTTTTTTTTATTTTTTTTTTTATATTTTTTTTAATTTTTTTTTTATTTTTTTTGGCATTTTTATGCCAAAATGCACATTTTGACTTTCGTGCTATTTTATTATTTTTTTATTTTTTTTTTATTTTTTTTTTAATTTTTTTTTTTCTGTGTTTTTTTTTTTGCTAGTGGCTAGTCGGAAATTTGGCAGTTGTGCTATTTATTTATTCCAATTGTTGCAAGTGTATTGCTGGAAAAACGCATTTAAAAAAAATTTTTGGAAAGTTGTGCTGAGAGAGGCCGCAAGCTTCGAAGAAATTGCAGCCAAGAAAGAAAGTACACCTAAAGTGTCAACCAAAAAAAAAAAATATTATCAAAAAATTTTAAGAAAGTGCTGTTGGCTGAAGTAGTTAACACGAGGCTAAGAAGCGATGGCTCCTGAGTACGATTCCGCGCTTAGTCGTGGATACTGGATCGAATTCTTTGGATCAGCACTAGTGAATGGTTGTGTTAGTAATGAAGGCCTATCACTGAACACTGAACTCGTAATTGGCAGCGACTAACACAATCATGTACTAAAGAGCAGAGGAACAGCTGTCTCCTTCGTCGGCCCTGTAGCTACAAATTAGCAGGCGAAGTAAAAAGTACCAAATAGCTACAAAAAATTCTCTATATTCTCCTATTTTTTCATCTGTCCCCCAGTGCTGGTCCAAGTTAAAAAAAAAATTGGGCTGGTTATGGACAGTAAGACTCCTGTAGGCCCACTTAGCGGAGGTTTTCTTGTAAATAATGATATTATAAACGAGATATCGCCGACAACATAAATTCGGTATCGTTCTCAACGACTGCAAATTTCGAGAAACAGGAACTCAAACCAGCAGACTATGGAAAGTACCTACAAATCTTTCAATGGCTAATGGAGAAAAGTGAAGTCAATGCCAATTTTTCAAAAAAAAAAATAAATCAAAATTTAAAAATAAAAAAGTGAAAAGTTTTGAGAATTCAAAAATTATCCAATTTAAAGACCTCAAAATCCTTATGTCATCCACAACGAACAAGTGTTTGAAGCAGATTTTGATTGGCAAAAAATGCATGCCAAATTTCAGGAAAAAATTAAAGGCCTGTCATCATTGGGCCATTTGGCAAATAATTTGCTTCATATTTAATTGAAAGATGAGTTCTAGAAAATCCAATAAAAATACCATGACCAACTTAAAGAATTTGTGTTTTCAATTTAAAATGAAAAAGTGAATTTTTGCTGGTATATCTTTTATAAATACGGCACATACTTTTTTGTGGTACACTTTAAAGCATTTTATCAATCAAAACTATTTTTTTTTTATCTTGGACCAGCACTCAGGGGATGACCCCTATATATGCTATGCATTGCGCCGGAACTGAAAACGAGGGGTTAGTATTTAGGGGACAGATAGGAAAGATAAGAAGATAGACAGTTTTTTTTGTAGCTATTTCAACCTTTTAATCGCCGGCTAATTTTTGCTACAGGGTATTTTTAAGTAGATGTGCTTAATATAATTATATTGTGTATAAATTAGTCGAACTTATTTTTGTGGTACACTTTTAAGCATTTTATCGTTTTTCAATATTTATGAAATGCACATGTTTTCAAAGGTCTTCGTATGTAGATACGCACAATATACATTTTTCTTCTTCTAATTTTGAAAATGTCGAACTTATTTTTGTGGTACACTTTTAAGCATTTTATCGTTTTTCAATATTAATGAAATGCACATGGTTTCAAAGGTCTTCGTAAGTAGATGCGCACAATATACTTTTTTGCTCTTGTAATTTTGAAAATGGTTTTAAATTTTGCTTAAAAATCAGCAATAAAAGTTTTTTAATTTCTATATTAAATTGAATTAAGATTCATAGGCTAATTGTTCGAAATTGGTTTCTAAATCTCAGAAAGAGATTTAAGATTAAGTTTAATCAACTTATACAGCAGGGCAGAACAGCTGTTTTCGAAAGCCGCAACACTTTTTTAATTTCGTTTTTGTTTAATATTGACAAGAACAAATCTTTATTTACTCACACCAATATAAGCATAGCAGAGTATTTAAAATCGTTTATTCGACATATTGTCTCAATTAAATTAGTGCTTTTTGTTTGTTATGTGGTCGAATATGTCTATATGCCTGGATTTCATTGGTTCTTACACCAAATCATCAGTAGACTTTAACAATACAATATTTTTTAATATTAAATATAAAAAAAAAGTAGACTTTAACCTAATTCCAAAATAACAAAACCTCTCAGCTTATACATAAACTCCCAAAAATTAATTGAGAATTACACAAGCAAAACATATATTCCAGAAAACATATAGAAAAGTATTTGTATCATTTTTATATCGGCTGTTGGAAAAAGAAAATGTGCTACGTGTTGTGCTCCTAAAATGTGCTGCATAAAGCAAGTGGACGAATTTGAGCAAGCGGACAATCCTAGTTTCAAGAATTTTTTTTGCTTTAAATTATGAACAGAAGATAAGCAGAGTATCTGTTTCACTACACACGCTGTACATACATTCAAAGGTTTCATATTATGCGGTATCATCTTGGGCGAATGTTGCCGAAAATTACATGTAACGAAATGTCGTACTGAAAACAGTGTTATCAAGATATTTACAAATCCCCATTTATGTGAACTTTGACCCTAGATATATTTCTCTTGTAAAATACCAAAAACAGATGGGTATACTATAAAATTGGCTGGCCTAATATAAAGAATATATAAATACAAAATATACAAAAGAACTATTTAAAAGAGGCTCAGCTAAGATATCAATATCAAAAGACAGCAAAGAAATAAAATCAAGTTACAATATCAAACTGTTAAGGAAAAAAAGAAAAACGACACCCGCCTAGTCTGTATGTGACTCAAAGGAAAATGTTAAAAAAAAGTATGACAAAATATTGAGGAAAAAGTTGTTTTATCCTATCAACACAATTGAACACATGATTGACAGTTTCTTTTTTTTTTTTTGCGCCCTAAAAGATTTTCTTTCTTAGTTTTACTTTGTTATATCCGCTGTCAGAAACAGATCCAGTTAACACAAATACCTACAGTTTAAAGCAGAATAATTTTCTAATCTGAAGGTAACGGTTTGCCTTTATCTTTAAATAGAAATTGTATCAGTATTTATAATGAAGATGACTTTTAACCGTTTGCCATTTTATTTTAAAGGACCTAAAAGTTTCCCTTTTAAGGCAGGAGTATTTATAGTAAGAGTCAAAAATAAAACAAATAAAATAATTTAAAAAAAAAAGTTCAAAATTGATTATTGAGGCGTTTCAGAAATATATTTCTTTTGTTGAAAAGAATTCCCATAATATAATAATAATAAGCAAACAATTATTGCTAATTTTGCAAAAATATCCGCAAAAAAAATAAATTAATAAATTAATTGAAATAAGTAATCATATGTTTTAAAAGCCCCTTTAAATTATTCGTATATAAAAGAGCCAAAAACCTAGGCCACCATGATATTTATTGTTCACTTTAAGTGGAATTATTTTGCAGCTGTGAAATTGTAGACATTTGATTTCATTTTATTTAAAACGAATAGAAAAGAATTCAATCATTTCCATTAATTTAGTTATTTTTTATTTGCAGAATGGAAAAACCACAGAAGATGAATATAAAATAAAATACTATTTTTAATTGATTTTTTTTTTATTAAATTCAATTAAGATTTATAGTGTAATTTGTCGAAATTTTTGGTTTAAAATTCTAAAACACATGGTAAATATTCTAAAACATTAAGAAAAGTCAAATAAGTTTTTAATTATTCAACTTACACAGCAGAGCAAAACAGTTGTTTTCGAAGGCCACACTTTCATTATATATATAATAAAAATTGTGCAAATAATAAAATTAGTATAAATAAACTGTTATCATATTCAACTAAGCCGACTTCTGCCGCGTGATGACACACATAAATACACATGAATACTGATGATGAAAGTGTAGCGGCTTTCGAAAACAGCAGTTTTGTTCTGCTATGTAAGTTGGATAACTAAAGTGATGTTGGCTTTCCCATGGCTTTTAACATAATATAATGCACACGTATTTTTTAATATCCCGTTCTAAACACTGATTTTCGTAGATAACACAGATTTGATAGATAAAAGAACATCTTCTCTTACGTCCATATTTAGAGTTTCCAACCTGATTTCTTTTTAATTTGGCGCCTTTTGCATATTTTTATAACGAAATAGCAAAGTATATTTTGTAAGCTTCACATATCAGTTAGGAAGTGAGAGTATGTCTGTCCAGCTCTTTTATGTAAAATACTACGGGAACCTTTTACTATTCTCGGCATGGGTCACTGTCCTTAACTTGTCAATGATATAAAACTTTTCTGCTTTTATTTAATTTAAATTAATAATTTATTTACGTCGGGTTTTTGAGAGGTGGCTTAAGTTTAAACCTAGTTTAACGATGTCTGAAACTCTGATCTTTCCAGCAAACAGATTAACTAAACCTAGTTTAACTGAGATCCCAAAAATCCGGCCTTAAAGTCTTCTTAATATCCCCACTGTGAGTGACCAGCCAAAGCCGTATGATTTATTTCTCTGTATTTCAATATCACTCATACGCATCCAGTGTTTCTATACTTTTCTTCTTGGGAATATGGGCATGTGTGTAAATTTTTGTAGCATACTTTGCAACGCATTAAAGCAATACAGTTGACTCCGCTTTACTGCAAATAACCAAAGCCCAAATTTTTTCAGTTATCCGATTTTTTCTCTAAAACGTAGTTCGGATTATTTTAAATTTGTTACAATTAAGCGTACTGCTTAATATCATTTAAACAAATATTTTTTATATCAAATGTCTAGCCACTTGCATTGACAATATAATAGAAAAATACAATAAAGTACGTAAGAGCGAAAAGGACAAATAGATTTTGCCATTAAATTGTTTAACGGACAAAACATGCAAAATTTTTTCAGCCTTAAGTTATGCAATAGATTTTTAATAAATAAATTTGTCATTAATTAATTTAGTTAATTTTTTCACTAAAGCGAAGTAAGTTTCATACAAAACGTAGTTGTGGCCTTGCGTTTGGTTTTCAGTAATACGATATTTTCAGTAAAACGATATTTCGCTAAAGCGAAGTGTATAAGACTAGCTGCGTTTAAAATCAGTGCGGGGATTTGTATCGATTTCAGTAATCCGATTTTTTTCAGCAAAGCGTGTTGCGCTAAACCGGATCCGACTTTATAACTTATTTCATGTTTTTTTAATATCCCCACTGTGAGTGACCAGCCAAAGCCGTATGATTTATTTCTCTGTATTGCAATATCACTCATACGCACCCAGTGTTTCTATACTTTTCTTCTTGGTTCTTCTTGGCAATATGGGCATGTACAATTATATTTTGTAGCATAGTTTTCAGGGCATTAAAGCAATATATCTGTGGGCTTTTGACAAAACAACCTCTTTCTAAAACAGCAATTTTAAAGTGGAGCGAAAAAGCTTTTTAAATACCTCAAAATTATTTTTAAAAAATAATTGCTAAAAATGTAATATTAAAATGGAAATCTACACTATTTTTAATTTTTGCCAGATATTTTTTAAAAATAGCTGTGAGGTATTTAAAACGCTTTTTCGCTCCACTTTAAAATTGCTGTTTTAGAAAGAGGTTGTTTTGTCAAAAGTCCACAGATATTCAGTAGGATATTTGATGCGGCTTTTGTTTTAGTCGATTAATTAATCTAGGTGTTGTCTTAATCGATTAACCGATTAATAGATATTTTATTATATGAAATTATTATACTCTAATATTTTTAAGCTTAAGGTCTCTTTATTTTTATGTTATATATATTAATTTTCAATATTTCGTCACTCCTTTGTGTGACTTCTTCAGGAAACTAATTATTTTAATTATTTTTTTTTTTTAATAATATAATTATAATTAATTTCCTGAAGAAGTCACACGAAGGAGTGACGAAATATTGAACATTAATATATTTTACATAAAAACAAAGAGATTTTAAACTTAAACATATTAGAATAAAATAATAATTAGAAAGAGGCCAAGAAACTAGAAGCATTTATTATTCATTATTTTGTGATTTTATTAGTCAATCACTCTGAATATGAATTCAAACATTTCTATGGAAAACAAGTAAATGAAATCATTTTATAATAAGAATTCTAAATTCAAACAAATTTTCGAACAATTAGCCTATAAATCTTAATATGAACTTTTCGATAAAAATATTTGCATAAGGCGATTTTGTTTTCCTATTTTTTGCCTATTAAATTTTTACTGCAGTGCCGACAAAGAAGGGTGCTGTAATGCAGACTTATGGCGATTTCTTTTCTGGAAAATATGTAACATTTTGTCACTTTTTATTCTAAAAAACCACAATTAGGAGCAATTTAAAAAAAAACACACATCTTCATAAGAGATGGTAGATCAATTTCCAAGAAATTCACTATTTTCAAATACCATAATGTTACCATTTTCCATTGAAAAGTGCAAAAAATGTAGCATTCATTTTTAGAACAGAAGTCAACATTAAAAATAAATTCTTAAATAAAAAAGAAAAATAATTTGTAAATTCTCGGATTTGAACTGGAGCCTGAGTGAGAGTTCTTAGCTTGATAATTAATTTTGAAATATTTTCAGAATATTATTTAGGTCATTGACTGGATTTTATTAATGGCTTTCGATCACAATATTGTTGACGATGCTAAAATTTATTTCAATAATGTTATAATTTTTTGTCATTGTAGTACAAGTTGAACATACGACGGTTATAGGGATGACATCAATGCTCATTTTATAATTCTTTTTAATCTCTTTGCAAGCTTTCCAGCTACAGAATACCAAACATTAGACTTTTTTGGCGAATACACAAATTTGCTGTGTTATCGGCTACCTGTTGGTTGAGTTATCTTTTCTAAACTTCTATGTCGCACATCTGAAATATGTATGAGTGTGTAAGAATGTAAATAAAAAATTTAAGGTGTATAGGCGCGCGTGTGTATGTGTGTGCTCTTTTGCAACAAACTTGTGCAAATGTTGCCCAGGCAACTGTAACAGAGCAACTCTATACGAACTAACAACTTGTGGTGGGGTATTGAGATGTCAAACAACATAAAGCAGACACTAGTCGTCAGCCATCAGCTATTACAGAATTTATATTTTGTTTTTGCATGTTGCTGTTGATTTTTTATGTATACAAAATACATAAAGAAGACTTTTACCAAAGAGAGTGGAAACAGAACGTTTATAAAAGCCAGTTTGCATGGTTGCTTATTTTCAAATTTTTTTTTTTTTTGTATTATGGGTCTCGTTGCTCCAGGTAAACATTGCCAACAGCAAAACGTAAGTACTTATGTAACACAAAAAAACGTGAAAAGGGAGAGGAAACAAAAACGAACAAACAACATATTATATGAATAATACACAAGGAAAACAACAACAAGTGTCATAAATGGCACGGTAGCAGGTTCAGCATGTGTTTGGTGTTTAGGCGTGTGTTTCGAAAAATTTCCAAAGGGATCTTGTCAATAAACAGTATTTATTTATAAGTGTAATATGTTAGGAAATTAAATAAAACTCGAGACATGTGCTTTGAATAGGGAGGAGCTAAGAAAAGTTTATTTTTTTGGGGGGGTGTGAGAAGAAACTTTCGTTAATGGTTAGAAACTTTTCAATGGGTTACAGGGTATTCAAGTGTTTGTTTATCTATTTGGTTGTTGCCAAAAGGTAATATTTAATTAAGTCTATTAAAAATTGAATTGAAATTAATGATATACTAATTGTTTTATTATTCTGTGTGTAGTTGTTGTATATAACAAATAAATAATTTCTAGACTTGTGCTCAATACAATTATTTGAAAATTACGAAAAAATCATTCAAATTATTTGATGATTGATTTTTCGCGCTATTAAATTTATAATTAACTGTTTTTTTATCACGCACTTTTTTATAAAAGAAATTGATTTTTTAAAAACCTCGTCGATCGCCACAAACCAGGTCAAAATCGGTTGATACATTCACGAGATGTCATGGACAAAGAAATTTAATAAAAAAAATTGTTTTTAAATTCACATCGTAACTCTGCGTAAGGATTTGCTTAAAACTAACGAGAAGTTACAAGGATGAAATTTAGGGTCCAGCGGGTTCCACCAATTTTTGCTACTGGACCGACGACAGAAGATGCTGTTCCTCTGCTTTTTAGTTTATGATAGAGTCAATGGCGGCCAGTTATGATCAGTGACTAGTGGCCTATGCCTTCATCACTGAAACAACTAATACAACCATGCACTTAATCATGCATCAGCATGCACTAAATTATGCATGAGCATGCACTAAAGCATGCATGATCATGCACTAATGCATGCATGAGCATGCACTCATGCATGCATGAGCATGCACTTCTTAATCTCATGTTAACAACTTGAGCCAACAGCTAAAATGGCTTTTAAGTAGAAAAGAAACATAAATTACAATTCATGATCTCTTTTAAACACAAAAACATCAAAACAAACTTTCTGCAAGTCCTGTTTTTTAAAAAAAAAAAACCCCTGCACTTAAAGCTCTTCATTTTACAAAATCTCTAAAAGTCAAATGTTTTATTTCCATTCAAACAAAAACTACTTTAAAACCAATTAAATTTTATATCGTTTTTAGTAACAAGATTTTAATTGTTTCAGTTTTTTCTTAACACTAAAGAACAAACTAACTAAACCAAATCTGTTAAGCTTTAAAAAAAAAAAAAAAAAAAAAAAACTAAAGGTCGGCAAGATTTTTTGATATAAAACAAAAAAAAACACTCACTTAAAAGAAATTAAATATTTTCTCATCTAATGGCCACTCCTTTTCTCAACTGCAACACTTGCAAAAATCAGGAGAATAACACAGAAGCAAATTTAAAGTCATAAACACACTCTAACAAATAAAATAAAAATAAATTACAAAAAAAAAATAATAATAATAATACACAGCAGTCGTCAAGTGATTGTTATAAATGCCACTGTTGAAAGTTGGCCAAAAAGGAAAATATGAAAACTGCAACAAAATGGTAATAAAAACTACAAATTTTTGTTGAAAAATTAAAGCACTCAAATAAAATATTTTTAACTTGTTTTTCCTTTTTTTTTTGCTGGCTGGCTTTGCTTTAGTTTTTTAATGAATTTGAAGTCATAAAAACGTGCGAATATGATGCTGGCAAACTCGCACATTTATGATTGTGTAGAAAAACATTTCTTTCCATTTAAAATTTATGCAATTCTTTTTTTGTTCAACGAAAATACAATGAATAAAAAATTTAAGTTTTGCTTATTTTATATACAAAATAAAAAACAAAAAATAAAAACTCCTGCATAAACGAGGGTAATCCCACAATACCCCGAGGCTATTAAGAATTAGTTTAAATGTTAAATATCTCTAAAGCCTTGAATCCGTTCCACTACCACAAATGCACCATTCGAACATTTTCAAAACTATTAATTGCTCCGCTCATTGTCAATCATGCAAGTTTAATTTCATACTGGCTCTTGTTCTGACGTGCATCCTTTACATGCTACTCTGTTTGTTGTTGTTGTTGTTGTTGCTGTTGGAGCAATCAACGTTTGAAAACATCATTACCTAACGAAAACACAGTCATTGTGGAAATCCATGTTTGGCATTTCATTTATTACATCCATCCATATTCGTCGGTATTTGTATGTGTGTGCATGTGCATGTGCATGGGTACGTGCATGTTAATATGTTTGTGTGTCTGCCATAACTCGCTGAATGTTGGCTTATTTTATGCGAATAAATCTAATAGTTGGTTCCAACATTAGTGTTGCTGGAGATAAATGAATGAGGAAAAACGTGCTTTGAATTTTTTCCTAGACATTTGAATTTTTGTTTTAAATTGTAAAATACAAAAATATACGAACAATTAAATTTACATATGAATTGTATGTATTTGCCTGGATACGAGTAGATGTGAAGTGTTGAATTATATAAAACAAAATCCTAAACGTTGTATCAAATAATCCATTTGTAGTGTTGCAATAAATATGAAAAAGGAATAAAAATAATGTTGTTGGGTATAAAGGAAAATTGTAAATTCTATACAAATTTCCAGGAAGGTAAAAATTCATAAATTTTTTAATATTAAAAAGTGACGGGAAAAGGAAGTCATATACCCAAGGTAAAGAGTTGTCCGGGAATTAGTTTTTCCTGGGAAATAAAAGCATCCTATTTTAAGCAGTTGGCGAATTGAATAACAAAAGAGAGAGAGAGAGAGAGAGAGAGAGACATTTATGTTGACTTGCACTTTTTATGATAACTTGCACTTTTTATAATGACTTGCACATTTTATAATGACATGCACTTTTTATAATGACTTGCATTTTTCATAATGACTTGCACTTTTTATAACGACTTGCACTTTTTATAATGACTTGCACTTTTTATAACGACTTGCACTTTTTTTATGATGACTTGCACTTTTTATGATGACTTCCACTTTTTATAATGACTTGCACTTTTTAAATTGACTTGCACTTTTTATAATGACTTGCACTTTATATAATGACTTGCACTTTCTATAATGACTTGCACTTTTTATAATGACTTGCACTTTTTTTATGATGATTTGCACTTTTTACAATGACTTGCAATTTTTATAACGACTTGCACTTTTTTTATGATGACTTGCACTTTTTTTATGATGACTTTCACTTTTTATGATGACTTCCACGTTTTATAATGACTTGCACTTTTTAAATTGACTTGCACTTTTTATAATGACTTGCACTTTTTATAATGACTTGCACTTTCTATAATGACTTGCACTTTTTATAATGACTTGCACTTTTTTTATGATGATTTGCACTTTTTACAATGACTTGCACTTTTTATAACGACTTGCACTTTTTTTATGATGACTTGCACTTTTTATGATGACTTCCACTTTTTATAATGACTTGTACTTTTTATAATGACTTGCACTTTTTATAATGACTTGCACTTTTTATAATGACTTGCACTTTTTATAATGACTTGCACTTTTTTTATGATGACTTGCACTTTTTATAATGACTTGCACTTTTTTTATGATGACTTGAATTTTTATGATGACTTCCACTTTTTATGATAACTTGCACTTTTTCTGATGGCCGTGTTTAGCAAACTGCAGCAAAGCATTATTTGCTTAGCAGCTGTCTTAAATTCGCACATACACAAAAATGCAACAGAAATTAATCGCAACACCCAACATAAAAATGTTTGCTAATATATTATTTGTAACGATGCGTCGTCTGTCTGAATGCATTTAAGTCCGTAGTACGCTTTCAGTTTGTTATTACATGCCGTTTTTTGCTGTTGTTTTTTTTACAAAACTGTTGTTGTAGTTACTGTTATTTCAGTTGTTGTTTTCAAAAAATAAATATTTTGCAATAGAGCTCATATTCTTTTACAAATTTAAAACTTAAAACGGAAGACTCATGACGGCAAATGGAAAAATATAGAGAATTTTATATTTTTTTACTTATAATATTTTTTTCTTTTTTTTTCATGTAATAGCAGTAAAAGGGTGCGAGTGTATGTGAAACAATTTCAATTGCCTGTTGTAAAACTATATATTTTCAACAACAACAACAAGTCGAAACTTAATTTTAGTTTTATTATTCAGTATGATTTCCTACCCTTTCAGCTTTTGATACCCAGCCGGAGTAGCATGTCTAAATGGCACAACTACATGAATAAAATTCATAAGCATCGCTATCATCATCATAATCATCATTATCATTTTGTATTTATTTATTATAAATAGTCATTTCATTTTGATATTGGAAATTACTTTTAGATTGAGCATATTTCTTTATGATAGCAATTGAAATAAATGTCCTGTTAAAGGAATGACTTGTTTGCTTATTAGACATATAGGATAATATGTGTTTTTAGTTGCAAATAATAATTTATTTTCTGTTGTCCATTATTAAATATGGCTATGCCACAAGCAGGATTAAGATAATATTCATGCAAATGTTTAATAAATTACAATCAATGAGAAATTCAAGAGACATGCATTTCATTTTAAGACAATATAAAAACTTGATGGCATGTGATTTGGAGATGATTTGAAAGTTAATTAATTTTGAGTGGAATACACAAAATGTAATAATACGATGTTTTCCAAGGCCACAACACCCTCTCATTAGCATATTAAGCAAAATAATTTAAATTAATAATTGGCCAAGAGCAAATATAACAACTATTAGGGGCAAATTTTATATTAAATAATTTGAAATTTGTCAAATATGACAATCAAAAGACTTTTGATAATAGAACAATATTTTCAAAATTATAATTAAGAGCACTCTTATATAAAAAAAAATTGTAAGACACAAACAGCTATAATTTTTTTTTCAATTGAGTCAATATTCACTTTATTGCAATAATTATCTTCCTGTCCACACTTACAAAAATTTAGTCAAAACAATTTTAAAAATATGTTTTTGTTTCAATAGTTATTTATTCGATCAAACGATAGCATGCGATATCGGCGAACAGGCAGAAAGTAAAAATTGTTCATACTCATGAGGGCCTCAAGTTCAAATCTGCGATATTTTCTTCTTTTTCCTTTTTGTGATTTTCTAATTAAAAATATATTTAATATCAATAATTTAACTCCAACATGGCTCGACATATTTTGTTTATCGCTTTTCACTTTTCCCACAATTTAGGTGCTAAGTCTCTACTAACTTTGTTCAGTGAGTTGTGTTTTGCTCACTAAACACGCTTTTTAGCAGTGTTGCATTTGTAATTTTACTCAATAAAAATTTCATTTTTGTTGAACAAGAATTAATTGAAATTTTTTGATCAATAATTGAGCTCAATAATGCATTTTATTGCGATAGGCTCAATTAAGGTGCACGTCTGATCACGCTATTTTTAATACCATGCAATCTACCAAATCCGAGAATATAGCGAAGACACAACAGGGTGACCTACAAAATGCACACCGGCGCAACTTTTCGTATACTACTAATGAAATAAACCCTTTTCACTCAAAGCATTGTCCGGGAACTATAAAAAGGAGAGGCTACTGATCGGAGGAAAGACGGAGAGAGTTGCAAAGATAGCAATTTTATTTACATCGCTTTCGAATTTTTTGCTACAGATGCTGTAATGAAGAAGTCTGCGAACAAAAACCATTGTAAAAAATAACGAACGTTGTTTCTTATTAAAAATGTGTACTTTATATCGGCTATCGTTATTTTACTCTCTAGAAAGCAGGTAAACCTTCGGACGTACACGAAACCCTAGTGCCAGTTCGTGGTTAATAGTAAAGAAACCTTGAAAGAAAGCCTCCTTTCCTATTGGCTGGGGCTGCATACTTTTGGGGGCATATTTTGTATTTACCAATTTGCTAACAAGGAAAAAATTATTATCTTTCTTAAAGTGCGGTCACACTTGTCAAATATTTGCCCAAAAAAAGAACGTAGCCACTAATGAAAAATATTTTGAATGAGATACGTGTTTGCTAGTGAACAGTGTTGTACATAAATAATAGACAGCGTTATAAAATCCAATAGTATTGGAAACCCTTTAACTCAATGAACACTTGCCTGAGATGAACTGTTTTTCATTAGAATTTAGTGGTTACGCATTTTTGGACAAATATTTTACAAGTCCGTACCTTTAGTTAAAACTCCCAAAAATATGCAAAAGTGACTTTATTTGCGCTAAGAAGAAATCGTATTGTTTTAGTGATCGAAATTTGGCTTGAGCGACTTACAGAATACAATTACAGCAAACCAGATGAATACAAAATAAGCACCCAAAAATATGCAGAAGTTTCTTATAACTATTTCGCCCCAAAATATATTTTGGATTTTTAGCGATAATGAAGTTAGCTGCAGCGAGTTGCGGAATACGGCTGCTGGTCGCTGAACAGTATCAGCAGCAATTGGCCCTATACATTAATTTCTGGTTTAATTTTTAATAGTTGAAAGAAAATATTTTTAAAATGAGCATGAGACTATTTGCCAAAAAAAAAATTAATACTTAATCTGTATTGCTTTTTATCGTTTCATTTGTTGGCCATACTCACGAAATGTCAAAGAAATGTTTGCCAAAAAATAGTGGTTACGTTTTTTTCCTCAAATATTTGCTCGATGTGAACGTAGCTAAAGAACAAATTTTTCTTGCGATATAATAGTGGATCAGACCGTTAATGATTTTGGGAAATATTTTTCTTTAAAGTATTAAAAAATTATGTTAATTAAAAATTTTTTAGAAGTTATCGAGATAAATGAAAATTAAGGAAAATCAATTTTATTTAAAAATTTTACAAAAAGTAATTATGATGTTTCGTTAAATTACAGTTTTATATTAAAAATAAAATACTTCAGGCCTTGCCATATTTTTTTTTTTTTGTTACACAAAAAGTAATTTTAGCCAACAAACATTAAAGGCTTTATTTTGAATTTTTTTTATTGTTGTTTGTCTTAAAGCCAGTCAACTTTGAAATTTCTTACTCTCAACTCGTTAATGAGATTTTATTCATAACTCCATATAACTGGGCAATAATTTATAAATGACTCTTTTGTGTTTCTTTTAAGCACAAGTAAAATTCCGAAAAATTTTATACAATTTTAACCATGAAAAATTAAGAATATTTATCGTTTATGTTCATCTTTTTCTTTAAAATTTTCTCCAAATAATTATTGTTGTTGTTGTTATTGTTGCTGTTATGGCTGTGGCTATTGTTAGTATTATTTTTTTTTATTTTGCCAAAGAATTTCTCTTAATGATCCATAATACAAAGTTAATGGTTGACATAAACGCACTTGGCATTATTATTACATAAATGAACTATAAAAATAATAATTGTGAAACTCATTTTATCTATTTTTTTCTTCTTCTTTTTGCTGTCCTTGTGCTGCTCTATTTTCAGTTGCCATTTTACAACATCTATAATGGACATGTTTGTAACGATTCCTTTTTTGAAATCGCCATCGCTTCTACCACTGCACGACTATAATGAGAGTAAGACTAATGAACGAAGGCAGCAGTGCGCAAATAAAAAGGAAACTATAAATATGGCCAGTAAGTAAATGCTTAATAAACAAATCATTAATATTTTATAAAAAGAAAACATAATGATTAAGCAGAAACAAACAAAAAAAAAGGAGAGAGAAAAAAAGCTGTGATTTATAATTAAAAAATAGTATCAGCAGGCAAGTGCATGTTTTATACAGTTTGTCTGGTAAATGTTTTGCAAAATGAATGATTGTAAAATTCTATAGCACCGCCATGTATTAATTTTTTTAATAATATTTTTAAGCTAATTTTTGGTTTAATTTGTACTATTTCTATTAGAAAAAATCTATTTAATTACAAATAGTTTGCAACGCATGTGAGGCTTTATGGAATACCGCTATAACAAAATTTTTTCAAGTGACACTAACTCCAACAAAAATTTTCATAACTTTTACTATAAAATATCTTTGAAAAGAAATTCTTTTTTTTTTCTTTGTAAAGAAATTTTAAGACATTTTTCCTTGTGCACAAATTTACTTTACAAACTGCCAGCATATAGAAAAATCATTCCAGGGACTTTAATGGCAACTAGTTGAACACAGACAATCACATTTCAAAGCTAAAGCTGAACAGTTTGTTTTCTGCTGTGTGAGCAGTCTTCCTTTTGTAAAGCTAATAAGTCTGGCGATGACGTTATTGATTATTTGCAACGTGCTTCATTACAAATTCTTGAGCTTAGTCGAATACTATGGCGTTCGGTGCGAACTCAAAGAGATATTTGAGATGTTAATTTAGACAAAAAAAAAAACACCAAGGAGAAACAAAGAAAAACTATCAATAATTAGTTGACATTTTTGCCAAAACATTTAAGAAAATTCAATGGGTTTATTATTGAAATTAATTGGGTTTTAAATTAAAAGAAATTTTTATATGACTGAAATTAGCAATATTTAATAAAAGAAAAAATGTTAAGGAAAAAAAAAATTATGATGATGTACACAACAAAACAAACAACATTTTTGTCCTTGGTCGCAACACTCCTCAGTGTATATTATTACTTCACACTCTGCGTAAGTGAGTCGCTTTTATGTTAGACTGCACACCATGAACGTTTCCTTTCACAAATTGTTGTTTGTAATTGATGAACTAAAAACAATATAATATGTTTTATATGGAACTAATAAGGCCTAATACGGTGTTCAGACATGCATTTTTAATTGAGTCAATATTCACTTAATTGCCATAATTATCTTCCTGCCCACATATAATGGGTCCGCAATCTAACGATATTTTTTTCAACTAGTGCTTATTTCGTGAATGGTAACACTTAGCTCATGTCTGAATTGACAGATAATTAGTTTCATCCTTCCGCTGAACGAATATGGTTGACCATCCCATGCGTTTTCGCTTCGCTAAGTGGGCCTGCGATCGACTTACAGAAGATGCCGATTTTGCCAAAAAAAATTATCTTTTCAGTTGAAGCTCATTTTGATCTTGGCGGGTATGTAAAGAAGCAAAATTGTCGCATTTGGGGCACAGAAAAGCCGCACGCATACATTGAAAAGCCGACGCTCTCAAAACGAGTCACTGTTTGGTGCAGATTTTGGTCCAGAGGCATAATTGGGCCATTTTTCTTCGAAAATGAGCAAGGAGTGGCCGTTACAGTCAATGGCGATCGTTATCGGGCCATGTTGAACGAATTTTTGTTCACAAAAATTAAAGAGGAGGATATTGGCAACATTTGGTTACAACAGGACGGCGCTACGTGCCACACAGCCGAAGATATACTCGACGTTTTGCGCCCTGTTTTCAAAGATCGCATTATCAGCCGCAGAGCTGATATTGAACTATTATTTGTGGGGTGCCGTCAAAGATAAGTGTTACGCCGACAACCCAGAGACAATTGACGCTTTAATGGACAATATTCGTGAAGCCATTGGTGAAATACAGCTGCAGACAATCGATAATGTGCTTAAAAATTGGACCGATCGTGTAGGCTACTGCATGGCCAGCCGAGGCAGCCATTTGAATGAAATTATTTTCCATTATTAACCGGAAGGATTGTACTTTCAAATAAAAAAGAAATTTGAGAAAATATTCAGTAGTTTTTTCTATAGCATTTTCAAAAAAAAAGTTATTTGGCGGACCCTATATAAAATTTAGTCAATACAATTCACGTATGACAACTAAAAGTAACAACTTTTCATATTCATGAGGAGCCCGAGTTGAAATCTGGAAACTACTGTTTTTGTTTTTTAGATATTTTTTTTATATATTTTTAATATAATTTTATTTATTATTTTTTTAATTTTTTTATTTTTAATTTTTTATGTAATAATAAACTTAATGCCAATAATTAATTAAACTTTACCGTGGGTCTACATATTTTATTTATCGCTGTTTTCACTTTTCTCACAATTTAGGTGCTAAATCTCTATTAACTTTGTTCAGTGAGTTGTGTTGTGCTCACTAAACACACTTTTTCGCAGTGTTGCATTTATAATTTTATTCAATATTATAACAATTTCATATTTATTGAACAATAACTAATAGAAATTTTTATATCAATAATTGAGCTCAGTTAAGCTATTTTCTTTTATTGTCCGGCCAATATAAATTTTTGTACATGTTGCGTTAAGCTAATAAGGCCTAAGATTATTAACGTAAATAAAATAAAAATTCTTCTGGTTTCTTGACCTCATTTTAATTATTATTATACTCTAATATTTTTAAAATTAAGGTCTCTTTATTTTATTTAAGAAGAAGTCACACAAAGGAGTGACAAAATATTTTAAATAAAAATAAGGAGACCTTAAGCTTAAAAATATTAAAGTATAATAGTAAATAAAATAATTTATTTTATTTAATTTTTCCCAACATTTCGTCAATTATTTGTTGCCATTTTCGAAGGATGGCAAATAAAAATATGTTATAGTTTTAAGGATAATAAAATGGATTTTCTTTATTAAAAAATAAATTTTTGTCGAAACTGTCTAAATGCTCTGAATCTACATATACAAATGAATATCTACATAAAAAATGAAATCTAGTTAATGATACCGGATTCACTCGGCCATAGCATTATTGGTTAACAGACACACCGCGGCTTTCGTTGGTGAAGGGTATACAAATATGGCATGAAAAAACACTCAACGATGACAAAGGAACTTAATGGAGGGATCCTACCTCGATTTACTATTGAATCAGTTCCCATATACAATTTCCTTATAAAACTTTTACAAATGGGAACTGCTTTCACTTGCAAAACCAAGTACACATCAGTACTGATGACAAAAGTGTAGCGACTTTCGAAAATAAAGCTATTTTATACCGCTGTGTGCTTTGCAAACTAAATTGATGTTGATTTTTGCACTGATCCTTAGAGTACTCATCATGTCTTTTTATACCCTCCAAAAGAGAATATGGAGAATATACCCTCCACCCACTTTGTCATTCCGTTTGTAACGCACAGAAATATCCATCTGAGACCCCATAAAGTATTCTTGATCAGTGATGAAATCTAAAACGATATTAGCATGTCCGTCCGTCTGTGGAAATCACGATTCAGTCCAAACGCAAAGAGCTAGACTCTTGAAATTTGGTATATATGTTGAAGGATAGCACAGGTTAAGTTCAGAGATGGGCTAAATCGGGCAAGAGGGGAAAAAGTTCCCCTAAGAAGAACTAAGCCAACCTCTAAAAAACAACATAATTTTTAAAGTTTTTTGTAATTTTGTTAAGCAAAATGGAGCCATAATATAAAAACAAATAATTTTTGGACCCCACCCCCTTTAGTGGGCGTTATTAAATGCAAAAATAGTGTAAAAATTTAACAAATTCTTTTACTTAAGCCTGCATTCCTTAAATATAAAATTTTTAAGCTTTAATGACGAAGCTGAGACGTAACCTGATATTCCACTGCCCTACCCTCTTCTCCTCCTTTGCCATTAAAATGACCCTAGAAAAAAATTTTTTTTTTTAAATTAATTTTACATGTAATTATCCCAACCATTTATTTTATAGTACTCCACTGCCCTACCCTCTCCTCACCCTTTGCCCCTAAAATTACTTTATGAAAAAAGATGCATTTTTTTAAATACATTTTGCATTTAATTATCTCAGCCATTTATTTTTAGAGTTTAAGGCGAAATGTCCCCCCTACGGCCCTTGCCAGAGAGACCCCAACAAAATACAATTTTAGTGCCCTCCAAAAAGAATTGGACCCCATAAAATATATATACTTGATCAGTAATGATCGTCTGTGGAAAACATTATGTAGTCTATTTTTGAACCCCGCCCCCTTCAGTGGGCGTTGACGTACGATAATATATAAATTAACTCTGTCTCACCAATTTAAACATTTTAAATTCACTTACTAAATATTTGGAGGGTATTTAAGATTCGACCCGGTCGAATATAACGTTTTTACTTGTTTTATAATGGGACCAGCAAATAGGCGGTGACCCCTATGGAACCAGCATTCAGTACCTTGCGCGAGAACTATTAAGAAGATATACAAGAAGATAGAGAATTTTTTTTTGTAGCTATTTTAACGTTTCACTTCGGCGGCTACCTTGTGCTATAGAACCGATGCCCGGATTGTTGATCAGTGTCGAAATATTGAATATATATAAATATTTCAAAATTTTTATATAAAAATATCTCAATATTTAAGGGTCAAGAATAAATAGAAATCTATAATGACTAAAATTAAATAAAACAATTTAAAAAAAAAAGTTAAAATCAAAACAAATCGTTGTAATGCGGCGGTGTATGTTTCAATATAATTGATATAATTCTCGTATTCCATTTTCCTTTCTGGTTTATTTAAAAATTTCGTGAGTCTAAAATATTTTAATCGGTTAACCATTAGTCGGCTAATTGCTAAGCAAAATTAAACGCTCACTTGATTTCAGCACCAGGTAGTCTCTCTCCTTATTTCTTGATATAATTCTCGTATTCCATTTTCATTTCTGGTTTACTTAAAAATTTCGTGAGTCATAAAAATTGTAATCGGTTAACCATTAATCGGCTAATTGCTAAGCAAAATTAAATGCTCACTTGATTTCAGCACCAGGTAGTCTCTCTACTTATTTCTTGATATAATTCTCGTATTCCATTTTCATTTCTGGTTTATTTAAAAATTTCGTGAGTCATAAAAATTTTAATCGATTAACCATTAATCGGCTAATTGCTAAATAAAATTAACTGCTCGCTTGATTTCAGCACCAGGTAGTCTCTCTACTTATTTCTTGATATAATTCTCGTATTCCATTTTCATTTCTGGTTTATTTAAAATTTTCGTGAATCATAAATATTTTAATCGGTTAACCATTAATCGGCTAATTGCCAGGTAGTCTCTCTTCTTATTTTTTGCCCCAAAAATATATTTGAATTTCTGGCTTTAGTAATTTTAATTAAACGGAAAAATGCTACGGAAGTTAAGCGAGCATAATCCTCTTGTTGTTTGTAGTCGAATGTAAAAGGCGGAATAAAATGGTTTTTTTTTGCCTTCAGACTAGTTGTGCACAACTTTATCTAACTTTTACAATTTGTTTTAATTCAAGAAATACACGAGTACTTGTTGTGTGCTTTTATTAACAGAGGTATTCTTTGTACATTAAAAATTAATTAAACTTGCAGCAAATATTAACTAGAACATGTACGACTTGAGCTGTGTTAAGGACAATGAAATCGTTATGAATAAAAGTTATTAGGAGGAAGTGAAAAGGTAAACAAAAAGTGTAAAAATATTTTTGTATAAAAATAAATTTTGTTTAACCCTTTTGCAGGAATCAAGTTGTTTGATCTGTTTTATTTAACCGACAAAGAACTAATGGAATTCTTGTGTAAAAATTATTAAACTTTCCCCGTCTTTGTTAACTTTGTAAGATTCCTAACAGAATTTTAAGCTCTTGGAAATAACTTGATTTTCATAAAATTCCGCTGTTTGCTACCTCTCACCTTTTATAAGTCTTTAGCACCCAAAATATTGCACTCAGTAGTTCAACTTAACGAAATGGGTTATTTTGAAGTAAAAAGTGTATTGAACAGGAAAAGCACAAATTACTGTACAACAGAAAAATAAATAAACAAACAAACAGACAGACATCCAGATAAAATCAACTTTTATAAAAGAGAAAAACAAAAAATTAAGTAAAATAAAATCGAAAAAAAAACTCAGACACGCAAAAGTTTGTTAAGATTGTTGTGAGACAATGGCATTAGGAAATTGGAAATTACTAACAAGAGTCCCAAACGAGACGCTGAATTACTCCCAAATTGCCATATTAAATGCTGCACAAACAAACAAACAAACAACTTAGCAAGACCCCTTCAGCTCTGGCTGTTAATGTTTAAACAATAACAACAGCAACAATAATATAAATAACAATAACACTAACAACAACAGAGAGTCATTCATCTAAGTAAAACGTCTACAAGCAGCAACAACAACAACAACAGCAACAACAATATTCACCACCATCAAAATCCTTGTAACAGGAAAAAAGAAATTTTATTTGTTTGTAAAAGAAACTTCTAAATACTCGTCGAAGAACAACAATAACTAAAATATTAACGACAATAGTAAAGAACAATAAGAAGGAGGTTCCACAACACAGACACACACACACACACACTCGCTTCCAGATATCTCAAATGAAATAAAGAGAACAACAACATAAAAATGATGAATACATTTTCCATTATACAAGTTATTTCATAATGCTCGTAAAACAAATAATGAACGCAAGGAGAATAATAATAAAAAAATAATAATAATAAATAAATAGAACAAGTGTATAATACACAATGAATCCATAAGCCATAAGCATGCACACCCACACCCACACCCACACTCGCACACACACTCATACACACTTAAGTATGAAACGAAAGGCAAACTCTTGCATTGACTTGATACAAAATAATGTGTTAAAGTAAGTAAAAGGCTTTCTTTTTGTTATTTCCAACTGCGTGATCTAGCATTTTTATGACTTTTAATGGAAGTAGGTGGGCTGTTTCGGAAGTTAAAAGCTAAAGCAGCTCTTTTTTTTAGCAGCTTTAGTAGAAAACAGTGTTCCAAAAATATACTATGCACTTTATTGCTCTGTACAGCAGAATCTATACAAATACTTGAATCCAGTGACTAATACTAGACCCAACCCGAACACTTCACTTCAAAATACTGTAATAGTACAAAATTTTTGATAAGCATCAAATCCCAGAGTGTGAAAAAGCAAGGCACTGTAGTGCAACAGTACAAAAGAGGGAATAGTGTGCAGAGGACAGATGCTTCTGTTCAAAAAATAAGAAGTATTTTCAAATAAAACTGATTACGTACAATTTTTGTTTTTTTTATCTTGGACCAGCACTCTGGGGATGACCCCTACATATACAATGCATTGCGCTGGAACTAGAAAGGAGGGGATCGTATAGAGGGTACAGATAAGAAAAGAACAGAAAAAGATAGAGAATTTTTTTGTAGCCATTTCAAACTTTTGTACTTCGCCGCACAGTGTTGCGAAACGGGAATTTTTTGGAAATCATATTGCCTAAACTGTAATTTTAATTGTATCGATGAGAAACTTCTACAGATTGGTCAGAATGAAATCCCAAAATTTATACCGAAAAAAATTGTTGGGTCAAATTTTCAACAAAAGTCAAAAATAAAAAAAAATTGTTCGAAAAATTTTAAAAAAAATTTATTTTAATTCTTCTTTTATTTCTGATAAATACCCTATGATTAGTTTTTAAAATAAATTATTATTATAGGGTGGTCCGAACAAGAATTATAAACATCAAATTTTCATGATTTTTCGATAATCGTTGAATAACTCTGAAATTTTATATAAAACCAAAATCTATTTCATTTCTTATTTGAAAGGTGGCAATAAAAGCTTTAATTTGATACCGGTCTGAAGTCAATAGCTTCAGTTTTAAGAGAGTTATGCTCATTTTTGTGGAGTGCTAGAATAGATGTAGAATAAAAAAAAACTTTGAAGATACTATTTTATAGCACAGGCCTATGAAATAAATACTGAGAGTGATTTACTAAAATCGCTATAACTCCCAGGAGGGCAGGTATGAGCAGCTGATTTTTTCACAGTGTTCGTTGAAAACAAATTATGTAACATTTCTGTAGTGGTTTGGAACTGGGACTCTCTGGGACTTTTTAGATATTGCTTACCTAACCCAAATTTTAAGGAAAAATGGACCTTTAGTCGGCTTTTCGCTCTAAAAAAGGTGCATATGAAAATGTCTCAAACAACATTCCTTTTTTTTTTACAGATGATACTTGTCCGAAGGCAGAATTTTTTTCCGAATCAAAATATCTGTCACCAAAATCAAATGAGATCATTTTGAATATAGCCCTGAAATCCCCTCTTTTCGGGAAAATTTTGTATATTTGACTTCTAAAATCAATTAAAAATCAACGGGCCAACATAAAAATAAGCTTTATGTGTTTTTTGTTTACTTGGAATGTCTGTGACAAAATTGCATCATTAAAAACACTGAAAAAAATAATCGGAAAAAAGTTACTTTTCCACTAGTCGCAACACAGTGCGCCGGCTAATTTTTGCTACAGGGCCGACGGAGGTGAGTGCTGTTACTCTGCTTTTTAATACATGACAATGTCAGTCGCTGCCCATTCTGTTCAGTGACCAGTGACTAGGCCTTCATCATTGAAACTGGCTAGCAACAACTAACACAACCACACACTAATGCTGATCAGAAGAATTCAACACCACAATATTTCATGGCTCAGCGCGGGCTCAGGACCTGCCGCTTCATAGTTTCGTGTTCTACTACTTCAGCCAACAGCATCCACTAATTGATTAGACGGTTTTTATATCCTTCACCCAAAAAAGTAAAAGCTTGTAATATCCCCAATATTAATATGCGACCACTAAAAGTATTCAATATTCTGGGTCCTTGTGAATAGGGAAGTGTCGAAGTAGCATTAACAGTCAGCCTTTCTGTGCACAAAACTGGTTTTCCGAAGACCCCAGCAACATCCTTCTGATTGATATATTAAAAATATTTTTACGTAAATTGCCATTGAATATCAAGAAAATCAGATATACGCCACCAGAGCTGGAAAATTCAAACTTATTTTTGCTATAAAACATCAGTTGATTCATGCGAAAATAATAGCAGTTTGACAATTTAAATAATAGTGTTTTATAAAGCTTCTAAAAAAATATTAAACACATAGAACAGCACAACAAACCAGGGATGGGTAAAGCGTTTTCAATATATATTTTTTTATTTTATTTTTTTATTTTATTTTTTTATTTCATTTTTTTATTTTATTTATTTATTTATTTATTTTTTTTTGGTATTTAAACCTTTTTTATATTTCAAGAAGAATCAAATTGGTAGTAAAATTTAAACAGATTCCAAAAGGGTATTCCAGGGCTGGACAACTGAATTTTTTCTAACGCATAAAAGTAATCAAGTGAAACTACTTTTTGTTTTTCCTTAGAAATTAAATAAAATTTGATATTTTTAAAATAAATTTATTGGTATTAAAAATCATAAAAGCCCAAAACCCAGCTCCAGAGCTGGAAAATTTAACTTATTTTTGCTATAAAAAATCAGTTGATTTATGCGAAAGTCATAGTAGTGGGAAAACTTAAATAATAGTGTTTTATAAAACTTTTAAAAAAGATTAGACACATATGGCAGCACAACAAACCAGGGATGGCTAAACCGTTTTCCATATATATTTTTTTAATTTTTATTTTTTTATTTATTTATTTTATTTTTTTTTAAGTAACTAAATCTATTTTTATTTCAAGAACAATTAAATTGGTAGTGAAATTCAAACAGATTCAAAAAGAGAATTCCAGGGATGGACAATTGAATTCTTTTTTAAGGCATACAAGTAACCAAGTGAAGCTACATTTTGTTTTTCCGTGGAAATTAAACAAAATTTGATATTTTTTAAATAAATTTATTGGTATTAGAATGCATAAAAGCAAAAAAAAAAACAGGTCCAGAGCTGGAAAATATTTTTTTTATATAATTTTTTTGAGTTTTTTTTTTATTTGATTATTTTTTTACTTTTTTTTTAATTTTTTTGGAACGTAGCTCCTTATTGGAACGATGCGGAGGGGTTCACTAACCGGGAAAAAACGTCAGCAACTTAAGATTTTTTGTTTCTAAATCAATATTTAAGACGTATGAGTAATACGATTCCATACAAGCAAATATTAATCATACGCAGCCGTGCCGTGGCAGAATTCAACTTCGTGTGGGAACAAAATTGATTCTGTATTTTCGTTGGTCGGCGAAAAAAAAACATCATTATAAAAAATGTATACCCGAATAATTATTTTCTTTATACCTCGAACAGAACTTAAAATTAATATTTTTTAATAATAAGGAACTTCGTTCCTATCCGGTGTCCCACGAATTTCTATTTAATAGTGAACCTTTATTTATGTAAATTGTATTACAGGATGTTAATTTTCCCAACAGGCTATAGGTTCAAATCTGCGAAACTGCAAATTATTTTTTATTTATTTTTATTTTAATAAATGAACGTGATTACATTCTATTTATTATTTTTTTGAGAGTGGAATATTAAGAATATTTTTCATAGTCATTAAACCAGCAGAACGTATCAGTACTGATTTCGAGGCCCCTACGCCATCTCATCAGCGTTCTTTGTTCAATTTTTCCACTTTTGCAAGTGGTGCTAGTTAGTAGGAATATCAACTATTTAACCAATGTTTTTATCGAAAATTGAATATGATAAGTTCACACATCCATTTTTACAAGTTATTACTTTTGGGTTAGTACGGAAGTCCCCAACCCTGACGATTAATATTCCCAATATTCCATGTATCTCTTTTGCTTTTTTCAGAGCCATCGGCTGCTGATATCTAAAGCTTTTTGTTATTTATGTTCAAGGTATTGCATTTTAGTCAACAATTTGCAATGAACATGTAAACAAGTGCGCGTGCCCTCGCAATGTTTTAAATTAATGTATTTAAAATAATGTATTTATTTAATATCTTTCTTTTTTTTTTTTTTTTTGATGTGTATACGCGCGCCTCTAGGGCAGTAAACTATCAGTTTCAATACATACGCAAGTGTAAGTGTAAGAGTTTGTTTGTTTGTTGTTGTTGCTTGGCAGTCGGTATTGAAAGTGATTATTGGGCGATTTTCATATAATTTTCCCACGCGATTTTCTCCGGAAATTCATACCCGATTTTATTAATTTTTGGATTAAAACGCTAGTGCGGGTTTCGACGAAGAGTTTAGGCCAAAAATTGAGGCGATCCGATATCGGTGAGCGGAGATTTAAGTGTTTTAATTCGGAGTATTAATTTGGAGTAATATTAAAAAAGTGTTTTATGTTGATCTTCGGTTTTGTCTTATGCATAGCAAAGAGAATAGTGACGTGGTTATACGTACATATATAAAAATGAGATAGCAAGACAGCAACGTATGTAGCTTATGTACAAACATAACAATGTATGTAGTATGTACATTTGTATGTTGCTTTGCATTCTCTTTGTTTTTTGTGGGTTTAATATAAAATAAATAAACAAAAAGGTGTTAACACATCGCCCGTGAGTTCGAACACTCATTGATTTTTGCTACATCGATTTCCTTTATGTATCCAAAAGTGTTTTAATTGTCCAACCCTGGAGTCGTCTTTTTGATTTTATTTAATTTTTAATGCCAATTTAATTGAAGTATAGAATTGGTTTAATTAACCAAAAATTTCTTTAACTATTTGCTTTTACATACAACAAATTTGTTTAAACTTTCCAGCTCTGGGGATGGTATTCTGAATTTTGCTAATTTTCCATAACCATCTATTTAGAACTATTTCCCTATACATTATCATAGAGCAATATCTCTACCTTTCCTGGGGGTTTAAGAAAACCGATACCACGAACAAACAGACAGAAAAGGGGGACAGACGATCATGGCTTCCCTACTCAGAAGTACCCCAAATATATACTTTATGGGCATAAGTATTTTAGAATTTACACATTTTGTGTAAAGGGTATAAAAAGGGGTGCATCTAAAAAAAATTACCCTTTTGTTAGTGTCATAAAAAATATTATAATTTCCATTAAAAGAAATGGAAGTTTCCAAGAATTTACTTGAACAAAACAAACCAAGTACTTAAATTGACTTCCAAGAAACACTGCCTTCTTCGAATTAGAACAAAAAATAATACTTTAAAAGCTTTTACTATTAGAGAACTTCAGTAATATTCAAGCTGAGAACTTCTCGCCCAAAAAGAAAAAAAAACATATACAGAAGCATTTATCAATATACAAAATGAAAATGAAAATTGTTATTCCAAGAACTCAACAGCCAACTCTTAAAAGGCGGGCCCCCTGCTCCTCCTCCTTTTTCTGTAGATAAACAAAATCCCAAAAACATTTCAATAAAAAAGGCAAAACCGTAGTCTCACACATAAAAAATTATTTGCTTAAGATTTTCTTTTTTTCCATTTCTGATGCTTATTATTAACAACTAATTTTTATGGCTACACAAGGCATGCAGAAACATGAACTGTTCGGTCCTTCACTAATACTGCGTAAATATTGAAACACATAAAATAAGAGAGACAGAGAGTGAGAGAGAAAGAGAGAAAAACACAACAACAGGGATTTGTAAATGTGGTGTTGTGGCGGAAGAGAAAAGAAATCTTTGGTGTGGCCTGTTCGTGCGTAAAATATTTTTATGGCAAATCGAAAGGTTCAATTAATTTTAACGATGCTCCTTTATGCCAACAAGCTGTAGAACTGTTTATTTAAGCCCAAAGTACCAGTATTAAGAGGGCGGTTATTTTCGGCTTAACTGCTTAATGAAATAATTACAATTAATTAAAAACACTTTGAAAGTGATTGTTGTGTTTTAGCCAAATATTGGCAAATGAGAGAGGGTGCATGTAAAGCGTGTTTTTTTTTCGAGAGTCACAACACCAGAGCAAAGCGTAGAAATTGTTGAAATTTTATAATCAAAGTAATTGTTGTATTCATCAAACTCATCGTGCACTTCTTCGATTTTATGACGTGCATAATCGTCCTTCAGACCGGCCAATTCGAAGAACAATAGATTGTTTTCGGACAAAATTTACTGTTACTGATAATGGGCATCCCGTGAGAAGATTATCCTACTCAAGCAATTTGCTTCCACTTTATCGAAGATTTTTTTAGTTTTTGAAAATTTATGTTGCAGATTTTGTCTTCTACGCGCCAGCCGTGGCAGCCACATAACAGAAATCATATTTAAACATTAATTTCATAAAATTGTCTTTTTAATAAAAAAAATTGTATTGACATTAAAGTATATCTTATCTTATTTTATTATGATTTAAACTTGTATCACTCTACAAAAAAACACCCTTTACCTGATTTCAAATTGGCTGGATTTAATGAACTGGCACATGTAGCCCACACCCCCGCCTGCTCTTGTAACTTTGGAATAATTGTAACACTTAGAATCATGTTTAACTAAAGAGTACCGCAGGACTGCTTTGCCCACTTTCAGGCCAATTATCATTTTTATTAAATACATAAAATGTGTGTGTGTGTGTGTGTGTGTGGTTTTTTTCAAATACTTTTCAAAATAATTGTTTTGCTTGCTGCAAACAAATTTGTAGTTATTTCTTTTAATTATGCTGCGAAATGCCTCTCATGACAATTATTATTATAAAATATTGTCCTAAAAATACACACGAGAACATGAATATGTACAACAAATACAACAAAAACTACTCTATTTAAATTAATTTTATTCCTGTAATATCATTAAGTCCGCCATTAAATTTTAATTAAAAATTGAAAAAAACGAACACAAAGTACTTAAAATAAACTCATTAAAATGTATAACTTGTGTTTTGTGAATTTTAAATTTATTTTCTTTTCTACAAAATTGTATGCTTTCATAAATTTTTTTTTATATTTTATTCTTGAATTATTTGCTGGCAAAAAGACTGCCGCAACTAAAAAGACAACTTGTTATTCCTTCTTCACAAATTATGCTAATTATTTCTGCTGCAAATTGTTAGTAATTAAAAAGTTGAAAGTTTCCAAAAAGGTAATATTTTAAAATTAGCACAATCGTTCATGTTTTATGAAAATATGTTCATGTCTGCTCCATGGCAATTTGTTATTCTTAAGGTAAAAAATTTTTAAAATTAAAGGGATGAAGTAAAAGCGGGAGTTGAATAAGAGTTATCGATATTTAATTATTAAAGAACCGTTTTCAACAAAGTACTTTCTTTTAAAAGTACATTTTTCAAAAAGCACTTTTTGCAAAAAGTAATTTTTTCAAAAAGCACTTTTTGCAAAAAGTAATTTTTTCAAAAAGCATCCCTTTCCAAAAAGTACCTTTTTCAAAAAGTTTTTTTTTTTAAAAGTACCTTTTTAAAAAGTATCTTTTTTAAAAAAGTACCTTTTTCAAAAAGTACCTTTCTCCAAAAAGTACCTTTTTCAAAAAGTATCTTTTTCCAAAAAGTACCTTTTTCAAAAAAGTACCTTTTTCAAAAAGTACCTTTCCCAAAAAGTACCTTTTTCAAAAAGCAGTTTTTGCAAAAAGTACCTTTTTCAAAAAGTACCTTTTCCAAAAAGTACCTTTTCAAAAAGTATTTTTTCCTAAAAGTACCTTTTGCAAAAATTATTATTTAGATAAATGCGTATCCTTAAAAGTATCTTTTAAAAAAATTACATTTTATTATAAAACCGTTATCAATAAGATACCTTCTCTGAAAATTACTTCTTTCAAAGAGTACCTTCACCAAAAAACACTTTTAAAATAGTGCGTGGTTGTGTTAGTTTTTGCCAGCATGTTTTCAATGATGAAGGCATAGTCACTATCTATCCCATACATAATTTTGTTTATACTGGCAATGCCCTCCAACTCTTTATTTGGCCACTGGCGGCAAAATCCCTCAAAGATCACACACACTCTCATGGCCTGTAAATATTTTCACCAAATGCGCAAAAAATTAACTAAATATGGATTTTCGTTAAATAAAACTTCACTGTTTTCCATTTCGTTATGTCATAACATATTTAACTTCACAGCTAAAGACGTTGTTACGTAACTGCTTACGTCGAAACATGTTTAACTCGGCATATTTATTTTCACTCACATAATAAATTTTACATTTAATTATCCCAAATACTTATTTTTAGAGTCTTAAGGCAAAGGTGAAATGTCTCCCCCACGGCCCTTGCCAGAGAGAGCCCAAAAGTTCAGATTTAATTCCCTCCAAAGAGAATTGGACCCCATAAAGTATATATATTCCTGGTCACCGATGAAGTTTAAGACGGCCTAGCAAATGGCCATACGTTCGTCTGTGGAAAACATGATGTAGTCTATTTTTGGACCCCGCCTAATTCAGTGGGCGTTGACGTACAATAAAATTGGATTTTCATTTAATTCGAGTACCAAAAATCTTTTAAATAAATTTCGACATCTATTCCAGAACTCTCCACTCCTGCCTTTAACTGCTGAATACTTGTCTTTGTCAAGACATTAATCCTTAACAATTTAACTGAAATACTCCCGCCTGTTATTTGCTTAAACATTAACTTCAAACAGAAATTTTATTTGTTTCCATCAGTCATAATCACTGTGTAACTGTTTGCTCAACGTTCTTGTGGTTGCATTCATTTCTCGACTCCCTTTATCTCTCCTGTCTCTCATGGTGTAAAATGTCCTTAAAAAGTTTTTTTATGTGGGTTTTTGTCTGTGCTAGTGTGCAAGTGTTCTTTTTATTACTTTAGCATCGTATTTCTTTAAAGTTAATCTTTTTTATATAATTTTTTCTGTCTTCTATTAAAGAGCAGATATTTACAAGCATACGCTTGCATGTGTGTGTCAGCTCATTGTTCTTTGTTTGTTTGTATGTTTGTTAGTGTGTTTGAATGTTTTTATGGTTCCAGCGCTGTTGGACTTAAACTCACACTCGGCTCGGGACAGCCATGCATGTGTATTCTTGCACTTTTAAACGCTGTAAGTATTTGAAATCGTTTAGAAATGTTATATCAGCTCGACCATTCCATTGTGGTCAGCGACAAACCGACAAATCCAATTTTATTTCTTTCTCCAATTTCTAGTGTTTTTTTTTTTCTTTCTTTTTCTCCTCCTGTTCTTGCTCGTTTAGTCGTTGGTGCCGTCTGCTGGTTTGTTATTGTGGCTGGTGTTATTCAGTTTTTACTTTCTTTTCTTTTATCTTTTTATTGCTGCTCGGCAACAATGGACGTGTTGTTATGTGTCATTATCGCATTACGTTTATGTAGTCATGTGTCACCTTGGCTGATTGTATTTCTTTCAACTATTTCTCTTTATCTGTCATTGTTTTTCTCTTTTTGTGTCAGTGTACTTTTTCTCTGGTTGTGTCAGTTTTTTTAAGTGCAAGTATTTAGAAATTTTGTATCATAATTTTTTTTTTTTTTTATTTTATTTCGCTTCATGTGATGAACGCTGGCTGATTGTATGAGGTTTTCAGTCAATTTAAAATGTGTACAATATGTGACAGGATACATAAAAATAAGACAATATGCGCGTAATGATGTTCTTTTATTTAGTTTTGCTAGAGAACAAGCTAGAGTGAAAATTGCTAGTGCAGCTGATGGCTCTGTAAAACTAGTACAAGAAGAAACTAATTTTTATGGCTTTAAAATTGTAAATCTTAAATTTTTTTTCGAAAGATTTAAAGAGTCATAAAAATAATGCGTGCAACTATGAGTTGACAAGGGTAATAAAGGGTGTTTTTAATAGGGTGTCATAAGTTTGAAGCATAATAAATCAAGGAAATATATTTTTAATATTAATGAAACGGAATTTATTGCAAAGAAAATTTTATGAAATTAATGTTTAAATATTATTTCTGCCATTTGGCCGCCACGGCTGTTGAGTAGAAAGCGCAATTTGGAACACCAATTTTCAACAACTAAAATCTTCCATAATGTCGAAATACACAACCCCAGTTGTCGGGAGCGCTCTGGCAAAGGGCCGTGGGGGAAACATTTCACCTTTGCCATAAAACAATAAAAATAATTTTTTTTATTTTTTTTTTTATTTTAATTTATATTGAGCTTGAGGCTTATTTTTATAAAAATTATTTATTTTATATTTAGTTCAATATTTCGATATCCTCTGGATATCTTCTTCACGATAAAATTATTTATAATAATTTAACAATAACAAAATTTTTTATAAATTATATAAACTTAAATATTTTTGTTGTTTTTTGTTTTTATATAAAAATTTTTTTATTTTTTTTTTATTTTCTTTATTATTTTTTTTTTTTATTTATTTATTTTTTTTTTCTTATTTTTTATTTTTTTTTTTTTTATATAAAAACAAAAAACAACAAAAATATTTAAGTTTATATAATTTATAAAAAATTTTGTTATTGTTAAATTATTATAAATAATTTTATCCTGAAGAAGATATCCAGAGGATATCGAAATATTGAACTAAATATAAAATAAATAATTTTTATAAAAATAAGCCTCAAGCTCAATATAAATTAAATTAAAATAAAATAAAATAATCAAAGGCTGAAAAAATTGAACAATATAAAATAAATTTCTGGGATAATTAAATGTACAACAACAAAAAATATATCACAATATCATTTAGGGGGGAAAGGGGGAGGAGGAGTGCAGAGTACAGGTGGATTAGGTCATGTCCAAAAATTATTATTATTTTTTTGTCTTACGTTCTTTGACAAAACAAGTAAAAACGTTATATTCGACAGGGTCCAATCTTAAATACCCTCCAAATATTTTGTAAGTAAATTTAATATGTTTAACTTGGTGAGACAGAGTTCCTTTAAGACATCTCTGTATCCAATTTTAAATCTCTATTTTGAGAAAGTCATTCCGCTGAGGGCCGTGGGGGAGACGTTTCACCTCTGCAAAATCAGAGAACATCTCAGCTTCTTATGGGCTTAGGGAATAAAAATTGTTCAATATTTACACTATTTTGCATATCGTACGTGAACGCCCACTAAAGGGGGCGGGGTCGAAAAATAGACTATATTATGTTTTCCACAGGCGAACGTATGGGCATTGCCAGATCTTCCTAGACTTCATTACTGATCAGAAATAAATATACTTTATGGGGTCCAATTATTTTTGGAGGCTCTCTGGCAAGGGCCGTAGGAGAGAAATTTCACCTTGGCCATAAAACTGCAAAAATAGATGTTCTGAATAATTAAATGTAAAATTTATTTAATTTTTTTTTATATAGGGTCATTTAGGGGCAAAGGTGGAGGAGTTAGTAGGGCAGAGTAGTACCAGGTTACGCCTCAACTTCGTCATTAAAGCTTAAAAATGTTATTTTTAGGGAATTTAGGCTTAAGTAAAACAATTTGTTAAATTTTCACACTATTTTTGCATATAATAACGCCCACTAAAGAGGGCGGGGTGCAAAAATTTTTTTTTTTTTTATTATTTTACGGCTCCAAGTTTTATGCGTTGGACCTGCTTTGACATAAAAATATATCATTTGCTTAACAAAATTACAAAAAAAAAACTTTAAAAATTATGTTGTTGTTTAGAGGTTGGTTTAGTTCTTCTTTGGGCAACTTTTTTCCCTCTTGCCCGATTTAACCCATTTCCGATCTTGGCCTGTGCTATCCTTCAAGATATATTTATACCAAATTTCAAGAGTCTGGCCCTTTTCGTTTGGACTGAATCGTGAATACTTTATGGGGTCTCAGATGAATATTTCGCTGTGCTACAAACGGAGTGATGCTAGAGTTAATGTCGACGCCGTTGACGGCGTTTCAACGCCGAAAAAGTTGAAATAGATTGAACTTTTACGGTGTTGCAACGCGTTGAGATTAACTGCTCTCATACAATTTCATACGATTCAACTTTTTTTTACATTTGACGCCGTCGACGACGCACAGTGTAAGATTTTCCCAATCTAGGGGGACTAAATAAAAAAAAAGGTGCTCCAAATTTGATCAAATTTTCGTAGATGTAAGAAAAATATACTATTGTTACGAAAATAAACACAAAACATAATACAAAAATGTTGTTAATATGATGGCGGCTATCAAACAGGTGTTATTGAAATGTATTTAAAAACAAACATTGCAAGCTTGCAACCGTCATCAAATTAAAAGTGGATAGAATTAAATCGTGCGTGCTTTTTTTTCCAAAAAGTTTTTTTTCTTTAATTTCAATAGTTTATCTATAACATTTTCAATAAATCGGAAAAAACAACTTAAGTGGAGCATTTAAATAATTTTGCTTCGTAAAAAGTTATAAAGTAAGTAAGTGCAAAAAAATTTTCAACTTTTCATAGACTAAAACTTTTATATTCTATCGGATTCTGCGTTGGCACCATAAGGAGGATCATCGAATACATCCCAGAAACTGATTCCAAGAATAAAATCTTGCCCATATTTTGCCCAAAGTTATCGTTTTTTAATATGTCTGAAATATCGCGCGAGGAACTTTTACATGTTTGGTTAAATAACATCAAACGTGAAAGGTTTGAAGTGATTTTAAAATTCGTTTTAACAATTTTTGGAAGAGATGTGGACTATGAAAAGTTAAAAGCACGCGTACGAAAGCTATGCTACGATTTTGAAGTGAGATGGGATAAATCTCGACGAGTTAGGGAAAGATTTATGAATGATAATGCTTTATGGCTTAAAACAACAATTCAAGCTGCAGAGTTCATTCTTAATGTTGCGCCATCAACTTCTAAAAAAAGTTTCAATGTCGGAAGAGAAGAAAAAGAATTCCCAGAATGTTGTCTTAAAACGAAACAACGAAAATGTCAAGAACTTATATCTAATGTATCAGCAGATCAGTTGATAATGGCAACTGAACTGAAAATTCGAATTGTTTACCAGAAAAACATCAAGAGTGGACACGAATAGAGATTTATTGCACAGACTGCTTATATCATCGGATCCATTCATAGCTAGTTTGCGTTTAACTCCAAAAACCCAGCATGGAACTTTATCTGAGGAAGTGCTTGCGTTGTTGTTGGACCATCAAAATTTTGAAGAAAGCTCTCATTCAGATTAAATTTACTAAATTTACAAGTAAATGCAATTTTTGTTTAAATAAAAGATATAATACAATATTAAATACTATAAGGCAATACAACCCTGAAAACAACAACAAAAAATATTTTTTTTATTTATTTTATTCAATATTTCTATATTAAAAAATTAGTTAATTTAATAACCTTTATAGTACCCCAACTATAGTTTATTAAAAATACTTTTTTTAGGCTTAATTCTAGAAAAAATGTGGGGCTTATATGGGAGTGGGGAGTGGCTTTTGTCCAATGTTCCTCATTTTAGATCTGAGCCTCCACATTAAAATTTAAAGCTTATCTTCCGAATTTGAAGTCTATATCTCTTAAACTTTAGCTGCAATTGAATTAAGTCCTCCTAGATTAGCAAAATCTTACACTGTGCGACGTCGACATTAACTCTAGCATGACTCTCTAATTATTTTTTGGAGATTTAAAAAATATATCATTTGCTTGACAAAATTATAAAAAAAAAATTTTTTAAATTATGTTGCTTTTTTTTGGAGGCCGGTTTAGTTCTTTTTGCGGGAACTTTTTTCCCTTTGATTCGATTCGCGCCTTTTAGGAACTTGACCTATGCTATCCTTCAAAATTTTGTCTGTACCAAATTTCAAGGGTCTTTTCGTTTGGACTGAATCGTGATTTCCACAGACACGGACGGACGGGCATGACAAGATCGTCTTAGATTTCATCACTGATCTATATACTTTATGGGGTCTTAGAGAGATATTTCGCTGCGTTACATACTGAACGATAAAGTGAATATACCAACCAATTTGTTTTTGGAAGATAAAATACTAATAGTCAAGAACGCGTAAAAACACTTCGAACTTAGTGGAAATATAATGTTTTAAACGAGGCCACTCTGAATATTTTAATCTGATTCTAGATAAAAATTTCTTAAAATGATTGACTAAAAGATTTGGCATCATTCTTGCAATCATGCCACAACAATAGAGCTTCTGTATGTTTAAAGACACTCGCAGTTAGTCAAGTTGGTGTTGGCAAACAATTTGTTTTATTCTACTATTTCAAAATAGCAAAATCTAAAGCAGGGAACAGTGAATTAAAAATGTATATACTTTCCCCCCTCTCCTGTGTTTTCTTTTTTTTTTTTGCAACATAAAACCACTTGTCTTGGTATTGTGCTTCACACAATATAAAATGTTTTAAGCAAAAAAAAAAAAACAACCTGGCACATATTGACCCCCTTAAAGCACACAGATGTTTTCCATGCTTCCCACTCTGCCAGTGATTCCAACCAAGCAGTTCGCATAACTCACACACTTACACTAGTTTTATTTTTTTAAATAAATAATGTCAACCGAGCGACAGACAAGTTTATATGACCAAAGAAAATTAAGTTTCATCACATTGTTAAAGAAATGGAATTACTCGAAGAAAAATGATGGCAAAAGAGAGACAAGGAAAAGCAAATAGCATCACAATTCTTGAATTAAAAGCGATTTCACCGCAGACAAAGAAAAAGAAAAAATAAATCCTCAGCAATCCCATAAAAATTGTGTGAAAAAAAAATTTTATTTTTTTTTTGTTCTTTTAAATTTAATTTTCTCTCCTTCTTTAAGGCTAAAGATTATTTAAGCTGTTCTCTTATTCCTGCTGCTGTTTTTATATTCTTTTGTACGGTTAACGGCATGATGTTTTATTTTAATAGTTTTTGTGATTTTCTGACACTTTGTGGTCTCAAGGTTGTAATTTGAATTTTACAACTACACTTACACGACAGCACACACACAAGTTGTTCGTTCGTTTGGGAAAATATCTGTCAACGGAAGTGTGATGCTGGCAACAACAACAACAACTACAGCCACAACATCAAGACAAACAGGTAAGTGTTTTAAAGGTATCAAATACAAGAGCTACAAATTAATTGACATGCATCCCCTGTTAATATTATGATATTTAATTATTTTCTTTTGATATTTTTTTATTTATTTCACTCTGCTTTATGCGAAAGTGTTCAAGTGTGGAAGAAGCGACGATATATGGCGACGATATTCGATTTTTAGCTCTGATTGTCCAAACGCAATTCTTGTTTAATTTTAAATACTTCAAGGGTTGTGACTGGGCATCGTGGCTCGAAATAAGAATACTACCGTCTGTTCATATTCCAAGCGGCCAGCAAAAGTGTTTAATTTTAAATGAAATCTCATATGTAATAAATCTTTCGGCGCGCGTTAAATGGTTTCAGCGGCGTATAGACAGACGTTATTAAATTAATGAGCGCTTAAGAGAAAAAAAAATATTTCATACAGCAGGTGTGACTTTATCATCCCAGTCACTTGGTGCATGCATACAGTGCGTATGATTAATATTAAATTATTCATGATTCAATTAACACTCATACGGCATGTGGGATGTATGTATGTGTGTATATATATATGTGTGTGTGTGTATATGTGTGTGTATATATATGTGTGTGTATGTTTTTTTTTGTATAGTACCGGAGGTGGTAATCTTCAAAAGATACTTATGTTCCATCATAAGCATGCACGATTCCCCATCACTGGTGCCTACGTACTAAACCCACCCCCTGTTTCCTTCGACCACTCTCCCTCCGCGGGACTGCCGCTAGGTATTACTTCGCGGAGGGCTGGTTAGCGATTTCGCTTCATTTTATGAACGCTCGTTCCATCTCTGTCTTTCCAGCTTTCGTAGTTCCTGCATAACTACAGATATATGGCGGTTGCACTCGTTCCATTTAATTTCGGAACCCAAAATCTCGTCTAGAAGCTGACGGGGAGTAATATTCAACTCCCAAGGACCCCTAAATCTCGGACAGCAAAATAAAACGTGCTGAGCGTCCTCATCTTCGTGTGTTTGTGTGTGCATATATGTGTGTGTGTGTATATGTGTGCATGTGTGTGTTTGTGCGCGTGTGATTTTGCATAAGTATGTAGTTACCAGTGACAAAAGCAACAATATGATGATTGCCTATGCACAGGGTTTTTCAATTGGAATTTTGTTATTGCAAATAAAGGGATCTGTTGCCTGAAGTAGTCAATGCAGGACTAGGAAGCCAAAAGTCCCGACTTCGACTCCCGAGTTCAGTCATGAATATGATGGCGAATTCTTCTGATCAGCACTAGTGTTAATTGTTGGATGATTGTGTTAATAGTTTTCGGCCTGTTTCAAACACTGCACAATTACTAGACACTATCATGCACTGAAGAGCAGAATAAAAGCACTCTCTTTCGTCGGCCCTCTAGCAAAAATCTACCCAGAAAAGTAAAAAAAAATAAAATATCTCTGTGTTACAATTTTAATTCATCTGTCCTCTCATTACTATCCCTTCCTTTCAAGTTCCGGAGCAAAGCACTGCATATGAGAGTGTAGTCCCCTGAGTCCCCCTGGTTCCACTCAAAAATAAAAATAAAAACAATTAAACAAGAAATTTATATTCAAAACATTCAAATTTACATTTGGCGGCATTCAGTGTCCAGTGCAAATACAAAATACCTTAAAAATTCTCTCAATTACTCTCTCAATTACTCTCCCAATTTCCACTTAAACAACAAGACCTTTTGCAGCGAACACTGAATACCGCTATTGTGTTGCAGAAGGCCTGACAATTCCAAATAGAAAATGAGATCGAAACGATGTTCTTACCCCCAGTTTTTGACTTGTTATTTAAGTACAAAATTAGTTAATTTTTCCATAAACTTACACTTTCAGTTTTTTATGCCCAGTTTTTAACTGCAAAATTAAGTACTATTTAAACTGAAAGTGTATTTAAATACAAAATTTTGTTTTTCACTTCAAAATTAAATAACAATTTAATTTAAGGGTCCGCCAAATAACTTTTTTTTTTGAAAATGCTATAAAAAACTACTGAATGTTTTCTCAAATTTCTTTTTTTATTTAAAAGTACAATCCTTCCAGTTAATAATGGAAGATAATTGCATTCAAATGGCTGCCTCGGCTGGCCATGCAGTAGCCTACACGATCCGTCCAATTTTTAAGCACATTATCGATTGTGTGCAGCTGTATTTCACCAATGGCTTCACGAATATTGTCCTTTAAAGCGTCAATTGTCTCTGCCACGTCGGCGTAACACTTATCTTTGACGGCACCCCACAAATAATAGTCCAACGGTGTCAAATCGCAGGTCCGAGGTGGCCAAAGGACATCAGCTGTGCGGCTGATAATGCGATCTTCGAGTGTAGCTTCGGCTGTGTGGCACGTAGTGCCGTCCTGTTGAAACCAAATGTTGCCAATATCCTCCTCTTCAATTTTTGTGAACAAAAATTCGTTCCACATGACCCAATAACGATTGCCATTGACTGTAACGGCCACTCCTTGCTCATTTTCGAAGAAAAATGGCCCAATTATGCCTCTGGACCAAAATCCGCACCAAACAGTGACTCGTTTTGGGTGCGTCGGCTTTTCAATGTATGCGTGCGGGTTTTCTGTGCCCCAAATGCGACAATTTTGCTTGTTTACATGCGCGCCAAGATCAAAATGAGTTTCATCTGAAAAGATGATTTTTTTTGGCAAAATCGGCATCTTCTGTAAGTCGATCGCAGTCCCACTTAGCGAAGCGAAAACGCATTGGATACACAACCATATTCGTTCAGCTGAAGGATAAAACTAATTATCTGACAAATCAGACATGAGTTAAGTGTTACCATTCACGAAATAAGCACTAAATGAAAAAAAAACGTTAGAGTGCGCACCCTATAATTTGTTGCTTCAACGCCCATTAAAGGGGCCAGCGTGCAAAAATTGATTTTTGTGGTGACAAAAAGTTGTTGCTATTTTTCGTAAATTGTTTGGGAACTTGTTTAATCTTTTGCTTTGTTTTTTGCTTTTGATTTGCTTCGTAAGGATTTATTTAACGCTACCCAATAAATAGGAAAGCTTTAATAAAATTTTTGTTGCCCTATACCAGGTTCAGTGATATATACCTTAATTCCGTTTATCGCAATAAATAGTACTATTGAGCTCAATTGTCCATATAAAATTTAAATTAGTTACTGTTCAATAAATATGAAATTGTTATCATATTGAGTAAAATTAGAAATGCAGCTCTGCTAAAAAGTGTGTTTAGTGAACAAATGACAACACACTGAACAAACTTAGTAGAGACTTAGCACCTAAATTGTTGGAAAAGTAAAAAAAACACAAATAAAACATGTGGCGCCATATTGAAGTTATATGATAAGAAAAAAACAAGTAAGAACGTTATATTCGATTGGGTCGAATCTTAAATACCCTGAAAATTTTTAGTAATTAAAAATTCTATTTTGTAGGCGTCACTCCGGGAGGGGCCATGAGGAAGACATCTCACCTTTGCCATAAATCTCTAAAAAGTCAATTTTTGGGGCTAGACAACTTTTGGGATTATAAAGTGAAAAAAACAATTTTTTTATAGGGTCATTTAGGGGGCAAACGTGGAGGGAGGGTATGGCAGAGGAAGATCAGAGAACATGTTAGCTTCGTCATAGAAGCTTTAAAATTACATTTTTAAGGAAAGTAGGCCTAAATTATACAATTTGTTAAATATTTACACTATTTTTCCATGTAATATTTTACCTCAACGCCCAGTATAGGGGGAGGGGTAAAAAAAAGGATTTTTCTGATTTTCGCTTCTGACCTTCTTTGCCAAAAAATTATATCATTTGCTTAACAAAATTACAAAAAATAAAAAAATAAATTAAAAAATTATGTTGTTTTTAGAGGTTGGTTTAGTTTTTCTTAGGGGAACTTTTTTCCCTCTGGCCCTATTTAGTCCATTTACGAACTTGACTTGAGTTATCCTTCAAAATTTATCTATACCAAATTTCAAGGTTCTGGCTTTTTTCGTTTGCACTGTATCCTGCTTAAACAAATTAGTATTCAAACCACATACAGAAATAATCATTTATGTTTAATTTAAAAAAAGTTTTCTAACCATTTAAAACGACTTGTACCTCGTTCAAATGGCTTTTTTTTTGCAAACTTTCTAATCTTATTGCACACTAATTTTGTTATCTAAAGAGATCTTTATTTCTATAAAACTATAGTGTGGCCATGCGAAATCGTGTATCTTTCGCCAGCAATTTATTATAACAAGTGTTAAGTTAGCTAAAGATACGATAGAGAAACTAAAACGGGAGTTTTTTTTTTTGTGCGAGTAGTAGTTTGTATGTGTGAGTGTGCCAGGATATGCACTCTTATCTTAACTGCTTACAATCATATAAACTTTGATATTCGTTTTTTTTCCAGCTATATTTTCAAAGGGTTTTACAAGAAGACTTAACATGGTTGTGCTACGTTTCTTTTTTTTTTTCTCAAAAGCAATTTTCGTACAAAAAAAAAAACAAAGAAAAAAGCATATAGTGTAAGACAGCAAAGAGCTCACGCATACATAAAAAAATGAGCTCAAAAGAGTAGAAGGAGGAAAAAAAGACGACTGAATTAATATAATAAATTTACAAAAAATGAAGCGGAAATAACGAAACTATAATTTGAAATTCTGTGCATGTGTTGGTGTATGTGTATAAGTATGTGGCTCGTAGCTAAAGTTGTACTCCTGAAGCTAAACTGAGCAGAGGGACGTTAACTAAATGCACTTTTGCTGCGTGGCTGTGTGAGTGTGTTAATGTTCGCATGTGTTATCGGGAACACTTACAACGACTGGAAGCGAACAAAAAATTACTTATAAAGAAATATAAAAATAAAAATAGCAAAAAAAAAGCCAAAGATGACTTTTATCGTTAAAGCAAAAGGATAAATTTAATTCTGCTACAAAAAAATAAAAACGTATAAAAACAGTAAAAAAAAAGTTAAAAAAAGTACAGAGTGTTGAAAAACGATGTATGAGTTTTCTGTTGTTCATGAGGTTCCCCAAGACACTAAATGGTAATTCAGTTTAAAATGGAATACAAAGAGAGAAGTTTCAGTAATAAAACCACAAGAATTTCTTTAAATTAACGCATTTCAATCGAGTTTAGAATTTCATAGTCTGCCAGTTTGATCATGAAATATTGTAATATTTTTCTCTTAATAATTTTCAACCGTTCTTCGAGGCAATTTTATATTACAAAAGTAATAGATATTTAATTATTATTGTATTCTGATATTTTTAAGCTTAAGGTCTCTTCATTTTAATTTAATTTTTAATTTCAATATTTCGTCACTCCTTTGTGTGACTTCTTCAGAAAAGTGACGAAATATTGAAATTAAAAATTAAATTAAAATAAAGAGACAGACCTTAAGCTTAAAAATATCAGAATACAATAATAATTAAAAAGAGGTCAAGAAATAAGAAGAATTTGATTTTTAAGTTTGATTTAATTTTCTACTTTTTTTTTATAAAATTTCTTAAATTGATTTCAAAATGGTTGCCTAATTGTCATGTGACTAGATCAACGTGGCATCGATGAAATTTGCCAAGAGAGCGTCACCTTCTTAAGCTTGATGCGGACTGCGTCAACTGGTAACTGTTCTAATAGGACACTGGAACTTTGGTACCCATGAAGGATGGCGATATTGTTTAACAGGCAGTACAAGTGCAATTTCTTTTTTTTCCGATTAATTCCTGTAATTTTTTTGTTTAACTCAGACCAGAGAGGGGATAGAATTGGGTGGACAGATTAAGCAAGATGAGAAGATAGAAAATTTGTTTGTAGCCATTAGAACCTTCTTTACTTCGCCGTATAATTTCTTGAGAATATTAAAATTCCAGTCCATTTTATAATAAATAAAATTATTCTTGTATTTTCCTTTAGTTTATAAGGGAGGCTTTTTTATACCCTACAAAAAAGAATTTGGAGGGTATATTCACTTTGTCATTCCGTTTGTAATGCATCGAAATATCCATCTCAGACCCCATAAAGTATATATATTCTTGATCAGTGATGAAATCTAAGACGAACTGAGCATGTCCGTCCGTCCGTCCGTCCGTCCGTCTGTGGAAATCACGATTCAGTCTAAACGAAAAGAGCTAGACTCTTGAAATTTGGCATAAATATATTTTGAAGCTTAGAGCAGGTTAAGTTCGAAGATGGGCTAAATCGGGCAAGAGGGAAAAAAGTTCCCCTAAGAAGAACTAAACCAACCCAGAAAAAACAACATAATTTTTAAAGTTTTTTGGTTATTTTGTTAAGCAAATGATATATTTTTATGTCAAATACGGTCCAACGCCTTAAACTTGGAGCCATTAAATAAAATAAAAATATTTTTTGACCCCGCCCACTTCAGTGGGCGTTATTATAGGCAAAAATAACATAAAAATTTAACAAATTGTTTTACTTAAGCCTATATTCCTTAAAAATAACACTTTTAAGCTTTAATGGCGAAGCTGAGACGAAACCTGGTACTACTCTGCCCTACCCCCTCCTTCCCCTTCGCCCCTTAATGACCCTACCAAAAAAAAAAAAAAATTTAAATTTTGTATATAATCATCCCAAGCATTTATCTTTAGAGTTTTATGACTGCCTGTTGCTGCCCTACCCCCTCCTCCCCCTTTGCCCGCTAAATGACCCTATTAAAAATAAATAAAATTTTTTTTTAATTTTGTGTATAATCATCCCTAGCATTTATTTTTAGAGTTTTATGACAAAGGTGAAATATTTCCCCCACAGCCCTTGCCAGAGCTACCCCGCCAAAACACAGTTTTTATACCCAAAGGGAATTGGACCCTATAAAGTAAATATGTATATTCTTGATTAGCAATGCCCATACGTTCGTCTGTGGAAGACATGATATTGTCTATTTTTAAACCCGCCCCCTTCAGTAGGCGTTGACGTACGATATTATATAAAGGAACCCTGTGCCACAAAGTTAAACATTTTAAATTCACTTACTAAATATTTGGAGGGTATTTAAGATTCGACCCGGTCGAATTTAACGTTTTTACTTGTTTGAAATACATTTGCAGGAAATTGAAAATTCGAGCGAAATTCTATAGCTGAAAAATTTTTAAGGCTGAAAATTCTGTTTCCCAGAAAAATTTCTTTGGCTAAAAAATGCTTATGATTGTGAAGTGCCTTAAATTTTGGGCTGGCTTCTTCATATGAATTAACTGCGCGAACTCAAAATGAAATTTGTGCCCACAAAAACTTGATGATATTTTTTTAAATGTTTGGGGACATATTAAATTATTTTTTTTTTTTTTTTTTTTTTTTGACTATTTACTTCATGAGGATTTATTTCACGCTGCCCAATAAATAGGAAAGTTTTAATAAAATTGTTGTTGCCCTGTATCAGGTTCAGAAATAAACCTTCATTGCGTTTATCGCAATAAATAGTACTATTGAGCTCAATTGTCCATATAAAATTTAAATTAATTATTGTTTAATAAATATGAAATTGTTATCATATTGAGTAAAATTGCAAATGCAGCTCTGCTAAAAAGTGTGTTTAGTGAACAAATGACAACACACTGAACAAACTTAGTAGAGACTTAGCACCTAAATTGTTGGAAAAGTAAAAAAACACAAACAAAACATGTGGAGCCATATTGAAGTTCTATGATAAAAAAAAAGAAGTAAGAACGTTATATTCGACCGGGTCGATTCTTAAATACCCTGCAAATGTTTAGTAAATAAAAACTCTATTTTATAGGGGTCACTGCGGGTGGGCCATAAAATATGTACTAAAAAGTAAATTTTTGGCGATATTAAGGGAAAACAAAATCAAAAACATTTTTTTAATACCGTCATTTAGGGGGCAAAAGTGGGGAGAGGATATGGCAGAGGAAGATCAAAACACATCACAACTGCGTCATAGAACCTATAAAATTTAATTTTTATGGAACGTAGACTTCAATTATACAATCTGTTAAATATTTACACTATTTTATCCATGTAATATTTTACTTCAACGCCCACTATAGGGGGCGGGGGTCCAAAACGGGGTTTTTCTGATTTTCTAGCTGCAAGTTAAATACTTGGGAAGTTCTTTGACATAAAAATATATTATTTGCTTGTTGGGGTTTAGAGGTTCGGTTTACTTCTTCTTAAGGGAATTTTTTCCCTCTGGTCGGATTCATCCCATTTACGAACTTGACCTGTGCTATCCTTCAAAATTTTCTCTCTACCAAATTTCAATGGCCTGATTTTTTTCGTTCAAACTGAATCATGATTTCCACAGACGGAAGGACGGACATGCTCAGATCGTCTTAGATTTTATCACTGATCAGGAATATAAAGGGTCCGCCATCTAACGTTTTTTTTTTTTCAACTAGTACTTATTTCGTGAATGGTAACACTTAGCTCATGTCTGATTTGACAGATAATTAGTTTTATCCTTCCGATGAACGAGTATGGTTGTGTATCCAATGCGCCTTCGCTTCGCTAAGTGGGCCTGCGATCGACTTACAGAAGATGCCGATTTTGCCAAAAAAAATCATCTCTTCAGATGAAGCTCATTTTGATCTTGGCGGGCATGTAAACAAGCAAAATTGTCGCATTTGGGGCACAGAAAACCCGCACGCATACATTGAAAAGCCGACGCACACAAAACGAGTCACTGTTTGGTGCGGATTTTGGTCCAGAGCCATAATTGGGCCGTTTTTCTTCGAAAATGAGCAAGGAGTGGCCGTTACAGTCAATGGCTAACGCTATCGGGCCATGCAGCCATTTGAATGAAATTACTTTCCATTATTAACCGGAAGGATTGTACTTTCAAATTTCAAATAAAAAAAGATATTTTAGAAAATATTCAGTAGTTTTTTTATAGCATTTTCAAAAAAAAAGTTATTTGGCGGACCCTGATATTTCACTGAGTTACACACGGAATGACCAGGAGAATAAGCCCTCCAATTCTTTTTTGGAGGATATAAAAAAGATCGCTGATTTGAACTTGAGGCCCTTTAGTTGTCATACGTAAATTGAATTGACAAAATTTTGTATATGTGAACAGGAAGATAATTACGGCAATTAAGTATATATTGACTCAATTAAAAATGCATGTCTGAACAGCGTATTAATTTTTTTAAATTTATTTATAGCAAAAAAATTTACATTCTTTCTTAGAAAAAATATTACTAAGAATCGTCAGTGATCTTTCATTATCCCAGGTAACTTTTAGTTTAAAAAACGAGCAGTTTTGGCGGGGCTCCATTGTATCTAAAGAGTTTTATTTCGTATTTAGGCAAGAGCTTCGTTTGAAAAAAAATATATATTTTTTACTATTCACTTGTTGAATTGTGGGATATTGCCAGAATGAGGCTATTACAAATTTCAATAAATTTCAAGTTTAACTGCCTCCTCCCCAAAGTCGCTGGAAGCAAAATTTTCAAAGTTATTTGCTTTTCAAATATAATTGATTCTGCGACAGAAGAATATCTTGCGATATTGTGAAACAGTCTATGAATATTTCTATCTTCTACGCAAAACCACTAAATATGTAATTTATGAAAATCATTCAATAAAAATAAACAATTTATTTGTTTTCCAATACAAATTGGGCGGAACCTACGCAGAATAAATTAACACTTTTCGTGCCCTCATACAATAAATCTTTTAACATTAAGTGGCAGAAATCATCCAAAGCGAAACATTTTCTTCCAACACCCTGTAAAAAAAACCGCTGCATGTATAAATAGCAGTGGCTGGCTATCTTTCTATGTCTGTATAATAATTGTGTGTTACGAAAAGATATTTTACAAAGTGAAAAAGCAAAAGGAGAAATGGAAAACAAACCACTTCAAACTCTATAGCATTTAACTAACATAAGACGCATAAAGCGTAACTTAAGCAACCAAAGTCATAAAATCGGTTAGTAAAAGAGTCAAGCGGAATGAAAGTACGAATGTGCCACAGTGTTGTACAGATAAATACAAGCCAAACGAAATCGCACAACTGCTGCAACACATACACAAGTGACACACACTTGCCAAAAAAAAATAATATATGTATATAAATGAATGTATGTGTGAGTATAATATAAACCTCATAAAGCTAAAAGGAATTATAAGAAGCAATACACACTCTGCAACAAATAGAAAAAGCTGCTAAAAGAAAACAATGGAAATGGAATGAAAAAACAAAATCCCAAAGAAGTTTCAAACCACACACGCTGTGCCACTAAACAAGGCAACAAACATCTTAAAAGTCGAAATGCTTTTGACAACAGCAACAACAACCACAACAACAAATAAATAACACTCATACCAACTCGTTAACAAGCAAAAAAAAAAACAAGGAAAAGTGCTACAGGCGGCTGAGCCGAATTTTGTGTACCCTTCACCGACGTACCCAGGAACCATCTTCTGGATCATTTTAATTTTCAGTAGCAATAAAATTCTTCCTAATGTACATATATAATAAAATTATTAACAAAAAATATAACTTAGTTTCAAGTATTTTGTAACAAACTTTTTACTGCTACTCGTATATTAAATTAATTCCATTATTATATTCGCAATTTATTCTTAAAATAAAATGCTTTTGCAAGAACACAAAAAGAACACTGTAAAAATCAATCGCTAATTTAAGATTTTTTAAAAAAATCTCTGGACATAATTTTACTATTTTTCGGTGCTACAGCCAGCCCAATGATTGCATCTTTAAAATTTTTAAAAACTTATTTTCTGTACAGCTCAACATTCGAAACTGACATCTTTTCAAATTTAATATTTTATTCTATTTTACTTGTATTCTTATGCAGTTTTCGGTTTCCTTTTATGACTTTTGAAAAATAATGTTGCTTCTTTTATAAGTATTTCTATAATTTTCCATTTAGTGCGAAATCATGACTTTTATATTTGACCACATCACATCATGTCAAAGGTATTAAAGTGGTCAACAAAAGAACATAAGAAAAATGTCGTTATTAAAGCTTGCTTTGACTTTATAAAAATCATCAAAATGGAAAACATAATCATCTTAATAGTGGTTGAAAGAAAAATGAAGAATATTAAATATGATTAAAGAGAAGTATTTAAATATGTGTGCTTGTATGTGTTTTCATGAAAAAGTACAAGAATCAAGAGAATTCCAGAAAGACATACAAAAATATTTATTTTATTTTAGAACCGGCACTCAGCCGTTGTAGGGGTCATAATACATATAGTTCCTGAACTATTAAAAAGATGGACTACTGCTGAGAGGATAAATGGTCGAGAATACTATCGATTAATCGTTAATCGATTAATAGTTTAATCGATTAATCTTTTAATCGATTAAAATTTGTATAGTTAGTCGATTAATCATTAATTGATTAAGCAATAATCGTTAATTGGTTAAGAACTTAATCGTTAGTCAATTAATCAATTATTCGGTTGATCGATTAATCGTTAATCGCTTAATCGTTAATCGGTTTATCGCTTGATGTTTAAACGGTTAATCGATTATTTATTAGTCGATTAAACTTTAATTGGTTAATTGATTAACAATTAATCGTTTCAAAGATTAATCATTAATCGTTTAAAAGATTAATCATTAATCGTTAATCAATTAACCTATTAAACGATTAATCGATAATCAATTTACCTATTAAACGATTAATACTTAATCGATTAATCGGTTAATCGATTTAACTTTAATTGATTAATCGATTAATGATTAATCGTTTAAAAGATTAATCATTAATCGTTAATCAATTAACCTATTAAAGGATTAATCATTATTCGTTAATCAATTAATCTATCGATCTATCTAATCGATTATCAACTAACCTATTAAACGATTAATCCTTAATCGATTAATCGGTTAATCGATTAAACTTTAATTGATTAATCGATTAATGATTAATAGTTTAATAGATTAATCATTAATCGTTAATCAATTAACCTATTAAACGATTAATCATTGATCGTTATTCAATTAACCTATTAAACGATTAATCCTTAATCGATTAATCGTTAATTGGTTAATCGATTAATCAGCTAATCTATTAATTACTAACTGACTAGCTGCTGTTAATTTAACAACCTTGAAAAATGGTGATTTCGATTAAGTATATGAAATTACCAATGGCGGGGCGGAGGAGAAATATTTGAAGGAAATTGAAGAGGAAGCTGAAGTAATACCTCGGAAAGTCATCATGACCTTCAACAAGACATAATGGTCGCTCTCAGCTTTTATTTCATTTTTGTAACCGCTGAAAATCGAAGTGTAATGGATAATAAGACACAACGAGTAACTGCATTTATAAGGAGTGTTTTCAACTTGATTTCTAGATTTTAGACAAAATAAAATGCAAGAAACCCTAACATAATCTCGGCATTATGCCAACACTGAATTAATGATACTGAATACAAATGTCAAAGCTACTCCCAAAAACTCTTTTAGAAAGAGGAAAATTTTCAAAACTCCAATTAATATTTGCAATGCCGAAAATGCAAGTTAAAGAGTTCCCCATGATGAAACTTCTTCCATTATAGGGTATTTTGTATCGCATTAACTGCCTATTCGATCGAATAAATAACATTTAAAACAAAAACAAATTTTAAAAATTGTTTTTGTTTTAAATGTTATTTATTCGATCGAATAGGCAGTTAATGCGATACAAAATACCCTATAAGGGAAGAAACTCGTGAAATTCCTAATCAAAGTCCACAAAATTCTCGTAGACTGATCGATTTCAAAGCCGATGGCAAAACTTCATGGTCTATAAGTGAGAGCCATTGAACTGCTAAAAGCAATATGAATCTTTGTTGACCAGTTAATGAGACACTAATGCAGCGTACACGGAAAACCCTATTAATTGAATACCCTAATAGATGGAACAACTCATTTCCAAAATTTATTATTAAATAATAAAATTATTCATTTTACTATCTGTTTGATTAAATATAGTCTCCTTAACAATTTTATAATTGAATCGGTTTTACTTTGAATGCCCTTTTAGACTTTTAATTTTAAAGGAAGAAAAGAACAGAATCTAAAAGGAACGCAGAAGACAAATTGCTATTTTTATTGACGTTAAAAAAAGAGGTTGTTACGACAATTTTATGCAAATTAAAGCATTAACTCACCTGGATCCGTTGGCTTATTTGATGTGCCTCCCTGGGCAAGTTTTATGACACACTGCAAATAGAAAGACAAAAATTGAGCAGATCATATCGTTACTGTAGGCAATTTTATTAACTAATTTTATAACAAATTACTTTTTAAAGCCAATGAAGGATTTTATTAGACAATTCCCTTTTCAGGATGTTAACTCTTCTAAATAAATATATGTATAAAGTATAAAGCTGGCTACCGAAAAAGCATCTTCAGAAAAAAAATGTTTTTGGAAAAAGGAAGGAATCCTTCAAGTGACAGTTTGTTCACGTGGCCAAGTGAAATAGTTGGGGCAAAGTCCTTAAATATTTCTCTATTAATGAAGAACAGAAACATGCATTGAATCTGCAAAATTAATAAAAATGCATAGACTCATACGAAATAGAAACAAGAAATTAATGTCCCATTTTACAAGAATGAAATATATTTAAAACATAAACCTCATTTTATAAATTGTTGTTGCTTCAAATGTATTTATATGAACGAAATAACTCGTTGGTAAATTTAAAATATTAATTAGCATATTTTAATTAGCTCATAACTAAAAAAGTATCTTGCATCTTAATCAACTGAAAATGTTAACAATGAAGAGAGCCCCTCATTAATTTTTGTCTTACAATTCAATATCTATTCAATACACACACACACCCACACGAGCACATTTGCTTTTTCCAAATAAAATCTATTTTATTTTAAACAAAAACAACTGAAAACAGCACCTTTGGGAAATTAATATCCTTTTGGAATGCACGAGTCGAAGTCACGAGGCAGGCAACCGTGAGTTGAGCTTTTAAGAGTTGCCAAGTGTAACAAATAAATAAATTCAAACTATGAATCTGAAATTGTTGTAGAAAAAGAGAGAGAGGGAGAGAGAGGCAACAAAAAAACTTACAAAGAGATTTTTTTGTGCATTTTTTTGAATTTAAAGTGTGTTTGTTTTACCGTTTCCCCTGCCAACGCTGGAGAAAATATATTAAAAAAAAATTTACCATAAAAAGAAAATGAAATGAAATTTAATTTTTAAGGCAAAAGAAAGAAAAAATATTTAAACAAAAACATGCATGCAACATATCAGCAGCATAAACGTTGATCTACAATTACACTTTTTACATCACGTTTTGTATATTTTGCACACACGCACACACACAATACAGTGCCACAGTACAGGGGTTTGAAAGGAATTTTGTTTGAAATCGTTTAGCAGAATGTGACCTATTTCTTTTTTCAACTACCACACAATCAGGGGGTTACGACTACTCCTGCCATGCATGGAGCTGTAAGTGGTGAAAAGAAGTGATACTATTATCGCGGAATCGAAGCCGGGAACTTCAGCTTAATAGTCTGCCTATTAACTACTTTATAGGAATCGCAGAGCCATTGCTTCGCCTTTCTTGGTCTCACATCTGTAGTTTTAATAAAAAATTGGTGGAAGTCAAGTTAGATCGTATGTAAACCGATTTATATATACTTAAATGTCTTGAACATCTTCGAACAATTTTCTTATATGCAGCATCCAAACTACTGTAATGCGTTGCTGTAACAACAGCAAAAGAAAAGCATGCGAAAAAAAACATATACCTTTCGCAAAATCTCATACTGCCTGTATGAACATAAAAGTTTTTACTTGTATCCTTGCAGCATTTTGTCGCTTATTGCAACAACTTGTTTTATATAACAAACGAATGTTTATGGGAAAATTTTTAAAAGAACTTATTCACCAGTTTTATTTTTTCTTATATCAAGGACACTAACACACAAGGTGTGCAGGGTGACTCGTAAAGTTATTTCAAAGGATACGAAAAGTCTGATGTATTGTTTGTGCTGCATCGAACCTAGAGTTGCATGCTCTCCGCTTTGTTCCCTAAACCGCACCCGTAGTAAATTTATCGATTTCGAAAAACGAAAGACCTTATTCATTAAAATATGTCTGATTTATAAACAGTTTACAGAACAGATTTCCATCCAAAAATCATTTTATAAACCATTAATAACACAAACATATTTTTATGAATAAGGCAGTCAGTATTTAAAAAACATTCCAATAGTTTATTCTATTGTTTTTTCAACATTTTCTACTTTCCACTTTTATAATGACTTGCACTCTTCATAATGAGTTGCCCTTTTTATAATGACTTGCAATTTTTATGATGACTTGTATGTTTACAATGACTTGCACCTTTTATAATGATTTGCAATTTTTATAATGACTTGCACTTTTTATAATGACTTGCACTTTTTATAATGACTTGCATTTTTTATAATGACTTGCAATTTTTATAATGACTTGCTCTTTTTATAATGACTTACAATTTTCATAATGACATGCACTTTTTATAATGATTTGCAATTTTTATGACTTGCACTTTTTATAATGAGTTGCAGTTTTTATAATGACTTGTAATTTTTATGATGTCTTGCGCTTTTTTCATAATGTCTTGCACTTTTCATTATGACTTGCACTTTTTTTAATGACTTGCACTTTTTATAATGACTTGCAATTTTTATAATGTCTTGCACTTTTCATTATGACTTGCACTTTTTTTAATGACTTGCACTTTTTATAATGACTTGCAATTTTTATAATGACTTGCACTTTTTATAATGACTTGCACTCTTTATAATGACTTGCACTTTCTATAATGACTTGCACTTTTTATAATGACTTGCTCTTTTTATAATGACTTGCCTTTTTTATATTGACTTGCACTTTTCATAATGACTTGCAGTTTTTACAATGACTTGCACTTTTTATGATGACTAGTGCTTTTTTTAATGACTTGCAATTTTTGTGATGACTTGCACTTTTTATGATGACTTGCACTTTTTATAATGATTTGCACTTTTTATAATGATTTGCACTTTTCATAATGACTTGCACTTTTTATAATAACTTATACTTTTTATAATGACTTGCACTTTTTATGATGGTTTGCACTTTTTATAATGACTTGCACTTTTTATAACGATTTGCAATTTTTATGATGACTTGCACTTTTTATAATGACTTACACTATTTATAATGACGTGTACTTTTTATTATGACTTGCACTCTTTTTATAATGACTTGCACTTTTATAATGACTTACACTTTTTATAATGACTTGCACTTTTTACAATGGTTTGCAATTTTTACTTTCACTTTTTATGACTTGCACTTTTTATGATGACTTGCACTTTCTATGATGACCTGCACTTTTTATAATGAGTTTGCAACTGCTATGATGACTTGCACTTTTTATAACGACTTCCACTTTTCATAATGAGTTGCACTTTTTGTAATGACTTGCACTTTTTATAATGACTTGCAGTTTTTACAATGATTTGTACTTTTCGTAATGGCAAACAAGTCCTTTCTCTACGTTGACTACAATAAATTCGTTTACTTTGCTAAATGGCCAAAGCGAAGTCACAGATTTTTCAACTGAGAATTTTAAGTGTCAAACAAACTCATACTTGTATTATTGTCTAAACGTATAAGTAAAAGCAACAAAAGCAATGAAATTTATATTCTTTTCATTAAATTTATATTCAACAATCACTCTGCACACACATACTGACACGTCTTACTACCAGCCAACATCCTTGGAGGTAAAAAATTTAATTTATTTACCAGCTTCACGTTAAAAGTTTAAAGAGAAGTATTCAATTTATAAAACATCTTCATAAATAATTAATTCCTTAAAAGCTCTGCCATACCAATCAACTACATGAAACATTTATTCATACAATTGTTTTACTGCTTCCTTCCATTTAGTAGTTTATGCCCCGCGTCTTTAGTTCTTCAAAATCTGCAATTGTGTGTGGCAGTTTTTGCTGCTGTCTCACAGTCAACAGTGTGGATACAAATTGTATCAAAAAGCAGCTGTTGGAATAGAAATTTAAATACCAACAGAGTGAAAGATAAAATTGTCAAGTATTTTAGCACAAAATTGCAACGACTTCTTGCAAAGAGTTTGATAAATTATTGCTATATTTTCGATAAATTTTTCTTTTCAAAAAATTAAATTTAAAAATTCAGCCATTAATGCATATTCTTTTTACTATTTTAATAATATGTTAATAATTTTAAATAAAAATAAAAATGTTTATTATTAAGACAAGAATTTTTTTATTAAGACTCAAGTTCAAATCTGCAATCTGGAAATTCTCTTTTTTTTAAGAATTTTTATTAAATTATAATGGGAAACACTTTCAGCGTCGACTGTTATCACAAAATATTTTGTACGTGCAAGTGTGTAGTCACTCGTTCTGTTAAGTATTATGATGTAAGTTTATGCTTTAATGTAGATTTTAATTCTGCCGGTGCTCTCAGCTTTTTAATACACTTTTTTTTACTTTTTTTTCTGCAAAAATTTCTCATTACATTATTGTATTTCATATTAATTTTCTCAACTTTCTTTTCTACACAAGTGAACATAAATTTATTACGTCTATCTTCTTATTTTAAACTCATTCATCCGTATTGATATTAAATAACCGGCTTCACAGAGAATCATATAAAACAGTGAAAAATATATGAGTGAAAGGAATACAACTTTAAAAATTATTTGTAAATGCGGGATTTATATTCAAGCCCTTCTTGACTTCCAAAAGTCGTAGCATTTTAAGTTCTCATGTGGATTTAAGAAACATTATGTTTACGAAGACAACCTTCAATAAAATCACCATTGATTATGCCCCTCACCAAAAATGGTGAAAGGGTTCGTACAAAAAAATTATTTTTCCTTTGCAAAACAACACGGATACGAGAATAGAGCATCTAGCAAATTAGCGCATGCCATAGCGATCTAAATTTTCATATCATTCCAGTAGAAATTCGGATTAAAATCTAATGCGATCCGTTGACCCCAAAATTTTCAAAATCATTTTCTCTATTTATATCACATTTTAATGATATTTTTGTTTTAATATAATTGTCCACTTTTGCATAAAATTTATTAATAATTTTTGCAATAACGTTCAATCAAGACACATGATATCTACATATTACAGACTGCACAGCATTATGTAAATTGTATAAATGTTTTGAATTCATTGCTATTCATATTTATTTCAAGCAGTTGCTTAGTTACAAAATCATGTAATTAAATGAAATATTTAATTAAAATAAATCCTCTTGATTAGCACATTTATGGAAAAGTATGCTTTTTATTACAATGACAATAAAGGCAAAAACATGGAATACTTTAACTTAATGAAAGCTTTATGTAATCAAATATATTTATTTTATATTTCATGTTAATAAATCATAGAAAAGGATAGTAATTAACAGAAAATAATGTAGTAATTAGAATTATTAATATGTTCATGGCAGTAGAAGGTAATATCTGCTGACGACATACTTCAGCAATTATCATTTACAGTTGCTCACATTCTAAAATTGTAATTAAAAGATAGAGATTTTCTTGGAAGAGCCATTGGAGATCTTATAGAGGTTCGAGTGTTGAATATGCAAATCAAAAAAATTTTCTTTTTTGGAATTTGAAACAATTTTAGCCATTCCGGGTCAAATTTGATTTTTGTATTTATTTATTTTTTTTTCGATAACTTTTTTGTGTTATATGTTATTTCAATGATGTGTTGTATTTTTACTGTGTCAAAGTTTAAAACGTTCTTGGTTATCAGTTTAATAATGTCAAACGTCTATACAAATTTTTGACCACCCGTGGTCAATAGGATCATGTCCAAAAAAAAAGTATGTTATTCCTCGTATCTTAAAATAACTCTACGCCAAATTTCATCACAATCGGTTGAGCGGTTTGAGCATGAAGAGGTAACAGAGAGACAGAGTTATTTTCACATTTATTATTTTAGTAAGGAAAAAAGTGCAGGTCATTATAAAAAGTGAAAGGCATTATAAAAAGTGCAAGGCATCATAAAAAGTGCAAGTCATCATAAAAAATGCAAGTCATTATACAAAGTGCAAGTCATCATGAAAAGTGCAAGTCATTATAAGAAGTGCAGGTCCTCATGAAAAGTGCAAGTCATTATAAAAAGTGCAGATCCTCATGAAAAGTGCATTATAAAAAGTGCAAGTCATCATAAAAATGCAGGTCATCATAAAAAGCGCAAGTCATTATAAAAAGTGCAAGTCATCATAAAAAGTGCAATTCATCATAAAAAGTGCAAGTCATCATAAAACGCGTAAGTCATTATAAAAATTGCAAGTCATCATAAAAAGTGCAAGTCATCATAAAAAGTGCAAGCCATCATAAAAAGTGCAAGTCATCATAAAAAGGGCAAGTCATCACAAAAAGTGCAAGTCATCATGAAAAGTTCAAGTCATCATAAAAAGTGCAGGTCATCATGAAAAGTGCAAGTCATCATAAAAAGTGCATGTCATTGTGAAAAGTGCAAGTCATCATAAAAAGTGCAAGTCATTTTTAAAATTTCAAGTTATCATAAAAAGTGCAAGCCCTTATAAAAAGTGCAAGTCATTATAAAAACTTTAAGTCATCATAAAAAGTGCAGGTCATCATGAAAAGTGCAGGTCATCATGAAAAGTGCAAGTCATAATAAAAAGTGCAAGTCATTTTTAAAATTTCAAGTTATCATAAAAAGTGCAAGCCCTTATAAAAAGTGCAAGTCATTATAAAAACTGTAAGTCATCATAAAAATTTAAGTTTTTATAAAAAGCGCAAGTCATTATAAAAAGTGTAAGTCATCAAAAAAAGTGCAGATTTTCTTAAAAAGTTCAACTCATTATAAAAAGTGGAAGTCATTACGAAAAATGCAAGTCATTATAAACAGTGGAATTCTTCCTCCTGATGAGTCAGATTTCATGTGAATAATAAATCTTCTTCAAATTAACCTCATCTACACACACACCTCCTCAAGTAAAATTTTTAAATTACTTCGAAGAAAATTATTAGTCAGGCTTAAGTTCAAATCTGCGCAACTGTTTTAATACAATTTTCTTGTTTCAAGTTTGTAGCAGCAAAAACAAATATTTCATATCACTTCGTTATAGAAATATTTAATTATAATTTCAACTGGAGCATTTTGCTTGGAACAAAAATAAAATTTTTTTTTTGAAATGGTGTTTCCATTGAAATGGTGTTTCGAGTGCGGCATGCATAAATTCATACACATCACTGTCACACAACATCACATTCTTGGCATTTCATATAAATATTTCGTACATGTGAGTTCTTCTATTACCTGTTGTCATGCCTGGCGTCATGACGGTGGTGTTGGTTATGCTGCTGCTGTTGCTGCTGCTAAGAAGTGACACATACTCGTATTAATGAAATAAATTTTGCCAACTTTGAATGTATAACATTTCACATACACGCACACACACACAAGTTCTTTCCAGCAGTCGTATAATTAGAGTCTAATAAAATTATCATTTACAAATGTCTTAGATCATTTGCTACACATGTGTAGTTGTTATCTGCCTGTAATTTGTTAATTTTCAAAGCAAACAAATGTAGCGGGTTATCCGGTGATCGGTATCAAAAGTAAAGGTGGCAACAAATGTAAGCCATTGATTTCGATGAAACTTGTTTATTTAAATTTTCAATAAAATCAGTGGGAGAGGTACGAAGAAGATCGTAAACAAAAACAGGAAAAGTAGTTGCTATAAATTAACTTGCTTTTACATAAAAGTCATAATTTATAAAAAAAATTGTATATTATAACAGGTTAATAAAGCAAATTTTCTTAAAAATTTTTTTTACAAGAATTCTTATGAAACAAAAAAAATGTTTTTGATGTGTTAACATCTATACGCGCGCCTCTAGGGCAGTAAACTATCAGTTTCAATACATACGGAAGTGTAAGTGTAAGAGTTTGTTTGTTTGTTGTTGTTGCTTGGCAGTCGGTATTGAAAGTGATTATTGGGCGATTTTCATATAATTTTCCCACGCGATTTTCTCCGGAAATTCATAGCCGATTTTATGAATTTTTGGATGAAAACGCTAGTACGGGTTTCGACGAAGAGTTTAGGCCAAAAATCAAGGCGATCCGATATCGGCGAGCGGAGATTTAAGTGTTTTAATTCGGAGTATTAATTTGGAGTAATATTAAAAAAGTGTTTTATGTTGATCTTCGGTTTTGTCTTATGCATAGCAAAGAGAATAGTGACGTGGTTATACGTACATATATAAAAATGAGATAGCAAGACAGCAACGTATGTAGCTTATGTACAAACATAACAATGTATGTATGTATAGTTGTCTGTTGCTTTGCATTCTCTTTGTTTTTTGTGGGTTTAATATAAAATAAATAAAAAATACTTTATATTAACTCTACCTCCGGGTTTGTGGGTCTGTGTTCATAGAAATCGAACAGGTACCGTGTAACAAAAAGGTGTTAACACATCGCCCGTGAGTTCGAACACTCATTGATTTTTTTTTTTTTTTTATTTTTACAAGAATTCTTATAAAACAAAAAAAAAATGTTTGTAGTAAGTATTTTCACGAACATTTATATTACTATATTAAATTGAATTAAGATTCATAGGCTAATTGTTCGAAATTTGTTTTTAAATCTCAGAAAGACATGATAAATATTCCAAGGCACAAAGGAAAGTCAACATCAGTTTTATTCAACTTAAACAAACGCTAACACGGGTATTAAAACAATAACATGTTAACATCAGGTTGTTACAGTTCTCGTATTCTTTTTCACAATAAAATTTGTGTAAATAGGAACTGTTATCAAATTCAACTAAGCCACCTAATAAGTGGTGACAAACACACTGCACATGAGCACTGATGATGAAGATGTTGCCGCTTTCGAAAACAGCTGTTCTGCTCTGCTGTGTAAGTTGAATAACAAAACTGATGTTGACTTTCCTTTGTGCCTTGGAATATTTATCATGTCTTTCTGAGATTTAAAAACAAATTTCGAACAATTAGCCTATGAATCTTAATTAAAAAAAAATATGTTTTTTTAATAAATAAGTTTTAAAAAATTATCAGCTTTAAAAAAAATATTTACAAAACAAATTCTGTAGGGAAATCAGTTTCATAAACCTTTTATAAATCAAAAATATTTTTATGCATAACGACCTATGAAGATTATATGGAGGGCTCAAAGCTGTACCGAACCAAGTCATGAAATATAGAAAATGCCAAAATTAGTGCCCAAATTCTGCGCAATATTTAACTCTAGTTCTGTAACCTGCTAAGTCAAAAAGTGTTTCGTTCCCAAGTCAATGGCAATGGAAATTAAGGGCAGTTAATTTACTAAACCTCAAAATATCTTCGAATTGTCTTTTTTTTTGACTTGGTTCGCTTCAGCTCTGAGCCCTCCACATCTTCTCTAGCAAATCATAAGATGTATTTCTATTAAACACATACTCTTATCATCCAATGAAGTGAAGATATTTTTCACCTGCCATGAAGCATGCAAAAGCAAACCAAACAAATACAAGTGTAAAGTGTAAGGCAAAAAGGAAAAAAAAACAAACGACAAGGAAAAAATCATCAAATAGAAAACATTCTTGCAAGTGCTAACATTCCATTTACATAGAAAATACAACAAATAACATCATAAATACTTTCCAAATCTTTATCTCTTATGGCAGTAAATACGAATTATTGTCATACCAGTCATAAGTACTTTTGATCGTAAATAAAAGAAATTCATAAATTTCAATAGATAATAAACTACTGAAGATTACAGACTTTAAAATACATACAAAAAATAAAATTGTGAAATTTACAACGAAGTAAATTTATTAAGTGTCTTACAAGTGACTGAGTAAGTAAATTTGGTTCTATTAAAGTGTGTTCCCTTTTTAGAGTGTCACAACACCAGAGCAACGCGTGCAAATTGTGGAAATTTTTATTAAAAATAATTGTTCTATTCGTTAAACTCATCATGCACTCACTACTTCCATTTTATGGCGTTCACAATCATCCTGCAGAGCGGCTGATTCGAAGAACAATAGACTGTTTGCGGACCACATTAACTGTTACTGATGTGATGTGCATCCCGTGAGACAACGACCAGTGCGCACTGAAGAAGCTGTAGCCGCTACACAGGAAAACATTAAAGATTTACCTTATCAATCAATTCGCCGCCGTTCTCAGCAACTGGAGTTGTGTCCTTCCACTTTATGGAATATTTTTGAAGTTATTGAAAATTGTTGTAAACTGATTGTGCCTCCTAGGCGCCAGACGTGGCGGCCGCATAGCACAAATCATATTTAAACATTAATTTCATAAAATTTTCTTTCCAATAAAAACCGTTTCATTGATATTAAAAATATATTTGCTTGTTATACCCTCCAAAAAAGAATTTGGATGGTATATTCACTTTGTGATTCCGTTTATAACGCATCGAAATATATATCTCAGACCCCATAAAGTATATATATTCTTGATCAGTGATGAAATCTAAGACGAATTGAGCATGTCCGTCCGTCCGTCTGTGGAAATCACGATTTAGTCTAAACGAAAAGAGCTAGACTCTTGAAATTTGGTATAAATATATTTTTGAAAGCTTAAGAGCAGGTTAAGTTCGGAGATGGGCTAAATCGGGCAAGGGGGAAAAAAGTTCCCCTAAGAAGAACTAAACCAACCCAGAAAAAACAACATAATTTTTAAAGATTTTTGGTTATTTTGTTAAGCAAATGATATATTTTTATGTCAAATACGGTTCAACGCCTTAAACTTGGAGCCATTAAATAAAAAATAATAATTTTTGGACCCCGCCCCGTTATTATATGCAAAAATAGCATAAAAATTTAACAAATTTTAAATTATGTATGAATTTTTATTAGTCGAACTTTTTCTTATGTAAATTGTTAATTTTTTTTATCGGGCTTAAGTTCGAATCTTGCATGACTGCAAATTATTTTTTGTTATTTTTTATTATTGATAAATGAATTTGTTTAAATTCTATTTATTATTTTATATTAAGATTGGAATATTAAGAATATTTTTTTTTTTTTTTTTTTTTTTTTTTTTTTTTTTAATAATCATCAAACCGGCAGAACGGATCAGTACTGATTTCGAGGCCGCTACGCCATCTCATCAGCGTTCTTTGTTCAATTTTTCCCACTTTTGCAAGTGGTGCTAGTTAGTAGGAATATCAACTATTTAACCAATATTTTAACGAAAATTGAATATGAGAAGTTATCACTTTCATATTTTTTAAGTTATTACATTTTTGGTTAGAACGAAATTCCCCAACCCTGACGATTAATATTCCCAATATTCCATGTATCTCTTTCGCTTTTTCCAGAGCCATCGGCTGCTGATAACTAAAGCTTCTTTGTTATTTTGTGTTCAAGTAATTGAATTTAGTTGTCAATTTACAATGAACAAGTGCGCGTGTCCCCGCAATGTTTTAAATTATGTATGCATTTTTATTAGTCGAACTTTCTTATGTAAATTGTTAATTTTTTCAACGGGCTTAAGTTAAATTGAACAAAGAACGCTGATGAGATGGCGTAGCGGCCTCGAAATCAGTACTGATCCGTTCTGCTGGTTTGATGATTATTAAAAAAAAAAATTAAAAAAAAAAAAAATATTCTTAATATTCCAATCTTAATATAAAATAATAAATAGAATTTAAACAAATTCATTTATTAATAATAAAAAATAACAAAAAATAATTTGCAGTCATGCAAGATTCGAACTTAAGCCCGATAAAAAAATTAACAATTTAACAAATTGTTTTACTTAAGCCTACATTCCTTAAAAATAAAATTTGTAAGCTTTAATGACGAAGCTGAGACGAAACCTGGTACTACTCTGCCCCTACCCCCTCCTCTTCATTTGCCCCCTAAATGACCCTACCAAAAAAAAAAAAAATTTAATTTTGTATGTAATCATACCAAGCATTTATTTTTAGAGTTCTATGACTGCCTGTTTCTGCCCTACCCCCTTTTCCCCGTAAATGACCCTATAAAATAAAAAAAATAAATATATTTTGAATATAATTATCCCAAGAACTTATTTTTAGATTTTTATGACAAATTTGAAATGTTTCCCGCACAGCCCTTGCCAGAGCGACACCGCCAAAATACAGTTCCTATACCCTCTAAAGAGAATAGGACCCTATAAAGTAAATATGTATATTCTGGATTAGTGATGAAGTCTAAGACGGTCTAGCAATGCCCATACGTTCGTGTGTGGAAAACATGATATTGTCTATTTTTGAACCCCGCCCCCTTTGGTGGGCATTGACGTACGATATTATATAAAGGAACTCTGTTCCACCAAGTTAAACATTTTAAATTCACTTACTAAATATTTGAAGGGTATTTAAGATTCGATCCGGTCGAATATAAAGTTTTTACTTGTTTTATTATGATTTAAATTTTGGTCACTCTATAAAAAAAACACCCTATACACAACATAAACAAAATGATTTTGGAATAAAAATAATTATTGGCAATGAGTCAAGTGATTTTTACCAAAATTCCACAGCACAAAAATATGAAAGGGAATACGTCAGTTTTTCTTCTACGCTACAACGCTAATAGTCAGTGAGGCCAACTCAAAACAAGTAAGAACGTTATTTTCGATCGCGTCGAATTTTAAATAACCTTCAAATATTTGGTAAATTAATTTAAAATGTTTAATCTGCTGGGTCAGCGCTCCTTTAAGACATTTCTGTGGCCAATTTTAAAATCATATTTTGACAGGGTCACTCCGAGAGGGGCCTTGGGAAGACATTTCACCTTTGTCGTAAAATTAAATTTGTGGAAAAAATAAGTGTAGAAAAAAATTTGTTTTTTGATACGGTCATTTAGAGGCAAAGGGCTTCGTCATAAAAGCACAAAAATTTAGTTTTTAAGGAATACAATTTTTTTAATATTTACACAATTTCTCATTAAATATCTTACGTCCAAGCCCACTAAAAGGGGCGGGGTCAAAAAACGGATTTCTCTGATTTTCTGGATCCAAGTTTAACACTTTGGATCTTCTTTAACATAAAAATATATCATTTGCTTAAAGAAATTATAAAAAAAGTACTTTAAAAATTATGTTTTTTTTAGAGGTTGGTTTAGTTCTTCTTAGGCGATATTTTACCCGCTGGCCCGATTCAGCCCATTTACGAAATTGGCCTGTGCTATCCTTTAAAATTTATCTGTACCAAATTTCAAGTGTCTGGCCTGTATCGTGAATGTCACGGACGGACGGACTGGACCGTATCGTCTTAGAGTTCATCATTGATCAATATACGGAATGACAATGTGAATAGTTTAGGGTCTATTCCGTTTGGAGGGTGTAAAAATAGGCTACAAAAGGGTACGAATTTCAAAAATTGCGCTTAAAAACTACACTCCGCATTCTTCTTACTTTTCATTCATTGATTTTGATTATTAAAATAAAATATTGAAAAATACAATATAAGCCCCCAAAAATATGCAAAACTTTCTTACAACTATTTCCAATAAAAATACTTTTTAGATTTCTGGCGTCAGCCACTTACGGAATATGGCTACTGATCTTTGCCACACATTCATTCAAATTGAAACAATTTCATAAAAACTAACCCCCCCCCCCCCCCCCCCCTGTTTTAATTACAACTGTAACAATAGAAGAGTGAACGTGTTCAAACACAACTCGACTTGTTTTGACACACACACACACACACTTGTTTTGTTAACTATTACAAAATTTAAAAGGAGATGGTGATAATAATAAACACATCAATTTTATTAAATGTCACACTACACACACACATACACACACACACGTACATACGTACTTTTCTATTCACTATGTAAGAATAAATAAACTGCAATACATACAGTTATGCTAGTGCTTTCTATGCATGAAGGATTTCATATGCGAGTATGTGTGCAGGCAGCACATAAAATGTTATTAGATGCAACTGAAATGCGGGGGAATGTGCAAGAGGTCTTTTTCCCATACACACAGCAGCGCATAAAAAATCTTTATTTACACTTGAAGTATCAAAGAATATCCGTCAATATTAAAATGTATATATGAAATTAAAATAAAACTAAAAAAAAAATAAAATTGAACCCTGAACAGTAACGTGTTCATTGAACTTCCTTTCGTACTATTTCCTTCATGTTCAAAGACAATCTCTATTACAACTCAAATCGTTTGTACTTCTGCAAGTATTTTAGACGAGATGCTTCCTATTGTTGCATTTGGGAATAAGGGGCAACCTTTTTTTCCAGCTTTCGATTAATTTTTTATGCACTCAAATAATGTAGAAATTGAAATCATAAAAGCACTCTGTTTAATTTAAAATAAATTGCACAATTAAAATTGAATATTTTTATATCAAATGCAATAAGATATATTGTTTTTAATTCAGAAAGACAGGCTAAATATTTTAAGTATTACCAGTACGAATCAACATCAGTTTAATTATACAAGTTATACAGAAGAGCAGAACAGCTGTTTTCATATGCCACCACACTTTCATCTTAGACACTGGCCTGAGTACAAAAGTTCCTCCAGCCATAAAACTTTGTTTCAAGTAATAAAAATGGAACAAATATTCAGGAAATACTGCATGAAAAAAATAATAATAAAACGGCAACACTAGGACTTAAAGTTACTATCGGTTCTATATAATTCTCGGATGCCATTTCATAATAGAGTTTCATAATGAAATTTTTTTTATTTTTCGCTTAAAAAATTTATTCTTCGACTTTCATTTATTTCTCAGTAAATAAAAGTTATTTTTTAATTTCATTTATTCTAAAAAAAATAAAAGTTTTTTTATTTCTATTTCTTCTTCAGAAAATAAAAGTTATTTTTTTGTTCTTTATTTATTCCTCAGAAAATAAAAGTTATTTTAATTTATTTTTATTTATTCCTCAAAATTTCTAGATTTTTATTTATTCTTTAGAAAATTTGTTTCTCAGAAAATAAAAGTTATTTCATGATTTTTTATTGTTTCTCCGAAAATAAAAGTTATTTCTTGATTTTTATTTAGTTCCCAGAAAATAAAAGTTATTTTTTAATTTCATTTATTCTACAAAAAATAAGTTATTTTTTTGCTTTTTATTTACTCCTCAGCAAATAAAAGTTATTTTATTTTTATTTTTATTTATTCCTCAGAATTTCTAGAGTTTTATTTATTCTTTGGAATATATAAGTAATTTTTTGATTTTTATTTGTTTTTCAGAAAATAAAAGTTATTTCATGATTTTTATTTGTTTCTCAGAAAATAAAAGTTATTTCTTAATTTTTATTTTTTCTTCAGAAAATAAAAGTTATTTCATGATTTTTATTTATTTCCCTGAAAATAAAAGTTATTTCATGATTTTTATTTGTTTCTCAGAAAATAAAAGTTATTTCATGATTTTTATATGTTTCTCAAATAATAAAAGTTATTTCATGATTTTTATTTGTTTCACAGAAAATAAAAGTTATTTCTTCATTTTCATTTATTCTTCAGAAAATAAAAGTTATTTCATGATTTTTGTTTGTTTCTCAGAAAATAAAAGTTATTTCTTGAATTTTATTTATTTCCAAGAAAATAAAAGTTATTTCATGATTTTTATTTGTTTCTCAGAAAATAAAAGTTATTTCTTGATTTTTATTTGCTTCTCAAAATATAAAAGTTATTTCTTGATTTTTATTTATTTCCAAGAAAATAAAAGTTATTTCATGATTTTTATTTGTTGCTCAGAAAATAAAAGTTATTTCTTGATTTTTATTTTTTCCTCAGAAAATAAAAGTTATTTCTTCATTTTCATTTATTCTTCAGAAAAGAAAAGTTATTTCATGATTTTTATTTGTTTCTCAGAAAATAAAAATATTTCATGATTTTTTTTGTTTCTCAGAAAATAAAAGTTATTTCTTGATTTTTATTTTTTCCTCAGAAAATAGGTTTTTTTTATTTTATTTTTTTTATTTTATTTATTCTTTAGAAAATTAAAGTTATATTTTTATTTTATTTATTCCTCAGAGAATAAAAAACAAAGAATCGTACACAATTTATATTTTAAAAATATATTTTGGAAATATTTTGTTAATTAAAGACAATGAAGTATTTCTTATATTTTTGTTTATAAAAAGAATCGGAAATAAAAATCAGCTCATGTCTGCTTTATTTCTCATTGGCATATCTTGATTTTATACAACAATTTCAAAAGTACAGAATTCGTTGAATTCGTTTAACCAAAACCGGTTTATTTCATCCAAAATTCGTTTTATTGTAAATTCATCAGAAGAAGTACAAGAAAATTCCTATAACAGAATTCGATTATATTTTTAATTTTTACACCCCTAAAATTATGCTAAGAAATTTTTGCTACGAATACCCTTTATTTTCATGGATGTGTGTGTGTACCCATTCTTAACACATTCAAACAAGTATTTGTGCAATTGTAACAATTTGTATGTAAACATGTGATTGTACTTTATATTATTAACTTGATATGTTCATAACAACTCACAAACACACACACAAATTAGTCAAGTATGTGTCAAATTATAAGTGTGTGTGTGTGTGTGTGAGTGTGTGTTTGTATGTATGATTATTGCTCCCTACACATTCAAATATCGCGTACATGTACGTGTGCTGTAAAATTTTGATTTTCATTTGATTTATTTTATTGCGAACACAAACTGAACGCGGCGCGGCGGCAGAGTGTGAGTGTTTTTAAGTAAAAGAACATTAAAAATTACGCGGTTGGAAAGTAAATATGTAATTATTATTAACTGACGCTGCAGCAGGCTGCCAGTGAATGAAAGTTAATTGGTTTTTGTGGGTTTTCATGTCACAGGCAAAACCAAGAAATGAAATTTCTACCTTTAACCATTTAAGATATTTCTTGCGAGTACAAGAATGTGTGAATACAGACCGGGCTGGCGTAAAATGGGGAGGAAAAGTGGAAAATTTCTTTTTAAATGCTTTAACTAATTTGTTGAAGTTATCATTTAACACGGTACTAATAAAATTTAAATGAAAATTTGTAAGAAATTCAAGAGTGACATTTTTAAATGCCAGAGTAAAATTTTGTGGTAAACAAAAATACAACAAGTAAAAACGATATATTCGACCGGGTCGAATCTTAAATACCCTCCAAATATTTAGTAAGTGAATTTAAAATGTTAAACTTGGTGGAACAGAGTTCCTTTATATAATATCGTACGTCAATGCCCACCAAAGGGGGCGGGGTTCAAAAATAGACAATATCATGTTTTCCACAGACGAACGTATGGGCATTGCTACACCGTCTTAGACTTCATCACTGATCAAGAATATACATATTTATCTTATAGGGTCAAATTGTCTTTGGAGGGTATTAAAAGCGGTATTTTGGCGGGGTCGCTCTGGCAAGGGCTGTGGGGGAAACATATCAGCTTTGTCCTAAAACTCTAAAAATAAATGGTTGCGATAATTATATACAAAATAAAATTTTATATATTTTTTTATAGGGTCATTTACGAGGCAAAGGGGGGAAGGGGTTAGTACAGAAATAGGCAGTCATAAAATTCTAAAAATAAATGCCTGGGATGATTATATACAAAATTTAAAAACCAAAAATTTTTATAGGGTCATTTAGCGGGCAAAGGGGGAGTAGGGGGTAGGGCAGAAATCGGCAGTCATAAAGCTCTAAAAATAAATGCTTGGGATGATTACATACAAAATTTAAAAAAATTTTTTTTTGTTTTGATAGGGTCATTTAGGGGGCGAAAGGGAAGGAGGGGGTAGGGCAGAGTAGTACCACGTTTCGTTTCAGCTTCGTCATTAAAGCTTAAAAGTGTTATTTTTAAAGAATGTAGGCTTAAGTAAAACAATTTGTTAAATTTTTATGCTATTTTTTCCTATAATAACGCCCACTAAAGTGGGCGGGGTGCAAAAATTATTTTTTTTATTTTATGGCTCCAAATTTAAGGCGTTGGACCGTATTTGACATAAAAATATATCATTTGCTTAACAAAATAACTAAAAAAACTTTAAAAATTATGTTGTTTTTTCTGGGTTGCTTTAGTTCTTCTTAGGGGAACTTTTTTCCCTCTTGCCCGATTTAGCCCATCTTCGAACTTAACCTGCTCTAAGCTCCAAAATATATTTGTACCAAATTTTAAGGGTCTAGCTCTTTTCGTTTGGACTGAATCGTGATTTTCACAGACGGACGGACGGACATGCTCAGTTCGTCTTAGATTTCATCACTGATCAAGAATATATATACTTTATGGGGTCTGAGATGGATATTTCGATGCGTTACAAACGGAAGGACAAAGTGAATATACCCTCCAAATTCTTTTTTGGAGGGTATAAAAAGAGTGCAGGGGGGTTATTCTGTAATACGATGCGAACGAAAAACTGAACGCATTTGTATGCCATTTATATTGAAATGCGAAAGCAATTCCCTTCGCATCGCATTACCGAGTAACCACCCGGATGATTAACGTTTAGCGGCTTTTTGCTCTGCTGTAAATTAGAAATTGAATGGGTGTTAATTTTTTTAATCTTCAGTATAATGATCATGTCCTTCTAGAATTGATTTTAGGAGTTTAAGCCCATAAATTTCAAGGGAATTTGATATATATAAAAAATATATATCCCGACGACCTGCATTAGCGCTATGGAATACCCATTGGAACTTGCAAAACAATTTATATAAAAATTATTTATATAAAATAAATAAATAATAGGAGTGACGAAATATTGAAATTAAAAATTAAACTGAAATAAAGAGACCTTATGCTAGGAACACAACTGGGACGAACGACGAATTTCGCTTAGTACGACGAATTCGTTGAAAAAAAAAATCGCTCTATAAATTCGTCGTATGAAACACAATAACGACGAATAAATTAAAATAATAAGCAAACAAAATTTTAATATTTGTTTTTTCATGTAATCCTCTGATGCCAGCCAGATTGTTTAGACACTCAATAATTATCCCGGTGTTGTACGTTTTTTTTTCAGAACAAATTCCTTTTTGTAAATATTTTCTGAAAAATTTTTTGTCTGTAAATAAATTATTATTTTCATTTAACAGCTGATGAGATGACCATATGAAAAAGTGAGAAATATAAAGAAAAACTATATTATAAAAAGTGTTCAAAATTAATAAAAAGTCGTCCGAATGACACATTTTTGTGAATTAGTGAATGCATTTTTAGTATGCAACGAAAATTTTAGTGCTACATGCAACAATACAGTAGTGAACTATATTTTTCTACAAAAAACCAGTTTGAGTATATGAAACCTGGTCACTTTATATTGATTTGTTCGTCGTTCGTTGACGAAACAATTAGAAATAAACAAGGCAGATTAAACAGGTACCCTCACTAGCGCAGCTGTCTATTATTTACAAAGCAACTCATTGTCAAAAGTTTGTTTACAAGGTACACAAATTGTTTTATTTTTTAGTGAAAAATTGCAGCAAAATATTACAAAGTTTTCAAAAATAGTGATATATTCAAAGTGTTTCGGCAGCAGCATCAAAAATATTTCAGTCAAAAGTTTGTTTGTGTGTTTCAGAGTGGATTTCACAATAAAAAAAACATCTTTGGACTTTAGTAAAGTAAAAACTGCCGCTTTTGGTCTACTACTGAAGCGCAAGCAATTGTTCTCAATGGGAAGCCACAACGCTCTTTTGGAGTTTTTATTAAATGGAAGTCCTCAAATTAAAGAACATTTATTGCATTCTCGCAAAGAAGTTGATCGCCAATTGAAATTTGTTTGTGAAAATTTCATTTAAGATGCTCTTAACAATTTAGCAGCACCTCTTGTAACATTCCTGGAAAAAGCACAGACCGTTTTATGTTCTTCAGCGCCTGCGGCCGCCAAGGCACATCAGCAACAACAAAGTAATAAAATAAACTATACACTGAGGCAAAGCTCATGGGCGAGTACACAGCATATAAGCAGGGTTATACCTACAAGAGGCCCAACGAGTGATAAAAAAACTAACTGCCGACGTTACAAAGATCGATGTAATTGTATTTAAGCAACATGGACGCCGAATTTATATTTTTGCGACCGATACAAGTTAGTTTTAAAAAATTTGCTAAATATCTTGACTTGATAATTAAACAATTCTTTTCTTTATATCCTCCAGAACAACATAATTCAGTCCGTTGTTAAATTAGAGCAATTACAAACCACTAATGGTTACAGCTCCGATGACATGCCCTTCCACCGAATAATATTATCTAGTGCCAGTATTTTAGCATTCGATGCGATGATAAACTTTTCTGCTGGCCAACGCAAAACAAATATATCATCAACAGATAACAACAGTAACTTGCCACAAGCTGCAGCTACGAAAACCAGCGAAAACATTGGACAATAAAGTTAGTTTTGATGGCCCAGTGGAAAATCTTCCAGAAGTGCCGGAATCTTCACGCAATAATAGTAGTGTTACATCGCCAACAGCACTATCGCCGGAACCTGCAGATGATAACACTGGAGAATGTACGCAATAGAATAACGATTTTTTACTTTAGTTATAAATATTCTTTATTGTTATTAAACTACGCAATAAAACATTATAAGTAACGTTACACAAATATGAAATGTCTTTTATAACTCGGTCTCGTCCAGCGATGTTTAGATTCTCTTAGATACACACCTTCTCCAGTGCACAAACGACTTGAGTCATTCAGATATGTATAATTGAAGTTTACACAGAGCAGCCCTACGCGTAATATATTGAGTGGGTTCCCAGATTCATACTGGAAAATTATAACACTTTATTTTTTCGAAACATTTATTGGTTTTAATATAAGTACCTTCTTTGGAGAACGCATATTAATTCCTTTTAACTCGATATATCTTAAACAAGGAAATCACGTATGGCCCAAGGCAGCTTAGACAGCCCACTTAAAAATTATGTATTTACCACCATTTAATTAAAATTCTCTAATTCCATATGTACATATATAGATCAAAAATGTATTTATTTATTATAAAAATTTAAAAAATATAATTCAAAACATGTAAATTGGTTTATATTATTTGTTTTAGCTGCCTTTTGGTTTTTGCTTTTTGTTTTGTTTTCAAGAAAATTACATTTCTTTTTGACAACGAGGCGCTTAATTTCTAGCAACAAAATACGTGTGGTTTTTGGTGTTGTTAATTGTTGTAGTTATGGGGGTACCTAGTAAAGCTGCCTTGGAAATAAATGTATTTCAACTTTCGCTGAGTATGACGAACTTCGACCAACGCCACGATTGTGTGCATTTTCATATACAAAAATGTGTTTTATTTTTGGCGACGAATATTCGCGACCAAAAATTTGTCGTTCGTCGCAGTTGTGTTCCTAGCATTAAGCTTAAAAATATCAGAATACAATAATTATTATTTATTATAATTAATTGTGTGTTTACAATTTGTGAAGGAACTCAGAAAGGAGGGCTTCTTGTACCATTTCAAGCAGTTATTAGATTCTGTGCAACAACACAAAAAAATATATAAAAACAACAATTTTGCAAATATTGAATATTTTCTTTAATCTCAATTTGCTTTATTGTCATGGAAATTTATATACAACAATGAACTGAAAAGCAGCAGTTTTTTTTTCTATATTAATAAATAACAAAAGCATAAACGAGGTTATTTTTGCTAATTCATTTTTTTATATACAAATCAGAAAAATAAGGTGCAAGAACGAACAACGTGAGTTAGTAACATGATCCATTTTATCGTTGACATAATTCAAAGAAATAAAATGTTGACAATAATTTTATACACACACACACACACAAATGCACACACATAGTTTAAGGCACATACACGCAAACTCGTTTATCAGCATTTTAATTATTTTATTTTTACTTTTTTAATAGAAAATCACTCGTGTAGTAGTAGCCTTAGCAACAGGTGTGCTGTAAGTTAATAAAATGGAAAATACACAAACAATATTGGCACGTTGCTTTTTAATTAAAATATTTATTGAACAAAAGTAATCAAGGCAAATAAATAATAACTAAGTAAAACAGCAAATATTGCATTGAATTAAATTTATATACACAAACAAAAGGATAAACGTCAATATGCAGAAATGCCACATATTCAATCACCCCCCAAACTCCTGTGATTGAGTGGCTGAAACCAAATATTTAAATATTTGCATATTTAAAAATTTTAATATTTGAAAAGGAGGGAGTTGTGTGAAATGGTACCAGCCAAAACATGTGGGTACATGTTTTCGGTAATAGTGAGCAGCTTTTTACGGATTCCTAAAGTCATAACTGGTACCTGTATGATGCATAATAAAGGGTGTTTTTTTATGAAGTTTTTTTGATGTGTTAACATTTATACGCGCACCTCTAGGGCAGTAAACTATCAGTTTCAATACATACGCAAGTGTAAGTGTAAGACTTTGTTTCTTCGTTGCTTGGCAGTCGGTATTGAAAGTGATTATTGGGCGATTTTCATATAATTTTCCCACGCGATTTTCTCCGGAAATTCATAGCCGATTTTATTAATTTTTGGATTAAAACGCTAGTGCGGGTTTCGACGAAGAGTTTAGGCCAAAAATTAAGGCGATCCGATATCGGCGAGCGGAGATTTAAGTGTTTTAATTCGGAGTATTAATTTGGAGTAATATTAAAAAAGTGTTTTATGTTGATCTTCGGTTTTGTCTTATGCATAGCAAAGAGAATAGTGACGTGGTTATACGTACATATATAAAAATGAGATAGCAAGACAGCAACTTATGTAGCTTATGTACAAACATAACAATGTATGTCTGTACATTTGTCTGTTGCTTTGCATTCTCTTTGTTTTTTGTGGGTTTAATATAAAATTAATAAAAAATACTTTATATTAACTCTACCTCCGGGTTTGTGGGTCTGTGTTCATAGAAATCGAACAGGTACCGTGTAACAAAAAGGTGTTAACACATCGCCCGTGAGTTCGAACACTCATTGATTTTTTTTTATACGAATCACTCTGTTGTCTGACAGCTGTTTTGACAGTTTAAAGTGACGTCTCTACTCAGTATTGTTTGGCAAATCATCATGAACAGGTTAACTCCAGAACAACGTTTCCAAATCGTGGAAATTTATTTTAAAAATGTTTATCCGCTTTTTTACCGCAAAATTCTCTTCAGTGATGAGGCGCATTTTTGGTTGAATGGATATGTCAACAAGCAAAATTGCCGTATTTGGAGCAAAGATAATCCCCAAGCCGTTCAAGAATTGCCAATGCATCCCGATAAATGTACTGTTTGGTGCGGTCTATGGGCTGGTGGAATCATCGGTCCTAATTTCTTTAAAAATGAGGAAGGACGACGCGTTACCGTGAATGGAAATCGATACAGAATCATAATCAATGAATTTTTGGTGCCAAAACTTCAAGATGTGGATGTAAACGAAATGTGGTTTCAACAGGAGGACGGTGCCACTTGTCATACTGCGGGCGAAACAATGGACTTATTGAAAGAACATTTCAACGACAACATTATTTCGAGAAATGGACCGGTGAATTGGCCTCCGCGTTCGTGTGATTTGACGCCACTCGATTACTTTCTTGTGGGGATACCGGAAATCATTGGTTTACGTGGATAAACCAACAACGATTGACGCTTTGGAAACCAGGGGCCAAATTACCGCATTCGATATCGAACGAAATTTACATACAATTTATATACAAATTTTGATCGATATCGAATGCCGTAATTTGGCCCCAGTATTCAACGTGTCATTGCTGAAACACGCCCTCAAATGCTTGAAAAGGTGGTCGAAAATTTGACCTCCAGAATGACCTTGGTGCAAAATAGTCGTGGTGGCCATATGCCCGAAATTATATTTAAATGTTAAATGACAAGAAATTATCTACCAAATAAAAAATTTGTTTGGCCATTTCATAATTTGGCAAGTGTTTTATTTAAATTTCAAATCAGCAAGCTCTTATAAAAACACCCTTTAGCTTAATATGATTCATGATGAGGACTTAGGAGCTTCCAATTATTTTAATTCGAAATAATTGCTTGATTTTTGGATAAAAACTATTTGGTAGCAGACATCCCTGTGGGAGTAGAATATTGATTCTACGGTAAGTATTTGCTGAAATACGAAAAACCATTGGATACAAATTTAATTCCTGCCTTCTCGGAAAAATATTTATTATTAAAATACTAGTAGAGCAGTTAATGGTGAAAATAACCCATTCAGAGGAGCTGTAAAGTTGTGCTCTGTGTACAGTTGGTGGCTGTTGGCTGAGATAGTAGAACACGAGACTATGAAGCGGAGAGTCCTGAGTTCGAGCCCGCGCTGAGTCATAAAATATTGTGTTGAATTCTTCTGATCAGCATTAGTGCGTGGTTGTGTTAGTTGTTGCCAGCCTGTTTTCAATGATGAAGGCATAGACCTGGTCACGGAACATAATAGGCAGCGACTGACACCATCATGTACTAAAGAGCAGGGGAACAGCACTCTCCTCCGTCGGTCCTGTAGCAAAAATTTGCGGGCGAAGTAAAAAGGTTGAAATAGCTACAAAGAATTCTCTATGTTCTCTTCTTTCTTCATCTGCCCCCTCAATACTATTCCCTCCTTTCTAGTTCCGGCGCAATGCACTGCATATGTAGGGGTCATCCCCTGAGTGTTGGTCCAAGATAAAAAAATAAAAATTAAATAGAAAAAAATTTCTTGCAACTAGATATTATTTCAAACAACCTCTTGTTGAAATGCATTTAATAAAACATGTACGAGGTCTGTTAAAAAATATTAGCTAAATTTTTATATATCCCAAAAAAAATATTTATTTTTCCATCAATTTCTACGAGAACTGTTTGATAACTTCGTGAATTTTCCAATTTCTTTCGCAGTAACGTTAAATGCAACAGTTGAATTCTGCCAAATTAGTTTGTGCAGCCACACAGCCTCTTCAATTTTAAGAAAAATTGAAAAATATTATTTTCATTATTTTTTGCTTAAAAACTGTCTAAAATAGTTGGCAACTAGAAACAAGTGTTCAAGACGAGTATACGACAATTAAAGAAAACATTAAACGAATTTTGATTTAGTCACCTTATAACTTGAACGAGCCTCGTATATCTGTCTCTTTGTGTAATATGCAAGATTCCCTTAATATTGCATTTTTTCAACTTATTTTAATTCATATTTTAAATATTCCCCCTTATTCTGTAACTACTTGTCAACGTCACGTCACGTCAAGACAATATCAAAACTAAGACATTCGCATACTTTTTTTTCTCGGAATTTAACTTCTTTTAACAGCCTCTGGTTATTTTCGAGTGCTTAGAGAATAGTCGGAAACTGTCAGCAGTTGTTGCCCCCCACCTGAATGTAATTGCCCTATATTTTATGTACTCTTGACGTGACATTGACGTGACATTGACATATAGTTAAAGAATAAGGGGAATTAATTAGAGTTAAAATTTGCTAAAAATATTAGCACCGATTATTTCGTCAAATATTTACTTCGGCAAATTGAACATCAAGTTACTTTTTTATTAACTTCGTTTGTCATTTTAATTTTTATGCAGAGAATCTAAAAACATTAAAAAACTGCCTTTTGCAACTGTTTTTTTTTTTATTGTTGAACAGACCCAAAAATACGAAAGTAAAAAAAAATTAAATAAAATAAAAGACACGAGAAATCTTGCAATTGGCCAAAGACACACTAATAAAAGTGAAATTCTTGTTGTACTCGTACTTGCAACATGTTCTTGACTTGTTTTTAATAACTTCTGACCCTGTTAAGACAGAAAATGAACATGATTCGTGTATGATGTGAGAGTTGAAATGGGCTGTTGGCTGTTCATTTCTTTTTTTTTTTGTTTTATTTTAATTTTCTTTAACTGAGTGAAGTTTTTGGGCTTTACTTTTTTGTTTGTTTTTTTTTGTGGCCATTGAGAAATACAATAAACATGACACAAAAATGTTTAAATATTTTTAGTACAACTTTTGATGGCTTCTTTATTATTTTTTTTTAAGAAACAAAATACTTTCATTAATCATAAATGGTTTTAATTCAAACAAAACGAGTTCAAATAAATATTTCATTTAAGAGTATTTAAAAAAAAAACAACTTCTATTTCGAATATACACAAGCCGCAATTCAAGTTAAAAACTGAAGTTGCAGTGCTTATTACGGCTACAACGACTGTAAAAATTAACTACTACAAAGAGGTAACGTGTTTTAAGTCTGGGGCCTAATTACGGCATTCGATATCGAACGAAATTTCCATACCGTAATTTGCTCCCTGATTTTTTGAATACCAGTAATATCAACCATTTAAAGAGAAACAACATTTATTATTTTTTTTTTAATTTTAAGACTCTATCGCATATGACGCTAATTATGGATTTTAACTTTTATTGCAGTGTATATTTATTGAAACGAACTATTTTACGTTGTCATGCATTTGTTTGAATATAAAGATAAATAGTATCATCATGTGATTAAGCTTAGGGTGTCGTTAATGTTTCATAACTGCGCCAACTGTAACAGTAGTAAATTTATTGAGTTGTTTGTGTGGATTATATGTAATACTGAAGAAAAATTATTTTGTAAAAAAAATTTTCTGGTAGGAAGTACTGCTCTTTTTCAAATAGAAAAAGTGCAAGTCATTAAAAAATAATGCAAGTCATCATAAAAAATGCAAGTCATTATAAAAAGTGCAAGTCATTATGAAAAGTGCAAGTCATTATAAAAATTGCAAGTCATTATGAAAAGTGCAAGTCAATATAAAAAGTGAAAGTCAAAAAATGCAAGTCATTATAAAAAGTGCAAGTCATTATAAAAAGTGCAAGTTATATTAAAAAGTGCAAATCATTATAAAAAATGCAAGTCATTATAAAAAGTGCAAATCATTATGAAAAATAGCAAGTCATCATAAAAAATGCAAGTCATTTTAAAAAGTGCAAGTCATTATAAAAAATGCAAGTCATCATAAAAAGTGCAAGTCATTATGAAAAGTGCAAGTCATCATAAAAAATGCCAGACATCATGAAAATTTCAAGTCATCAGAAAAAGTGCAAGTCATTATAAAAAGTGCAAGTCATTATAAAAAATGCAAGTCATTATAAAAAATGCAAGTCATCATAAAAAGTGCAAGTTACCATTATAAGTGCAAGGCATCATAAAAAGGTGCAAGTCATTATAAAAAGTGTAAGTTATCATAAAAAATGCAAGTCATTATAAGAAATGCAAGTCATTATAAGAACTGCAAGTCATTATAAAAAGTGCAAATCATTATAAAAAGTGTAAGTTATCATAAAAAATGCAAGTCATTATAAGAAATGCAAGTCATTATAAGAACTGCAAGTCATTATAAAAAGTGCAAATCATTATAAAAAGTGCAAGTCATTATAAAAAGTGCAAGTCATTATAAAAAGTGCAAGTCATTATAAAAAATGCAAGTCATTATAAAAAATGCAAGTCATCATAAAAAGTGCAAGTCATTATGAAAATTGCAAGTCATCATAAAAAATGCAAGTCATCACGAAAAGTGCGAGTCATCATAAAACATGCAAGTCATCACAAAAAGTGCAAGTCACCATTAAAAGTGCAAGGCGTCATAAAAAGTGCAAGTCATCATAAAAAGTGCAAGTCATTAAAAAAATTGCAAGTCATTATAAAAAATGCAAGTCATCATAATATCCCTCACACAGGGATGTCTGCAACCAAATAATTTTTGTCCCAAAATCAAGCAGTTATTTCGAATTAAAATAAATTGATTTTGGATCATGATTTCGCCAATTTCTCTAACCAGTTTAGAACGTCTCAATTTACTAACACCTTTTATCCATTTCGTGCCACTGTGTTTGACTGCAAGTTCTTTCAAATTAATTACAGCCACTTTAGAATACAACAGAGACAACAACAATATCACCAACACAACAACCTCAAGAATAATAAAAAGAAAAGCTTTAACATTTTCAAAACTGGAACACATTAAAAATATCTTTAATTACATTAAGTGAAACACACGCACACACGTACACACTCAATCAAAATCTTACAAATAATTCATGCTACAATTGGGCAAATTATATGAAAATTAATTTTATTAGACAAACTTGAATTCAGCCAAAACATCACACTAAGCAGCAGTTGCACACAAAACTTTGCCAACGGCGGAAGTGAAATTTTAATCAAAAATTGTGTAGCAGAACAATAAAAATCAAAAGGATAAAATTAAATTAATTTTGCAGAAAAGTTAAACCAAAAATTATCAAACAGAAAAAAAAACTAAAATCCAAAAGAACACACACACACACACACAAGCGAATTTCTATAAAATGAAGCATTCAGAGCGGCTAGTGCAGCTTTGCTTGATACGGTGTGTCATAAATATAATCAAAACGCAGGGCGAAATGTTGTCAAAAGAAAATATATTTCAATTACAAAAACCTCCAGCTGTGCACAGATACACGGATGGCGATGTTATTAAAAATATTTCAAAAATATGTCACGACTATAATGACACTCGTGATGATGGCGGCGATGATGATGAAACTGTCATGGGAACTACGACACACGGCAGGAACAACAACAACAACAACAACAGCAGCAGCAGCAGCAGCAGTGCTAATATAATAAATATTTTTGCAAATATTTTGCAACAAATTCAAAGCAGAGAGTGCGAGCCAAACGAGCGCGTAAAAGCGAATGCAGAGGAATTCAAAGAAAAGGAGCGTAAAATTCCATATGAAATACAGCCATTTAGCATTTTGCAACAACTAAAACTAGACGAGTACAAAGAAAAGTGGCAGCAACAGAAACAACAACAGCAACTGGAATTACAACAGCAACAACAGGATGCATTAAAACTGCCCCTAATCCTACAGCACTTAAATGCAGAAAGTTTGGGAAAAGCTGGCAAAAAGAAGATAAAGAAACGGAAAAAGAAAAAGAAGAAACAAAAACAAAAACCCACTAAAAATAAGAAAAAGAAACAAAAGCCCACTTCCCTGCTGCCACAACCTGCTCACATACTCTTTGCCAGTGCCACACAACAGCCGCCACATCATTATCAGCCACACGATCATCACGCCAACCAGCAGCAGACAATAATAAAACCCTCCGCCGAACACCCTTTGATACCCTTGAAAAAAATCAAATACATTCTGCGTAAGAATACGATATTCAAGAAAAAGAAAAAGGAATATCTCAATCACCTGAAGCATGTCCTTTATCCTTTTGTCAAATTCATAGCCTTCTTTACCATCATCAATCCCTTCACACTGGCCGTATTTCTATTTGCGCTCATATCGCCAGTTGTTTTCGGTTTCCTTGGCTTCATCGGCTTAAGTTTCCTTGTTAAGCCGGCGCTGAACCTGCTGTTCGGCGTCAAGCACACAGTGAATGCGATTAAACGTAGAAAACTGCAGCAATTACGCAGGCGACAACGTTTGCGTGACCAACGTCGTCCCATAACGATACACAAGCACTATTACCAACAAATACGGACACCAGGACCACCTCCTCAACATCAACATCATCATCATCAGCATCCAGCTCATCCTGCAAAAGCTCCCCTACATCATCCCCTTCATCGTGCCAATCCTCCTCAACCTCATCGAGAGCAACAAATCAAATTGTTTAATCCACTTTTGCCAGATGCAAGACAGAAATTGAAAAAGGAAAACTACTTCAGACCAGAAATTAAAGGACACCAGGACTCATTCGAAGAATTCTAAGAGCACGTGTGTTAAAGAGCATTCCAGTAAATGTATAGGGTGTTTTTTTTATAGAGTGACCCAAATTTAAATTATAATACAACAAGGAAAAATATTTTTAATATCAAGGAAACGGGCTGTGGAAAGAAAATTTTATGAAATTAAAGTTTATATATGATTTCTGCCATGTGGCCGTCATGGCTGGCGCATAGAAGGCGCAATCTGGTCACATAAATTTTCAACAACTAAAAATAAAATCTTCCATTAAGTGGCAGGACACAAACAAGCCCAGTTGCTGAGAAGGGCCACGAATTGCTGGATAAGGATCATCGTCAATGCTTTCGTGTACAGCGGCTACAGCTTCTTCAGTGCACACTGGGCGGCATCTCACAGGATGCACATCAATCACATCAGTAACAGTAAATGTGGTCCGAAAACGATCTATTGTTCTTCGAATTGGCAGAAGAGCACGATGAGTTTAACGAATAGAACAATTAATTTGATAAGAAATTTCAACAATTTCCACGTGATGTGCTCTGGTGTTGTCATACTCTAAAAAACACGCTATATAAATTAATTCACGTTTTTTTGTTGTTGTTGTCTTTGTTTTTTTATACCCTCCAAAAAAGAATTTGGAGGGTATATTCACTTTGTCATTCCGTTTGTAACGCATCGAAATATCCATCTCAGACCCCATAAAGTTTATATATTCTTGATCAGTGATGAAATCTAAGACGATCTGAGCATGTCCGTCCGTCTGTGGAAATCACGATTTAGTCTAAACGAAAAGAGCTAGACTCTTGAAATTTGGCATAAATATATTTTGAAGCTTAGAGCAGGTTAAGTTCGAAGATGGGCTAAATCGGGCAAGAGGGAAAAAAGTTCCCCTAAGAAGAACTAAACCAACCCAGAAAAAACAACATAATTTTTAAAGTTTTTTGGTTATTTTGTTAAGCAAATGATATATTTTTATGTCAAATACGGTCCAACGCCATTAAATAAAATAAAAATATTTTTTGACCTCGCCCACTTTAGTGGGCGTTATTATAGGCAAAAATAGCATAAACATTTAACAAATTGTTTTACTTAAGCCTACATTCCTTAAAAATAACATTTTTAAGCTTTAATGACGAAGCTGAGACGTAACCTGGTACTTCTCTGCCCTACCCCGTCCTTCCCCTTCGCCAACTAAATGACACTACCAAAAAAAAATTTTTTTTTTAAATTTTGTATATAATCATTCCTAGAATTTATCTTTAGTTTTATGGCTGCCGATTTCTGCCCTACCCCTACCCCCGTCTTCCTTTGCCCCCTAAATGATCCCACCAAAAAAAAAAATATTTTTTAATTTTGTATATAATCATCCCAAGCATTTATCTTTAGAGTTTTATGACTGCCTGTTGCTGCCCTACTCCTTCCTCCCCCTTTGCCCGCTAAATGACCCTATTAAAATTAAATAAAAAATTTTTTTAATTTTGTGTATAATCATCCCAAGCACTTATTTTTAGAGTTTTATGTCTACCTGTTTCTGCCCTACCCCCTCTCCCCCTTTGCCCTCTAAATGACCCTATAAAAAAAAGAAATTTTAATATTGTATATAATTATCCCAAGCATTTATTTTTAGAGTTTTATGACAAAGGTTAAATATTTCCCCCACAGCCCTTGCCAGAGCGACCCCGGCAAAATACAGTTTTTATACCATCCAAAGAGAATTGGACCCTATAAAGTAAATATATTCTTGATTAGTGATGAAGTTTAAGACGGTCTAGCAATGCCCATACGTTCGTCTGTGGAAAACATGATATGGTCTATTTTTAAACCCGCCCCCTTCAGTAGACGTTGACGTACGATATTATATAAAGGAACTCTGTTCCACCAAGTTAAACATTTTAAATTCACTTACTAAATATTTGGAGGGTATTTAAGATTCGACCCGGTCGAATATAACGTTTTTACTTGTTTTACATTGATTTTTAGCAACCGGAATTCTCTCACAAAAACCTTCATAACTCAAAAATCGCACAAATGCGCAAATAGGCTTTCTGGAATTTATTAGCTAAAATGTTATATTTTAAGAGCATAAAAGCATTTTTTCCTGCACTCATCTGCCAAGTTGTTGAAACTCAATGTATATATCAAATATATCACATTTTTGGAGACATTTAATTTTCTTTTTTTAAATATTTCTAAAACATATATCTAACCAAAAAATAATTCTTTAAATGCTGATATACCTGAAGTTGACGGTTCCATTATAAAACTTTCACTTATAGAAGTCTTAACAAAAATTATAATCACTTATAATCAACTTAATCACTTATAATCAACTAATCACTTATAATCAACATTTTCTCTTTTAATTAATGCGCGCAAAAATAACAATAATGATTGAACTTTGATCACACACTGCACCGGTGCTATCCTTCAAGGTATATTTGTACCAAATTTCAAGAGTTAGGGCTATTTTCGTTTGCACAGAAACGTGATTTCCACAGACGGACGGGCGGTCGGACGGACATGCTCAGATCGTCTTAGATTTTATCACTTATCAAGAATATATTTACTTAATGGAGTCTTAGACATATTTCCCTGCGTTACACACGGAATGACAAACTGAATATGTCTTTTTTGTAGGGTATAAAAATATGCCTGACATATTAATACTCTTATACCAGATACGTTAAAGCCGGAAAGTATAAGAGTTTGATAATTTGTTTAAATAATTTTGCTTTGACAAATCCTGTATTTAATTTACCAAAACGTTTCCAACTTGAAACAACCCCGTTTGTGTGTATATTTTCCATAAATTATTTGGTTTTTTTTTCAAAATTATTGTCAAAATTGCTTACAAAAATATAATCAATAATAATAAAAAAAATTAAAACAATTTATATTTATAAACTCATATATTTTTTTTAATCCTAGTGCTTTTATATGTTTAAAGAAAATGCAAACGATACGCAAAATTCTGCAAAAGATCAACTACTTTTTCCACGATCACTACTATTCGATTTGTCTGGTGTCGCTGGTTTTACTCGTCCTGATTGGCTTCATGCACTTTGAACTGAAACAACACAATCGAGATTTAATGTTTTGGAAAAATCAACTGCAATTGTGGTGGCGAGAAATGGAACAATTCGCCTTAATTCTCATTATGCTGGTGATATTGACCAAGATTATATTTTTGGCCGGCCTAATCATAATGAATTCGGGCAGCGTTAATTTGTACGATGAATTGTCGCAGCTGGAGGTGAAGAAACGCTATGCCGACTTCCTTCTATTGCGTTTAATTGCCGACATCGATAGCATAGAAAGTAAATATTTGCGCCGTAATAAAACCGCTGATATTATTGTTTTGAAAAGTTTCATTTTGGCCCATGAAAATTTGACAAAAAGTGTACAAAATTTTCGTAAAGATGCTAGAAAACTATTGACTCCCAATGAAACTGAAATTACTTTGCCCATTGAAGATGTTTATGGGGTGCTAGAGAATGAAATAAATTACGTAAGACGTTCGAGATTCCGCAATATGTCTATTGTATATGATGAAAACGCCATACGGCAGCTAGTGAATCCTTAAAGATGTTTTTAATTTAAGCCAAATTAAAAGAGAAAAGGAATACATTTAAAAAAAATTTATCATAGAGATTTATTTTTAATAAAAAAAAAATTCTTGAGAAGTTCAATTAAGATTGATGGGCTAAATGTTCGAAAATTTGTTTAAATTCAGAGAGACTTGAATATATATCCCCAGGCACAAAGAAAAATCAAAAACGGCTTTTTAATCACTCAACTTACTTAGCAGAGCAGAACAGCTGTTTTCGAAGGCCGCTGCACTCTCATCATCAGTACTCATAAGTATTTTGTATGCCAGTTACTTTTCAAGTTGTTGCAGTAAAAGCAAATATTTTACAAATAACTTACTTTTGTTTTGAAAAATTTTATTTGAAATTGTCTTTTTAAAATACAGGCCAATTGTTCGAAAATTTTTTTAAATTCAGAAAAACATAATAAATATTTCCAGGCACAAAGTAAAATCCACTACGGCTTTTTAATTATTCAACTTATACAGCAGAGCAGAATAGCAGTTTTCGAAGGCCGCTGCACTTTCATCATCAGTAGTTCAGGTATTGGGAAGTTACTTTGCAAGTTGTTGCAGTATCACTAAAATTTTTTGTATCCTCAAAAATTTACAAAAAAAAATTTTACAAACAACTGGCTTTTGTTTTAAAAAACTTTATTTGAAATTGTCTTTTTAAAATACAGGCTAATTGTTCCAAAATTTTTCAAAATTCAGAAAATATTCCCAGGCACGAAGAAAAGTCAATAACCGCTTTTTAATTACTCAACTTACTTAGCAGAGCAGAACAGCTGTTTTCGAAAGCCGCTACACTGTCATCATCACTACTCATAAGTATTTTGTTTGCCAGTTACTTTGCAAGTTGTTGCAGTAAAAGCAAATATTTTACAAATAACTTACTTTTGTTTTGAAAAATTTTATTTGAAATTGCCTTTTTAAAATACAGGCCAATTGTTCGAAAAATTTTTTAAATTCAGAAAAACATGATAAATATTTCCCGGCACAAAGAAAAGTCAACAACGGCTTTTTAATTATTCAACTTACACAGCAGAGCAGAATAGCTGTTTTCGAAGGCCGCTGCACTTTCATCATCAGTACTCATGTGTTGGGAAGTTACTTTGCAAGTTGTTGCAGTATCACTAAAATTTTTTTCATCATCAAAATTTCCCAAAAATAAAAATTTTTTTTGCAAATGACTGGCTTTTGTTTTGAAAAATTTTATTTGAAATTGTCTTTTTAAAATGCAGACTAATTGTTCCAAAATTTTTCTACATTCAGAAAATATTCCCAGGCACGATAATCGCTTTTTAATTACTAAACTTACTTAGCAGAGCAGAACAGCTGTTTTCGAAAGCCGCTACACTTTCATCATCACTACTCATAAGTATTTTGTTTGGAAATTACTTTTCAAGTTGTTGCAGTAAAAAAAATATTTTACAAATAACTAGTTTTTGTTCCGAAAAATTTTATTCCAAATTGCCTTTTTAAAATACAGGCTGATTGTTCGAAAATTTTTTTAAAATTCAGAAAAACATGATAAATATTCCCAGGCACAAAGAAAAGTCAACATCGAATTTTTAATTATTCAATTTACACAGCAGAGCAGAATAACTGTTTTCGAAGGCCGCTACATTTTCATCATCAGTAGTTCACGTATTGGGAAGTTACTTTGCAAGTTGTTGCAGTATCACTAAAGTTTTTTGTATCCTCAAAAATTTACAAAAAAAAATATTTTACAAACAACTGGGTTTTGTTTTGAAAAATTTTATTTGAAACTGCCTTTTTAATATACAACTTTAAACGATATAAAACAGCTTGTGAATTGAGCAAATATTTTCTTATAAGAAATTAATTATTTTTTTTAATATTTTTACACATCATAGAACACTCAGCAGGTTTGATGCAACAGCATTTTAATCCTCATATTTTAAAAGATTTCATATTTTTATTTAATAAACAAATATTTTATTTCAATATCATAAAAAATTTGTTTTAGCAAGACATCATCTTGTCAATCAATCCTGGCCGTATTTTAAATTTCAATAAACTGCCGACAAATTGTTATTGGTTTCGAGGTCAAAACATTTCCAAATGAACCGGAAGTAAATACAATGAAATTAACTATGCTCTTGTATTTTTTCCATTTTTTTCAATTTATTTTCTCTTTTGCGAATTTGTCAAAATCATATTGCCGTCTAAGCCAAAAAGGAAAGGCCAATATATTTTGTTATAATAATAAACTCGACTAACAATTTTCGGAGATGTCACTAGCTACAACATAAAAAGCAAAAGAAAATGCCAATAACTTAAAAGAAACTAAGTATGAAATATGGTGTTACAGCAAACATATTGATTCAGAGGTGTCAAACTCTGATTACGCCCGTGCAACAAATTTATAAGTTCATTATATATATGATTTGTTTGTTGTGCGTTAAGTAAGGTTATAGGCCAACAAAAAAGCTTTTGTTTAATAAATTTAATGAAATAATTACCCCTATTCTTTAAGAAATTATCAACATCACGTCCAAACAATGTCACAAATAGCGCGTTCACATTTTTGGCTGTGGGCAACAACTGGGTACTACTGACAGCCTCTGATTAAATGCCAAGGAAAACTAGTATGCAAATGCTGCAGTTTTGATATTCACCCCTATTGTGAATAACAAGTGAAAAGTGTGTTCCAATCCCCCGTTTTCTCAGAATGAACAAATTATGACAACTAATCCTCACTAAAATTGATATTATTTGAATTCCAAAATTATTTCAGATATAGGACTTTTTGTGCAAGAAAGAGGGCTACCTCAGCCACAATTTGCGGCTAGTGGCATATTTCTTGCACAAAAAGTCCCCTGAAGGGGGCGGGGTCCAAAAATAGACTACATCCTGTTTTCCACAGACGAACGTGTGATGGAGACGGCATTTGCTATACCGTCTTAGACTTCATCACTGATCAAGAATATGTGGTCTAATTCTTTTTGGAGAGCATTAAATCTGTATTTTTTTGGGGTCTCGCTGGCAAGGGCCGTGGGTGAGACATTTCACCTTTGCCATAAGACTGTAAAAATAAATATTTTGGATAATTAAATGTAAAATTTATTATGTGGGTGAAGATAAATATGCCGAGTCAAACATGTTTTGACGTAAGCAGTTACGTAACAACGTATTTAGGTGTGAAGTTAAATATTTTATGACGTAACGAAATGGCAAACAGTGAAGTTTTTTTTTATGAAAATTCATATTTAATAAATTCTTTGAGCATTTTGTGAAAATATTTACAGGCCGTGAAAGGTCAATTTACAGGCCATGAGAGTGTGTGTGCTCTTGAAGGGATTTTGCCCCCAGTGGCCAAATAAGGAGTTGGCATGCATTGCCACTATATACAAAATGATGTATGGGATAGAAAACACTGCCATAATCATTTTGTTTATAAATATGGATTTTCATACAAAAAAATTTCACTGATTGCCATTTCGTTACGTCATAACTTCACAGTTAAATACGTTGTTTCGTAACTGCTTACGTCAAAACATGTTTAACTCGGCATATTTATTTTCACTCACATAATAAATTGTATATTTAATTATTAAAATACGTTGTTTCGTAAATGCTTACGTCAAAACATGTTTAACTCGGCATATTTATTTTCACTCACATAATAAATTTTACATTTAATTTTCGTTACGTCATAACATATTTAACTTCACTTCGTAACTGCTTACGTCAAAACTTGTTTAACTCGGCATATTTATTTTCACTCACATAATAAATTTTATATTTAATTATTTTCGTTACGTCATAACATATTTAACTTTACTTCGTAACTGCTTATGTCAAAACATATTTATCTCGGCATACATAAATTTATTTTAAATTTACACATAAATTTATTCAAAATTTTTTTTTAAGAATCATTTCGGGGAGGAGGGGGTAGGCAGCATAGAAAAAAATTCAATTCCTTCTGAAATGCAACTCACACGTCAACTTTCCAAACTGCGAAAGAATTGCAGCTCCTCATTTAGCTTCTGCTGCTACAAATATTCCCTAGAACACTTTTATTTTAATGAAATTTTTTTATTAAAAACTTTCTACCGTTTACAAGTGCCTCAAATTGGCCCTCGCCGTTATAACCTGTAATATTTGTTGACAACTTCATAAGGATTCTTTTCAAATAAATATTTAATATTTTGTAACTGTGGGTGTGTGCATGTGTGCGAGTGTATGTATGTAACTGAAACAAACACCTGAATAATACAATCATTCCTGTAACAATGTTAGGACATCTTAAATAAGCATCATCTTCACACAAACATTTGGCAAAAATAATGTAGTGGAAAATTTAACAAGAATTCATAAAATCTAGCAGCAACAATAAAAAAAAAGAAAAGAAATTCAAAGCCAAAAGAAAAACGCAAATGATGAAAAACAGTAATAAAGATTTAAAAGTAAGAGTTTGGCTGAAGTTCACCAAAAATAAAATAAAAAAAATTATGTAATTTATCTATTTAATAAAAAGTATAACTGTGCATGTGTGTGTGTGCCTTTTGAAATTAGTTTGCATTCAAATTATGTAGCAAATAATAATAATTTTTTCAGTAGAAACTCATTCGATATCTCCATGTAGACAAGATCGCAAAACCAAATCTTCACTTTAAATTAAATAAATGGTTAGAAATAAACAATCTGAATGCCCAGTATATCGCCAAAAAAAATTTATCATACAACGTAGATTTAGAACAAAAGCGAATCAAACATTTTGTTGTTGCTTTATACATAAATTGCACGATCAAAATTTTTAACCAGTACAATGGGTTAAACAGATAATTTTTATCTCACTTGCAAAAATGAAAAAAATTTAAATTTTTATTAATTAAGGCCTGTGGATGCATAGACGAACGTGTTTAAGTCAAGAGACCGGTTTAAAAAAAAATACTAAAACCTTTTAAAATCCAAATACATGAAGATCTTCGCGTTCAAGAATATTAATACAAGATCTGCTTTAACATCAATTTTAGATCGATCTTCTTTCTCCATCACAATTTTATTTTCTCTTTCTCAACATTTTTAAGGTGCTGGGGGGCACAGAGTGATTTGTTCATACAATATTTGGCAAAAAATATAAGGAGTCCTCGTAAAATTAAGAATAAAATAAAGTTTCATCAAAATTGGCCACGCCCACTACCCACCGCCATAGAACAAAAAATTTATTTTTGGTCCAAAGTTTTTAAAATTTGACACAGAGCCTTTTATTACCTAAACTAAGAATAAAATAAAGTTTCATCAAAATTGGCCACGCCCACGATCCACCGCCCATAGAAACCAAAAATAATTTTTGGTCCAAAGTTTTTGAAATTTGGCACAGAGCCTTTTATTACCGCAATTAAGAATAAAATAAAGTTTCATCAAAATTGGCCACGCCCGCTACCGACCGCCCATAGAAACCAAAATTTATTTTTGGCCCTAAGTTTTTGAAATTTGGCACAGAGCCCTTTATTACCGCAATTAAGAATAAAATAAAGTTTCATCGAAATTAGCCACGCCCACCACCACCCGCCCATAGTACAAAAAATTTATTTTTGGCCCAAAGTTTTTGAAATTTGGCACAGAGCCTTTTATTACCTCAATTAAGAATAAAATAAAGTTTCATCAAAATTGGCCACGCCCACTACCCACCGCCCATAGAACCCAACATTTATTTTTGACCCAAAGTTTTTAAAAATTGCCACAGACTATTTTATTACCTCAATTAAGAATAAAATAAAGTTTCATCAAAATTTGCCACGCCCACGACCCACCGCCCATAGAAACCAAAATTTATTTTTGCTCCAAAGTTTTTGAAATTTGGCACAGAGCCTTTTATTACCGCAATTAAGAATAAAATAAAGTTTCATCAAAATTGGCCACGCCCACGACCCACCGCCCATAGAACAAAAAATTTATTTTTGGCCCAAAGTTTTTGAAATTTGGCACAGAGCCTTTTATTACCTCAATTAAGAATAAAATAAAGTTTCATCAAAATTGGCCACGCCCACGACCCACCGCCCATAGCAACCAAAATTTATTTTTGGTCCACAGTTTTTGAAATTTGGCACAGAGCCTTTATTACCTCAATTAACGCCCACCACTCACCGCCCATGTAACCCATATTATATTTTTTCCCTCAGCTTTTTGTTTCTTTACCAAAACTAATTATTTTATAAAAATTTCATGAATTTTATTTAAACTTTATTTAAACTTTTAAACTTTTTTTTTAATTGATAATATGGAGTCTTGGCTTTCATTTTACTATAGCGGGAGCACCTAGCACGACCGAGCAACCCTTATCTTCTTCCAAGGAAGTTTGCCATCACGGCACATTATGGAACAAATTTTATTCTATCATATCTTTTAAACCATATGAGCGAACTTTATATTTTTTCTTTTATAAATACGCAGAAAAGGCTATATTTGAAAAAAATCACTATTTAAATCAGAGCAATAAAATTATCTTACGTACAAACACTAAAGAAGTGCGTAAACAGTTTTCAATATTTTGAACCAAAATTTACACGTGACTTTACTTCAGTATTTCAAAGACAAATAAAAGTTTTTTTTTTTGGATATAATTTATAGATTCTTCATACTGAATCAATGTTCTACAAAACTACATCATTACATTTTTAAATTTTATGTGTCGAAAAAATTACTTATTGCACAAAAATGCCCACCGTGGGGCGTCTAGGACAAGCATCGTCATTCACATCTTTTCGATCTTCTTTGAAAAGCTTGTAAAGGCTGTCTTTTATAGAGTGACACACGTTTAAATCATAATAAAACAAGGAAATATATTTTTAATATCACTGGAATGGGTCTTATGGGAAAGAAAATTTTATGAAATTAATGTTTAAATATGATTTCTGGTATGTGGCCGCCACGAGTGTCGCATAGAAGACGCAATCACGTCACAACAATTTTCAACAACTAAAAAAATCTTCCATAAAGTGGAAGGACACAATCCCAGTTGCCGAGAACGGCGATAAATTGAATTGATTAGGATCATCTTCAATACTATCTGCGTCTCACGGGGTTCACATCACATCAATGTCAGTAAATGTGGTCCGAAAACGATCTATTGTTCTTCGAGTTGGCCGCTTTGAAGGACGATTATGTACGCAAAAAATTTAAGAAGTACACAATGAGTTTGCCAAATAGAACAATTATTTTGATTATGAATATCACGCGGTGCTCTGGTGTTGTGACACTCTTAAAAAATCACGCTTTACTAAACAATTTCCTGACTCAGAATACTATCACCCAACTTGATTCCGTTTTTACACTAAAACTAGATGCAATTTCTATGATCCATTTTCTTCGAAAGAAAGAAAACACTGACCTACAAAACACTTTTTACTTTGAACAATTTTGATGATGTTTTTTTTTTTGCAACAAATTCAAAGCCCCTTTTTTTATTTAAAAAATATTTATATTGTGCAATTCTACACGTAAATACATTTCAAACCACACATGTTTCGCCAAAAATATTATATTATAAAATACTTAAAAGTGTACCACAAAAATATGCCTGGCTTTTTAATACTGGCATATAAGATAAGGACGGGAAAGTGTAAGTGCTTGATCATTAATTTCAATAACTTTTCTACCACAAATTCTGTATTTTAAAATACAGCTTTAAAAGAAAAAACAAGGTCTGTGGATTGAGCAACAACAATCGTGTTTGTTGGCGTGTGGAAACATTTATAATTAAAATTTGCTTTTAGAAGTTTATAAACAGAGACTTAAAAAAAATATGTATATTTTTTAAAAATATGCAAGATATTTAACGGCAACCTGTTTTTCAAGTAAAACAACTTTTAAACGAATACTTTGGATAATGTCCCAAAAGAATTTGAAAACATTTTACGTAAAATCAGCACACATAAACATACACATGTTTTGGGTTATATGAATTCAATCAAGCACACACACACACCCACTTACATATATTACTTTATATGTAATCGTATATTGACAACAGCATGTACATTCCAAAAGAAATATGTCATTTAAACAATTCTATAGACATATTTTTTGTTTTTCTTCTTTGGAAAGTTGTTCACACAAGTGTATCAATATATTTTCCTTATTTATTTATTTCGTGCTCAACATAAATTTCTGGAGAAGCTGAGTAAATTTCAAATGGCATATATTACAACAGTGAGATTTTATATTAAACCCAGCAAGCACAAGGGCAAGGTTTGGGGGGGACGTAAATTACGGCATTCAATATCGGTCGAAATTTTCGATTGGTCCCTGATCATTTCATTTTATATGTTCGAGTGCTTTTTTTTTTTGTTAGGAAAATTTTGATTCTTTTGAATTAACTAACTATTTCCGGTACATATCAAATGCATTGAAAAGAATGCTATTTATTTCAACACAAATGTACCACAACATTTTCTTTTTTTTTTATCTTGAACCAGCACTCAGGGAATGACCCCTATATATGCAATGTATTGCGCCGGAACTGAAAATGAGGGGATAGTATTGAGGGGACAGATTAGGAAAAATGAGAAGATAGACAGTTTTTTTTTTAACTATTTCAACCTTTTTACTGCGCCGGCTAATTTTTGCTACAGGGCCGACGAAGGAGGTTGCTGCTGTTACTCTGCTTTTAGTACATGATCGTGTCAGCCGCTGCCCATTATGTTCAGTGACCACTGCTATGCCTTCAGCATTGAAACAGGCTGGCAACAACTAATACAACCACGAAGTTCAACACTGGTCAGTCATATCGACCGTTACGGCAATTGTTCAAAAAATCAATGTTGGTTTATAACACACGCACTAATGCTGTTCAGAAGAATTCAACACAATATTTCATGACTCAGCGCGGTGTCGAACTCAGGACCCTCCGCTTCATAGTCTCATGTTCTACTACTTCAACCAACAGCAACCACATACAAAAAATAATTTTGTGAAATAAAATGTATCAGCTGTTTCAAATTATTATAAGGAGAAAAAAAAATTTCAATTATTTTCCTCATGAATCTCAAATTATTTCCGAAGTCTAATACCGAGTTCAGACCTACACCTTAATTGAGATTATTGCAATAAATAGCGTTATGAAGCTCAATTGTCCACAAAAAATTTCAATTAATTATTGTTCAATAAATGTAAAATTGTTTAATATTGAGTTGAATTACAAATGCAACACTGCTTAAAAGTGTGTTTAGTGAGCAAAACACAAATCACTGAACAAAGTTAGTAGAGACTTGCACCTAAAATGTGGAAAAATTGGTAAAAATGATACAAAAAATATTTTAAGCCAACTTGAAGTTAAATTATTGTCTTTAAATTTATTAGTAATTAAAAAAATTTAAAATAAAAAATTATAAAAAAAAACTATATAAAAAATATTATATAAAAAAAATTATAAAAAAAAATATTATAAAAAAATTATAAAAAAATTATAATAAAGAACTCAGATTTGAATTTAGGTCCTCATGGATATGAAAAATTGTTACTTTTAGTTGTCATACGTGAATTGAATTGACTAAATTTTATATATGTGAACAGTAAAATAATTATTTCAATTAAGTGAATATTGACTCAATTAAAAATGCATGTCTGAGCACCGTATAAAGTAAAACAAGTAAAAACGTTATATTCGACCGGGTCGAATCTTAAATACCCTCCAAATATTTAGTAAGTGAATTTAAAATGTTTAACTTGGTGGGACAGAGTTCCTTTATATAATATCGTACGTCAAAGCCCACTAAAGGGGCGGGGTTCAAAAATATACAATATCATGTTTTCCACAAACGAACGTATGGGCATTTCTAGACCGTCTTAGACTTCATCACTGATCAAGAATATATTTACTTTGTGGGGTCCAATTCTCTTTGGAGGGTATAAAAACTGTATTTTGACGGGGTCGCTCTGGCAAGGGCTGTGGGAGAAACATTTCACCTTTGTCATAAAACTCTAAAGATAAATGCTTGGGATGATTATATACAAAATTTAAAATTTTTTTGGTAGGGTCATTTAAGGGACGAAGGGGAAGGACGGGGTAGGGCAGAGAAGTACCAGGTTTCGTCTCAGCTTCGTCATTAAAGCTTAAAAGTGTTATTTTTAAGGAATGCAGGCTTAAGTAAAACAATTTGTTAAATTTTTATGCTATTTTTGCCTATAATAACGCCCACTAAAGTGGGTGGGGTCAAAAAATATTTTTATTTTATTTAATGGCTCCAAGTTTAAGGCGTTGGACCGTATTTGACATAAAAATATATCATTTGCTTAGCAGAATAACCAAAAAACTTAAAAAATTATGTTGTTTTTTCTGGGTTGGTTTAGTTCTTCTTAGGGGAACTTTTTCCCCTCTTGCCCGATTTAGCCCATCATCGAACTTAACCTGCTAAAAATATATTTATGCCAAATTTCAAGAGTCTAGCTCTTTTCGTTTGGACTGAATCGTGATTTCCATAGACGGACGGACGGACATGCTCATATCGTCTTAGATTTCATCGCTGATCAAGAATATACTATATATACTTTATGGGGTCTGAGATGGATATTTCGATGCGTTACAAACGGAATGACAAAGTGAATATACCCTCCAAATTCTTTTTTGGAGGGTATAAAAAGTTGTTGCAGAGAAAATTTATTTTAATTTTAAATAATTTATTAATAATTGCGAAGTACACCTTCGAAAAAAATCTTCAATAAATTTAATAAAATCAAATAATAAATTTTATTTTTAAATTCTTCTGGTTTCTTGGCCTCTCTTTAACTATTACTATAATATTATAGCCCTATTCACAATCTTGTGCAAATGCTCTTGCACTCTTGCATTCGCAAATTGAGAGAGTATTTGAGAACATTTTCAATGTATTTTGTTGGTGTAGTGTACAAATATTTTGCAAATGCAATGATGCAAGACCACTTGCACAAGATTGTGAATTGGGCTAATAATTTTATGTTATAAGCAATTAATTGGAAACTATTGTGGAAAACTATTTTCAATATTTCCTGTGCAAATGTATAAATCAAAGTGAAGCCATTGGAAATTAATATCGAGTGTTTGCTGGGTATGGCCGTATATTGCTGCCAATACAAGCACACATTCTGCATATTTATGTTTATGAATATACTTATATAAAATAGAAAATCAGATTTAAATGGAAATACTCATATAACGATACACATCAGCCAGAGGCGTTCAATCGAATACAAACATTTGAAATATAAATTTCCTTTTTTACATTTTCCATTATTTTTTACCTTTTGCTGTAAGACTTTGTGTTGTAAGCGTTAAGATTTTTTCAAATCATATAGATATATAAATAGTATATATAAATAGATTTTTGAGTTTTTGTAAAATAACACACATGAGTAATGGCAGTTCAACACCCTGCAAAATGGCACAAGTACAGGGAGTTTTTTTTTTTTTTTTTTTTTTTTTTTTTTTTTTTTGAAGCAGCAAGAGAACTTTCAATAGCGATAAAGGGATAAATTGAGAATATCAAAACGTATTGATATTTTTGTTCAGTTGAGTTTGGCAGGTCGTGAATAATTTAACGTTAACACAAGGATTGCAAGCTGTAAGAATTTTGTTTCAAAAATAAAGAACTTAGAGAAGTTCTTGGAGTATTTGCGGTGTGTTTTACGGTCAACATCAAGGGTCTAACGAGCAAGGGTTACTAAGCAAAATTGCCGTATTTTGAGCGAAATCAGTTTTGAAAACGAAACATTAAAACGTAGGGGCCATATTACGGCATTCGATATCGATCGAAATTGCAAAACATTTTATATCGAAATTTCGATATCGAATGCCGTAATTTGGCTCCTGTCTTTCGATACTAAATAAAATTTCGATACCAAATTAAATTTAAGATTATAAAGGACGAAATAACGTCCTGTACATTATTTCTAAGCTAAATTCTACTTTTGGAAACTTTTAAGTTAGGTTAGGTTAGGTTGAAGAGAGGGGCGTAAACAAGATCTGTGCCAAACCGTTCAGGATTACACTTAGGCCTGTTGTGAGGTCTATTATGAGTTCCTATTCTATTATAGGGAGCCTCCATTAAAAACCATAGAAACCTTTGAGTTTGAGTACGTTAATATTTTCTTAAGTCTCTCCAATTAGAGCCCATAAATTCCAAATCTTGTATAATTTCCTGATTAAATGTTTGGAAACTTTTAAATTTCTTTTTATTTTTTTTTTTTAAACTCAAAAAAAATTTCTTATTTGTTTTTTAAATGTTTTTCATATTTTTTATTTTTTATATTTTTTTTTTAATTCTTTTTAAATATTTTCTTTAATTTCTTTTAATTATTTTTTTTTTTTATTTATTTTTCTCTTTTTAATTATTTTTTTATATATTTTTTTGTTTATTTTCTTATTTATTTATCTTATTTTTATTATTTTTTATTATTTTTTTACTTATTTTTTTAAATTTATATTTTTTAATTTATATTTTTTAATTTATTTATTTATTATTTATTTAATTTATTTATTTATTATTTATTTTTTTATTTGTTTTCTATTTATATTTTTTTATTAATTTTTTTTAATTTATTTAATTTTATTTATTTAATTTTTTTATTAATTTTATTTAAATTTATTTTTTTAACTATTTTTTTTTATTTATATATATATTTTTTTTTTAATTTATTTTTTTTATATTTTTTTTTTAATTTACAATTTGTTTTTATTTTTTTATTTTTTTTTTTTTTTTTTTTTTTTTTTTTTTGTTAAACCGCAATTTAAAGCACCACCAAATTCTTAAGGAAAATAAAATAAAAATTATAACTTAAGAAATCCTACACAAAATATTTAAATTTCCAAAAAAAAATTAATCGAGTTGCCGAAATAATTTCAAGCATAAATAGCACTAACATTAGCTTATCTTCTTTTTATATAATAACATGCTCATGATCTTATAAAATAATAATAATAATAAGACATGAATCCTGGCATGTTATGAAATCTACAACAGTCTTTAATATTTAAAAAGAAAATCAAATTAAAATATATAGACTCAACCTTATAAATTTCCATTTCTTTCAATTTATGTGCCAACATGACCGTATTAATATATCTAGTTAAGAGGCCCAGTTAAAACAAAGATATTTTTAGGTTTAAAAAAGCTACTGACATAAATCTGCAATGAATATGTTTGCATTTTTTTCTTCAGATTTTTACACAATAATTTAAAAAAAAAATGTAAGTAAAAATGCAAAAAGAAAAATGTTTTAAATGCCCAAAATAAAATATGTCTACATACATACGAAATCTGTTCAAACAGTAACATGAAGAAAATAATAACACGGCAATACAAGTTTTTAAAATGTATTGCTAACGGTGGAAGCGTGTGAACCAGGACAAACAAACACACAAGAAAACGCGCTAAATAGCTGAAACTGTAAACAAGTGTTAGTCATTCCTGTCCAACATTAAAGAAAAAATTACAATCAAATGCATGTAGCCCGCAAAATTTTGAAACAGACCTCGTATACACATACATATATTCTTATAGGCACATAAATACAATAAAAACTACAGGATCAAAAATTAAATATAAAATTCATAAAATTGAAATCAAATACAAAATAATAAAATAAATACTTGTAACTTGCCAGCAAACAAACGGACAGAAACAGTTTATAACCATTTTCTTTTACTATTTCATTTTAGGTCTTTTTTTTTTCTTTTAATTTTCTCCTTAAAATAACTGCAGGATTTATAACCATAAAAATGGGTGTTTTGTTAGAAAGATAAAAAAGGAATTAAATAAAAAAATTTTTAAGAGAAGAAAAAAAAAATAATAATAATAAATACGATAAACAAAAAGAAAACAGGAATTTGCCTCAAAAGGGAGTCAACATTTTCCTTTTGTTGATTTCCTGTTGACTAAATACAGGAAACATAAGCAGGGAGAGAAGCAACGAGTAAGATATTCTGCCAGGCCACATAAGCTTTAATAAGTTCTTAACTGAAAAGAACAAGTAGTTGGAAATGTTAACAATCTAAAGAATATGAAATATATAAATTTAAAGCAAAACGGATAAAAAGTCTTAAGGATCAGCTGAGGAGATTTCAATATCCAAGTTGTTAAAGAAGTGGAAATAAGATTTTCTAGGTAATTTATTGAAATGAAAAGAGAAATTCGTAGATACCCAAAGACTTTTGATAAAATAAATTATATATAATTTTTAAATTTCTCAGGCCAGCACAGAATTTTAGGCAGAAAAATAAAATTGAAATATTATTAAATGATTCGGATTAGAGTTTTATTTATTTTTCTACAGTTCGACTTGGAAAAGGTAAACACGTTTTATATTTTTAAAGCTACAAAAGCCAAACTTTAAATTTAAATTAAGCAAAAATTTTTTTAATTACATTATAAAATTTTATTAGAAACTGCAAAAAAAATTTCCAAATTTTTTTCGAAATTCCCCACTGTGCATCAGTTAGCAAAGTCCATGTGATCCTAACTGCTACTAACAGGGAAAGGAATATATGCAACTACTTTAACCTTATGAGTTCTCGCCACAAATATTATATGCAAAATATAGAAAAACTCCATCCCTGCAACTTCCCGCTAATTTTAACCAGAAAGCATTCATAACGTGGGTTGTTGAGCTTTTTCCTGCTTTTAAGCTCTTAGTCTAAAAGAGTTTGAAAAAACACTTTTATTTTAATTTTCAAACTGGACTCAATCGATTCCCAAGTGATTAGCGTTGATTGATGTAGTTTTTTGAGTCCTAAAAAGAAAGACTCGAGAAAACTACTTGACTTGATAACTGCGGAGTTTAAAAAAAAAACACTTTCTATGAATTTTTTTTTTCCTGATATCGCACGAACGCCTCAAACGGTTTGGCGATCGACGTGGTTTTTAAATGTCAAGAGCTCATTAGTATGTGAAATCGATCGGTAAAGCCATTTAAAATACATTTAAAAAAATTTCTTGGTTTTTTTAGATTTCTGAAAATCTAAAAAACCAACCGAATCTATCCGAATCGGTTCACATTCAGAGATCTCTCTATTCGGTCACGTCGTTCAAAAGTTGTAAGTGCTTAAGCACGCAAACATAAACACGCACACAATAACACAACCACACAAACAAACGCACACATCGCTCACACGTACACAAACTTATATACACATCCACACAAACGCACACACACACGAAAGCGCACACACATATTGCCAAGGCCCTTTTCATTATGGGTACGCCGTCGTACCTAATGAATTTGGTAAACGACTACTTTCGGGATCGGCAAGTTTTGTATGTGACCGATGATGGCGAAGAAGAATATAAAGTCACTGCAGGTGTACCGCAAGGTTCTATTCTTGGCCCTCTGCTCTGGAACATAATGTATGATGGAATACTGCGACTATCCTTACCAGATAAGACTTCCATTATTGGCTTTGCGGACGACATTGCCATAGTCTCAGTGGCAAAAACCATGGAGGAGGTGGAGGTGAAGGCAAATGCGGCAGTCGAAAGGATTGAATTGTGGCTTAATGGGGCTGGGTTGACACTAGCTGCCCATAAAACAGAGGCTGTCTTAATAAGTAGCAGAAAAACAGTAGAAAAGATGACTGTAACAGTTGGCGATGCAAGAATAGAATCGAAAAGGGCCATAAAATACCTAGGCGTAATGATCGATGACAGGCTAAATTTCAAGGAACATGTAAGGTTCATTGTCAAAAAGGCATCCGGCGCACAAGCAGCTCTGGCAAGAATAATGCCAAATATTGGAGGACCAACGTCATTTAAAAGAAGGGTAATATCGTCGGTTGTGACCTCGATAATAATATATGCCTGCCCAGTATGGTCTGTAGCACTTTCCGAGGAGACTGTCCTCGGTGTACCGTCTAAGTGCAATAAGACAAATAAGTGGCTTCAGGACAATATCCGATGACGCAGCAATGGTATTGGCAAGAGCAATACCTACAGATATACTGGCGGATGAAATGAGGCGAATCTACTTTCGTCGTCTTGAGGATCCAGGACAAATTGCTACAATAAGGAGAGAGGAAAGGAGTGTTTCTATCTGCAGATGGCAGTCTAGATGGGAATGCAGTTCGAAGGGCAGATGGACTTTTTATCTTCTGCCCATCATAATTCCCTGGCTGGAGGCACAACACTGCGAGCCCAACTTTTATATGACGCAGTTCTTGAGTGGACAAGGTTGTTTCAGGAAGCATCTGCACAAATTTGGGCACGATAGATCCCCAACATGTCCAAATTGTGTTGAAGAAGATGAGGACGCTCAGCACGTTTTATTTTGCTGCCCGAGATTTAGGGGGCCTTAGGAGTTGAATATTAATCCCCGCCAGCTTCTAGACGAGATTTTGGTTTCCGAAATTAAATGGAACGAGTGCAACCGCCATATATCTGTAGTTATGCAGGAACTACGAAGGCTGGAGAGACAGATATCGAACGAGCGTACATAAGATGAAGCGAAATCGCGAAGTAATACCTAGCGGCAGTCCCGCGGAGGGAGAGTGGTCGAAGGAAACAGGGGGTGGGTTTAGTACGTAGCCACCAGTCATGGTGAATCGTGCATGCTTATGAGGGAACATAAGTATCTTTTGCAGATTACCACCTCCGGTTCTATACAAAAAAAAAAAAAAACAGACACATATACACACACATGCACATACACACACCCCCATACACACACACATACATACATATGTATATATAAATATATATATATATATATATATATATATATATATATATATATATGTTGTATATACATACATACTTACATACACACATACATACATACACACATACATACATACAAATATACATACATACATACATACATGCATACATACATACATACTTATACATGACCTCTCAGGAGTGGTCAGGAAAGCTTCATACGAACTCAGAACTACGAGATCAGGTGAAAACTCGATTTCTGCAAAACGGATAACCTCAAAATTTTTTTTTTACAATAATAAATTTTCTTAGGTTATAATATATTATGCATTCTCTAAAACCTGTCAGAAATAGAATACACGTGTTTATATGAGAATGATTATTTTAACGGCTACACGGCAGGTTGTTGTCCGTGCTACTTTTGTGGTTGTAGTCAAATTAAATTAATTTCTATTTTCATAGGCGACAATAAACAAATTAGTGCTGCCAACACAGTGAAACATCTTAAATAAATAAGCGTTTAAAAATATTGTCAAACAGGTTCAGAATATGAAAATTGTTAAAAATAAAAAAATTTAATAATAGCTCTCTCTTTATTTTTTTTTTTCTCTCAGCATTCATTTTTTTAATTTTATTTATTTATTTTTTGGTAATAACTCCTAGTATAGGGGCCTCATATAAACGATATGGTTAAAATTTCAAAGTACTCCAAAATGTCTTTCTATTGTTAGACATATTTTTCAAATTTATTCACATATTGCAAAATATTATTAAATTTTGAAATTTTTTATCTGACTTTTCAAGTAAATATTCCATTATTTTGAATACTCTAATTTTGTAAATATTTGATAGCCGTTATCGATAAAAGACGTTAGTTAGGTAACAAATGAATTAACTCATTTTCATAATGCCATGAAAAAAAAAGGACATCAAAATGTATTTCTTACAAATGCAAAAACAATAAAGAGCTTTAAGCAAATAAAGTATTTTTATTATTAATTTTGTTTTGGTCTATAAATAGATTTAGAATAAGCGCTTTTTTATATATGAAAGTGGCACCACTAAAATGAGATGTTGACAATGTAGCTGACTACGAGGCGACGATTGTAGCCAACGGCTTTTGTAGTCGTGTATTCGTGTAGCCTGCTGTCTAGAATGTGTTTAATGTATTAATTTGAAAAATATTTTACTTTTGATTAAATTTAAATTTTTTTTTTATTAAACGTCAATTCTTTTAGTTCAGCAAAAGATTCAACATTCAAGGGTGTCAATTTCGCACCCTAAAAATAAGACAACGGAACAAAATATTCTTTTTTATTTTTTTTATATATTTTTTTTTTTGTAAAATGTATTTTAATGCATAATTCATAAAAAGTATCACAAGTTGTAGTTTTGTTTGAACTTTTGGGTTTCTATTATTATTCATTATTGTCTTCAATATTTTGTTAACTGTCGGTTAGGTTCTTCAGGAAATTATATTTTGAAAAGAAAATCGTTGACAAAGACATATAATTTCCTGAAGAAACTAACCCCACGGTTAGCGACAAATCAAAGATAATAATATATAATAAAAGTTAAACCTAAAGGTGCAAACAAAAATACAACTTGTGTTAAATAAGTTTAAGAGGAAATAGATTGAAGAAACATTCTAACCATCTTATTTGATATATTTGTATAGAAAATTTGTCAAATGAGCAGTTTGTATATACAAAATATTTTTTATGAATTACACCTTTAATTTATATCCCAAAGCGTATTGTTTCCTTATCTCTTACGTATGAGTAACATTTTCATTTCACAGAACACTCATACGCACTCGTTTCATATTTAACTTTGATCAAAGAATGCTCCAATTTGTTTCTTTCTGAAACGCATTTAATTCGAAAGAATTTTATTTTTTATATTATTAAAAATTATATCATTATTTGCAAATTTTTGAAAAAAAAACTCAGCAAACAGAAAAAGTATTAAAAACATGCAAAATGAATTTCGCATTCAAATTTAAAAGCCGGAATGGGCAAAATAAATTCAATATTTACTGATATAGAACATATTTTTGTCTATATTTGCATAAAGTAATTTAGTTTTTGTTTAAACTTAACAAATGTGAATTTACATTTACATAATTTTAAGCTTCATTTATATTTATTAAAGTCAGGAATTTTACAGTTTTCAAAACTAATTTATAAATAAAATTAGAACATCCAAAGAATATCTAAAACCTGATATACACTTGAGATAAAAATAACACACGGAGTTCATGGCATAGAACTGCTTTTTCTTTTACTCTCTACATCCAAAAAATAGTCATAATTGCAAAATTCTGCTTTTTATTTTCATCAATAAACTTTCCGGCATCAGCAAACACCCATCACTATACCTTTGCACACACGAGCACACACAAGCGCACACAAGCACACACAAGTACCTAATATTTCTTAATTGTGAAATTCTATATTCTGCACCACCAACTAAACTGCACACCTGATCAAAAGCATTATGCTACTTGGAATTAGTACACACCGTAATTTAAAACATATTTGTTCAAATCAAATTGAATTAATTTGTGGAAATAACCAAAAAATATTTAAGAAAAACAAAAGCACTAAATAAATCAAAAAAAAAAAACTTCTACGAAAATATTATTTAAATAAATACAAAAATATTTTAAATGAAAAATTATACTCGTATATTATTATTAACAATCAACAGAGAGAATAAATAATAAAATAAATATGTCGATATTTCCAATCAATTCCAAATGAAATTGAATTAATATTGTGCAAGTTAGGAAAGTTTTTAAGAAAAACAAAAACATTAAACACAATAAATAAAAATGAAAAAACCTCAATGAAAATATTATTTAAATAGGTAAAAAAAAAAAAGAAAATGTGAAATGAAATTTCCACGTATTAATTCACAGTAATATGAAAATATGAAAATAGAAAATCAAATTAAAATATTTTCTAGAAATTCGAAAAGGATAAAAAATACAAATAATAGCGTTCTAAGGTAAACATTTCATATAAAATCAAAAAACTTTAATTAAAAATTTTAAAATTTTATTTTTGTTTTAAATGTAGTTTGTCGACAGAACGATATCTACGACATGACACGAGACAGACAGTAAGACCACGGCCAAGGGATTGTGATTGAAATGATTAGCGGGTTCTTTCCCTGTTAAGTTTGAATTTGGCACTTTTTGGTACTTTTAGATGTTAAAAGAGGTTAAAACAGAGTTTTGGTACCTTTGAACAACTTAAAACATCTTCTAAGATGTTGAACTTAGTTAAAAGTTTTTTTTATATTCTATTCTTCTGAATAAAATATCGAATATGTATTGGTACTTTTTGAAAAATCTAAATTATGAGAAGTAAAATAGTACCTGCCATCGGTACGATTTTCTTAATGATAAGGTGCATAGTACATGTCTATAAAAAACACCTCCTAGCGCTCAGTAGAGCTAATAAAATGCGGGTTTTCGTTTCGAAAGGGAGAAAAAGGACCACAAAGAGGGTAAATACGGGCGCTGAAAATTTAAAATTCGAAAAAAACTTATAATTTAAACATTTAAAATCTGATATAAATGCAAATAAATGATATAGTGTACTTTTTAATAGTGGCATTAAAGGTGTACTTTGAAGACCAAATTGGTACCTTTTAAAAAGTACTTTTTCAAAAGGTACTTTTATAAAAAAAAGTGTTTCTATTAAAAAATGTATATATTTTTATATTATTTTTGAGAACAGCTCTATCTGGAAAGCTTGCTTTTGGAAAATTGTATTTTTTTGAAAATATGTAATTTTTGAATACATATTTTTTTAAATATATTTTTTTACATATATTTTTAAAATTTACTTTTGAAATAAGAAAACTTTTGGCAAGCATACTTTTTGGAAAGATGTACTTTTTTTGAAAAATAAAATACTTTTTGAAAGAGTATTTTTTTAGTAATAGTTTTTCAAATACAACTTTTTGAAAAACGTACTTTTCTGAAAAGGTACTCCATTTAAAAGCTATGTTCTTTAAATATAATTTTTTTAAAAGATGTTTTTGGCAAAGTTATTTATTTCAAAAATGGTTTTTGGAAAAGGTACTTTTTGGAAGTAGGTAATTTTTTGGGAAAGGGTACTTTTTGGAAAAGGGTACTTTTTAGAAAAAGGATTTTTTGAAAAAAGTACTTTTTGGAAGATGGCAATTTTTGGGAGAGGGTACTTTTTGGAAAAAGGGATTTTTGAGAAAGGGTACTTTTTGAAAAAAGGTACTATTTGGATAAAGTATTCTTTAGAAAAATTTACTTTTTGGATAAGATACTTTTTGGGAAAATATTCTTTTTGAAAAAATGTTCTTTTTGGAAATTTTTTCTCTTTGGAAAAAGGTTCTTTTTGGAAAAAATTTCTTTTTAGAAAAAGGTAATTTTTGAGAAAGGGTACTTTTTGCAACAAGGTACTATTTGGATAAAGTATTTTTTAGAAAAATTTACTTTTTGGATAAGATACTTTTTGGAAAAATGTTATTTTTAGAAAAAGGTTCTTTTTGGAAAAAAGTACTTTTTGGAAAAATTTTATTTTTAGAAAAAGGTTCTTTTTGGAAAAAAGTACTTTTTGGAAAAACTTTCTTTTTGGGAAAAGTATTTTTTGGAAAGATGTAATTTTTGAGAAAGGGTACTTTTTGAAAAAAGGTACTACATATTTGGATAAAGTATTTTTTAGAAAAATTTACTTTTTGGATAAAGGTTATTTTTGGAAAAAGGTTATTTTTGGAAAAAGGCTCTTTTTGGAAAAAATACTTTTTGGAAAAAGGTAATTTTTGAGAAGGAGTACTTTTTGGAAAAAGGTACTATTTGGATAAATTATTTTATAGAAAAATGTACTTTTTGGACAAGATAATTTTTGGAAAAAAGTACTTTTTGGAAAAAAGTACTTTTTGGAAAATGGTTCTTTTTGGAAAAAAGTACTTTTTGGAACAAGGTAAGTTTTGAGAAAGGGTCCTTTTTGGAAAAAAGGTACTCTTTGGATGGAGTACTATTTACAAAAAGGTACTTTTTAGCAAAGTACTTTTTGGAAAATGTACTTTTTCAAACGAACATTTTATTATTTATAAATATAAGAAAATATTGTGCAGTTAAGTTAAAGAGCAGTTAAATCAAAATAAATCTGCAACAAGTGGCACAAAAGATCCTGTTGTTTGCGGTGGCTTTGGCAGCTTTAGCAACTTCCGCTAACAAAATAGTGGGTAATATGATTTTATTATTACAAAAATATCTAATTTAGTTGGATTGAAAAGTTTTTATATTCCCATTATGGTTTGAGTAAAACAATTTTATGCTGCCAACTTTCCTGTATGATACATTTATTTTCAGTTTAATATTTCTGCAATTTCACTGCCATAAAGCCACTGGCGTGATATGTGGTCATACACTATCATGCAAGAAAATTTAATTTTCTTGAATGATAATGAGAAAAACAACTTTTCGGTTATTATTACTATTTAAACAAACAAAATTCAAAACTAAAGCTTAATCAAACTTTATTGTAAGAAATAAAATAAAATGTAAAATTTTATTAAAATTAAAATGTCTTACTGTGCAAATAGTTTGCATTAGCCATAGTTTTTATTTTATTTCCTCCTTTAAGCCTTAAATTAAATACATTTAAAGGACTTGAGTTTCTTTAGCGAAACCAACAATTCTCTTTAGTGAATAAATATTGTTACACACATGATCACATCCAACAGATATTAAAATAAAAAGTTAATTAAAAAAAATTTTTAATGTTCATGAAAATATTTTTGCACTTTTAATGATGTCATAAAATAAATGCTGTCTCTGTTTTACACATTTGGTTCATTTATAGAATTTATATTGTTGCCCAGGTCTCCAAGCAATTATTCCACAAGTACGGCACAATTAAGACTTGAGAAATCAAGTGTAATAGCAAGAGTAGCAAAAAATAATAATAATAATAAAATATAATGCAAGAACAATTGCTAAATCGTGTCCTAAACAGTAAATTAAAAACACCATGGCCGACATGAAGAGAATGGGAAATGATTATTTGTTAGTTCCATAAACAAACTCCTGGGAATGTGTTCTCTTTATAGGAGTAGTAACTTTTTTTTTTTTGCTTTTTTTTTGAGGAGTAAAATTAGAAACATGCTTTCGTATTTAGCTTTCAGTGAAAATTACCTGATATCCTATTGCACTAAAAATGAAAACATTTTGGACTTTGGAATCATCATCATTAAGGTTGAATGTAGAGAGTGTGATTTGTTCGTATAACACAACTGAAGGTTATGATGTAATTTGTAATTGTAAAATTTTTTTAATTTAGTACAACAAACGTAACAAAATAATTGAAAAGAGTTTGAAAACTTAAACCAACAGCTTGAACCGCTTAAAATGCAGTGCCTTGCACTCAACCTAAGAAAATTTATTACGGAGAGGGGAAAGAGGGAGTGGCGTGTGTAAATATTTGATTTAAATTTCAATTTTATTTTTTTGTGGTACACTTTTAAGTAGCGCATCAGCTAACGATTTCAATGAAACTTTTATGTTTTAAAAGGTAATATTGCATAGATTTTCACAATCTAAATATTGTAGTTGTTTAAGGAATAAGAGGATAAATGAACAGCCATTTTAATTTTTCTTAAATTTCACTGTCTCTAACTTGAAAATATAATTGAATTCTTAAGTGATAATATTTTGGGCAACGGGTGAAACTAGTAATTCGATACAGGGGAAAGTTAATATCATCTGTTTTCGGAAGACGCTACACTTTCATCGGCAGAAGTCATGTGTAGCGGCCTTTGAAAACAGTTGTTTTGCTCTGCTGTCTAATATTTGCACTAAAATTTTTTAGTCGCATGCCTCTTAAAATTCAAGTGAAAATATATAAAAATATTAAACTTTTAAATGCAAAAAAAAAAAATTATTTTTATCTGATTAAAAAACAAGCTTGAAATAGGTCTGAATTTTTCAACATCTCAAGACCTTTTTAAATGCTGTAAAATTTTTTATTGCTGCCGAACTACCCGTTTAAAAACAGCAGGGGCCAATTTACCGCATTCGATAACGATCGAAATTTCAATACAACTGAAAATTAAAATTTCATTCGATATCGAATGCCGTAATTTGCCCCCAGAATTCTTAGAAAATTTTTTTTTTTAAATACCCCACTGTGCGATGTGAAAAAAATTACTTCTTATGTAAATGAAATTACATTTAAAACAAAAATAAAATTTTATAAAAATTCTATCGCATAATTAGGACTTGGTTGAGTAGGGGATCGAACACACAGCCTTTGGCTTTTTATTCAAAAAAGTCCCTATTTGCGTTCTGATTAACCTTTATAAAAACTTGGATCATTAAAGAAATCTCTCATTCTAGACCCATTGTCATCTATGGCTTACCCCGGGGCTGCTGTTGGGGAACTTGGTTACGATGCCAGACCTTCCTTCAGCACAGATACGGGGAAAGGGTTATGCAGTTTTTACAGATGTGGCTTTTGCTGCTAGCCCATAAAACTAATATGTTACCTGCCCAATCCCTGAAATAGCAGTGCAACAGGAGGGCATATAAGAAATTTAAAGTAATAGGATCCCCCTTTGCTGGAAAGTACATAGTCCTTGTACGATCACTGTAGTAGAAGTTCCGTCCGCTCCGAAACACATCCGAAGACACGTATAAAAATTTGGCAGAGGCTCCTTCCTACGTAGTCTGTTGTAAGGAAGAAGGTTTAAGGACGCCTAGGTGCCATAAGAGAACCGAAGCCAATAGAGAGCTGAAAACCTATACTGGTTTTGCTCTCAGGGGTTACACAGTGTTCTCAAACATAACTTTTGCTGGTAACCCATAAGACTTATAAGTACCTGCCTAGTTACCGAATAGGACATGGGACAGGTCCCAGTAGGAAACTTAGCTGGACTACTGTAAGGAGATCTAAGGTAGTAGGGGTCCACCTGCCTGCCACCTACGCAAGTTTGAAATAAGAAAGTAGGCACAAGGACGCCTAGATTTTAGTTAAAAATCAAAAGTCAATAGTGAGTTAAAACCTATAATGGTTGGCTTTCGAGGAGTTACGCTGCTTTTCAGACATTACTTTTGCAGGTAGTTTCTTAAAACTTATATGCTACTGCCCAATCTCTAAAAATAGGGTGGATCTGATGTGTATATAAGAATCTAAAAGAGTCGAAGTTTAAAATAATATTTTTAGTTATTCTAATAAATGTTGGGTAAAGGTTCCCTGATGATCTGCATTAGCCCCAGTGAAATGCGCATAGGAACTAGCTAAAACCCCTCAATAATCAATTTTGAACTTTTTTTTTTGTAAATTTGGGAAAAGAATCAGCACGAATAATATTAAAAAATTTTGTGAAAAACAACAAATACCCAAATATATAAAATTAACTAAAAGAAGTAGGTTCGCCTACGACTTCGTCTGAGTAAGAAACAATAGGTGCCAGGACACCTGAGTTTGGGTAAAACAGAAACTGAAGTCAATAGAAAGTTTATTGTAGCATATTATCTATATACACCACCCTAATACTACGAATAAAAAGAATTAACTTTATAAAATAAACTGATGCTACAAAAATAATAACTGTTAAATTGTTGTTGTTGTTTCTTTTACTTTAATTATGCTCTTTTAAATTTAAATAAATAAAGTGCAGTCAGTAAGCATCAGCAGCTGCTCGTGTTTGATTTATTTTGTCTTACGATATTACATATTGGCGACGAGGAAGAAAAAAATTAATAAGTGATATTAAATAAAGTAAAAAAGAAAAATTTGTATTCACAAATAAAAGTAATGCCTCCAAAAATGGAAACAGAACAAAGTATTGCTCCAGTGACGTGCTTCAAACCTCAAATATTCAAGAATTTAATGCAAGTGTGGAATCATGGAACGTATGGAGAGAAAGGCTAGAAATTCATTTTTGTGAAATCAATTGTGGCGATGAAATGGTAAAAAAGTCTATTTTGTTGAAATCGATTGGTGCTGTTCCATATAAGGTTCTACATAGTTTATGCAGTCCGTTGTCTCCGGCGTCAAAGTCATTTGAAGAATTAAGTGAAATTCTAGATTCTCATTTTACACCACCAACAATTGTCTTCAGTGAACGTAAGAAATTTCATGATTCAGCAAAATTAGAAAGTGAATCTGTTGCAGAGTGGTATGCCCGTGTTAAAACCTTAGCCCTTAATTGTAAATTTGGCAACAGCTTAGAAGCATTTGTTTTAAATCAGTTCGTGATGGGTTTGCCAAATTTCATTTTTGAAAGAATTTGTGAAGAAGACGAAAATCTTACACTCCAAAGTGCATTAAAAAAGGCGATGATTATAAAGACGAAGACTATGGCTAAAGTGGTGAAGGAGGAAACAACAGTTAAGTTTGTAACAAAGCAAAAATATCAAAAAAACAAAGAAGCAAATAGAAGTATCGGTGATAACGGTGACAGAGGTGGCAGCAGAGGCAGTTGGTGTAGCAACGGCGGCAGAAACAGCGGAAGAGTTAATGGCAATGGTGAAAAAAGTTCTTGCTCTCATTGTGGTTGGAGAAATCATAGCTCACAATCTTGTAAATACAAGAACAGCAAATGCCATACGTGTGGTAGAATTGGTCATCTGTCCTCAGTTTGTAGAGATAAAAAGAGAAGTGTAAATTATGTATCTAATGATAATTATGTATCTGATGATAACAATGATAATGATCGTAACAAAGATTTATTTTGTCTTACGACATTACATTTATAGAACCTACACACTGGTTTGGCTATCGAGGCTTCACCAGTCGTCTAAACTGGTACCATGGCAAGCAGTACTGGCCCAGCAGTTTACTGCGACTGGATATTGCGGAGGTCTCCTTCGGGAGTTCACGTGATGGTTTGTGGTTGACACCAATTGGTGGGAGATTTGTCAGATAAAGACTGATGGCCGATCTTTACGGTTGGTCTTCGGGCCGGCTGTTAGTAGCAAAATCTATGTGTTGTTGTGAATCAACAAATGAGGTTCTATGGGGATAATTTCGTGACTCATAGAACTAAGATGTTCTAGATAGGATCGATACTCTAGCAAGTTGTTGGGGAATGGAACATTACCCTATCATGTTCAAGAAACTGCCACCTGGGTGACTTAAGGGTTGCTTAGGTGTCGACCCTGAGGTGCACGGTGGTGGCGGTGAATACTCAATTTCACACTATGTGGAGAACATCGTCAGATAAGGTCGTTTGGACAAGTGCTGACGCTAAACTTTATCATAGTTGTCATCTATGGCTCTAATCCGGTGCGAAAGTCCTTTTAAAGAGTTCCAGTGCGGTCTTGCTTAGTTTCAGTAGCCTCTTTGATCAAGCCACTGCAGACAACTCTCATTGTATTATAGCCTATGCGTTAAATACTTCACGTGGGTGCTGTTGGCTGAAGTAGTAGAACACGAGACTATGAAGCGGAGGGTCGTGAGTTCGACCCCGCGCTGAGTCATGAAATATTGTGTTGATTTCTTCTGAACAGCATTAGTGCGTGATTGTGTTTGTTGTTGGCAGCCTGTTTCAATGATGAAGGCATAGTCACTGGTCACTGGACATAATTGGTAGCGACTGACAGGATCATGTACTAAAAGCAGAGTAAAAGCACCCACCTTCGTCGGCCCTGTAGCAAAAATTAGCCGGCGAAGTAAAAGGTTGAAATAGCTACAAAAAAAACTGTCTATCTTCTCATCTTTCCTAATCTGTCCCCTCAATACTATCCCCTCGTTTTCAGTTCCGGCGCAAGGCATTGCATATATAGGGGTAATCCCCTGAGTGCTGGTCCAAGATAAAAAAAAAAAAAAAACAAGTAAAAACGTTATATTCGACCGGGTCGAATCTTAAATACCCTCCAAGTATTTAGTAAGTGAATTTAAAATGTTTAACTTGGTGGGACAGAGTTCCTTTATATAATATCGTACGTCAACGCCCACTAAAGGGGGCGGGGTTCAAAAATATACAATATCATGTTTTCCACAGACGAACGTATGGGCATTGCTAGACCGTCTTAGACTTCATCACAATTCTCTTTGGAGGCTATAAAAACTGTATTTTGGCGAGGTCGCTCTGGCAAGGGCTGTGGGGAAAACATTTCACCTTTGTCATAAAACTCTAAAAATAAATGCTTGGGATAATTATATACAAAATTAAAATTTCTTTTTTTTGATAGGGTCATTTAGAGGGCAAAGGGGGAGAGGGGGTAGGGCAGAAACAGATACACATAAAACTGTAAAAATAAATGCTTGGGATGATTATACACAAAATTAAAAAAAATTTGTATTTATTTTTAATAGGGTCATTTAGCGGGCAAGGGGGAGGAGGGGGTAGGGCAGCAACAGGCAGTCATAAAACTCTAAAGATAAATACTTGGGATGATTATATACAAAATCTAAAAAAAAAAATTTTTTTTTGGTAGGGTCATTTAGGGGGCGAAGGGGAAGGAGGGGGTAGGGCAGAGTAGTACCAGGTTTCGTCTCAGCTTCGTCATTAAAGTTTAAAAGTGTTATTTTTAAGGAATGTAGGCTTAAGTAAAACAATTTGTTAAATGTTTATGCTATTTTTGCCTATAACAACGCCCACTGAAGTGGGCGGGGTCAAAAAATATTTTTATTTTATTTAATGGCTCCAAGTTTAAGGCGTTGGACCGTATTTGACATAAAAATATATCATTTGCTTAACAAAATAACCAAAAAACTTTAAAAATTATGTTGTTTTTTCTGGGTTGGTTTAGTTCTTCTTAGGGGAACTTTTTTCCCTCTTGCCCGATTTAGCCCATCTTCGAACTTAACCTGCTCTAAGTTTTAAAATATATTTATGACAAATTTCAAGAGTCTAGCTCTTTTCGTTTGGACTGAATCGTGATTTCCACAGACGGACGGACGGACGGACATGCTCAGTTCGTCTTAGATTTCATCACTGATCAAGAATATATATACTTTATGGGGTCTGAGATGGATATTTCGATGCGTTACAAACGGAATGACAAAGTGAATATACCCTCCAAATTCTTTTTTGGAGGGTATAAAAAATTCTTCAGGTGTGCGATTGACGCAGGAGTGTCTTACAATCAGTCAAAACTCTAGTCCCAAGTACCTGGTCAGACATATTCAATATCTGGCTATATACGGCCGAGATGTCTATATGTTCTAATCGTAAGTTAATTTTAGCATTTAAATTAATTTAGTAATCCGTTTTCGTAATTCCTCTTACATTATTATTAATATTTTGTTGGGATTTGAAATGTTTCAAATTCTAACTGCTTTCATAGTTTAATTAAAAAAAAAGGAAAAAGAAAACTTACCTTAAGCCTCTCATACTGCGCTGGTATAACCCGATTACATGAATAATTCCAGGCTTTCGATGTTACATATTTCACTTTGAAGTTGCTATTATCTTGAAGTCGACACATATGCCGGCATAATTAAACGAATACACTGAAATCAAAGAAATAAATAATTACTATTGATATGAAATTGTTAGCAACTCATTTGCACATTCTAAGCCCTATTAAATGTCTTATGGTCAATACCAACAATCATAATACTCTTCAGTATTAGATGATTTTGTAAGTAGTGCTTGTAAGTACGTTCTTAAATGTTCATGAGTAATTTAATATAATGCCAGTGTAATCTGTTACAAATCCCTGTAGTATATAATAATCTATCTAAATACTATCATGTATTGTAAAACACTCGTACACCCTCATTTAAAATATAAGACATTATACGAGCACTAAAGGTGTCAAAATCGTTTGGGTGAATTCGAACAGCATAATGATGACCAAAAGCACAAAAACATATGAAAAAAGTAAAGAAATCTTAATGACTAAGTACTCGCATATTGTATAATTTTGATTAGAAATTTTTGTGTAACAAAATAAAGTCGTGATGGGCCATATGGACTCTTACACACCCTATAGGAAGGTTGTGTAGTAGTTAAAGTGTTTGCAATGTTGCCATAGTGTGCAAAAAAAAAAGCTGGAGAAGCATAAATCATCGAAACATTTTATAGAAATTTTTTCTGAACACCTATTTCAAAATATTGTTAACATTCTCTTAGTAATACGGGGGTTTCCCTCATATTCATAGAACATAAAATGAGTTTTAGATATATTTTATTAAAAAAAATTGTTAATTAAATATTCTTAAAAGAGGCCGACTTATTTAACTAAATAACAATTAACAATAAACAAATTGCAGATTTGAACTTGTGCCTGAATAAAAAATTAATAAATTAATAAGTTTGAAAAATAAAAATTTACATTCAGGTTTTATAAGAAATTCTTAAAATAGATTTCAAATTTTTCATATTTTTTATAAAAAAAAACTAATTTAATTTTTTTGTTTTTTTTTTTTTAATTTTTCAAAATAAAGTGGACAAATTTGAGGTTAGGAAGTAAATTGGCTTAAAAACCATATTTTTTTTTTTTACAAATTCAGTTTTATTGATGCGACTGTAAAGTAGAAATATGGAAATTAATCATGGATTATAATCAGGGGCAAATACCCACCCCTGAAATGTCGGCAGACGTCCGCTCTCTTCACAAAATTTTGCACCTCATTCTGCAATAAAGTTTCGCTTATCTCGTTAATGCAGCGCCGAATTTCATCTTTCTGAGCGTAAGTTGTTTGTGGTTTGTTCACGGACAGCCGGTCTTTCAAATGTACCCCAGCGGAAATAATTCAGTGGCTTTAAAACACAAAAACGAGGCGGCCAATTGCCATGGCCAATTCGAGAAATTACGTGACCGGGAAATTCCTCATGCAATAACTGAATTGTTTGGCCGGCTAAATGGCTTGTGGTGCCGTCTTGCCAAAGCCAAAAGGCACTAATGTCAATATAAGCCAATTGTGGGCATAAAAAATCGCTTATCATGGTTTGGTAGCGCAGAGAATTCATGGTGACGGCGCACAGTGGGATTTTTTGTGCAATAAGTAATTTTTTCGGCACATAAAATTTAAAAATGTAATGATGCAGTTTAATAGAAAATTTATTCAGTATGAAGAATCCATAAATTATATCCCAAAAAAAAAACTTTTATTTGTCTTTGAAATACTGAAGTAAAGTCACATGTAAATTGTGGTTCAAAATATTGAAAACTGTTTACGCACTTCTTTAGTGTAAGATAATTTTATTGCTCTGATTTAAATAGTGATTTTTTTCAAATATAGCCTTTTCTGCGTATTTATAAAAAAATTATAATGATAGATTAAAATTTGTTCCATAATGTGCCGTAATAAAATTTCCTTGGAAGAAAAAAAAGGTTGCTCGGTCGTGCTAGGTGCTCCCGCTATAATAAAATGAAAGGTAAGACTCCATATTATCAATTAAAAAAAAAAAAGTTTAAATAATTTTATAAAATCATAAAATTTGTCTCCAAATTCATGAAATTTTTAATTTTAAAATATTACAAAAAGTAATTAGTTTTGGTAAAGAAACGAAAAGTTGTGGGAAATAATATAACATGGGTTATATGGGCGGTGAGTGGTGGGCGTTAATTTTATTTTATTCTTAATTGAGGTAATAAAAGCCTCTGTGCCAAATTTCAAAAACTTTAGGCCAAAAATAAATTTTGGTTTCTATGGGCGGTGGGTAGTGGGCGTGGCCAATTTTGATGAAACTTTATTTTATTCTTAATTGCGGTAATAAAAGGCTCTGTGCCAAAGTTTCAAAAACTTTGGGCCAAAAATAAATTGTTTGTTCTATGGGCGGTGGGTAGTGTGCGTGGCCAATTTTGATGAAACTCTATATTTTTCTTAATTGCGGTAATAGAAGGGTCTGTGCCAAAGTTTCAAAAACTTTGGGCTAAAAATAAATTGTTTGTTCTATGGGCGGTGGGTAGTGGGCATGGCCAATTTTGATGAAACTTTATTTTATTCTTAATTGCGGTAATAAAAGGCTCTGTGCCAAATTTCAAAAACTTTGTGTCAAAAATTAATTTTGAGTTCTATGGGCGGTGGGTAATGGGCGTGGCCAATTTTTATGAAACTTTATTTTATTCTAAATTGCGGAAATAAAAGTCTCTGTGCCAAAGTTTCAAAAATTTTGGGCCAAAAATAGATTTTGGATTCTATGGGCGGTGGGTAGTGGGCGTGGCCAATTTTGATGAAACTTTAATTTATTCTTAATTGAGGTAATAAAAGGGTCTGTGCCAAATTTTAAAAACTTTGGGCCAAAAATAAATTTTGGTTTCTATGGGCGGTGGGTAGTGGGCGTGGCCAATTTTGATGAAACTTTATTTTATTCTTAATTGCGGTAATAAAAGGCTCTGTGCCAAATTTCAAAAACTTTGTGTCAAAAATTAATTTTGAGTTCTATGGGCAGTGGGTAATGGGCGTGGCCAATTTTGATGAAACTTTATTTTATTCTAAAATGCGGAAATAAAAGTCTCTGTGCCAAAGTTTCAAAAACTTTGGGCCAAAAATAAATTTTGGATTCTATGGGCGGTGGGTAGTGGGCGTGGCCAATTTTGATGAAACTTTATTTTATTCTTAATTGCGGTAATAAAAGGCTATGTGCCAAAGTTTCAAAAACTTTGGGCCAAAAGTAAATTGTTTGTTCTATGGGCGGTGGGTAGTGGGCATGGTCAATTTTGATAAAACTCTTTATTTTTCTTAATTGAGCTAACCAAAGGCTCAGAGCAAAATTTCAACATTCTACGAGCACTCCTTATATTTATTGCCAATCACTGTATGAACAAATCATTCTGTGCGGCTCATTTTCCAAAAAATACGGGCCGATGATGCGGCCTGACCATAAACAGCACCATAAGGTCACTCACTGTCTTTGGATTTAATGGTTTTTCGAGGACTGTTTGTGGATTTTGTAAGCCCCATATGCGACAATTTTGTTTGTTCTCATAACCGCCTAATTGGAAATGGGCCTCATCGCTAAATATGATTTTGTTTGAAAAATGTGTTGTTTTCGTTCAGTTGTTCAAACAGCCAATTCCCAAGCGTTCGTCGTCAACAGTGGTTGCACAGTGTTCCATGGTTAATATTTCCCAACTTTTTACTAAATAAATGTCAAGGCATGACAACTGAATTCTTGACATTTCATTAGTTGGCAGCCAATTTACTTCCTAACCTCAAATTTGCCCACCCTGTATTAGGAAGAGCCAATCATTATAATAAAGTAATAAATCCGTGGTGTCTTTAGAAATTATCTTTTAAATAAATGGCAAATACACAATTGGGGTATTCACACTGTGTACTATTTAGTCATATTGTCATAAAGTCATAATATTTTAGACCAGCTTAAAACAGTTGTTGTTGCGCTGCAAATAAAAAAGTCATAACATAATAGGACTCCTTCAGGTATGTTTTTGTTTTGTCATAAAATAGCTCTAGAGATCTGAGTCGAACGGCTGAACATTTTTAGGCGAGACGGCGATAGTATATGTTTGCCGCCGTTACTTATATATGATTCACGACTAAAAAACTGCTAAAAAAAATTATTAATACCTTTATGTCTGTACATTAAATCACATTTTTATAACATAAAAAACATTAAAAGAGAACTAAATCGCAAAAACTAAATATATACAAGTGAAAAATCTTTCTCGTTTAATTTATTTAGCTGGCAGCCACTGAACGTTTTTTTGTATGCCGCCGCAAAAAAAATGTATTCAGCTCATATCACGGCAGCAGCTGTTTATACATACAAATTCATTTAGTTGGTCTGGTGCACCAGAACACAAATTTGATAATTTTAAATAGAAATGGAGTTTTTGGACGATTCATCTTTAATTGTATTAATTTTCTTCTTTTTTTATCTTGTACCAGCACTCAGGGGATGAGCCCTACATATGCAGTGCATTGCGCCGGAACTGAAAACGAGGGGATAGTATTAAGGGGACAGATGAAGAAAGATGAGAAGATAGAGAATTTTTTTTGTAGCTATTTTAACCTTTTACTTCCGCGGCTATTTTTTGCTACAGGGCCGACGAAGGTGGGTGCTGTTACTCTGCTTTTAGTAGATGATAGTGTCAGTCGCTGCCAATTATGTTCAGTGACCAGCGACTATGCCTTCATCATTGCAACAGGCTTTGATAGCAACTAATTACAAATGTGTTGTTATCTCATCAGCTGATCGATGTTTAAAATAGCATACTAAGTTATGACGGGTTGTTCACACTAGTCATATTTACGACTACAGTGTGAATCCCCTAAATATTAAATTTGTTTGGTTGTTCGAACTGGCCATGATTTTTCACCTCAAATATAAATGTGTTTAATAAATCTTTTTTTAAACAATTGAAAGCCCATATTTTATCTCCCATATTAGGCCAATTTAACAAAAAAAAAAAAAAAAAAAGATCTGCTTCCATAAATGCTACACAATCGTCAAATATTTCAACAACTGCACAAAAACCAAAAGTACGGTGTTGATTATTGAATTTCATCCAAGCTGTTAAGTATTACAAATTCAAAGCACAGAATCCAATTGAAGGTAAACACACGAATTTAGCATTAAATATTAATGCGCTGAACAGCAAACAGCAGCAAACCAAAAAAAAACTCCCCAAAAATGTACATAAAAAAATCTAAAGAAAAAAAAGGTATGAAATTCTGAATGTCTGTTTGACTACAATAAACTTTGGGAAACTTGCAAATCAATGAATTGAATGTGGGAAAATGTAGAGCCATAAAACGTTCGTATCGTACGTTTATAAGCTGTAAAGGTGTATCAGCATAAGAATCAGCTTCACTGTACGAGTACCAGCATGCGGCAAGAGACTAATATTCTATCAGTTGGTGCTGATGACTATGATTGCGTGGCGAACTGACTACAAGGTAGTAGAACTTGTTGGTGTTAACTGTCGACAACCATAGCGGTAAGTAAAGTGGTAAAATTGTATATATTATTTAATATCTACAATATGGGTTACGTGCGTATGTGTGTGGCTGTGTATGTGCTAATACATTCATACACAGACACCTAATGATGAGCGCATTAAAATCTAAGCAGGGCAATAGTTGAAGAGATGAATTTTATGAAAATGAGTATTTAAATATTAATAAATAAATCAGCCATTTTACCTGAGAAAAAAAACAAGACAGAAAATCGTAATCGATTAAACGGATGTCGGTTGTAACTCATACAACTGCAGCTGCAGTTTTAAAAAAATCATGCCAAGTAAAATGATAAATTAAGAAAGGCAACAAAACATACGAATATTTTAGCTTTTTTTATACTTTTTAATCAATTAAAACTCAAAAAATTATCTAGGTAGCGGCACAGGTAAAATAGGGAGTGCGGATGCCTTTTACAGGGCCTCTAAATGTAATCGTACCGGATCTGGTCGCTTTATTTTTTTTTATCATATTTTTCTTACATAAATTGTTATTGTAGAGTTGGACGTACGTTGCCGCTTTTTTCGCCCGAGATTGAGATTTAAGAAAAGTCGGTACAAGGACATTTTTAAGTTTAATAAAAAAAACATAATGAATTTTATTTATTGCAAGAGGTCTTATCATAACGCACCGAAAATCAGTAATTAGTAGTAAAATTCAATATTCCACTTCTATAGTCAATTTTGTTTGATTTTGTGCTAGGACATAACTACTTCCTTAATATCCTTTTCAAAAAAAATTAATTTTGGCTACATATGTATATGTTGAGAACACACTAAAAACTCATTACTATTTCCAAAACTATGTGTTTGAGCTCTACTATAAGTTTAGCATCATTTGGAACAAGGATATGGCTAGCTCTCATATATCCTTTTTTTTTAGTTAAATTAATTTTAGCTGCAAGTTCATAATTATTACTTAAGTTATGCATTTTAGCTATATTGAAAATTTTTTATCATTCCGTAGAAGGATTTCACTACCTCCCCATATATCCTTTTTTTTTTAAATTATTTTAGCTGAATTTGTAGTTGGAGTCCACTAAAAGTGCATTGCTATTTCTGAAATTATGCTTTTCAGCGCTGTTATAAATTTTGCATCATTTCGTGCAAGGACATGTGTACCTCACATATATCCTTTTTCTACAATTTTTAAATCTAGCTGCGTTTATGATTGGAATGCACTAAAAGCTCATAATTAATTCTAGAATTAAGAGTTTTAACTCTGTTGTAAATTTTATAACAGTCGGTGAAAGGATATGACTACCTCTCTTATATCCTTTTTCTAAAAAACCCTTATATTACCTGCATTTATCATTAAAATGGACTAAAAGCTCATAACTATTTTTAAATTTATATGTTTCAACTGTGCTATAAATGTTATGGCATTTAGTGGAAGGACACGCATATCTCTTATATATCCTTTTTCTAAAAAATTAGTTTTAAGTAAATTTATGATTGGAAAGTATGTACTAATATTTCATAATTATTTTTAAAACTTCGCATTTCAAACCTGTTATGAATTTTTTTGAATTCAGTGGAAGGACATGTTTGTCTCTCAGATATCCTATTTCTAAAAGATTTAATTTTCACTACATTTATGATTGAGATGCACTAAAAGTTAGCAATTATTTCTAAAATTATGCGTTTCAGCTGTGTTGTAAATTTTATAACTTTCGATGGAAGGACATGACTACCTCTCACATATCCTTTTTCTAAAAAAAAATTATTTTAGTTAAATTTATTATTGAAGTGAGCCAAAAACTCATAATTATTTACAAAATTATGCGTTTTAAGTGTGCTTTAAATTTTTTTAAGATTCAGTGGAAGAACTTGAGTACCTCTCGAATATCCTTTTTCTAAAAAAACTTAATTTTAGCTGCATTTATCATTGAAATGGACTAAAGTCTTGTAATTATTTTTAAAAATATACGTTTTAACTCTGTTGTAAATTTTATAGCATTTGGTTAAATAGCATGACTACCTGTCATATATCCTTTTTCTTAAAAAAATTTATTTTAGTTAAATTTATTATTGGAGTGCACTAAAATCTCAAAATTACCTTTAAAATTATATATTTCAAGTCTGTTGTAATTTTTTTAGCATTCGGTGGAATTTAATGACTATCTCTCATATATCCTTTTTCTAAAAAATTTAATTCCTGCTGCATTTTTGAGTGGAACGCACTAAAAAGCTAACAGCTATTCCTAAAATTATGCGTTTCAGCTCTGTTGTATATTTTATAACATTCGATGGACGGACATGAGTACCTCTCATACATATATCCTTTTTTTCTAAAATATTTAATTTTACTTAAATTTATTATTGGAGTACACTAAAATTATTAAAATTATATGTTTCAAGTCTGTTATAGATTATTTTAATATTCGGTGGAAGGGCATGACTATCTCTCATATATCCTTTATCTAAAAAATTTAATTTTTGCTGCATTTTTTAGTGGATTGCACTTAAACTGCTCTGTTGTAAATTTTACAACATTCAAAGGAAGGACATGAGTACCTCTCATATATCCTTTTTTCTAAAAAATTAAATTTTAGTTAAATTTATTTTTGGAGTGCACTAAAATCTCATAATTATCGTTGAAATTATATATTTCAGGTCTGTTATAACTTCTTTTAACATTTGGTGGAAGGACACGACTACCTCTCAGATATCCTTTTTCTACAAAATCTAATTTCTGCTGCATTTTTGAGTGGAATGCACTTAAAAAGCTAACAACTATTTCTAAAATTATACGTTTCAGCTCTGCTGTAAATTTTATAACATTCTATGGAAGGACATGAGTACCTCTCATATATCCTTTTTTTAAAAAATTTAATTTTACTTAAATTTATTATTGGAGTACACTAAAACTGTTAAAATTATATGTTTCAAGTCTGTTATAGATTATTTTAATATTGGGTGGAAGGACATGACTACCTCTCATATATCCTTTTTCTAAAAAATTTAATTTCTGCTGCATTTTTGAGTGGATTATACCTAAAAAGCTAGCAACTATTTATTAAAATATGTGTTTCAGCTCTGTTGTAAATTTTATAACATTCGATGGAAGGACATGAGTACCTCTCATATATCCTTTTTTATAAAAAATTTAATTTTAGTCAAATTTATTATTGGAGTGCACTAAAATCTCATAATTATCGTTAAAATTATATATATCAAGTCTGTTATAACTTCTTTTAATATTGGATGGAAGGTCCTGCCTACCTCTCGTATATCCTTTTTCTAAAAAATTTAATTTCTGCTACATTTATGATGGGAATGCAGTTAAAAAGCTAACAACTATTTATAAAATTAAGCGTTTCAGCAATGTTGTCAAGTTAAGAACATTCGATGAAAGGACGTGCCTATCTCTCTTATATCCTTTTTGTTAAAAATTTAATTTTAGTTAAATTTATGATTGAAACTCTTTCCAAAATTTTAAATTTCTATTTTTCGCACAACTCTCGTGCTAGCGTACAAACATACATACATACACACATACATGCGTAGTTGTATACCATAAACCATCCATTATATGTGGAAATTGTTATATGGCCTGATTTACTTTGACTTGGCTTTCGCATGAAACGGAGTATTACAGATAAACATTTGAAACTTTCTAATCTAAATGAATGCATGCTGATGTATACGATGGGCATATGTTTGTCAGACAATGTTGAATGGAATTGGTTTAATCTGTCATTGAGCAGCAGTGGCAGTAACCAGCGAGTTTTATGTTTTAAGGCAATGTTAACGATTGTAATCCGAAATGTAATAGAGATTTGTGTGACATTTGTTTTTGGGCAACAGAAATAAAATTCAATTCGAATATTTCAAGTCATTCTGGTAATGATGGTGAATAATGCAGATGGTTCGTTGTCGGTAGACAAATTAGGATGGTTTATATTTGAAAAGAAAAAAAAAACGTTGTTCTGCAATTGAGATAAATGAGTTTTGTTTGTGAGGCGACAACATCACGCACACAATTTTAAGTAGAATCCTTGGTAGATCCTTTTTGACAAATAAATCGGCATAGATGCTAGTTAAGAGGTTCGATATCGAGTGTTTTTTGTCGACCTGTTTTTTATGTAATTAAATTTTTCTTTTTTTAATTTATTCCCGGCATAACGTTGTTGTAGTACTTCAAAAATTATATGCACTATTTCGGTGCCGCCCTAATGTTTTGGAACATTATTAATCCACATGCCAGAGTGGTTGTCAGCGAATAATATATTGAGATTTAAAGGTATTGCAATATGCATATTTACTATCACTCGTTATTGCCAACTTTATTGGCCACTTTTATTTGCCCTTATGGCGTTGGCTGGCCCAAAAAAGGACTATATTACTTATCTCTGCCTCATATGGCAGTTATTATAATTTAACATGTACTGCAGTGATCATTGCCTTACCATCTTTGATAGCCTGTGATTACGTTGAGTGCGAATTACAGTTGTACAAAATCAAAGCAGTTGCAAAGGCATCGTATCTTTGCCATATTTCTGCTCAATCCAAGGATTTATTCTAATAATAGAAATTTTTTTAATTTACTGCTGCAACAATTCCAGCGAAAGTTACTTTAAAAAAAAATACAAGAAACCAAATTTCTTTGTCCGCAATAAAGTGAGTGTCTGCCGCTCAAAATAGAAAATTTATTTGCTTTGCAATTTATCTTAAAAGCTGCTCTTATACACACAAACGAGTTTGTGTTTTATCCTTAAATGTTGATCATTTGTTTCACTTTAATACGAAGCGATTTTGGCGAATGCTAAATTTAATGTCAACTCAAATTGTAAAACATGCCGGGAAATGAAATAAATTAAGCAACAATAATGATTTTTAGCATAAAAATCATCGTTAGATAGCAACAACAGCAGCAAAAACAACAACAGCAATAATGGCAACAACACTGGCAACAACATTTGGACCATTAACACAAATAACAAGAGTGGGCTGTAGAAAAAAAGGGCAATAAAACAAGTAAAAAATAAACAACTTAAAGTTAGCAGAGAAAGCGGAGCGTTCGAGTTTGTCGGGCGCTGAGGAAAGAAATCATTTATTTCTTTATTTGATTTTATATCATCGTGTTCTTTTTCTCATCTTCATACCAATTAAATTCATTCTCACATATTTATTTTCAGACGCACTTAAGGCTTTAGGTATGCATGTGCGTTAAAAGAGGTGGCAGTTCGAACACTGCGAACAGGGAAGTGAAAGGGGCCTTCTAAAGGACATTATTTAACGAAGTAATTTTAACAAGGAATTGCTTTAGCAAAAAAAGTGTTTGAAACCAATGGAAAAGTCTCAGTCATCTTAATGATGGCAGATTATTCCTAGAAAAAATTGCATGAGCAATTGGCACTTTTTTATCGTTTAAATCGTCAAGTTCAGATGGCATCATGGCAAAGCCAATACACAGAGAGAAATGTTCCATCATTGTGTTGGACTTTTAAGATTTCAATAACATGGAAAATTTTTACGGTTGTTTTTATGAAGACGCCTTCTCTGCTCTTCTTTAAACTAAAGAGCGATTTTTACCCCCAACTTTATTTTTGGCAACACTGTTTTTGTTTGCTCAGCTGTTTTCGTGTGACATGTTATTGTCAAACATGTTCAGTTTGGTTTATAATTTAACCTTGAAACGACTTACAAACGAAAAATACTTGCAGTTTATTGAATTTTATGACCAATTTCTGCTGGTTTCTTGACCTCTTTTCAATTATTATTATATTCTGCTATTTTTAAGCTTAAGGTCTCTTTATTTTAATTTAATTCTTAATTTCAAAATTTCGTCACTCCTTTGTGTGACTTCTTCAGGAAATTAATTACTTTATTACATTCCTGCAAATAAAGGATGTTTTTCTTAGAGCGTCACAAATTTAAATCTTAATAATTTTATGATCAAAATTCATGATCAGTTAAGAAAGTACACCGTGCACTTTTTGTGTTCATCGAAGAAACTCATTTCTGGTTAAATGGATACCTGAACGAACAAAATTGGTGTAACCAAAAGCATTGGCCAAGAGCTGCCAATGCTTGCCGAAAAATTCAATGCTTGGTGAAGAATTATTTTTCAAAAACGATGAAGGCAGTCACGTTACTTTGAATAGCGAGGACTACCGTGAGATGATTAATATATTTTTTTTTTTTTTTTTTTTTGCCCCCAAAATGGAAGAGCTGGACTTGGCTGTCCTGCGGTTTCCACAAGATGTGGCACCGGCTAGCATGAGATATATTGGCCCAATTGAGAGACAAGTCCGGTGAACAAGTTATTTCACGTTTTAGCTGATCAATTGGCCGCCCAAATTAAGGGACATAATGTACTTAAGCTAATAGTAAATTCATAGATCTCGTGTGCGATTCCGCACTCAGTTATAAATATGGCAATGAATTTCTGTGATCTGCATTAATGCACGGCTGTGTTGTTTTCGGCCTGTTTCAAATATTCTTCAGCGAGGTAAGAAGTGAAATGGCTACAACATATTAGATATCTTCTCAACTCTCTTCATCTGTCCTCTAAGCATTCCTTCTGTGCCGCACAGTGGGATTTGTTCATACAATGTTTGGCAAAATATATAAGAAGTGCTCGTAGAATGTTGAAATTTTGCTGTGAGAATTTGGAAAGCTCAATTAAGAAGAATATAAAGTTTCATTAAAATTGGCCACGCCCACTACCCACTGCCCATAGAACCCAAACATTATTTTTGGCCTAAAGTTTTTGAAATTTGGCACAGAGCCTTTTATTAGCTCACTTAAGAATAAAATAAAGTTTCATCAAAATTGGCCACGCCCACTACTCACCGCCCATAGAAACCAAAATTTATTTTTGGCCCAAAGTTTTTGAAATTTGTCACAGAGCCCTTTATTACCTCCATTAAGAATAAAATAAGGTTTTATCAAAATTGGCCACGCCCACTACCCACCGCCCATAGAACCCAAATTTTTTTTTTTGGCCCAAAGTTTTTGAAATTTGGCACATAGCCTTTTATTATTTCAATTAAGAATAAAATAATGTTTCATCAAAATTGGCCACGCCCACTACTCACCGCCCATAGAAACCAAAATTTATTTTTGGCCCAAAGTTTTTGAAATTTGGCACAGAGCCTTTTATTAGCTCACTTAAGAATAAAATAAAGTTTCATCAAAATTGGCCCCGCCCACTACCCACCGCCCATAGAAACCAAAATTTATTTTTGACCTAAAGTTTTTGAAATTTGCACAGAGCTTTTTATTAGCTCACTTAAGAATAAAATAAAGTTTCATCAAAATTGGCCACGCCCACTACCCATAGAAACCAAAATTTATTTTTAGCCCAAAGTTTTTGAAATATGGCACAGAGGCTTTTATTACCTCAATTAAGAATAATATAAAATTAACGCCCACAACTCACCGCGCATATAACCCATATTACATTTTCTCCCACAACTTTTTATGTTTCTTTACCAAAACTAATTATTTTATAAAAATTTCATGAATTTGGAGCCAAATTTTATGATTTTATAAAAGATTATTAATAATTTAAACTATTTTTTATACCCTCCAAAAAAGAATTTGGAGGGTATATTCACTTTGTCATTCCGTTTGTAACGCATCGAAATATACATCTCAGACCCCATAAAGTATATATATTCTTGATCAGTGATGAAATCTAAGACGAACTGAGCATGTCCGTCCGTCCGTCCGTCCGTCCGTCTGTGGAAATCACGATTCAGTCCAAACGAAAAGAGCTAGACTCTTGAAATTTGGCATAAATATATTTTAAAACTTAGAGCAGGTTAAGTTCGAAGATGGGCTAAATCGGGAAAGAGGGAAAAAAGTTCCCCTAAGAAGAACTAAACCAACCCAGAAAAAACAACATAATTTTTAAAGTTTTTTGGTTATTTTGTTAAGCAAATGATATATTTTTATGTCAAATACGGTCCAACGCCTTAAACTTGGAGCCATTAAATAAAATAAAAATATTTTTTGACCCCGCCCACTTTAGTGGGCGTTATTATAGGCAAAAATAGCATAAAAATTTAACAAATTGTTTTATTTAAGCCTATATTCCTTAAAACTAACACTTTTAAGCTTTAATGACGAAGCTGAGACGAAACCTGGTACTACTCTGCCCTACCCCCTCCTTCCCCTTCGCCCCCTAAATGACCCTACCAAAAAAAAAAAAAATTTTAAATTTTGTATATAATCATCCCAAGCTTTTATCTTTAGAGTTATATGACTGCCGATTTCTGCCCTACCTCCCCCCCCCCCACCTCTTCCTTTGCCCCCTAAATGACCCTACCAAAAAAAAATTTTTTTTTTTAAATTTTGTATATAATCATCCCAAGCATTTATCTTTAGAGTTTTATGACTGCCGATTTCTGCCCTACCCCTCCCCCCTTTTCCTTTGCCCCCAAAATGACCCTACCAAAAAAAAAAAGTTTTTTTAAATTTTGTATATAATCATCCCAAGCATTTATCTTTAGAGTTTTATGACTGCCTGTTGCTGCCCTACCCCCTCCTCCTCCTTTGCCCGCTAAATGACCCAATTAAAAATAAATATAAATTTTTTTTATTTTGTGTATAATCATCCCAAGCAATTATTTTTACAGTTTTATGTGTATCTGTTTCTGCCCTACCCCCTCTCCCCCTTCGCCCTTTAAATGACCCTATCAAAAAAAAAGAAATTTTAATTTTGTATATAATTATCCCAAGCATTTATTTTTAGAGTTTTATGACAAAGGTGAAATGTTTCCCCCACAGCCCTTGCCAGAGCGACCCCGCCAAAATACAGTTTTTATAGCTTCCAAAGAGAATTGTGATGAAGTCTAAGACGGTCTAGCAATGCCCATACGTTCGTCTGTGGAAAACATGATATTGTATATTTTTGAACCCCGCCCCCTTTAGTGGGCGTTGACGTACGATATTATATAAAGGAACTCTGTCCCACCAAGTTAAACATATCAAATTCACTTACTAAATATTTGGAGGGTATTTAAGATTCGACCCGGTCGAATATAACGTTTTTACTTGTTTTTAATTGACAATGTGGAGTCTTACCTTTCATTTTATTATAGCGGGAGCACCTAGCACGACCGATCAACCCTTTTTTTCTTCCAAGGAAGTTTGCAATCACGGCACATTATGGAACAAATTTTATTCTATCATATCTTTTAAACCATATGAGTGAACTTTATAATTTTTTTTTATAAATACGCAGAAAAGGCTTTATTTGAAAAAAATCACTATTTAAATCAGAGCAATAAAATTATCTTACGTACAAACACTAAAGAAGTTCAATATTTTGGATCAAAATTTACTTCAGTATTTCAAAGACAAATAAACGATTTTTTTTGGGATACAATTTATGGATTCTTCATACTGAATACATTTTCTACAAAACTGCATCATTACATTTTTAAATTTTATGTACCGAAAAAATTACTTATTGCACAAAAATGCCCACTGTGGGGCGTCTAGGACAAGCATCGTCATTCACATCTTTTCGATCTTCTTTGAAAAGCTTGTAAAGGCTGTATTTTATAGAGTGACACACGTTTAAATCATAATAAAACAAGCAAATATATTTTTAATATCAATGGAATGGGTCTTATGGGAAAGAGAATTTTATAAAATTTATGTTTAAATATGATTTCTGGTATGTGGCCGCCACGACTGTCGCATAGAAGACGCAATCAGGTGACAACAATTTTCAACAACTAAAAAAATCTTCCATAAAGTGGAAGGACACAACCCCAGTTGCTGAAAACGGCGACGAATTGATTGATTGGGATCAGTTTCAATGCTTTCCTGTACAGCGGCTACAGCTTCTTCAGTGCCCACTGTTCGTCTTCTCACGGGATGCACATCACATCAGTAACAGCAAATGTGGTCCGAAAACGATCTATTGTTCTTCGAATCAGCCGCTCTGAAGGATGATTGTGAACGCCATAAAATGGCAGAAGTACACGATGAGTTTGACGAATAGAACAATTATTTTGATTAAAAATTTCAACAATTTGCAGGCGTTGCTCTGGTTTTGTGACACTAAAAAGGACACACTTTACTTATTGCAAACAATATTATTTTCCAAATATTTCACAAGTAACAGATTTGCTTTTTGATTAAAAAAAAAGTACATGAAAATTAAAATGAACCAAAAAAAGGCCTAAAATGCAAATCCCTTTTGAGATTTATCGCCGACTGTTTTCATCACAATAGTCATGCATAGACATACGCGCACGTACATAAAGAAGTAACGAACCGGAAATGTCTTTAACATTTCCGTTACACATCAAATGCATTGAAAAGAACGCTATTTATTTCAATATATTAAATGTAAGAGTGAATATAAAGAATAACTTGTGAAATAAAACGTATCAGCCGTTTGAAATTTTTATAACACTCAAGACGAACAACATAAAAAAATATTTGCAAAAGTAAATATGGTGTGATTTGATGTTAAAACTAGATTTCAACGTTTATTAGGTAATTATATGACAGATCATTTTGGGTTTAGAACTTTTCAGAGAAATCAAAAACGCCTGAACAACAGTTTAGATAGGATTTTTTTTTTATTATGTGATTTTGGTCTTATTAAACAATCTTTCTAATTTTCATTCAAAATATTTCTTATTTATTATTTTATAGCTTTTAAAGTGGTTGCCTTTCCATGCCAATGTATATATAATACACTTTGTTGGCATGTCCTTGAACTCCCTCTGCGATTCCGGTTTTATTTCCTCCATTGCCGAAAACCGCCATCCTCTCAGGGGTCTCTGTAATTTAAGGAACAGGAAAAAATCGCACAGAACCAAATCTGGCAAAGGCAATGAATCAGGCATAATTATGATTTTTTTTTTTTTTTTTGAGGGCATGCGAGAATTCTATGGGCAAAAATTTATTAATTTTGAAAATTCCGCTTCATGTTAAAAATTTTCTGAAAAGAAAATTGCATGGCATGAGTCAACCGCTATGCCGATATCTTTGGCAACATCAGTGTTTCGACGATTCACTACAACAATTTTCTTCACTTTCCCAAAATTTTCGTTGGTTGTTGATATGCTGGTGCAACCAGGACGAGCGTCGTTTACATGCAGCACTTGTAAATATTTTTGCGTCCCAGAGTACAGTCTTCGTATAGCACGTTCAAGTGCTCTTTGCTTTAATTCCATTTTATATAAAAAAATGTTTACGGAAACTCTTTTCATAAATTTTGTTCTACAGCACAAAATTGCCGAACACCCCAAACACTTCTAACTGCTAAGACTCCCACAAACAAATTTAACATGAAAATGGAAATATTTCTACGAGACGAGTGTGCCAAAAGAAAAACTTGAAGCGAATGCACTTAAAACGCGAAATTTAAAAATTAACCAAATTTTTTGAACAGACCTCGCATATAAATTTTTTTTTTTTTAAATAAAAATAGCTTATTTTTCTAAATAAACATAATCAGATCAATGCCCATTATATAAGAAATATATAACAAGGTTCCTTATACAATCCATCAATCAATTTATCAATCAATCAATCAATCAATCAATCATACACTCAATCATACAATACATCAATCTATCAATTAATCCATAATCCATAAATAAATCAGTCTATGGATCATCAGTAATTGTATAGAAAAAATTGTGCATAATTTATTTATGATGCTTTTTATTTAAAAAAAACCACAAGCACAATTTCGTCAATATTGTCAACACACACCCCAAACATGTTCACCCAAACCATGCTCATCAAGCCAATCTTTACAATCGCATACAGTCATCAAGACGTGATGTATATTGGCTTAATGAAACGAAAGTGTGAGGCAGTGCCACTCCAACACTGTGCTCGAAAGTATTTTTGTGTGTTAACCCAAAGAATATAAATTGATACAATTTATCATTTTTTATTTTTTTATTTTTTGTATTCAGATGAAAGAGTATGTGCTCTTTATATACTTTAATACTTAACATTTACTTGCTCATGTACAATTAAGGTGGCACTGAAAATTTTATTTCATTTTGGGATTTTTAGAAAAGTTTGTAAGTGAAGATCATTAAGAAAGTGCACAGTGGGGTGAATGGTAGATAAGGTGGTGATTAATTCATAGAACTCGTAATTTTAAAATGTTGTTATTTTTTATTGATGAGTATTAATAAATACATAAAAAAGCAGCATTTAAAAAAAAAATTTTGAAAAAAAAAATTTTAACCTTTTATGGGCTTTTTTTTATTTTGCGGAAAATGGTCTTATTTGACTATTTTTGCTGTAACTTTGGGATGAAAAACGATAAATTAGTAAATTAAATTGTAAATTAGGGCATACTTTATGTGCCTTTAGAAAAAATAATAAAAAAAGATAATAAAAATAACTTGTTTTTTGTTTTATTATACCCTCCAAAAAAGAATTTGGAGGGTATATTCACTTTGTCATTCCGTTTGTAACGCATCGAAATATCCATCTCAGACCCCATAAAGTATATATATTCTTGATCAGCGATGAAATCTAAGACGATCTGAGCATGTCCGTCCGTCCGTCCGTCCGTCTGTGGAAATCACGATTCAATCCAAACGAAAAGAGCTAGACTCTTGAAATTTGGCATAAATATATTTTGAAGCTTAGAGCAGGTTAAGTTCGAAGATGGGCTAAATCGGGCAAGAGGGAAAAAAGTTCCCCTATGAAGAACTAAACCAACCCAGAAAAAACAACACAATTTTTAAAGTTTTTTGGTTATTTTGTTAAGCAAATGATATATTTTTATGTCAAATACGGTCCAACGCCTTAAACTTGGAGCCATAAAATAAAATAAAAATATTTTTTGACCCCGCCCACTTTAGTGGGCGTTATTATAGGCAAAAATAGCATAAAAAATTAACAAATTGTTTTACTTAAGCCTACATTCCTTAAAAATAAAATTTTTAAGCTTTAATGACGAAGCTGAGACGAAACCTGGTACTATTCTGCCCTACCCCCTCCTTCCCCCTCGCCACCTAAATGACCCTACCAAAAAAAAAATTTTTTTAAATTTTGTATATAATCATCCCAAGCATTTATCTTTAGTTTTATGACTGCCGATTTCTGCCCTATTCCCCGCCCCCCCCCCTTTTCCTTTGCTCCCTAAATGACCCTACCAAAAAAAAAAGTTTTTTTTAAATTTTGTATATAATCATCCCAAGCATTTATCTTTAGAGTCTTATGACTGCCTGTTGCTGCCCAACCCCCTCCTCCCCCTTTGCCCGCTAAATGACCCTATTAAAATTAAATAAAATTTTTTTTTGAATTTTGTGTATAATCATCCCAAGCATTTATTTTTAGAGTTTTATGACAAAGGTGAAATGTTTCCCCCACAGCCCTTGCCAGAGCGTCCCCGCCAAAATACAGTTTTTATACCCTCCAAAGAGAATTGTGATGAAGTCTAAGACGGTCTAGCAATGCCCATACGTTCGTCTGTGGAAAACATGATATTGTATATTTTTGAACCCCGCCCCCTTTAGTGGGCGTTGACGTACGATATTATATAAAGGAACTCTGTCCCACCAAGTTAAACATTTCAAATTCACTTACTAAATATTTGGAGGGTATTTAAGATTCGACCCGGTCGAATATAACGTTTTTACTTGTTCTTTTTTCACATTGATTTTTAGCAACCGGAATTCTCTCACAAAAACCTTCATAACTCAAAAATCGCACAAATGCGCAAATAGGCATTCTGGGATTTATTAGCTAAAATGTTATATTTTAAGAGCATAAAAGCATATTTTCCTGTACTCATCTGCAAAGTTGTTGAAACTCAATGTATATATCAAATATATCACATTTTTGGAGGCATTTAATTTTTTTTTAATATGTATTTCTATTTATCTAAGCAAAAAATAATTTTTTAAATGCTCATATACCTGAAGTTGACGGTTCCACTATAAAACCTTCACTTATAGAAGTCTTAACAAAAACTGTAATCACTTGAAATATCAATATTTTCTCTTTTTATTATTGCGCGCAAAAATAACAAAAATTATTGAATTTTAAACACACACTGCAAATAAAGTAAACTACCAAGAACTTTTATTTTTGCAGTTAGTGATGTAGAATTTTATCTACTTTCATAAGGTAGCAAATACGGCTGTGAAAGTTAAGTTGACCAATGAAATGCATATAGACATGGCTTGACCACCAACAAATAAATTTCATTTATATGTTAAAGTTAATATTTTGAATTAATCGCCACTAGTGAGGGCTTTCACCCCACAGTGCAGTGGCTGGAAAATTGACATGCTTGAGGCAAATTTGATGTGTGAAGTAAAGCGTATTTTTTTTTTTTTTTTTTTTTGTAGTGTCACAACACCAGAGCAACGCGTGCAAATTTTTTAATCAAAATAATTGTTCTATTCGTCAAATTCATTGTGCACTTCTTCTATTTTATGGCGTATGCAATCGTCCTTCAGACCAGCCAATTCGAAGAACAATAGATCGTTTTCGGACCACATTTACTGTTACTGAAGTGATGTGCATCCCGTGAGAAGACGAACAGTTCGCACGAAAGAGGCTGTAGCCGCTGTACAGGAATGCATTGAAGATGATCCTAATCAATGTATTCGTCGCCGTTCTCTACAACTGGGGTTGGGTCCTTCCACTTTATGGAAGATTTTTTTTTTAGACGTTGGAAATTGGTGTCCCAGATTGCGACTTCTATGCGACAGTCGTGGCGGCCACATACCAGAAATCGTATTTAAACATTAATTTCATAAAATTTTCTTTCCCATAAGACCCATTCCATTGATATTAAAAATATATTTCCTTGTTTTATTATGATTTCAACCTGTGACACTCTATAAAAAACACTCTTTATTTAGAATTTCTGGGATGAGAATATTAATGAATATTTGTATGTAGTAAGAATTTTAACGAACATTTATATTGCTATATTAAATTGAATTAAGATTCTATAGGCTAATTGTTCGAAATTTTTAATTTAAATCTCAGAAAGACATGATAAATATTCCAAGGCACAAAGGCAAGTCAACATCAGTTTTTGTTATTCAATTTACACAGCAGAGCAGAACAGCTGTTTTCGAAAGACGCAACCCTTTCATCATCAGTGCTCATGTGTATTGTGTTTGTCACCACTTATTAGGTGGCTTAGTTGAATGTGATAACAGTTCCTATTTACACAAATTTTATTGTGAAAAAGAATACGAGAACTGTATCAACCTGATGTTAACATGTTATTGTTATAATACCCGTGTTACCGTTTGATTATTTTTCTTCATGTCCCATTTTTCTGAATTTTTTGTTCCATCATACCTAAGCCACCTAATAAGTTGTGACAAACACACTGCACATGAGCAGTGATGATGAAGGTGTTGCGTCTTTCGAAAACAGCTGTTCTGCTCTGCTGTGTAAGTTGAATAAAACTGATGTTGACTTTCCTTTGTGCCTTGGAATATTTGTCATGTCTTTCTGAGATTTAAAAACAAATTTCGAACAATATGAGTCTTAATTCAATTTAATATATTAATTAATATTATTTTGTTAATGAATACAAAGTTATCGGCATATCCAAATTGTTTTTTTTTTAATATAATTAATAAAAAAGAGTTTTCCAAAAGTTTTAAACTTTTGTTGATGCCAGACATTTCGGTGGAAATGTCCATATGGTTAGCTTTTGTCTAACTAATTCTAGACAATTTCAAGTGAAATTCTTTATACTTTTTTTTTGATTGATCTAAAATTTACAAACAAAAAAATTTATATATAAAAAAATTTAATAACCAGTGATTTCGATATCGATCGAAATTTCAATACATTTTGAATACGAATTTCTATCGATATCGAGTGCGGTAATTTGCCCCCTGTTCAGTTTTCATTTCAATATGAAACAAATTATTCCATAGCAAATTTTGATTACCACCCTAATATTCAGAAAGCAATGATTCCGTATTTTTCATGATTTTTGTGTAGAAACAAACAAACGTATTGTTTGAATGAAAGATTTCGCAAAAGAAAATAAGTTTGATTTATTTAATAATATGTTAACGAATATAAGCACAAAATAAATCGATGAGTATGTATGTGTAGGTAAAAGTATATAGACGTCTTATAGGTAAATATGGGCCTTTCCACTGACAAATGTACTCTTTCTCTCTAATCACCAACAAGGAATCGAACTTAAAAGTCTAATAAGAGCTATTACTTTAACTTTCAAACTGCTATAGATTTTAAATAAATCAATCAATCCCACGTGATTAGCGGTGATGGTTGCAGTTTTCAGAGTTCTATAAAAAAAATCGGGGATATATTTCGTTTAAATCACTTTTTTCTAATGTTTATACCCACCAAAAAGGAATTGAAGGGACAAAGTGAATATGTCATGCCGTTTGTAACGCAGTGAAATATCTCTCTAAGACCCCATAGAGGATATATATTCTTGATCAGAGATGAATTCTAAGACGATCTGAGCATATCCGTCCGTCCGTCTGTCTGTGGAAATTACGGTTCAGTCCAAATGAATAGAGCCAGACCCTTGAAATTTGGTACAAATACATTTTGAAGGATAGCACAGGTCAAGTTCGTCAATCGGCTGAATCGGGCCAGAGGAAAAAAACATTCCCCTAAGAAGAACTAAAACAACGTCTAGAAAACAATATAATTTTTAAAGTGTTTTTGTAATTGTGTTAAGGAAATTGTATATTTTTGTGTCAAATAAAGCGTTGAACTTAAAGCCAGAAAATGAGAAAAATCTATTTTTGGACCCCGCCTCCTTTAGTGGGCGTTGAAGTAACATATTACATGGAAAAATACTATAAATATTTAATAAATTGCAGTCATTAAGCCTACATTCCTTAAAAATTAAATTTTGTAAGCTTTTAAAGGGTCCGCCAAATGACTTTTTTTTTAAATGCTATAAAAAAAACTACTGAATATTTGCTCAAATTTCTTTTTTTATTTGAAAGTACAATCCTTCCGGTTAATAATGGAAAATAATTTCATTCAAATGGCTGCCTCGGCTGGCCATGCAGTAGCCTACACGATCGGTCCCATTCTTAAGCACATGATCGATTGTGTGCAGCTGTATTTCACCAATGGCTTCACGAATATTGTCCTTTAGAGCGTCAATTGTCTCTGGCTTGTCGGCGTAATACTTACACTTGCCGTCAAGTCGCAGCTCTGAGGTGACCAACCGACATCAGGGGCCAAATTACCGCATTCGATATCGAGCGACATTTCCATACAATTTAAATACAAATTTCGTTCGATATCGAGTGCGGTAATTTGCCCCCAGCTCTGCGGTTGATAATGCGATCTTCAAAAACAGGGCGGAAAACATCGAGTGTAGTTTCGGCTGTGTGGCACGTAGTGACGTCCTGTTGTAACCAAATATTGCCAATATCCTCCTCTTCAATTTTTGTGAACAAAAATTCGTTCAACATGACCCGATAACGATCGCCATTGACTGTAACGGCCACTCCTTGCTCATTTTCGAAGAAAAATGGCCCACTTATGCCTCTGGACCAAAATCCGCTCCAAACAGTGACTCGTTTTGGGTGCGTCGGCTTTTCAATGTATGCGTGCGGGTTTTCTGTGCTCCAAATGCGACAATTTTGCTTCTTTACATTCCCGCCAAGATCAAAATGAGCTGAAGAGATGATTTTTTTTTTGGCAAAATCGGCATCTTCTGTAAGTCGATCGCAGGCCCACTTAGCGAAGCGAAAGCGCATTGAATGGTCAACCATATTCGTTCAGCGGAAAGATAAAACTAATTATCTGTCAAATCAGACATGAGCTAAGCGGTACCATTCACGAAATAAGCACTAGTTGAAAAAAACGATAGATTGCGGACCCTTTACTATGCAGGTAAAATGTTCTGTGGTCTCCACCTGCTCTTCCCAAATTTGCGCCTTAAATGACCCTATAAAAAAAATTTTTTTCTACACTTAATTACGCCAAAAAGTTACTTTTTAAGTTTTTGCGATAAAAGAGAGATGCATCACATGACTTGTGTCAAATTAGGCACAGAAATGTCTTAAAGGAACTCTGACCCAGGAGCTGAAATGAATATTACTTGCTTTCATTGAAGATATCTGACGAACGCATTAAGCCCTTGGGGACCGGATAGTGGCGTTCGACCTTTTAATGTCACGCGCTGATTAATTGTTGTAATCGATCGGCGAAGCCGTTTAGAAGTTATTATAAAAAATAAACAAAATAAATTCTCGAAATCTACGGGTGCGAATCGGTTTAAATGCACAAAATCTAAATAGAAGTCTTTGTTTGGTCCGATTCTGTCACGCCGCTCAAAAGTTATAAGCGGTTTGCATACTCACACACAAACACACACACACACATATACGCACACGAACACACCCATGCATACACTCAGACATAGTGACTTCCTGTCAGGAGTGATCAAGGAACTCAATACATCGAGATCTAGCGAAAAATCATCTTTATTGAAAACGGGGTAAAGCCAGTAATTCACGATTTTTGCAAAATTTTCAATTTAACTTTAATATTTCTAAAAGACATGGAAATTCAACATTCGTTTTAATTATCCAACTTCCACAGCAGAGCAGATTATCTGTTTTCAAAAGCCGCTACACTTTTTTTTTTTTTTTTTTTAGGAGTAGGACCAGCGCTCAGGGGATGACCCCTATATATGCAATGCATTGCGCCAGAACTGAAAACGAGGGGATAGTATTGAGGACACAGATTAGGAAAGATGAGAAGATAGACAGTTTTTTTGTAGGTATTTCAACCTTTTACTTCGCCGGCTAATTTTTGCTACAGGGCCGACGAAGGTGGGTGGTGTTACTCTGCTTTTTAGTACATGATAGTGTCAGTCGTCGCCAATTATGTTCAGTGACCAGTGACTATGCCTTCATCATTGAAACAGGCTGGCAACAACTAACACAACCATGCACTAGTGCTGATCAGAAGAATTCAACACAATATTTCATGACTCAGCGCGGGCTCGAACTCACGACCCTCCGCTTCATAGTCTCGTGTTCTACTACTTCAGCCAACAGCACCCACAGTATTATCAGTAGCCAAATGCATTTTTCTTTTTTCACCACTTATTAGTTGGTCATTATTGCAAGAACTTTTTCCATTGTTATTTTGCACACGGCCAAATACGCTCCAGCTCTCTTGCATGCTTTAATTAAACTTACATAAACAATATAATTCATTTGCCACACAAGGAACCAAGCAGCAGCGCTTCAATCTCTTAAAAAACTTTTACCAATTTCTTACATTACCCGTGTGTGTGTGTGTGTATTTTTATTTGTGTGTCTGTGTGCGTATACATTTTTCCAATATGCAGTTTAAATATTTACAATCATATACTATTTTTGTTATTATTGCAATATTTGCTAAAGACCAAGTTGTGCAATTAAAATGAGTTCAAAATAAAAAATTTAAATTACAAGGAAACGAATGCAGCAGAACGAATAACTAGAATATCTTTTCGTTACCAATTTTCTTGGTTTGTTATTATTGACATTACACTGGTATTGGTCATGTATGGAAGCTAGAGGTTCAGTTAATATAAATATTGTTGTCAAACATGTACAAGCACACACACATACACACAATTATGCCTGAATATATGCTATAAATATGTGCATGGTGTGTCTGTCTATGCAAGTGCATGCCGTAATTACCTGAAAAACAATGTGGAGAGTATCAATACAATAACACTAAAAATAGATAAAAATGAGCATTGGTGCTTGATACTAAGTAATCCAAGTTTCGCAATATCAAATCATGCTACAGTGAAACACGGTTATAATGAACTAGTTTAGAACGATAATTTTAATCGGAATAAATTACATTAAAAAGTTTTTACTGAGAAAAATGCCCTTTTTAAATTGAATGTGAATTTGTTTTGTGCAAGTGGAAACTCTGAGGGTTTTTATAAAACCCTCCATTTAAAAACATAGAATTTTATGAAACAACATCGGGTTCTATGGACAACGAAGGAAAGTCAATGCCAATAGTTTTTTCATCTGAATGTCTTCATGAAGACTTAAATAAAATTACTGAATTCAGAAAATCATTATGTATGAGAAATAAACCCACCCACAGCAGGCAACAGTCTGGTGCAGATTTTCGTCTGTGAAATAGTCATGGAAAACTCCATGCTGTGGAAGCTGTTGGCTGAAGTAGTAGAACACGAGACTATGAAGCGGAGGGTCCTGAGTTCGAACCCGCGCTGAGTCATGAAATATTGTGTTGAATTCTTCTCATCAGCATTAGTGCGTGGTTGTGTTAGTTGTTGCCAGCCTTTTTCAATGATGAACACTGGCAGCGACTGACACTATCATGTACTAAAAGCAGACTAACAGCACCCACCTTCGTCGCCCCTGTAGCAAAAATTAGCCGGCGAAGTAAAAGGTTGAAATAGCTACACAAACAACTGTCTATCTTCTCATCTTTCCTAATCTGTCCCCTCAATACCATCCCCTCGTTTTCAGTTCCGGCGCCATGCATTGCATATATAGGGGTCATTCCCTGAGTGCTGGTCCAAGATAAAAAAAATTCATTTAAGATTGATTGTTTAAAACTTTTTTTTTAAATTTAGAAAGACAGGATATATATTCCAAGGCACAAAAGAAATGCAACAACAGTTTGAAATATCCAACTTAGACGATAGAGCAGAGCAGCTGTTTTCGAAAGCCGCGACACATTTTGATGTGTTAACATCTATACGCGCGCCTCTAGGGCAGTAAACTATCAGTTTCAATACATACGCAAGTGTAAGTGTAAGAGTTTGTTTGTTTGTGTTGTTGCTTGGCAGTCGGTATTGAAAGTGATTATTGGGCGATTTTCATATAATTTTCCCACGCGATTTTCTCCGGAAATTCATAGCCGATTTTATTAATTTTTGGATTAAAACGCTAGTGCGGGTTTCGACGAAGAGTTTAGGCCAAAAATTAAGGCGATCCGATATCGGCGAGCGGAGATTTAAGTGTTTTAATTCGGAGTATTAATTTGGAGTAATATTAAAATAGTGTTTTATGTTGATCTTCGGTTTTGTCTTATGCATAGCAAAGAGAATAGTGACGTGGTTATACGTACATATATAAAAATGAGATAGCAAGACAGCAACGTATGTAGCTTATGTACAAACATAACAATGTTTGTATGTACATTTGTCTGTTGCTTTGCATTCTCTTTGTTTTTTGTGGGTTTAATATAAAATATATAAAAAATACTTTCTATTAACTCTACCTCCGGGTTTGTGGGTCTGTGTTCATAGAAATCGAACAGGTACCGTGTAACAAAAAGGTGTTAACACATCGCCCGTGAGTTCGAACACTCATTGATTTTTTTTTTCTAAATTTGTTCCATACTTAATCAAAACATATATTCTTTACAATCAAACAAAAAAAGTCACAACTTTGTCCAAAATTACAAGAAGTACATAGTTACCCAGTGTTGTATTTTACAATACAGTGTTGCCAACAACGGTATTATTTATATAACAATGTTACACATTGGTTGGTAGCCTTGATTGCATGTATTTTGAATTTAAATTTTAGAAGTGATAATGTTTTGTATGTAGTAAGAATTTTAACGAACATTTATATTGCTATATTAAATTGAATTAAGATTCATAGGCTAATTAGCCTATGGCTAATTAGCCTATGAATCTTAATTCAATTTAATATAGTGATAATGTTTTATTTTGTGGAATAAAACATTACAAAATTAAGATGTATATATTTACCCCCTTATTCATAAAATTTATGAGAGGCTTATAAGAGTGTAATAGAGCGAATTTAATACGAAATCTTGTTTTATTACGCTGTTATTAGACTCTCATAATTTTTATGAATAGGGGGGTTAAACTTTTTTTTTTTATCATTAATAATTAAAATTTAAATATTTTCGTAATAAAATTATAAATTTATTACGAAAATATTTAAATTTGTTCATACCAATTTTGGATTGGGACTACTCCAGTGTAATGCAAACAAATGTTATTTGATGCAGTCCTGGGGCATTGCAATATTAAATCGACCACTTTTTTATACCCTCCAACAAAGAATATGGAGGGTATATTCACTTTGTCAGTCCGTTGGTAACGCAGCGAAATATCCATTTGAGACCACCATAAAGTATATATATTCTCGATCACTGATGAAATCTAAGACGATCTGAGCATTTCCGTCCGTCCATCTGTGGAAATCACGATTCAGTCCAAACGAAAAAAGCCAGATTCTTGAAATTTGGTATAAATATATCTTGAACGATAGCACAGATTAAATTCGGAACTGGGCTAAATCGGGGGAAAAAGTTCCCCTAAGAAGAACTAAACCAACCTCTAAAAAACAACATAATTTTTAAAGTTTTTTTTTTGTAATTTTGTTAAGCAAATGATATATTTTTGTGTCAAAGAAGGTCCAAGGCATTAAACTTGGAGTCATAAAATAAAAAAATAAATTTTTTTGGACCCCACCCCCTTTAGTGGGCTTTATTATATGCAAAAATAGTGTAAAAATTAAACAAATTTTTTTAGTTAAGCCTACATTCCAAAAATATAAAATTTTTAAGTTTCCTCTGTCCTACCCCCTCCTCCCCTTTGCCCCCTAAATGACCCTATCATTTTTTTTTTTTTTTTTATTTTGTATTTAATTATCCCAAACATTTATTTTTAGAGTTTTATGACCAAGATGAAATGTCTCCTCGACAGCCCTTGCCAGAGGGACCCCGAATAAATACAGTTTTAATACCCTCCAAAGAGAATTGGACACCATAAAGTATTGGGTGTTTTTTATTGAGGTATAGAACTTTAAGTTGGCATCACTTTTTTAACTGGCGGCCATTTTGTCAGCTGTCAAGTGACTAATATTTACTTTGGTTTGCCATTTCATCATGAACATGCAATGCGTCGTGATTTGGTGTATGGGCCGAAAATGAGATTGATCTCGATGCTGATTTTCATCGCAAAATTTTGTTCAGTGATGAGGCTCATTTTTGGTTGAATGGCTACGTCAACAAGCAAAATTGCCGCATTTGGAGTGAAGAGAATCCACATGAGACCCTTGAGACGCCATTACATCCACAAAAACTGACTGTTTGGTGTGATCTATGGGCTGGTGTAGTCATTGGGCCATACTTCTTCCGAAATAATGCTGGAGAGTCAGTTACCGTTAATGTAGACCGGTATAGAGCCATGATAACCGACTATTTTGTTCCCGAATTGGATGGCATGAATGTGGATGAGTTGTGGTTCCAACAAGACGGCGCTACATGCCACACAGCGCACGTCACAATCGACTTTTTGAAGGACACATTCGATGAGCGCATAATTTCGCGGAATGGACCTGTCAATTGGCCACCAAGATCGTGTGATTTGACACCATTGGATTATTTTCTTTGGGGATATGTGAAGTCGCTCGTCTACGCCAACAAACCAGAAACGTTAGGGGACTTGGAAGCCAACATTCGTGGCGCTATTGCCAACATACGGCCCCATATGCTCGAAAAAGTGGTTGAAAATTGCACCTATAGAATTGGCTTTATTCGAGCCAGCCGCGGCGGCCACATGCCCGAAATCATATTTAAACATTAATGGCATAAAATTATCCTTCCAATAAAGCCAAATTGATGGACATTAAAACGATTCTCTTGTGTTTTATTTCTATTCGAAGTTCTATACCTTTAAAAAAACACCCTGTATATATATTCTTGATCACTGATGAAGTCTGAGACGATCTAGCAATGCCCATACATTCGTCTGTGGAAAACATGATATAGTCTATTTATGGACCCCACCCTCTTTAGTGGGCGTTTACGTACGATATTATATGCAAAAATAGTGTGAATATTGAACAATTTGTATTCCTTAAGCCTATAAGAAACCGAGATGTTCTCTGATCTTGCAGAGATGAAACGTCTCCCCCACGGGCCTTCCCGGAATGACTTTCTCAAATTAGAGATTTAAAATTGGGTACAAAGATGTCTTAAATGAACTCTGTCCCACCAAGTAAAACATTTTAAATTTACTTGCTAAATATTTACCCCGGTATTCATAAAATTTAAAATGAATTTAAAATGTATTTTAATCAAATTTTTCCATACAAAATTTTCTTAAAACAGATATCAAATACGTTTAGAGGGTATTTAAGATTCGACCCGGTCGAATATAACGTTTTTACTTGTTTTCATATATTTTGAATAATTTTGGAGTGCTCCCACTCGTTTGTGGACAACTCCTTAACTACAGAGTTCAACAATAAACTTTTGGCACTATATTCTCACAGAGAGTGCGGGCTGTTGTCGATTTCAAAACCTTAAATTATCGTATGCAATTTTATAGTAAAATTTTTTTAAATAAAAAATCTGTTATCACATTTAAATAAGCCACCTTATAAGTGGGTATAAGCGACAATACATATGAGTACTGATGATGAAAGTGCAGCGGCCTTCGAAAGCAGTTGTTCTGCCCTGCCTTGTAAGTTGGATAATTAAAACTGGGGCCAAATTACCGCATACGATTCGAAACGAAATTTGAATACAATTTATATACAAATTTCGATCGATATCGAATGCCGTAATTTGGCCCCTGATCTTCTTAAAATATATTTTCGAACAATTAGCCTATCAAACTTAATTGAATTTAATATAAAATTATTGAAGTTAAATGTTGTTCTAGTGGCATACATTCTATAGTGTTCAACTGTTATACACGGAGATTATTTGGAAAAAAAAACTCTATCAGTGACAAAATAATTTATGATTTGAAAATCTAATTTTAAAGGTCAGTTTAATTGAAAATTTTATTTACATAATCTTTTTAATATTTAGAAAATTTTTTTATAAACACTCCAAGTATAACATGTTTAATACTGGAAGAGATGAATACAATCATTTAGAAATGCTAAGCGTTATACTCGCATTTCCCTGTTCCAGTTGTACTACTTTATGAAATTGTAATAGGAACACATATAGAAATATCCAATGGTTCTATATTTATACGCCATGTGTAATGTATTTTATGTATGTATTCGTAAATATAGATGCTGCAAAATATGCAAAGGGTGTATGCATTATGATTTGAATACAGATTAAAAATTTCTTCACTTGTCTTTCTCCATATTATTGTTTTAATTTACAAAAAAAAACAAGTGTTTTCATAATCAGTTAAATCAAGTTTGAACTATTAACCAACAAAAATAATTTTAAAAAATTTTGCATTATATATTTGCATTCCATTGTTTCTTACAACGACTCATCAGTGTACTTCAATTTAATTCTGAATCTTTTAAAAAGCAAAATCCTTATCAGTAAAATTCAGTAATTTTCATTAAGAAAAGAATGCTAGAAAAAAATAATTGTTGTGAATGTAACAATGTATTTTTTTCAAAGGCCACAACACCTAGTCAGCAATAATCAAACTAATACGTCATTGCTTGAATCTGAGTTCCGAATGTTTGACGTTAAACATAAAGGCTTCGTCTATACATGTCCCAAAAATGTTGAAGAGAACAATTGTTAAATTCTCAAAGAAAAATTCGGAATTTTCGGTCCATACATTTAACATTTTCAAACTGTTTTTAATCTTTAGCGTGGCAGCACTCAATTTAGTACAGCCAACAACCAGGTTGCTAATCCTCAGTTCTCACTATAAAAGTTTTGTTTAGAAATTCTTTCTCTTTTTTTTAATGAGACAGAAAGAGAGAGAAATACAAATGTTATATATTTTTATTTCATTACACTCACACAAAATAAGAAGCCGTGGAAGAAAACATTCATAGTGTGAACTGAAACTAAGACCAATTTGAAAAAGATTTTAATAAATGGTGATAAACACATATAAGCAGCGAATATGGACGTGTAGCGGCTACCGAAAACAGTGCTACTGTCTAAGTTGGAAAATTATATTGATATTGATTTTTTTTCTTTGAAGACAGGCATCCGTGCTATGCCTTCGTCACTGAAACAGTCCCATAACAACTAACGCAACCATGTACTCATTTTTATCTCCAAAATTCGAGGTTTTCGGCTTCCTAGAGTCACGTTAAGCTGCTACAGTCAACAGCATCCTTTTTTGGAAATATTTATCAATTCTTTTTTAATACAATATATTAAGATTCATAGGCCATATTAATTAAATTTAAATATGGAAAAAAATTATTTCAAAATAAATATCTAAAAAAAATTTCTATTACAAGTATCACTCTCTCTCTCTCTCTCTCTCTCTCACCTATTAAAATCAGATAAGTAGAATATATTCATACGAATTACTTAAGAATACAGAATATAAGATTTATTAACTTTTTTCAAATTTACTAGTATTTTATAGAATTAACAAAATTTATTACTACAAAATTTCCCGCCATAGTCTCCCTTTTTTGATTTATTTATTTTTTTTCTTGCAACAAATTTCAACGATTACAAATTTTAGCCATTGAGATTTCCGGAATATTATATCGACGATTTTGTACACCACAAGCTGTTCCAATAATTTCCGGCAATAATATCGCACAGACTGTAACACATTAACATTCTCTACCCTGTTTTGCCATTCAGTTATGCCCTTCAAAACACGTGATTTAAACGACGACGACAACAACAACAACAGCAGCTATACAAATACAAGAGCTAGATACCAGAAATTGTCCAGCAATAACATCAAAAACAAATATCCTTCGTTTAAAAAAAAGAAACACATGAAAATTGTGCAACCGAAATGCTATTGCAAAGCAGTTACTGCGACGGCACCAATAACCAAGAGCAACAACAAAAACAAAAATAAACTTACTTCTTACCATAAAATCTGTATTAAGCTGAACGAACTCGTACTAGTGACCGAACCAAAAAAAAACCCCTCGGCAATCTCAAAAATACAGTAAACAACACATACAGCATATCCCAGCGAGATATTGAATGTTTTTCACCGAGGCCTGGGCCACAACTAACGCATTCGGAATCGCACAAAATTACAATAAAATTCAAATGGACATTTAGTTCAATAAATTTAATTTTCTTTCTATGAAACGTAATAATTCTTTCAGTTTTTAATGAAATATTCCGCACACAGAATTCAATTCCGAAAACGATAAACATAACCATTTTTCGGAATGAAAAAAACAGGCATGTCACAGAATACGATTTCGTTCGAAATACTTATCTGGACTCAAAAAAAAAATCAAAACAAAAAAGGAAACAATGTTTCGGAATGAAATCATTTTAAATGCATTAACTAATTACAGTGTTGTCATTAAAAATGAGCTCATGCCGAACTTTTTTACTTTTTTTTTCGTTTTCTGAGGAACCAAAATACGGAATAAATTTCGTTTCGGAACTCTGTGACATCGCTAAATGTTTAATACCACGAAACCAGCTATGAAGATTTCATTCCGAAAAAGTGTTTCCTTTTTGTTTTCGGAGAAATTAAAATTTTAAAATTTTATCACACATCACAGAAAGTATAAAAATAAACATGCATGTCACAGAATACGATTTCGTTCCGAGTCGTATTAATTCCTTGTCTAAACTCCTCAGCAAAAATAAACAAAACAAAAAAGGCAACAATGTTTCGAAATCAAATCATTTTAATTTCATTAACTAATTACAGTGTTGACATTAAAAATGAGCTCATAGCGAAATTTTTTTCCGTTTTGTGAGCAACCAAAATACGGAATAAATTTCGTTTCCAAACTCTGTGACATCGCTGAATGTTTAATATCACGAAACCAGCTATGAAGATTTCATTCCGAAAAATTGTTTTCCTTTTTGTTTTCGGAGTAATTAAAATGCGGGATCAATCTTGTTTTCTAACGGGATCTGTTTCTGCCTAGACTCACTCCTCAGCAAAAACAAACAAAACATAAAAGGAAAGAATATTTCGGAATGAAATCATTTTAATTTCATTAACTGATTACAGTGTTGACATTAAAAATGAGCTCATACCGAAATTTTTTACTTTATTTTCGTTTTCTGACGTACCAATACGAAAAAAATTTCGTTTCAGAACTCTGTGACATCGCTGAAATTTTAATATCATGAACGAAATTAGCTATGAAGATTTCATTCCGAAAAATTGTTTCCTTTTTGTTTTCGGAGAAATTGAAGTGCGGGATCAATCTTGTTTATTTGATTATTTTATTTTATTTATCTGATTATTTTATTGCACTTTTTAATTTATTTTAAAATTTTATCAAGAGTCACAGAAAGTATAAAAAGCTCTATTTTAAAATTTTAAGTTTCATCAAATAAAAATTCGGAGTAATTGCACATGCAGAAAATAATCAAACGGCAACACGGATATTAAATAGAAGTGTATTACCATCGGGGTTTTATACCCGTTCTCGTATGCAATTTTCTATACAATTTGTACAAATAAAAATGCGCATGAGTACTGCTGATGAAAGTGTAGCGGCTTTCGAAAACAGTTGTTCTACTCTAATGTTTACTTTTCTATGTGCCTTGGAATATTTATCATGTTTTTCTGTTTGATAAAAATACTTGCATAAAAATTTGCAGATTTAAATATCAAATTTACATTTTGCATATTTTTGTATTAAAGCATATTTTTGCATATTTAAGTACAAAATTCTATTAAGTCCCATGGAAATATTTTTGTATGTTTTAAACGATGGCCAGCCAGTAAATGTTCTTTCATGCTGAATAAGTTGTAGTTTTTTAAATGCCATTGAAATGCTTTAACAACGTATTCATTCGTATCTGAATGGAAGTGAATCTATTCATGTGCATGCAGAGCTCCTCACCTTGTATTGCTTTGCTTTTGGACTCCAATATGATTTTGTTGTCGTAGTTGCTGTTATTGTGAAATATTAATTGACACTGAGTATACCCAAGTGCCAAATCTGCATTATCCATAGCACAACCACAATAATGTTGGTCAGAGACATACAATCATACACTCACACACACTATCAAACTCTCACGCACAGACAATTGTATTGATACCGCAAGCCCATTGTCTTACGTACCCATTTATGTATGTATGACTGCCTATGTATGTATGTATGTGTGTGAGTGCTATTCAGGTCCACCAGTCAATACTGGATGAGATGTTAAAATTGTATTAGTTGGTGTATTGTTCGACAGAAAGCATGCTGGAGAGCAGCCATCATCCATCTTTTCTGAGATCGTTTGTGGGTGTTAGTTTTTACATTATTTTAATTGTACAGGGGTCTTGTGTGTTAAAGTGTATGTGTCTGTGTGTGTGTGTGTGTGTTGTGTGGCCGATTGCAGATTATTTTTGGTAGGACTATCAAATAAGTATACTAATAAACGTATATCTTTGGCATCTACGTAGTATACCTGCAAGTACTCGTGCACGCACACACACTCACACACACACACACACACACATCACTTGAATGTATAGCAACATTTACATAACTTATGGGCACGTTGTTTTATTCTCCATAGATTATTGTATTTTTAAACTCAAAAAACTTTCATGTTCATGTTTTGTTTATGATGCCCATTTTGAAATTTGTGATTCTATAGTTTGGGCAAATTTTATGAGTACAACATTGAATTACAAAAGAAAAACACTAAGAGAAATTTTGCCAAAAACATGTAGGCACATGCCTGATCATGTCTTTAGTCCACTTTATTAAATGCTTTTATTATATAAAATCCGATAAATTCCGATACAGAAAAAAATAATGCTTTAATTTTCTATCAAAAATACATATAACTCCTAGATTTCTGAAAAGAATGAGCTTTTTCGAATGTTATATTTGCACTTATTTTATTTACAGTATCCCTATTCATTTAGCCATTACTGTGTGAATGTGCACGAAATAAGTACTTTTGGTCTTTGTTTTTACAACAATTAAAAAAAAAACAAGTATATTTTGAACCAATAGATATGGGTGTTTCAGTTCTACACGCAGAGATAAATATCATATTCTGGCATGACGCAAGTGTACAAGATTGAAGATCAAATAATAACTTTTAAGCCGATTTAACCCTATGTTTCTGGGTAAAGGAAACTATTTCTAAAAATAAGAGAAAACCTATTAAAATAAGTTCCAACAAACAGCATAGTGTTAAAATTTTATTTACAGAATTTCTATTTAACAGACACATCAGACTTATATTTTCTTTTTCTGCTCTTATTTTTTTTTTATTTTATTTCTTTTTATTTTTATATTTTTTTTAATATTTCTTATATTTTTGTATATACTTTTTTATATTTTAATATTGGTTTTATCTTTTATATTTTTGAATTAAGTTATTTTTTATTTTTTAATATTTTTTTAATTTTTTTTTATTTATTTTTTTAATTTTTTTTTTATTTATTTTTTATTTATTTTCTTGAAACTTATTTTTTTATTTATTTTTTTTTCATTTATTTTTTATATTTTTATATATTTTTTTTTTATATATATTTTTTTTATTTTATTTTTATATATTTTTTTTTAATTTTATTTTTATATTTTTATTTTTTTATATATATTTTTATATATATTTTTTTTTTTTATATATTTTTATATATGTATATTTTTTTATTTTTATATATATTTTTATTATTTTTATATATTTTTTATATATATATTTTTTATTTTTATATATTTTTATATATATTTTTTTTATTTTTATATATTTTTTTTTATTTTTATATATTTTTATATATATTTTTTTTATTTTTATATATATTTTTTTTATTTTTATATATTTTTATGTTTCTTGAATTTTTTTAAATTTTTTTATATTTTTTTATTTTTTTTTTTATTTTTTTTTTTTGTCTTTTTTTTATTTTTTTATTTTTTTTATTTTTTTTATTTTTTTATATTTTTATATCTTTTCTATATCTTTTCTATATTTTTATATATTTTTTATATTTTTATATCTTTTTTATTTTTTTATATTTTTATATCTTTTTTATTTTTTATATTTGTTATTATATTCAGATATTTTTAAGCTTAAGGTCTCTTTATTTTAATATAATTCTTAATTTCAATATTTCGTCACACCTTTATGTGACTTCTTCAGGAAATTAATAAAATAATTAATATTGAAATTAAGAATTAAATTAAACTAAAGAGACCTTAAGCTTAAAAATATCAGAATATAATAATAATTAAAAAGAGGTCAAGAAGCCAGAAGATTTTTTTTTATATTATTTTTTATATTTTTTATATATTAGTTTTTATATTTTTTATATATATTTTTTTATTATTGTTATTTTTATTTATTTATTAACTTTTTTTATTTTTTATATATTTTATTTTTTTTATTTTTATATATTTTTTTATTTTTTATATATTTTTATCTTAAATATTTTTTTTTATTTTTTAAATTTTTTATATTTCTTTTCATTTAATTTTTTATATGTATAATGTTTTGTTTTCAAATTTTTTTTATTATTTTTTTAAATTATTATTTTTTTTTATTGAAGGAACCACAGAAGAGCAGAACAGCTGTTTTCGGAAGCCGCTACACACTAATCGTCAGTACTCATGCATATTTTTGTTTGTGACCACTTATTATGTGGTTTAATTGAATATGATAACAGTTTTTTTATTTATATTAAACTGATGGAATATTTTGACTGAGTGCAGAAACTGCAGCGGGTTTTTACCAGGAGAGTTTTCCACTCTGAGCCTTTGGATATAGACGGGAGTCTCCAAAGCCCGTACTGCCACTTATTGCAAGTGTAATGCAATACTTCGATTAAGAAGTTCTATATGCCATTCATTTGGTGACATAGTGGTAGACTCTGGAGCAGGTCGATTTATTTATATCTAAATCCGGAGATTGCCTCCTCGCTCAGTTATGAATAAGGTGGCGAATTCTATTGATCAGCATGCGTGCAAGTTTGTGTTAGTTGTTGTCAGTCTATTTCAGTAACGAAGACATGGCACTGGTCACTGAACAATTACTGGCAGCGATTGACACTATCGCGCACTAAGAACTACTAACAGCCCCTTCCTTCGTTGGCTATACAGCAAAAAATTAGCCAGCGAAATAAAAGGTTGAAATAGCTACAAAAAGTTCCTTATTTTATCATCTGTTTTCTCAATACTCTCCCCTCCTTTCTAGTGGCGGCGCAATGCACTGCATATGTAGGTGTTATCTCGTAAATGCTGGGCCTACATTTGAAAAAGAAACAAGACTAAATTAATGCAGCTTGTAATGTGTGACACGTTTTCGGAATATCTTTGATCCCAGCCAGTACTGATTTCCAATTGCATTAAATTTTAAACGCCACAATTATGCCATCTTTTTCTCGGAGTGCACAAAAAGAGCATAAATAAAATTTCATAGCTATGAATATCTACACTGAGAACAAAAGCTAATATGTGATTACAATAGCTAAAACGGCATATTCAATTAAGTTTAGATTCACTTTCTGCGGTGGCCAAAAATGTCTAAGCATTTTTAGAAAATCGTGTGTGTTAGACGACATGAGTGAGTAATTGCTTCAATTATTAAAGCAATTGAAAAGAATTAAACGTTTTCTTATTAAAACTTTTTGAGGAGTATTTTTTCTATATTTTTTTCTCTTTTCTGTGTGTGTACGCATGTATGTAAACTTTAAAATCTCTGCTAATATTTGTGTACTACTCCTAATACTTTGGCAACTGCTCGAAAATTATATGAATGTGTGCTTGTGTGTTTGTGTGCATGCCGGTACGTACTTCGGGCTACTTGGTCTTAATCGGATTTCAGATTTGTTTTAGTTTTTGTTTAATTTTATCCTAATCTAAATGTATTTGTTTATAGAAAGGCCTTGTGGGTATATTGTTTTAGTTCCTCTCTGTTTAATTTTGTTAGTTAAAAAACAATTGCTGCAAGTTTAAGGCACTTATTCACAAGAACCAAACAAAATAGTTGGTTTACAGTCGGATTCCATACAAGAATGCTAAATTAAATGATTTAATTGAGTTTGTTGTTGCTGTTGTTGTTGTTGTTGTTGTTGTTGTTGTTGTTGCTGCTGCTGTTGATTCTACAAGAAGCATGTGAAAATTTAATTATTTTGCTTGTTAAAAATATATTAAGCATCGGTTTTGTTAATAATAGAATGCACATGCAAGTAGATTTATGTTTTGCAAAGTTCTTTGCAGGAAAGGCACTTTCGAAAACCTGGTTTTTGGGCAGCAGCATATATTCTGCTACAACGAACAAGACAAATAATATTAGTTAAGGCTTTAATTACGAAGCTGTGAAGGTTTTAGTCGTGATAATGAACTCATCCAAGTAAAATTTTCTGGACTGCATTAGCACATGGTTGTATGGATTGTTCATTCCGATCATTCTGTTTAAATGGCCACTGTGCAGGACAGACCGTGATTAATCATGTTTTTCCATTTGGTAAACAATATAGGTCTATTTTAAAAAAATATATATTTTATGTTTACTAAGGTGTTCATTCAGTTTACTGTTAACCGGTTTACCGATTAATTACTACCCGATTAACTAATCGGTTACTTTAAAATTTTGCAATTTTTGATTAACGACTAAACTGGGAAATTTCATTCGAAACCCCGGTTAACCGATGTGATACAATTTTAAAATTTTTTTGGCATTATAAAATTTTTTTCTTGTGTTTTTAATTATTTATTTCGTCTCGTATTCAAAAGGTATCCGTTTAGAAAATATTTGATCATGCAAAGAAAGGTGTTCTTTTTAATCAGTCAAATGAGAATCAACCTTATCCTTAATCAGTTGACCGATTAAAAAATTAATCGATTATAGACCGATTAAAAAATTAATCGATTATTGACCGATTAAAAAATTAATCGATTGTTGACCAATTAAAAAATTAATCGATTGTTGACCAATTAAAAAATTAATCGACTATTAACCGATTAATAAATTAATCGATTATTAACCAATTAAAAAATTAATCGATTATTAACCGATTAAAAAATTAATCAATTATTAACCGATTAAAAAATTTATCGATTATTAACCGATTAAAAAATTAATCGATTACTAACCGATTAAAAAATTAATCAATTATTAACCTATTAAAAAATTAATCGATTATTCACCGATTAAGCGAAAACCTCTGTTATTTAATCGAGCGATTAAATGGCTAAAGCCAAAAGTCGATTCAATAAACACCCTAATGTTTATAAAATGCTTATTTTGTACAAATGTTTTTTTAAAAAAGAAGCATAAAATATTTTTTATTTCTTAAAAATGTATTAAGAAATTTTTGTTAAAAACTATAGTAAACAATAACTCAAATAAATTGCATTAAATGATAAAATCTCTACTGGATTCTAGCAATAATTTAAAAATTTCCATTAAATGCTCATTCGAAAATGCGCTTATTATGAAAAGCCTGCCAGAGATACATAAATAATTTTCACGAGTTTATATTTTGAAAATAAAAATTGCTTTTCACAGCAGCCGCTTAGTAATAATATTATTTGTACATTCAATCATTCGTTTCTAATTTTTATTTTAAATGCTGAATATATTTGCAATTAAATTTATACATTTGATTTATGTTCGAATATATTCCATTTACCCAAGCGTAACAGCGTAACGGACTGACAAATTCAACTGGCTGTTTCAACTGACAATCATTATTCTTGGCATTGCTAATAATACACGTGTGTAATTAAATTTGATTTTGGGCCTAAATGTTTTTAATGTAAGCGTGTGTATGGATGTTTATGTGTACAAGGATGTAGTGCCAAGCAGCAGGGAAAATCAAAAGGCAGCCTCAAAAGCAGTCCTCTTTTAAGAACTGCATGTGTTTTTATCAATTATGACGGAAGAAATTTGTTAAAGCTATTTTAATATTTACTTTTTTTGCGATTTTTTGAAGTACGATCAGACGACTCCTGTAGAGGGTATAGTATTGAGAAGAGGTAGAGGATTTTTTTAGTCATTTTAAACTACTAACTTCGCCGGCTAATTTTTATACAATATATACATAGATACATTGCCTGCTCTTTACGGTTAGGTGGACAACAGAGCTGGAAAGGTATCAATTGTTTGAAAGTATAATCCTTAACTGCTCACTGCGTTGCCAAAAATATTTATAAGAAAGATTAAAAATCGTCTTTAGCTTGAAATTTAATTTGTTAAGGCCAAGACACGACAAACATATTCATTCTTTTTGAAGCAAAACTGATGAGGGTAAAATTGTTATATGGTGTTCAGACATACGCCTTAATTGAGTTTATCGCAATTAACACAATTATTGAGCTCAATTACCCATACAAAATTTTAATTAACTAATTGATCAATTAACGCCTAATTGTCTATAAAATTGAGCAAGGTCTAAAATGCAGCACTGCAAAAGTTTGTTTAGTGAGCACCATAATGCCTACTGAACAAACTTTATGAAATTTGACAACTCATATGTAAACAAATTCACAGAAAAAAAATGGCGAATCAAGTTGAGGGTGAGTTTTTAAAATAAAATTTTTTAATTAACAATTCAATAAAAATTAAAAATAAAAAATTTATTTCGCACAACAACAGGTCCAAAGGCAAAAAGAAAGTGAATTTTATGGAACGATGCCAGTGAAGCAGCAATGTAGACAACACCTTTAGTCAGCTGCTGTCAAACGCTAATTGAGTATGTTTGAACACTTTTCAATTAACTTATTATTGACTCAATTAATAATGCATGTCTGGACACCATATTAACGATGAAATGAAAATATGGTACGATTTTTTTTCTAAATATATATTTAAGACGTATGAGTAATACGAATCCATACAAGCAAATATTAATCATACGCAGCCGCACCGTAACAGAATTCAATTTCGTTTGGGAACAGAATTGATTTTGCATTTTGCTTGGTCAGCAAAAAACCAAACTATTTTTCAGAACGAACTCATTTTTAATATTAGGCAAGGAATTCGCTAATGAAATCAAAAATTATTTCCTTAAAAAAAAATAGTTTAATTTTGGAAGTGAAACTTCCCTGCGCGCAAGAGGGTAAACTTTTTACAGAAGTGACGCGACACGGAAATGTAGGATTAAAGCCAGCTCCCAGGGACTGACCTCTACATATGCAGTGCATTGCCCCGGTACATATAAAGAAGGTATTATTGAGAAGACACATGAAGAAAGCTGAAGGAAAATATAGTGTTTTTTTTTAACTATTTTAACCTTTTACTTCGCAGGCTAATTTTTGATACAGGAACGAAGAAGGAGGCTGCTGTTGCTCTGCTCTTTACTACATTATAGTTTCAATTGCTTCCCGTAATTATTCAGTGGCCAGTGCTATGTCTTCGTCATTAAAGCACACTAATATTCAGCCTACAGGAAGGCTGTAATGCAAGCACATTCTAGAGCTTTCACCTAAATAAGGCCTCTTGGTAGGCTCCTTGTCGTTCTACTCAACACTGCATTCGTACCTTTGATTGTGTGCGGACAGACAGTTGGACACATGGACAAACATGATGTAAAATTATTTGATTATTTTTCTTAAGTATTTATATTTTTCTGTTTATGTCAGGCCATATCAAATGATATTAAAAATCAATAAAAAATATATATATATTTATTTTTTCAAACTCATACGTTTGCAATAAAAAAAGGCCATCACTTGAAGTCAAAATACGAGCAATTTTATTGTGTGTTCAATACGTACGAATAGCATTGCACACATGTCTGTTCAAATACAAATATACGAGTACAGTGGTGATCAAAAAAGTACAGTGGTGACCAAAAAAAAAAAATTTTTTTTCAAATAGAAGTAAACCCAATACATTATTTTTCAGCAATATTAAAGGGTTTTTCAACAGGGACTTTCTAACTTGTTGGAGCTAAGTCTGTCAATTTAGTTTTTTTTATCTTGGACCACTACTCAGGGGATGACCCCTATATATGCAATGCATTGCGCCGGAACTGAGAACGAGGGGATAGTATTGAGGGGACAGATTAGGAAAGATGAGAAGATAGACAGTTTTTTTTTGTAGCTACGAGTATTTCAACCTTTTTTACTTCGCCGGCTAATTTTTGCTACAGAACCGACGAAGGAGGTTGCTGCTGTTACTCTGCTTTTTAGTACATGATAGTGTCAGTCGCTGCCAATTATGTTCAGTGATCAGTGACTATGCATTGAAACAGGCTGGCAACAACTAACACAACCACGCACTAATGCTGATCAGAAGAATTCAACACAATATTTCATGACTAAGCGCGGGCTCGAACCCAGGACCCTCCGTCTCATATTCTACTACTTCAGCCAACAGCATTTTATACCATACCCGCTGTAATTTTCATTAAAAAAATCGTTTGCAGTAATCAGGCCCATTTCTGGATGAATGAGCACGTGAACAAATAAAATTGCCGAATTTGGGATGATATAAAACAACATGTGATCTAAGAGCATCCAATGCAACTGGCGGCGTCATCAGTCCATATTCCCTTAACAACAACTTTGGCCAGGCAATCACTGTAAAACGGCCACCGCTATAGATTAATAATTACAAGTTCCTTTTGCCCTGAATTGGATGATCTGGACACCAACGATGTTCTGCTCGACCAAGTTTAGGGCATGGTCATGTCACGTGGAGGTGATGTGATTTGGCCAATGAGGTTGTGCAGTTAGACCTCGATTACGTTTTTTTTTTTTTGTTAAGGGGTTTTCTTAAGACGTCAGTAGCTGTTTGTCAATAAACCACAAACCCCAAAGGTCCTCAAAGGCACCACAAACCATGGAGTCAGTCAAATTCACTCAGGGAAAATTAGACATTTCGGATTCGCCCTACCCAGAGAAGACGTGGCGGCCATAAAGCCATCAATAGGCCTTTTAAAGGAATAAGAAATTTCTATGATATCCTACACTAACATTTATTCAATAAGCGCTTAATGAATGACCCTTTACTTAGGTTAGGTTAGAAGGGTTGCCGCTGTAAGTGAGAAAAGCACTCGGAGGCCATAAAAAGCCCATTGTGATGCCCAGAGGACTATACCCTACACAATCCTTTCAAAACGAAGTACTGGTTCCTGACAAACACCCACAACTTCTCACAAAGCCCGCGGTGCATCCCTAGGTCCAGATCTCGCAGGAAACAAGAGCCTAGATGTCTAAGCCTGCGCTTCTGCAGGGCCGGACAGTCACAAAGGAAAGGCTGTACTGACCCTTTCCTTAAGTTTTAAGAATTTTTCTTAATAACGTGGCACATTTTATTAACAATAAAAGTTCAAGTGGTAATTTTTGGCTGTCATTTTGGTTGGCAAAACGACAATAGGACAACCTATTGTTTTGGCTTTTGTACTTTTGTACTTTTGTATTTAGTACTTTTGCTGCTGTTAGTTAAGTTTTGTCCACCACTGTACAATATTATTATAAAGGGTGTTTTTATAAGAGCTTGCTGATTTGAAATTTAAATAAAACACTTGCCAAATTATGAAATGGCCAAAAAAAAATTTTTATTTGGTAGATAATTTCTTGTCATTTAACATTTAAATATAATTTCGGGCATATGGCCACCACGACTATTTTGCACAAATGTCATTCTGGAGGTCCAATTTTCGACCACCTTTTGAAGCATTTGAGGGCGTATTTCATGTTGAATACTGGTTTCCAAAGCGTCAATCGTTGCTGGTTTATCCACGTAAACCAATGATTTCAGGTATTCCCACAAAAAATAATCGAGTGGCGTCAAATCACACGAACGCGGAGGCCATTTCTCAAAATAATGTTGTCGTTGAAATGTTCTTTCAATAAGTCCATTGTTTCGCCCGCAGTATGACAAGTGGCACCATCCTGTTGAAACCACATTTCGTTTACATCCATATCTTGACGTTTTGGCACCAAAAATTCATTGATCATGATTCTGTATCGATTTCCATTCACGGTAACGCGTCGTCCTTCCTCATTTTTAAAGAAATAAGGACCGATGATTCCACCAGCCCATAGACCGCACCAAACAGTACATTTATCGGGATGCATTGGTAATTCTTGAACGGCGTGTGGATTATCTTTGCTCCAAATACGGCAATTTTGCTTGTTGGCATATGCATTCAACCAAAAATGCGCCTCATCACTGAAGAGAATTTTGCGGTAAAAAAACGGATAAACATTTTTAATTGAACACGGTTTTTGAAAATAAATTTCCACGATTTGGAAGCGTTGTTCTGGAGTTAACCTGTTCATGATGATTTGCCAAACAATACTGAGTAGAGACGTCACTTTAAACTGTCAAAACAGCTGTCAGACAACAGAGTGATTCGTATGAAAACAAAAACTTCATAAAAAAACACCCTTTACATAGAAATGGGTATTTTCCATAGTTTTTACTACCCTGGCGGAATTTTTGTCATCCGCTTAGTTTAAATTTTAGTTCTCTAAAAAAGTATTTTATTTTATTTTTTATTTTGTTAAACGTAAAATAAATTGTAAAGACAGCCCAGTCCTGCTCGCAATGACACGCCTTTAGAGAGAAAACCTAATATTAAATTGCATTAAAAGGCAATTGTTTGCAAAAAGCAACTGAAGAGTCTATTTATTTGTGGGTAAATTTTCTCGCTAATTTTTTTTTTTTTTTTTTTTTGCCTTATATGACGTAAATCGAATTTATATGCAAGTGCTTCAAGGACTATATTTATATCCTCTCAATATTTCTGTTGGCCATATAAGCACCAGCCTAATATTAATATTTAAGTAGAAAATGAACGTTGGACGTTAAAGTTATTATTATAATTTTTTTTTTTTTTTATTTATTTTCCATTTCTTGCAAACACAAATAAAAGCAACTTTGTTTAAGTTTCTGGAACTACAAAGACTATTACTGTTGCTTAAACTCCAGCATATTGCCATCAACTTTACTTGGAAATTTATTTAAATTGAGTATGTGTGTGTGTGTGTGTGTTTGTGTATGTTTATATACGCATATATTGCTTCAATTGCTTTTAGACAAACACACATTTACATTTTTCGTATAGATTTCAATAGACCCTCCTCCTGTAAGAAGTTGTGCTTGGTTTTTGTTATAACTGACCATCACATCTTCTTTGCCATGCTATTCGAAAATAATTTTATACAATATATAGAGACATTCGTAGCTCTTAACGCTTAAGTGGACAACAGAGCTGGAAAGGAATCAATTGTTTGAAAGGAATCAATTGTTTGAAATACATAAACTCCTCACATGCATAATGCGTTTGCCAAAAATATTTAGAAGAGAGATTAAAATTATTCTTCAGCTTGAAATTGAAAAAAATTTTTAATACCAATTTAATTCTTAGCGAAGTATAAAATATGTTTAATTCACTGAAAAAAAAAAACCAAAATTGGGTACCAAATGCACAAAAAATTTTCGATTTTCCAACCCTGGAACCGAATTTTTAATTTTTTGATACTAATTTAACTTTTTCAGATATATCAGATAGGTTTAATCGCTAAAAACACAAAATTTGGAATTTATGTATGTACTTTTTTTTATGTACCAAAAATATTTAGATTTTCCAACTCTGGAAGCGAATTTTTATTTTTTTACCAATGCAATTCTTAGTGACGTGTAACATAGTTTTACTTTACAAAAAAATTTCAAATTTTTAACCATTTTGGTCACTTTCATGTACTATAATATATTGCACTTGTCCAACCCTGGATTCGAAATTTTATTTTTGATTTTTTAAGATTTTAATACCAATTTTGTTCTTCCTGAACTATAAAATAGTCTTAGTTAGCAAAAAAACAACGTCAATTGCCTCTTTGGTTACTTTTACGTATAAAAAAAAGTTCAATTTCCCACCCCTGGAAGCAAATTTTGAATTTAAAAATTTTTTTTTGCCCAATGCAAATCTTCATGACGTATAAAGAGGTTTTGTTAAAGAAAAACTTAAAATTTTTAACAATTTTAGTTACTACATGTACTACAAAATACGGAATGGGCCGAAAAAAGATTTTTAATTTTCCATCCCTGGAAAAAAAATGTTTATATTTTTAGTTTTTAATAGACCATTGAGGCTTCCCAAAGCACGAAATAGGTTTAAGTTACAAACATAAAAAAAAACAGAATTGATTTTTGGTATAAATTTTGCGTCGAAAAATAGGTGTAAGCTTCCCAGCTCTAGAACCATACTTCGGATCTTTCTGAATTTCAATAGCACTGTATTTAAGTGCATTTCCAATCCAACGGTCCAAGAACGAAGTCTCTAGCTCTTCTGGGGCTTGGGAAAACCGATTTCACGTACAGACGGACAGACGGACATCGCTCAATCGTCATCGCTATTCATAAGGACCCATATACATTATGGGGTCCCATGTGAATATCGAAGAAATTACACACGGAATGACAAACCTATATATACCCTTTCACTTTTTTGTGAAGCGTATAAAAAACAAATATATATTCTTAATTATTTTGTGGCTCACGACACAACAACAATTTTTATGAATAAGTGGTGGCAAACATGACATGAGTACCGATAATCAAAGTGTAGTGGCTTTCGAAAACAGCTGTTCTGCTCTGTTGAGTAAGTTGGATAATTAAAGCTGATGTTCCCTGGTATTTGGGGATATTTATCAAATCCTGCTGAATTTAAAACACATTTTCGACAGCTAGACTAGAAGTAGTTAATACTCGCGCTACGAAGCCTAAGATCCTGAGTTCTTCTTCCTTAGTGATCCTTTCAAAATATTTGTTTACAAAAATCTACATCCCAACGTGACGCCATGAGGAAAAACCTTAAATACTTCTCGCTTTAAAATCGGTGACCTGAAAATATTTGAAATTTCAAACTACGGCGACCTTTTAGGAGTTAATTTTATTTATTTTTTTTTTGTGACAAATTTAAATTCGACTATCGTACACATGCTCGTAAAACTACAGCAGAACAACCATACGAATGCATTAAATGAAATAACAATATTATTATATGCTCCAAAAAAAAAATGAATTGGAGGGTATATTCACTTTATCATTCCGTGTGTAACGCAGTGAAAGATCCCATAGAAGTCTTTCACAGTGATGAGGTCTTTCACAGTGATGAGGTCTTTCACAGTGATGAGGTCTTTCATCAGTGATGAAATCTAAGACGATCTAGTCACATCCGTCCGTCCCTCTGTGAAAATTACGATTCAGTCCAAACGAAAAGAGTCAGACCCTTGAAATTGAGTACAGAAAAAATGTTGAAGGATAGTACGGGTCAAGTTCGTAAATAGGTTAAATCGGGCCAGAGGAAAAAAAGTTCCCCTAAGAAGAACAAAAAAACAACATAATTCTTTTAAGTTTTTTTTTTGTAATTTTGATACATTTTTATATTTCAAAGAAAGTCCAAAGCGTTTAACTTGCAGCCAGAAAATCAGAAAAAGTATTTTTTGCACCCGCCCCTTTTAGTGGGTGTTGACGTATATGCAAAATAGTGTAAATATTTAACAAATTGTATTCGTTAAGCCTACAATCCATAAAAATTAAATTTTTAAGTTTTTACGACGTGGGTAAAATGTTACGTGATCTTCCCCTGCGCTAAACACCGTTACCCCCTAAATGACCCTATAAAAAATATATTTTTTTCTACACTTTATTACCCCACAAATTTACTTTTCAAGTTTTTAAGAAAAAGGTGAGGTGTCTCTCCTACGGCCCTTCTCCGAGTGACCCTGTTAAAATTTAGTTTTAAAATTGCACACAGAAATGTCTTAAAGGAACTCTGATGCAGCAGCTAAAACATTTTTAATTTATCTACAAAATATATGCAGGGTATTTCAGATTCGACTCGGGCCGAATATAACGTTCGTACTTGTTTTTATATTAAAACTTTAACAATTCCGAATCTCATTCATTTAGGGGTTCCAAGAACAACGAGAACAATACACATTTACACAATTAATATTGATAACAATTTTCGCATGTTTTTGTTGCTGCTGTAAACTGAAAATAAAAAATGTTGCCCTGAAACATAAAACTATTTTACTATTTTCCGAAAGAAAAAAATAAATAAAAATATAAAAATTAAATTCTATACAATTCTTTGGAACGCTGTCGCATAACCAAAGCCATCCTTTATTATATAAAAATTTGTTGAAATACACAGATGTACAAAGTACTTTTTATATACGAGTACACACTCACATACACACTCACACGCTCGCACACACACAACATCCCACACAAAGTCGATTTCTTTTAATGCTCCTGTTTTTTCCGTCACATATTTTTCACTACATAAAAACGCAAAAACTCGTTCGTAACAAATTTTTAAATGGATTTTCGAATAAAAAGCTTTTTATTGATATTCAACATAAAAAAAAACTATTATTTCGAATTTAGTATCACAAATCATTTGTACTTAAATTTAACGCTATAATCCGTGATTTACTAACACTTTAAGAGCGCCAAAGATGAAACTGAAGATGAAGAGTGGCAAACGGAATGTCATAAATGCAAAATAAGTGCACTTGTGTGAAACTACTGTTCGCCGTTAGAATGCTCGAAAGATTATGAAATGTAGTTTTACAGATGCAAATGTCTGTCTGCAATAAAATGCTAAACTAGCGCTTTAAATAAACTCGCAAAATTTATTACTTAAGAGTTTCGAGCAATAAAAAAAATTTTTGATTGTTGCACAATTGCACTTTGGACGAGCAAAAAAAAATAAGGAAAAATAAGGAGGAGGGATAATAATTCGAAGTTATTTATGAACCATAATGGCAATGGAGCGAGCGAAAGGAGGAGTTAAATAATAAAAAAGAGTTTTTCTTTCAAAAAAGCTGAAATTTTTGTTAATATTTTGGAAGATGAAATGTTTTAAGTTCGAGTGGATGCTATGCAACACTTAAAAGTGGCATAAGTTGCGGCATTTTAGTGCTAAAATGAAAAAAATAATCACCCCTATTGTGAATAACAAGGGGAATTTTTGTTCAAGCGAAATTTTTATTCCACTCGAAGGGAAAAATGGTATCGTGAATCTCCCGTGAGAAATTATTCCCGCTCTCAGTTCTCAGTGAATGTAAAAAAAGGAAGAATCTGAAAACAACATGAAAACTCAAGGTAATTTGTGTTGAAAAATTTACATTTATGTAATAATTTAAAAAAAAAATTTTAAAAGAATGGCCAAATATTTAATAGTAAAATAATTTGGCTACAGGGAGCAACAAGTTTTACAAAGAAGCACGCAATTGATTCGTTGCAAAAAATATCAGTATGTGTCTTATTGACGGATCTTGCCCCTAAAATAAAAATTGTAAACTTTAATATTCGAATTATTATAAAAACTACTTACATTTTGTACTCTACATATTTCCCTCCACAAACTAAGTGGCTAAATTAAAGGGAAAAGTGAAAAAAAATGGCGGAAAAAAATCATTCACGATCAGGGGAATTTAATTTTAGCGTGAAATCATTCACGGGGAATTTGTTCATGATTGCAATTTCAGGGAAAAGAAAAAAATTTCGTGGGAAAATTTGTTCATGATACGGGGTGAATAACATTTTATTTATGAAAGCAACAATACTGATGAAAATAGCAGTTGTTAAGTAAAGGGGGCAAAAGAGGCATTGTTAATTGGGTCAATGGGACATTTTCGTTTATGCCCAAATGGCAGGTCATTGGGATCCGGTCAGAAGACTAGTGCGAAAATTTCAAAGACACTTTTTAGTTAAAAATCAAAACTCATTTACATATGTAATTTAACTGTAGGCAAATTGATGATCATTATATTTTCCACAACAATATCCAGACCGCTGACCACAACGCCGCACAGTGGAATTTTTTGTGCAATAAGTAATTTTTTCGGCACATAAAATTTTGAAATGTAATGATGCAGTTTTGTAGAAAATTTATTCAGTATGAAGAATCCATAAATTGTATCCCAAAAAAAAAACGTTTATTTGTCTTTGAAATACTGAAGTAAAGTCACATGTAAATTGTGGTTCAAAATATTGAAAACTGTTTACGCACTTCTTTAGTGTAAGATAATTTTATTGCTCTGATTTAAATAGTGATTTTTTTCAAATATAGCCTTTTCTGCATATTTATAAAAGTATTTATAAAAATATAAAGCGAAATTTTTAATTTTAAAATATTACAAAAAGTAATTAGTTTTGGTAAAGAAACGAAAAGTTGTGGGAAATAATATAATATAGGTTATATGGGCGGTGAGTGGTGGGCGTTAATTTTATTTTATTCTTAATTGAGGTAATAAAAGCCTCTGTGCCAAATTTCAACAACTTTGGGCCAAAAATAAATTTTGGTTTCTATGGGCTGTGGGTAGTGGGCGGTGTGTAGTGGGCGGTGGGTAATAGGCGTGGACAATTTTGATGAAACTTTATTTTATTCTTAATTGAGGTAATAAAAGGCTCTGTGACAAATTTCAAAAACTTTGGGCCAAAAAAAATTTTTGGTTTCTATGGGCGGTGGGTTGTGGGCGTGGCCAATTTTGATGAAAATTTATTTTATTCTTAATTGAGGTAATAAAAGGCTCTGAGCCAAATTTCAAGAGCTTTAGGCCAAAAATAAATTTTGGTTTCTATGGGCGGTGGGTAGTGGGCGTGGCCAATTTCGATGACACTTTATTTTATTCTTAATTGAGGCAATAAAAGGCTCTGAGCCAAATTTCAAGAACTTTAGGCCAAAAATAAATTTTGGTTCCTGTGGGCGGTGGGTAGTGGGCGTGGGCGGTGGGTAGTGGGCGTGGGCGGTGGGTAGTGGGCGTGGCCAATTATGATGAAACTTTATTTTATTTTTAAGTGAGGTAATAAAAGGCTATGTGCCAAATTTCAAATTTTGGTTTTTATGGGCGGTGGGTAGTGGGCGTGGCCAATTTTGATGAAACTTTATTTTATTCTTAATTGAGGTAATAAAAGGCTCTGTGCCAAATTTCAAAAACTTTGTTCCAAAAATAAATTTTGGGTTCTATGGGCGGTGGGTAGTGGACGTGGCCAATTTTAATGAAACTTTATATTCTTCTTAATTGAGCTAAGCAAAGGCTCAGAGCAAAATTTCAACATTCTACGAGCACTCCTTATATTTTTTGCCAAAAATATATAAGGAAAAATAAACAAATCCCTCTGTGCACGCAAAAGGGGAGGCAACCCAACTGGAGTAACATAAAAACTTAATAGGGTCCAGCAAGTGTTCTTTAGAGTACTTAAGGCCGCCGAAATCTACCGATCCGGCTTTCTTGGCAGTGTAGTAGAAGATTATGAACAACCGAATATTTTTTATTAGGAAACATTTATTTAAAATATTTATTTCCTTAATCATCAGATTAGCACAATAGATCAGTATTGATTTTGAGGCTGCTACGCCTCTTTATTCTTATTTTTTTTTTTTACTTTTAAATATAGATTGAGAACAATAAAGATGTTAATTGAACCGTGATATAGATCTGTGGTAATTTGCTTTGAAAATGAAAATAATTTTGGTATATGAGCCAACATGTATGAGAGGATAGAGAATTTTTTGCAGCTACTTGTTTGTTTATAAAAGAGAAGGAGATAAATTAAAAATGGTTAAGCTGCTGCGTCTGAGTTCCTTTAAGATATTTCTGTGCCCAATTTTAAAAAATTTATTTTTAATAGGATCACTCTGGGAAGGAGACATGTTAACTTTGTCGGAAAAACTTAAAACGTGAATTTTGTGTAATTAAGTGTAGAAAAAAATTTTTTTTGATAGGGTCATTTAGGGGACAAAGATCACAGAACATTTTACCTTCGCTTAAAAAATTTAATTTTTAACGAATGTAGGCTTATTTGTTAAATATTTGCACTTAGTTTTTCATATAATATGTAACTGCAACGCCTACTAAAGGAGGCGGGGTTCAAAAATAGACTATATGGCGTTTTCTACAAGCAGACGTATGGGCAGACCAGATCGTTTCAGACTTCATCACTGGTCAAGAATATGTGTACTTCATGGGGTCCAGGTTACGTCTCAGCTTCGTCATTAAAGCTTAAAAATTTTATTTTCAAGGAATGTAGACTAAGGGCCCTGGAGACTATCAAAATAAGGCATCAAACATTGCATATGTGTTGGTGTCGTGTGATTGTAGCATTTGAAAGAGACGTACAAATAAAAGCTTCAAACACAATTTGCATTTTGCCGTTGTAGTGAACATATAGAAAAAATGTCGGACGATGAATTATTGTTGACTGTTTACCCGCGATGTTGTTGCGACGAAAAACACAGAAAAATAAAATTTTTTTGTCAAACACAAATGGAGACGTACAAAAAGTCAGCCGTCAAAATAAAAATCAAAACTTTTTGATTTTCTTCAAACAGAGCCGACAACAAATACGTGTACCCGAAAAACAACGACCGCACGCACACAACCTTGTGTTTGATGACTTTTTTTGATAGTCTCCAGGCCGCTTTAAGTAATACAATTTATTAAATTTTCACACTATTTTTGCGTATAATAACGCCCACTAAAGGCGGCGGTGTCCAAAAAAAATGTTTATTTTATGGCTCCAAGTTCAACGTATTGGACGGACCTTCTTTGACATAAAAATATATCGTTTGCTTAACAAAATTACACAAAATAGCTTTAAAAATTGTAATGTTTTTTAGAGGTTGGTTTAGTTTTTCTTAGGGAAACTTATTTCCCTCTGGCCCGATTCAGCTCATTTATGAACTTGACCTCGACTATCCTTCAATATTTATCTATACCAAATTTCTAGGGTCTGGCTCTTTTCGTTTGGACTGCATTGTGATTTCCACAGACAGATGGACGGACATGGCTACATCGTTTTAGATTTTATCACTGATCAAGAATATATATCATCTATGGGTTCTTAGAGAGACATTTCGCTGCATTAGACACGGAATGGCAAAGTGAATATACCCTCCAGTTCTTTTTTTGGGGGGTATAAAATCTCCGCTTGGTTCAAAATACCAGTACCAAGTGTAACCAGGTGTTGGCGTATACTTTATTTTTTGTTAAGCTTGCAATTACTCATACGCACTGAGTGACAATGGAAGCATATGAGTGTATCCATAGTAGCGTTTTTGTAGGACTCTTGCTTATTATTTTTGAACAAATATTTTACTACAACTTTAAAAATATATGCAGCAATGAAAAGATTTTGCGGATCTCCACCAGAAATGTAATTTCATGGCAAAATATTTTTAAGAAAATATAACTTTAATCAGACAAAAAAAAAATAAAATTAAAAAAATTTTCAACTACGAACACATACATATTTCAATTAGCTTGAAACTAAAATTAAATTAAATTGAAAGTAATTTTTGTAAATAAACATATAAAATCTAGAAGCCTTATTATATTGGACGTTAGAGGCTTGTTCAATATCTTACTGCAATATATGTATTTCCATGGAATATGTTTATGCATGTTCTTTTGTAAAAAACATGTAAAATTTTTGCATTTTTTTACTAAAAAGTTGCACTTAGAAGGAGTTTTAAAACAAAAAATAATTTTTATAAATTATAGTCGATGAATTACTAATAAATTTATCATTTCCAAATGCTAATGTTGGCATTTGCCATAAAAAGTGTAAAAAGTGCGGAATTTTTGTATCTTTTGTAGAAAAGAACACATATTTTTATTATCCTTTTGCACAAAGCCATGAAAAGAACAATTTCATGGAATGAATAGGATAATTTCATGACATTTCCACTCTTATTATGATTTCCAGCATATGCCCACGCGGCGCTATGGGTTATGGCTTTAATATTCTTGAATATCGACTTCAAGAATATTATGCTTGTCGGCATTAACCATTAACATGGGCCTATAAAAAGTAATCTACACATGAGCACTGATGATGAAAGTGTTGCGGCTTTTGAAAACAGCTGTTCTGCTCTGCTGTGTAAGTTAAATAATTAAAAACTGATGTTAACTTTCCGTTTGTGCCTTAAGGTACGTTCACACTTATCAAATATTTGCCCAAAAATGCGTAACCACTAAACACTAATAAAAAACTTCTTAATTCAAAAATGTATTTATTGAGTTCAATAGTCTCCAATAATATTGGATTCATGACACTGCCTATTAGTTTTGTATGAAATTGTTTTAATTAATAAACACGTATCTGAACAAAAATATGTTTCATTAGTATTTAGTGGTTACGCTTTTCGGGGCAAATATTTGATAAGTGTGAACGTATGTACCTTAATCCATGCTGAAGGCAACTTTTTCATGAAAGAAATTTAATTTAATTTTTATTTATTTTTTTCTTTTCTGTTATTTTGGCAAAACATGTGTTACTTTTAACTGTAAGTATTTGTAATAATTTTAAATTATATCTTATAACATATAAGTGTCATATTGACTTAATTTTTTTTTGCAAATTTATTTCCCTATACGATACAATACACATACACACATTCATACATACATTCTTGTATAATCTTATCATGGCTGCAAACATTAAACACAGGCTCATGTTCATCTACAAGACTGAAAGTGTACAAATACGAAAACATACAGAAATAAGCTCCCAACAAAAAATAGCTTCAATAATTTTCCTTTTTCCCAACGCTCATGCCATATTCATTGACAAATTTTAAGCCAATTTAAGAAGAAAAAAATATAAAAAAAAAGTTTTGCCTGTCATGAATACTTTCTCTTGCATAATCAGATTTCCAAGCATCATATTTTATTTAAAAAATAATGCCCACAGTGGGCCTAAAAAAATGCCATGCAGCCTGCCATTAATTACCATAAATTTGTTTAATGACTTCAAATTAAACTGCCTAACTAGTGGGTGGTAATTTTCGTTTACTTTAAATTAAATTAAATTTATTATTTAAATTGTTTCAATTTATATTGATTGTCAACACGCCCACTGTCTATTAAATCCATTCAGCCAGCCATTTCTTATTACCACTTACATACATTTGAAAAATTATATCGTATTGTATGTGTCACATGTATGAAAACAGTGGCATAAAGTTGACATCGAAAACATCATTCAATGGCATTAAAGTAACACCATGTCTGTGAGAGAAGGAGAGAAGGAGAGATGATAAATCGGATACAATTGTACTTTTTTGGTACACTTTCTGCTGAATCGTTTTAGTGACATGCGTTCGTTAGTACAAATAAATAATTGTAGTGCACATTTTAAAGGGAATTGTTAACTGATTGTATTAGAAATCCAAATTATTTTTAACTTTGAGGAAACTTTGAAATATGTGATACGATTTCTTTGCTAAAAGTAAATATTTTTATTTATAAGTTTGTATCGATTTCCAAGCCCTTTTGTGAGCTTAATGCTGGGAACACAACTGCGACGAACGACGAATTTTTCGGAACGATTATACGTGGTCAAAAATAAAACACATTTGCATATATGAAAATACACACAACCATGGCGTTGGACGAAATTGTTATACGCAGCGAACTATGAAATATATTTATTTATATTTCTTACGCCAGCGAACAACGAACAAATCAGTATTGGGTGACCAGGTTCGATATACTCAAACTGGTGTTTTGTGGAAAAACAAGTTCACTAGATACTGTATTGTTGCATATAGCACTAAAATTTTCAGTACATACTAAAAATGCATTCACCAATTTACAAAAATTTATCATTCGGACGACTTTTTATTAATTTTGAACACTTTTTATAATATAGTATTTCTTCTTATATCCTACTTTTTCATATGGTCACACCATCAGCTGTTAATTGACACCACCGGGGTAATTATTGTATGTCTAAACAATGTGGCATCAGAGCATTACAAAGATTTTTAAAAATATGTACAATTTTTTTTTGTTCATTATTTTAATTTATTCGTCGTTATTGTATTTCATACGACAAATTTATAGAGCGAATTTTTACCAACGAATTCGTCGTACTGAACGAAATTCGTCGTTCGTCCCAGTTGTGTTCCTACTATAAAGGAAACATGTTATTGAAATATATTTTCCTGGGAATATCGCTAGATTAGATATGAAACCAGCACCGCATAACAGCAATCAAGGGCCAACTTTTTTGTTTTTATTAGTAGGACTACCACCCAGGGATTGATCGCTACATAAACAGTGCATTGCACCACCGTAATTACAATGGAGGGGATAGCAGTGAGAAGACCAGTAAAGATATATGAGAAAATAGAGAAATTTTAACTTTTTACTTCGCCAGCAAATTTTTGCTACAGTGCCGACGAAGTAGACTACATGATAGGGGCAATCGCTGCCAGACACAATCAATATATGCTTTTGATAGAAAAATATTAAAAAAAAATATTAAAAAAAAAGAATAAAAACAAAATGAAACCAATAGCACCCAATTCACACAATGAATTTTATGACGTCTAATTTTATTAATGCCCTTTTGAAATTGGTTCCAAAAACTCATTGCGTTCAAACGATGAATTTGGTTTTCATGTCCATTTTTTTTTTGTTATTGTTTCACATGTATGTACATATATGTCTGAAAATAAAAAAATGAGCAAAACGTAACAAAGAGAATAGGCCAAGTCATTTTTTCTACCCCTTTTTCTTCTCTACCCCGTTCGCTATCAAACCAAAAGTGACGTCGAAAATGGGATGTCATAAAATGCATCGTGTGAATGGGGTGTAACAACGTTATATTCGACCGGGTCCAATCTTAAATACCTTCCAAATATTTAGTAAATAAAAACTCTATATTTTAGGGCTCATTACGGGAGCGGCCGTGGGGAGACATCTCACCGTTGACATTAAATACTAAAAAATCAATTTTTGGGGTTATTAAGAGCAAAAAAAAAATTTTGATAGGCTCATAGGGAGCAAAAGAAGGGTGAGTGAGGGAAGGGAACATCTCAGCTTCGTCATAAAAGCATTAAAATTCAATTTTTATGGAATGTATTTAAGAATTTGTTTAAGATTTACACTATTTTTCCATGTAATATGTTACTTCAACGCCCACTAAAGGGGGCGAGGTCCAAAAATGGATTTTTCTGATTTTCTGGCTGCAAGTTCAACGCTTTCGACCTTTTTTGACATAAAAATATATCATTTGCTTAACAAAATTACAAAAAAACTTAATAGATTATGTTGTTTTTAGAGGTTGGTTTAGTTGTCTTTAGGGGAACTTTTTCTCCTCTGACCCGTTTCAGCCCATTTACGCACTTGACCTGTGCTATCCTTCAAAATATATTTATACCAAATATCAAGGGTCTGAGTCTTTTCGTTTGGACTGAATCGTGATTTCCACAGACGGACGAACATGGCTAGATCGTTTTAGATTTCATCACTGATCAAGAATATATATCCTCTATGGGGTCTTAGAGGAATATTTTGATGCGTTACACACGGAATGACAAAGTGAATATCTTCCTCCTTTTTGGAGGGTATAAAAAGAAAAAAACAGAATAAAGAATTCACTCTGACGTCCTTTCCTTGCTTATTTTCGAAAAAATATGGGCTCATACGGTGTCGTTTTCTTTGGATGTAGTGATTTTACGAGGAATGTTTGCGGATTTCGTGAGCGTCATATGTGACAATTTTGTCACCTATTTGAAAATGGGACGGCCTCATCACTAGAGATAATTTTGTTGAAAAATGTATTGTTGTCGTGCAGTTTTTCCAACAGCCAATTTCCACAATGAAAATTCTTTGTTTGAAGAGTGTAGCTTTCCAGGGTTAAAATTTCCCAACCTATTACTAAATAAATCTCAAAAGATGACATCTTATTTATTGATATTTTATCATTTGACAGCCAATTTAGTTCCTAACCTCAAATTTGTCCACCCTGTATTTTTTCAATTCTCAAACTCGCATTAATGTCGTATGCGTTGTCTAATCGTATTATTATACAATATTTATTTTTGTTGTTGGAATTTTCATTAAAAAAAATGTGCTTTAAATTCAAAATTTAAATTTTTATGTTTTTCAAATAGTTTTAGGGAGACCAGGTCTGGTTATAATATATTTTATAAATTAATTTGCTAATTTTTTTTTTAAATATTTAATAACTAATAGCAGAAAATTAATTGGTCTCAATGAAAATAAATGTGTCTAATTAATTAATTTTAATTTAATTTTCAAACTATTTTAATCAAAATTTTAACTCTTGCGTATCATAAATAAAATTCCCACAGCAAATTTTTACTTTCATGGCATGATTTGACATTTTCAATATCGGACAATTAAAAATATAGCGTGTTTTTTTTTTGTTGGAGTGTCACAACACCAGAGCAACGCGTGGAAATTGTTGAAATTTGTAATCAAAATAATTATTCCATTCGTCAAACTCATCGTGTACTTCTTCCATTTTATAGCGTTCATAATTGTCCTTTAGAGCGGCTAGTTCAAAGAACAATAGATCGGTTTTCAAACCACATTTACTGTTACTGATTATGCTCATCCCCTGAGACGCCGAACAGTGCGCACTGAAGAAGCTGCTACCGCCGTACAGGAAAGCATTGAAGATGACCCTAATCAATCAATTCGTCGCCGTTCTCAGCAACTGGCGTTATGTTCTTCCACTTTATGAAAGATTTATTTTATTTATTGAAAATTGGTGTTCCGTGGAGGCCACATGGCAGAAATCATATTTAAACATTAATTTCATAAAATTTTCTTTCTAATAACTACCGTTTCATTGATATTAATAATATATTTCCTGGTTTTATTATAATTTAAACTTGTGTCACTCTATAAAAAAACACCCCTTACAACATAATAACGTTACAACAACTTTACAAGCTTACAAGATCATAAGTAAATGACAATACGACCAAGTTTGTAAATTGAAAAAAATTTTTGGAGTTGAGAATGACTCATCAAGAAGACAAATTTTGTTTGCAAAAAGAAAGAGAACCCTAAAGATGGCACATAACCGAAACCGGTCTGTTTACCAACCAATTTTGGCCTGCAAGGATGGAAAATCATTGCCACTTGTTTTGCAACGTTGGCATTTTCTTCTCTAAACATCACACAATGACAGCATGTGATTAATATCCGCTTGTTGTAAACTGTCATATTGCAACAATTTTTTTATTTTTTTATTTTATTTTTTTTTGCTTGCAACTCTAAAACTTTAGCACGATGCCATTGGAATGTACGAGCAATAAAATTGCCACTTATTTATAGCTGTTGTTGTATTTCATTTTAATTTATGTTCTAAACTTTGAATTTTTATAAGCTCTCAAGTGAAATTTATTTCCGCTTGCAGCAGCTCGCTCTTCTACGTCATTTAATTGGCAGTTAAACTTTGTAGTGGTTAAGTTTTAAAAGGATTATACTGTGCGAATATGTCTGCGGGATTAGTGTCGCGTTAATATATTAAGAATGTTTTATATACACAAATCCTTTATGTTGTTGCCATTCTATCTATGGCTCCACTATCTTTTGTAGTGCCACTACCAGTTTCCATTGTGTTTTAGAAAATTTTTAATTAAACAGATTTACTTTGATTTATTTTGTAAATTTAAGACGCATGTTTTTAGTCCATTAATTGTTTTTGCGGTTTGCTGGTTGGTGTTGAGAGTTAATGCCAATACAGACTAGATACTATTTCTTTACTTCACTTTGTATCCAATTTTGAGAGTGTGTCTGTGTGTGTGTTTTAGTTTGCTGGTATTCGTGTTGATGGAAATAAAGTTCGTTGAATGTGTGTTTCAAAGTGAAATATGCAAGTCATGCCGCCTCCCACCCCGCCCAAACGACATTAAAAATATAGTGATTTGTAGATGAAAACAAAAAGAACAGCGACAGCGACAACAACAGCAACAAGAACAGCAACAAACACAATAGCGTAATGGAAATGGATTTTTATAAAAGGAGGAGTAAAGCATTACGCCTCTTGTTCACAGATTTTAAAGAAATCCTTTAGTTAAAAAAACAAAATGCTCATGTCATTGTGTGGCGACTTTTATCTCTGTTGCATGTTTGTTTGTGCTCGCATTAGTGTTTAATGTAAAAATTATTATGGATGTGCCAAAAGCCAACAGCCACAGAATTGACCCAGAATATTTGCTAAATTATTTTTTTTTTTATCACAATAAAGCATTTAAAGAGTTTAGAATTTAATGACTTAATGCTAGGAACACAACTGGGACGAACGACGAATTTCGCTTAGTACGACGAATTCGTTGGTAAAAAGTCGCTCTATAAATTCGTCGTATGAAACACAATAACGACGAATAAATTAAAATAATCAAAAATCAATGTAATCCTCTGATGCCAACCAGATTGTTTAGACACTCAATAACACAAGTTTACAAATTCAGGTCAACTTTTGGATCAGAGAAGATGAGAACTAATCTTGACGTTATTTGGGGGGCTGAATTCAAATCCGGTTTTATTCTTTCCAAATTGATTCTAGTTTTTTAGTTCTCGCATGTTGGCAACACTGGGCTATCATAATGACATTCAGCTGTTAGTACCGTTATTTAATTTGTATTTTTTGGAATCTAAAACGTGTGAAAATGCAAAGGCAGAATTGTATTGTTGATTCAAAGTTTTTTTGTTATGTTTGCGGATGTTATATAATCAAAAAAAGAGGCAAAGTTATTACTGATGTGATCAAAAATGCATATTTTTACTATTTTGGTTTCTCTGTATCAAACACTCTCAAGCCGTGGGTACCGAAATTGATTTGCAACGCGTGTAGCACAATATTATACAAGTGGTCACGCGGTAAAAAAGTATATTTTTCATTTTCATCGCCAGTGTTATGGAGAGAGCCGAAAAATCATATAGATGATTGTTATTTTTGCTTAATGAATGTCGTTATGTGTGATGTGTAATTATTTCATATAAAAAATATAAAAATTGTATTAAAAATTTCGTGTTCTTTTTTTGATATTTCTGGAAGTAGTCAACGGATTTGGAACCTTAATAGCTTATTTTAACCGCTTAAGTATCTGGTTTACGTTTTACAAAGTGGAAGTTAAATTTAGTTATTATTGTGGAAACTATGTGGTCAAAACTGAAAAATGAGAAATTTTAAGTTTGATGCTGAATTCCAACAGCATCTATGTAAATATAAAATGGCTGTTATACTCAAACGAAAACACATCATCTGGAGATTACAAAACATTAGAAACATTGAAGATATTCCAGCACCACTTCACACTATTCAACAAAATATTTAAAAAAACTACGTTTGCAGCAAAAACATAAGATGCTCAATATCTCGAAAACCAGAATCAATTAAAAAAAACGGAGTGCAGATTCGAATTCAGCGTCCAAAATTACATTAGAAACAACTTTTGGTTACTCAGATCCAAAACCTTGTATACTTGTGTAATTATCCCGGTGTTGTCCGTTTTTTTTTTCAGAACAAATTCCTTTTTGTAATTATTTTCTGAAAAACTTTTTGTCTCTAAATAAATTATTATTTTCATTTAACAGCTGATGGGGTGACCATATGAAAAAGTGAGAAATAGAAAGAAAAACTATATTATAAAAAGTGTTCAAAATAAATAAAAAGTCGTCCGAATGATACATTTTTGTGAATTAGTGAATGCATTTTTAATATGCACTGAACATTTTAGTGCTACATGCAACAATACAGTAGTGAACTATGTTTTTCCACAAAAAACCAGTTTGAGTATATGAAACCTGGTCACTTTATATTGATTTGTTTGTCGTTCGTTGACGAAACAATTAGAAATAAATGTATTTCAACTTTCGCTGAGTATGACGAATTTCTCCCAACGCCACGATGCATTTTCATATACAAAAATGTGTTTTATTTTTGGCGACGAATATTCGCGACCAAAAATTCGTCGTTCGTCGCAGTTGTGTTCCTAGCATAAAACAGTTTTTCAGGTCATACTTTGAATTAAAAATAAACACACACACACACACTCTCACACACACACATCCAAACATCAGTGATTGATAAGATAAGTTGTTCCTTAGAGAACAGATTATTTGACAATTTAACCAAATAAGACTCAATGTGTGTTTGCAAAAGAAACAGTACGCCGCAGTTCAACAAGAAATAGCCGTTGCCCTAATTCTAGCAGTCGCTGCTGTTTAGAGGTCGTGGACATATTTTACGATGGCAGTTTGACAAGTCTGTGAGTTGTTATTTTGCAAATGCAGCAATTTTATATGGAGGGCTCAGAGCTGAAGCGAACCACGTCACAAAAAGACAATTCGAAGATATTTTGAGGTTTAGTAAATTAACTGCCATTAATTTCCATTGCCATTGACTTGGGTTTTTTACCGCTACCTTAGGAACGAAACACTTTTTGACTTAGCAGGTTACAGAACTAAATAAAGTTAAACTTTGCGCAGAATTTGGGCACTAATTTTGGCATTTTCTAGATTTCATGACTTGGTTCGGTACAGCTTTGAGCCCTCCATATGAACCCACTGCATGACCCACGATGTGACAAAATATGGTTCTATTGTAAAGTTACATTTAAAACAAAAAGATATATTTTTTGGTTTTTTTATACCCTCCAAAAAAGAATTTGGAGGGTATATTCAATTTGTCATTCCGTTTGTAACGCATCGAAATATCCATCTCAGACCCCATAAAGTATATATATTCTTGATCAGTGATGAAATCTAAGACGAACTGAGCATGTCCGTCCGTCCGTCCGTCCGTCTGTGGAAATCACGATTCAGTCCAAACGAAAAGAGGTATAAATAAATTTTGAAGCTTAGAGCAGGTAAGTTCGAAGATGGGCTAAATCGGGCAAGAGGGAAAAAAGTTCCCCTAAGAAGAACTAAACCAACCCAGAAAAAACAACATAATTTTTAAAGTTTTTTGGTTATTATGTTAAGTAAATGATATATTTTTATGTCAAATACGGTCCAACGCCTTAAACTTGGAGCCATAAAATAAAATAAAAATATTTTTTGATCCCGCCCACTTTAGTGGGCGTTATTATAGGCAAAAATAGCATAAAAATTTACCAAATTGTTTACTTAAACCTACATTCCTTAAAAATAAAATGTTTAAGCTTTAATGACGAAGCTGAGACGAAACCTGGTACTACTCTGCCCCTATCCCCTCCTTCCCCTTCGCCCGCTAAATGATCCTATTAAAAATAAATAAATTTTTTTTTAATTTTGTCTATAATAATCCCAAGCATTTATTTTTAGAGTTTTATGTCTACCTGTTTCTGCCCTACCCCCTCCTCCCCCTTTGCCCGCTAAATGATCCTATTAAAAATAAATAAAATTTTTTTTTAATTTCGTGTATAATAATCCCAAGCAATTATTTTTAGAGTTTTATGTCTACCTGTTTCTGCCCTACCCCCTCTCCCCCTTTGCCCTCTAAATGACCCTATCAAAAAAAAGAAATTTTAATATTGTATATAATTATCCCAAGCATTTATTTTTAGAGCGACCCCGGCAAAATACAGTTTTTATACCCTCCAAAGAGAATTGGACCCTATAAAGTAAATATGTATATTCTTGATCAGTGATGAAGTCTAAGACGGTCTAGCAATGCCCATACGTTCGTCTGTGGAAAACATGATATTGTCTATTTTTAAACCCGCCCCCTTCCGTAGGCGTTGACGTACGATATTATAGAAAGGAACTCTGTGCCACCAAGTTAAACAGTTTAAATTCACTTACTAAATATTTGGAGGGTATTTAAGATTCGACCCGGTCGAATATAACGTTTTTATTTGTTTTTTTTTATCTTGGACCAGCACTCAGGGGATGACCCCTATATATGCTATGCATTCCGCCGCAACTGAAAACGAGGGGATAGTATTGAGGGAACAGATTAGGAAAGCACGACCAGGCCGAATAGGCTGTCATATACAATTTTTTATACAAACTGACCTCGTATAGCCACCGTTGGTTTGTACATGCCACCAAAACGCGGCTACAAAATTACACATAATGCCAGAGAACAACAACAAAGTTTAGCCGGAAGTGTAAAATTGTATAAAAGTGTCATTTACACTTTCTGAGCCAATGGGTTACTTTAACTCTTCCTTTTGTTATTTACACAATTCCTGTTATTATGCCCGTGTTTGTTGCAATTGTTATTGTTGTTGGTGTTGCTGCTATTTAACCAGTTTGCAGTTAAATCAATGTTAGAGTTACAATTTATTCAAGGGAGAGGGACAGTAATATAAGTTTATCATGCCGTTTGTGATTTCTGTGATAGTCCGTAAATTCGGACAGCTAAAGAAAACGGTGGACATGGACCGGAGGGTTATTTTGTAATTCAATTTGAGAGTAAAACTCTTCACTTTTGTATAAATTTAACTTAGAGTTTCTTACGGATCGAATTCACATAGTAAGTCACGTTTTCGGAAGTCACAACAAGTCCATCATCAGTACTTGCACATGGGTATTTATATATGAGACCCCATAAAGTGTATATTCTGGATCCTTATGAATAGGGAAGCCGAATAAGCGATGCTCCTCTAGTCTTTACGCAAAATCGGGTTTGCGAAGCTGCCAGAAAAACTAGAGACTTCGATCTTGGACTGATGCATTCATAAATACGGTTACAGAGCTGGAATATTTTAAACTTATAAATAAAGATCATTTTCTTTTTCATTAAATCTTTTTGATACTTTAGGAAGAATTAAATTGGCATAAAAATCAATCAAAACCGAAAAAAACGATTCCAGGGTTGGACAATTTAAATTTTTTTTTTTTTTTTTGTACATAAAAATAATCAATTAAAACAAATTTGTTTTCTGTCTTTCTAAATTAAACATCTTTGATGTTTTAGAAAAAACAATTATTAGTTTTGGAAAACAGAAAATCTAAAAAGACAGCTCCAGAGCTGGCAATTTTAAACTTATAAACTGATTTCTTTTTTTGTTTCATTAAGCCTATTTTATATTTCAAGAAAAATTAAATTGGTATTAAAAATTCAACAAAATCAAAACGACGATTCCAGGGTGGGACAATTGAAAAATTTTTTTGGTAAAAAAAATTTACCATCAGAAAAAATTTTTCCTTTCTTTGTAAAATAAACATATTTGATGTTTAAAAGAAAAATATAATTTTTTACTGGAAATCAAAAGAGTCGCAAATACAGCTGCAGAGCTGGAAACTTTATACTTACAAATTAAAACAAATTTGTTTTTTCATTAAAACTATTTTATACTTCAGGAAGAGTTAAATTGGGATTAATAATCCAGCGAAAGCAAAAAGACGCTTCCAGGGTTGGACAATTGAAACTTTTTTTTTTTGGTATTTAAAAGTAAACAACTAGAAGAAATGTTTTCTTATTCATTATAAATTAAACACGTTTGATGTTTTCGAAAGAAGGTATTTGGTATTAAAAATCAGGAAAGCCAAAAAGACAGGTCCAGAGCTGGAAAATTTAATTTTTTTTTTTTTAATTGTAGAATAACTAAAGAATACTAATTTTTTTCCTTTGGTAATCAATTTTATTTTATATTTTAGAAAGTAAGAAATTGCTAATGAAAAACAGAAAGATAGAAGCATCTGTATACTCCAGATGCTTCAGAGCTGGAAAATTTTAACTTTTTTTGGAATACGAAAATAACTAAAGGAGACTAATTTTTTTTCTTTTGTAATCAATTTCATTTTATTTATTTAGAAAGAAAGAAATTAGTATTGAAAATATAAAATAACAAAGAAATGGTTCCAGGGTTGGAACGAATGTTTGTATATTCTTTTCATGTAAGTCGGCGAGTAATAATTAAGATTATATATCATTTTTATTTGCTTTTTATACCCTCCGAAAAAGAATATGGAGGTTATATTCACTTTGTCATTCCGTTTGTAAAGCAGCGAAATATCCATCTGAGACTCCATAAAGTATTCACGATTAAGTCCAAACGAAAAGATCCAGACCCTTGAAACTTAGTATAAATATATATTGAATGATAGCACAGGTTAAGTTCGGAAATGGGCTAAATCGGGCAAGAGGGAAAAAAGTTCCCCTAAGAAGAATTAAACTAACCTCTAAAAAACAACATAGTTTTTTTTGTAATGCTGTTAAGCAAATGCTATATTCTTATGTCAAAGAAAGCCCAATGCGTTAAACTTGGAGCCATATAATATAAAAAAAAGTTGTGGACCCTGCCCCCTTTAGTGGGAGTTATTATATGCAAAAATAGTGTAAAAATTTAACAAATTGTTTTACTTAAGCCTACATTCCTTAAAAATAAAATTTTTTTAAGCTTTTATGACGAAGCTGAGACGTAACCTGGTACTATTGGGTGTTTTTTATTGAGGTATAGAACTTTAAGTTGGCATCACTTTTTTAACTGGCGGCCATTTTGTCAGCTGTCAAGTGATTAATATTTAGTTTTGTTTGCCATTTCATCATAAACATGCAATGCGTCGTGATTTTGGTGTATGGGCCGAAAATGAGATTGATCTCGATGCTGATTTTCATCGCAAAATTTTGTTCAGTGATGAGGCTCATTTTTGGTTGAATGGCTACGTCAACAAGCAAAATTGCCGCATTTGGAGTGAAGAGAATCCACAGGAGACCCTTGAGACGCTATTACATCCACAAAAACTGACTGTTTGGTGTGCTCTATGGGCTGGTGGAGTCATTGGGCCATACTTCTTCCGAAATAATGCTGGAGAGTCAGTTACCGTTAATGGAGACCAGTATAGAGCCATGATAACCGACTATTTTGTTCCCGAATTGGATGGCATGAATGTGGATGAGTTGTGGTTCCAACAAGACGGCGCTACATGCCACACAGCGCACGTCACAATCGATTTATTGAAGGAAACATTCGATGAGCGCATAATTTCGCGGAATGCAACTGTCAATTGGCCACCAAGATCGTGTGATTTGACACCATTGCATTATTTTCTTTGGGGATATGTGAAGTCGCTCGTCTACGCCAACAAACCAGAAACGTTAGGGAACTTGGAAGTCAACATTCGTGGCGCTATTGCCAACATACGGCCCCATATGCTCGAAAAAGTGGTTGAAAATTGGACCTGTAGAATTGGCTTTATTCTAGCCAGCCGCGGCGGCCACATGCCCGAAATCATATTTAAACATTAATGGCATAAAATTATCCTTCCAATAAAGCCAAATTGATGGACATTAAAACGATTTTCTTGTGTTTTATTTCAATTCGAAGTTATATACCTTTAAAAAAAACACCCTGTACTATGCCCTACCCCCTCCTCTCACTTGGCCCCCTAAATGACAATATAAAAAAAAATATTTGAATTTTGTATATAATTATCCCAAACATTTATTTTTAGAGTTTTGTGACAAAGGTGAAATGTCTCCCCCACGGCCCTTGCCAGAGAGACCCCGCCAAAATACAGTTTTAGTGGCCTACAAAAAGAATTGGACCTCATGAAATATATATATTCTCGATCAGTGATGAAGTCTGAGACGATCTTGCAATGCCCATACGGCCGTCTGTGGCAAATATGATATAGTCTATTTTTGGACCACGCCCCTTTTAGTGGGCGGTTCCGTATATGATATCTTATGCAAAAATAGTGTAAATATTGAACAATATTTATTCCTTAAGCCTATAAGAAGCTGAGATGTTCTCTGATCTTGCAGAGGTGAAATGTCTCCGCTTGCCAGAGCGACCCCGACAAAATACAGTTTTAGTGCCCTCCAAAGAGAATTTGACCCCATAAAGCAAATATATTCTTGATCGCAAAACATGATAGAGCCCTTAAGTGGGCGTTGACGTTCGAAATTATATAAAGGAACTCTGTCCCAACATTTTAAATTTACTTACTAAATATTTGGAGGGTATTTAAGATTCGAGCCGGTAGAATATAACGTTTTTATTTGTTTTTTTTTTTCTTCTATTTTTAATTTGCATACGAGAAGTGCATCATTATTAAAGTGATATTAATACGATTAATTACACTAGTATCGTGAGGTGGTCAAAATGCGGCCTCTGGACATTTTTACATAAAATAAATATAGAAAACTATACAGAAAGCTTTGAATCCCTTGTACATATATCATGTGCGTATGTGTTTGTTTGCAAGTACAATATAAAATGAAGTACCCTGCAGGAGGATAAGCGTTAATTGTCTTTAAGCTACTGGTAAGATTACTAGTATAGCAAGCACTAGTTCAAAAGGTGATTAGACATATACAGAAAAGTACTAGTACTTCAAGTAGTTCATTTGTAGATTGATTTGACTTGTAGAATTTCATATTACTTTTTGATCATGTTTTAAAGCGAATTGCTAATTCGCATTTTCATGTATTTTATTTTTAATTGTTACAATTTTTAAACAAATTCAAATTTGAAACAAAGAATAGTATTAGAAGGCTTTGCCACCTGCATATCAGTTTATTTATTCGATAATTTATGTAAGTAAGCCGCAGTTTTCTTGTGTGTTAAAAAAGTGACATTTTAAAAAATAAATAAAAGTAAAAGCTAATTTTAAAATCTTTTAAACCTGTTTTTTTAATATTTATGTTCATATGTAAAATCAGCGATCTTTTTTAAAATAATAAAAAATTTAATACATGTATTGTATGTTCATTAGTGTTTGGTATATGGTGGAGTACCAAACGTAACTCAAGTTGTACAAGGTGCTAGTGGATTGAGTGTGCCCTGAAGGAACTTTCCATTTCCTCTTATAAACCAAGAATTGATGAACCAGAAATTGCTTGTGAAGACAAAGACTTAACAAATTTCATTGGGTTTAAAAAACCAATAAATTTAGGGATTTTTTTATATATAAACCAGTTCTTAATGCAGAACTGATTGTACTAGTATCCGACTAGAAGAAATTACACTAGTACTCATCTAGTACTAATAGTACTAGTATCCCCCTAGTTTCCATCTAGTACCAATGGTACTAGTAATTTTCCAAACACACTCAATGTTAATTTGAGCATTAACATGGTATAAGAAAGTTCACAGTTGGGAACTAGTACTGGTGATTTTTGTACTAGTGCAATACTAATTTGATACTAGTTCGATCTCCTGCAGGGTAGTTCGTTGTCTAAAATATAAATAGATTTTTTATAATTTGTATGTTAAGAATTTACAAAAATAATTTATATTGTGCATAAAAATACCGTCTAAAGCATAAATTGTTCATAAATATTGGCAGACGACAAGATGTTTTAATTGAAAATTAACGAGAAATCAATTCTATTCGATTTAGTCCCTTGGGACATTGTAAAGTTGTTGCCCTTGGGCTCAGTAACTTTTAGTAATTTTAAGTGTATTATTTTTTTAAAAAGTATCACAAATTGATAAATTTTCCAGTATCCAATTGACTGGACTTATTTCTTCTCTCACTAGGAAACCTGCTAACCTCAGTTTATGCCTTCTGCACTCAAATTAATTTGTGGACAAACAAAAAATTACATCCAAGTCGAAACAATAAAACAATTTAAATGGTTCGCTTAAAATACTTTATGGAGTTGACGGCCAGAGAATAGGGAGTTGTGAAGAGTGCCACATCATCATAGGCAGCAAGTGGATGTGTTCGTCCAGTTTAATTTACTAAAGTGTTAATATGTTTGCTCACTCAGACACCTGCTCCTCCAACAACAACAACAGCAACAACACGTTTTATCATTAAGTGATGTTTGCATTTGATGTAATTCCTGCCACCCACTAATTGCCGCCCGAATTCAATCAGGGAGCCTAAACCAACGGTTAGCAGGCTGCAGCAGGCTTAAGTTGTTTATTCAACTCTTGCAAACTCTCCAACAGCCGTTCACACATCCCAGTAGCCGTCCATATAATATCATCATTATGGCAGAGGCCATAAACTCTTACCAATACAATTGCAAAACTTTAACGGATGTTGTGGTATTTTAGTGTTGCATTTTTTATTCTTGTAGTTGTTTGATTTTTTGTTTTTTTTTTTGTTTTTCACTCATTCGTTGCCTGTTCAACATGAGACCTGTCTGCTATGAAGCCGTGTTGAGGTTGCAGCTCATGCCGTTCTATTCTGCTGGTTGTTGTGTATTTTTGCAGGGCATTTTTTCATTATTTTTTTCTTTTTTTTTATCACCTACAAACTTTAATTTTTTTTCCTGCTTGTCATTTTAGTTGTTGTAATTTCTACTGCTGGCTAATGACAACAAGAACAACAGCAACAATGAATGCAAGCATAACATTGTGTTCGCAAATAAAAATGTAAATGTTGCGTATATTTTTACAATTTTATAAACTGAAAAATCTAAAAAAAACAAAAAAAAAACAGGAATGTGAAATTAACAGACATACGAAGCAGTTTTGAATGCGCACACAGCCAGACAGACAGACAGACAGACAGATAGCGAGGCAAATAATCAACCAGACCAAAGAGACAGAGAGTCAGGCAGACAGACACCAGACCAACAATATCATATTTTATATGCAAAACTGTGGTCCTTGTGGTTTCCATATTACAACATTGTGTAAATACAATTGCCACGCGTAAGAGTTGGATGCGGTGCAAATGCTAGCGGTAAGTGGCAAATATCATTAATAACTCATTTAATTAACAACACGCATTTAGAAGAATAGAACGAGCGAGTGTGTTGTTAATTAAGATTTTCATTTTGAAATTTATTTAAAACCGATATTAATTGCACACATTTATTTATTTACGAGGGTGACTGTTTTAGCGCAATATTTTATAAACTTCGGGAATAGATCAAACAAACTGGCCCGTTAAATTCTTTTTGATTTTATTGCCTTCATAACAAAAGGATGAAACGTATAGTTTGAGAGTTTAACGAAAATGAAAATACTTTAGATTTTTACTATCGCTGCTGCAGACATTAAAAAGAAGCAAAACATAAACATATTTGACGAAAACGAATTTGAAGTGTGAGTCTGACGCTTTTGGTGCCAACTGACATTTCTGTAACAGATTTTGCCATTTTCTAAATAAACATGCTGGTAATCGATCATTACAACGAGGCATTCTAATATATAGAGATATGCGCGTGAGTAAAATTAAGCCCACAATCACGAAACTTAAAATCACGCGTGACATAAAAAGATCATGCTATTTGCACATCTCTATCATAATACACTCAGGTCTCGTTTTAAGCGACAGATGCGTTCCAAAAAAAATCGCATAAATCAAATTCGCTTAAAACGATACTCTAGCTTCATAGAAAAACTAATGATTCGTTCCAAAATTCTGAAAAATCGCATAAATCCAAATTTTAGTTAAAAAATCAAAACAAAATCGCATAAAAAAATCAACAAAAATATATTTATTTAAAATGAAATTTATTTGTGCTTTACCAAATCGTCAGTAGACTTCAAAAACAGTTTTAAGCAGTTTCAAACCTCTTATCTTATTTAAAGACTTTTAAAAATCATTTGAGAACCCACAAATGAAAATGATTTTCAACAAGTAAAAACGTTATATTCGACCGGGTCGAATCTTAAATACCCTCCAAATATTTAGGACGTGAATTTAAAATGTTTAACTTGGTGGGACAGAGTTCCTTTATATAATATCGTACCTCAACGCGCACTAAAGGGGGCGGGGTTCAAAAATAGACAATATCATGTTTTCTACAGACGAACGTACGGGTATTGCTAGACCGTCTTAGACTTTATCACTAATCAAGAATATACATATCTACCTTATAGGGTCAAATTCTCTTTGGAGGGTATAAAAACTGTATTTTGGCGGCGTCGTTCTGGCAAGGGCTGTGGGGGAAACATTTCACCTTTGTCATAAAACTCTAAAAATAAATTCTTGGGATAATTATATATAAAATAAAATTTTATATATTTTTTTATAGGGTCATTTACGGGGCAAAGGGGGGAAGGGGGTAGGGCAGAAACATGTAGTCATAAAACTCTAAAAATAAATGCTTGGGATGATTATATACAAAATTTAAAAAAAAAATTTATTTATTTTTTATAGGGTCATTTACGGGGCAAAGGGGGAGGAGAGGTAGGGCAGAAACAGGCAGCATAAAATTCTAAAAATAAATGCTTGGGATGATTATATACAAAATTTAAAGAAAAAAAATTTTTTTTAGGGTCATTTAGGTGGTGAAGGGGGAGGAGGGGGTAGGGCAGAGTAGTACCAGGTTACGTCTCAGCTTCGTCATTAAGCCTTAAAAATGTTATTTTTAAAGGATGTAGGCTTTAGTAAAACAATTTGTTAAATTTTTTTGCTATTTTTGCATATAATAACGCCCACTTAAGTGGGCGGGGTCCAAAAATTATTTTTTTATTTTATGGCTCCAAGTTTAAGGCGTTGGACCGTATTTGACATAAAAATATATCATTTGCTTAACAAAATAACCAAAAAACTTTAAAAATTATGTTGTTTTTTCTGGGTTGGTTTAGTTCTTCTTAGGGGAACTTTTTTCCCTCTTGCCCGATTTAGCCCATCTTCGAACTTAACCTGCTCTAAGTTTTAAAATATATTTATGCCAAATTTCAAGAGTCTAGCTCTTTTCGTTTGGACTGAATCGTGATTTCCACAGACGGACGGACGGACATGCTCAGTTCGTCTTAGATTTCATCACTGATCAAGAATATATATACTTTATGGGGTCTGAGATGGATATTTCGATGCGTTACAAACGGAATGACAAAGTGAATATACCCTCCAAATTCTTTTTTGGAGGGTATAAAAATTATAAAATACATTCACATCGAATATTATTTATTTGTTGGCTTTTGTTTATATGAGTTTCATAGCCTACTTATTCAGGCGTGATTTTTGAAAATGTTATTCACAGAAAAAAACACCGCAGCGTGATTAAAAAACACCAGCTAATAAGAAGGGAAATCCCCAGTTTGTTCCCTTAATAATAACACACACACACACAACACTCATACATATGTACGTATCGTCTACGTATAGAAACCCTGCAGGAGATCGAACTAGTATCAAATTAGTATTGCACTAGTACAAAAATCACCAGTACTAGTTCCCAACTGTGAACTTTCCTATACCATGTTAAGGCTCAAATTAACATTGAGTGTGTTTGGAAAATTACTAGTACAATTGGTACTACATGAAAACTAGGGCGATACTAGTACTATTAGTACTAGATGAGTACTAGTATAATTTCTTCTAGTCGGATACTAGTACAATCAGTTCTGCATTAAGAACTGGTTCATATATAAAAAAAATCCCTAAATTTATTGGTTTTTTAAACCCAATGAAATTTGTTAAGTCTTTGTCTTCACAAGCAATTTCTGGTTTATCAATTCTTAGTTTATAAGAGGAAATAGAAAGTTCCTTCAGGGCACACTCAATCCACTAGCACCTTGTACAACTTGAGTTACGTTTGGTACTCCACCATATACCAAACACTAATGAACATACAATACATGTATTAAATTTTTTATTATTTTAAAAAAGATCGCTGATTTTACATATGAACATAAATATTAAAAAAAACAAGTTTAAAAGATTTTAAAATTAGCTTTTACTTTTATTTATTTTTTAAAATGTCACTTTTTTAACACACAAGAAAACTGCGGCTTACTTACATAAATTATCGAATAAATAAACTGATATGCAGGTGGCAAAGTCTTCTAATACTATTCTTTGTTTTAAATTTGAATTTGTTTAAAAATTGTAACAATTAAAAATAAAATACATGAAAATGAGAATTAGCAATTCGCTTTAAAACATTATCAAAAAGTAATATGAAATTCTACAAGTCAAATCAGTCTACAAATGAACTACTTGAAGTACTAGTACTTTTCAGTATATGTCTAATCACCTTTTGGAATAGTGCTTTCTATACTAGTAATCGTACCAGTATCTTAAAGACAATTAACGCTTATCCTCCTGCAGGGAAACGAATCACCCAATTTATCACAGACTGTAGTGACTATATAAGTGATGCAAACTTGGCTTAATTTAAACACATTAAAAAACTTAAAAACATCTAAAATTTCAAAACCTGTTAAGATTCGAAAAAAATCGTTTATTTTAAAATCGCATAAATTCGAATCCGCATAAAACGAGACCCGAGTGTAATCCAATCAAAAAGTACGCTAGATTGGACTAAAAATGCAACTGTGTGACAGATTTTTTTTGCAAGACGCGGGATTTGGAAAAATTTATGAAAATTATTATTATTAAATTGTTAATTTTGTCAACGGGCTTAAGTTCGAATCTGCATGACTGCAAATGAGTTTTTATTATTTTATTAATAAATGAATTTGTTCAAATTCTATTTATTATTTTTTATATTAAGATTGGAATATTAAGAATATTTTCAATAATCATCAAGCCAGCAGAACGGATCAGTACTGATTTCGAGGCCGCTACGCCATCTCATCAGCGTTCTTTGTTCAATTTTTCCACTTTTGCAAGTGGTGCTAGTTAGTAGGAATATCAACTATTTAACCAATATTTTAACGAAAATTGAATATGAGAAGTTATCACATTCATATTTTTAAGTTATTACCTTTTTGGTTAGTACGAAATTCGCCAAGTACTGATTTCCAAGTTTTTTTTTCCCAGAGGGAAAAAAGTTCCCCAAAGAAGTATTAAACCAACCTCTAAAAAACAATTTAAATTTTTTTAATGTAATTTTGTTAAGCAAATGATATATATTTATGCCACAGAAAATCCAAAGCGTTGAACTTGCAGACAGAAAATCGAATCCATTTTCGAGCCTCACCCTCACTTACCCACTCCTTTTGAACACAAATTAACTTCTTCTACCATCCGGTGACTACTCTCTAAGGCCTGGAATATTATAAGGGGCTATTCGAAATTATAGAAAGAGTACACAAGCGTCTTATTTTTTATATTCCCCCTTTTATTGCTAAACTATTTGTCAACGTCACGTCAAGACAATCGCCCCTATTATGAATAACGACATCGACGCCGTATCAAGGCGATAGCAAAAAATTTTTGCTTATCCACTCTTTTTCGATATTATATGCCCTAGAGAATGCTAAGAAATTGTCAAGAGTTATTAATTATTATCGACAACTTGCAGACAAGTGATAATTTTTTACTGTCGAGTTGATGTGACGTCGACGTCACCATTCATAATAGGGGCGAATATCAAAAATAGGACAGTTGCATTCTGGTTGTGGGCACCAATTGATAACTGCTGACAACCTCTGACTATTCCTTAAGGTCTATAAAATAACAAAAGGCTGTTAAAAGAAATTAAATACGAAAGCAAAATAATATACAGATGTATTAGTTTTGATATTCGCCCCTATTAAGAATGGCGACGTCGACGTCACATCAACTCGACAGTAAAATATCATCACTTGTCTACAAATTGTCGATAACAATTAATTACTCTTGACAATTTTTTAGTATTCTCTAGGGCGATAGAACATGTCAATAGTAGTCGGTTGCTCTCGAAAAATAGTGGACAAACGACAATATTTTGCTGTCGTCTTGATACGGCGTCGACGTCGTCAATCATAATAGAGGCGATTGTCTTGACGCGACGACAGAAATAGGGAGATTATCTTGATGTGATGTCGACAAATGGTTACAGAATAAGGGGCTCTCTTTTAATATTCAGACATCAGAATTAACACTATCACGCGCTGATGCAGATCAGAAAAATGCCATACCACATCAATGACTGAGTGCTGTATCGAACCCGTCCACGCCGTCGTACTTTACTTCAGCCAACAGCCAGTGCCTAATTCACAAACATCAAATATACACCCCCATCATGAATAATTTTTCCCTGGAAATTTTTCCCTTTTCCCTAAAATTGCAATCATGAAAAAATTCCCCGTGAATAATTTCACGCTAAAATTAAATTTCCCTGATCGTGAATGATTTTTTCCCGTGAGTTTTCTTCACTTAGTTTTTGGTGGGGGAATTGATTAGAAAATTTAAATATTTTCTATTATAATTCGAATATTAGAGTTTGCAAATTTTATTTTTGTGGCAGCACCCGTTAATAAGACAAAAACTTATATTTTTTGCAACAAATCAATTGCTTGCGTCTTTGTAAAACTTGTTGCTCCAATTCTAAAGATTAAGAATATTTTTAATTTGTTTTGTCTGGTTTACAAAATGTATCCAAATTATTTCACTACTAACACCGGTATTCATAAAAAAATAAAACGTATTTGAAATCTGTTTCAAGAAAATTTTGTATGAAAAAATTTTACTAAAATAAATTTCAAACTCATTTTAAATTTTATGAATACCGGGGTAAATATTTAGTCATACTCTTTTTAATTTTTTTTAAATTATTGCATAAACTTAAATTTTTCAACACAAATTCTTTGATTTTTCAAGTTGTTTTCGGCTTCTTCTCTCTTTTTTGCATTCACTGAGAACTGATAGCGGTAATAATTTCTCACGGGAGATTCACGATACCATTTTTCCCTTCGAGTGGAATAAAAATTTCATGTGAACAAAAATTCCCCTTGTTGTTCACGATAGGGTTGATAATTGATGTACGACGCCATTTGCAAAATCTTTCGATAGGGTGATAATTTTTGCGCCATACAATTTAACAAATTCTTTGCTTTCTACTTTAAAATTCTTCCCAACACTTAAAAGAGCTTTAAAGACCTTAAAAACTTAAATTAAACAATTATTTTCTTTTTTGCCACAAAAAAAAAAGTATTTATTCAAGAAATAAAAATTTAACATGTTTCAATTTTCTTAAGGATAATTAAGTTGGACAAGTTATAATCATATTCATAATGAAAGAGCGAAAAAAAGCGAATGGAAATGAATGAAAAGGAAATTATTCAAGCGAACAAAAAATATTTTGTCTGTTTTTATCACAAAACACTTTCCTAGGAAAAATTCAAAAACACAAACATACAGAAACACGCACACACACACACACACACACACAACTCATACATACACAAAAACACACTCACACCAACGTCGTCAGCATCACAGTGGCAAAAGTAATGCGTGTGTATTTATGTACAGCATTTGTAGCATTCATTCGTTCAGTCAGTCAGCCATTGTACGGCACACACCCACTGCCACCATCAGTCTTCTATGACACACATAATGTTGATGCCGCTTTTGCCAAGATTAACACCCTCCAAGCTGCTCTCCTGATGGGAACGCATATAAATCAGAAATTGTATGATAACATAGAAGAGATTATTGCGGTCATAGGCACAATTGTGGATTTCGCCGTCGCTAATAAAATTGAATTTGGGCTTTAAAGGATTAGTACACAATATGGCACAATGAGCCTTATTTTGTACCAAGGCCACCGTATCTTTGGCCGAACGTTTCTCTTCGCCCACTAGAACGTAACGACTATAAAAGGGACGACCACCGCCTTGAGGTAAAGGCATAAGTTGAGTATCCAAATACACGCAGAACAAGTGGAAAAGAATCTGCAGGGAAAAAGCAAAACAAATAGAAGAATAAATAAAGTTAAAGCAAGCGTTTTCATATTGTATTTTTTTTTTTTGTTTTTTTTTTTTTGTCATCTGTGTCATACATACAGCCGAGTCGGTGGGCAAATGCTCATCCCATTTGAGACCATGATATTCTGCACCAGAATTCCAACGATAATCTGCTATACAGGAGCCTTTGGCCAAATCTAGTGGTCGTTAGCGAAGCCAATGAACTCGTCAATATTTATCTTAGAGGGGGATGCTCGTTAAAGTCATGTCACTTACCCTTGATGCGTTGCACTAAATACTCCTGATTGCTGGACATTTCCAAAAAGGGCACTATCATTGGCAGCATGGGCATACAAAGCGTTACAAAATGTTGACTTTCCACTGTTTTCTTTAGTCGCTCCAAGCCGATGCCACCAATTTGCATATCGTGGAAGCCGCGTTGTTTAAATGACTCATCAATATTTCCAATTTCTTTTGTTAAACGCTGCAGTATGGTAAACGAAATCCACTATTGGTGCGTTCAAATATTAACCGGGACAAAGACAAAAACAAAATGTATTTAAAATAATAAAAATAAAAAAGATCGAGCAGGAAAGAAAACATAAATGTGTTTTGTGGTGCACATCAATTTGTTTTAAAGATGTTGTAAAATCATACCGTCCTTAAATTGCCCACATATTGTGCCAGTCTTTCCGATGAGATGCGTTTTATTACTTCCGAGTTGCTGTCAATTATATTCAAACCTCCTTCCTCCTTCGACGTTTGTTTGATTTGTGTGGCCGGAGCTGCAGTAAACCAAGAATTTATGAGGTAAAGGAGAATTATTTAAAGGAAACTTTTTCATAACGAAATATAATGGAATACAAATGGAGTTTGTTTGTGCTGGCAATTGCAATTGATTCGGGCTACCGAGTAGTTTTCCAATTAAAAAATTTCTTTTCCATAAAGTTAATTAAAGTGTAATAGCTGTAACATATTAAATCTTTTGTGTAGATGAGAGTGTTCGTAATGGAAATTCTTGTTCTGTGTAATCGGCATTCCATCCAGTGTAATTTTGTCTCTTGATAAAAAATTAAATTATAAACCACATATTCAAATTGATTGTTGATAATTTTATACTGAAACAGTCCCCTTTCGTTTTGTTCACTCTATACAAGCAATTCCATATTTTTATAAAAATAAATAAATTAAATTTAAGTTGAATATCCAAAAAAAAAAAAACGCAGAACAAGTGAAAATGAATCTGGAGGGAAAAAGTTTGCTTTCCGGTGCAAAGTTGTACGGTTTTTTTTTAAGTTCGGACAAGAACCAATTTATCAGCTGTTTTTTAACGCTTTTATTTTGATTGCAGTAATTTGTTTAAATTTTGGGTTGTTCTTTTTATGTTATTAACTTATTTTTATAATTTAATTATTTTCATGGCAATGAAAGTTATTAATTCAGATTGAATTTTGTTTATTCAAATTATCAAGTTAAATTAGTTTTGCATTAAAAGGAGGCACAGGCAACAAAATATATGAATTCTGAACACACTAAGCAGAATCTACTGTTTTCAAAGGCCGCAACACATATTCAACAGAATAAAAATAAGAAAGTAGTATTTTTGATTTCCTATACAATGTTGCACGATTTTTTTTTTAAGTTCGGACAAAAACCAATTTATCAGTTTATTTTGATTTCAGTACCTTTTTAAATTTTGTGTTGTTCTTATTATGTTATTTGTTATTAACTTGTTTTCAAAATTTAATTATTTTCATGGCTATGAAAGTTATTAATTCAGATTGGATTTTGTTTATTCAAATTATTTATTTAACAGGCAACAAAAGATATGAATTCTTAACACACTAAGCAGAATCTACTTTTTTCAAAGGCCGCAACACATATTCCTCAGAATAAAATAAGAAAGCAGTATTTTTTTATTTCCTGTACAAATATGATTTTTTTAAGTTCAGACAAAAACCAATTTATCAGCTGTTTTTTGTTTAGATTTAAAACCGAAAAATATAATCAGATAAATAATAATAAAAAAAAGGAAAAAGGTTTTCGATTAAAAATATATGATTAAAAATGAAATTTTTGTAAAGACTTGAAGTTATAAGTAAATTTTATTTAATATGTACAAAAAAAACATGTATAAACTGCTTTTACTGTCTATTTCTTTCCTAAAAATATATTTGCAACAAAAACAAAAATGTTGGGGAAAAAAAGGTGTAGAAAAATAAAATAGATTCATATCGAATATAATTTATTTGTTGGGTTAGTTTTGTATGAGTTTAATGGCCTACTATGCTTAATCTGATATGATTGTTCAAATTAATTTGTTATTTACAAATTGTGAAGTCTCAGATGGTTTTCGGCAGTACGTGCATAAGATAAGAGGTTTTTAACTTTTCAAAACTCTGCTTAAAGTCTACTGATGATTTGGTAAAGCACCAATGAAATGCATATAGACATTGCTTGACCAACAACAAATAAATTTCATTCAAAAACAAAACTTTATAAATTGATTTTTTTTCAAATTTATTTATGCGAAAGAAAGAACTCTGTCGACATTGTGAAACCGGCAGTTATTTTTTCAGTTTACTTTCATTCCCTTTTTCCACCTGTTGCCAATGATGCAAACTAACTGCTTTTAAAATGTTATGCACTTTAAGCGTCCAAATTTAACTTTGGCAAATTTAGAGAGTAATTTGCTTTTTACTCTCAAAAGTTTATACTGTTGTTTTATGCATCTGGAACAGATCTAATATAATTCTTAATTAAGCAGATTTTTGTTTTCTTGCTAATTCTGAACACATGAGCGTTATTTTCGAAAAAGTTCATATTGTAAATGTGGGGTGTTGCTACTCACATAAAAATAAAATATTTATAAAGGGACATCTTGGATTAAAAAACAGCTGTTATTTTTAGGAAAAAAGTCTACAAAATAATTTAAATAGTTATTTTTGAATATCTTGATACCCAATTATTTGTTCGATTAATTTGAAATTGTCAATTTTCGATTAACGGTTAAATCCCTTAATTTCAGACGATTTATGGATTCAACAATATTTAATATTATTTCTAGAATTTCTATCCTTACTTTCAACTTTCTATTATCCTATAACAAATCTTTTTTCATGGGACGTTCATCAGTAAAGCAAACATTTTTGGAATATTCCATTTCAATTGTAATGTTCAGTTTTATCTTTCTTCTTCTGGTTTAGGGTTATTTTATTGCAACTTTTTTTTGCAGTTTTGTTATATTCTTCAATATTTTTAATAGAAAATGTTTTTCTTGCGCTTGTGCAATTATTTATTTGTATCCCAATTAATCACTTTTAATTTCTAATAGATTTTTCTTATTATTTGTAATACTATTGTTTTATCTCTTTTAAAAATTTTCTTCTTCCCATTCCTTTTATATTTTGCATTTTATTTATATTTTGTTGTTTAATTCCTTTTTTTAACTGATTTTTTTTTATATCACTTACTACACATTAACCCCGGTATTCATAAAATTTAAAATGAGTTTGAAATGTATTTTAATCAAATTTTTTCATACAAAATTTTCTTAAAACAGATTTCAAATACGTTTTATTTTTTATGAATATGGGGGTAAAAATTTCCGAATTGAATCGCAAATTAAATAACCATATAAAAAAGTATTTTAGACTGGTAAAATTAAGAAGTATTTAAATTAAAAATAAGATCTTATACTTAAGTACGCAATATATTTATTTGTGGTCCACTTCTAAGTATCTTGTCGTCCACCAATGTTAACTAAACGCATATCGTTCAAGAGGTATTTTTATTTAGCTGTGCGCAACATAAATAATTTTTAAAATGTTTCGCATATGGATGGTAAAATTGAGTTTTAAATTTGATTAATATTTTGTTTCCATTTTGTACTTGCAAACACACAAACCCATATGCACCTACTTATTATATTATAAAGTCCAAAGGGCTATCATTTCTTTATTTACTGATAGAGAGAGAAGCTTTCTGTTGTTCTCTTAAAATGTTTTGTGTCAAGCAAATTTCAGAAGCCCTAACTTGAGGAATACAAATTATTATGTTATTCGAATTTCGACAAGTTTTAAAAAGTTTTAAGCTTTTCAAAACAATTATTTTTCCATAAACAAAATTAAAAATTTTGAATTTCACACAAATTCTTAAAAATAATAAATTCGCAGTTTGAATAAAAATAAACGCATGCATGACTTAAAAATAAACGATATAATTAAACCAAAATGCTACCAATTTAAAGTATTTCGAGTAATTTTGTTATATACCTAGTATATTCCATGCAATTTTGAAATGCGATTTGCCAGTTATGAAAATATGGTAAATTTTCATGTTTGTAGTTAGATTTGAATTTTCTTTTAATGAAAACCTTGTGTAAATCATGTGCGGCAATCGTATGAATTTGCTGTTTGAATCAAGTGATAATTGTGAGAGGACTTACCTGGAGATGGCGCCAATTGATATAAAGATGTTTTTAATAAATTAGCAGCTGTATTACAATAATTCCAAAATGAGTTAATTGATCCTCCAGTAGGATATGTGTGATTTATGTCTGTCATTTCAGTCATACTGTATTCTTTACGGGAAATATCTCTAAAACATAAAGTATTAAATATGTAAATAAATTTGATGTTAATATATATCGGAATAATGTGCTATTAATTTTTATTCAAGCTATTGGACATTTTCAAACTTCCACTTTTACGAACCTTCAAGTTGATATGATATTTTCCAAAAAGTTAATTTAAGTTTTTGTTCTATTGAATATTTCCTCACAATAAATAAGAATTTATTTTTATTTATTTATTTACAAATAAATAAAATAAATAAATAAGAATATATTTTTAAAATTTGGGATATTTCATTGATTCCAACATGAGCTCTTAGACATAAGTGGGTTTGACTCTTTTCTTCCTTTCCCACAAGAAACTTTGGAACCTAATATTTTTACATTGACAACAAGTTATATATTCTGCATAGTTATAATGAACTTTTTAAAAGATTTCCCTTTTCTTTTGTTAGAAATATATGCGATATACATATCTTGGCATACAGTCAAAATAATTATTCAAATTTATATTAAATAATTGTCTATTGCTTTTAATGTTTTACTTATTATATGGAATATGTCGTTAATATCCTATTTTAAATCTGATGCTACTAACTGCAATTGTTTCCATTATGCATACTGCTGCAAAAGTTGACTTACCTCAAATAACGCTGCAATGTAATATGATCTGTAATTTGTTCTTCCCTTTCATATTTTTGGTAGGGAGAAACAAACGGTGAACTGGTGTCGTCCAACGTGCTAACATTGAATGCAGAATTGCTCATCATTGATGAGCTCCAAGAAACGTTTTGTAAGTGCTGCTGTTGCTGAGGGCTTAAACTTTGTCGAGGTGGGGTGGTGCGCGTATAACTCCAATGGGGTGAATTACCAACACGTGCTGAAAGGGGAGATATATTAGAAACAATATTCAAAAATGTCTTAACACTAAGAATTACATTCAGTGAATGAGGAATGCCAACTAAGGATATTAGTATTTACGTATCCATTCTGACGATTGTCGCCAAGTTCTTCCTTCTTCTTGGGTGGCGTAGTGACAAAGGAATTATCTGCGCATATTTAACATTCTTTAATATTATTATAAAATATTTTAATTGATGCCAGAGCAGAACTTACCGTTATCATCAAACTGCATGAGAGTTTTCTGCTGTTTCGTTCCTTGCACTGGTTTTATATAAAATATAAGCCAGAAGTACTTTAGGAAGCAGGCCACCATGCTAAGACCAACAATGGACGCTATAGCATATTCTATATAATACCATTTAGATTTAGCAAAGGGACACTTGCAGTTTATATCAAACATTAATATGGCCAGTATCAGAATATTAAATGAACCCCATTTTAGGTAATATTTAGCTTTGGAAGCTTTTAGTTTCAAATCCAAACTCTGCTCTACTACAACATTTGGTTTTAATGGTGTACTGGAAAAAAATATATATTTCAAATAAATATATATTTCAAATGTTTCAATATTTACCAATAAGATTTCATACAATTCATATTATTAATATTAATTTATTTTAACTCAACTAAGAAATTCTACAAAACTAATATCATTTGTCCGGCGCCTTTTTTAGAGAACAACGCCAGCTGTTTTTAAAGGTTATGTGATTAGTGCTGCCAAGTCTAAGGATATAAACAGTACTGCCATATCCCTCAGTTAGAATTACCTTAGGCGTGCTTACATAATTTTTACATTAAATATATTCATAAAGTTAAAAACAGAATATATCTAAATCAAGTAGTCGCGAGTACAAAAACATAAAATTAAAAAAAACACCGTACATTGTGTTTATGTAAAATTCTAGTCTTATGTCAGAAACTTTCTTTTATGATATAGGTATTTTGTTCTCAATTATTTTCAAACATTTAAATACTTTTCACACAGAACTTTTTTAAAACAATTTCTTTTTGTTACTTTTCTTAAACAATACACTTTTTCACAAAAATCTTTACCACAATTCTTCTTTGCTACTTTTCTTGAATTAATAATGTTTTTCACAATTTTACAAAATTATTTTTTCAACGGAATAAACAAATATGGCTCGCTACAGAAGTAGACAAATTTTGACATACGTTCAGGAAAAAACTAAAAAAAATTTTTAGTCAGCTGGGCTGTTGCATATACTTGATATTGATATACTTTGGTTAAAAACATATAATTGATTAGCTTTATTGTATGCCAACGGCAGACTAATTGTATTAAGGTGGAAAAACAAAATAGATATATATCGAATAAAATTTGTTTGTTGCGTTTTCTTGAATTTCAAATTCTATGGTCTTGCTTGTGTAATTCTCAATTCATTTTTGGGAGTTAAAATGACTAACGGTATATAAAAAGGCACAAACAAATTTTATTCGATATATATCTATTTTGTTTTTCCACCTTAATACAATTAGTCTGCCGTTGGCATACAATAAAGATATATAAAAAGGCACAATGAAAAACAAAATATACTCAAAACGTTTTGAAATTGTTTATTCTACATATTGTCTTAATTAAATTAGTGCTTTTTGTTTTATTTATATACTTTTATTGTTTGCCAACGGCAGACTATCGAATAAAATTTGTTTGTTGTGTTTTCTTGAATTTCAAATCCTATGGTTTTGCTTGTGTAATTCTCAATTCATTTTTGGGAGTTTATCTATAATCTGAGAGGTTTTGTTATTTTGGAATTAAGTTAATGTCTACTGATGATTTGGTGTAAGAACCAATGAAATGCAGGCATATAGACACTTGATTGACCACATAACAAACAAAAACACATAATTTTTGTTATTTTAAAATAAAAAAACTCGTGTGCAGCAGTAACTTTGAATTGAAGAAAACCAAGTTTAAAGAAAAGGGATTTTTATTTGTTTTATATGAAATAGATGTCGGCATGAATGTGAAGTTGCCACATGAAAAACCTTTTCGTAACTGAAAAAAAATTGACTTGATTTGAAAGTTACACACTCTATCTGGTAACCCATACACTGAAACAGCTGTTCAGAAAATATTATACAGTTACGCGCCTAAAACGAGAACTTTTAGTTATACAGAAAAATTAAACGACTTTGAATTTGAATTAAATTTAGGTTAAAAGAGTTAAGAGTGAATTAGTTTCTATCATTTTGTTATTGAAGAAACAGACGGGAATGATAATGTTGTTAAAATAAAAAAAAAACAGTAATAGACAAACTTGTGTATTGTGTGAATTGATTATGTTGAACGGCGTCGGTTATGCTCTAGATTCTAGAACAAGTGAAATAATGTTTAGTGCAAAAAAACTTGTCAAAGTGTTAACTAAATACTATATATAGCATCCAACTAGTTTTTCCGCTTTCGCTGATAGTATGTGCCTCAAGTGAAGCCTGTGGTAATGGCTGAACAAACAAAGATTCGCGATACTGGGTTATAGCCTAATGGGCATACATACAGACATGCGTCCAATGCCGGTAAAGCCAATATGCACTTTGCCGTGTGCAGTACTTCATATCGATTAAGGTAAGTACATTCTACTACCTCCATTTTATTTTATATCTACATCAGTTACATAGTTTTAGAGAACCAGGGTTTGCTCCTCACTGCAGCTGGTTTTCAAAGATCTGTACATATTTTGTTTCGTTTTATATGCGGATTTTTCCATGCTCTTAGACTCGCCCACATCTTTTCAATAATTTCAAAAGGTCGGAAACTTTCCTTAATAAAACCCTCTCCTGCTTCAAAATGATGCACCCACATTAATATCGTCATGTTTTTACTTTAAAGACTCGTGCTTTGTTACATCTCTGAGGGAATAAATATATATTGAATGAAACAATAGATAATAATCTGTCACCTGAAGTATTATTTATTTAGTTCATCGTAATGTACGAATTGACGATTCCACAGAGTTCTTAGCAAACGAGCATATCTTGCGGCTCATTATTATGACTTTAATTGTCTGCAATTAAACATTATTAGCCTCACAACACAACCGATATTAACTATATTGTATAAAAGCTTTCCTAGAAAAACTTTCCCTAATGGGAAAAGCATTTAAAAACCAGCAGTTTTTAAGTTATCGCCACGGTACATTGAAAACTACCTCTACTTCGACTGCTGCAATCTGTGAAGAAGCGATTATTTAAAAGAAATTTTATTTTGAAAAGAGCACGGTCCATCGAAATCAAGAGTTTATTTAACATTTGCTTTTGAAACTGAGAAATGGTTATCCTGTCATTTAAAATTAGTAAACGAATTAATTCGTATTTCACAATGTCGCCCGACTTTTTTCCTTTTTACACTTATATTTGAAACAAAAACAAAATTTTATAAATTAATTTCGTTTCAAATGCAGGGCATACTGATACAGGTAGGAGCGGTTTTACAAAAATAAAAACCTACATGTATTTTGTTTTTGTGAATTCTAATTCAAACGTCACAATTAATTGTGTAGAGCAAAGCAAAACGAAAAAGTACAAAAACAAAATATACATGTTTGTTTCTACATTTGCTTTTAAATTTTGTATGTATGTAAATATGTAAAGAAATTTTGACGTTTCTATTAGAATTTCTCCCAAAAACAAAATAACCGTATGGGCTATCGCTCCTACCTGTATCAGTGTGCCCTGTTCAAATGTAATTATAGGTAAGAGAAAACCAGGGCACACTGATACAGGTAGGAGCGATAGCCCATACGGTTATTTTGTTTTTGGGAGAAATTCTAATACAAACGTCAAAATTTCTTTACATATTTACATACATACAAAATTTAAAAGCAAATGTAGAAACAAACATGTATATTTAGTTTTTGTACTTTTTCGTTTTGCTTTGCTCTACAATTAATTGTGACGTTTGAATTAGAATTCACAAAAACAAAATACATGTAGGTTTTTATTTTTGTAAAACCGCTCCTACCTGTATCAGTATGCCCTGAGAGAAAACTCTTTCGAAGTTATGAAGTAGGCAGTCACAGCCTATTTCACAATGTCGAAAGACTTCGTTCTTTCGTACAATTATATTTGAAACTAAAACAAAAATTTATAATTTGTTTTTTTTTCAAGTGTAATTATAAGAAAGAAAGAAGTCTTTCGGCATTGTGAAATAGGCAGTAACTATTTCATGATTTCGAAACAGTTCTTTCTTACCTATGATTACGTTTGAAACGAAAATAATTTATAATTTTTTGTTTTTGTTTCAAATGTCGTGAAATAAGTAATTCGTTTTTATACTTGAAGATGTTTTTAAATTCGAAGATAAATGTTTAAACCCACAAGCGGAAAATGTTCTTTTAAAATAGTTGAAATCTATTTGTTATACGATTCTTCTTTTATTGTATAGAAGTATTGTCCTAATAATTGATCATTTCTTTTTTAGTTTAGAATTGTTTTTTATTTTGTATTTTTATATATTAAAACGTTTCCAGGTCTTGCGAACTCAGCATCCATCTATCGTACACAAATAGAATGTTGTCTAAATTTTAATACATGTTAGGAATTATTAATATTTATAATATTTATTACATTACATTTGAATTAAAATACATATTTGTTTTTACAATATTTTTTTTTTTAATCATCAAAAGTTTCCCCTATAATAAATATATAATTGAAAAGAATTTTATATATAATACTGGTTTTTGAGATTTTCAATATTTTACAATAGAATGTTGAACTGAATACGAGTAGACATAATTAAAGGCTTTCATGCAATTTAATTGATTGAGTTTTTGGTAAATAAAAAATTCATGTAGTTCACATAAATAAATTTATGACGACGGCGCTTATGATTACAATTATGGTAATATTTTAACTTAAAGCTAATAAATTTATGTTTTTAATTTCTTTTTATTTATTTTGAAATAAATTTATATTTGTATGTCTTTTATATTTTGTATAATTGTTCATAGTTTTGTTCATAAAGTTTAAAAATTTCAAATAATTATCAAAATACCAGCAGCCACTAAATGTTATAATATATATTATTTTAAATATTTCTACACTATTTTACATAGAGCTTTGATGTTGTTGTCTTGAAGCGCATTTAATTGTTTTCGGTAAATTGTGATGATCGCTTGCCCCAGCTGCCTCTCAAATAGTTCCACTGATCACCCTTGGAGGCGGAACGTTTATGCGAAAGGTCATTGGAGATAGATCGCTTGCCCCACATTCCCTTCAAATTATTCCAGTTGGGTTCACGTTTACCCCATGAACCTGTAGCTGAAGCAGAAGGAGCAAAATCTATTTTACAATAAATTTCTGCCAATATATTTTAGATTATATATAAAGACTCACCTCTGTTCATGTATTGTCCGGCGTTGCGCCTTTTACCCCAGGCTACGTTCATTTTCTTCCATCCTCTTTTCTGGTTGAGAATTGAGTCTTCATTCAGTTCGCCACTTTCGCTGTTGCTCAGTTCGTCCATTAGAGCAGGGTTCGTGAAAAACACCATAACTGGCATTACGTCCGAGTTGAAATCGTCACTTCTGAGAGCAGATCTTTTAACCCAAGGAGAGTACACATCACCATATTCATCTTTCTCATCTTGTACCATCATGAATTCGTTTTCATTATCGCTCACAGTTGGTATTTCCGGTGTAACGGCATTAGCACAGACAGTTTTCAAATGTGCGCTCAATAGTGTCATGGCCAGCAGAATTTGTAGGGTGAATACGTACACCCAGCGTTGATTTAAAATAATTGACTTGCTCATTGTGTCGTTAATGATTTTAAAAGACTAGAAATATTAAATAAAATCAGCTTTTAGTTGGAGGCTTATTACTGTTCTCTTAGTTGTTACAACATAAATGAAGCAAACGTACTGCTTGTGCTGCAATGTTGCAAGCTATCGTCCTGTTGCATCAACAACCTTAACATAACAACCAACTACTAGAATTAGAACTTCTATAAAAAAATCTCCTACTTCTGTTAAAAAATTAACTTTTTAGCAACAGTATGAATATTTCCAGCTTTATTTTTCGAGTTCCAAAAGTATATCAGGTATTAGACTTTTTGTACAAGAGAGAGGGCGTCCTCAGCCACAATTTGCGTATGTGTACTCTGCCCCGTTTTCTCATAATGACCAAATGATGACAACTAATCCTCACTAAAATTGCTATTATTCGAATTCCAAAATTATTTCAGATATAAGACTTTTTCTAATATATAAAGGGCTGTGTGGGCCACCATTTGTATAGACTGGCATATCTCCATTGTCCCACAAGGACCGATAACCTCTCCAGGAAAATATTTTTTTTTTATAAATGAACTTTTTTTACAATAATTTTTTTTATCAAGTATTTCTTGGGTCATATTTTCTCTTCACTAGTTTGGGCAGAATTGGCTCCAGTTCCTAGACTTTGGCTTCCAAATGAACTTAATCAACTTTTACTCCATATGCTAAGTGGTTAACAGAGTTCTGTTAACTGCAGAACAGGTTAGGTACAACTTTTGGTTTGCGTATTCGCTAACATACATTCAAATTTATCTGCACACACACATAGTTTTCGGTGTTCGTATCATTTTCATTCATTGAATTTTTAGTTTTAGTAAAAAAATTTCTTTACCATTTTTTGTAAAGATTGCAATTAGATAGGAAATGTCATCTCTATGCGTTGTAGCGTACGTCACGAAAAATGAAGTTACTTATTATAATGTGGGTAGAATGAAAATTATTTTATATGTTATCAAAATTAAAATTCTAGAATAAAAAATTAACAATATTTTGCATATTACTTTGCTCTTACTTTGATTTGGTCTCTAGAATTCTACGAAAAACATTTGCATTTGTTATTTTGTTTTCTAATACGTTCGCTTCTTATCAGTTTTCTTCGCGTGCACCAAGTCACATCCCTGCAGGAAATGTCAATAGTAAAATTATACTTATTATCTATTGACAATGTCACCAGTACTACTGACAAATTATACCCCAAACTAATGCTATCCACTTTTGACATAGAACACAGGCTTGTCCTACGAAATCTACCCCAGTAGACTGCGTCAATACTGACTAGGTAGTTATTATGGGACGATATGGCGAAAATATCAATAGTAACATTATACTGACCGAGGTCAATATCAAGAGTTGCCGTCGGCTACCTACCGATTTTGAGCCCATCAGCTTGATGATTTGTTTTAACCGTCAACAATTTTCACTATCAAAAACAAAAGTAAGAAAAAAAAAACATTTTTTGACGGTGTCACCAAAAAGACAACATAATTGTTGACAAAAATATTGACATGGATACACTTAACCCCAAGTTTCCTTCAGGGATATTTACGGTTACATGCATTAGAATTCATCAGACAATTTTCTCATCTAGCTTATGAAATGTTAATGTGAGCTTTCCTCAGCGACATTAATCGATAAGAATCTTTGGCAAACAACTACATAAGTTACTTCAGTTTTATGTATCGTGCGTCACATAACTTGTGATAAATAATTTCCCAACAAATTTTTAAGAAGCGTGATTTGTTTGATATCTAAGCACAATATATCACAGAATACAACAACAACAAAATACTGGTTTTGATTAAATTAATTATCTGATTTGGATAATTGACCATGCGTCATAAAAGTCTGGGCAACGTCCTGATTTTTTGTATTTCAAATTACTGCAATGTCAAGAGTATGAAGTCAATAAGATTTATCATGCCGGGGTAGTCAGATGAAGAGAAATAAAATAACTTTCGGTGGCCATCCATAACCCAACGGCAAAAAAACTAAATTATTTTTCAATTTTGTTATAACTTTAAATGTGCTAAATAAGAATCCTAAAAGAAAATAACAATTAAAAAGACACATGCAATTTCATTTATTAACTAAAGACCATAAAAATATTACTTTGGAATTTATGCTAAATCCATAGTGAATCATATGTAAATTTATGTAAATATGTCAATAGTTAATATATACATATTTAATTCTATGAATTTAATTGTGTTTATAGAAAAAAATTTAAATGCCACATGCAATTTAATATTTTAAATATTAATGGCATGTACGAGTGCATAATTGTTTTGCATAGACATTAAATATTTTGCATAGAAATTAAATAGTTTTTATAAGTTTTAAAGTATCAGCAGCAACTTTAATGTTTTTTTTTAAATAGTTGTGTTTTTTATATAAATAATTGTCCTAGTGATTCCAATGTTGAAACTTGTTATACAAAATAGGTGGCGTAAACTATTCGAAAGTCCCTCTGCAACCATTTTGCCACAATATTTTCCAATATGTAAAAGTGGGATAGAATATAATTTATAATTTTTATATTTTCCTGACAATTAGGCCATCATCCACGGCGCCCGTTATTATTGATGCTTCCATTGCTGCGGCAATCTCTTATACAAATAAGTTTACACATAATCCGGCATTAATAATTCATTTTCGAAAAATGTTTTAGCCCAACCAGTTTTCGAATTAGCGCTTAACAGTATAATGATCAATAGAAAGTGCAGTGTTAGTAAGGAAGTTGACATAGTGGACTCGATTTATAATCGATCTCAATTAGTGAAAGACCTACCTGTGATCATGTTATTTTCAAATACACCACACATTTTTTTGTAGTACGTTTTTAGGTTACTTAACGTCTTCCAATAATGATGAAATGTCAAACTTTTGAAAGCTAGTTTTATTTAGAAATGCACAATATAAAATTCTTTTCATAAAAGTGATAGAAAAGCGTTTTAAATTTGCATGGAAAACCCCAAATCTTTATTGCGTTTTTATTTGATACTTGCAAATACACACAAATAAAACCGCTCAAAATGTTTCCTTTGAAAATGTTATATGTGACCTTCTGCGAGAAAAGGGATCTAGTGTGTGAAAATGAATTTTTCAGAAAAACCCATTTAAAGTTTCATAATTATCACTTTGAACACACCTTCAGTTGGGAGACGTTTTAATGGGGTAAATAAATTTTTATCAGAAATCTAACTCATTTTATCTTATTCTACACCCTTTTAGGTACTAGAATCCTCTCTTAAGTCCAAGTTAAATAATCAGAGCTACTGATATTTAAAATATATATATCGATGGCTTAATATAAAAAATAGGTCTAACTCGATTTTTTGTTACTTTACAGGAGAAGGAAAAAACTAAGTCGTAAAATTTCTTACACTAGAAAAATGTTGATGGAATTATTAAAAAAAAAGATGCAACATATGTATATTGTTAAAAAGCTATCAAAACTTATTTTGTATCATAAATTTGACGAATTTTATTAAGTTTTGTTACTTCAACGAGTTAGGCCTTTTTTATATTAAGCCATTGATATATATTTTAAATATCCGTAGCTCTGATTATTTAACTATAATTGTCAAGTGGTCAAATTTTGACCACCTGGCAATCCTATAAACTCTCATTCATAATTGCCGAACTTTCCTCTGCGTAATATAATAAAAATTTGAATCATCTTCATCTAAGTTTCTTGTTTTATAAAACAAAGTTCTTGTTGAAAAACCCTTTAGTGAGATCGTCTCTGACGATGTTGTGTAGCAAAATTTATTGTCATCCTGGGAAGCAGGAAAATATCTAAAATAAATTCCATTATTGTTGTACTTCTAATAAATTCATAGGGTGATTCATATAACAATCAACATATTGGCCCCTATTATGAGTTGCATTCGATATTCGTTGGCTATCGAATATCGATTATCAAATTGGTATTATGAACTGGCAATTCTGTCGAATATTTCGTTGAGCATCGAACATTTTATCGAAAACAATTTTGCTTTCGACGCAGTAAATAAAATTAAAAAATTTAAATTTAAAAAAAAAAAATTAAAAAAAAAATTGTTGAAAATGTAAGTATTTGTAATTTTTTGTTTGTTTTGGTCGACCAGATACCACTTATTAAATATATTCGTCAATTTTATGCAGGAGTAAGGTTGTAAGCAGTAAGCAACAGTTAGCAAAGCTTGTTTCGCTAATGGAAAAAAATCCCTTACTGGCTAAAGGAATTTGCACAAAACTTCAAGCAGAAAAACTGTGGGATGAAATATCGCAGGAACTAAATTGCTTGGGACCACCCGTAAGAACGCCAGCAAAATGGACTAAGGTTAGTAAATACGTAATATTAGAGAAACAACCCTAAAGCACTGGATTTTGCAGGTATGGCCTGACATGAAATCAAAAACAAAAAAGAAACTAAGCCAAAACAGATCCGAATACCGTGCAACTGGAGGAGGACCAAACAAGCTACATGTTTACACCAACATTGAGGAAGCTATGATTGGCCTACTGGAGTTTGAAACCTGTATAAATCCACCAGGATTTGAATTCGGTTTGGACGTCGCAAGTGACAAAGACCAAAGCATAGATGCGACCGCAACAAACGATGATGAAGCAACTGATAATATGGAAATAGAACCAAATTTAACAGTTGGCCAAAAAACAACTTGCAAAAAAAAGGAGCTGAAAAGCGTAAAAATATGGAAAGAATTGAGCAAATGCAAACAAATATGAAAAATTATATTTAATGTAATTTATAAAAAAAATTTTTATTTACAGTGCCAGCTGATATAATTGTACTACTGTGAATAAATCTAATCAGTAAAATTCACAGTAGTGTTTTACTTCAACGAATGTGCGCCATAATACCAAATGACAAATCGTTCGATCAACAATTTCGTTGGCTATCGAATATCGAATGCAACTCATAATAGGGGCCATTATTCTATGAATCGCCCTATGCATAAAATAGCATGATTTATAAAAAGTCGAAAGTAATTTATACTTGAAGGGCCTTTATGCATTTAGATTTATTTAATATACGATATAAGTTATAAAATATGCGAATTTGATTTTAAACATACAAGTACTTTAGTTGAAAATATATTTAATACGATTACATATAGATGTATAATTCTAAAAATATATATATATAGATGTGTTAGCTTTAAAAGAAAAAAAAAATATTGAGTTCTATATCGAAATTAAATACCATCGTTTAATTTTTCAAATATCAGCGTTCAAGATTCATTCAGTATCAAGTTCAAGATGTGATTATATTCTATTAATTCCTAAGTTTCAGCCGATTCCATTGTTCAACCTTGGAATATGTTCTTCCTTTCGGCATATTGTTTACGTTCCGCTTGTGAAAATACCTGTTCAAATCCTTGTGCGCAGAACTATGCGCCGAATAACTTTTACGCATAGAACTGTGCGAATTACTTTCTTCAGCATTCCCATGCAGTGCATGACTTAAGGGTGACATTGCATTCACCGAAACAGTTCTCAGATTCATGGTCAACAGTATCATGGCCAATAGAATTTGTAGGGTGAATATAAAGCCTCGGTGTTGGTTTAACGAAATTGATTTATACATATTTTATCGCAAAACGCTAGCTGTGACTATAATGAAAGGCAAAACATTGTAGGTTACATTTTTAATAATCGCTATGCTGGCAAATACAACCAACACCAACGACTTGTCAGCGGTATGTTTGCGTGAAGATTTAAATGCGTATGATAGAGATGTTAATTAAGTTTTTGCTCATGGATTGTTATTGAGGTGCATTAGAGTTACACAATTAAATGGCCAACAGTTGTGAGAAGTTATGACTTTAAATAATACTGAAGATTGTGCTACAGATGATCATTCAAAGGATTAATGTTTTCTTAATAATGGAGTATTAATGGCCGTACATATTGAAACAAATCGTCATGTTTTATAATGATATTAACCTTCTAGCATAATAGTTTCGATGGCTGTTTGATAGCTTCGTGTCTTTTTTAATATCCTTCGCAGTAACTTCCAAACCAGTCTGCTGTACATGGCTCAACTATCAAGTCATCTTAACCCTCCAATATTTTTCCATATTGTCAAAAGTTGTTTACCTTTATAGCCGCTACTTGAATTTCACATTTCCATTAAACATTAATTTTATAACCTCCAAAAAAGAATTGCAGGGTATATTCACTTTGTTATTCCGTAACACAATGAAATATCCCTCTAAAGGCCGACACACATAGAATCCGTCATACCACGTTATGCGTCGCCTTTTTTTAACTGACATTAACGTACTGACAGAAAAGGCTGGCACAATGAGTACTCTGTTGACGAATATTAAATCAATTGTATGCTCCCCATTTCATTTACTTATGTTAAATTTATATATGTTTTATAAACAATTTTTGTATATTATTTAACTTTTCCTGAACACACAATACAAAAAATTAATTAAAACGATTTGAAAAACTCATCGATTTCTGTCAAAGTATTCAACGTATGTCAAAAGTTAAAAGTTGGCCACTTTCGTACTTTGCGTTGACGCAGAAGTGCTGAATGTGACAACTCACATAAAGCGGCCTGGAGACTATCAAAAAAAGTCATCAAACACAAGGTTGTGTGCGTGCGGTCGTTGTTTTTCGGGTACACGTATTTGTTGTCGGCTCTGTTTGAAGAAAATCAAAAAATTTTGATTTTTATTTTGACGGCTGATTTTTTGTACGTCTCCATTTGTGTTTGACAAAAAAATTTTATTTTTCTCATCAAACACAAGGTTGTGTGCGTGCGGTCGTTGTTTTTCGGGTACACGTATTTGTTGTCGGCTCTGTTTGAAGAAAATCAAAAAATTTTGATTTTTATTTTGACGGCTGATTTTTTGTACGTCTCCATTTGTGTTTGACAAAAAAATTTTATTTTTCTGTGTTTTTCGTCGCAACAACATTGCGGGTAAACAGTAACACAAAGTCAACAATAATTCATCGTCCGACATTTTTTCAATATGTTCACTACAACGGCAAAATACAAATTGTGTTTGAAGCTTTTATTTGTACGTCTCTTTCAAATGCTACAATCACACGACACCCACACATATGCAATGTTTGATGCCTTATTTTGATAGTCTCCAGGGCCCTTTAGAAAGCATGCATTTTAGCTCAGTTTTCAGTTGAAAAAAGGCAACGTATAACGTATGACGGATTATCCCGACCTTAAGACTCTATTATAAAGCATATAAAGGGTGTTTTTTTATGAAGTTTTTTTTTATACGAATCACTCTGTTGTCTGACAGCTGTTTTGACAGTTTAAAGTGACGTCTCTACTCTCAGTATTGTTTGGCAAATCATCATGAACAGGTTAACTGCAGAACAACGTTTCCAAATCGTGGAAATTTATTTTCAAAAACAGTGTTCAATTAAAAATGTTTATACGCTTTTTTACCGCAAAATTCTCTTCAGTGATGAGGCGCATTTTTGCTTGAATGGATATATCAACAAGCAAAATTGCCGTATTTGGAGCAAAGATAATCCACACGCCGTTCAAGAATTACCAATGCATCCCGATAAATGTACTGTTTGGTGCTGTCTATGGGCTGGTGGAATCATCGGTCCTTATTTCTTTAAAAATGAGGAAGGACGACGCGTTACCGTGATTGGAAATCGATACAGAATCATGATCAATGAATTTTTGGTGCCAAAACTTCAAGATATGGATGTAAACGAAATGTGGTTTCAACAGGATGGTGCCACTTGTCATACTGCGGGCGAAACAATGGACTTATTGAAAGAACATTTCAACGACAACATTATTTCGAGAAATGGACCGGTGAATTGGCCTCCGCGTTCGTGTGAAGATGATACCTGAAATCATTGGTTTACATGGATAAACCAGCAACTTTTGACGCTTTGGAAACCAGTATTCAACGTGTCATTGCTGAAATACGCCCTCAAATGCTTGAAAAGGTGGTCGAAAATTGGACCTCCAAAGTGACCTTTGTGCAAAATAGTCCTGGTGGCCATATGCCCGAAATTATATTTAAATGTTAAATGACAAGAAATTATCTACCAAATAAATTTTTTTTTTTGCCCATTTCATAATTTGGCATGTGTTATATTTAAATTTCAAATCAGCAAGCTCTTATAAAAACACCCTTTATATTCTTGATCAGTGATCAAGGCGAATTCATACAAGGTGGACTCATTTATGCAACTCTGTGTAAAATTTATTGAACTGTCAAATAAAATGCTTTGGAAAACACAATGGCCGCACACAAAAACAGTTCAATTTGACAGTTCAATAATTTCGCCTTGGTAACAGCTGATCACCAATTTCTGAACTAAGGCCACCTGGTATGAATTCGCCTTGATCAGTGATTAAATTTAGGACGGTGTAACCATGTTCATCCGTCAGTCTGTAGAAATCACGATTCAGGTTAAACGAAAATTGCCAGACCCTTGAAACTTAGTGTAAATATATCTGGAAGGATAGCACAGGTCAAGTTTGTAATTGGCTGAATCGAGCCAGAGGGAAAAATGTTCCCCTAAGAAGAATTAAACCAACTTTTAAAAGCCAACATAATGCTAGGAACACAACTGCGACGAACGACGAATTTTTGGTCGCGAATATTCGTCGCCAAAAATAAAACACATTGTTGTATATGAAAATGCACACAATCGTGGCGTTGGACGAAATTCGTCATACTCAGCGAAAGTTGAAATAGATTTATTTCTAATTGTTTCGTCAGCGAGCGACAAACAAATCAATATGAGGTTTCATATACTCAAACTGGTTTTTTGTGGAAAAACATAATTCACTACTGTATTGTTGCATCTAGAAGGAAATTTTTTACTATATACTAAAAATGCATTCACCAATTCCCAAAAATTTATCATTCGGACGACTTTTTATTAATTTTGAACACTTTTTATAATATATTCTTTCTTCCTATTTCCTACTTTTTCATATGGTCACCCCATCAGCTGTTAAATGAAAAGAATAATTTATTTACAGAAAAAATTTTCAGAAAATAATTACAAAAAGGAATCTGTTCTGGAAAAAAATTGACACCACCGGGCTAATTATTGAATGTCTAAAGAAATTGGCATCAGAGGATTACAAAGATTTTTAACAAAATTTAAAATTTTTTTGTTCAATTCGTCGTACTGAACGAAATTCGTCCTTCGTCCCAGTTGTGTTCCTACCATAAGTTTTAAAGTTTTTTTTTGTAATTTTATTAAGCAAATGATATATTTTTATGACAAAGAAAATCAAAAAATTAAAACAATTTATTTTTGAACCCCGCCCCTTTAGTGGGCGTTATTATATGCAAGAATAGTGTAAAAATTTAACAAATTGCTTTACTTAAGCCTACATTCCCTAGAAATAACATTTTTCAACTTTTATGACGAAGCTGAGACGTAACCTAATCCTCCTTTGCTCTAAACCCCTCCTCCACCCTAAACCCCTCCTCCACCTTTGCCATCCAAGCGACCCTATCAAAAAAATTTTTTTTTACTTGGACATGGCAAATGTAATCGCAAGATGGATGTGTCTCGATTGGTCACACTCACGTGCACACTTGTGTAGTCAGTACGGCAAAAATCCTTAAATTGGTCATATTCTTCAGATTTAGCCCCCTCCCCTGCCACTATTGGCTTTTTTCAAACCTTAAGAAATAGCCGCCTGGTAAAAGATTTGATTGTAAAGAAAAAGCCATAACCGAAAAAAAATACCTACTTTGAGGGCCTTGAGAACACCTATTATTTGAGGGCATTTAATAAATTGGAAAAATGCTACACCAGGGGCCAAATTACCGCATTCGATATCGAACGAAATTTAAATACAAATTTCGATCGATATCGAATGCCGTAATTTGGCCCCAGATGAATTGATCCAAAAGAAGAATATTTTAAAAAATGTCACTCTTATTTGCCTAAAAAAAAATTTATATTCCAGTAGTAATGGATTTATCAAACTGCCCTCGTATTTGAGATATAACCTCAGTTAATTTGGGAAACATTAGGCTATATGGGTTTTAAAAAAAGGTGGAAAGTAACTCATATTTCAAGGGCCTTCATGCACTGGGATTTATTGAATATATTTTATATAAAATGTGTGAATTTGATTATTTTATACATTTGATTATAATAGTTGTAAATATATACATATATTTTAATTTTAATTATATATATAATCTTAGAAATATAAATCTGTTCATTTAGTTTTCAAATATCATCAGCGTTCAAGATTCAGTATCCAGTTCAAGAATTTCATTTAAAAAAAAATATTCTTATTTTCCTGGATACAGAAAGTGCAGCCGATTCCACTGATCAACCTTTGATAATGTGGGCGTTACTGTCCGTTGTAGCATCGGTCTGTTCCGATTGCTCCAAAATCTTGTCAAGTCACCCGTCTTCATATCGCCATTCATATCGTCATTGTTCATGTCATCAGAATCTGGCGAAAATCTTTTACGCCACGAATTGTGCAAACCACTTCCTGGACTCATTAAAGCATCCGCATTTTCACTAATTGCAGGACTTTCGGGTGAAATTGCATTCACCGAAACAGATCTCAGATTCATGGTCAACAGTATCATGGCCAAAAGAATTTGTAGGGTGAATATAAAACCCCGGTGTTGGTTTAACGAAATTGATTTGTACATATTTTACCTCCAAATTCTTGCTATGGGTATAAATAATGAAAAGGCAAAACATTTTAGTTACGGATGTCTTTAATAACAGCTTGCTGCTAACTACTACCAACACCTGCGGTTTGTCAGCGGTATGTCTGCGTAAGGATTTAAATGCGTGTGATCGAGATAATGCGGTCTTGTATGGATGTCCTTGCCCATAAAATACCCACACATACATATTAATTCATGGACTGTAATTGATGTGTGTTGAATGTTACACATTTAAATGACCAAATCTTGTGTGAATTTATGATTTTAAATAATATCGAAAATTGTGCTACACGTGCGAGCATGAACAGTCAGGCACAAGATTAACGTTTTAATGTTTTCTAAATACTCGTACATGGTTTCTGAATACGATTGATTATTAGTGGGGAACATATTGAGGTAAAACTAAACTTTTATAGTGAGCAACGCGTGTAAATTGTTGAAATGTTTAATCAAAATTATTGTTCTATTACCGTTCTAAGAAAAATACTTACTTAATGGTAAATACGGCAACAATGAAGACAATAAGTGGGTGTAAACTACATGTAAATACCGAAAAAATTAAATAATTTTGATTACGAATGTTTGGGTGTATGAAAATATTAATCCTACAAATGCTTTTCAAATATACATGAACACAAAAATGATTAGGGGCCAAATTACCGCACCCCATATCGATCGAAATTTCCACTTAAATTGTATTGAAATTTCGATCGATATCTAATGCGGTAATTTGGTCCCTACTTGTCCAGCGATTTCGCTAGTTATCGTTCGATCTAATGAATGGCATTTAAAACCAAAACAATTTTCTTTGACTGCATTCATGCGATCAAACGTTAGCTGGCGACATCGCCGGACAGACAGTAAATAAATACACAAATAATTACTTACAAACGTATATAAAATTAAAATAAAAAAATATCGGTTATAATTACCTAAAAAAAAATTCGAAAGTAGTTGGTATACACACAATCGGGCAAGTCTGAAGAAAACAAGGAAAAGTATTAAAAGAAATTCTTTAAAATGGTATAGTTTTCACATAAATTTTCAAGAGTTTCCACAGAAAGTGTCTATTGGAAGTGGCGACGCGTTGTTTTTTTTAAGTCTCGCTCCCATTAGAATTGCAAATGAATATTGTTGAAATTACAAGACGAATACGAAAGAGTTCTTTGATTTCTCAAACTCTATCAAAATTTAAAAGCAGCTTCATAAATGAAAATTTTTGTTTATTTGATTGATAAAAGTTGGAAAAAGAAGAAGGCATCCAAAATATTGACGCAACATACATTTCGAAAGCAACAAAAACTATAAAAGATGCTTCTGTCGCAGGCCTTTTCTAGCCTTATGTTTGAAAATTAGTTTTAAAATTTAAAATAAAATCATCATCGGTTAGTTACAGTTCTCGTATGCAATTTCCTAATAAAATTTTTATATATAAAAAATTGTTATCATATTCAACTAAGCCGCCTAATATGTGGTTACACAACAAAAAACACATGAGTACTGATGATGAAAATATAGCGACTTTCTAAAACAGCTGTTCTGCTCTGCTGTGTAAATTGAATAACAAAAAGCAGATGTTGACTTTTCTCTGTGATTTCGAAAATTTATCGTGTCCTTCCGAATTTAAAAAAAGTTTTGAACAATTACCTTTTAGGTCTTAATTGAATAAAATAACTAAATTTCTTAGTTTCAATCGTTTAAAATTTTGAATCGGCAAATGAAGACATCAAACGATACACGAGGACGGATCAATAAGTCCGTTTTTGAATTTTCCGCCTCTTCATTGAAATTGCCATTGATTGCAGACTACCGCTTGTTTTATATAGAAAAAAGGAATATGTGACCTGCTCCACGAAAAGGGACCTCTGCGCCGAAAAGAAGTTATTGAGAAAAACGCGTTTAAAAAAAGCGCTACGTTTTTCCGTGTTTTGCGCATGATTATGCAAGTCTTCCTTCAACCTGGGGCCAAATTACGGCATTCGATATCGATCGAAATTTGTATATGAATTGTATGGAAATTTCGCTCGATATCGAGTGCGGTAATTTGGCTCCTGATCATCTGGCGATGTATTTCGACTCTCTAGTATTTTGTACGATGTTCACTATGCAGTGTTGCCCATATGAAAATTATTTCTAGCAGTTAAAAACCTGTTTTTGCTAATTTTGTTTTCAAAATTACTAGAGCTGTTTTATTTCTTATCAAATTATCAATATTTTTGTGATTTGTAAAAAAACTAAAAGACATAGAAATTTGCGGTTTGCGGTATTTGAAAGAGCGTTTTTTTGCATATAAGAATCACGCAAAAAGTAAAAAAAAAAAATTTTCGGCGCCAAGGTCCCTTTTCGTGGAGCAGGTCACATATGGGAAAAAGTAAATTCCATATGTTCATTAATTATTATTTTTGCGGAAAAAAATCATCACTAAAATACCAAGGCTAAGCTTAATAAATATTATGGGGTGGCACAAAGTGATCACATCAAATTGGACCCATGTGGGCTGGACTCTTTCTTTCCTTTACCAGCAGCCTGTTAATCATGAGGACTCTCCTCCCAGCCATTACCATGGTAAAGAAAATTCTGTACTCCCAGTTTAGGTCTCTTCATTCGAAGCAATGGAAAAATTATCGATATGGTTTTAGCCGATCGGAGATTAAAAGAGAGAGAGAGAGAGATTGTGGAAGCTCAGTGCTTTCAATTTGCCACGATCACTTGGGTATGGGAAAGTCTTCCGCAAGATGGGTGTCACGTTTGTTTGCAATCGATCAATGCACATATGTGCAGTTTCCTTGACAAAAATTCACGAATTGGGCTGGGAATTGGCCCCTTATCCCCCCCATTCTCCAGATTTGGCCCCGACTGACTATTTTTTTGTTAACAAAGTTGAAGAAATGCAACGGCAGAAAGAGATTTGACTCCAACGACAAAATTATCTCACAAAGAAATGCCTATTGATGGTCCTCGACAAACCATATATTTCGGAAGGACGATTATGTTGAAAAATAAAGTAACTTTTTACATGAAAAACTCATTCAAAAAATTACGGAAGTATTGATCCACCCTCGTAAAAAATCACGGACGTATTGATCCACCCTCGTATAAACCATTTTTGCCTTTGGCAATCTACAAACTAAGTTGAAATTAAGTACGTATTCGAAATTTCAGTACATTTTAAATACAAATTTCGATCTTATCGTATGCCCTAATTTGCCCCCTGGTTCCGGAGTGAAACTTTACGGTGTTGTCACATCATTGTTCTTAGAAATACTAATTTGTTACAGCAAAGTTTTGATAATTTTCAAGAGTACAATTCCAATTTTATTGCTAAATGTTTATGTAGCTGTAGGTGTAGGTGTGCTAATAGTGCGTTTAACTAACTGATTATTCTGCAGTTTATTACGAGTGATAAGAAAGATTGTAAATTATAATTTTGACTAAAATTTGTATGAATTTCCTATTGCGGCTAAATGAATAAAATACGTACAATTCGCCCCCTCTTACAATAAATTCAAATGGCAGAATAAGCATTATAATTTATGTCGTCCGCCTACATATGGAATGTGTTATTTATCGCGACTTTAATCAATGCCGGAATCTTACAGCGTAGGCATGTGTTTGAAATGTATTTGTATTGGTGTATAAGCATATGGCTATTCATACATATGCTTGTATTAGTGAAGTGCAGAATGTCAATTTTTGATACCCGCGAATGCGACAGCGAATCCAAATATCTGAAACAATATTTGCGAATACGAGACGAGTGTTGATGGTCCCCGCATTTAATGATGCAGCACTGGACACTATCGTGTACTAAAGAGTGCGCACTGCATTTTTATGCCAAATTTTCAATAAAACGAATTTTCGGATAACTAAAACTTGTTTCTTAATTGTTTTATAAAATCAATATAAAACATTCAAACAGACTAATGCTAGGAACACAACTGCGACGAACGACGAATTTTCGGTCGCGAATATTCGTCGCCAAAAATAAAACACATTGGTGTATATGAAAATGCACACAATCGTGGCGTTGGACGAAATTCGTCATACTCAGCGAAAGTTGAAATAGATTTATTTCTAATTGTTTCGTCAGCGAACGACGAACAAAACAGTATCAGGTGCCCAGGTTTCAAATACTCAAACTGATTTTTTATAGAAAACATAGTTCATTACTGTAATGTTGTATGTAGCACGCAAATTTTTAGTGCATACTATAAATGCATTCACCAATTCACAAAAATTTATCATTCGGCCGACTTTTTATTAATTTTGAATACTTTTAATAATATATTCTTTCTTCCTATATCCTACTTTTTCATATGTTCACCCCATCAGCTGTTAAATGAAGAGAATAATTTATTTATAGAAAAATTTTTTAGAAAATAATTACAAAAAGGAATTTGTTCTGGAAAAAAAACGGACACCACCGGGGTAATTTTTTAATGTTTAAAGAATCTGGCATCAGAGGATTATAAAGATTTTTAACAAAATTTAAAATTTTTTTGTTCATTATTGTAATTTATTCGTCGTTATTGTGTTTCATACGACGAATTTATAGAGCGAATTTTTACGAACGAATTCGTCGTACTGAACGAAATTCGTCTTTCGTCCCAGTTGTGTTCCTACCATAAAATGTAACAGCTACTTCGTTGCATTGAATTGAAAATAATAAAATGTATTCGAGCAATAATACATTTTTTTCAGCCTCTTCAAATTTATTATAAAAAGTTGTTTGCCAACATGCGCTGCTTGTTTGAAGGAAAATCTATTTGAAATAAATGGTCTTTTGGAGAAATCGAATATTTTTAAGCCCCCCCAAATTTTAACTCAGAGATTTTTCAATTAAACTGCATGCGATTTTTGACTGTAAATAAATATTAATTTTATTTCCTAATGAAAATGCAGACTTTCCATTGAAAAAAAAAATACATATTTATAAAAATGCTACGAATCAACATATCATAATTTGAAAATATATTTTCCGCTTATATGAAATAATTAGAATGAAAAAAGTATTAATAAATAAATAAAAATTTTAATTAAATTTTTTCCAATGCGTAAAGATTTTGTAGGAAGTAGTTGGCATACATTTAAAAAATATTAAACTTTTTTTTGAAATAATAAAAAGCAACACTCACACAAGCATCTTGCAAGAATTAACTTATACTTCATTTTAATTTTTATTATATAAAAATATGCAATTGCACACTCGTGCAAAAGTGTTGCTATTCCTTTCTATTTATAGACACATTTTTATCTCACGTTGTTCAAGCACAATGAGGCTTTCGAGCTGTCATTCCTATTTCTAGTCAAAGAATTTGAAATTTATGATTAAAGTTCATTGATTGTGAATTGTTGTCAGTTACTTATTGTTAAAAATGTAAAGAGCTTGAGGTTGTGCACAAGTTGCATATTAGGCGTAAGGAAAAGCAGTTGGGCTCCAAACAAAGTTAAATAAGTGAAACGTTTATAGTTTGCCAAACCGTGTGCTGCAACGGTTTGGCTAAATGAATATTTTATTTTCCAAAATGAGCGCCAATCTTTTGACAAAATTTAAAGCAGCCCGAAATATGATGCTTTTTGCCAATTCTTTAGATGATTGTTTTGTGTTAATAACGAAAAAGTTAAATTTTTGGAAACTAAAAAATTATGGGAATATTGAATATGTTTTTTATGCAAAATAATATTTTTTTTATAAAATTGAATTAAGTTTTATAGGGTAATTGGTCGAAATTTTTTGTTTTAAATTCAGAAAGACATGATAAATATTCCAAGGCACAAAGGAAAGTCAATATCAGTTTTTTAGTTATTCAACTTACACAGCAGAGCAGAACAGCTGTTTTCGAAGGCCGCAACGCTTTCATCATCTGTGCTCATGTGTATTGTGTTTGTCATCACTTATTAATTTTTTTTATATACACATGTTTTTTTTGTATTGTTAATAATTTTTTAAATATATTGTTTTTAGTTCATTTTGTTAAATTTATTAAGCTTGGTGCCGTTTTTTTTGTGAAAATTATAATTATGTACATAATTTTATTTATACATATTCCATATATCCTTAACATCATTAAAAATAAACAATAGGAATTGAATTTTCAAATACGAAAATGGTTTTAAAACATGAAAAAAATAAATTTTTTCGGAAAATATGTTTAAAAAAATTAAAAAACAAATAAAAAAGGAAAAAAAAATACAAAAAATAAAAAAGATAAAAAATAAAAAAGATTAAAAATAAAAATATAAAATAAATAAAGATATAAAAAAATAAAAAAAATAAAAAAAAATAAAAAAATAAAAAAATAAAAAAAATAATAAAATAAAAAAAGAATAAAAAAACTACAAAAATAATAAAAATTAAATAAAAAAAATATAAATAATAAAGAAAAATATATTAAAAATTAAAAAGAATTTAAAAAAATTGAATTAAAAATAAAGTAAAAAAATAAAATATTAAATAAAAAAAATATATATAAAAAAAAATAATAAAAACAATGAAAAAATAATAATAATAATAAGCAATAAAAAATCACTTATGACGAAAAACTTTAGTATTTAGTAAAAAATTTTCTGAAAAAAGATATTTTTTTTGATGTGTGGCTCCATAAATCCCTATAAATGGCTATTTTTATTTATTTTATTGTAGAAGACTATATTTTGAAAAGGGAATTCATGTTCTGAAAAACGCAAATCGCTCAAAGTTTGTGTTTCCAAATTAAATAAAAAATATTGAAAACGCAAGCTTTACGCCGTTTGCGTTTTTCAAAACATATCATTGAAATCAACTTGGCAGTCAATTTGCTATTGAGTGAGTGTATTAGTGAAAAAAGTCTGAGTGTATTGAAAGAAATTCTACTTTCTAAATATATGTGACAGCGGACCTAAGGGTAAAAAAATCAATTTTCACTTTTTTTTTATGTGGACAACATCTGAGCATCGAATGAGACCAATCCCATGCCCCAAAAGTGTTCCCTGCCAGAGATATGCGCGTTTTATGAAGTGATGGTACACCAAAGATACACGTATTTAAATCTTTAAAATGGCTCTCCTGAACAATACCGGTTTTTACCCTTAGGTCCCTTTCTATTTTGCGCGTCATATATATATATATTTTGAATGGACATAGTATGTGATATTAAACCATTTATATATAATTTTTTTAATAATTCAACATCCGCTGGCTTGTGACAATTTGGTACTTAAGGCTTGACATAAAAAATGCTACTGTTTAAAATTTATTTTTACTCCTCTTAGAAGTATTTCACAAATTGTGCTTAGAACTTTTTTTTTGTATTTTATGCGCAAATCGATTGATCTTTTTAACAATTTTGCTCCAATTTTCCAACAATTTTATAAATACATATTTCCCTTTCCATTCTTTTTCGGCATTATTTATTCCAACATCTTAAGCTTTTATAATTATGCTTAAAGTCGTACGCATTCATGTTTTCATTTGCCGTTGGTTTGTGTATCGAATGGCCTAACTAAATAAAGTTTAAATATTTATGCAAAAATTAAGTGTGAAATCTTTAGAAAATAAAAATGCTAATAGCGCAAACCACAGAGTGTAAGTAAATGCAAAATAAATGATATTCAAATTGTTTACAAATTACTACCACAGCGCTAATGCACAGTGGGATGGGGTTAGCAATTGCTTAGAATTTTTGGGAAAGAAAAAAAGGGAGTATTGGTTTTCTTTAAGAACAACAAACTACGTGCCTTAAAAATCTCTTGCTATTTCTAATTGGAAAGTTCGAAAAACTTTCTAAGAAGTTTAAATCAATTTATTAGCTTTTTTTAAAATTAAACATTCTTATGTATGAACATACACACACATGTACATTAATATCTCTTCAACAAGTTTTCCATAAACCCATCATTCTAAGCACGATTTTAAAGATTATTTGTTTATTTGTTTAGCAAGGATTTTACAATTTTATTGTGTCCTGCCTGCTGGTGGTTACACCATGTACGAGTATTTAAATTTATCAATATGTTTAAGGGATATACTATGAAAAAAATTAATGCTATTCAAACCAGTTGAATCAGGCATGGGATATTCTGTACTATTTCCACTATTTTCAGTTTAATAATTTTGGAGAGTAACATGAGGACATATCAAACAGCTTTCGTATATTAAATACGAGCTAGCAGAATTCATAGAACTATTAATAACTACGCAATCGAATTGCATTTGTTAGTGTTTTTTTTATTATAATTTTATTGACTAATATATTAAGTAAATGGCTTAATATATGTAAAATGTAACATTACATGGAAACTTTACATGACACTTGTTACTTAAGTTGAACGCAGAAATATCATTTTGTACAACAGCAAAGAATTACAATAGTGTGTAGTACTGGCATCGTTTATCAAGTAATTATACATACATACTCGTATATCTTTGTACAGCATTGCTTCCCAAACTCTAATAACCGTGGTAGATACTGGGGTATTCAGTTATGTAGTAGGGCTTTTATTTTCATCAGTTAATCGCTTTAGTACTTAATCGAGATTTTGGTTTAATCGGTTATTAATCGCTTAATTTTGGATTAATTTCTTAATTTTTCTTAATACATTAATCGATTAATTTTGTATTAGCCGATTAATCGATTAATTTTGTATTAACCGATTAATCGATTAATTATGTATTAACCGATTAATCGATTAATTTTGTAATAACCGATTAATATTGTATAAACCGATTAACCGATCAATTTTGTATTAACCGATTAATTTTTCATTAACTGATTAATCGATTAATTTTGTATTAACCGATTAATCGATTAATTTTGTACTAACCGATTAATCGATTAATTTTTATTAACCGATTAATCGATTAATTTTGTATTAAGTGATTAATCGATTAATTTTGTATTAACCGATTAATCCATTAATTTTGTATTAACCGATTAATCGATTAATTTTGTATTAACCGATTAATCAATTAATTTTGTAATAACCGATTAATATTGTATAAACCGATTAACCGATCAATTTTGTATTAACGGATTAATTTTGTGTCAACTGATTAATCGATTAATTTTGTATTAACCGATTAATCGATTAATTTTGTATTAACCGATTGATCCATTAATTTTGTATTAACTGATTAATTTTGTATTACCGATTAGTTTTGTATTAACCGATTAATTTTGTATTAACCGATTAATCATTTTTTCTTATAAAATAAAAAGAAAAACATTACTTTCATATTTTGGTAATAAAAAATAGCAATTCTTGAACTACATACATAAATAAAAAGAGAGGACTTGTTAAATTTTACAAAAATAATTTGGTTAAAATATTAAGGATTTCAACGGGTTTTTTCTCAAGCTTTAAAAATAATCCTTTCTCTAATCGCAGACGTTGAAGAATAGCGCATATCCAAACTGCCTAGTTATTGGCTAACCGATTGCAAGTTATTAATCCGTTGGCCGATTAACCGTTTTGAACACCTAGTAGATGCATATGAGCACTGGTGATGCGAATACACTTCCACGATTTTTGTGTTTCTATTCTGCTAATTTGCCCTGGTTTCTTGACATATTGCTCGTTTTAAACTTTTTCTGAATATTACATTACGTACCTGAGAATCCCTTTGGATATACTAACATAAAAGTAAAATATGTTTTGATAAAAAATGTTTTCTTACAGTGTATCTCTTTCATACCAGTTATTGCTCTATTGCACATTCTTTTATATTTCAATATGTCGGCTCTCAATTTGTATTTTGTGTTAGTGAAATTTCGAAAACAATTTTGTACAAAATTAAAAAATTTATTATGAATTTAGTTATCGAACACACACACACATGCTATGCTTTTTAAAGTTTTGTATGAAAAACAAACAAAGTGCTTTTTGAAAATTTAAGTTGACAACACTGTTTACGGCACAATGCAATGCCCGAGCAGGGATCATTACAGGAATGCCGGTCTAAGTTAAAAGAAGAGTAAATAAAACACCAGAGACTGTGAATTATAAATATACAACTAACAACAGCATAATTCCTTATCCCATTTTAAAATCTTCATTTGCCATGCCTGATGTGAAGGCTGAGTGTAAGAAACAGTTAAGCAAATCACATACACAAACACACACACACACAAATAAGAGTTTCCCCATTAATGCATTCGTGACAAACGTTGTCTTGAATGCTGCTTGTGGAAATTGTAGAAGGTTACGACACCACAAATGTTGTGGACGGAAAAGTTTTGGGAAGGAGTTAAGCAATGCCGCAGCATAAATAGCAAATACTTGTAAAATGTTCCAAAAAAAATTTTATTTTTTTTTTGTATGAATAAAGGACGCTAAATAAATATTGATACAAAAAGCAACAACAATGTCAGCATTAATGCACAAGCAGCCCATATATTCTACTTTCCAAAAACTCTTAATGTTTTTCACGCACTTACACATGCAGACATACAGCTAATGTGATTTTAGCTGAGGCACAACTACATTCATAAAATATTAATGAAAGAAACTGCTTAACATGATGTCTCAACCCATCAACACAATTATTTAGGAATTTTTATTATTTAGTGACTGAATTGAATTGATGGAAAGCTTCTTTTTTTTCTAATTTATTTATTCCTTCTTGCTAAGCGGAAAATTTGAAATTTTTAGGAAAATTCTTTATTTGAATAGTTATTTGTCCACAGTATCCTTATACAACCAGTAAATATTACAAAAAACTAAAAGAAAGTTGTTGATTTGATTTTGTTCTCTTGTGAATTTTAATTTATGTACTCCGAAGTGGTTTATTGGTTTAGCTGCTTGTGGGCAGTGGAGCTAATGAATTTATCTAAATAAAATTATTTAAGACGAAATAAGTTTTATGTATTTGCTGGTAATCAAATTTCTTACAGCGAATTTTTTAACTTGGTCCCTACCGCTTTAATACAAATACATACATATTTTGGCAGCAGTCATACATATTACAGCTATTCTATTCAATTTTATTTGCCCATATCCTCTCGCACATATTTTAATCCTAATCAAGTAATTGTGGTTTGTGGAGTATTTTATTTTCCAAGTTGTATCTATCTAATCAACACTAATGTTACGCAGTTTTAATTTAAAATTGTGGTAAAGTCTATCGAAAAAATTTTACAACATTGCTATAGCGTCACCTAAAATGGAAAATACCGCAACTGATAAATTTAAAATAGACATTTTGATTGATTAAGTTGTAATTAAGCAAAATACATAATTTTTTACAATTAAAAGTCGCAAATTATAAAACGATTAATAAATAGATTAAAAAGAGAAAAATCTCTCATTTTTAGGTTATACACTTTTTAGTTTTACTGTTAGTTTCCGCGTCTTTTTTCTTTTAATAGTTGGCAGCATTGCTTTCATTAATTATTATTACAAGCTCTTTCGAAAACAAACTTGATAGGGCAATGAGAGAAACATGAATTGATTAAAGGAAATGTAATAGTCTAATGCTAGAGTTAATGTCGACGTCGTCGACGGCGTCAAATGTCAAAAAAAAATTTGAATCGTATGAAATTGTATGAGAGCAGTTAATCTCAACGCGTTACAACGCCGTAAAAGTTCAATCTATTTCAACTTTTTCGGCGTTGAAACGCCGTCAACGGCGTCGACATTAACTCTAGCATAAAGGCCGAGGCACATAGAATCCGTCATACGTTATACGTCGCCTTTTTCAACTGACAACTGAGTTGAAATACATGCTTTATTACATACTTCTGCGTCAACGCAAAGTCCAAAAGTTGGCGAACTTTTAATTTTTGACGTACGTTGAATGCTTTGACAGATATCAGTAAGTTTTTCAAATTGTTTTCATTAATTTTTTGATATTATTTGTTCAGAAAAAATTAAATAATATATACAAAATTGTATTAAATAAATAAATTCAAGTTAAATAAATAAAATGGAGAAAAGATGTGTGGTGTCGTGCGACACCGGATAGGAACGAAGTTCCTTATTATAAAAATATTAATTTTAATTTCTATTCGAGGTATAAAGAAAATAATTATTCGGGTATACATTTTTTATAATGATTCTTTTTTTTCGCCGACCAACGAAAATACAGAATCAATTTTGTTCCCAAACGAAATTGAATTCTGTCACGGCACGTGTGCGTATGATTAATATTTGTTTGTATGGAATCGTATTACTCATAAGTCTTAAACATTGATTTAGAAACAAAAAATCTGACGTTACGGGCGGTTTTTCCCGGTCAGGGTACCCGTCCGCATCGTCCCATAAAAAACTTCGTTCCAACAAACAACTGATTTAATATCCGTCAACAAAGTACCTCATTATACTAACCTTTTCCGTCGGTACGTACATGTCAATTGAAAAAGGCGACGCATAACGTATGACGAATTCTATGTGTTTCGGCCTTAATGATTTTTTAGTTGCTTAATCTCCTTTTACAATTGAGAAATTGAAAGGCAGACATTTTTCAATTCCTTTTTGGTCTTGCCTAAATCGTTTATAATCGAAAAATTAATAAATAGAAAGACATTTACTTGATGTTTGTGTGTATATTGAGAAAAGCAGGAAAGAGAAACGAAAAATGTCTAGTTAAACTTTCATCTTCCCTCCCTCCGCATCAAACTTCGTTTTTCGTGTTTGTAAAATGGGATTTTTTCCAGGAGTTTTTGGTTCTTTTTTTAATATTATATACGTTTTGGCTCTGTAGGGTTGACTTTACCATTTTATATCGGATGGGCCATCAACCACTTTTTAAATTTGAACCAGCAGCTATTTCGAATCAGATAATACTTAGTTCATTCCATTCTGTCACAAAACTCAGTATATTTATATACACTAAATGAAATGAATCGATTTACGCTTGAGCAACGTGGGCATTTATTGAAAATTGATTTGCCGAAATTGTACGAAAATGTCTTAACAAATTTGGTCCCAGAGAAGGACCAACAGTGCCCGGTATACGCAAGTTTATTGCTAAAGTTCGTGAAACTGGTTTCATTGTCGAGCCGCCAAGACGTGAATGTAATCGTATACCCGAAAATATTTTAGCTGCGGCTGAGAGAGTTCATCAGAATTTATCAACATCAACTCATCATCGTTCTCAAGATTTGAAAATTTTGCGAAAAGATATCAGTATGACGGCTTGCAAAGTTCAAGGTTCAACACCGGAACAATTGTACTTCACAAAAAAAAAAAAAAAAAAATAGGCAAAATTTTAAACCGTTTTTATTTTTAATATAAGAATTAAAAATTAAATCGGCTTAATTTTATAGTTTCCTACTCTTGCTTCTATTTTTTTTTTTTTTTTTAGGAGTAGGACCAGCACTCAGAGGATGACCCCTATATATGCAATGCATTGCGCCGGAACTGAAAATGAGGGGATAGTATTGAGGGGACAGATTAGGAAAGATGAGAAGATAGACAGTTTTTTTTTGTAACTATTTCAACCTTTTACTTCGCCGGCTAATTTTTGCTACAGGGCCGACGCAGGTGGGTGCTGTTACTCTGCTTTTTAGTACATGATAGTGTCAGTCGCTGCCAATTGTAACAAACTAAAGAGTACACTTATGGCCTTTAGAATTTTGGGGTGCGATATAGTTTTTAAATAGCATGTGCTCCTGCTATTATGAAGGTCGTGTTAAAAAAAATCTTTTTAAATAAATGAATAAAAATGAAATGATATTTGAGCAGGAATTTGGTTAACTGACAGGATATTTTAAACTATTTATATTGTGGTAAGAATAAAATCTATTTAAATAGTATGGGCGAACATTTTAAAAAATATGCCGTCTAATTTTATGTAAGTAGCAGTAGGTGTTGGCAGAGTTTGGATCAAATTACTAAATGCAGATTATTTTGTTACTTAAATTAGAGCGTGGGAAAAGTCGGACAGATTTGTATATCTCTTTTTTTCAAATTCTATTTTTAGGAAATAATTAAAATAAATAATTATTTGGTAAATGCGCGGAAAATTCTGTTTGATGGAAATTCACTTATGTATGTGAATAAAAGAAAAAATATTAAAAAAAATAAATAAATTTAAAAATAGCTTTTAGTGGATAGAGAAATCGGCGTCAATAAAGTTTATTGTTTCTGTGACTCTTATCAAACTGTATTATTTAACTCTTTGTCAAACTCACGTGAAGGTAATATAAAGTGTATGATGCTTAGAGCCTATTAAAAGCAGTCAGTCAACTGCTGAAGAAAAATAGTGCGTAAGTGATTTATTTTTGATATTTTGTTGACGTGACGTTACAGAATTAAATCAAACAAATTGAGTCAAGTACTGCATTGGAGTTAGCACTGTAACATTAAATAAAGCGTGTTTTTTTAGAGTGTCACAACACCAGAGTAAATCGTGCAAATTGTTGAAATTTTTAATCAAAATAATTGTTCTATTCATCAAATTCATTGCGCACTTCTTTCATTTTAGGGCCTAAATAGTCGTCCTTAAGAGCGGCTAGTTCAAAGAACAATAGATCGGTTTTCAAACCACATTTACTGTTACTGATTATGCTCATCCCCTGAGACGCCGAACAGTGCGCACTAAAGAAGTTGTAGCAGCAATGCACTAAAGATGATTCTAATCAATCAATTCGTCGCCGTTCTCATCAACTAAGCTTGTGTCCTTCCACTTTATGAAAGATTTTTTTAATTGTTGAAAATTGGTGTTCGAGATGGCGCCTTTTACGTCACAGCCGTGGCGGCCACTTGGAAGAAATCATATTTAAATATTAACTTCATAAAATTTCCTTTCCAATAACGACCGTTTCATTGATATTACAAATATATCGCACCCTAAATACAAAAGGGGCACAACTCAAAATTTTCCAAAACTGACTTTTTTCCATAAATTAATTCAGAATACACATCTCTAACTACTGCAAAAATTTCTTTCACATCACTATCTTCTTTAACTGGAAAAATACAGTTATGTCTATTTTTGTTCAGTGTGTTGCTTCTGCACAATGAACAGTTTTTTGTCTCTCCTGAAAATTTTAGTATTTTGAGTTGTGTCCCTTTTGTATTTAGGGTGCGATATGTCCTTGTTTTATTATGATTTAAACTTGTGTCACTCTGTAAAAAAAACACCCTATAACTACGTTTGGTCTATAAACCTAATACACCACCAAAAAATCACAAAATATTTTAGTACAATATTGCTAAAACCAATTGAGAATTACATAAGAAAGTGGTAAGCCTTTAGATAACTTTTCTCCCAAATTCTCTTCTTTGAATATGTCCACTAGCGCCAGTGAAATTTTTTCTAATAAAAAAAAAAATCAAAATTAAATAAAAATTCCGGCAAGAGTTCAAATCCACGAATTTTGAAATTCTTTTCCTTGTTTTATTATGATTTAAGCTTGTGTTACTCTATAAAAAAACACCCTATATCTTACTATTTCATTGTAAATCTTCCTAACAAAAATTGTTTCAATTCTAATATTTTGTTAATTACTAAAACAAAACTTTCAACAAAAAAGAAATCGTACATTTTTAAGCAACAACCCCAGGACAGTTCAGAAGAAGCTGTACATTTTTTTTAAATAAATATTTTGCATTTCAGTTGCTGAAAACTGTATAATCGTAGAAAACTGAAAAGCATTTAACAACTAAATTTTACCAGATCATCGTGCATGAATTTTCAGGCATAAAGCAAATAATATTTCAATGCAAACAACATTTTCAAACGTATCGATTTTGTTGAGTGGCCATATATCATGTCAAGCAACATTTTCCTTCCATTTTTTTTCCTATCACATTTTTTGTTTTGTAGCAAAGTTGCATATCATAGGGATAACTACAGCCAGGTTCTGGTGTAGGCCATAATGTATATGGACACATTAGCTTCAACATCGTTGTGACCATAAAAATCATGATAATATCTAGAACAGAGATTGCCAAACTTTTTTCTTGTTCATAATATTTGTGATATTGATTTTTTTTGGCAACTCAACTTTTTGACTTTTAAAACTTCCTTTCAAGGCTTGTCAGCTGTTAAATGTGTTTCATTTAGCGAAAGTTTTGCCATTTACGAATATATGTATCGTTTAATTACCGAAGAACGCAGCTAAAGAGTTAAAACATTTTTATAAATGTGATGGTAGATAAATTTCAAGACACTGGAAGTATTATAAATGTGGTCAGAACTTGTGCATCATCGCCATGTGCACACTGCTGAAAATATTGCTCCTGCTAGTGAAAGTATGGCGGATAATCTGAATTTGTTGACTTCATGGCGTTCTCATCTACGGGGGGCCAAGGTTTGGTTAGTTTATTTTCAAGGGCTATAGTTTCCTCCAGACAACTCATTTGGTTTTGTTGATTCGCTAGTTTTGTGATACCATAGAGTAGTGGACATGCTAATCCCTTATGAAGGGAGATAATCTGATAAGCTCTATATTCGCTACACTATTCAATCTGGCAAAAATTAAGGCCTTATGACGTTGCCCTTCAGCTGGTCAGGGCAGAGCATTGGCTTAGAAAATGGATTATTGCATCATCCTTCTCTTTATCACTCCAGCTATTGGACTCATTTTACATGGGTCCCAAAGTTCCAGTATCCTATAGCGAAGGTCAACAGTTAATGCTGTGGCCCCTTCTCAAAATTTTGGGCTTTGATTTTCCTAGAAAATCAAGGAGGTGAACCCCACTCATCCAATGCGTTCTACCACAACAATCAGCCCTATCATGAATAATTTTTCCCTCAAAAATTTCCCCTTTTCCCTAAAATTGCAATCATGAAAAAATTCCCAGTGAATGATTTCATGCTAAAATTAAATTCCTCTTATCGTGAATGATTTTTTCCCCGCGAGTTTTTTCACTTTTCCGTTTAATTTATTCACATAGTTTTTTGTGGGGAATAGAGTAGAAAATGTAAGTATTTCCTATGGTAATTCGAATATTAGAGTTTTCAAATTTTATTTTTTAATAAGACTCAAACTGATAATTTTGCAACAAATCAATTGCCTGCGTCTTTGTAAAACTTGTTGGTCCAATTCTAAACATTAAGAATATTTTTAATTTATTTTGTTTGGTTTCCAAAATGCATCCAAATTATTTTACTTACTAAATATTTGGCGATACTTTTTTTAAATTTGTTTAAATTATTACATAAATGTAAATTTTTCAACTCAAATTTATTTGATGTGGTTTTCAGCTTCTTCTCTTTTTTACATTCACTGAGAACTGATAGCGGGAATAATTTCTCACCGGAGATTCACCACGATACCATTTTTCCCTTCCAGTGGAATAAAAATTTCACTTGAACAAAAATTCCCCTTGTTATTCACGATAGTGAAGTGAATGAATGGAGCAGATAATGTTGGGAGGACAGATAGATAATGTTGAAAAGCTAGAGAATTTGTCGTATCCATTTAAATTCTTACATTGCCAGCGAATTTTTCGCTACGGTACCGACAAAGCAGGGCGCTGTATTGCGCTCTTTAGTACTTCATACTGTCAATCGTTGTCGATGGTAGTTAAAGGATATTTATAATTTATTGGGTCCATACTGACTATTTTCCTGTCCAATTTCAATACAAAGTCCCACAGGGTCATCACAGAGCACTTTGGGAATTACAGATCTGGATTAAGTCCTGGCTGTCGATACAGATTGTGTGACCATGATGAGAAATAAACGTTTGTAAAGACTTGATTGCTTATCTTATCACAAATTCATGCAAGTACGAGTATTAGCAATTTCTTAACTGCCATTTTAAAAGTGTTAGCATGGGCGTTTGATTGTATGTACAAATATGTGTGTTGATAGCCATGAGAGAGCGTGTGTTGTCGGTGGCACGAAGTAAAAAGTGTGTGTAGGAAAATGAGAAACAGAAAAATGTAAAATGATACATATTTCCATAAAACGTCAAGTTCGTTATGACAGCCTTTAATATTTTTACTTTTTATTGCTTTTGTTTTATTGAAATGTTAAAATGTTTCTAATTGATAAGTACGTACACTCGCACATATACGTATGTACGTTTGTCATGATGACTGTACGATTAAGTGGTTAAACATTTACATTTATGTTCTTTTGAATGTTCTTGCAACTCGTAACGTACAGTGAATAGAAATATGTAAATGTTTGCACATTAATATTAAATTTATTGCACAATTTATGATCGAATGTTGGTAAGTGGAAAATATATAATCTTTTTTTTTAGGAAGAAACAAGACTTCATAACTTAAATGTTTTTTGTTCATTATGCTAAAATGATTCTATCAAAAATATTGCTAAATATTTGTTAAAAAAAATAAATTTCATATAAACAAATAAATTAGCGAAATTAATATGGTGGACACTATAATTTCACAAAGTTAGTGGGTTTAAGGAAATTGTTACTAAAGCCATCATATGGTTTTCTTTTAATACCCTATACCAAAAATTGTGAAAGGGTATGAGGTTTGGCATTCCGTGTGTAATTTCCATAATATTAATATGCGACATCATTCTGGGTCCTTATAATTGGCAAAGTCGAATAAGCAATATCCGCCTGTCTGTAAGTGAAATCATGTTTCCGAATTTCGCAAAAAAGCTAAAAACGTGGGATTTGAATTTATGTATTGGAAATATTTCCCAGCCGATTGCTATTGAAAATCAGCATTATGCAAAATACCATTCCAGAGCTGGGAAATTAAAAACTAAAACAAATGTTTATCTTTTTTATCCAGCAGGAAGAATTATTTTGATAATAAAAGGCAAGCAAAATAAAAAAGATGATTCCAGGGTTGGACAATTGAGAATTTTTATAAAGAAAATCATTGGTATTAGACATCAGAGAAGCTAAAAAGACCGCCCCAGAGCTGGACAATTTGAAACTGTTTTTGTTTTATAAACATAATTGTTTGTAAATTAAACATATTTTGTACTTTAGGAAAAATTACAACAAAATCAAGACCATTGCAGGGTTGGACTTTTGAAACTTTTTTTTGCTACACAAAAGTAACCAACGAAAATAAATCTTTCGAAAGAAAATCATTAATATTAGAAATCAGAAAAACCAAAAAGGCTGCCCCAGAGCTGGACTATTGAAAGTGTTTTTCAATTGAATTAAGATTTATAGGCTAATTGTTCGAAATTTTTTGTTTTAAATTCAGAAAAACATGATAAATATTCCAAAGCACAAAGAAGAGTCTCAAAATCAGTTTTTTTAGTTATTCAACTTACACAGCAGAGCAGAACAACTGTTTTCGAAAGCCGCAGCGCTTTCATTAACAGTGCTCATGTGTATTGTGTTTGTCTTATGAAAGTGTTTTTGTTTTGTAAAAGTAATTTCATTTAATTAAACCTGTTTTGTACTTTACGAAGCCTTAAAATAACATCAAAAAGACGACTTCAGTGTTGGATATATGAAACATTTTTATTTTTTTATACATAAAAGCAGTCAATTAAAACAAATTTTTTCAAAGGACGTCATTAAAATTAGAAAAGCCAAAAAGACTGTCCCAGAGCTGGACAATTGAAATTTTGTTTTGTTTTATAAAAGTTATTGTTTGTTAATTATACATGTTTTAAGTTGAGCAGAAATTAAAATGACATTAAAAATCAAACAAAATCGAAAGGACGAATCCAGGGTTGGGCATTTGAAATTTTTTTTGGTACACGAAAATAACGAAATAAATCAAATTTTTTCTTTTTTTCTATATATATTAAACATATTTGAGGTTTTTAAAAGAAATTCAGTGGTATAGGAAACCAGAAAACCCAAAAAGACAGTACCAGAGCTGGAAAAATTAATATGTTTGGAATATCAAAGTAAATAAATAAAATTAATAAAATTAAAAAAAAAACGATTCCAGGGTTGGAATGAATGTATGTTTATATATCAGACGTAAGTCATTAAAGGGCATATAACATTCTACACAGCACAGGGTATATGAGGAGGTCCATAACAAAACGCAACAATTCCACTTTTTAATTTTTTTTATTTTTTTACTGAATACTATTCTACATATTAAAATCTATCAGGTATGTGATGGAGATCGTTTTCGATTTAAAATCGACTGAAAACCGTACAAAGTTGTGATGCACACAAATATTTCGATTTCATTTTGGGTTTTATTGAAATCGAAATCGTTTTCGTTTCCCATCTTGTTCTGTAACAGTTTGAGAAAAAAACGATGGAAAACGAATGTTGTATTTTTTTGCGTTTTTAAATTGAACCTCCGCTTAGTTCACGATTTAAAAACGTATGTACATATACTTAAAAAAAAATCAATGAGTGTTCGAACTCACGGGCGATGTGTTAACACCTTTTTGTTTATTTATTTTATATTAAACCCACAAAAAACAAAGAGAATGCAAAGCAACACACAAATGTACATCCATACATTGTTATGTTTGTACATAAGCTACATACGTTGCTGTCTTGCTATCTCATTTTTATATATGTACGTATAACCACGTCACTATTTCCTTTGCTATGCATAAGACAAAACCGAAGATCAACATAAAACACTTTTTTAATATTACTCCAAATTAATACTCCGAATTAAAACACTTAAATCTCCGCGCTCGCCGATATCGGATCGCCTTAATTTTTGGCCTAAACTCTTCGTCGAAAGCCGCACTAGCGTTTTAATCCAAAAATTAATAAAATCGGCTATGAATTTCCAGAGAAAATCGCGTGGGAAAATTATATGAAAATCGCCCAATAATCACTTTCAATACCGACTGCCAAGCAACGAACAAACAAACGATGATTTACTCTTACACCTTACACTTGCGTATGTATTGAAACTGATAGTTTACTGCCCTAGAGGCGCGCGTATAGATGTTAACACATCAAAAATAAAATGTAAGTAAAATTCTTTAAAATAATTAAGAGCGATTTTTCTATAGTATATATGTACATATTAATACTTATATGGGGAAATCAACGAAATAACCAACTGAAAATTAAACAAAATTTGCATATGAAATCGATTCGTTTTTTGTCACGCCCACATTAGAAAACTATTATACAACAATAACCAAGGTATTCATAAAATTTAAAATGAGTTTGAAATGTATTTTAATCAAATTTTTTCATACAAAATTTTCTTAAAACAGATTTCAAATACGTTTTATTTTTTTATGAATACCGGCGTAATTGCTTAGAAAAACATATATATCCTACTAACTTTAATTAGTATTATTGTTTATCCAAAAAATTTTTATGGTGGAATTGTTGCATTTTGTTATGGACCTCCTCATATAAGATCCGATATAGCACTTTTACTTGTTTTAGTTAAATATATTTCCCCTGACACACTTCCTTTTTTAATTTATTTTTTGTTCTGACTTTCTTTTAATTTTCAAAAGGTTACTGCAAATCGTCGTATGTGTGTCTTTTCTTTGAAATATTTACTTTCAATATTTGCAAAACTTGTGCATTAAGAACGCACAAGCTAAATGTTTATCGTAACCAAATATCGTGTACATTTCCTCCTTTAAAACATTTCAATTTGTAAATTAAATGTAAAAAATAAAAAAATAAAAATTTTATAAATGTGCATTTTGCATACCGATAATGAATGGTGCTGGTGAAATAGTAAATAAATTTGCAAGATGCAGTTCATGCCGCATACTAAATCAATTACCACAGGTGTGAATCTGAAATTGTGTTTAAAAAGTTGTACGTACGAGTAGTTCTATAGCATTTCAATTTAAAAGAATAATATAATTAATCATTATATTATGCCAACACTAACTGACATGAAAAACATTAAACGCACTGTTTGTAAATATATAAAATTTTTAATAAACTGAAGTACAGTTGAAGTACTTGCGCAGGGTTGTTTCTATGAAGTCGCCCTCAATAACTTGTATGCCACAGAATTGCAATACCTTTAACATTTTCTGCCAGCATTAGGAAAATATCCACAGAGATCTGTTACTCTATTTGGTTTTTTTTAAAGATATTTCGTTTATTACAGCCGAGTCGTGTAATAAGTTATTTGTCATTTAAAGTTCATGGACAGAGTTGTCAACTTTGAAATTTTGAAAAGCACTAAATTCGGACAAAAAACGCGTAATTTTTGAAAAAAAGCACTAAATATAAATATTTTTTATTTTAATTGCCTTTTATTTAAAATATGATTTTATTTAATTTCTTTTCTATTTTACACATTTATTAACAAAAAATTTATAAAATAAGAGATCATTTATTACTATAGTATTCTATTATTTTTAAGTTTAAGATCTCTTTATTATACCCTCCAAAAAAGAATTTGGAGGGTATATTCACTTTGTCATTCCGTTTGTAACGCAGCGAAATATCCATCTGAGACCCCATAAAGTATATATATTCTTGATCAGTAATGAAATCTAACACGATTTGAGCGTGTCCGTCCGTGCGTCCGTCCGTCCGTCTGTGGAAATCACGATTCAGTCCAAACGAAAAGAGCTAGACTCTTGAAATTTGGCATAAATATATTTTAAAGCTTAGAGCAGGTTATGTTCGAAGATGGGCTAAATCGGGCAAGAGGGAAAAAAGTTCCCCTAAGAAGAACTAAACCAACCCAGAAAAAACAACATAATTTTTAAAGTTTTTTGGTTATTTTGTTAAGCAAATGATATATTTTTATGTCAAATACGGTCCAACGCCTTAAACTTGGAGCCATTAAATAAAATAAAAATATTTTTTGACCCCGCCCACTTCAGTGGGCGTTATTATAGGCAAAAATAGCATAAAAATTTAACAAATTGTTTTACTTAAGCCTACATTCCTTAAAAATAACACTTTTAAGCTTTAATAACGAAGCTGAGACGAAACTTGGTACTACTCTGCCCTACCCCCTCCTTCCCCTTCGCCCCCTAAATGACCCTACAAAAAAATTTTTTTTTTAAATTTTGTATATAATCATCCCAAGCATTTATCTTTAGAGTTTTATGACTGCCGATTTCTGCCCTACCTCCCCCCCCCCCCACCTCTTCCTTTGCCCTCTAAATGACCCTACCAAAAAGATTTTTTTTTTTAATTTTGTATATAATCATTCCAAGCATTTATCTTTAGAGTTTTATGACTGCCGATTTCTGCCCTAGCCCCCCCCCCCCCCCGCTTCTTCCTTTGCATCCTAAATGACCCTACCAAAAAAAAATTTTTTTTTTAATTTTGTATATAATCATCCCAAGCATTTATCTTTAGAGTTTTATGACTGCCTGTTGCTGCCCTACCCCCTCCTCCCCCTTTGCCCGCTAAATGACCCTATCAAAAAAAAGAAATATTA